>CM024710.1:24474786-26874786 GCA_014182895.1 Angophora floribunda
CGCGATCTTTCTTCCCTCCTTCGTGGCCTCTCCTGCAATCGCGCGCGCGCTGTTCGTACCTGAAATCTCGCGGGGCTTGCTGCCGTTTGATTGATCGATTCGCTCCGATGCTTTCGATCGGTTGCATTCCGCTTTCGTTTCTGCGATCCGTGATCGATTTGAGGTTCCCGTAGAGCCGACGGGACTGCACGTGATCCGTGAGGATCTTCGTAATTAATCTGTCCGCGCAATGCTTGGGAAAGAGGTGGTGTCGGGGCGGGTTGAGAAAAGAGGTCTGTTGGGGATGGAACGTGTTGAGAATGAGGTGATGCTTGATATGTGCTTGTTGTCGATAGAGGAGGAGTTTAGATTCACGAAGGGTTCGGACTTTTGAGAAAGGATTTCTTGAGTTTTGGTGATGAAGCTTGTGCAGTTGTCCATTTTTTTAAGGAAAAGATGGAATACTGTTCGGTCTAATGCGGAAAATGTGCGGGTTCGAGATTATGATTCTTTCCTATGGATGTGGAAAAATCATCTTGATTTTGATAGGATCATAGAAGAGGCTGGTCGACACTTAAAATCGCTACTTCGTTTGTTTAGTTCTCTGCATGAACTTTGCTAAGGGTGTCTGTTGAATTATGAGGTCTTTTGGCTAGGTTGAGAATTGTTTGAGTGAAAGCTAGCAGTGGCTAAGCTTGGTGGATTTAAGCCTGAGTTCTTATTTTTCACTCGTGATTTTACTGATGAAACACGATCTTAATGCTTCCATTCATGTTTGATCCGTTTCTATTTCAGTGCCTTGCGGGGAATAGTCATTCCTCTTCTGTGCTCTCTTCACATGTCTGTTGGCTAAAGCTGAAGTGGGGAGATTTGGGCACACATTACTGCCTTTGCTGATTTGTTTCAAGAGCTTGTAAGTTGTTCTCCCCTCAAGCTGCATTGACAGATGGAGAATGGTATAAAAGAGAATGGAGATAAAGAAAGATTGGATGATTCTTCTCAACACAAGGTGTGGTCTTCGTTTCATCAAGGCCCTTTTCTTATGGATAAAGGCTATATTTTTGTTTCACCATATTTTTCAGCTGTTGTCATTTCTATGTCTGTGATGAGACTATTAATATTCTTCATGTACAGGTTGATTTTGAGCTTGGTTATGAAAAAAAAAAAAGAAGAAGAAGAAAAAACTAAAGCTTACTTGCCTTTCATAATCTTTTGGTCGACAATCCTTGAACATGAGATGAATCATGCATGTCAAACTAAATGTTAATTCATCTGAAATCTTAATGGTCTTTTTAACTTAGCTTCCTGTTGAATACTGTTGTTGTACATCTTTATTTCACACAGTTAGTTTGATCTGTTCCTATTTGTTTTAGGTTCAACCTGACCAACCTGCTCCATTAACTTGGCAACGCAAGTTAAGTAGTGAAGAGAGAACGCCTTCACAGTTTACTTTAACATTGCACGAAAAGCTGCATTTGGTATGTCTGCAATTTTAATATGCGTATGATTTCTCTCCAAAAGTGTTTAATAGACTGATCATGTGCTTTGTGGAACTGCACCGATGAGACTTATTTACCTTATGTGTGCCTTTTGTTATTAAGTAAATGATTGCTATTCCTAGTATTCTGGCTGGTTATGGATCCTTTTACCTGCTTAAAAGATGACTTAGGTGGTCAAAATAGCCTCAACAGTAATAGATTATCAGTAATTGATTGAAGTCAACTTTTTTTAGCTATCTGGAATTGATCTTTCTCCCCAAGCCTCTGTGCTTGTTTCCAAGGACTATAGAAAAGACAAAAATGATTAAAAATGCACTAGGAGTCTTATATTACCATGGATTAATCAATTAAATTGACTATGGACACAGGGAATAGACATTTGACTTCTACGTACTTGAATAAATTTGTTTGATATAATACTTGTGCAAGAATTGTGACTACACATGGGAAAATTGAGATCCTTTATCATTTTGGAGTTTCTTATATTTTGGTTCTGTCATTTGGTGCAAAACATAAAATCTGGACAAAATTTCGTTTGACCTACCAAACTGTAAACACAACCCATTTTTTTCCATCTTCTAGAAATATTTTATTTTGTTGAACTGTAAATAAGTCATGAGAGATTGTGGAAATAAATCCTAGTGTGCTTAGAGCTATGTTCTGCATTTGCTTGCTATCATGCATCTAACTATATCTTGTAGAACTGCTTTCACCTACTATGATGAAGCCAGCTGGTCTTATTAGTTTCGTAGACATGTTAGTCCTTGAGGAGAAGCCCCATGGGAAGTGAAATTGGATCATTTAAAAGTGAAATAGGAAAGCGTATGGTCTTTTCATTAAGTAAAGAATAAGCTGTATTACTATTGTTGAAGTTGTATGATATTTTCATTTAGTTATTAATAAACCGTATTACTATTTTTACAAGTAAGATTTATTGCACAATTAATTTCTTTCTTTCTTTATTTGGCCTTTGAAGGCTCCGATAGGTGTTCGGTTGTGGCATCATTCCAAAGAAGAAGCATTTCATGGAAGAGTATTCCAACTACGAACTTCTCTTTGATTTATTTGGCCCTCTTTGTTTCCAATATAATCTTATTCTCTCATCTTGATTGTAGGATACAATATTTGACTTTACTAAAAAGCGCCATGTAACTGGTCACCAGGGTGTTCCTTTGGGTGGTATTGGGTAGGCAGTCTTATTTCACAAACCACCAAATAACATGTTTATCGCATGCAGAAGTACAGATGTGTTCTTTACTTGCCATCTTATAATGGAAGTGTTTGCCCAATTTGATGACATGTACCTTCTCGTAAGACATTTAGTGCAGGAAGCATTGGGAGAAGCTACAAAGGCGGGTTTCAACGGCTTCAAATATTTCCAAAAGTATCCGAAGATGTACCAATTCTAGCAAATCAGTTCTCAGTAAGTTCAAATGTTGGCAAAGTTCAATTTTACCTCTATGACAGCAACATTTGCATCTGTGTTTATGAAACTGTTAGCCATCATAGAAAGGTATAAGATGCTTGTATGTTTTGAAAAGGAAAGTTATTTTGGTAAGATCGGGGGCAGTGGGCAAGATAGCACAAGCTCAAAGTATGCAAGAAACTCTAGCTCTTTAGCCATTATGATAGCAAAACAATCCATCTTCTCAAAGATAAAAGACTACAGCATTTGGCAGTAGTAAGATAGCCAGTTGAATATATTTTTATCACCAAGTTGAAAAGTAAGTTGCTTCCTTCTTTGAGGAATACTTGATTGAAGATTCGATAGCTTTCCCACCTACTAAGATTGGTTCTTATGCTTTACATTTTGTGAGACTATCGACTCTATTGAAATTTTATCAACTGGAGACCTGCTTAAAAAAATATTCTATGAAAACATCTTTGTTTATCTGATGCACTTATGGATTCTTTAGAGGCACTCATCACCCATTTGTACCAGCAATATCCTCTCTCATTCAAGACTTTACAAAGATAGCGATTTTTTTTCATGCTACTATCCTAAATATGTTCATGGGCACAATTGAATAATACATTAACCCAATCAATTATTGTCTAAGTTTGCTACGTGTCCATCTATTTCTGTGAATATGGATTGCTTCCCCTGAAGTCTGCTGGAATAAATTCTGCTCTGTAAGAATACACCTGTTGGATCTCGTCATGAGACCAATGCAGTGATTATACCATTTTGATCCAATAATGATGATTTTTCTGAGCACAACTTCAGTTTTCTTGAACCTTGACTTCTGTATTTGTGTTCCTGTGAAAGCATAAATGCTTCTATAATCATTTCAAACTGTTCAAGGCCTTCCATACTTGGGGTTATGCAGGTTATGGTTTCACGTCCGAATGGTAAAAAGTTTTCAACAGTATTATGTCCAAAGACCACTGAGATGCCCAAGTTAGTCTCCTTGCTTTACATGTTCTTTCTTTTCCACCAGCATTTGGTGTTAATTTACAATTTCTCTAGGAATAATAACTATTTTGGACATATGTTTTCATGTAGAGAGTTAACAGGTTCGGGGACTGAATTTTGGGATTGGAACTTGAATGGGGATAAGTGTACATACCATGCTTTGTTTCCAAGGGCATGGACAATCTATGATGGTACTAATTGAAGAATCCTCAATTGCTGATGCAGTTAAAGTTTTTTATGAATGCAGGTAATCTTAGTTTCTTTGTAAACCAGGTGAACCTGACCCAGATCTCAGAATCGTAACTCGTCAGTTGTCGCCAATAATCCCCCACAATTACAAAGAGAGCAGTTTTCCCGTCTCTGTATTTACATTTACGGTAAAATGCCCAGAAGATCTATTTAGATTTCACAACTTTTTATCACCTGTGCTTATTGGCTGCTTTTGCCTCTTCAGGTTTCCAATCAAGGAAGAACTTCTGCAGATGTCTCCTTACTATTTACATGGGTGGTAAGATGGAAAGCTTTATCGTGTTTTCAGTAGTAGGCTATGCACCTTTTTAGATTCCCCGCTTCAATTAAGCAGTTTTGAATATTCAGTCATGTCCATGGAAAGTCTTTACTTAACTTGAGTTGGAAACACAATTAAAGAAAAATTATTATGAATTATACACCCTTTTTTGTGTAGTGCTCCCTATTAGTCTTTCAGATACAGGAGGTCTCTGAGTTGTTAAATGATTACCTATAACTGACATGTTTGGTTGTTTTACACTGCAGAACTCCGTGGGAGGAGTATCGGGTTTTTCTGGTGGGCATTTCAACTCTAACATGGAGTAAGAAATGTTCATTGTCTTTGTGTGTGTGTGTGTGTGTGTGTGTGTGTCATTTTCAATATACAGCAAATAAAAGTTGCTGGCTTTCTTAAAATAATTATTCTGTCTCCTTCCAGGACCCGTGACGGTATTCATGGAATTCTCTTACATCACAGGTGAATTTTGACATTCAAATCTTAATTTAGTTGCCACTTCAATGCCACAAGTTGCCTGCTTATTTCTTGTACTTATTTACTGTTCAGAACTGCAAATGGACATCCACCTGTAACTTTCGCTATTGCAGCTGAGGAATCTTCTGATGTACATATTTCAAAGTGTCCTTATTTCCTGATTTCTGGTACATCCCACGGTTTCACGGCAAAGGATATGTGGTATGAAATTAAAAAGGTTAGTCATATAATCCCTCTGAATCATTGGGCTTATTGAAGCTTTATTAACTTGTTATATTGTCAACTTAACTAATGATCTTGAAACATATTAGATGCTGGAATGTAGATGATTCATTGCAATACAGAATTCTTTTTCTTTGTTTTGTTGGATGCTTGACTGTTACTGGAGCAGTACGTGCTGATTTATGAGGGTTTTAACAAAGGAAAGTAAGTATGCAACGTAAAAAATTGGAAATGTGACTTTGTCAGCTCAGCTGTCACTTCTTACAATTTCCTTTTTCCCCCTTGACCACTATTTCAAAATATTACTTTCTTAAGCATAAAAGCATTTGAATTGTGATTTTCAATCTTGGAGGGCAATTGAATCTCCATTAATTATCTCTTCGCCAATCCCTAACAGTGGTCTTGATTTACTTTATGAGGAATCCAGGTAACTAATTACATGGTTCAGTCCTCCCTTTCTAGTGGGGCATTTAGACAAACTCTTTTTGGATAACTAGCATTTCAGTGCAATCAATATGCTGTATGAAACACTTTGAACTAGAAGAATGCACGGGATGATAACTTGTAACATATGTTTTTAACAATATAAAAAGAAAAACAAAAAGGAAATATTTTGAGATATGGGGCTGTCTTTTGGTATTAAAGAATTAGACATAATTTGTCAAGATGGTATTTTGTCAGCCTAATCTAATTAGCAGCCTGGGTTGGTCCTTAGGACTGCATGTAGCTTGCTGTTTTGGCCCATAAGGCAATAGAACAATGGAGTCTTGAAGGGGCCACCCTGCGAACACATTACTTTGCGTATTAAAATATCTGCTCTGGCAAGCATTGTCTTTCAGAAGCAACACTCTTTGTACTGTTGCTTGTAAAATGACAAACAAAGCCAATTTACTCCACTTTTTGTTAAACTCATTTTTGAAAAGTATATTCTCCTTGCCATTGCTTTTATTATATTATTTGCAGGATGAACTGAAAGATCTTCTATGCACGTGTACTGTGTGTCAATGCCTTCTCAATGCAGAGTTCTGAGATACTTATGTTTTTACTACTGTTGCATGTGTAGAATGGATCATTTGATCATATCGACCAGAAGGGTAGTCTTGTTCCATCAGAAGCAGGGTCGTCTATTGGTGCTGCCATAGCAGCCTCTTTAGTAGTTCCTCCAGGATCTGTTCGCACAGTTACATTTTCATTAGCATGGGATTGCCCAGAGGTGAGATTTGGCGACAATGTGTATTACAGGTGAATATTCCTACATTTATAAGTTGTGCAATTGCAGTATTCCTATTTGTCTATTAAAACCAATTTGTAATAGCAGGCGTTATACAAAATTTTATGGGACTAATGGGGATGCAGCAGGAAAGATTGCACATGATGCTATTCTTGGTAATGATTTCACATGGTCTGTTGTAACTACTGTTTATGATTATCCTGCAACTAACAAATGGAACATGTATCTGACCTTTTGTTCTACAGTCTGTAATCGTTGGATACTTAATAACTCTATTTTGCATGTGTTTGAAGACAGATTCAGTCTTGTCTGGTTCACATAACTAATCGGTGCATAGTCAGGGAGATATTGGCTGTATCTACCATGGTTGACATTCTGTCAATAAAAGATATGAGGATCTGTTATGGTTGCCTATCTAAATGAGCAGGGATTTCTCATTGAAGTGTACATTGTAGATGTGGAGTTTAGGTCTTCAAAAGGATAAAACACAAGTTACTGGCTACAACTGGTTGCTTCTCCAATGCCAGAGCAGCAAAACATATGTACTGATGAGTGGTGGGACGACAAACATGGATTTATTATGGGAGGGTTTTTTTCATTTTGTTCGTTGGCTTTGGGCTGGAACAATGTCATTCCTTTGTGAAAACAACCATTGCATTGTTGTATTGTTTCCATGTTCAAGTTGATCGATTGTTGGAATTTGGGAGGGGTAGGAGAGGACAAGCATTGCATAGGAATTAATATTACGACAAGAAACAGAAAGTAAAATCCTGTCGTGTTGGTCTACATGTTGTCTAGATTCAACATGCTAAGAATCACGCCTGGAACTTTCAGGACTTACATTGTTCTCATGACAACAAAATTAATAAATGAACTTGGCTGGAATCTTGAATCACATGATTCAGTGTACTGAACTTTTGATCTCCTTTTAACTAGAGCATATGCAGTGGGAGTCCCAGATAGACGCTTGGCAAGGACCAATTCTTCATGACAGAAGGCTCCCTTCATGGTGAATCCTTTGCAAATATGTTTATGAGATTACTTTTTATTTCTCCATTGCCTAATGACTTTGCATCTAATCAATGCTAAAAAAATGTTTGGGTTGGAAACATTTCCCAGGTACCCAGTTACACTGTTCAATGAGCTCTACTATCTAAATTCTGGTGGAACCATCTGGACAGGTATGCACATTTTCCGTGGACTTCTGCTGATTATCTTCCACTCCAATTCTTAGAGGCTATTTTCTCTTTTTGTAGATGGTTCACCCCCCGTGCGAAACTTGTTGAGCGGACATGTGAAATTTTCCCTTGACCAGGCCAAGTTAGGTCTGAAAAATGTGGTGGGCAATGACACGGCTGTTGAAATAATTGAGAGAATGGCATCGACCTTGTCCCGAATCCATGGTCCTGTGACATCAAATACAGCTTTTGGGACCTGTTTGCTCCAGGATGGGGAAGAAAATATTGGGCAGTTCCTTTACCTAGAAGGAAATGAATACCTTATGTGGAATACATATGATGTCCATTTTTATTCATCTTTTGCACTTGTCATGCTATACCCGAAGCTTGAACTCAGCATCCAACGAGACTTTGCAGCAGCAGTGATGCTACATGATCCTCAAAAGAGGAAAATCATGAGTGATGGAAAGTGGGTTCCTCGCAAGGTTCTTGGAGCTGTTCCTCATGATATCGGACTAAACAATCCGTGGTTTGAAGTTAATGCTTATAACCTGTTCAACACAGATAGATGGAAGGACTTAAACCCAAAATTTGTCCTTCAAGTTTACAGGGACTATGTTGCAACTGGTGATCTGAACTTTGCAAAAGCTGTTTGGCCTTCGGTTTATATTGCAATGGCCTATATGGATCAGTTCGACAAAGATGGGGATGGGATGATAGAAAATGAGGGCTTTCCTGATCAAACTTATGATGCATGGTCTGTTACTGGAGTAAGCGCATACTGTGGTGGGCTCTGGGTTGCTGCCCTTCAGGCTGCTTCAGCCATGGCACATGAAATTGGTGATATTGCTTCTGGAAACTATTTTTGGGTTAAGTACCAAAAGGCAAAAGTGGTCTATGACAAGTTATGGAATGGTTGCTACTATAACTATGACAACAGTGGAAGTTGTGCAAGTGCATCAATTCATGCAGATCAACTAGCTGGACAGTGGTTAGTGGAATCATCTTCAGGCTTTGATAACTGTCTCATCCTATACGACACATCCATAGTCTATTGGTTCAGAATGCATCATTGCAATATAAAAGAAAAAAAAACTGATAAGGAGGTCAAAAAAGAAACAGAACTGAAATTGATCATTTGCACCTTTGGTCAAATAAGTTTTCTTGAGCTTGTAAAGGCTAGGTTATTTTCTTGATTATGGAAGAATCGCATAGATGAACTGAATTTTTTGATGGATTTACAGGATTGCCAGAGCATGTGGTCTTCTCCCAATTGCTGATGATGACAAGGTCCGAAGTGCACTTCAAAAAGTCTTTGAGTTTAATGTATCAAAGATGAAAGGAGGGACTCGTGGAGCAGTCAATGGAATGCTGCCTGATGGAAGAATTGATATGTCGGCAATGCAATCAAGGGAAGTATGGCCAGGAGTTACATATTGTCTGGCTGCTTCCATGATCCAAGAGGGCATGACGGACATGGCATTTCAGACTGCGGCTGGTATCTATGAAGCAGCATGGTCAGAAAAAAGTCTTGGGTGAGTGAACCTTTTCTGTGAGCTTTAAATCAACAACTGGGTTCCCCATTGAATGCAATCATGCATGTTTCAATCCTGAAAATCTCTTTTGAACACCATTATCTATCTGCTAGCTAGGATGCTGATAAACAGTTAAGAGATTTGAAGCAAAAGGTCTTTTCTTCTTTTTTGAGAGTGGGGCAAGGAAGTTGTGAATGACATTGAGGATTGAACTTTTGCATTAGATTATTTAGGACTCTGCCAGTGCCTATGTTTTGCATGTGATTATGTTGGATCTGTTAGAATGGGTAGCATCCGTTCAAATGCAGATAAATCTTAAATGACAGAGTTTATTTTTGCCTTGTTGCAGTTTTTCTTTTCAGACTCCAGAAGCGTGGAATGAAAATGATGAATTTAGATCAATTTGTTACATGAGGCCACTGGCTATTTGGGCAATGCAGTGGGCCTTGTCCAAACCCAAACTTTTTGGACAGGAAATCAAAAGTCAAGAAAGTGAAGAATCGCTATACTTTAGCCACCACGCCAGTTATTCGAAAATTGCAAGTCTTCTGAAGTTGGAAGATGAACCACCCAGGGGCTTCTTTCAGATGCTTTACGAGTGCACTTGCAGGAGACTTGCACCCTGATTCTTGTTAGTATACACTGGTCAATTACCTGCAATTGGGTTCATTATGCAAAATAAGCAAATCTGAACAGCATTGCGGTCATGTTGGTGTCTTTCCTGGGAGACTCACTAACCTGTCTCGGCAGAAAATCTAACGGCTGCAATCTCTTAACCCAATCCTGAAAATTTTCGGAGTGATTTCTTTGAGGGATTAATCAATTCGGTCAAGCATTTCATTGTCCTAAACAGACATGCTTGGCAGCTTGATCCAATCATCATGATGTTCTATATGTATAGTACCTACGTTTGAGTGAAGCACATTGCTATCATTTGTCCTTACTGATATAGGCTTGGCTTGAATGGTTGATGTGCTTGATGTGCTTGAAACAAAGCTTAGAGAAATCCTCGTTCTCGGATCTTCCTCCAAACGTGAGTAAGAGTGGCCTGAAATTTTAACAGACCAAAGCTTTTCCTCCCTAAACGACCGTTGTCTTGCACTCCTAGGTCGTCTTGTTCTCGTGATCCATACTATCACCCAGCGCCACGATGAACGAACGGCGATCTTCAGAGCTTGTGTAACGTGAAGGTAGAGAAACGTTGTATCTGTTATTGGAGCTTTGTGGTTTTGCAAATGGCTTTTGTGTGTGAGTGGAGGGAGCAGGAGTGGGGTCATGTAGCATCAAACCGACGCAGAAATGACGCGATTAAGGATGAAGGATCTCCGAATCTAAAGGTGCGCCAATCTGGCCAATCTGCTCCCGCTTTGGAACACCGGCCCGTGCATTTAGAAAAGGCACGGCCAACCCGGAAAGGGAGTGCGAAGCGTAGAGGCAAATACTTGCCGGAACTGCTTGGCACTTAATCGGGTGAGGTGATTGGTCGAGACGCAGAAATTACTAAAAAAGTCTAAATTTATTGAATTTGTGCCAATTTAATTTTTAACTTTTCAATTTAGTAAATTTAGTCCTAAATTTGTTGACATTTTGCCAATTTTTTATTTTGTAATCAAAGACATTTTGTCAATTTCATCCTAACCCTTTTAATAATTTATCAATTTAGTCATTTCAGGTTGATTTTGATTGGAAATCGTTGATGTGATGGTTTAGTTAGCACCATTTGTCTTAGATAGCATGATCAGTAATAATGTTGACGATTTTTGCAATTTTTTTTTTAAATTCTCTTTTTTCTTTCCCTTTTTTTTAGCTTCCTTTCTCTTATAATTTTCATCCTTATTTCCCTATGCCAACCTTAGTGATGGCCGGTGAAAGTCACCAATTGCTGGTGAGGGCAAGGGTCCCCTTACTGGCCTTTGGTGATGGTGAGCAGCCTTGCCAAAGTCACTAGTGGCTGGTGATGGCCGAAATGCTCTCACCCTCAATGGTGGTCAGTGACCTCCGCTAGCCACTGCTGAGGCTAGTGACTAGCGGAGAGAATAAGGATAAAAAGAAAAAAAAAAGAGGAAATGAAAGAAAAAAGAAAAAAAAATTCAAAAAGTTAAAAAAGAAGAAGATAAAAATCGTCTACATTAATGTCAATTGTATCACATATGACGACCGGTGCTGGTTGAACTGCCACATTAGTTTTTGACCTGAAGAATTAAATTGGCAAATTGTTGAAAGGTTAGGAACTCAATTGGTATAATTGAAAGGTTTAAAGCTAAATTGGCAAATATTCAAAAAGTTTAGCATTGAATTGACCAAATTAAAAGATTTAAAATTAAATTAGTAGAAGTGTAATAAATTTAGAACTTTTTGAGTAATTTCTCTTCGACAATGCTTTTCAATAAGCGCTTTACTTTCGTGTTGTTTGTGGCATGGATCGTTTTTGAGTTTCTCATATAATCATGTTAAAACTGTTAAGACGCGTAGAAAATGGTCTAGATCTTGCTTTTGAAAGCGATTTTCTATCCTTCCTATCCTTGGACTACAAAATCACCTCAATAAAAAAAGGAATTTTCCTTTTCTTTTTCCTGCATCTTGAGGGGTCGAGTTAAGGACTTTTGGAGCCACACCACACGGGTCCTCAATCCCAATATAACATCAATCACCGCATTGAAAAAGTAAAACCTTGATTAACCAGCTCTACTTCAATTAGCCGATGAATCAACATGCCTGCATATATAAAAATTAGTCGACTGAAAATTCCAATGAAAAATATCGAAATTGGAATTCTACCTATATCATGGGAACTAGGTCTGAATTTGCAATGAATATCTTATCTGCTCTTAGGTCACATGAGGGTTTGCATTTGTCCCTAACTCTATCATAAGCCTTTTTCTTTCTCCTTTGTACAACAGTCGGGTGGCATTCATAATTACTTCTTGAGTGCTCCCAACAAAACTTGTGCCCAAGATCATAAATAAAGTAGCAAACTTCCTAACCATCTAAGCCAATACCTCATTGGTTATCACCAATCCTATTGCTCTTTGCACTTCAGCACATTGTGATTGACTTGTCCACCCAGCCTGGTTGTGAAGAGTGGGAAACTAAATTGAGTATTGAACGCAAAAGGAAAAAACAAATCCCTAAGATAAGTTACTCAGGGAGTAGAATTTGTTCTTCTAATTAATAAACTTTACAAACTAGATTGAATAATTTTCAATTTAACCATAGTAACATGCAAGTTTTATCGTTAATGCTCAAAATGAGTTAAGAGCTCAAAAAGTCTCATATATTGTTAGCAAAAGTCAAACTTTGAAATTGAGATCGGGTACAAAATGATTAACAATGACAAAATAACAATTTCTATCCATACTGTTAAACCATTTCTGAGTAATTTACTTTGAAATGTCAACGCACGACACAAACCAATAGAACCTGCGATCACGATTTTGAAAAAGTGAGTTCCATTGATTCTCAGGGTAGCGAGGGTTTTTTGGTCTTTCGCTGTGTCTTCAGCCCAACGCAGGACCCGCTAAATCAATGGTAGGAATATGACGTTAGGGGTTGCTCCTTCTTGTCGAAAGCGAATGTCTAGGTTAGGCCTGGGTTCGTTCAAGTCTAGGTGGTCCCTCCATTCACGCTTGTCTACGTCAAGGAAAGCGATATGAGTTTCGAATCCGATGGTCCGAATTTGTTCCGAATCGTGCACGGTGAATAATTACATATCTGCCGTTGTGAGAGGTTCGGCTTGTTTTTTTGGGACCGAGTGTCATTTGTCCCCATACCCTCTGCGGTCAAGCTCGTTGTCTTAGATCTTTCTGTTTAAAACGTTCTTGTCATCTCTCTCTCTCTCTCTCTCATCAGAAGGAAAAGCTCAATACCCATGCAGAGAAAACAATGATGGATTCCATTGCTTCTTCCTCCGCAAATGCACCCACAATGAGGTATACTTTTTAAGGTGGTATGAGACTGAAAATTGGAGTAAGAATAAAATAAGACCGACAAAAAAATAAAAGATCTTTTGTGGTATTTCTTGGTGGTTTCAATTTCTTCAAATGTTTTATTTTGAATTTTGCAACTTCTCAAGTCTCACATTAAATGGGAAAAAGCTATTGAGCTTGAGGTGATTAACAAGTAAATAAGCCACCCCAAAGACCATCATTTTGATTACTCCTTTTTAGGATTTTACCCACATGAAATGTATCGTGTAACAACAACTCATATCAGAGTAGAACTCTTCCACTTGATGTGGAGTTCAGGGAAGGATTGGGCCTCAAACTAATCCAAAGAGTTCAAGGAGTATCCGTTGTAGTGAAAGGACTTGAATAAGGTATGCCTCTCCACAAGTATCTACAATCGCAAAGGGGACAACAATGGATTGGATCACAAATTGAATAGGGTAAGTGTGTGTTGAGGGTTGGGGGGACATGACCGGTCAATATTAGCGAGGACATCAGAGATACAAGCGGGGAGTTTGTGACGTCCCATATATCACGTTTGATGGGAGAAGAATTAGATTGTGATGCATAAATAAATGAGGTCACCCCACGAGAGGTCACCATCTTGAGTTCTCAACTTGGTGGCTCGACCTTCGTGGTTTGTTGGGTCGTTACAAACTTAATCAAATATAAAATAGAGTTGCAACGAAGAAGTTGCGCAATGCTAGGGATAATCATCAACATGCATGTACTAAATTGGTATATTAAATGATTCGATACTCTATAAGTGTTCCTTTTAGTTAATGGATCCATTTCAGCAGTTAATTAGAAGATGACCCGTTACTCAATGAAAAAGTTTGTGATAACTCTTAATTTGTATCCCTATTATCATTTGGAAAAAAGGGGAAGACGATGTTAGAAATGACATAATTTTCTTATGGCGCTCATGTTGGTATCAAAAATTTTTGTCGAATCACTTCAATATCACTTTAAAAAAAATAAAAATGTTTGTTGCCAACTCCAATTTGAGAAGCTGGAAATCTAACTTGTCAATTTTTTATCAATTTTTACAACTAACAAGGCTCACTGACGTGCCTAGTCAATAATAGTAGCCCTAAATGATATCATCTTTATCTTTGCCCCAAATATAAACTCTAATTTTGATTTGTCCAAAGAAGGGTTTTTATTCACGTTTGACATCAATATTTTAAGTACATTGGAAGTCTTAAAACTTGTTAATTAAATACAATTTAATTTTAAAAATTTCAAAAATGCAGTTAAATTCTAAAACTTATCACGGAAGTACAATCGAGGATACAACTTTTAAAAAGTGTAATTAAGTTTTAAAATTTTTTAAATTAGTTGAATCAAGTCCTTCCTTTAATAGCACTTTTTCAAAACTTTAGGATTCGATTGCACTTTCATGATAAGTTTTATGATTCCATTGCATTTTTTGAAAGTGTTAAGACTCAATTACACTTTGTTGATAAGTTTTAGGACTTAATTGCATTTTTCAAAAAATTTAAGATTTAATTGCCCTTTCGTGATAAGTTTTAGGACTTCTAATATATTTATCCATTTTCTTTTTCAATTAACAGACAATCAATAGAATGAGATGGAAGATGATAAGGTGCTAATGAATATGAGGAAGGTAATGAAGGCGGTCACCTCAGTTGAAGCCGGACTTGGGCTCGGTGACCTCTTGGATCTGGGTTCATCCTTGTTGACTGGGTCCACCTCTTGTGGGGCCTAGTTAAAACAAATAAAAAGAAAAAGAAAATGGTTGACAAGAAAAAGAAGAAAAGAAAGTGCTTTGTGCAGTTTTCGTGGGTCTCCATGTACAGAAGTGTGGAGAAAGAGAAAACAGCCACCAAAAAAGTGAGAGAGCGTGGAGAAGAAACAAAGAAAAAGGAGAGATCTTTGTGATCCCGTTTCGAAGGCAAGACATTGACAGAATTTGCTCAAATTCGAGTATGTTGTTCACGAGACCGATGGCTATGGGTTGATGGTCTTCATTCGTAAAGAATCTCCTCCGAATTGTCAACTCCACAGCCATGAAGAGCTCCATCTCTTGATCAGGAGGAACATGCTGCTAGTTAGGGGTGTCAAAACGGCCTGCGCTGACCCGACCCGGCCCGGCTCGGCCCAACCCTAAACTTAATGTTCTCTCTGTTAATTTCACCTTGATTTTTCTTGATCAACAATTTGTTTATAGTGTTCCCACACTTTTAAAAGTGACTGTTTCAAAGGTTTTTTTGTCTTTATTGAAATAATAATTGGATTGCTTGCTTAATCAAATCCTGCTTTTCACATTCTTTTGTAGTTTTTCGTTTTGCTTTTGGGCATTAGCGGAAGATTCTCAGAGCGACCATTACCTCAACAGCTTAAAATGTATCCTGAAGTATAATACTTTTGCCATGATATGCATTGTTTTGTGGCTAAAGAGTTAAGATCTGTACCTATGTTGTTCTCTCCATGCTTCTAAACCCGATATATGTTCGGTGTCTTACTATGATTTGGGATTTCAGTGTAGAACTTGTAGAATGTTGAGATTTGATAAAGAACTTCGATCGAAGTAAATGAATTTTCTTCTGAGCATTCATGTGGATAATATGGAAAACAAACTAATAGTTTTTTGATCTTTGTCAATATATTATGTACCAACTTTTGAAGAAACATGAAATTCAACTAGGCTAACACGAACTCATGAAGATGAAAACAGATTTTTCTTTATTTTTTTTTGGGGGGGGGAGGGGTGTTCTTGGGACTGGATGCGATTTTCTATGATTAACCTTTTTCTATGATTAACCTTTGGTATCGTTCTGGATAAATCACATGTCAGCATGTTATCACGTGGATGACCATTACTTGGTTAATACAAACAGAATAATCATTCACTAAGTGGTCTAACTCGACACGACCCGACCTGACCCGATTTTTTTGTTCAGGTCTAATGCGTTTCGAGTCGGGTCGGGTCGGGTCAGAGCATGACCGTTTACAATTAGGGTCGGGTCGGGTAACATCAAAACCCAACCCAACCCGACCCATTGACACCCCTATTGCTGGTCCATCTCCAGATCTGCAGCCATGGCGATGGGCACCAATCTACCCCACGCTAGAGAACAAAGCCTCTTCACTTTCGAAAGTCAATAGACCGCACCCGATATTGGAGAATCAGACCGATATTCTGCCTTTTTATGTTTCGATGTTTTTGTGATGTTAGGTGACAGTGTCCTGCCTTTTATATTAAGAAAAGCTAGCTGCTTATACAGAATTTAGTACAAGAACCTGACCGGCTAAATAAAACAAAGGATTAATGTGGGGATGGTGTGGGTGTCTGAATCTTCCATTTTCGAGACTCACTTTCACTTGATCACCAGTCCAAAGCTCTCTGGTTTCTTATTCTAGTGCACTGGAATTCGGAGGAGAACGAAATAGAGATCATCTTCGTCATTCCATGTAACACCTCCCTTTCACACTCAATTTCCACCTCCACAGCACAACCAATGGCAATGAAATTTGGTAGATAGCAAGAGAACGGAAAACAACAAAACAAAACAGAAAGTAAGAAGATAAATTAGGAAGGAATCGAAGTCATATTTAGAATTTGTCGAGCTCCACGGAGAAAGTGTGAACTGGGTGCAGACTCACTAGGAAAGGCTTTCGTCTATTGTCGTGGAAACAACTCAGGAATTAGTATCGATTGCGCCTTGACCAAACAATCACCGCGGGAAGACTCATCGATGCGGTCGCGCCAAAGGCTGCTTGAAGAACAATCTCCGAGTCTTCGCCCGTTTTCTCCACGCGAATCACTTGTCCAAATTTGGCGGCTTTGTCTTCCCGCCGTCGCCATTACTCTAGATCTGGTCGGCCAAATCTCATCTGCCATAGCGAAGGCAAAGGGAGGACGACCTGCCTGGTCGGTCATGGAGCAGCTACGACGGCCGCAGACAACGGATGTAGAGGGTGGACGACCTGCCTCATTGATCATGCAGCAGCTACAGCGGCCATGAATGATAGCTTGTTTAATGCCTTAGACGACGACGATGGGGTGTTTCCATTTACCAAGTAAACTTGATTGACCAAAGACGTAGATGTTGTGGAGGTACTCAAGTTATTGTTTTCTTTTTTTGATTTGACATTTAAGTAATCCGACATTAAAGTGAGTGGTGTATAAAAATTATGATATTTCTAATGTCACTTTTAATGAAAAATGATTCACTCAAAAGCGTGCATGCTGTCAACATTGTGGCACAAACATACACATTTACATGCATACATACCTTCCGTAAACACAAATTACATGCATCATTATGTCCACCATCAAGTAAACAAAGTCTTCGAAGATGTACACCATAAAGTAGACAAATGAATGTGACTTAAGGAGTAGAGAGACTGCACGTATCTCGAATCCAAACGAAACCTGTCACGATTGCAACAAATACCAGTCCGTTCTTGTAGGCAATGACTTTCCTCAGCTTGTGTTTTGAGCGACCAATGCGATTACGGTTTTTCGGGAATCTGAGATGAACAACATCATTGGAGCACCATTTTGACGAAAACCGCGGAAAAGATTAGATGCCCACCATTTATAGAGCAACATCAAGCCGCATTTACATATGGAGCAAGCAAAACGCATGGAGGAACTGATCCAAGAACCTTTTTCTTTGGTACTTCCTTCACACTCTCTAGTGCAAGCATACGTGGAAACCACCCAACATGATATTCAAGACATTGGCAAAACCTCAGAATCATGCAACATAATCTCTCCCAGTTTTCTTTTTTCTGTAAGTTTCGTCAAATCAGATCATGATCAAGATCAAGATCATTTCCTCTCGTTCCCCATAAGATTGGGCGGCAGCAGGCGGTGGATTTGAACGCGTAATGGCTAGATTCCTGGGGAGGGCAGAATGGTCAGAAAGTGATGATTAATATTGATATTATGGGCCTTCCATTGAAGAAGGCAATTAAGAGATGAACAAGATGTTTGCGGTAAATGGTGAGAATGCGCACCTGTAAAGCTCTTCCATATCGCTACAACTCACGACGTCTCTTGTGGGTTTTTGGCAAAAGAGCCATTCCCTCCTCTCTCTCTCTCTCTCTCTCTCTCTCTCTCTCTCTCTCTCTCTCTCTCTCTCTCTCTCTCTCTCTCTCTCTCTCTCTCTCTCTCTAGCGCCACAAAAAGAAAGAGTAAAAAGAAAATGGGCAAAGAAAGCAAGAGCCCATAAATAGAACGGAGAGAGGGAGAGAAGTAGGAGAAGTAGCTTGCTCACTTTGGTTTTCCCTCTCCATCTTTCTATATCTCTCGCTCTCTCTCTCTTTCTTTGGGATTCGTGTGTTCTTTCTTCTTTTTTGCACCACCCGAGATTTTCCGAAAGCTGAAGTGGCCGGAGAGCGAAGCTTAAGAGAGAGAGAGAGAGAGAGAGCCATCACCCAAAGCCCGAAGGTCAGTCCTTGTTTTCATGGTCTTTTATGGGAAAGAAATTATACGATTCGTCATTTGACCAGAGATCTATCTATCTTCACCACCACCCATGTTGTTCTTTTTTCTTTAATTCATGAATTGCAGTTTTTGGTCCTTCACAGATCTTTTATCTTAGATCCATGGCCATTGGCCAGCAGATGGAAGAGAATCTTCTTGCCATCATCTCCAAGATCTTCTCTCTCTTCTTCATTTTGATCTATTAATAGCCTTATCGTCTGAGATTATTCCCGGCCTTCATTCTATTTTTGATCTTCTGTATTTCTTCTCAAGTGAAGAAAAAAGGAAAGTCATGGGCTCGAGCAATCCAACAGGCATTTTCTCTGAAACCCTCGTCCAAAAATCATACCATATACCTAATTAAGGCTTGTTTTCGTCATATAATTTGTATCCATCCTCATCATAATTTCCTGATCTTGCCGAATTTCTGTGAGTTAAATTCTAACACGAAAGATTTGTACGAACTCCTTTGTACTCTCTTGAGACCAAAAGCTTAGCAGATGCATGCGACAGCAGACGAACTGGCAGTGAAGAGAGAGAGATGACATGAAATGGAGCAAGCATATGGAATGAGAAAATCTTTGCTTCTTTTTCACTCATTCTTCAAATGTTCCGACATTGGTTTGGGAAAGAAAATTGTTTTCCTCAAGATCTTACACGAAGTTATGTTCCAAGGCGTACGGCCTTTTGGGGTTCTCTATGAGTTGAACATGAACACAACAGGCGTCAACTTTTCAGTTTTTTTTTTTTTTTTTCACAACTTTCATGGGCCAAAAGAGAAGCCCTCAAGCCTGAGTCTTTACAAGAAAAAATCTTTTGATAAAAAGAGGAGAACGGTCAAACCAAATGCCCAGTTGCTTAGATCTGTCAGTTTCTTGACAGATGTTATCGGTTTTCCTGTTCTTCATGCATAGCATAAGCATATCTGCTCAGAAGCTTAACCCTGTTCATTGAAGCAGTTGTACATGATATAAACTCACTCACGAACATTTGCCCTAAACCGTACGCTAACACACGAGGCTGGTTATCTGATGAGCTTGATCATCAGATCATGGGGAGAGGAAAGATCGAGATCAAGAGGATCGAGAACACAACGAACCGTCAGGTCACCTTCTGCAAGAGAAGGAACGGACTGTTGAAGAAGGCCTATGAGCTCTCCGTCCTCTGTGATGCCGAAGTCGCCCTCATCGTCTTCTCCAGCAGAGGACGCCTCTACGAGTACTCCAACAACAAGTAAGTTTGTAACTTTTATTTTTTATTTTTTTGGGTTTTATACACATTCTTCAGCAGAGGACGCCTCTACGCATTCATCTGCATATATATATTCTTCAAGTTGGGTCTTTTTGCAGATTCGTGAGGCAAAAAAAAGCATATATTTGCATAAATTTTCGCTGAAATATCTAATCTGATTCATTTTCACATTTCTTTCTTTCTTTTTTTGGTCGGAGATTCATTTTCATATTTCACAAATTGTATATATGTATGAATTTTATTTTGCAGTTGAAGAAAATAAAAAGAAAAAAAAAGAAAAGGAAAAAATATGTCAATCTAATTAATCGAGTTAGCCGTTGAAGTGAAATATGTTAACAATAATTTTGTTCCAAGAGTTGCAAGGAACAACTATTTTCTAAAATCTAAGATGCATCAAAAAGTAAAATTTGAAGAGTTGAAACTCTAAAAAATTGACATAGTCATTTTTTATCCATAAAATAAATCAAAAGAAGGCTGTTAAAAACGACAACAAATCCATGTTCTCTTTTGAACTTGTGGAATTGGGTTTATGGTTGAAGAGCACTTGAAGTTCATCATATGTTCTTTTGAAAGGCATTATATCATAGAGTTGGTACTATATATGTTTTGGAATTTGTAGCCTTTTTAACTTTTTCACAACATCACATGATTGACTCTCTTCTTTGGCTTTCTTGATTTTGAACTGTAGTTTTCAAACTTGTTGTCCTTCGACCGTTGACTGTTTCTATTTTCGGCGAGGGTGGAATGAGCATGGAGGGCCAACGATTTCTCACATCTCAAATTAACGGGCTCGGCATTATTTCATCATCATAACTTAATCTCAAATTAACTGATTCCGAGGCCATAAAGACATGACATGACGGGAAAGAAAAAAAGGGAATGGCATTATGATTTGTACTTGTCTGCCATAAACCTTTGCCCCCATCTTTCTCTACATCCTAAAATCTCTTAAATTATAATATGCACGTGTGATAGTTGACATTTCATTTTTCGCTGATTAGATAATAATTCTAGGTCATTACTTTTCACCTACATTAATGTCTCTATATTTGTTATCATCCCTCGATTTTACATTTACATGTAATTTGGCTTTGAGTTTGTTGAACAACGATATATTAAATGATATATAAGATTAGAACAATAGAAATACCACTTATGAATATAAGAATACCATCTTTACCAAAAAAAAAAAAAAGAATACCATTAAAGGGGCTGTATTTAATTCATCAAACAACTCAAGCTGTATAATCTTCTCCATCACTTATTCAGCCATGATGGATCTGCAAGTTCCATTTTCACTTTGAATGCACTATTCTTGCTCATATATATCCTATCACTTCTGTTGTTTCACTCTAGAGATGAGTCATTGACGTTTTCTGTTCAGTCCCTAACGTTTCCTATGAACCACGATCTCTCCTAGCTTCATATACGGACACACTAATACATGTTATAGGAATCACGTCCTCAAGACATGGATGTCTTCTGTTTCTCTCCTCTCTTTTTTTGGGATGGTAATTTAACTGGTGTCTTCTTAAGAAAAAATGATTTGTTGGATAGAAGGTGACAGCCCATTTATTACCGCTAATCATGTCTTTCTGAGCATTTTAGAAAGGTTAGGTTTAGTGCAGTGTAGTCCATTGCCCCACGTCAAGTCTATATATGAGTGACTAATGATGTTTTGGTTGCCCCTTTTGTGCTACCCGATTACATGGAGCTTGACGAATCCTTCACTTTAAAAGTGCCGTTTGTTCCCACAGCCTCTTAGGGATATAAGCAATCTGACAATTGACAATTGCACGTACCATAAAATAAATTGTCAAGATGATCACTACTTGATGTTGATCATAGGAGGAACAATTTCTTTCTGAAATATAATTTCAGGAATAGTATGTCTTGTCCTGGTTAGGTTCCAAGTAATAAGACCCTATGTTCATAATGCCTATATGATCATGTCATAATTTACATGGGTCGAGTCGATGTAGGATTTTTCAACAGGACGGTGAGAGAATTTAGGCTTTTTTTCTTTTCATAGTTTTCTACCTTGCTTTGGCTAAAACGAAAGCATTCAATGGGAGTGTTTTTGTTTCTTTTATTATTTTAAAATCCCCTAGACAGACCCTTCTATAATGGGACTCAGTCTCTGCCAGTCCATCCATCGCAAGTCCCAGTTGGGGTGGAATGGTGGCCGGTCCATGTACGAACAGGAAAAGGTGATTGCATGGAATGGGGGGTTCTGATCTTTTTGCCTCCCTGCAAACTCCAATGCATGCAAAAAGATGGAAAGCGAAAAGGGGAAGGAGAAAATCAAGTCTTGTGGCGGTCATACCATTTCCATTCTCATCTCTCAGAACACCACCACCATCCGCTCACTGTTCACTCACCGGAAGATTTTGCCCCTCCATTTTTCAGCTCTCGCCACATTAGTTGTGTCAGTGAGCTCCAATGGCATCGTACATGCCTGAGTAGGGCCGTGCACCGGATAATAAATTAAACTGATTTGTTTTTTAAAATGTTAACAAATAATAATAAAAATTTAGTTGAGCGGAATTAATGTAAAACACTCTTCTCAATTAAATCAAAAAAATACAAATACACCCACAGATTAATTAAAAACACCCATTCAATCATGCCAAAAGAAAAATATCTAATTATTTTGACGTCTTCGACGTTGTATCCTTCACCATTATTCGAATTACGCAGTGTCGTTGTTGTGTTCTTGCGCTCATTGGGCATGTTTCTCTAGAGTCAACTCTTGCAGAAACCAACATATGCCCTATAATAGGCATTTGTGAAAAATTTCTCAAAAGAGTTTAACCATTTTCTTCAATATCTATTAGTTAGTATTAAGCGTGGACTCCACTGGTGTTGTAGATGCTGGTGAAGTCGGCAAGTCACGCGCCATGGTAGAAAAAAAACCGCAAAATAGGTGGCTTGTTCTCTTTTATCATTTCAGAATGTCAATATTGTCTTGGCCATCTCTATCTTCAACTCATTGGCAGATGAAGATGAAGGCCTAGTGGAAGGCCGTGGGATGTTCTTCTTCTTGCGAAGTAGAGAACATACATGTTTAAAGGCATAGATTGGTGAGGGCATCATCTTCGTTCGTGGAATGGAACTCGTTGTAGCTAATTGACTAGTGTATGCAACGTACATCTTTTGGAGCCAACACATTATCATTGCCAATATCTATTTCACTTGGACCTCCACACCAACTCCCAAATTTGCTTAGTACGGAGCAAGGAGAATTTCGATCCCCTTCAACTTGAGATAGTTGATTTCATAAAAACAAACAAAATGTCCTTTTAATGTTTAAGGAATGTTCGCTTTCGTGGCCACCATTACTTTGTTCAAGAAGGGATCATCCTCCTTGTTTGTCAATTGAATTGGCATCATGTATAGAAGCAGAATGGCTTGGCTACTTGACGGATAATTGCTGGCACTCAAAAGTATCCATCGCATTGCTGAAAACCTGCAAGAAGTACCTAAATACTTGAGAAACCCTCCAATTTTTTTGTGTTTACGGCAGGAGACTGGCACTTCCCTTATGAGTGGTGGAGTAGACCGTCGTCGGCACACCCATATCCTCACATGTCTTCTTCAACGTCTATTACGTTGAATTCCACCTTGTTCTTATGTCCAGAGTGAGTTGTTTTAGCTTGTCTACCCTGCGTCGTATTCTGGACCTCCAACTCTTGATGCCTCGGTGGGGTGGATTTAATGTATTGAACTCACTCATGCATGTTGGCCATAGAATCACAAAACTGGGAGAGCTTGCCTTGCATGCACGAGTTAATGCAACGGTACACATACTGTACATAGAAGAAAATCCCATTGTAAATGGTATTTAGCTGTTTGATTAGAGGGGAGATGAGAGAGGTGTTCACCCTAACTTGATCTTGTGTGATGTTGAAAACATTATCGAAGATGTCAAACTTTTGGGTAACGATCATTATTTTGTGAACACATTGCAAGAATTGTGCAAGAGTATAACTTCTTAAATAAAGGGCTATGTAACATAATTCTCATTTCTCATTGACCCAATGGCCAGTGACCATATGGTACATGTTTCATAGGACCAATTCATAAACCAAAGGTCAAAGAGACTGGAAAGTTACCCGTCAATAGCAATTGCATAAATGCCTCCCTTTTCTCTTGTACAAAAACTTGCAATTTTTGGTACTTGTACATGACGAAGGGGGCATGAATTGAGGTTGCATAATTGTCTGCTAGCGGATGAAACATACATATTTGGTGAAGCCAAATGGTTGCTCGGTGGCAGGGCAATAATATGCAAGCTCCCGCTGACTTGTCTTAAACAGGCTTTGGCATTTTTCTTGAAGAGCTCTCCCTAGCCTAGGACATCTCTTCCTCGTCTTGAAGTCGTGCCTCCTCAAGTAGGCCTGTCCCACTTGACAATTTACCAACCAATTCTCTGCCACATATAGTGCAAATGGCCTTCTTGAGACTGTTGACATCGATCTCAAGTCAGAATATCCTCCAGACACCTAACGTTCATCTCCATGAAGCTGGCTTCCTAGCTGCTTGGGGCTCTTTGAGGGTACGGGTATTGTCTGGAGAAACTTCTAGACGAGGACTAGCTTCCAGCGTTTGTCCTTGCATATCCTCTTAATAATAGGTTATTGTGTCTTGTCATCATAGAATTCGGCATGTTGTGAGGGTGGAGCCAAAATGTATACTTTGTTATTATGGTTTCCACTAAACGAGACTTGTGACAATTGCAAGATAAAGTTCAGATTGAGTTGGGTTGAACGGACATGATAGTTGTTGTTTTTCTCTATCGTGAGATTTAACGTTAGATTAAATTGTTATAAGGAGAAAGAAAATGAATGAGTTGAGCCCAGTTGGCCCATTGAGGCCCATGGGCCTAACTTGACCCACGCCAAGATAGGGCACGACCCATTTCCCACCCCTATGCCTAAGTGTAAAGGAAAATTGACATTTCTATGAGTATCGTTTGAAAAAACAACATAATTACTTGGTTCATAGCTTAAAGCCCTTTTGTTGGTGAAAGAGATTGGATTGAATAAGTTTGGTTCCTCGCATCATCAAGCGCAAACAGTGTTTGCCACTTCTATTTCCAGCTCTTGCATGTTATCTGGTTCATGAGCTTACTAATTTAAGTTTTGGATTTAGGGGTTTTGAGGGGTGAGGGCTAAAAGAGTTGTAGAGGTGTTTTGGGAAGAAAACCAATAGCGATATGTAGAAATATAGCATATAACCAAATAGTAGGTATAATTATGAATCTACTAATCTTATGGGGTAGAGTGGTGATTTGTAAAAGTAGTGGATGCAAAACAGTATTAGGGCACGTATGAAGGCATATTTGAATTTCCCTAAAGAAATCATGTTAGTTCTCTAGTACTATGTATTGGTGTTTTGGCTTGAGTATGGAAAGCACGAAGTAGTTCGATTTCTTTCACCCTACACGTGATATACATCTGTACTGATTTATCTTGTCTATCTGACATCCTCCTTTCTTCTTATTAATCCAACCAATGAAACCTCGATTGAGCTATGCCTAAATGTATGTGAAAGATGACTAATACAAAGATTATGCCTCCTTCAAATTCTATGCAAGCTGGTTGGTTGGTGCCTGGGACTTGATACTATCTATGAATTCTTTATGCTTGGATCATTGATATCACTAATATGAATATCAGTAGAAGAGATGAACAGAAAGTTGGTTCCTGTAAATGAGAGGCTTTAGGATAGTACAAACTGAGGTAAAAGTGCTAAATAAGTACATGGCAGGGATTTGGAATTGTCCTAATCTGTTAGTTGACTCATTCTTTCTGCTAGCCGTCTGCATTCTTTCTTTCCCTTTGAAATGCTTGAATAAAGTGAAAAGCAGAAACTTCACTATGGTTTGGACCTCTATCTCTATTCTGGTCATTTGCTCTTCTATTTATTGATGCATCTTATGAATGTTCATGGATATTTTCATACTTTAACTTCGAGAAAATCAAGGGTCATAAATGAAACAGAAAGTCAATAAACATTGTTTCATGACAAGAGATCCTGTTTCATTTGAGTAGGCTTTGCATTCCTGAAAGACTCACTTGCATAATTTGTAGTTACATTTTAGCAAAAAATACTTTAATCCACAGCAGTAACGCAATAATATATTTGGAATGTAGCCCAATAACCTTGTCTACGAAAACCCTAGAAATCCACATAAAATACACCTAGTGACTAACTCTCAAGTGCACATGGATTCGAGTCATATCAAGCCTTTGGGAATGAACTTATCAAATGGTCACTGTCATGGATTCAAATCACGTCACATACACATTAAAATAGCTATTCAGTAAATATATTGGATAAGATTTTTTTGTTGGTCAAGATATTGGATATTATTCACTTTATGAATGATTTGATTTTTTACGTGAGCCAGTCATGATATAAAATTACTTTTTGAAATAATTGCTTATTATGACATTGTCTGTGAGGACAATTTCTCCTTCTAGGAAGACTAGAATCTTACAAATAGAAATTACTGTGAACAAGTTACTATGGTTGCTTTGTTCATTTCCCAAATATATATTTCACATTACTTCAAATATCATATTTACTAGAATAGTATCGGTACTCGCACTTTGCATTTTTCTTTCTTCCATCAGAGCTGTTTGAACCAAAGTTCCAAAGGATTAAATGAACATGTTGCTCTTCAGTGCCTCCTGCTCTGGCTAAGTCCACTGTGCTTCCTCGTACCCGCCAGCATATGCTGGCCTTGCCATCGATGTCACATCGTTACAAAGACCAGCACATTCACTTTTATCGTGCTTTCCAGCATCCTTTGGTTTCCTCCTAGGATGTTCTTCCCGCTTCCTCCGGAATGTGTAAGAATTGTTTCAGACAATAGCACACCATCTCACCAATGTCTCCTCCTAGCAATATCACAAGGTCACATCCTAGACAAGCTAAGGATGGTTGTCATTATTGCCTCGTCACAAAATGTCACGTTCTAAGGATATAAGTGAGCCGAGAGGAGCCAATACATTAATGGAGATCAACCTTTCTTCAAAAGTTCTTTATTTTGTTTTAAGAAGGAATCCAAAACCCTTGAGCAATTGAGAAAAAGGATGACAACATAGTCCAATCTAGCGGTCTGAATCTTTATACCATAACTACCACGAGTATATGTTTGGGGTGCTTGGTTCGAGTTATCAATCTTGTGCATCTTTTTGAAGCCACCTTTAGGAGCACCAAACTGTGTCTTTGGTAATTACGTAATGTGTGGAATGGGAGGCAGTGCACTTGATGAGAATTAGTCAAACGTCCAAAGAGTTCTGGACACTCACATTAATGTGAAAAAAGAAAAAAGAAAAGGAAAGAGTAGATATTTTATGTTTCATCTATTCATTGACGTGGTTGTGTTATTTTCATTTATTTCAATAAAGCAGTTACACTATATAAATGTTGCTAAGATGCAAATTGTAACATGCATGGTCCTCTAAGAAATGAAACTTTTCCTTATTGAATCTTGTGCATTAAACTCTATTAGGGGCGGCTGCAGATATCTTCAAACTGGAGCTGACAATTTCTTTTAAGTCTAAGAAATTTCATGCTAAAATAGTAGTAGCGCTTTTGTGGTGAAAATATCGTATATTGACCTACTTCTTGCTTATATGTGTAGCATAAGGTCAACTATAGAGAGGTACAAAAAGGCTAATTCAGATAGTTCAAACACAAGCACTGTCCCTGAGATCAATGCGCAGGTGGGTTACTTTCTATTCTTTAAGTTTACTCTTAGCATGTTGAGTTAGTAGGGCATGGATCCTCCACATTAAGAAGGTGAATTGCTCCTTCAATTTGCGCTCTTGAATTGCATGATATATCAACCCGCTTAAAAATCAAAGGTTGAGATTTACTTAGCAACCAAAAACCCTGACCATCACTTTCTCTTTAAGTGGGTTTATGCGCCATCCAAGATGCTCTTCAAATGAAGCAGATTCTAGCCCTTGTCACTGCTGTTTCACACAAAAAGATCATGTCATCACTAAGTATTTTGAGAAGATATTTCTGCAGTTCTTTAAGATTGAACTTTAGCTGAGAATCCTGCCATTTCTACACAGACTATTGCTAGGCATACTAAAATTGATATACAAATGGTATACAAAGTGATGTTGTAAACTGCATGATGGGCACTTTAAACGAGGGGAACATACTCAGCACTAGTAAAAATCCCCGCATCACGTGTATATATATATATATATTCAATATGCAGTGGTCGTATACCTAGAATTATTTTTCTAAAAATAGTCTCTTTTCTTACACTAACGTGTGTGCTCGATATTTTACTTGAAAAATATTTTTCCTAGTTGAAAAGTTTCGTCCCTCGTGATCCTTTTATGTTAGAAAGATTATAAGAATGAGCACTGTTAGATACACTGATATTGATCTATAAGAAATAATATATGAAGTGATACGGTAGACTGTATATGTACATTTAAACAAGTGGCCAGTAATATTTGGCGCCCAATAAAATTTTAACATCTGTATAGATATGTAATAACAGTGTATTCCTAGGGATTGCCTCTGACGATGACAAGTAGAACTGTAAATGGCTAGGAAAGCCTTGTCCTCATTGCAAGCATTGGCTTTCTTGCATTCTTCTTAAGAAAACACAGCCACATCATAGAGTGATCGGTTCTGAAGGATTATTTTTATCTGTCGCGTTGTTGATGAACCATGGGATGATCATTCCATCATCCATGTTTTGATATAACCAACAAATACCGAAGATGATAAGTTTACATATTGGCCTTCGTGTTTGTTGTTAATTATGCTCTTAATTGCTATCAGCGTTGTGAAAATTATAATGCTTTCCTTAAATTCGGCAAATTGCTTCCTAAATCGATGGGTATATATTTAATCAACTAACGTCAAATTTATAAATTTCACATTTTTCTCAAAGGGGACTGGCAATTTCTCTTCATCATTTCTTTTTTAAGGAAGCATTTATATCATAGCTTTTCTGCACAATAATCTCATAAATATAATATCATGCTTGTTGAAAGTTTTCTATTGTTCTTGAGAAAATATACATCTCATGCTTAGCAACTAATATTACAAAGAAATCTGAAAAAGCGCATGCCATGGACTAGTTACTTAGGATAGCAATTTTATCAATTGGTTTTTGTGTATTTAGCATTAATCTTACGCGGCAGGGTTAGCCTCCTCCTTTCCATGGGTTGAATCCGAATTGTATAACAACCTGTGACACTTCGCGCTGAAGGATTTTTACACTTATGTTGTTCGTTATCATTTGGATTGTATTATCAAACGTAATTAAACTATCAACGCATCAGGGTCATATTGTTTCTTGCCATTTTTCATGTTCATGATACGGTAGTTAATGTTCTCTTTTCTTATGATTTTTGCCTTTACAATTCACTCGACATAGTACTATCAGCAAGAATCTGCAAAGTTGAGGCAGCAGATCCAAATGGTGCAAAACTCCAACAGGTAAACTTTCCTCGATCCATCTATATATCAGCCTATGCGTTCAATACTGGCTGGACTCAAGATTGTTATGGATTTAATCAGTTTGGAGGAATGCCGATGACCTCCTGATTCTTGATTCTTTATGTACAGAGATCTCTCAATTTATCAGTAAAATTGAGAGATTTTCTTTTCAAATTAGTAGATTTCTTTATTTGGTTCTCAGTACCTTCTAATGTTGTCATGCTTTCTAGGCACTTGATGGGCGACTCCTTAAGTTCACTCTCTGTTAAGGAGCTGAAGCAGCTGGAAAATAGGCTCGAACGTGGCATCACGAGGATCAGGTCAAAGAAGGTACAAGTTTTAGTACCACGTATTGTAGATTCTGAATCTGTTTAACTCACGGCACGTTTTATGAATAGATCGTGTGTGCATGGGCATAAAAGCTGCTTGTGCTAATGCTCTCACACAAAAACGCATACTTTTGTCACGCTAGGCTGGGTCTTCAGCGACAATACTCTTCAGTTTGAATCTCTCCTTTCCAACTAGAAGATGTTCCTGGTTTACATGAATTTTAGATTGCTTGTCATGTTCTATAGTCTGATTATTTCAGATGACATAGAGTTTTCTTTTTCCCCTCGTGGCTTTTATATATAACTAATAATTACTCCTACCGACAGCATGAGATGTTACTAACTGAGATCGAGTACCTGCAGAAAAGGGTAAGATCAGTTCTAATCCACCTTCCGTTGACCATGTTATTCATAGTATTAACCATAGTACCTGAAGTGTGGATATTCTTTCTTGTCAGGAGATTGAGCTCGATAATGAAAATGTGTTCCTCCGCACGAAGGTACAAACATTGACATAGCATGATTCAATTAGGTCAATGATCTTTTGGTAGAGACAATATTTGACTTGATATGCAATCAAGATTATAACCAGAAGCTATAAACATTATCACAATTTGTTCCATAAAGACTCAAAATTTCAATGCGGACATGTACTTTAATCTGGAGACTTCAGTATCAGCTGTCGTGGCAAGGATCTTAAATTAATTTCCTCGATCCTCTTTGAAAACGATTTGATGTCCTTGTACATTACTTATCTGGTTTCTTTCAGATTGCCGAGGTGGAAAGGATTCAACAAGGAAACATGGTTGCTGGCCCTCAGCTTAATGCAATGGAAGCATTAGCTTCTCGCAATTTCTTCCCTGCAAACATGGTTGAGGGCGGCACTGCCTACTCACACTCAGACAAAAAAGTTCTCCATCTCGGGTATCTAATTTTTACCATGTCAAAAATTCATTGAAATTACGTAGTTCTGTGCAACATGCAAGTTTAAATTGGTTAGATAGGTACTCACCCTAGTGAACACATCCTGAGGATTCGAGTCGTTGAGAGTTCAACCTAAGGATCTCAATATTTGTTGGATTGGCTCCCTATTGTGTGTGTAAAACTCTTCTTCAATTTGTCCCTGATTATCTGATGGGCATCAAACTTTTTATGTTCTGTGGAAAATCGATCACTTATGCATTGCACTCGGACTCTTTTGGTGCTCATTACAAAGCAACGGCATTCTATCAGAGATGACTAATGTGCAATAGTGTATTGGTAACCTGCTTGTCTTATTGTAGAAGTGCCTACATGCTGAATTGAGCTGCATTTCATTCAACATATTTACATGTTCATTCTGCAGGTAAGTCACCAGGCTGGCTTGGATTGAAGATGCATGTGTGCGTACAGCAACTTGGATTGAACAATTACTCTGGTTTACGAACTTACCGTAATGTATGTGTGCGTACTCATTTTGATTACTGCCGTACCGAAGCAGCACTTCCGTATCTTTTCGTCCTTGGAACAATTACAATAACTATATTGTTGTGTAATCATGTCGTCATGCAGTTACCGTTAAAGGGTATTTGGTGAACACTATGCAGATCAGCCTTTACTTTAGGGTGTGTTAAGGGGTGCTTGGCAAATGGTATCGCACTTGAGAGTATATACATAAGACGATGTTATATAATTTAAGTACCGCATCCCAGCAGAAATAAAAATCGAAGTAAAAGTTTGCTAGGTAGCTTATTGAAAGTTCGATGACAGATCGACCCTTAGGTGACTCGTTGATAGGCCAATACACCACACAAATTGAGGGTACTTAAACTTGTCACGGTAAGATGGGCGAGGACCGAAGTGTCAAGCCTATTTGAGTAGCTTCAGGCACGTACATGTTCATCCTTAGATGCTAGTCACCGTTTAAAATTTGGGTGGGTTTTTATATGGCCCAATCCTAAGTGGAGCATCTTATATATCTGGTATGTCATCATGTTGAGTCTTTTATATAATGAAATATATTCGACGTTATAGAAAAGTGGACTTTTTCTGAGAAAAATGAGAATTTCATATCTAATTGTAGCTTAGACCCTTGAAAACAACCTTCTTGGAGATTGGATCTCACACGGTACTAAGGCATCTGATGAAGTGACCACGGAAGCTACATTTTAAGGAAGACTTTAGATTGTCATGATCACCATTTCTTCATACAAAACACACTCTTCTTAATCCTCAGTTGCATCTCGAGTTTATTAAAAAGATACGATGTGATTTTTTTGAAGAGAAATCGACCAACTCATTGTTTCCTTGATGACTTTACATGTCACGGCAATCCTAAAATACATAATATATCATGTAATTAAATATGACAATTTCTTGTGGCAAAAAATAGAGCAGTACAAGCGTCAAAAAACAACCGTTGCTTGTTTTGCAATGGGTTTAGTGGATCTGATGAAGAATTTCGTGCTTGATAGGGCTTGGGATTCCAAATTAAAAACGAAATCTCAATGCATCAGATGGGAGGCCCCTTCCATTCTGTATATAATGGGTTATAGAAAGAAAAAAAAATGTTTCTCCATCATCATGTTGATTAATTTATGATGATTGCATAACGTGCATCACAAGCAACCTCACAAGGAGCGTACGAAAATTGAGAAAATTTACATTAAGTACATATATATAAGCCCTTTTTCTTCCACGCTTTTGCTTTGTAATGCCCCTTTCATAAGAAAAATATTTTTAACACGTATCATGCACGCCACTGCATAAACAATACGTCTTGACAAGGAGATAATATATATACACACGCCACTGCATAAACAATACCTCTTGACAAGGATAATATATATTCACACACGCCATAATGACGTCAAATGAACCAACGAAAGCAAGGCATGTTCAGAAAAAACCGAGTTGCTTGACACCAATTGCAATAATGTCGGAGTATAGATAAACAGGACATTTGACGATATGTACCATAAGAACTTATAAGTGACCATTGTGAATACCCAACTAAAAAGGAATGTAAGGGATGACATCACATCCAACCTATGTCCAGGCCAGAATGCTTTCACAGTTAGGTCATAATATGGCACATCGACTTTCGGCTTGCTTACGGAGCTCCTGGGTCTCGCTCTGTGCTTTTTCTAGACTCTCCCTCAGAAGACGGATTTCATCATTTGACTTCATTTGAGCAAACTGTGCGAGCTCTTCTGCCCTCATTCGAGCAGCTTGCTCCTCTGCTAACTTTAGCTCCAGTCTAGTTGTTGTCTCTCTCAGCTTTGCTTCAACCTAGATAAAAGAATCACTCATAAGCTAAAAGACAAACTGACCGAATCAAAAAGCTTCACTTTCGGAATATTATCAAGCACCCTCCACCATTTCAGATAGTAAATACAGTTCTACCATTTCCTTAGCAACTGACTTTCAAGGTTGAAAACATATCTATAGGACCTACAACGAACTATATAGAAAAAGGGAGTGCAGTTTAAAATCTCTCAGCATATAAATATGGAATACTGCATCGAAAATTATAAGTTCTAGAAGAGGACTAATGCAGAAGAACAGCTAGGCATAATCCATTGTTCTGGGAAGAAACCCCTTCTAGTTTCTCTGCTGATAGAAGGTTCGACCATATAACTCTGAATCAAGAAAGTACCTGACTATAAGGACAAAACAAAAGCTGATATACAAGTGTAATGGAATTTATACCATCTCTGTGATGCGCTGCAGCTGCTCGTCATAAGATTTATGCAGCTGCTCCTCCAACTTCAAAAGCTCTCCTTTAGAGTATCCTTTCAAAGAATCAACAACTTCTTGCTGCTCATGGAGCTTCATTGCCCCTTTCTGTTGATAGACATATACATTACACAATTAAGCCAAAACTGACACTGGCACACATTATCTAATATGCTTCCAACAATTACAACCTAATGTTGTCAACTTACCTTCATTTCAACAAATAAATCATCTGTATAAGGTTTTCCATCATTCTGCACCATGACCGTGTTTACAAGCGATAACAGATGATGAACCTGTCCAATCCTCTTGGTTTCATCCTTGGTCTTGTTGTCAAAAAGAACCTTTCGATTCTCACAGAGAAGTAAAATGTCCTGTGAAATAAGGATGGTACATTGACACATGTTATGGCAGAATTTAAGAGATAACACACTAAAGAGAGACAGAGCTTTCATGCAGAGAGTTTAACATCCTATGCATGTTGGGTTAACCAATAAGAAAGATAGCATCACTAATCACATTTTGAATACACATGCAAGTCCAGCCACTCATTTCAGATGAAAATCATAAAGGCACACTGACAGACAAATCTGGCTGCTTGAATACTTTTAACTTCCAAAATCAACAACACTCACCAAGAAAATAAGAATAAGGTGTTGTCTGACACAATCAATACCAAGTATGGTTGCACACAATGTGGTTTATGGGATCAGTGTTTAATAGCTGAAGTTTATATAGTATTCCTTGATAACTTACCTCATCGAAATGTAGTATAAGTACATAATATTCTCAGTGACAATAAATTTTCAGATCGAAAAGCTCATTATTGCTGGTTTTAATTGAAGACTGATTCTTGAACAAAAAGTTCTAGATGGGATCATAGGCACTACTAGAAAAGAATACAAATCTGGCTGCTTGAATACTTTTAACTTCCAAAATCAACAACACTCACCAAGAAAATAAGAATAAGGTGTTGTCTGACACAATCAATACCAAGTATGGTTGCACACAATGTGGTTTATGGGATCAGTGTTTAATAGCTGAAGTTTATATAGTGTTCCTTGATAACTTACCTCATCGAAATGTAGTATAAGTACATAATATTCTCAGTGACAATAAATTTTCAGATCGAAAAGCTCATTATTGCTGGTTTTAATTGAAGACTGATTCTTGAACAAAAAGTTCTAGATGGGATCATAGGCACTACTAGAAAAGAATACATATAGTTAAGAGAGATGTTTAATTGTTCTAATGTAGATTCTTCTTTGGCGAACTCTTCTTTGATAGAGCAAAAGAACTCCCTCTTGGCCCAAAATTTTTAAAAAAGAACAAGACAACACCAGTTTACTGCATTTCTCATATTGTTCAAGAAACAAGCAGTCACCATAATTCCCCTGGATGACCCATAATAAATTGTGGAATTCATCGCAAACAGCAGAAACACGAGAAACCTATCTTTTATTGTCCAATAACCTAATCAAATGAAAGACGGAAAGAAGCCTCTACTTCTATTACGCAACAAGAAGTAAAGCAGGCAGAAAATCAACCTTCAGAGGCTGTGGGCACTCACGACCCAAATAGTCCTCCAATGTCTCCTCATTATCCTCAAGCTCATCTCCTCCAGTAAATACTACAATCATGTAGTTAATTATTTTACTGCCAAATAAAGTTCTCAAGCTACGGAGAGCAGCTTCTTCTTCCTCTGAAAACCGTGTTCTGACAGAGAACACTACAAGTACGGCATGAATTCCATCTTTCGCCAGATCAATACATTTTACTATTTCTTTGCCAACAAAATCAATTCCAGCAGAGATGTCAAATAAACCTGCCATGATATGTGATATTAGAGCCGCTACATGCCAAATAAATGCCTACTGAACTAACCAATTAGCAAAAGCTTCAAAATACATTTTTTTTCTCTTGAATTGGAGTAATATAATCTCATCTACCAAGATTGATCCCACAATCATACCTGGAGTATCTATCACATTCACAATTTGGCCATCCCGCAGGACAGTTCTCTGCAATTCACAGGTGCTTGTGACGCCAGAAGAGCTAGCCCTTGACTTAAAGGCCTTTCTTCCAAGAATGGTGTTCCCCGTAGCACTTTTGCCATTGCCGGTACGGCCAACAAGTACCAATGTCTTGATCCCATTACTTGGGGAAGCAAGCTCCCAGTCATCATCGATTGCACTTCCCCCCATCATGTAACCTGCATGCATACACTCCCGATTATGTTTTAAAATATATATAATTATCACATCCGCTATATCAGGATAGCGCTTCCACACAACTTCAAAGAATTATGTCAAAGCATGATTCTCTTCTCTAGCATATCGTTTTCCATTTATTTCGTTTCCTCACCTACCTCCATTTCTCTTATTATTATTACCAAAATGAGACGTCCGTAGAGGCTCATCAGTTATCAACATACAAAGGTAATCAGGACACTTATGCTTCCCAATTTCACTTTAACAGATATCATGCCCTGGCGCTTGTGAAAATTCCCCAGAGATCTGTTCTCAAATTCTCAACCTTCAATTTCTGATATTTCCTGACAGTCCTGGGTCCATCACCGGCCCTCGCGGACACGTAAACGATTCAAAAAGCAAGAACAGCTGACAAACAAGGTACCCACTACATGAAGAACCAGATATTACCACGATGGTCGAATTTGAAAACAACCCACATCCTCAAACAGTGGATAATGATCGAACAAACACATAATTGATGAGCCGGAGAGAAAAAGGAGAGATTTTGATCGTCGGTATCAACTTACAAGATCAAGAACGAACCGAGAGGCGCGGAACTTTCGATCACAGAGGAAACAGGAAGAAGGGTCGCGAGATCAACTTACTCAGAAGCCAATAACGGAAGAACGCGAGGGAGGGATGAACTCCGAGTCCGGGGAGATCAGGAAGACAATGGATCAAGCAGCGCGAGGATCAAGAAAGAGATGGCTTTTTCTTCACCGCTCGAATATGGGAGGAAGATCACTTCCAAGATCGGATTTGGTTTGCCTTGCTTATCCCGGAGGTCCAGAGGAAGGGCAAGTATCTGGTGCATTTATCCGCAGCACACGGAGAAGAGGAGGAGTCGTCCACGACTGGGTCCTACCCTCTCTCTCCTCGACTCGATCGCTCTTATCTTCCTCGAACAGAGCAGGGAAACGATAAACGACACCCCCCCTCTTCTCCCTTAGAAGAAAAAAATAAATTCAAATCGACCCTTAGGATATCGCATTCTAAAATTTGAAAACTAACAATTTTATTTAAATATCAATATTCAAATATTTTGAAAGACTTGCAATTATTTAGCAAAAACAGCAAAGATTATTGAAGACAATGCTCGAAAGTAATATTCGACGATTGCTATTCAAATTGCCGTTTGTGATATCATTTTTACTTACATTGATATTTACAAAAAAGTAATGTTTCTTAGCTCGGAAATTGGGAAATTTAATTGAAGCGATGCTTGGAATTTGCTCATATATAGGGAATTGAAGTTCAGTGGCATAGTTTGACAAAAAAAAAAATCAATGGCATGGAGTTGTTTGGATTAAGCTAGGCATTCCAAAGCATGGATCCATTGTTTGATTGGTTAGTTCAAATATGTTTAGAATAAATTTACTCATTTGTCCATGTATATAATATATTTAAAATAAATGAAATGAAGATATTTGCGAAAGAAAATGACAACTAATATATCTATCCGTAAGAATTTGAGGTCCTCTTTGTTTTGTATCATATTGTTGGTGCGCAAAAAAAACTACATGATTATGCAAAAAAGAAGAGTTAAATTGAGTTATGTTCGAATTTTAAAACCGATAAACATCTCAAACGATGGTTGTGTAAAATAGGAATCTTAATTTGGCTTGAGATTATGCTGAATCAACGAATCAAGAAAGGTCAAGGCCTAGTTATTCCATTCCAGCTTTTCTCGACCTAGTTATCAACTCAACCTTCCTCCCTCTCATTTTTTTCAAAATTCTCTTCAAGCCCACATGAAATAATTTAACATTCTGCTTAGAAGATAGAGCTCATTAAAGTTAAATTAATGGTGTCCTATTTGTTTAGAATTCTAATGTTTCTTATTAGGACTATTATTAGAATTTCATCAGTGGAAAGGTCCATCCACGCACACAGGTACTACTAACTATTTATACATTGATTAAAATATAAATAAGAGAGAGAGAGAGACAAGATAACTACAACAAATTGTCTGATATCCCAACTAATAGTCTATAAGCTTATGATGTTTTATAAATGAAAATTGACCTTCCTGTTAGCACTATATCCTTCTTCTTTTTTTAATGAGTCCTAACTATCAGCTATTTCCTATTTTAGGTTGTACCTAAATGTGTAGAAGAAGCGGCATATTGATAAAGATATTTTTTTTCCAAAATTAAAAGAGCGATTGGGTTGAAATGAAAAATAAAGGATTTCTAATCCATCTTCTTATCCTATAACTACTATAAACTAATTCCATTGAAAAAGAGAAGATAGAGAGTCTGTCGAGGTATCTATTCTTTATCATCATAGAATATTATTCAAATTTTAACTATCGAATCAATAGTCCTTACAATCTTTATAGCTGCTTTTGGTTTTAATTTTGATATGATGGGAATTTCGAGTTCTCTAAATACCTAAACTTGGTCTCGAAATGTGACTTTGACCTAATCCTTTAGGATAAGGCGGTGACTATAGAAACAACGATGCGGTGCGGCTTTCAACATAGCTATCCATCAAAAACCATCACAGTCCTCACAAGTTAAAATAGGGGGACTCGATTGAGACAGATACATGTTTCTGGGTCAAATTCGGAAATAGTCTAAAATCTTGTGGCGATTTTCCAATTCGAACTTGGTCTCTCGACTGGATGGAGCGAGTACTGGGTAGCTAGATGTTCCATCCTGTTTTTCGACCAAGGAACTCGCTGCACGCAGCATAGAATCAATGTCATCTCCTCTTCCGTCTTCTGAAATTTCCAGAGACGAATTGCGAACAGCAGTCGAATTTCATACTACAGATTCACCCGATTTTCTTGATCATAAGGACGCGCCGCCTTTTCCCGATCCAAGAGACCCACACGGGATCCCCCGTCACGACTCTGTACCCCGCGTTCGCGTACAGCGTGCGGGCGCCGGCGTCGTCCTCGTGGGCTCGGAGCACCAGATACCGGTAGCCCCATCCGATGCAGAGCTCGTCGCAGGCCTCGAGCAGGGCGGTCGCCACTTTCCGCCTCCTGTTTTAGAAGTAGAATCGCGATACGTTTCAGCTTGTCCCGATGGAACAACTGCTGTGGAAATGTAAAAATAGACGTCGACCTGAAGCTCTCGGACACCGCAATGCCGGACACGTAGAGGTACTCTTGAGCTCCCGGTAAGTGCCGGAGCACGGCCTGCTCCCTCAACACCGTGACGTCCACCACTCCGACGACCGCTCCGTCTTCGAGCTTGGGAACGCTCGTCGCGGGCTCAGCCACTAAGCAGGCATACCTGTTTCGATCAATGTCAGATTCTCTTTTTGCTCGCATTGTCGATGAATTAGGATGAACTGCGATCGGGTTGCGGTTTATGTGAAGCTTGCCTGTCTGAAGGTGAGTTTCGGAGTTTGTAAATGAGAGCCGCGAGCACTTCTGCCTAAGACAAGGTGTGTTCAAGCAGAGGACCTGTTAGACTATAACACTCAATCGCGTCGAGAATTCGCTAACCCGAGGCGAAGATTACTCCGGCGAGCGAAATGGGTCGCACTCGAAGCATCATCGGATCACTTAAACAGACAATCGACCAAAGAACTAAGTATTTACTGCAGAAGTTCTGGTATGCTTCTTAAGCAAAATTCTAGTGCATTCATGGCTTCGTGAGCCGTCGGAAGAGATGCGAACCTGGAAGAACTGGAAGAAGAGATCGTTGAAGAGAGCCACCGGTTCGTGGAAGGCTTCGGCCTGGATTCGAGCCACTGCCCTCATTTCGACTCCGTCTTCGATCAGCCTCCTCACCCCCCATCCGTGCCCCTTCACCAGATACTCGAACCGTCCCCCGCCGCCGTCGCCTCTCTGCTCGGTACTCAACCCGGCAACACCTCCCGATTCCGCTCCCTCCGGCGATGAGAACGCGCACCGCAACGCGGGGACTCCGCCTCTCTCCTTGCGCTGCCGTCCATCTCTCTCTCGGAACTCTCCACAGCGAGCGATCCGATAGACAAGATTGTCGCCGCCGGTGCTAGCGTCGTGGTACAAGCCTCGAGCGATGCGGCCACCCGGAATGAGGTGACAGTTCGGAGCTATCGTGTGAACCATGCTACGATAGAGCACGACCGGAGGGTGATCAGATTGGCTTAGGCGTGTGCGCAGCTGCATATTCTTTATCCATGGAAGCTCCTGCTGGAGCACGTGAGAGCCATCAGTTTTTCTGATCAGAATCTTTCGAGAGGCCACGGGAGGACGACGCCTCAAGGAGTGGTCCAAATGGTCGCCATTATCTATGCCGTACGTGAGCCTGTAAGGAATTGCCACGTGGACGTAAAATAGCCTGGCATCATTTCTTGAATATTTCTAGGAAATTTTCTTATACGACCGAAGGAAATGCCACGTGGATGTAAAAATAGCCTCGCATCATTTCTTGAATATTTCTAGCAAATTTTCTTATTCGGCCGAAGCACGTGAGCCAATTTCATCTTAATTATCGGTCATTGATTAGTGGGTGCATCGTATTGGACCCGCACGATTTGATGGTTGGGAGTAGATTCACACACTCCGGGTGCATGCAAGATTACACTTATGCTTATGCCTAGGTGCATTGGGACCACTTCAAGAACAACATGTCAATCTAGCAAAGCTTGATTGTTGATGAGCAAAATCGATTGGTTAAGCACCTAATTTGCATGTGATAGTTGTCGCATATCCTAATCACATATCTCACTTGGGAAAAAAAGAAAAAATCTTAAGATCAACTTGCAAATGGAACCCAAATCGGTGCGCCCGAGCAGACAACTCGTGTATAGTCATGGAAATCAATTGAGCCAAAAAAATGTCTACATACCCATCGTTACTTACAAAAAGGAAAGTTCCGAATGAAGACTATTACGCGGACAAACACCATCTAAACCGGAGCCCACGCGATCCAACAATGGTTATGAACCCGATTCGAATTACGGGGATGACCATTAATTCGTTTTCTCGGTAATCCAAGAGCTGGACATGCTCCCGGTCGATCGCCTTCCTCCGATTGTTTTTGTAATTCGGGGACACAGAGGAAGAGCCGAACGAACCGACGGCATCGCAGGACAAAACAAAACAGAAACAGAAACAGAAACAGAGGAAACCAGCAGGGCGCACGGCGGGCGAAAGACGAGCTCCCAAGCAATCGGGGGGCCATTCCGTTCGCATGCCCTCCGGCCTGACAGCCCGAGAAAACATTAAATGACCTCATTCCATTCAATCACCCGCTCATGCCACCAACGTGGGACCCGCAGCTATACCCACAGCAGCATCATAGGTCCCCCCAACCCAACGTTTACATCTGCTCTCGATACTCGACAAAGAAAAAGGACCCGACCGCATTAAATTGGGAGCCCGATTTTCCCCTCTCTCTTGATCCGATATAAGCAACCCAAAAAAAAAATTAGAAAAAAGAAAAAGGAAAAGGAAAACTCCCGATATTCGTATCGTACGCCCCCGGGAAACAGGAAACAAATAAATTAATTTATTACCAGGACATTGCTTGCCAATGCTCCGAGACGGTTATTAAGTAAATATTATTTGTCATGATGTTTTTTAACATTAATATAGATGGCAAAATTTTCTTAATCGAGAAAACAAAAAACCAGAATTAAATTAGGAAAAACTGAAGAAGTATGGTTGTGTAGTAAGTTCCGTCATCTCCTCCGCATTTCGCACACTCAATTATCAGCGCTACCTGCCCCCGCGAAAATAAGTCAAATGCTCCTCCTCCTTCCCTTCTCCGCCGGTACTCCGCTCTCGGTCGGGGAACGCTCCTGAAGAAAATTTCCTCCGCTTCCCCCCGCCGCCGCCGCGGTGGTCTCGCTCCCTCGGAGAAGGAGGAGCAGCAGGAGGATAGCAGCAGCAGCATGGGGAATCGGCTCATATGCATGACGAAGAAGGACGCCAAGGAGAGCGGGCACGTGTCCCGGAGCAAGCGGATGGCCTCCGGCCGGTCCCAGAGGAAGCTCGCGGTGGACGAGGAGCTCCTCCATCGCCAGGCTCTCTCCATGGCCCTGCATCAGTCCCAGAGGTTCGACGGATCCATGTCCCGCCGCATCAACGGCAACACCAGCTCCCGCAGGCGCGGTCTCACCGATCAAGTCCCCAACGGAAAGCCGGTGAGCTCGACTCCCAGTCCTCGTCGATTTTTCTTCTTTTGGGAGGTTGGGTTTTTGCTCGTTTCTGAGCGGATCTCATGTGAATTGAGCTTCGGCGAGTAAGATCTGAAAGGTTAGCGATAGCAGCAGGGGTGGTAGTGGCCGAATTCAATCAGAGTCGGTGACGGTCGGTGGTCAGGTGCTGAGTCGCGGGACTATGCTTGTGCGCGGAAAAGGGGGAGTCGCAGAAAAAGAGAGGAAAGACGTCGTTCTCTCTTGTTTCAGAGCTTCAAAAAAGTGCAATGATGGATGCACACTCGCTTTCCTCCAATTTTTTTTTCCTTTTTCATATTGTACTTTGTCTGCTGCTGTGTGAAGCTTTTGAAGAGACGATGATCTGCTTTTCTTTTTGCCCCCTTTTTCGGAGCAGAAATTGTGGGACCAATTATGTGCGATTTAGTCTTGAGAAAGCTTCCGATCTTTTGAGTAAAGCGTCATTAGTATGAAATCTAGAGAGCTTAGCCCTTAGTTGACGCTGCAATTTTCTTATATTTTCTTTGACCTTTTTCTTTAAGTAAAGCAAGATGCAAAGTTAAATCTGCAGGAAAAGTGCCGATTTTTTTATGTAAACTCCATTTTTGTATTCAATCGTGGTTTTTTTTTCCTTTCTTTTCTTTGTGGCTGTGTGATTGGTGCTTGATTATGTCTTTAGGCCCAAACTTCAGTTCCATGATTTGTACTTCCTCTTCTGTTATGAAACTGAGCTGCGCTGGGACATGGCTTGATCCAGCTAATGAAGGATGCTTTGAACCAGCTTTACATTATTCTAGAGTTTGACATATATCGAGCAGAGGATCCATGTGCTGGCAAAACATGCTTTAGCTGCTACATCTTGCATAAATTTCGATTCTCTCTTTGTTAGATCATGTGAGAAAACAAATGGATATTGATATAACTAGAATGCCTTTACACAGGTAGCAGACTTTCTGGAAGGTTTAAAATGGAAGAAATTTGTCCTGGTACATGGAGAAGGGTTTGGAGCTTGGTGCTGGTATAAGACGATAGTTCTTTTAGAGGAAGTGGGACTCATCCCCACATCTATTGATCTCACAGGGTCTGGTATTGATACGACTGATACTAATAGTGTCAGCACGCTGGCAGAATATTCAAAACCACTGATTGACTATCTGCAGAATCTTCCAGAGGATGAAAAGGTCTAAAGATGCCTCATTAGGTTTATGTCCTGAACAACTTTCTTTCTTTTTTTCCCAGTAAAAGAGTGATACTGTTGTTTCATGCAGGTTATATTGGTTGGTCACAGCATTGGTGGTGCATGTGTTTCTTATGCTTTGGAGCAATTCCCAGAAAAGATTTCTAAAGCAATTTATATTTGTGGTACAATGGTGGCTAATGGTCAGAGGCCTTTTGATGTATTTGCTGGAGAGGTATGCACCAATATGGTCCATAGGGGCAAAGGGAGATTCCCCGATGAGTGAAATCTTGTATGTCTTTGCTCTGCAGATGATCATATCCTCTTGTTGCAGCATCACCTGCTAAATATTCAACGAATTTTTTCCTTTCAATTCTTCTAATTTTATAACTTTTTATCAATTGATATGCAATTTTTGCTCCTTCTAACTTGGCGCATTCATGGTTCTCTTGCTGTGTCGCCTCATGCTTTGTTTCGTACAATTTGTAACATTGTGATTGGATGTTGCATGCAGCTTGGCTCTGCAGAACAATTTATGCAAGAATCGAAGTACTTAATACATGGGAACGGAAAGGACAAGACTCCTACAGGATTTCAGTTTGAGAAAAATCAGATGAAGGGATTATACTTTAATCAATCCCCTGCTAAGGTTAGTTGCGTTCTTACGAGCACTTTTGGGTGTTATATTAAAGAAGAGTCTCTATTCTTTTATGCATCTCACTAAAAGAAGTTGCTGCACACTGGTGAGCTGCTGCAATGTACAGTAAATGTGCACACTAGGTCTCTGTCTCAATTTATAGACCCAACTACACCAGAAAAATAACAAGAAAATATTGTTGCTGAGACCTAACAAGACCAAAAAAATGACAATGATATATTGCTGCTCAACAGGAATTGTGATGATAACAAAGTCTGACATGATGGTGGAAATGTTGACCTGACATATCTATATCAGTGACAGTGCCTGTCGAGTTTTGCTATCATTCTTTTTGGTGTGTGCATGCTCAAGCACATTTTAAGTACACTTCTGTGCTTGCGAGAGAGAGAGAGAGAGAGACTCCTGGAGTACCTTGTGACTTTGTTACCAGATGCAAATGCATATTATGGGGACTAACAGCCAAGAAGCTGGTGAGCCTTATTCTAGGTGGATATTATACCATACTATCCACCACTTCCAATTTATATTGGCCAAAAAGTTGGGCTGGGTAGAAAAAAATGGGAATGGGGGAAGAAGAGAGTTGTCCGTCTCTCTCTTTGACCGGAGGAATAAGAACGGGCCATTATTTGCTTCAGATTCCTCTCAGAAGTAAACGTGTTTGTGAGTTGAATACAGTAGAATAATGTTTACTCACTCTAGGGATTCATAATGTTTTCTATTGTTCACTCTGTTTCCACCTCCTAGGCCTGATCAGATTGACCCATACTTTCATTATTTGCACTTGTCTGGTTCTATAATTAGGCTTTACTTGTGACTGTGCTCTAACTGACTAGTGTTTATATGTAGCAAATCCTTTGTTCCACCTTTTCTATTTTTTACTGTCTAGCTCCAGACCAACAAATACGGTCGGAAAAATGAGTGACAGAATTTTCTTTATACTACTTTAAAGCTTTTCCACATGCTGATTTATGTCTCCCATGTGGCCTCTTCTGCTGCCCAGCAAAGTCATTTCCATAAGATTTCAATCCAAGAAAAAAATCAGCAAAAATTTATTACAGGGTGTTTAAAACCTTCCAAAGAGGTAAAATAGATGGGCAGAGATCTTCTTTAGTCAGAAGATTGTCTAGAGTCCAGATACTGCTTCAAACAGCTTTCCATGCAGCTTCTGCTTGTTCAGGACATGAACAACTATTACCCAAGGAATTTCCATCTTATCTCCCATTTGACTATTTAAGAATTAATATAAAGACTCCAGTGTAGTTGTGGACTCTTGCTGACGTCCACCTAGTTGAGTCATCCCTTCCTCCACTTCCCAGTTTTGTGCTTGCATCATTTATTCCTTTGCTCATCCTTGACTCTCCAAAAGTAAATCCAACCCATTTTGAACTTCTACTGGAATTTTATTGTAAGCTGGCTGGCCGATCTCCACTTTTTGAACTCCCATTAACTAATCTATTCCTGCCATCAGTTACACTCCATAAATGCAATTCTTCTCAGATGTCATGGCATAACTACTGCAGCCAATTAGAACTGAACAGAAAGTGTCTTGGTGTCTTCTTCCTTGCAAGCTCCAGAGTATTCGCTAGTTGGTTTTACCAGCATTTATATATAGACAAGACTCCTGCTTACTAAAACCTTTATCTTACTGTGGTTTGAAATAGCACGTTGCTAATCAAATTAGCTTTTGTTCAAAATGTTCCCTGGCTGAAGACTATGTCTTACAGAGGACGAACTATTACTGCTGTGATCAAAGTTTTTTGACATCTGCTTGAGGTTGAAATTTCTGCATTCACTTTTGCCTAATCAAAGCACTGTTTAATTTTATAATTCATCAGTATGTTTCTTCAGGAGCCATCTTGAGTGGTAAGTGAAAACTGTGATGGATTTTAAATGCTTTCAGGCCTCTTTACAGAGTTATGTTTCCAAACTTGGTTTGCCATATCAAGCACAAACATAGCAGAATTGTTTATTTGCTCTAGACCCTACTGGATTGTTGACTATTTTACTCCCATTAATCTTGCAATTGTAACTGATAATTTTATTTAGTGCATGCTCGGTCTAACTGTTTTTGAATGAATATTCTTTTCAGGATGTTGCGTTGGCCATGGTTTCGATGAGATCTATTCCGCTTGGGCCTATAATGCAAGAATTATCGTTGTCCCCTGAAAAGTATGGCACTTCCCGTCGGTTTTATGTTCAGACACTGGATGATCGCGCCCTTTCTCCAGATGTGCAAGAAAAGCTGGTGCGAGAAAACCCTCCTGAAGGTGTCTTCAAGATTAAAGGCAGTGATCACTGTCCGTTCTTCTCAAAACCACAGTCACTGCACAAAATTTTGGTGGAAATTGCTCAAATTCCATAACTAGAACTATGTGTTGCCTTTTATTTCTGGCCTTTATCCTAGGTATTTGGAGCCTTCCAGTTATCCAATTCTAATTCATCCAGGGCCATGGAGCTACATATACAGAGGGTTGAGTTCTATTGTACCGCATTCATTTATGTGGTGGCAAAAGAATGTTAAAGCTTTGAGCGGACATCGTCTGGGCTGTTTAGTGTGACGTACCTAGTCGGCATTTATACTATGTAAATGTGTATAATCAATTTGATTAAAATTAGCAGTGAGGTTCTTTTTGTTTTTTTGGCCTTCAATTTAGCTGTATAAGTTGAGTTTATAATTTCTTCTTCCGTGGAACAGGCATGTGAAGCACGAGTTTTGGCTGTGCTAAGGTTGCGACTAAATGGGCGTGTAGAGCGATCGAATTTGCTATTGACAAACTCAAAATCTTGCCATGAATGGCTTTTCTATTCCCGATCTATATTTGATGAAATTCTTTTCAAAATTGGATTATGAATGACTATTTCATTCTATCGTCACTCTAAGCTGCTCTATTCATGTCTTACAGTCCGTAGATGTTAGAGGGCAACCTAGTTGTCATTTGCCTACTGTCTCAATAGTTTACGTGAGATATTATTATGTGTTGTTTCATCAACAAACCTCTCTAGCCTCTCCATGTGTACGCTTAATTACATGCCGTTTCATGTTAACTGTCTTTCCGCTTTCTTCGTAGCTACTAATGTAGATTCGACTTCATTCACGAAAACGGCATGGCCTGTTGTGGGTTGAGCATCTTCTGAATTGTCTAATTCGATTGACTAGCGCCCCTAACATTGACGTGGCTTACACCACAAGATACCTTCTATATTATCTTGAGCAAAAAATACATTCGTCCCATGTTCGTCCATCGCTTTGTTTTCGAGCGGTTTCAACGCTTACGTCAACTCCGGTTGGTATACTTTTTAACTGAGATTGAATTTGATGAAACCTGGGGCGGGCAACTTCTTTGGGGGGTAAAATCATCCAAGTTTTTGCCATGAATCAGTGAGGCTCCATCCCAAAGATGTGCCATTTGGGATTACAATCATAGAATTTCTCTACTCTGTTAGGTAATTCATTTTTCAAGAAACCTCAAACCACAAAAATTAATATTTTTATCGAGATAGATTTTTTATCAGAATGGTGCATAATGAGACAAATAAACTCATGCCAACACATAAATCTAATATTTGATATTCAAGATTTTCTTATTTTCAATTTACAAAGTGTGGCTCGATCTCAACAAAATAGTTGGCTGGATAAATTTCTCAAGTACTTGAGATTCTTTGAACACCCGATTAATTCTTGAAAATATATGAGTATATGTTTTCGAGATGATCTTAAGAGAATGCGCAAATGTGGTGATTTAAACCCAATCCTTGAACAAGAAAGGTGAACACACTTATCGTTCGAGCAAACTCATTATTTAATTTTGCTAGATAGCTAAGATTTATGCCTATACAATGAAGATGAGGAAAAATGCAAATGAAAAATTGGCTGAAATATGATAGAGCATAAAAAAAAAAATTAATGAAAAGAAGAAGAGAATTCTCTTTTTCATTCTCCCATTCCTTCCTTCCTCCGACGAAAAAGGTGATGTGCGCAGGTTTATCCGGATCGATTTGATCACTAGTGGAAGGTAATACCTACCGACTACCATCGCCATTCGCCAGCTCCAAGAATATCCTCCTTCCATCCCCCGGAAAGAATGGCAGGGTAACGCCAACAGCTTCTTCCCTCTTTCTCGCACACAGAGAGGGAGAGAGAGAGAGAGAGAGAGAGAGAGAGAGAGAGAGAGAGATGGCTATGGCTTGCTCTCTGGACATGCCATTCGTGGCCCTGCCGCAGCCCCGGACTCGCCCCCTGAATCGTCATCCTCCTTCGAATTCCTGCAAGATTCTCTCTCCGAGTTCGCGTTTTCTCGGCGAAGATCCCGCCCCATCTCGCCGTTTCCGCGCGTCGTCCCTATCAAGAGCGCCCCTTTCGCGCGGCGTTCCAGACTCCCGGTAAGCCAATTCGGGACGAGAGTCTCGAGGCCACGAAAAAGCTTGTCCCCGTTGTCTGGAGACGCGAGTTCTGAGGATCTTTGTCGTTCCTGTTATAAAAAAATTTCATCTTTTGGTTTTTGTGGCAGTTGGTGGCAATGGCGAAGCCTGACCCATTGAAGATTATGATCTCTGGAGCGCCTGCTTCGGGTAAAGGGACTCAATGTGAGCTCATCACTAAGAAAGTAAGAGTATTTCTTTGGCTGCAACTCTTGATCATTGTTGGGTCACTCTCTCTTTTCGCGAATCCCGTTGCATTCCATGTGTTTGGTAATATGTCGTATACATCGATATTATTTCATACACCGGTGGCCTTCTCCAAGCACTCATCAGTCTCTACATATCTCTTTCTTCCTTTCTCAATTCACCACGCATAGTTGTTAGTTTCTACCATCTGTTTAATTAATCAAGCATGGACTCGACAGCTGCGTATGCAATTTGAGTGGGTTTCCAAAGAAAGCGAGAAAAGCTGTTTATTTAAGGACTGTCAAGTTTGTTTCTCATTTGACCGAAAAAAAAGTCTGTTTCTCCTTTTATGAGAGAATACGCTCTTAAACTGGTCGGGATAATGGCCACACTGAAATATGTTTGTTTAAATATTTTTACCCACATGATCTACTTCTGCAATCTGATTTTGCATTTCCTTAGAGACCTTTTGATAATAAGTGAAAGGGATGGGAAAAATAAACTGAAAGTTTGTTTCTCCTTTTATGAGAGAATACTCTCTTAAACTGGTCAAGATAATGGCCATGCAGAAATATGCTTGTCTAAATTTTTTTACTGTATGATCTGCTTCTGGAATCTGACTTTGCATTTCCTTAGAGACCTTTAGATGATAAGTGAGAGGGATGGAGAAAATGAAGTAAAAGATTCCCGTATTATACTTCTCTAGTTTTGGTGGTACTTTACCATACATTTCTATGCAATCCCCTGTTCCTTTCTTCCGTGAGAAGTAGAGAAAAGAAATTATAGGAAGTAGGTCGGGCAGATTGATTATCAACTTCTGAGGTGATCTAAATTTTTAGAGTTCATTTTCAAAATGAGCCTCCTTATTGCTGTTGTATCAGAGGTTTTCTTGGACAAATTCTTCTGCTCCTTGCTTAGCAGGAATTTGTTGATCGCTTCTTTTGGTTTTCTACTAGATTTCCTTTTTTTTTGAGGGAGCTATTATTAAGCTTGTTTTACATGAGAAACTTTATCTTGCCTTGTAATGTAGTATAAATATATTAGGCAAATGAATCTAACGTTATATTATAGAAATACTGAGAGTATAAAATGAGAATTACGTTATGAAATACTGAGGAATAGTGACCATTGCTTGAAATTTTAGCTCATTAAGTTAAAAAAAAGGTAAGTGAAAATAAGTCATTTTGTATCTTGTGGCTGTGCTTCATTATATTACCTGTGAATGGATATGTCTATCTATCTGAATGAGTTCAATTTTTTCCATAAAAAGTGGGCAATTGCTGAACAGCCATGTAATTTTACAGTGTAAAGTTGATTATCAGATGCCTACAAGCATCCAATGAGTAAACAACTAGAGCAATATTTAACTCCTTACCTGCGCTTTTTGTCCATGGGCCAACTCTAGCTGTAATAAAGATGATTCAGTAAGAACTGTTCTTGAATCAGACACACGTAGTCAATATTGTCTCAGCCAAGGAACATGTACTTGAATCTTTGGCTACTAGCCATTAGATGATATAATGTTGTAGTGGTAATAGTTCTTATATTAACATTAAAGGGAAACTTTATAATATTCTCTCCTTCCTTTCCACATGTATCTTCCCTCCCTTTGAGTGATAATGTCATTGTCTCCATGAGTTACTGCTTTTATCTCACTTTGGGGTTGCCCATAAGAAAAAGCAGATTGAATCAAGTCGTCCTCATATATGCAGTACGGTTTGGTGCACGTTGCTGCTGGGGATCTGTTACGGGCAGAAGTTGCAGCTGGGAGTGAAAATGGAAAGCGAGCAAAGGAGTATATGGAGAAAGGGCAATTGGTCCCTGATGAAATAGTTGTAATGGTAAGGGCAGCACATTCTTTTGAAACACCTCATAAAATGGCTTGCAATGGTAGGGATACCGCATTCTATGAAACACAGTAATTGCTCGTGCTGATGCTTCCTTATATTTGACCCTTAGATGGTTAAGGAGCGGTTGTTGCAATCAGATTCTCTAGAAAATGGTTGGCTTTTAGATGGATACCCCAGGAGCTTATCCCAAGCCACAGCTCTGCAAGAATTTGGGCTCCAGGCTGATCTTTTCATTCTTTTGGAAGTAAGAATCTGTAGTATCTGTTTTCTGTTGTTATTTTGCACTTAGCCTTTAGATTGACCTTAAGCTCCTGCTTGAGTTGGTGGTGTAATTTTTTTTTTTTTTTTTGCACGGTCATCTTATTTTTAATGACTGAATTGGTTGGAAATATGTTTTCTCGGGATATTATATGATAACTGGGTGGAATTTACTTTATGTACCCACTGCTTAGGTGTTGGATGAGAAAAGATTGAGAATGGGATATCCATAACTATCATATGCAATATCCACTGTATTTGCTAGGTCCCTGAAGAGATTCTCGTGGAAAGAGTTGTTGGCAGACGGTTAGATCCTGTTACTGGTAGGATATATCACTTGAAGTATTCTCCTCCAGAGACTGAAGAGATCGCTGCCAGATTGACACAGAGGTTTGATGATACTGAAGAAAAGGTATGTCAATATGCACATAACAAAAGGTCAAGGGAATACATACTTAGAGCTATGGTATTGAGTACCTGAAGCCATGATCTTAAAGATCTATTGGGGGCCATTATGTGCTTCTTTGACTCGGTGTGTATTTTCATTTCTTCTAGGTGAAGTTGCGGTTGCACACTCATCATCAAAATGTGGAAGCAGTGCTTTCAATGTATAAAGACATAACAATCAAGGCACTCTCTCTCTCTCTCTCTCTAGACTAGGCTTCCAGCTAGACAGTTTGCCAGTTACCTGATATTTACTAACATGTTATACAAATTACGATCATGTAATATTTTTTACTTATCACTGTCATTTCAATAGCAGATCACTAGAATTTTGCTTATATCTCCTTCAAAAAGCCTTACATCTTTGCATCGCTAGTTACATAAATTTTACTTTGTCAATATGACGGTTCTAAATAGATCATATTGCCAACTTCTTCCTATAGTAAAAACAGCCAGACATAGTTAATGTGTCAGCTCCAAAGCTACTATAGATTCCTTAACCTATGACGTGAAGAGATGAAGAGAACAGCATTTTGACCTATGAATTCCTTAACCTTTCATTTGAGGATGCAAAGAGGATTGCATTTTGACCTTTGAATTGGAGTGTGGAAGGTACGCTAGTGCAGAAAATCAGCTAAAGACATTTTGAGTTGTGATTGGTCAATTGCAAATTCTGTCTCTACATAATCTTACCTTGATGCTTGGATTCTCTGAGATCATCCCCTTCGCAATCCACATAGAATAGTACCTATATGTCTTATATGATATCTCAGGCTTTTAGTCATACCTCATATATGCTCAATGCGTACACATATATAGCACTTATTTATATTCATACACTTGTCTGGAAACTTTTTTGTAAAATGAATAATTATTCTGATCAGGTAAATGGAGATGCTCCGAAGGAGGATGTATATGCCCAAATTGATAATGCTCTCTCGAAACTTCTTGAACAAGGGAAAGCTGCTTCGGGGTCTCTTGCAGCATAGCGGATGAAGAATGGCTGAATAAATATTGAGATAACTTTTTTGAATGGTTCTCCATCACTGCTATGAAAAATGCAGTGGTGAAACTTGAATTTGTTGGGCACTTACAAAGTTGATGTTCCTCTTAGTGTAATTATTTGAAAAAAAGAAGAACATAGATGATATCCTTGGTCCATTATGCATTTATTACCGATTGTTTGAAGGGAAGCTTGTCATTTATGATTCTATAATGAGAAATGTAGGTCAAGGCACCAGTCAAATTCTAGCCTACATAGGGCTCGTTCCATCTTGTTTATATGTTGTTGAGACTTCATGTTATGTCCATTCTTTACTATCAACTGTGAAGTGTACTGAAGTTCTGAGTAAGAAATGCAGTTTGTTTTTTCTGTTTTTGTACATGATGATACACTGGAATAACTCTGCCAGTTATTTCAGTCGTATCCGGGAAGGGTCTACCAAGAGATTTAAGTCTTGAAGAGAGATTGAGAGAAACTCCCTTAAATTAAGCATGTCGTTCCAGGCAAGAATCCTTTCATATGATGCTCTGGATAGAGATATTGACAGAAATCGGGTGATTTGCATTGAGGGGTCAGTCACAGTTTAGATGAAACTGGAACATTAATCTGCGATTTAAGAAGATTGTATTGATAAATCCCAAATAAGGGGTAACGCATGTAAACAGAGCTTTTCAATGCACGCTAGCTTGTTTTCTCTCCCAGTCCAAATTAAGGTTTAAGCTTTGGATTATGTTGGGCATCTACTTTTCAGAAACGGAGGCCCAAGTGTCTGTAGATACCATTCCTCTTTCCACATTCGTTCATCGCTTCATCTTCCTGATCTAACTACAAATTTGTGGGAGGAAGATGCAGTACTAGAGAGAGAGAGAGAGAGAGATATCCCCCATTGAGCAAAATGGGAACTTACATGATTTCACCCACGGTGAAAATGAACAAAACCTGTTTCACATAGTTTCAGCATTCTGTATCGAGGCCTTTCAAACTTCAAATATTATGCCACACTGTACGAATCAAATTCATATTGTGGACATCTGTTTTCCAGTTGTGCTCACAAAGATGGATAGGAATGACTGCTTTAAGTAGAGCACGGTGACACAAAAGTTTATTGCAGGTATTAGCATAAGTTATGTACACACAGACAGTTTGAGATACCTAAATAATCACACCGAAGTAGGCAATCTAGAGAAACCTATATCCCAGAAAAATGCATTCACTTCATATGATGGTAAAACTACTGCTGGCTATTAACAACCAAAAACTTACCAGTACCACACATATGGAATAGCAGAGAAGCATATTAGGCACCCGCATTTACATAAGAGCTTGAAGCTTGACTTAGCTTATGCTAGCGCTAGAGAAATTAACCAAAGACAGACTTTCCATTCTTATCAGCATCATTTTCCATACACCTTAATGTGCACGGTTCAGCATCACCAAGCATGCTTACCACCTCTCTCATAGTTGGACGCAGAGATGGGAGTTTGGCGGTGCAGAGAACTGCAACTTTCAACACTTTAATCATGTCATCTTCAATGGACTCAGATACCACTTTATCGTCTAGTACTTTGAGGACATTTTCACGGTCGCTCAGATGAGTTAGAGTCCAGTGAACGATGTCTCTTCCCTCACCATACTCATCCTCGAGAGGTCGTTTACCAGTGATGATTTCTAGCAGAACGACTCCAAAACTGTATACGTCAGTCTTTTCACTCACTTTAAGTGTATAAGCTAGCTCTGCAAAGGTAAAAAAAGAAGATAGTGATGTGACAAAATTGTAGGCAATTGTCCAATCTGAACTTTAAAATTGCACAAGCAAAAACTCAAAATTAATTAAAGAAAAGTCAAATAAATGTGGTCTGCTGTAATACTGAAAACTCACCTGGAGCAAGATAGCCATGAGTTCCGGCTAGACAGCTACAATTGGGTCCCTCATGGGACTTCTCGATAGTCTTGGCGACTCCAAAATCAGCGATTTTCGGTTCATAATATTCATCAAGCAGAATATTTGTGGACTTAATGTCACGATGAATAATGGGGGGTGAACAATCATGATGCAGATAAGCAATTCCCTTTGCCGCTCCAACAGCAATTCTGTATCTCTGAAACCAATTCAGTTCTGGCCGTCCATCTTTGATCTGTCGGTGAAGTGCTTGAAACAGATTACCATTTGCCATGTATTCAAAGACTAAGAAACTCGAACCTCCTTTCATCAGACAAGCATACAATTTGAGTATATTTCTGTGCCTGATATTCCCCAGAGTATCCATTTCAGCAAGCAATAGTTTTGCACCATCTGCTTTCCACAGTTGCTTCACAGCAACTGTCCCGTCACTTTTCTTCAATTCTACACGATATACTTTTCCAGTCCCCCCAATTCCAATCAGGTTTTCCTCTTCCAAGTTACATATTTCATCTGCATCGATTTCAACATGGTGGAAAGATGCGAGTTTCCATTTTGGATACGTTTCCTTCTCTTCCTCCATAGAATTCACTGGATCAGCCTCCACATATTTGAAGTTCTTATAACTCACAAGGAGTAAACCAACTAAGACAACAACCAGAGCTGATAATATGATGCTGAACAGAGCCAGCTTATCTGCAAAAATCCCCCTCCGAGTGTGCTTTTCACTGCAAATCTTGATTTCTGAATTCCCCTGCAGTCTTGAATTTTGGTCCACACAAAGTCCCGTATTCCCAAGAAATGCTTTGGTCCCTCCTATCCTCAACAGATCAGAAGGAATTTCACCAGACAACTGATTTTCAGACACATCAATGGAACTTAGCTTCAGTTTCGCCAAACTCTCTGGCATTGAACCCGTCAACTTATTTCCCGATACATTTAAGGAGTTCAAGGAGCTCATCTGTGAAAGGGAGTTCGGGATGATGCCACTCAGAGCATTTGCGGCAAGATTCAAGTCAACCAATTTACTGCATTCACCCATCTCCGCTGGAATCGGTCCTGTCAGCGAATTTTCTTCCAAATGCAAGGACCCGAGTTGCCCAAGATTGCCGATTTCGGGTGGTATATTTCCAGAAAAACTGTTATTCATCAGATTAAGTTTCTCTAAATTCCTAAGTTTGCCCAGTTCGGATGGAACCTCGCCTGAGAACATGTTATTCTGTAGCACCAACTGATTCAAGCTGGTAGAGTTGCCAATGTCTGATGTCACAACTCCACTGAAATTATTATCACCAAAATCAATCATTTGTGCATGGGGTAACGCCCACATCCCATCTGGAATTGGCCCCGATAATTGATTCTGGTTTATTCTTACTCTCACAAGGGACTTACAATCGGCATAAGAATCGGACAGGCTGCCTGAAAATTTGTTTCCCAGAGCAAGCAAGTATTGCAAGACCCTCTTTTCACACAGAAACCTCGGGAACTCACCTGAAAACTCGTTTTCGGATATGTCTATGCTGGCTAGAGGAGAAAACCGACCGAAATTAGCAGGGAAATTGCCAGAGAAATTGTTCCGGTAGATTGAAAACCCAACGAGGTGACGTAATTCACCAAAACCTTCAGGGACCACCCCAGAGAAATTGTTTCTATATAGCTGAAAAACCGTCAAGTTCTTAAGGTTAACAATTTCTGGAGGTAATTCACCGTGCAACGTATTAGCAGATACGTCGAATTGCTGCAGAGCTGTGAGCTCCACGAGCTCAGGCGGGAGTTCTCCGGTCAAGTCATTACCAAAGAGCTCGATCTGCTTAAGATTTCGCAATTTGGCAATTGATTTTGACAATGTCCCCGAGATACTGTTCACTGATAAATCCAACGTCTCAAGCGCGGTGAGTTCAAAAATGGATTCCGGGATCTCTCCTTTCAAGTGGGATCTGCCCAAGTAGAGCCAAGTCACGTTCTTGAGATTCCCAAGAGTGTCAGGGATCTCGCCTTCATCATAATCGTTGTCACCAAGACCCAGAGAAATCAGCCCTGTCAAATTCCCTACCCACCCCGGCAATTTGCCGGACAGTTGATTCACTGTAATATCAAGCAACTCGAGGCTTTTCAGCGCAGAAAGGTCCGGCATGCTTCCCACCAATTGATTGCCCGAGAGGTTCAAGAATTTGAGATTGCTACAATTGGCAAGCTCTTCAGGGATCTTCCCAGAAATGGAATTCGAAGCCAGCGAAAGATAGGCCAGTCTCCTGAGCTTCGAAAAGGAGGGCGATATCACCCCTGAGAGGGACTTGTTTTCCAGCGATATCCTTACAACTTCTCGAGAGTGGTCGCAAGTGACCCCGAAGAAGTCGCATGGAGACCCTGATTCTGTCCAGGACTCGAGGACGTTCCGAGGGTCCTTCAGCCGAGCCTTGATGTCGAGGAGCGCCTGGGTCTCGACCGTCAGGGGCGTGCATGGCGGGACTTGACAGCAGAAGAAAACGAGGGAAACCATGATGAACCGCAACGGTAAACAGAGGAGGGAGGCTCTGGCCATTGTGAAGAAGCCCGCGGGCGGAAGAGTCAATTTGGCATAAGGGAATCTCAGAGGAAGGCGGTCCTCCCGATCAAAGTCCAGGAACCAAGGTGCTACTCGCGTCAGGTTGTGAGCACCATCCTGCGCAAAGAGCCGAAGATCAGACAATATTTCTATTACCCAACAATCATTATGCGAAGCATATAAGATTAAGATAATGAGACACACACAAGACAAGAACTATACACTAATCTATTGAAGCTCAGTAACAGATGCGATAGTGACGCGAGCCCGCCAGCGAGCGAGAGATGACGTTAATACGTCAATTTGTTTGTAGTTGTGGATTCTTATGAATACAGAAAAGAGAAGAAAGAGAGATCACTCCGCTTTGAAGTCACTCATTACTCTACTGTGCACACCTAATACGTAACAATCTTATTTAAATTTCCCATCTTTTTCCCTCCAAATCATTCGTTAATCATTCACGTACGATCAGCTATAACCGAAGAATCATCGGCTCAGTCCATGATGGTGCGGCTAGGTAAAAAGCAATTCAAGACGACGATACCTTTTTGACAAAACAGACAGACTAGACATATAGGGAAGAAAAGCTAAAAAAGCGGAAGAGGGATCGGCCTCGGTAGTACAATCAAATCAAACCTAACGCCACCTAATTTCCCATAATATAGTATTATTATTCACTGTGACCATGATTGAGATCGTCATCACTTCAATGAGTGAGTGCAAAGCATGTCCTAAGCGAGACCGTAGAAGTAACGACATGAGCTCCTGCGACGATCTCAGAAGAACGATAGGTGGGTGAGAGGGACAAGAACAGGAACCCGAAAGCGAAAACATCCGTCAAAGGTCGGCGACTCCGGGGGAGCAGACCCCTCCCACGTGTTGCGCGAACGAGGCCGCGTCGCGCTTTGGTGCACGTCCGATGCTTTCGCGCTCGCCACCTTGACAGGACCGAGAGGGACAGCTCCTGCGCTCCACCGGAACCGCCTGGAACGCTCGAAGGAAAGGGGGGAGGGCGGGGGGGAGTGGAAGAAAGGAGAGGTCCTTATATAGGGGCGCGTGCCGGGGGAAATTCCGATGACGCGCCGTCGGAGCGTAAAGACGAAGTGGGTCACTCCCGAGAACACTTAAAAACGCCGAACGAACACAGAGGGACGCGCGGGAAGTGGAGTTAGTTACCTCGGAAGCGCGACCGATCTCGAACGAGCAAAAGGGCAAAGTTTTCCGAAGGAGAAAGCGTGCAGAAACAGTAACTAGATACCCACCAATGCCTCCTCGTCACTCCTCATCGCCTCGTTTCTCCATGGTTGGCAGGGATAAAAGGCGGAAAAGACAGAGAGAGAAAGAGAGAGAGAGAGAAGACGAAGCAGAGACGAACTGGGTATTGCATGTACCGATCTTGGCGTCCGGATTTTAAGCTTTGCGACAGCGAAGGCAGGAGGAGGGATGGAGAGAGTGGGAGAGAGAATGATTGGAGAAGCGGAAGTCGTCAGTGATGGAGGCTTCGAAAGCGACACTGCCTCGGTGCTCTCGGCCAATCGCAGCCAGGCTCGAGAACAGAGATAGAGAGAGACAGAGAAGCAGAGAGAAGGGGGGGCCATTCGACGAGGAGATATGCTGTCGAGGCTATATTTACGGCAAAAGAGAAGGAAAAAAAAACTTACCGTTTCTATACGAACTCCCCAGTCCTAGCGTTTCCCGCATGCGTCATTAGTTTCTCTTGTCTTGATTCGAGATTTGATTATTATTTGGACACCTCGCGATTTAATATTACGAAAGATCTTAAATTGCTATATTTATGAAAAAATCTACGTTAAATTATCTTTTAATCATAAAAAATCCTAAACTAGTATATTCCTATCAAATTTATCACCTACTGATTTTGGTTAAATTGAATTAATACTAATAAAAACTTCAAACTAGTATATATATGATAAATGCAAAATAAAACCCATCAATTATCGGGTGTCATTCAACTTAACTTAAAGATAAAATTTCACGAAAATTAATGGAGAGTAAAATTGTTATAAGTGTACCAATTTGAAGCTTAGGTTTGATTAACTTTGTCACAAGTGTGCCCGTTTAAGGTTTTTTGTTGTATTCACCCAAATTTTTACGGTCCGATCACTTGATGAGGTGCCGAAGAATGCATAGATCAAACCTAGGGCTGTCAAATAATTTTTTTTCTCTTCTTCTTCTTCATTGGCCATAGGATCCGGCATCTCAGGCAAGGCTCAAGCATTGGCCGACGTTGGTGAGGCTCAAGCTTGTTGATGTCGAGCGAGCTTGACCGCGCCATAGGCCAGTGAAGCTTAACCTTATCGGAATCTAGCGAGCTTGAGCCTTGCCTGGCCTATCACAAGGCTCAAGCTCGCTTGTGTCTGGTTACCAGCCACCATCATGGCCGATGACTGGCTCTCTAAATGGGTATATCTATCAGATAGATGAGTTAGGTCATAAATAGTCCAATCCAAATGGACTCATTTAACCCATTTTCAACACAATGAAAATCTAACAACTCTTACCCAACCCTACCCGGCTCAGCCCAACTCAACTTGTATGAGAACTCATATCCAAATTAAGGTAAGAGTGCGGAGTGAGTGAGTGAGACCGAGTGAAGGCGAGAGAGGCTAAATAGAAGGTCATAGAAATTGATTAGGTCTAACTAAGTTGTAAACTTATTTGTAATCCATTTAATACTCATATTTTGTTTAAACTTATTTATGACCAATTTACTTAATATAACTAAACCATTTATACCCCCATTTAACACCAATATGAGTTAAGAAATGAGTTTATGGCCGGTTGTTAATAAATCCGCTACCACATCGGTAGAAAAGAGTATAAGTCAACACGTTCTTTGATTGATCAGCTTATCCTTGTGTTAATATCAAACTCATGCTTCGAAAACCTATATAGAATGGTTGACGTATTAAATCCTAATGGCGTTTTATCGAGAGGTCATTCGTTTTTCGTGTTTGACTGTCCAATGCACTAAACTTTCACTTATGTGTGATGGTCGTGTTTGTGATTGGAGCCTGACTGCTCTCTCAACGTGGGGTCGAGTTGTCGTGAAGACCACGCGACCAATTTTCTAGAATGCCATGTCTCGGCCTTGTCGACCCGTTCCATCAAAAAATCGGGAGTGCAAAAATGGAAGGAAAAAAAAGAACAAAAGAAAGAAGAATTGAATGTATTAGATGATTCCAAATGGAAATTTATGTTAACACTGAAATTGGGCTACATCCTCTGATTTCGGTATGGAGAGGAAGAGGAAGAAGACAAAAAAAATGGGGTTCTGGATGAGCATGGAAAGGTTTTTGGCAGGTGAGAAGGGCCCCAAAAGGTTAGAAAAAAAGGAGTCTATGAAAATTTAAGAGCATCTTACCAGAAAGAGCAAAAAGAAAGTTAAAAAAAAAGCAGGGCATGCTTTATAGCGGGATTTGCGACTTGTGTGGATTAGAAAAGAGTCGTGTCCGGTCCAAACACATTGAATAAAACGAGGTTTGAAAAAAAACGAGGTTTGTTTGATGCCACGTGCCACTGAAAATTCATTCAATAATTTTCATTAATCAAAACTTTCGGCTTTTTTAACTTCACGGAAAATGAATAATTTGAAGAACACTTTTTCAGAAAATGATTATTCATGTTGCTTTTCAAATTGATTGAGAGAAAAGTATTTTCATTATCTATAAAAATATTTAAACAAAGTGATGAAATTGATTAATTTCGCAAAAGACAAATGATTTGGAATTTTTTTTAAAAATAATCGTTTAAAATAATTAATCAATTAAAAATATTTTATTATGAAGATAGTTTGTCTAAATATTATCACGATGATAAAAATATTTTTGGCTCATTTTCATAAACAATATAAGAGATAATTTTCTGTAAAATATTTTTCAAATTATTTATTTTTCACAAAATAAATGGAGTCTTATTTTTAATATATTTCACCATGTTTTGTTCCCTTGGGAAAATGCAAGATGGTTATGGTAAATGAAGCAAGATGGAATCAAACTAATGACGTCGCAAGTTCGGGACAAATAATCCCAAAATAGACTTTGGACTTTCGCTCTTAATTTTGGCCCGACGCTCTTAAACTTTACTATTTCATTATTATCTCTATAACGCTACGACGTCACCTAATGCCGTTAAATATCGCAATTCGAGACGAGCAATTTAATACGACTGATTCTCGGGAAAAGAAAAAGAAGAAGAAAGACCTTAAAAAATAGGAAAAGAAAGGAAACATACAAGAGACCCCTCTGGTTGGATTCCACTGGTCATGAAAATAAAATCTTTCAAAATAAGTTATAAAGCAAAGAAAAAGAATTGCCGGAAAATTCTTAATAACATAGAGATTCGTTTAATACACGGTGTGCAACCCGACGGTGTCATCAATTGGCTGACTGTGATTGTCAGTGAATTGAATGGGTTGCAACTAACCAGAGAAATTTATCAAAAGGAATTCATAAATCGATTGTGTTAGTACCATTTTAATCCTAAACATTTCAAGTCTTAAATATTTTCATATGTGTATCAATTGAGTCTACTTGACCAATTTAAATCGAAAATTACTAATGTTAACGACAGCCGTCTTACATGACGTGACCATCACTGACATGAATAATTTTATAAATTTTTGATACTTTTTTTTTCTTTTCCTACTTTTCTTTCCTTTTTTTACCACCTCTCTCTTAACCAACCTCAGAGGTCGCCACTAGTCAGTGAAGGCAAGGGTCAAGACACCCTCGCTAGCCACAGGTGAGGCCAACCCTAGTTGGCTTTTGGCAAGGTTGCCCCTCGCCAGATCCAACAAAGGGTAGCCTCGCTTGGCCCTCACCAAAGGCCCGCGACCGTCACAGAGGCTAATTGAGGGAAAAGAAAAATAAAAGAGAGAAAGGAGACAATAAAAAATGAAAAAAGTATTTAAAAATTTATAAAACTATCAATACTAAAACCGTCCGTGCTACATAAGATGGTTAGTATCCACGTTAGTAATTTTTGACTTAAATTTGTTAGATGGATTCAATTAATATTAATACAAAAATATTTATGATTAAATTAATTTAATCTCGTAGCGAGAGAAGAGATAAGGTACGACAGCATCGGAAACGATAAGGAGGAGAGACATGGCATGATGCCCGGAAGGAGATGCTTGCACGGGCGTGACAAATTCCGAAGAGACATCGTTCCAAATACGGTACCCGAGCCACTCTCGATCTAGCGTCGCAATCTCGGTCTGTCCAATGTCGTGGACGGAGCGAGAGAGAGAGAGAGAGACATGACTCGATTTTAGCCGTATTTGACTTTGCGTGATGCTCTTGTCCTTCCCGAGCTGGAGTGCGCCAAAGCGTCACTGTTGCTTTCCATGGATTTTTTCGAGGGAAATGGGCTGGTCTTTGCCAATTGGTCAACCACTTTTTAAGATTTGACTTAGTAGTGCTTATCTCCGTCCGGTTCAAGAATTCGTGACAAGGAAACCTTAGCATCTGGACAATCTAGTGCGAAAAAGGTCTGTGATGCCTTATGTGTATCGGTGTAATATTCACCGAGGCAATTGCGTGCTTTATGTTATGCTCACTGAAGATTCCATTAAGTGATAGAATTCTAAATAGTAACTAACACTCAATTTGTTGTCGTTAGCTTTTGTTGGGTGATATTGAACCTCTTTTATTTCAAAAAAACTATTTGAAAGGGTGAGACTTTTTTTATTAGGCCTTATGTCTAGGAGAAACAATTTGTATCTCGATTTTCCCCTCATGCATTGAGCTTGAGCTCTGATGTTCAGTTAAATGGTTTTGGATTTTCTCACCTCAAAAGCTTACCTTAAAGGATGAGACTTCACAATCAATGTAGAGTAACTCCAACTGCTTTTTGGTCCATATTTGCTGTAAGTTCTCCCTTATGAATTGCCTACCTAATCGATACTAATTAAGACCATGAGATTTAACCCATAACTAGTAAGTGCGAGAAAGTATATGCGTTAGACTATTCCAATTTTATACCATGAGCTTCACAAACTTTCGGCTGTTGCTGTGACCCAAATCGTTTTGTCCCTGTTTTGTAAGTGCGCACTCAAATTTTTCAAGCCCGGTGAGTGTTGCATAGACTAAATCTATTAGTCCGAGCCAATCGCACTTCAAGACTACGCGCGATCCATAGTGGGTCACGCTTGAAAAGACAATTTTCCATATAAATTTTGCAATAGGATTTATTCTGCCGACCACGGCATCGCATCCTACAGTTAGTATGACAAGCCTGATGCAGCAAAAGTACTCAATCAAAGATGGAAATGGAAAAGGGAGAGCGGGCTTTTATTCATAGGATGGAAACAAAGGAAGTAGACAAGTTGCATCACAAGGCAATAAGTTACCTCTGACCATTGAAACATTTATTGACTTGGGAGATTGGTAGATATCGAAGGCCATGTAAATAGCATTCACGTATAAGATCTATATAGCTGGGTTCTCATGGGGGCTCTTGAGGCGAATGGGAAGATCCTTTTCCAGGATTGGAGAGGGATGGTAGGTTATTTTCTCGTCGGGGATCAGCTTCTCCCACCTGAATTTCGCGACCAGATTGTGTACAAAAATGAGTATCTCCAGGCGAGCATATTCCTTGCCTAGGCACATCCGAGGGCCTCTGCCGAATGGTGTGAACACGTAGGGCGGCGGGCCGTCCCCTTCAAATATCGACGGTTCGAACTTTTCCGGATCCGAGAAATACTCGGCGTTCCTGTGCGTCAAATGTGCTGTCCAGTATCCCTGCAAAACATCACAGCAAAAGGAGTTTAAAATGGGATTCACGATGCCGCCCCTTTGGTCTTTTGAAATGGTTTGACGATGCATCGAAGGTTGTCTAAGCCGAAAGCAACTAAATAGAATATCATGCACCGGGTTTCTTATGTCTTTTTCCTTCACCCAAGAGGGGTCGGTCCGTTCCATTTTAAGCAAAGCTTTTCTCAAGCTCTGCATGCAAAGCCATATAAGGCATGTGCCACGTGTCACTGGGTTATCATGTTGACTGTCAACATAGGGGTAATATATTATATTTTTGGTCGGAGGGAATAATATAATTAAATAAGGAAATTAATATCACGAAAATCCTAAATTGGTATACCCATGATAATATTACTTGACACTAATTTTGTTACCAAAAAAACCTCTCAAACTGATATACATGTGACAAATTTATCATTTATCAGTTTTCATTTAATTTTAATGTCAAATTACAGAATTGAATAACACGTGAGAAATATATCAGTTTGAGATTTTATCCTCAGTTTGTCACAGATGTATCAAATTGGTAATCCAATTAAATGGAAACTAATGGAAAGTATATTTGTCATAAATATACCAATTTGATGGGTTTTTGGTAGTCAAAAAATTAATTTGAAGTAAATTTATTCTAAATGTCTCAATTTAGGGTTTTTCATAATATGAACCCTAAGCACAACCCTAGATACCTTATATCCTTCTAGAATGATGAAGCCCGAGTAGTCAGACTTGGCTATGGCCTCTCGAAATGCTCCCTGGGCAGAAGGGGCCAGCCTCATCGTTTAGCATGTCACATTTCATGAGTACTCCATCTCCTGAACATCTTTCTAGATCAGTAACTCTCCGGGAGATTTGGACTTGACAATATCGATTTGCTCTGTCGAAAGAAATTCACGTAAATCCATTAAAAGAACTTTGCAAATAAGATGAAATAAGAACCCTGCTGCGGACGTCGGCTACCTCTCAAAGACGGTGTCGTATATTTCGGGAAACTCCGCCAGAAAGTGAACGACGAACGTGATCGCCGTGCTCGTGGTGTTGTCTGGTGGCTGGCTATGGAGAAGCCTATGATCTTGTTGGCGATGTCCATCTCGCTCATGCCTTCGACATTCTCATCCCGATCACGAAACATGCTCGACGACATATCCTTCACTCCTTTCTCCTTGTCATCACGCATCTCTTGTTTCCTGCTAATTGTTGTGACGAGCATCGCCTTTCGAGGGCTAAGGAATGGCGAAGAGCTCGAAGTTTGTGTTCCCAGGATTGATATGTTTTTGGTCGAGTTTAAGGACTGTCATTTTTTGATGTGGATAATGGTACGGTATAATTGGTTTATGATATTTTTAACAATATAATCTGTTGAATCATCGTGAATATTTGGTATAATCATCCAAAAGTCCTAAATATATTTTTAGCAATCAATTTAGTCCTAAACCTTTTCAATTGTATCAATTTAATTCTAAATCTTTTGATAATTTAAAAATTAGTCAATGTAGTCATTCCGATGAAATATTCAAGTAATAGGTTTAAAACTAAATTGGCAAATTGTCTCTAAATTAGCACAATTGAAAGATTTAGGACCGAATTGATCTCTATGTAATAAGTTTAGGACTTTTTGAACAATTTCCCCATGAATATTTTAAAAAGTTATGTATATTCCAATATTCAATAAAATTTTATCCCATCACTCTATCGGATATATATTTTTAACACTTTTCTTCCAAAATCTTTATTCATGTTAGATTAAACAACAGCATATTTACAAAGATTAGGGTGCAAATGCCTATGTAGCCATGCATGACATAACAATTATTCGGTCATGAGCTAAAATGTCGTTTTGTGATGTACAGATAACTAGGCCATGCAAACATTTTAGACACTTTGAGAATCGAAAAAGGCAATAAGTACTCGTCTAAGTGGACTCCAAGGGTGAGAATTGCAGCCCTAGCTAGGAGAGCTTGTCTTTATGTAAGGTGGGCCAACCATTTGCGCGAGTTTATACAAATTTGTGCATCTCTACACTTCCTTTAGATCGGCAATGCTTGGAGGGTAGCTCATAGAAATTTGCTACCTAATTTAGCCAGCAACCACTTTGCTGCCTGATTTAGCCAGCAACAACATCCGTTGAGCAATGCTACATATTTTACTAGAACATGTGTAGTAAATGAAATTAGAACATGCGTTTCGCAATGCAATTTGTTCAGATTCTCTTCTTCCATGTTGTGTTGAGATCCATGATGCACAAAATGGCTGGATTTATGAACGCATCTGATTAATGGCTATCATGGCTTTCTCACTATTTTTGTGATCTAATCTCTTAATGTTACACAACAAATGAAAATTGGAGAATTTTTTTCATCTGTAAGTTGTTGAGATGGGTGTAAGTGTTCTGATCGTGCTTTTCAGATGGAATCTCTTAAATGGAATTGACTCAAGGAAACCCGAAGCAGTTCTTATGAATCAAAAGTTGCGTTTTACATTAATACAAGCCCTCTCTGTTATTAAGAGAGAAATTTTTGAAAGTTTGGATTATTTTTAGACAGATTTGAAATGTAGCTTTTTAAAAGCGGTGAACAAAGAGGGACATCTTTTATTCTCCTTTCTGTTTCTCCGTTGGAGAAATCACCAGTAAATGTAGGAGGGCTCAACAGATGTTGGACGGCCAAGGAGAATCACAGGTTTTGCCTGCGGCTGAGTGAAGTACACCGTAATAACATTCGAAATAGTGATTAGAAGAGACAAGGATAAGAAGATGTAAAAAGCCCAGCAAATCTGGATCGACATGCAATTTGTTGTTTTCTAAGATTCACCCTCATGTTCTTTTACCGCGATTGAGAGTGGATCAAACACGAACCATCCGAGGTTCAGGCATAATGAACCCAACACATTACAACATTCGAACCATGGAAGTCTCGTTTGAGACCTGTTCAAATCAAGTAGGGTCTTTTGACCAAAAAAAATAAAAAATCATGTAAGGTCTTAATGCGATAGGGTCACATGCACCTGTTATACCTAATAATTTTCCTTTTATGATCTGTCCGGCACCATTTTGAGCAACTTAATTGGTGATTTTTGCAGCGGGCACCCTGTGCCAAACGAGAAGAAACTGCTCGAGTCACTGATCATGGATAAGGAACGGCCAATTGCATAAATCAAGTCAGTTAAGAGAATTTGACCAAGCAAAAGGAAAAAAAAAAAAAAGAAAAGATTGACATTTAGCAAGAGCTAAGATAAGATACCAGATGGATCCTCAACTCCAAATCCCCTCTGTTATGGGAGTTTTTGCTGGCACCTGGCATAAAGTCGTTAAGACGTGAATATGCACTCTAGAATGGGCACAAAGGAACATGCACCATACCATCTGCGTTAGATAAGGAGCATATGATGGACACGAAATGAAATAGTTAATAATGCAGATGAATATTGAAAATTCCAAATAATGAGTTCTTGTTATACAAGGTGATTCCTGGAAAGTCTATTTGGCTCGAGTTCAGCACGAGATGAGAACTGCAACCACATTGACAGTTGGACAACTTCAACAAATGGAACTGACTGAACCAGAATTATCTTCTACAGCAGTCATATATGATCTAGACTTTCCATGTTGGTCATGCTACAGAAGACAGCCTGTTACAATCAGACTTTACATTGGCAGAGCCGCACAGGAATACTCACTGAAACCAGTAAGAAATGATCTGGACCAAGTTGAATCCGTCGCTCTTAGCATCTCTCAAAGATCTTGTAAAGCTTCTCCAATGAAGCCACCTGAAGAACAGAAGTCACTAAGTCAACTGCATTGTCCTTTTTCCCCTACCCATCCAATCTTTACACTGAACAAATAGGAGGTGGAGAAAAGCTGCAGTCAGCTTGGCTCAATCACTTTGGTGAAGAAAGTGCAAAGGCAAAACCCAGCATAAAATGTGTCCAATGATCACACAAACGTGTTGAGGTCCACTCCACTTATGCTGTGGGGGTAGAAGTATTTACACAAAAATAGTTCCAATTAAGAGTAGTTGACATGCTTTTCCTACAATGACATAAAGGATCCCAATAGGTTAGAAATGCGGGGTACCTGGACAAATGTTCCATTTGCAGCCATAGAAACTGGTGGCTTCAAAAAGAGTCTCAGGGAGGGAAACAACACATGCTGAATTGACCATTCTCGCTGCGACCAGGCAAACTGTGCCTCTGACAGTAGTTCGTGATCAATCTCATCCTCCATCTTGCTGTCATCGCCTGGAAAGAAAGAAACACACAATATGAATATTCAACCCTTCCCCTTTCTTGTTTCTGAAGCAAAAAATAATTTGCATTATGATGAACACGGCTGCTGGTGGCAGATAAGACCGTGAAATGTTGAAGTCATCTCTACAGAGCCATATTAATCCATCCCTTTTTAAACCAAGTCATCACAGCTATCACACTCTTTTCAAAAGGACTATTATCTTGTTTCTTCTGTACATGATCCATCATCTTGAAACAAAAGGACAGAGGCCAAAAGCCAGGAAAGTTGGATTATAACCATAACATATAAAAATTATAATGAGCTTTTGCAAGTATTGTAATATTGAATAAGCAAAAAAAAAAAAAAAAGGTACAGTAGTAGATCAATTTTCGATCATCCACATTTGCAGTTACTTAAGAGACATTTTACCATCTTTCTGAATATAGATATAATAGATAGCTATAAGACGAATCTTAAGTGTGAAATGTATTGCAATCATGAACAAAAAGAACCGAAAGAAGAATGGGTTAAATTATTTTTAACCCATTCTTTCTTCTTGCATTATCAACCTGGTCAATGATGCAAGATGAACAATGATGAAGGAATCGTATCAATCTTCCCCACTGGGAAAGAAAATGGCTTCAATGAGCTTCTTAGATGTCATTTCCATCCAACTAGCTAGTAGAATTAGTGTCGGGTCATAAATTTCATGATTAATTTATTCAATGCCCGTGACAAATGCTAGAATGGCAGACTTAACTGATCAGACTAGGGGTGTGCAACGGGAACCGCCCAACTCGAGAACCACCCAACCCGGACCGGACCGGTCGGTTTTGGGTGGTTCCCATAGCCGGTGGTTTGGTTCCCGGTTCCAAAACCGGGAACCGAACCGGACCGATCGGTAGTTTTTAAAATATATATATATATATTTATAATATATTCTTAAGAATTAAAAAAATTATTCTTTTCAATTTCAAATTCCAAATACACCCCTCTTTGCAATGCATGCCACCATGGCCCATAACTCTATTTAGCTCACTCTTGTCTATTGTTGTAGGAAATATGAAAAATGTCTTACCACTAGTCATCATGCGTCAATTACATTGAATATTACTCAGTACCATTTGAAAATTAATGCCTCTTCTTGAATTGTAACTACGGTTGCTTGCAAAGTTACCGGTCCCACCGGACCGGTCGGTCGTCCGGTTCCCAATTCCAAGATTGGCCGGTCCGGTCCACGGTCCCAAAATTTGGGAATGGTCCTTCCAGTCCGGTTCCCGGTTCCACCTTGGAACCGGACCGGACCGGGAACCGATCACCCCTAGATCAGACATCAAGCAAGGAGTAGGATCCATGACAGCAATAAGATATACCTTTATCAACTGAAAAATCAATTCCACCATCAGAAGCACTGAGATGTTTGCTCTTTTGGTAGAATTGTAAACCATCACCAGAGGGGTTGGGCAGTAGGGGTGGATGCATAGCATAGAAGTTTCCTAAAGCAGCTGAAATTCCTTGTAGACAATTCTTCTCATCCTCCCAATCAACCTGCAACAACAGTTTTTATTGCAATTTAAGCAACAAATCCTATCAGAGAAGAGCAATGTTGGAACAAGGATATAAATCCCGTCTGTCTTCCTGTCGTAAAGGGATGCTTTCATGCGGCATTAAAGGGTGAAATTAAAATGTTCAATGATAAATTCATTATACCTCTCTTCTAAATTGTCCGAGGGAAGAAAGATCAAATAATCATATTCATCTTAATGACGTGTTCTTTTCAGAGAAGCTAATCCATCACTCAGTTTAGGATATCTAGTTTAGCTTTAGCCATCTACTCTTGGTCGCTCTTTTAGAAACACTGACATCATTCAGTTTCCACCCATCTATGGGTTTTCTGAATTTGAAAAGCTTGAATGTTCCATCAAGTTGCAAAAGAGCATAAACTGTGAGTCTAAAGTTAAAACAACGGTATTTTTTTTTTTTGGGACACTTCTGATAATTGGCCAGATTTTTATTCCAACGATTTGGAAGACTTTTTTCCTGAACTTGATGCAGCAGCGGTTCATTAAAAGAATTTCAGAAACCATATTGACATTTAACTTTCTCATGGACAAAACGATAGCATAATATAGGAGAGAAGGAACAAAGGTTATGAACCCCTTGATGAAATGTGATAAGATGCAAGGGATCTAGTCACAGATTTTAGCACATATGCTTTATAAATGAAGAATGATAATTCAAGAACGTGGAGATAGCACAACAGGACAAAGTATAGAAACAGCTCAGAGATGAGAAAATGACGACAACACATACATCATTTCCCAAACAAAGGACAAACTCAGGGAGACGATCCATGTCGGGCGTATATTGGTCAAGAATGACAGGAAGCCAGCACAAATTGCCATCTTCATCTACATGAACGCAAAAATACTCATCCAGCAGTTCAGCCTTTTGCTTGAGCAGGTTGGTGTTCAACTGAACCCAAAAGGAAAAAAAAGGATCAGAAGTAATAGCAGCCATAAAACCAAGTAAAACGCATGGCTTAGCTAGCAATATTTAACAATCATTAGACTATTATATTCTCTCCAATCAATAAGAGACATAAAACAGTGTGAGGACTGAAAAGGAGTGAAACATTGATAGAAGAATATTATAAGCAGAGCAAGGAACTTCACAATCTTCAATAACAGTTTCAAGGAGTACCGAGAAACTTCTTGAGCAACCATAAAGCTATAACCTCAAAAACAACCCAATAATCCCATTGTCCGCTCAAATGCACCAGCGTCATTAAGAGAACCACAGTAAGTGAATCGAGAAACCACAACAGGTGAGAACTTTTTTGTAATTTATTTTATTTGGGTCAATGCATGGACCATGTGACAGTCATTTTTCTTTTAAGGTAACAGATGCAAGGTTTTCAAAACTTAAATCAATGTGAACTGTGACGTCCTATCAGTATGGTTTTCTTTTTTCTTTCAAGTCAGCAATGAAGCAGGTACTTCGTGGACCATGCTACCTCAGATTCTCAATTTGTGGAAGAGAAGTATTCTTCAATACAAATTTACATGTCAAGCTTTGGAATAGTGTTTTCCTGTCAAGAATGGTCTAAAGCATTTGGTTTGAGCATATACTTACAATGAAAATGTCTCTGAATCCTAAATCATTGCCATGCAAAACTTGAGGTGTCTGACGACATTGAGGAAGCAATATGTGCAAATCATTTGCTAAATAAAATATTGTCCAATTGTATATTTCAGGTGCTACTCTTATCAACTTGCAGGTGAAACATACTTCACAGATTTAGATAGTTGAAAGGCCACACTAAAGTTTCTGAAAATGTATCGCAAAATTAAAGAGCAAAATCACAGAGCTTTCAAGCCTGTTTTTTACGACTTAAATGAAAGCAAAAAAGTTGCTTTCCACTAAATTTAAATTATTACTAATTTCAGCAAATTATGAAAAACTTACATGTGATCTATATATCAACATTAAGTGTTGTAAAAGTTTCAAGAGTTTCGGACACATAAAAAAAAAAGAAAAAAAGTCAAAGTGCAGGAGCAGCGAGAATTAATTAAGCAAAAGCAAATAGTAAAAGTTAACCCAAACAGTGGGCACTTCAATAGACATACAAATTGAGTTCCAAATCTCATGTTTCGCATTACACGTTACAAATCATCAACATGCATGTAATTAGGATTAAATACAAGAGCAATGCCTATAAAAATGAAAAATCTAGACTAGCCCTATGACTTGTTGCATAAAAGGGTTCAACTATTCCATGTTAAAAAAGAACATCTATTCCAAGATTATATAAAACAACCATTCAACGTTATCTTTAAGGAGAAAGAAGGAGCTAAAGGCGATTGATATACTACGTAGTGGAACTAAAAGTAGGTCAATATTACAGAATGCCTATTGAAGAAGTTCGTTAAGGATATAAGACATTCAAAAGAGCAGATTAAAAAAAGAAACACGGGACACGATCACAGAGGCAGTGGTGACATAGTATCCCTTCAGTGATTCACTACCCCATCATGTGATTTGCAACCATGAGGGTTATTTAGATTTTTCTGGTATTTCTCATACCATCAGTCAATAAATCGTTAACTTAGACATGATGCCAATCCACTTATAGTATTCTAGATTTGATTTGACAGTACCAACGATAAGATTAGGCTATCAGAATAGCTAACAGAACCCTAAGTATCTGTCTCTTTACTGACTTGATGATGCAAGACATAATGTGTATATTGGTTGATATCTTCAGCGACATCTTCCATGTGGTATATAAATTTTCATAAGGGGGTTTCTTTTGAAAGTTTAATTCTCTGATCTAGAGCCACTGCTATAAAGAATGACATTATAGTGATGTTAAGAAAGAGAATGGAAAAGTTCTTTACAAAAGGAAGGCAAAATGTAAGCTTGATCAATGCAAATCATTTACACCTCAAGTCCACAAAGTTTGAGGTTTCTCAACTTTCTTTTAGAAAATTCATGCTACCCATATAATGTTGAATTGTTTCAATGATCCTTCATTGTTTGCACTGATGATAGAGTTATCTATTAAATCATCAGCATTTTTGCAAGACTATCAACTACCTTGTCAATACATAAATACTGATAGCAAAATTTCAAAACTAGAGCTAGCAAAGTTGCATATTCAAACTTTTCTCTAAATGATGCACTATTGGCTCCAATGACGTGAGGAATTCAATTATTTATTACAAATAACGTAACACTTGTTCTCAGAAATCTCACATAATAGATACAGCACGAACTGAACTTAGAACAAGTCAATTTACCAACATAATCTTGTTACTTTGGCTGACCCTTCCCTAGAGAGCGATCATTTGAGATAGACTGAAATGATATTTCACCTTTTTTACATTACTTATAGTAAAAAACCAGGTAATACATTATGGATTTGAAAAAGTACTTCTTGGTCAACAAAAACAGTTCTTCAAATGAAGTTTATAATGGTCATCTGTCTTAGACATATGAACAAGCAGGGATCACACTAAGGCAATTAATCAGGAAATAACTCACTTCTGCAATCTTCTTCTTTAAATTGTCATTCTCAGAGCATTCTGAATCCAAATCCTCCTCTTTTAGAGCCAAAGTAATCAATTCTGGCAAGGGGGCAGGATCACTTAGCTTTATACCATTGAAATGTGCAAAACGGCGCAAGACTTGCTGATACATTAGCTCCTTGCTGTAATGCAGAATGTCCTGATTTCAGTATTGTCATACATTGAAAAGATACCAAAAGGAAGCCAAAAACACTTGATTGAGAAGGAAAAGACGCATTTAGCTGCTTCTGGCGACAAAGAGGTAAAATAAAAGGGTAAACTCCTAAGAAGGAAGATAGCTGAAAAGTGTGGAAGAGAAGGAGGCCAAAAGAAATGATAAATTAGTGGATCTATATGACAACATATCAAACAGGAGGTACAGCATCATGGAATCCACATATCAGAGCTTCACGCCATATATTGGGGGCTTTGGTCAAGGGTCATGATTAAGAGTGAGTGCAGAGGCCAATTAGTTTGCTGTCCAGAAGTAGTCGTCTTAGTTTCTACAACTATAAAACAATACACCATATAAGAGCATCCAATATTTTTAGGGAAGAAAGATAGACAGTACTAAAGATACAACCAAAGAATGTGGATGAAGGTATAAAACACCAGTTTCCATCCATCAGATATCCATGACAACATACATCAATGTACCAAGCAACAACCAGCCGAAGAGAAAGCATGTCTCAGCAACACAGAAAGAGGATTTGGCTCATGTAATCCAGAAAAAGAAAAGAAAAAAATGGACTCACTCAGCAAGTCAACTGTAGAAAATCAATCTTTTCTCAGTGAGACAAGAAAAGGGATTTGAAAGAATGATATGCACAAGTTGCAGCAGCAGAACCAAATGAATACGAAAACAAAGTAAAAAGTTCTGCTAAATGCTGATACCTCTAGAATTCAGCGAGCATAGGACTGAAAGTACTACCTCAAATTAACAACATTTGCGAGATAAAGATTAGTGTTATGCTGAAGTAATGCATAAACATCATCTGCCATTCCAACATATGTGCAGTGTCTAATGATGTCCAGCAATCCTACAGACAAACCAAAGCAATGCATGAGATAACTATAAATATACTCGCAAAGTGTTGCAATTAGCAGTCGATGAGTCAATTCACCAGAGTGGCACTTTGAATCAATTTCCTCTAAAAGCTCCTGAATACTTGAGAGATCTGCAGTTTCCTTAGGGTTTCTTCTTTGCCGAATTGAAGATCTGCATGGGGAGTTCAAACTTTTAGGGATAAGCTATCTAACAGAAGATACTGATAATGCACATTCAACTCAAAACTGAAAGGAAAAAAGATGTTTATCATGAAGTAATGAAGCTAATAATCCTTTCTCATATAAACTTAAAGATCAACAGCAAATCCAGAAATACTGAGACAGTACAGAGTAAAGCATGCGAAGTTGCTGGAAATGTCAAAAAAGGGTAAATGCATGAAGTTTCTTCCGATGATTCCCAAAATTTTGTCCACAAGTTTGAAGAAAGGGTAAATGCACGAAGTCAATTTCATCAATAATGTGTTTAAAACATCAAGAGTTCATACTGACTGTCTCCCTTTGATTTGTACTTATTCACATTTTAAGATCATTACCTTTCTCAACCGTTAAGGATTAAAATTAAACAATACAATCCTTAAAGCTCAAGCCTGAAGATAGTTGTTAGTTTAGCTAGTATCTGAGTCACCAGTTACCTTCATATCAGACAACACGTGCATTCAAAACCTTACTATGAGTCCATAATTAAAATGGATATTAGAACAAAAATAGATAGTCTGATCTGGTAAAGCTGTCGAAGAAAATCAATTACCTATTGTAAGAATACATGTAAAACTGAAATGACAGAAAATAATTAGAAGCTGCAGAAAGCCACTATTGAGAGGCTGGGTGACTGAAGAATGACATATAATGATTTATGTGGTAGAACATGGCTAATGTTCTTGGAAATCAAATAAAACTTACCAACAGATTGGCCCCAACAAATTTATAAGCCATACCAAATATCCACACAGCAACAAATATAATATGTTGTTGTCAGAGTAAAGAAAGGATTTGTACTACTAGAAACCAATCAGGGCCACTACCTGACTGCAGTCAAGCTATTACTGTTCTCCAGATTGGTAAGAGGCTTAGCCGGTAAATATGCATGCAATCTTCCAGCAGGATCTAATGAATCCGTTCTAACCATCTTCTGCACAGGTACTTTTTGTGATTTTTGTCCTATTCACATTGAAACATCAACAAAAAAGACTTAATTAGCAGCAGGGCATAATTCAGTTAATGCAATGAAGTGTGACAATTTGAGACCTAACAATCATCAGAAAGCTCTCTAAATGCTATTCCATGTAGCCACATGAGAGCCTAATAATTTTTTATCCATTTCTTTACGTTAAGTAAAAGCTGAAAAACAAAGTTTTGTAAAAAATAATATATAATAGTATAAAAGTGGACAAAACCATATTTACCCAATCAAATTAAAATAAACGTCTATCTTAATAAAATAACACAACTACATGGTTCCATATGTTTTATTCCAAAGACAACTTTGGAAACAACACCATCAAACAAATTATTTTCCTAATGTTGACACATAACTGGAATGTTGTAAATCATTGCCATTGCAGAGATATTCGGACGCTTTAAGTGCAAGTTTTGAAATTGCTAGATGCATAGCATAATTGTTTGAAAACATTGGATGCAAATATACTCACCACCAGGCCACCCTACTGAAAAGGTGCCGTAAGTAACAATAATGACTTCACCGTAAGTGATAAAAATGACACATGATGTTTCATACCAAGCATTTTCCAAAGACAATGTTGCAAAAGAGCATGCAAATTGGTCATGCAAGTTGGTATAGTGAAGGCAAAAGGATTGCATTCACATTGCCAAAACTCAAAGAGAACAATTTTCTTACCGGATGAAGAGGGATTATGGTGACGATCCTTGTTTGCAACCATAGGACTTGCAATAATAGGACAAGATGATGAAGGCTCTACTGTCTGATACCCATAATATCAGAGGACAAACAAAGCAAACAACAAATGGATTAATTAGCCACAATCCTTACAGCGATGCAAGAATAAGCCCTTAACACATGATAAGATTCATTACAATGCTATAAACAGATTAGAAGCACAGGCTGATAAGTAAAAGCACTGCTGGCAAAAAATGCGAAAACGATGGAAGATATATCAAGTGCTAACACTTTGAGCATTCACAAGGTTTAGACCACCTGCTTACTATGCATTCCACGTGTTAAGAAGGATGACTAAAAATGAAGGAAAAAGATCTAATATTACGGAAAGATAAACTTAATGGACATTGTTCTACTGTCTCGAGTAATCCTTCAGCAGAAATCTAAGATATGAACATTAAATCCAATAATTTACTTTAAAGAGGGACTCCAAACAACCAAAATCTTAAAAAGGTGTCCAAGATTACAAATGTTACCTGTTCTTGAAATGTCCTTGCTTCATTTGAATTTCTCAATTTTGATTCAACCACAGACTGAATCTTCCCAATTATAACTTCTTGACTCAAGAGGCTTACCTGAAAATTTAATTTTTAGAAGCACCTTGTCAAGAATTTTCCACAAAGGCCAGTAATGTGCAATAGTCATTCTCTTGCATGATTGCAGGCACTATGCTTGGGCATGCTTAAATAATTTTATGCAGGAAACTTCATCTGTTTTTGCTCCACTTGCCATCAAACATTTGAACCTACAAGTTTGACCTTTCTCCTCCCTAATCCCTCTCCAAACAACGCCAATCGTCAGGCTTTACTAACACCATACAGGGAAACAATGGCGTTTCTTATCAGAAACCTGACCTAAACCTCCAGCTGTCCTTATGGATATGTGGAAGTGTGCAAAGAGAAGCAGTACATAACAAGTTCCTACGTCTCTGCCTGTTGCTGACAAGAAAGAGGGGCTAATTACGGTTTCTTCTCGGACCATCTAATAAACGACAATGGACAGAGAAAGGCATGCAAAGATGTGTTGCCACATGGCCTCATCATAATGTATATACTAAGTGAAAGGACATAGCGTGCAAGCACATCAAAAATCATCAAAAGGGAGCTTGTATATAGCAAGTGAATAAGCAAAACAACCAGCTCAGATGGTATCAACAAATTATTATTCTAAACTAGTTATAAAAAACAGAATATACCTTTAACTTTGGGCCACATGATCAACATTAAAGACAGCTTTTATATAAACTGTGAAAGGCATTTTAATGCATGCATTCTATATATGTTAAAAGGATTGGGTGAGGAACAGTTATGGGGTGATGTGGCTTCATGAGGACTTTTTACTGAATTTTGATTATTTTACTACACTCTGCTGCTTTTCACCTAATCCAAAATTACAAGTATCATTGAGAAAATATTGAAGAGATGACAAGGCTTTTGAGGATTCTTTAATTGTTATGATTTTTCTCCATAATCTCACCTTTTAATTATGCCCATTCTTAATTTTTACCAATAATGAAACTACTATATGAGTTTATTCATATGTACAAAATATATATTGTCAAAGTGATGCAGTCTCTCCTAAAAGTAATATTCAAATTAGTAATATTAAATAAAAAGGGATTTGAACAATAAAGATGATTATGGATGGTACTATGATAACATGTTGCTCTTGGAAAAATGAGACATATTTTTAATAATGGCCATGCGTTACAATTCTTAATTTGCAAAGCAGCATTTCCCTCACCATTTTAGGTAGGGATGAACAATAAGTCTAATATCCATATATAAAGATAAATATGATTATATGTTACAGATGCAAACCTAAAGAAGTGCGGAACAATGGAAGGAAGAATAATGGACGTCAGAATGAGAGCATTGCAGAGTTCACCTCCAACATTCACAACAGTCACAACTACCACAATAAGAAAAAAGAAGAATTTCCAAATTCTGACTATCTGAATTTTCTAAACCATCAAACTTGTAGTTTTTGTACATAAATGTAAGAAATATTACCTCTCTTTTTGTCGGGTGAACATTTACATCAACATGCTCAGGTGGCAAGGTAATTGCCATATATATGAAGGGTTTTGATGCCTTGGGTAAGGTTGCAGCATAAACAACTTCCATAGCTCTTTTTAATGCAGTGCATTCCACTAATCTATCTGCATGAGACAGATAAAGCTATGAATATCCAGATAAATAGTTCATGCCATACTACCCATAAGCTATACTCAGAACTGACCAAAAGAAGCTAGCTGCCGACATGTAATAGAGAGTACTTCTAGGGAAGAATTTATTCTAACAAAACATCTCCCCCAAGAAAATGGGACGTGCTTATTCTCCATAATCTTTCTGGAGTACTTTCCAAGCAAACATGAAAGAGCTCAAGCATCAAAATATTGGAATTACAGGGACATGAATGAAAGTGAACAACTTTTATATGAACAATGGGAATGAAAAAGAAAAAGGTGTCATCAATAGGTCAAGTATTTAGAGTAAACGCATCCATGTCACAGACTATTTCAAAGTAAGAAAAAAGAATGCAGTTTTGACTTTACATGCCTCTGGTCATTACTAACCAGCAGTAAGTGGAAACGGAAGAAGGGAAGGGAAGATAGCAGCTTCAGTCAACAAAATTTCCATGAATTATGGAAATTAATTCAGTTACATAAGCTTGTTTTGATAAACAATAGAACAGGAAATTGTACAGACCATTGATGAAAAGAACCATTGTGGTCTTCTTTGCACTGTAAGATGAATTGGAAATGAACCCATTCATCTCAAAAATAGAGCTAGAAGGATCATCATCCTGAGCTTCCACTTTCAGCAGATTGTGAGCAACGGACACACCATAAACAGACTTTATGGCATCAAGCCTTGATGAAGTAGCAACTGTATGAACATCCGCTCTAGCTGCTCCATGCTGGTCAGCGCATGTGTTAGCATTTACTCGTGTAAGACAGTAAGTACATCCAATCATTGAACTAATAAAGACAAGGTGGATAATGAAGATCAGTGAAGCAAAGAAGCAAAACCTTTCTGCAGGAGAAGCTTAAACCTATATGATGAATGGCAAATCTACTTAACAGGTCCACAATCTTTGAATAATCATCAGCTGAGTTCTGTAGGGTCTTCCTCCGAGCAACCATGTTATAGAACAGATTCTCAACCTATTAAGGAGTAAACATACAAAAAAAGATCATGAACAAAGAAAACCACCTTCTATGCAAGTTTTGTCAATAAGGATGGACCTTGAAATTTAAATTCTTACAATGCACTCCATACATTGTCAAGCATATTGAGAACCCAAACAATATTAACAGCCTTGATATAAAACTTCAACTAGATGAAGAGAATATATATCCTACCATTATCTGAGTTCCTTTTACAGCAGCACAGGCTTTTGGTTCATGCTCCATGACACCATCTTTATACGATACCCTGAAGAAATATTGAGGAAATATAAAACATGTGTTCCTTTGAATAACTTCCAAAAGCTTTGGCATCATTATTTATTGTGATTCTACAGTCTTAAAATACTATATTTCTATCCCATGGCAAACTTCCACACCTAACTAATGAAATTGACTAATACAAGGAAGCAAACAGGTTATGCACATGCAGGCAATTAAACCAAGCGTGCTAGGCAAATTTGACTTGGAGCTATTCCTAATAGATAATAATTATGGTTGATATCCCAAGACAGTCGTTCTCAGACCATCTCTCTCGCTCTAAGACAAATAATAAAAGAGAAAGAAAATCATACGCAGAGAATTTTTGGTAAACAAACATGGAAAGTAACTAGAAAACAAGCAAAACATGTAGAATTTACACAACGCGAACAACTGAAACAGTCAAATAAACATCTAATTTCTCTTCATCAATCTCCTACAATCCAACAAGTAGCAAAACATCGAATTACCTGTAACCATGCAGTTGTCCTTTGGTGATAGTGGTGACGGAAACATGGGCGACGTACGTCATACTCGCCAACGCCTCCCCTCTAAAACCCATCGACTTTATGGACTGCAAGTCCTCAAACGTGGATAGCTTGGAGGTCGTGTGTCTCTCACACAGGATAGGCAAGTCCTCGTACTACGTCCAACAAAGCCAACAATTAACTCACGTACCACATATTACAATCTAAAAAGAATACCCATTTTCAAAAATTTAGTAATTGCTCGTCCCAGCGAAACAAGTTCACTGGGTTCTTTCACAAGTTCCTCCTTCACAAGAAGCAAATACAAACTAGCGCTCTAGCGCTCTGTTCGATCGCTGAGAAACAACACGAGAAAAGAATGATCTTTTTTGCCCCTACTGCGTACGCGAATGCCATGGCCGTCGTCGGAGACTTGGATGAGCTTGAGCCCGCCGTCCTTGACGGCGACGTTGATGGCCGTGGAGCGAGCGTCGAGGCTATTCTCGACGAGCTCCTTCACGGCCGACACCGGCCGCTGGATGACCTCGCCGGCGGCGATCCGGTTCACCACGGAGTCGTGGAGCCGCCGGATTTTCGGAGGCTCTTTCGGCTGCGGCTGCGGCTGCGGCTGCGGCGGCGGCGGCTCCGGCTCTTCGACTTCCATTCCTTCTTCAGCTCCGACTCAGGAAGTGAGGATCGGCGTCATGCGCGGCCGGCGATTCTTCCCCGCTTATGAGCAGATTATCGTCGCCGATGAACTTCGGGAGAACAGCTTCCGACTGCGAATTTTTCCCGCCAGTCGAGGGTCGCGACTGCGGTAAATCGCCGGGCGGGGGCGGTTCTCGCTTCTTTACTCTTGCCTTTCGGGGCGTGAAAATTGATAATTAGACTTCGTTATTTCGGGATCTTTCTCATAAAATTTTGGCTCAATTTCCGTTAAAAAAATATCAACTTTACTTTGGATTCCAATTCTAGCCTAAATATTTTTTCTAGATTCAAAACTGAAACCTATTCAGACATAACCTAATTTTTAAAATTTAAAATCTACCTTATGAATTCTTAATTGATCCAATTTGTGGGTCTATCCTGAAGTATATCAATTCTTAACTTTTTTGGTTACAAGACAAATTTTAGTAAAATACCCCCTTATTATAATGGAAACATGTAATAAGGATGGCTTTTTTTCCACTTCCATTTTGGTTAAGACACCCATTTTTTCCTAATTGACATTTTCCTCCTCTCTCTCTTCATTGTTAAGACACCCATTTTTTCCTAATTGACTTATCAAAATATCCTCCTCTCTCTCTTCAATTACAGCAAAATAGTGGAGAGTGAGAGAGAAAGAGAAACTAGTAACAAAGGCGGTAATAACAAGAAAACAAGATGCAAGATAAAAAACTATATAGAAAAATATTTAGGGCTTTTCAGTCCGAAGTGTATTTCTAAAAATTAGAGTGACCAAGATGCAAGATAAAAAACTAGAAAAATATTTAGGGCTTTTCAGTCCGAAGTTACCAAAAAAAGAAGCAACTTCATTACCGCCAAAAGTTTATCCAGAGCGTTGGTCTTTCTGGTGCTGGCGGGGTTGCAGTTAAGGAGGAGCGAGTCAGAGCGACCGTGAAACCATAACCACATCGCCTTCATCACCATCGTCATTTTCTCTCTCTCTCTCTCTCTCTCTCTCTCTCTCTCTCTTTGTGCTACGAGAATCACTCGTGTGCAGAGCTTCCCTTCCCTTCCCTTGCTATGACTTTCAGTCATTGCCCCGCCGCTGGTCTCTGCGTGAACCCCTCAGTTCGCTGCCTTCGCGTCCACCACACACCCACTCTTCTTCCCCCGGCATCGCCGACCCGAATCGTCCCCCGTACACCCCTCTCGCCGCAACTTCATCACCCTCTTTCTCGTTCCTTTGATTCCGCGAAACTGTTCCCCGGGAGGAGGCGCCCCAGGCGGCGTCGCCGTCTAATTCCCAGCGCTTCTTCTTCTTCTTCTTCTTCTTCTTCTTCTTCTTCTTTGGAGCTCCCTCTCCTCCCTTTCAACATGAAGGAGGTCAGTAGGGAAATGTGTGTGGCTGGTCTCTATGCTCTTCGTTTCGGCGTGTAGTGGTAGACTAAGGTTGTTGAGCCTTTTTTAACTTGTGGGTAGTGCCTTTTCTGAAAGTCTTGGAATGTTTTTTGCGTAAATTACGTGCCTTTACGTTTATTTGTCTGTCGTCTGCGCATTTAGCTTGGTAGTGTAGTTGCTTAGTCTCCCTAACTTAGGATGCTTCTGAATCTACGAGTTTCTTTACTTGTTGAATTGTGTTGCTTTTGCTGCTAGAATTGAAATAGATGGAATTGTTTGTTGCAAATTGTTGCTGAATTCTTCTAGATGAAGAGAGGATGAGCATGAAAAAATAAATGGACAGAGCTTATACATCTTTGCTTTGAGTTTGAAATTTCATTGATTAAATGGGGCCATAAAGCCAAGATTTCATATAAATTTGGAATCTTAGGAACTTTCTCTTTAAAAATTTTTTTGATGGATGACGCCCATAGAAGAATGCAGCTCTGATAAGATTGTTTATCATTGCATGTCTCTTGATTTTGTTCGATTGATACAATCTCCTGAACTCCAGTCAGATACCCACTATTTTGCTTCTAGTTAAGAATGGCCTGCTACTTACCTTTGTCGATTAAATAATTGCAGGTGCTTGTTCCCTCCGAGAGCAAAGTACTCCATTTGTATGAGGCTAGATATTTAGCCCTGATGGAGGAGGTATAGTATCAGCATCATCTTCCTTGCCCTTAGTCCCTCATCCTTGTTATTAACAGGAAATTTTTCCATGTTTTCTGGCAATGCACGCAAGTGTATTTGGAACTCTTTTTTGAGAAATACAGGGAAGCATCTGTTCCCTACAACAGTTTGTCTTCTGGTCTCCAGCTTAGCATCTCCTAGTTTCATGCGTTGTTAGTGTTTGTTGGAACCATGAGATAGAGCTGGCTAATGGCATCTCTATGACTGTGATCACTTATTTATATGCATATCCTTTTTTACTTCTGATTTTAATTTTCCTCTTCTGTCATCCATTTCCATCTTTTACTGCAGCTTCAATATCAACTACTACTCAAGTCCTTTAATATATTCTGTTATTCAGTATTGATAAACGCATGCCTAATAGGTTTCAAGGTCATCGGCATCAAACCAGTTGATACAAGTAAAACTTGAGTTTAACCTCTGTGCCAAAGAACTTCTACTGGTTAAATTTTATACACAAGAGTTGACAGTTTAAAGGATTTTACACCTAAATTGTGAATTTGTTAATGCCAGAGATACGTTGTTATATCCTTGATCACCTAAAAGTGAATCTATTTCATCATAATGTGTCTGCTCATGTTAAATGTGAGAGCTCCAGATCAGTGTGAGTGTGAGTGATTGACAATTCACTCAAAAAAGGTCGTCCTATGTGGCCTTCCATATATCAAGCAAGAGTGTTTCATTTGATGATAAATGTTGATTTAACTGTATGTATTCATATTTGGAAGTTTAATGAGGATTTTATTGCTTACAGTCTTTGTCAAGGAAGAATCTCTTTGTGCATTTTGTTCTCGAGCCCATATATATGCCTGGTTCATCGGATGGGACATCATTTGCAGCTAAATATTGTTGCCTGGTTTTAATGGAGAAGGTGAGCTTCTACTGAAAAAGGATGAAATAAACCAGAATTCTTGGAATCGGAATATGAAAGATATGACATTTAAATGAAGTTTCAGTGCTCTGCAGGTTGAACGGCTAGATGTAGGAGCACTAGTTTCTATACGAGGAGTTTGCCGTGTCGAGCTTCTGAACTTTATACAGGCAAGCAACTCGTTAATATTTCTGCTCTATTCAGCCTTCTTTTATTTATTGGTATTTATTCTCTGATGTCTCAGCAAGTTTTTTGGCGCGAAATTTATGTTCTGTGCACGATTACTGTTTTAAGAACATCCTCCTCCTGCAATTTCAATTTCCCTCTGCAACACTAGTCTTGGAAGGATACTCTTTTATTTCTAGTATGGTGGCAGGAAGACTGGAGGCTACCATGCATATATTCATGGCATGAGTGCTATAAAATTTTGGTGAGAAGGTCTGTCAAGTTGGCATGATTTAGGCATGTCATATGTTCATTTTCAAGACAGAAATTCTCTTGTTCTCTAGATATGTCCACTTAAGGAAATACTGAAGGATCCTCTGCATCTAGAATGTAATGGCCATACTTCTGCATTGTCTATGTTTGATTTGGAGAAATCTGATAGCTGGTTGTGAAACTATGAATATTTTTTGGATGTGTCTTGAGTCCTTTTTTTTTTGTTGGCTATTTCAAGGTCTTGAGTTAGTATAGCTGTATTCTTTCTCAGTTTAACTTGTTTACAATTACTTGCAGGCAGAACCTTATTTGAGAGGTCTAGTCATACCAGTGCAGGACTCAATTGCTGAAAATCCTAGTGAGACAAGCTCCAAAGTGGATCAATTAAAGGAGTCTCTTTGCAATTTAATTAAGCTGGAAATTAAACTCAAGGTATATTGCTCTCCCTTGGAATATTTCAGTCAGTTTTCTAATCCTTCAAGGAATCAATTAGAATAAGGAACTACTGGGTTGTACATCTTATGTTCTTCCATGTAGGAGTATTTTCTTGGTGATTGTCATCATGCTCCTTGATCCATGCAAAATCATTGCTTCTTCTATCTACCTCTCTTTCATACCCTCTTGATGTGATTGGAAAGAATATAATCAGACACAAGAGAAGTACAACTGACAATTTTGTAGGGCAGATATTAGCTAGGTTTTTTCCTTCAAGAGTCGAAATTTGTCCAGAGAATTAATAGTGCATCAATGATAAAGGGCACCATTAGTGAGCTTTACTTTTAGGCTCAGCTGCCAATTGAGTAACAGTAGACCATTTGTTTGTACACCTACAAAATTCAAACCTCAATGTATCTGTAACACTGACAATCTACTGTGAGCGGGACTACAAGCTGCAGCACTGTGTCTTTGCCTTTGCACTTCAGGGACCAATATTCCCATTCATTTGCCATTTTGGAAATCACATATCTCCTTTATTCTGTGTTAATTCATCATGCAACTGGTGCTCAGTGGTGGTTATGAGTTGGCTTTATCATGCTCAATCTTCTAAGTTTGTACATGATGTTGTCTTTTTCTGTATCTGCATTCAGATTGACCAAAGTGCTCTAGCTACCACATATGGTTTCAGGAAATTCAGGCTCATTAATTTTATTTCATTAGGCCCCCAAGGAGGCACTCCTGCAAACACATACAGCAAACTCTCTAAGGTGGGCTGAAAAAACACCATCAGTAGGGTGTGACGAGAGTTTCATTCCTTCATTGGCAGAGCGAGTTTCCTTTGCAGCCCTGCAGCCTGTGTCAGGCAATGTCTCTTTTTAACTTTTTACTACAAATTTTCAATAAGTAATTAGGGAAGGTTCCATTAATGGCATTTGACATAGGAGTTGCCTTTTAACTGTGGTTAAGAACCTGTAAAAGAGAATCCTTTCTTTCAGCTCAATTCTTCTCTTTTCATTATTTTATGTAGGCAGAAGAAATCTTCCGTACAATATGACCTACTAGAACTTTAGTCTCAATTTTCACGTTTGCAATATTTGACTACTTTCTAAAACTTGGGCAACCATTTACTAATTCAGAGTTCTATTCGCTTTGATTTTCCTTGAGAATGGTGCCCAAGGGGTTGGATGCTATTATGCAGCACGAGTGTTCTACATTGATGATGTAAAAAGTAGAAAATTCCAATGCTAAAAGGTGATCAGGAATTCTTTGTGTTAGAATTGGTGGAATTGCCTACTCTTAGCTCAAAGAGAGATCCAACAAACTGGTGAGCTAAAATGCATAAGACCCAAAAATAATCCTATGAAGCATGCTGAAATGGGTCTTTACAAAAGAAAAGTTGATCCAAACCACACTCATGCGGGGATTCCTCCCTTTTCTTGAATGGTATTAAGTAGTGTTTTTTTGGAAACAGAAGTTGTGGACTCAATTCAAGTATTGCAGAGAGACCATTGTTATCATATTTTCTTTATATTTGGTGTATATTTGCTTTATCAAGTTGTACTTAGAATAGTAGAGAACCATTATCTAACATGCAAGTGGCGAATAGTGAAAATAACCGGTGTTTGTCACTTCTGGCAGGATCAACCGAATCAGAGCTGCTCAAGCTGCAACAAAAGAAGTTAAGAGCAATGGATACTAAAAAAACACTTGAGAGGCTGGAAGACTCACTAGTTTTAGCAAAAGAGAACATTTCAATTGTTGTGGCAAAGCTTGCTATCCAGTCTATCGAGATGTAGCAAGTTAAATGCCTTTCAACAGGCCCTGGTAGAGGAGAGCAGCGATATATTGATGTCAAGAAGTCAAGAACTACTAAATTTTTGACATCAGCATCTCTATGGAATGATAAATAGCTTGTGTCCTTATGACAACGCAATGCTTGGCAGTCCCAAAAGCCTGACATGGTTCGACCAACTTTCACGAATTCACTCATAGTGAACTTTCCGGCAGAGGGGGGATGGCCAACTCTTGTCGGGCCTTATAGCTTCAACCTAAATTACAAGATGAAAAGTGATTGTAACATTTTGATGTTGCGAGATAGGGAAGGATTCGGGATCCGAGGATAGGATACCACTTTGCCACTCGCGCTTTTCCGGACGTTATTGTCAATTTTTTATTCAGAATTTTGCTATTACCATGATTTTATAGTGAAAGATTGACCCAACGGAGCATGTTAGAGTTGGCCGTGTAGTGTTTTGACTCCCGAGTCATAGTGGGTTTCAAAATTGTGAAGAAAGGTGAGCTGAAATGGAGATATGAACATATGACTTTATCAGAATTGCAAAGAGAAAAAGTGCAGCGTACGCTTTACAGAGTAAGCTTCAAATGTGCAGCCTAATGTTCGGCTAAGTATATCTATATCTATGTTAGTATATTTTATCAGAGAGTACTCTTTAATAGTGCTCTCACTTGTACTTTTCTAGCTTCCAACTAGGATTATTCCCTCTCCTAGGTTCTGGCCTCGTTTAATACAATTTTTTTGATGAGTTTTAATGTTGCAAATTAGCAATAATTATAACTTCTAGCATTTTCCCGAACTCTCTTCTTATTAAGCATTTTTTACAATATTTTTATTCTCTTCTATTTATATCATGACATTGTTAACCACTTATAGAATTTTCTCTGATCAAGCCTTTTCCCACTTAATCCAAATGTGAAGGAATTTAAAGTTGTACTAGCTCTCGATTTGTAGATAGCTTCTTCTATGAAATACGGATTTGTAAGAACCATAACTCTCACTCTTTGACGATTAGGCTATATTATCCGACAAAAATCACATTACGCAAAGCAGGACTCCAATAATTTTCTTGGAAAAAGGCCAATGGGATAATACATGAGTCTCAAGTTAGTTACATTTTGTTACCATAGCTTATAAAAAGTGTCCTTTTGATTCCTCCATATTCCTTCTTCAATTTCCTTATCAGTTCTGATTTGCTTACTATCCACAACATTATGGGAAAATTATTTAATTAACCATTAACCTATTATATAAATATCAACTCAGTTGTAAATTTTCCAATTTTACCAATTTAGTCACAAAATTTTGTGTGAAATTTTATTATAGTCCATCTAATCAATTTTCGCCAAAATTGCTAACATGTTGCAAGTGCACTAAGTAGGATGAATAGCAATTTTTTTATCAACTTTGGTTTCTTATCTTCTTTGATTTCCTCATGAGCTTCAATTTCCTTACCATTCACAACATTATGAGGAAATTATTCAATCAGTCATAAATCTATTATATGAATGTTAATTTAGTCGTAAATTTTCTGATTTTATTAATTTAGTCCTAAATTATTGTGTGAAACTTCGATATAATCCTTTCAACTAATTTTCGTCAGAAATCATTGACATGTTACTAGTATGCTATATAGGATGACTGGCGATAATATAACCTAAAAAGTATCCTCAACTTTTAAAGAAAGGAGAAACTAAAAATGTCATGACATGATAAGAAAAAAAAAGACATGAGAAGAGAGGAGGTGGTGGTGGAACAGGGATCCTGGGATATTTTCTTATCGCCGGTTATCGGTTCTAATGTGGGCCCACGGCAAGATATTACCAGTAATCTACTGTTCAATTCAGTTCGCAAGCTTTGGCCATCAGCGCATCTCCGCGCACAGAGAGAGAGAGAGAGATGGCTTCCTCATTGAACGGCCCTCACTTCCATGCATCAGTCAGCGCCGTCGGTTCCAACAAGAACCTCGTCTTTCGCCTCCAGAGCTCCTCGTTTCGGTTTCGACCCTTTAACAGAACCTCTTCTCTTCTCTCTCCTGTAAGTTCAGCCACTTCACCGCCGTTTCTTAAGTCGCTGTCCTTGCCGCCGGTTGTTCCTTTGCTTTCACTTCTGTTTTGTGGGTTTATTTTTCTCTTCCTCGGGAACCCTTTATCATGTTCTTTCAGTTTGTAATTGGTATAGGAACATTTCGGCCGTAAACACCCTTTGGCATATCTTACTAGAAGCAGCAGTGCCAAATGATCCGCGAATGTGAGAGTTATTGTTCTTGATGTGGGGGAGGTTAAATTAGACCCTTTACATGCAAGAGGCGGGGACACTTTTACATGAACTTCTATAACATGATAAATGCCGAAACTTGAGCATTCATCGATGGAAAGAGGCTCGAGGAAGAGACAGTTCAATCCAATCTAATTACTGATATGGTTGTCGTGTATAAAAGGCGTATCTGGAAGCACAAGTGGTCGTCGTTCTTATTACAAACTTTGGGTGAAACTGATCTGCACTTGGTTTCCCCCTAAATCTGGTTGATGACACTATGATCTTCAAAATAGGTGTTGGGTTGGGGATATTAGCTCAGAACCTAAACAAAGCATCAGAGGCGACCGCTACTTTGGATATATTCCAGATGTGACCGTTCGTACTAGTCGAAAAAGTGGGAAAAGCAAACTAGATATTTACAGGATAGAAGTACTCAAGAGAGTTTCCAATGAACTACTTACCTTTTCCAGATGCAGGACACCAATTCTCTTTTAATTCAATGCGTTAGGGCATTCTACATGTAGCGAATAAACCTACTTTCAAGATTAAAAAGACCCTCTGGCTCTGCCCCTCCATTTTGGTTGCCAATACGCAGACATGAAGGAGCTGATTTTTAAGTTGGGAAGAGATTTGATTTGCAGGACTCCAATGAACCGCCTGATTCAAAAGTTGTGTTTTTCTTCAGCATTTATGTCATGTTTGGCACTGCATCATTCTACCTACGTGAACTTCAGATCATTTTGTCTTCATCAGTGATCCACACTGCAGGCTATTTTGCTTGCATACTTCATTCGAATTTTCTGTAGCTTTGCATGGCCACATGCTCTTTATCTTTATCGGGGAGGAGATCACTACAGCCTACTGGAGCTGAAGAGGGCAACCAAATGTTCATACATATGCCTATAGGATCAAATGCTGACTGGAGCATCGATATTTCCTTTGATGACTGGCTTAGCTATGAGATAATTACCTGCCCTGTAAAGATATATATGTTCCATTTCTCATGCCTTAGAATCAAGCCCTTGCAGCAGCATTCCTTGATACTAACATGAGGAAGGTGTATTTCCGCGGTCTCGCTGTAGAGTACAGTTGGTTCATATCCAATGCAGCAGCGTTCAGACCTTCAAAAATATTTTCTTTGCCAAATTTTATGCTCAACTGCTCACATCAATTTTTGCTGAATCCATAGTTTGTTTTATCTGTGCAATGAGATGTTTGAGAATTTTTAATGGTGGACTGCACTGATGGATGTTGCATCAAATGGTCATCACCGGAGTACTAGCAATTGTAGATGTAAGAGTTAACAGTAAAGTAACAACCTGTCCTCATTGTAGATTGATTTTCTGTGTTTTTTATGCAGTTTCTTAGTAGTATCATCTTGAATTTACAGGTCTAAGTTTTCTCAGTGAAACCTTGAACTTATCTACAGACTTCTTAAATCTCAGAACAGTCGCAACTTCTTGTTCAAGATACTTGTTAACAGAGGGAACTGCATATTTATCAACTGAGAGAGTATGCAAGACGTTCCTTAATTTACTCATATATTTCAGTCGCAATTGCTGCAGCTTCATCTGCATTATTTCTTGCATTTGAGTAGTGCCAGTAATTTTTATCCCTGGCAAGTGATAGTAAGCTCCTACTACAATTTATTAAGCTACGTGTTCACTGTTGTTCTGTATGGTGGCAATTTCTTAACTCTGAAGCTTCAGTCTGTGTTCAGATTGCTTCCAAGTTATGTGCATGGAAATCAGAAGTACAAAGTACCTCAAACAAGATCTTCAGCAGCCTAGTGGAACTTGAAAGTGAAAATGATGAGGCGTGTGAGTTGGTCAGGGGGACGGAACTTTCCATAGGGGAGGGTGACGATCTCATCCGAGCTTACCTTTTCAAGGCAGTGAAGAACAACAATGGCACTGGGATACTGCTCTTGTCTGATATATTTGGATTTGAAGATTCCGCCACGAGGGAGTTTGCATATCGAGTTGCTTGTAACGGTTACAAGTACGTCAACTTGCCTTGTTATTGCTATCAAAACTGTTAGTTTTATGATCTAACTAGAAGAACCTTTAGTAAATGGGTGTAACTTGACCTGAAAATAACAGCTTGCATTGTGATTTTCCCACGAAGATGCAGCCAAAGTGTTATCGCCTGCAGCTTTTCATTCTCTCATTGATCTTCTTACGTTAGTCCTTTATCTCAACCGCCAAACTGATGTGAACTTTGTGGGTTTTTCGCAGTGTGCTGGCTCCAGACTTGTTTCGTGGAGATCCGTGGACAAAAGACAGGCCGAAGGACCACTTTGAGCAATGGTATGCTAGACAACAACCAGATAGGGTAGCAAATGACATCAGAACCGCGAAAGATTGGCTGGTAGGTGAACTTCTATCTGCAGGGATCTCCAAGAAGCTTGGTGTTATTGGATTCTGTTTTGGTGGTGGCCGAGTAATAGACATTCTGGCCAAAGACCAATCCAAAGATTTTGGTGCTGGAGTCTCCTTCTATGGTACAAGGATTGACAAATCTGTGGCTCCCGATATAAATGTGCCGGTCTTGTTTATTTCAGGGGATGAGGATCCACTTTGTCCAGTGAGTTTGTTGAGGGATCTTGAGAAAAGTATTGGTAGAGGATCAAGGGTAGTTATTTTCGAAGGAAAAGGTCATGGATTTGCTCACCGGCCCAATTCTGCGGACGAAGATAAAGACGCAGAACAGGCATTTCTGGTCATGAGGAGCTGGTTGCTTGATGAGTTAGTCGTGGGTAACTCATCTTAGGAGCGTATAGATTTCTTCGTGTTTTGCCCGTTACGGTGGTGACGGTGTGGGGTTGAGAGGATGATATGTGCAGTGACAGACCCAAGGGGCTAGCGAGGGCCGTCGATCTCCTTGCCCCCTTGGTGCTCAATGTAACTTTCAGGATGGATCAATTTATGAAATTCCTATTCACTCTCTCCTCAAGTAAATGATGATATAAACTACTCGTGGGAGGACCTACTACTTGCTCACAGCAACTAAAGTCCTAGTTTCCAACTAACAGGACTACAGAGAGGTGCTCAAAACATTGGAAGGGGAAACACTGTGTCTTAAATCATATCGGAGAGGGAAAAGATGCAAAATCCACAACATGATGTAAAGCCATTATTTTAGTTTCTGGGTGAAAATGACAGGTACACAATCATATCATAAAATTTGCGACAGCTTTTATCATGGGGACCGTGCTGGTAGCACATAGTGAAAGCCCTTGCAGGAGAAAAAAGGCCAACAACAATCTCAATTTGAGAAAACTCCGTCTGAACGATCAAGTGTATTTGAGGTCCTAGATGTCCTCAGTCTTGCCCTTCCTACAGAAGATTTGAAACAAGAACACTCAGTTAATAGAGAAAACAATAAACTTAAACATTCAGACTAAACTAAAATAATATGGTTTGACAATGCCATTGATAAGATGTTCTCACTTGCCCAATTCGAAATTAACTTAATAAATGAATACATAAGCCAACATAAAAGGATAATTCTTTATTCATGAGCGTTCTTTTCACTTAAAAACCAAATGAGTTTGCAGCTAATATTAATTATCTTATACACAGAAAATAGGCTCAAATAAAGTTGTATCTCCATGGTGGAGTTCAATCCAGGAAAAAATGGAATCAAAACCAGTGTGAATAAGTTGGCTTCATTTTTCTTCCAAACAGAAACCAAACCAGCCATTATTATCCAGAAATTCTGTTGATTGTTTAATATTGATGAACTCATTTTCTGCTTCAATCTTGGTCTGGATTCAATAAGTCAAAATTGCCCGGTCAAGATTTACTGATTTTCAGATGTTCTGAGACACCCCTACTTTTAATTCCCAAGTCTTCTTGATTGCCTGGACACATACCCAATCTAGCTTCCTTCCTAGAACGCATAAGTTAAGAGTCTAAAGTAGTTTGAGAATGGAATGAGAAAATGAAGAACAAAAAACTATAATTTAATTATCTACGAGCATGCACAGGCAATTAAAAAGACTATAGATGATAACAATAGCTTCATATGACCGTCATTGAGTATAAAGGGAGGGAACTTCAAAGGACCCACGATTTTATAGCAGAATAGAAAGGAAAAACATGCATTGATAAAAGATCCATGATTCAAAATTCACAAGAAAAGCCCTGATATACACAAACAATACATTCGTGTCCCTTCCTGGTAGCATTCATGGGCAAATAAGATAGAACAGGTATGACTGACTATTACCCAAAGTATGACATGGAACCCAGAGGAAAACAAATGCAGAAAGTCAGAAAATTTCATCCCACTGATCAAGAATATCTACTGGCAGAGACAGTCGGCTTTCAGAGCATATGCATAGCACCAACTTTTTCAAGACAGTTTCGAAAAGGAAAATAAGGTTTATTCATCTATTATGGTCCTGCTCAGCAAGTCATCATTCAACAGGAAATAAAAAAAGTCATCAAAAAAACATTCTTATTGACATGACACATGCATGCATGTCGATACTGATTATCTGTAAAAGATAACAGAGATGAAATTTGCATTGTGTAAGTTGACAAAGCCTGCTATGCGTACGGGAGAGAGGGAACATTATCTTATAGGGTTGCTCCTAACAGACGAAAAAGAGATTGACCAATCATCTATGGAAGTGGAGGTACCTATTCATGAGTTAAGGTCAGTCATTCCACAGGCATCAAATTTGACAGGTGGACAGCCCAGACAGCCACATTGAAAGCATGTTAGAAAGACGACATTTTGTACATTGAGGTGTTAGTCCTATACTACCCAAGAAACATAAAATCTCATCTCAATTCTGTATGACATAGATCAGGCTATTAATACTTAGCAGTGATAGGATAAAATTTGGACATCTGCCAGCAGCTCAGACACACAAAGGAAAGCACAGTAATCCCACCAATTTATAGAATCTCATGTACACATCCAACGAAATATGAATGATGATTTCTTAGTGCTTACTGCTAACTAAAACTTAAACTTGATAGGCATTGCATCAACATCCTCTATCACATCCTAATCTTTAAACTATGCTCTTGTTGACCAAGTACTATAAGATTCATTTGAAAGAACAAAGACATATAAGCAAACTACCCAAACAAACCACAACATCAAAGCAGAATATATGGATAAAGAACATAACAATCTTCACACATATTTGCTCCGTTTGTGGGCACCACAGCAAGGGTTGATTACTACCCACACACAAGAAAAACTAACACAAAATATACCATTAAGTTCTAGAACCCTTTAGACAAATTATATTACCAGACCAAACAAGCCATATGGAAAGAAAAGACTCTTCTCCCTCTAAAGACTCCATGTATCTTTCTAATAAACGGAGAAAAGAAAGAAGAAGAACTAATTCATGTTCCCATTTCCTCACAACAACAAATAACATTTCAGCCCTTGGCTCTTCTACCACTGTCACGTAACCACTGCCAGCTACATTAACCAGGGGACACCCATTAGCTTAAGCATCACAATCCTAGTATGACTTATCAAAAAACAGTGATAGATGACATGATTCACATTTCAGCACCGCCTTTGCACCATAAACATCTTTCACCCAGCCATCCTCTTTTGGCAGTTACATAAGCTAAGTGTACTTTACCAGAAAGCTTAAAGCAGATCTAATTGGCACTCCAAAGATCCACTTCCCCAAATGCAGGCTCCATAATTAACTCCACTCCACGCCTCCTACCATTACAAAATCACTTAATGTCCCTTTACCACTAATCTCCATCTCCATTTATACTCTCCTATAAGTACAGCCAAGTGTTGAATCCCTGACTTCATTAATAAATTATTCTAACCACACAGCTTTAAGTTAGTTGTAACGTCTATTATAAGAAAGTTCATAACAATTGATAATTGACATTTCAACCAGATACAACTTCTTTATGATACAGTATAAGTAAAACATTCAATCTTATAGATCAGAACAAGATAAATAAATTTCAATGTTTATAGGTTTTTAGGAAAACACCTTGCTACGTCCATCAGGACCATTTCCAAATGTTAAGCCCTTTGGAGTTTTTATCCTACAATGAACATTTGGCTTGTTGCTTATTAGCTACATGAAATGTCCAGAAAGTTCTGAACAAAAAGTCAGTCATGAATACCATACATACTAGCACTCTGCCTACATATGCCTAAGTGCATGTGGGAAAGCAAGAAAGTAAGAAAACCCTTGATGTGGTAGTGTTATATCTGTTCTTTGTGATGGATCCTGAGATGTTGCGCATGCTACAAAAGAATGAAACTGACTAATTTATATTACATTCCCTGATTCCATCCCCTACTACTATATCCCAAAAATTAGCACAAAAAGAAATGCAAACAAAAGCAATTTGCATGATGTTGAAGAGTAAAATTTAAAAAGAACAAAATGCTATAAAGTTGGAAGTTGAAGAACAAGACCTTAGGAGATGACTCCACTACTGTCTCATGAGCAGAAACATCAGATGCCTTGGGAGGTGGCTTTGTAGGAAACCCATTGAATTTCTGAGAACACTCTGTGTAAGCAGACCCAATGCCCAAACCAGCACCAAAAGCTAGAGATGACCATCTAGCCGCGGGGCTCCCTGTCACAACGGAAAACAGTGAGCTCTACAGAGGCAAAAGCACCCATGTACATGCTAACACAGAGTTCGCTCCGTTCGACAGTGACCATTTGTCCCAAGCAAATGCAACTTTACTCCGTGAAAATGCCGCTGAATTAGTGAAAGCATCCTAACTCGGGAGATGAAGAGCCGAAAGTCAATCAATGAAGAATACGTTTCGACCCTCGAGAAATGGAAGAGAGAGAGAGCCAAACGCAGTCATGACCTCATCTATCCCAAACAACTCCAGTTCACCACAAAGCAACCCGACAGAAACGCGAACAAATTCGAGAAAAACATGGTAACAGCAGACACATTTACAACGACACACGCGCACTCGCACAAGATGAATCGGTCAGCGCAGGTATAAGGAACGACGCGAAACGGGAAGAAATGGAGAGGTAGGGAGGCACGTACTGAAGAGAAGGAGGCCGCCGAAGGCGCCGGCCAAGGAAGAGTAGAAGAACCGCCGGACGGTGAGATCGACGCACGCGTCCCACTTGGCGTCCACGTCGTACTTTGACGGCACGATCTCCTTCTTGTCCTCCGCCATCATACCTTTCGTCGTCCCTCCTCTTCTTCTTTCCTCCCCCGCCACTAAAACGATCGCCAAACGGATTCGACGGACCCCCGGAGAGAGCCAATCGCAGTCGCAGTCGCAATCTTCTTCTTCTTCCCCTTCTTCCTCCTCCTATTCCGATATTCCTTACCTCCTGCAATCTTCTTCCTCTTCTCCTCCTCCTTCGAGATTCCCTCGCGAGCTCTAGGGCTTGCCCGAACCGCTGCCTTTTGGGCCTTTGCCCAGCCCGAAGATATTGGGCCCCTGACGGCCCACTAGTTAGACCTCCATCTCTAATTTCTCTCCCCTTTTGTTCTTTTTATTTCGATTTCGGCCCCTGACGGCCCACGTGTACAGTCCCGCTGTCAATAAAACAAGGAATAATTAGCGGCGAGCAATGTCCGGATTGGGCCTGTTCATACATATAATCTAGAGACCAATTCGTATAGTTTTGATACCCAATTTTTTGAACCAAGGACTAACCACGTTGAGTCTAAGACTAAGGATCGAACTAACTCTATGAGTTTGGTTCGGTTCCAAGGTCAAATATGAGACCAATCAATTATTTGTTTGTCTTATTTTTTTTTAAATGACAAGTATACTATTTCAAATTATATATCCATTAACAATATAACATTTAATAACAAAATTATGAACACCAATACATATCAAAAATGAATATAAGATAATGTAAAAACAAAAAATTTCTCGCATTAAAAGCAATAAACCATAAAAATAAACACATGAAGGAACAAAGATGAGCAATATGGCAAGCAAGGTGAGGCCAAGGCAAGTGAAAAGAGTTTTTTTTGTTTTTTTGAATTAGGGTTGGGTTCTTTCTATTTTTTAATTTATACAACAAATTGAATTGTGAGGAAAACAAACGATGAGGCACTAGGTTTTAAAGTAGACAAAAACATATAACATATTAGATAAATAATATATATCCAACTCAACCCTAAACTCTCGAGATTGATAATAAACTTGTATAGTGCAAGATCCAAGGATTTCAGGACCAAAGATTGATCTCGCCCTCTTGAGAACTAGATCGTGATTGATTTGCTAGGCCGGTCCAAAGTTCATCATAAGGAATAATAACACAAATAATCCCTAAAATTTAACTAGATATGCAATTTGATTTATGAATTTTTCACTTTTTTTAATGTAATCCATAAAATTTTCGTATACATTTGATATAATTATTAAATTATATAAAAATATTCAATCATTATCTTGAATTAATCGAATGATTATATTGAAATAAAAAGTGTAAGAATGGTCTTGCTTATTGAGTTAAAATTTAAATATTATATTGAATAAATTAAAATTTTAAACACCAAATTCTATGTCGGCTAAAATTCTGCTGCGTCGTTACCCCATAAAACAATACCAGGCAGGTTTCCTCATCAGCCACGTGATACCCCACGCCGCGCGCGGACGTTTGCGTCCTGCGGGACCCACGCCGGGGGGCCCACAAATCCAACGGTTTAGATGCAGCAGGACACAGTCAAACCTCCGGGCGAGCCATGTGCTTTTTCAAATACGACGAGCGCAGGGGACTTTGCTGCCCCTCCTCCTTCTCCTCCGTTTGTTTCTGACAATTTCGAATGAAAAGAAAAGGAAGGGCAAACGAAGAGGAGAGAGGACAAATCGACCTCGCCGCTTCCGACCGTTTTCTGCGAAGCATAGGATTCCTGAGAGCTCTATCCAGCCGCCGTCACCGTCTGCTCGCCCGGACAAAACCGCCACCCCCGAACCGAACCGACCCGAACCGACTCGTCGAGGCGGAGGCCCACTTCACGCCCCCACGTGTAGCCTGGAACCATCATACCACCTTCACCTCAAAAAGAAACTCTCTCTCTCTCTCTCTCTCTCTTTATCTCTCGTCTCGTCATTGCAAAACCTTCCCTGCCATTTTCCGCCATTCCCGTCTCCATCCGTCATCAGCAATGGCCGATGTAGCCGCGCCGCCGCCTCCGCCAGTGACGGAGGAGCTCACGCCTCTGCCAGTGACGGAGGAGCTCCCGCCTCCGGAGCCGCCGCTGGCGGAGCCGCCGAGGGAGCATGCTCCTCCGGCGGAGCAGGGGGAGCTGCCCCCGCCTCCTCCGTCCGCCGTGGTGACGACGACCGCGGCGCTGGAGTCCGAGCTGCTGGAGAAACCGCCGCCGGCCCACGAGGAAGTCGTCGTCTCTGTCGACGTCACCAAGAAGCTGGAGCCGCCGGCCGAGCCGCGGAAGCTCCCTCAGTCCTTCGTTTCGTTCAAAGAGGAGAGCAACAAGGTCGCCGATCTCTCCAATCCGGAGAGGAAGGCTCTGGAGGAGCTGAAGCAGCTCGTCCAGGAAGGCCTCAACACCAACGTCTTCTTCTCCCAGCAAGCCCCAGAGCAGGAACCCGAAACTAGCGAGGACTCCGTCTCAGCTGGAGAAGTCTCGATCTGGGGGATCCCGCTGCTCAAGGACGAGCGCAGCGATGTCCTCCTGCTCAAGTTCCTCCGGGCTCGTGACTTCAAGGCCAAGGACGCGTTCGTCATGCTGCGGAACACGGTCCACTGGCGAAAGCAGTTTACCATCGACGCCCTCGTGGACGAGGACCTCGGCGACGATCTGGAGAAGGTCGTGTTCATGCACGGCCACGACCAGGACGGCCATCCCGTGTGCTACAATGTCTATGGGGAGTTTCAGAACAAGGAGCTGTATCAGAAGACGTTCGCCGACGAGGAGAAGCGGGCCAAGTTCTTGCGGTGGAGGGTCCAGTTCTTGGAGAAGAGCATCCGGAAGCTCGATTTCAACCCGGGTGCCATTTGCACCATTTTCCAGGTGAGCGATCTCAAGAATTCCCCAGGACCGGCGAAGCGCGAGCTCCGGATCGCGACTAAGCAGGCTCTTCAGATGCTTCAGGACAACTATCCCGAGTTCGTGGCCAAGCAGGTATGTTGCGGTTAACGCGTTGATTTTCATGTTTGATGAGCTATGTTCAGCTGTCCTGCTGTTTGAATTGACGAATTTTGTGGGCTATGATTGGGGTTTTCGGTTAGGTGTTTATCAATGTTCCCTGGTGGTATCTGGCGTTTTACACAGTGATCGGCCCTTTCTTGACCCAAAGGACCAAGAGCAAGTTTGTGTTTGCAAGCCCCTCGAAAACCGCTGAGACGCTTTTCAAGTAAATATATCCGAACGCGTCTGGACGCACTAAGTTTCATTTGTTTCCTCCTGGAGCCTTTGTTATATATGAAACATTGTGCTTGTATGATTGGCAGGTACATTTCTCCCGAGCAAGTACCGGTTCAGTATGGTGGCTTGAGCGTGGATTATTGCGATTGCAATCCCGAATTTACTGTTTCTGACCCTGCAACCGTGATGACAGTTAAGCCGGGGACCAAACAAATTGTAGAAATCATAATCTATGAGGTATAAACAGATATTATCATTCAATCTTATAACTGAGTTCTGCTTGTTATGCATGCCATTCTTCTGAATCTGTATTCTGCAAAATACATGATAAGAAAGCTAATGGATGGATTACTTGTACTAGTTTTAGTGACTGAGATTCTTCTGAATGCAGAAATGTGTTATTATTTGGGAGCTCCGTGTTGTTGGGTGGGAAGTCAGTTATGGTGCCGAGTTTGTGCCCGACTCTGGTGGATATTCAGTCAATATCCAGAAGCCCAAGAAGATGTCACCTGTGGATGAGCCGGTGGTGCATGGAACCTTCAAAGTTTCGGAACTCGGCAAAGTGTTGCTTACTGTTGATAACCCAACCTCAAAGAAGAAGAAGCTTCTCTACAGGTTCAAGATCGACCTATTGGGTGATTGAGTCTAGAAAATCAATCACAGTTAGCCAAATGCAATATATTCTCGGATATATTGGAGAGTAAGAAAGAAGTCTATGGTTCTCATATTCGTCCTCTCTCCTGGAGAAAGTTTGATTGTTGGTCAATCCTTGTAAATCGTATGTCACATCTTCTTTTTGTTTTAAATAATTCATCGATTTGTGGTTTGGATTTTGAGGTTTAGGTTTTAGCTTTTTTTTAACCCTTTTTTTTTCTCATGGTCGGCCTTTCTTGTTTTCCCCTCCTGGCAATGAGAGGTGCAGTCTGGAAAATTTTGAATTTGGAGTAACAACTTGCTTCCAGTGGCTATGTTGGATGCCTCTAGGTGAGGGTACGAATGTTAGGGAGGGTGGGAAGATGTCGCCATGGAGACACTAGTGGTATAGTGTGGCATCTGTATTGTTTTTGGTTCTGTTCACTGTTGAATATGATTTACATTTGCTCTTGATGTACATTAATGGAATGTGCTTGAAGTTGACGTATGTCAGAACTAGTTGGCACTGGCAGATGCAGTTTTTGAAGGTCAACGTTAAAGAGTAACTTACAGATTTTAGTGTTCAAATCTAATTTTTATCAGAGTTCCACTCTTTCAGAATGACTCCTTTGTAGTCTGTTGGAGTAATCTTGATATAATAATCTCTACGTTTAAAGTTCCTGGTGCGAGGCATGATGCATTTTTCATTCTCAAGAGTTTTTTTGGGAGCTCATGAATCTGTCTCAATGTGGAGCTACTTTTTATTTGCTAGTGCATTGATCTATCCGTGCCATCTTGTTGCTTTGTGTGTTGATCTTTGCTTGGTTAATATATCTTGGGGAAGAAGCATTGTCCTTTTTCTTGATGACTGAATTGTATGCAGTTTTTACGTCTTTCTTGCTGGTTCTGATGACTGAATTGTATGCTTTCTTTTGGTTGTTAGTGGGAAACATGTAAACTTATGTAAACTCTAATTCTTGATGAGCAAGGTTTGTCTTGGTATATTTCCTTTGTAGATCTGCTTATTCAAGCTTTACCCGAGTACTTTTATGGCTCCTTCCAAGCTTCTGACTTGAGCATTTTGCATTTTCCACATTCCCCTTTCTTTCCGGAGTGTCTTCTTTTCAGCCTGTGCTTGTTTGGCATACTTGTGTTTGTTTGCGGATTCTATTGATGCCACATCTCCCCTGCCTTCTTGATCTCCCTCAAAATTTCGGTGATTCAAGCTGTTCCGTGGAGAATCTGAATGCAAGTGGTCATATTATTGGACTTGATTAGATGGATTGCCTTATTGATCATATGGCATCTGCATCAGTTAGGTGTGAACCGATCTTCCATTGCTGTCATTATGTTCTTGGTTGACCTTGCTTGCTTTTGATTGTGTGTCTTCTGGGAGTTTGTAGCGTAATGATAAGATTCTCTCACAGCAAGCTGTGATGATGTTAGTGGTTGTCTATTGTCCGTATTATGGAACGGATCTAGGCATCCGTCACTGGTTCTAGGCAACTGTCATGGGAATTTGTCAAAGGCGTGTTAGGCGTATGTGAATTCACTGTTATTTGTTCAAGTGCAGGGATAAATTAATCCACTAACATGGAATCGAACATTTCCTCAAGGTTTGAGATGTTAGGAGTGTAAAAAACTGGCATCGAATGCTTAGCAGCACTAAGAGATGCACTGAGATTTTCTTCTGCCTTGCATTTGACGTTCCTATCGTGTGGCATTCGACTTTAATTCAGGATTACACGGCATGGTCCTGAAATTGTCTTCACTGCCCAGATATTTTCTTGGGTTGGTTCGCATTCGAGATAACTCTTTCATTGAGGTGGTCCGCCTCAGCTTTTAATCGTGGAAAAGAAATGATCGTGATGTGCATGATGTGCATGAGGGACGCACTGCTTGGCGGTAATGATGTGGCATAACCAGTTAAACGACAAATGTGCTATGAATCTCATTTCTACTTGACCATGTGGTTATGCATCTCGATTTATTGGTCAAATATATCGCGAGTCTTGACTCGTATCCATCACATTAAATACGTAGAATATCGACCCTTGTATCTATGTTCGTGCTGTGGGCAATTATGAGTTTACAGGTGATGTTTTATTTATAGCGAGACGATGGAAGTCCTTTGGATTACAATATGGAAAGTAGAGTGCTCTGGCGGAGTTTTGGGATCGCATGGTCATGATGGGGAAATGGCTGCTTTTCGGAACAGATGATTTGTCCAACCACTCACTTCCCTGCTTTCCCTGCCTCTCCACATTCTTGAGAATCTGTAGCTCAACAGGAATTTAAAATCGTCTCCAAAGTGCTTCAAAAGTTGGCAATAGGGCATGGCCTTGAATCTCTTTTCTTTCTTTTTGAATATAAAAAGGCCGATGGACGAACTGTGCAGCGACGACATTCGTTCAAAAGGTCCCCCTCATCTAGAATGAAGGTATAACTGGCCGCGCCCTGCATGAATGCCGACCCTTCAAACAGCCGCGACGAGGCGGCTCTGAGCATGAATCCGGCAGTCCTCTTTGGTTGTCCAGATAAAAATATAACTTCCTTCTTCGCAGCTGTGAGCATACCATCATCATGAGGCGCTACCATGCGCGAGCAGCAGGCCTGGGTTAAGATCATAAATGGGATCGGACACTGACCCTGCACGTCCCTCCTGCAAAAAGGAGAGCAGGCGTCGTCGCTGGATTTAATCCATTTAATTAAATGAGTTTGGTGGAGTGTATGATTACCGACCGAACTTGGGGATTCTCTTTCTTTGTCATGAACTTCGCTGTCCATGGCGACAACTCATGGCTGGTGAGGCCTCCCTCCGGTTGGGGCCAAAAGAGGAAGAAAGTAATGTCAACATCGTGCCTACTGCCTAACCCTTTTCTTTCAATCCCACCAACTCTCCTCCTTCTGTAGAACGCGGATGAACAAAAAGTCAATCGGGTCGGTTTTATCTGGGACGACATGATGACGATACAATTCGTCTCGATTCCTCTCGGTACTCTAATGGTTTGCGACGATTGTGATGCTCTTTCATCGAGCATGATTCTTGCAATGATTGCCGCAGAGTTAGGACATTGGAAGATGAAAATTGTCGAAAAAGAATAGTATTGATGATTGTTTGAATGTAACACGTCAAATGTGTCCTATTTGATGATGTGGACACATGCGAATAGGTACATAATCGACATTGCTGCAAAGTTAGGACACTGGAAGATGACAATTGTCAAGAAAAATACAATCGATGACTATTTGAATGTAACGCGTTGAATTTATGTCATTTGATGACGTAGATGCCTACAAATAGGTATGTAACGCCGTTGCTACAAAGTTGACATTGGAAGAAGAAAATTGTCAAGAAGAATATTGCTAAGGACTATTTGAATGTAATGTGCCGAATATATCTCATCCAATCATGTAGATGCCTACAAATAGGCATGCCATGGCCTATAATGGTAGGTGTAGTTACTCGTAGGAAGTATTTAGTGAGGTGAATTCGAATTCCAAATTGATTCTGTGAAGTAACTCAGTCTTAATTGTGTCAAAAGGGTACACCAAAATGTACCATGTACTAAGCCAAATTTCATATTGATTGAGAATTTGCCTTCATATTTTGCATATTTGTTTTCTAACTCAATTTCCAGCACATTAGTATACCTTTAACTTGATATCAAAACCGAATTCTTGCTTGTGCATCAATTTAGAAGCACATAATTTGATCAACATATGCTCTCTTAAGTCTGTACTTTTAATTTGCCAAATTAATTCTCCAAGCAAGATGGAAGTTTGTGATAGGCAAAATACTATATATCATTTTCATATATACGTCACGTTTGTTCATTAAAGCTTTGAAAGACTCCTTAAAGTATGTGTCTTATATCGACTGAAAATAAACAGAAACATAGTGCATTCATTTCTTTAAAAATTTCATAATGAATGAAAATTATTTTGAAGGAAAATGGTTAGTTTTCATTAATTTGATGATAGGAAAAATAATCTCCTCCTTTCCATAAGAGAGAGTCATTTTCCCCAATTTGAACTTCTTGTTTTCAATCCATAAAAAATGTCATTTGTAGACCGATTAATTTTTCATTATCCAAATACTGAAAAGGTAAAAATCGAAAATAGTCTCTTTGAAACAAACGGATCCTATGTTTACCTCTTGCATTCTCTTTTTCTCAAGAAACCAACTTACAATGAAGCCATCTAAAGAAATTTCACGTCTTAGAATTTCTCTTCACAATGTTGACCCACGACATTATATAAAAATTGAACCCCTCAGGGTGCATTATAGACAATCTTATAGTCAATAAAGTCCTCACAATCAATTGGATTTTACCGAAATTCAGACTGAACAAAAAATGAGAACAATATTTAAACCGGAAATACAATTGAAATAATTTCAAAAGTGGAAAAGAGACAGAGAAAGGGAAAAGCCTGACTCGAAAAATTAGATAAAAAAAGAATAAAGATTGCTAAAAGCAATCCAAAGTTCCCTGATCAACAGGGGCAATGGTCTTCCGAGCAGTCCTTGGCCTTGGACCTGTAAAGGAGCGTCTTCCTCTTGGAGGACTGATTGTCGATGGTGAGCACCACCTTGCCCGGCTCTCCGGCCTTGAAGCGGCCGCAGATGACGGGCTCGTCGGCTGGGGTTATCTTCCTGTTCTTCTGCACGATCACGGTGTAGGCACCCTCGGTGCCCGGCACGAACTCGGCTCCATAGCTCACGTCGCACCCCACCACCTTCGCCTCCCAGACCAGCAGGCACGTCTGCACATCAACACCGTATTTTCGTTCAACAAAACAGTCGACGACATAAGAACAGCAGATCATTTCTGGGTCGTTTAGAAGGAGAAATAATACTGATGGTGACCGGAGTTTGTAATTAACGTGAAGGACAGCCTACCTCAGTGACAGGGAATTCGACAGTGTGCTTGGTTGCCGGCTTGATGGCGACCTCCGTGGCAGGTTCGGCAGCAGTGAACTCCTGCTCGGCCTCCATGCTTAGCCCGCCATATTGCGCCGGCACTTGTTCCGGTGCTATGTATCTGTTTTCATCATCAAGACTCAGACTGAGAAATTCTTCTGACAGATGGTTATGGAGGTGTTTCGGAGGCCCACATTGACCAAACGGCACGCGTTGATCAAGAAATTTAGAAGGAAACAGAAGCAAGAGAATTACTTGAAGAGGGTCTCGGCAGTTCTTGATGGGCTGGCGAACACGAACTTGCTCTTGGTCCTCTGCGTCAAGAAAGGACTGATAATCCTGTTGTAGGCCAGGTACCACCACGGAACGTTTATGAATACCTGCGCTTGCATAAGAGAAAGTCATTAGACTCCTCCTCACAGAACCTACATCATCGAAACCGCTATTGGAAGGTTGATGTATACCTGCTTGGCCACAAATTCGGGGTAGTTGTCCTGAAGAATGTGGAGAGCCTGGCCAGTGGTCTGCCTCAGCTCCCTCCTGAGAAGCCCTGGCGAGTTCTTCAGGTCGATCACTTGGACCAAGGTCGAGATGCCGCTGGGGCTCATGTCGAGCTTCCTGACGCTTCTCTCCAGGAACTGGATCCTCCACTTGAGGAACTTCTTCCTCTTCTCTTCGTCCCCGAAGGCTTTCTGATACAGCTCCTTGTCCTGGAACTCGCCGTACACGTTGTAGCACACCGGGTGGCCATCCCGGTCGAGCCCGTGCATGAACACCGCCTTGTCGTAGTCCGCCCCGAGGTCCTCCTCGACCAGGGCGTCGACGCCGAACTCCCTGCGCCACCGGACCGTGCTCTTGATCATGTCAAAGGACTCCTTCACCTTGAAGTCCCTGGCTCTCAGGAACTTCAGGAGGACGACGTCGCTCCTCTGGTCGTCGCCGAGGAGCGGGACTCCCCAGATGAACACCTCCTCTGGCTCCGCCACAGGCTCCATTTCTTCCTTGCTTTCTACGGCCGCAGCCGGAGCCGCCGCCTCCTCTATTTTTGCAGCGGAGGCAGTCGTGGACACCTCGACTATCGTCTCCTTGATGGCCTCGACGGTCTTGGTGCCGTCCTCTTCGACCGTAGTCACTTTCTCCACCACCTCCTGGACGATCACCACCGCCTCCACCTCGTCCGCTGGCCCCGGCGGCGGCACTTCTGCGTCCGCCTCGGCTTCAGGTTTCGGAGGCTCCTCTTCAGCAGACGCTTTTGCCTCATCTTTGTCTTCTCCCTTCTTCTCTTCTTCCTTAGGAGCCGGTTGCAACGGCTGAGCAGAGAACTCGCGCTTGCTCAGGGCCTCCCGGACAAGGCGTTTGAGCTCGTCGAGGGCCTTCCTCTGAACCTCGGGGAGCTCCCCGACAACGTTGGTCTCTTCCTTGAAGGAAGCGAATCTGGAGGCCTTGGCGATTTTCTCTCCCCCTCTCCGCCTCCGCCTCCGCCTCCGCGCCCTTCGGCCCGTCCTCCCCGACGGCCTCCGCGGGGGGCGGCGGCTCTTTCCCGGGCGCGGGCGTTTCTTCCGCTTGAGGCGCGTCGGGGACCACCCCTACCACGACTTCCACAGCCGGGGCCGGCGCTTCTGGAGCGGGATGCGGGTTCTGAGGGTCCTCAGCCATGACCGCGGAACTTCAGAGAGAGAGAGAGAGAGAGAGAGAGAGACGAGGAGAGATAGGGTAGAGAGTGAGACGAGGAGAGAGAGAGAGGTTGAAGATGAAGATGGAAGAGAGGGGAGGGAAGAGTTTGTATTTGTAACTCGACGGAAGCTGGTAAGCGAGGGAGGGACAGACAGACTGGTGGGAGGAGGTGAGCCAACTCAGATTATCTCGACTTCTTTTTTTGGCCCTTTTCTTTTGGGCCCCACTCCCGAAATTTTCTTATTTGACCTGCTTTTGGACCCTCTTCCTTCTCCTTCTCCTTCTCCTTCCCTTCCCTTCCCTTCCCTTCCCTTCCCTTTTCGGTGGGGCCCTTTGTGTTTCGCCGCGACATGCATCCCTGTTATTCTCCTCCCTTTTCTTTTCACTTTTCCAGCAACTTATACGAATCATTCGTTCCACCTTACTCGCTTCTTTTTTTTTTTGGGCGTGGCAGTCCCTGTTTGATTTCATCAACGCTGCGGCACATCATAGGTCTTTAATCGAAATGAATTCTCTCTCTCCTCTACTTTGATTTTTGTCAAAAGGAAAAGGAAAAGGAGGTTTTACTTTTGTAAACAACTCTTGACGATGAAATCCGTGCACGTCATTTCGTTAATTGCCCTTCATTACAGAAGGAGAAGAAGATATTATGTGAATGATATTATAATGATGAAAGAAATTAATGGTCGTGAGGATTCTGTCCATTACTTTCTCATCCTTCCCTAGAGTCATCATCGTCCCTTCCAATGTTGGAAATCACGATTGGAGCTCATTACAACCAAAAGTGAAAGTCGAAATAAATAAAAAAGTCAATGACCGTTAAAAGTTAGAGCAGATAATAAATATATATTCAGATAGACATAATTAAGCTTTGAAAAGCTTGTAACCATGATGATTAAAAAATGTTCCGTTCCACATGCAAGGACATGGAAAATGAGCTTAATGTCAGCATGTAATTGGGTTATTTCAAGACGAAGATATATCAGATTTAAATTTTAAATTACTCATTCATATTAATTCAAACTTATAAACTTTTAATACAGGTAACAGTGGTTCTAGATTTATTAAAATTCAAGGCCAAACGCAAATCATTGAATAAATGGGTTTTTTTTATCATTTGAATGAAAGAGTTGATTTCTTTTTCTATTATAGCCTTCAAAAATGTGCATGGTGATCATCATTACGAGCAAAATAAGAGGAGGATGATGAATTCTTAGAATACCATTTTCCCCAAAAGTAATGCCCCGAATACTAATTATTTTTAATCACTACAACTAATAATTAATGATAAGATTTGGCGCATGGCGCCAACTTGTGTAGATAATCTGCATTTGTTGAAGACAGCCTGTAGACACATTGCGATTCATAATCATAATCCATCTCTATTATTATCCAAAAGTTTATAATTAGACACCGTTTGGATTTAAATACGTAATTCGCTTTGGACTTCTAACCAAATTCTTAATATAATTTTAAGGTTTGGTCACTTACCAAAACAAAGAGAATTAGTTGTCTGTCCTTCACCTTACGTTATTAATCAACATGATATAGTCGAGTTTTTTTGAAAAGTATTAACTCGTTCATGGGTCCTAACACTGAGTTAAAAAAGAGGGCAATATCCATGTTTTCCTGTCTTGTTTAGTAAGTAATCCAAGGATACAAACATGGAGATTGGCTACCAGGGAGGGCAATTGATAATTACATTTTCTTTTGGATCAAAATTACACGCTTTCTCTCATCCAATAATGATATTATAAAAACGTGCGACGCCTTGAAACTTAGGATTAACATTTAAAAAATGAGATCAATTTCTTTCATCATCACTATCGCCCCCCACAGCTTCCGTCTCGTCTCCATCTTTCTTTCCTTCTAGGTACCACGAGCGTCCATCCGACCCCAATCCATGCGCACTGAACACGACTCTCGCCTCAACCTAGCACGGTGAGCTGCGGCTGCAAGAGTCACTTCAGATGAGAAACGCTGTGATCTTTTACTTGATGTACCGTGATTTGCATCGAGAGAAGTCAGAAGAACAAATCAAGGAGACCCAAGTGGCGACCAAGACTCGGCCAAGATGATGGAAGTCAGCTGCTCGCTCGAACCATGCCCGTAGGAAACAGCCTGTCACGTAATCATTTTCTTGGGTCGGAGAAGACTCATGGCCGCCCCAAGTCCTGACGTTCGAGATGACACCTTCATGTGAACTTCGGATCTAGAAAGATCGTTCCCACTTCGAACATGTTGTCTAAGAACTGAATAAGATTTTTTGCTTAGCTAAGCGAAGAATAGTTGTCGCCGGCGACAGCGGATATGCGGGCCTGAGAGGCTGTCAGCATCTTCGAGTCGTAGGTGGGTTTTGGGGGGCCACATTCCCAACTAAAAATCTTATTTTATCATATTTCCATCGGTTGTTTTCTGAAACAATGATCTGTTCATTAATTCTTTCTTGCTGTTGTTTAATCTTCATCCAGGAACCGTGCGTATGTTTCCTTCGGTAAGATTGAAGAATACAGGCGACAGAGATGCGTGGAGTCCAGTACAGGTCTAATTTTATGACAATATATCCTTACAAACGACGACCAAATTTTCGACAAAGGGCGCCCGCGAGGGGACTTGAAGAGATGGGTGGTGAAATCTGTGGCATCGTCAATTTCACTGGATTGGCTTCGAGTCGAATCACATATCATTTCACAACACGTGCAGTGCTCATTCTAGAGCGTATGGACAGCACATGTCGGGGGTTAATAGTTGTCGCTCGTGAGGGCCAAATCAATTCTCCGCTAGCCCCACGGTGAATGCAGCAAATCCACGAACCAAATCATGAACTAGCATTGACAATTACCACTGCGTAAATAAGTTTTTCAAACTGTGCTTGTATTCCATAAAAGCTAAGAGTTATTTACACCTCTCTGGTTTTTTAAGTGTTCCACAAGATGAAAATTTGAACAGAAGTTCACGGGAGTATCCCCAGATGATGGTATATTACAGTTGTGATATTACAGTTGTGAGTGGAATATCTCATATTGTTCTTGACCTGGTGTAGATGTAGGATCTAGCAAAATACAGATAGACGACCAATTCCAATGCACTTAGCCCGGCCAGAAGCCAATAGAAGTAATCAAGATGTGCTCTATTGAGGTTATTAGCGAACCAGCTATCTCCCCCGTCGCCTCCTGTCGCTTTCGCTATGGCAGACACGAGAAAGCTGCTGAGGAAGTTGCCAACTCCGAAAATACTGAGATACAAGGAAAGGCCCACGCTTCTCAACTCGTTGGGAACCTGATCATAGAAGAACTCTTGCAAACCCACCATGGTGAACACATCCGAGATCCCAAACAAGACGTACTGAGGGATCAGCCACCAGACACTCATCGGAACTGTCACATTAGGCAAATCGACCAGCCCATGCTCTCGAGCAATCTCGAGCCTTTTCGTCTCAACTATTGCAGCAACCACCATGGAAACAGCAGATAATAACATCCCAGTCCCTATCCTTTGAAGCATCGTGATGCCGGAGGGCTTTTGAGTAAAACCTCTTGCAAGAGGGACAAACACGCGGTCGTAGATGGGAATAAACAGGACAACTGAAAGACTGATGAAGGACTGCAGTGTCGCGGGTGGAACGTTGAATCCAGGTGTGATGGATCGGTCCATAGTTACTCCTTGCTTGGTGAAAAAAGTAGATGACTGAGCAAATACTACGGCGTAAATCAAGCTTGTCGCCCATATTGGAGTGAGCCTTAATACTGACTTTGCTTCTTCCACCTCACCAACGGTGCAAACCTTACTGTCACCCTTCGAACCATCTGGCGACAACAAGGCCTTATTGAGGAACCTGCCACAGAGATTATCCATATTGAGATGTTAGTGGAACCTTTTCAGTTCAACATTATAATATTACCAAGCCAATATCCTGGGTACAAAATGCAAGAAGTTAGTAGATGGAAATCATAAGTAAGAGGAAGTCCGTTTTCTTTTTCACAAAGGTGGGTGTGGGGATCATAATTGAAGTTCTTGCACTATAAATGACCATGAACGGTTGCCATACAGTAGTTTGCATGTAAAGGTAAACTTTCTGGTCAAGGGACCAAACTGCATTTTCCAACAAAACTGGGGACCAATTTTCTTATCCTAGTTATCAATCTGCTGATCTAGAATCAGCCACAATTCTAGATATTTAAATTACAGCCAGATGGCATTCACCGAAGATCAAATGTCTTGGAAATTGCATGCATTCACCCTGTTGAGGTCCTCATTAGCAAACACCGTGGTTCTTCATATACAGTACTTTTTGATGAGAAGACACAAACATGGCACGTCACTGTACAGTACACGAAACCAATGTGATTTTTAAGTCGCACAATTTCCTGTGAACCATCATTTGTGAATTGAATGTTTGAAAAGTGTAAGAACAAATCAAAATGACAGTTTAGAGCAGTCATTCAAGTTAAAATGTCATTTAAACTGTTGCAAGGTCCAACTAAAAATTTCAGCTATTAGGTTGAAGGTGACTCCATATAGAAGAGCAAACAACCCAATAGTGAAGCAGTGCAGGATAATTAAAAGTAACAGTAAAAAAAACATCAACATTTGTTGTTAAGGACTAGAGAACGATTCTGATTAACAAATGCTTAAACACATCTTATTCTATGACATAGACTCCATTACCACAGTTCACGATGGGTAGTCATGGTGAACAATGCTCAAGTAGTTCGAAATTCTAATGTTAATGGACCGTTTGTATTGTATAACCAAAAGAAATGATGCTCTATTAAACACCAAAATTTTTGGATATAATGCTGGAAATCTCAGTTTAGTAAATATCTATGCCTCATAGTATATGTAAAAGCATCCTCTTACTTAAATTGGCCAGAACCTTCATAAGGCAAGGTTCCGCGAGATTCTTCTTCAGCAGCTAATGCCTTTGAAGTAGTTTTCCAGTTCCTAGCTGCTGTAGCAAATACTGAACCAATTCTCAAGAATGGACTTCTCTCATCGCTTTTGATGCTATAGCGATATGTTTTGGTGCCAAGCAAGAAAAGAACTAAAGCAACTCCCATAGCAACGCAAGGTATTCCAAATCCCAGACCCCAGTTAAGGTTGTCCTGTATGTAGTTCAGGATGAGAAGTGTTGCTAACGTTCCCCCACACATGCAAAAGTACCACCAGTTGAAGAATGAGCTTTTGGCTTTACACTCCTCTGGATTTTGCCCATCGAACTGATCAGCACCAAATGCCTGTACACAAGGCTTGTGTCCTCCTTGTGCAAATGCTACCAGATACAGAGAAAAGAAGAACAACACCACTTGGTGGAGAGGGGGAAAGCAAGATGAGATAGCGCAGTCAGATGTACCAAGAGAAGGAATTATGGCTGAGAGAGTCAACAAGCCCAATCCCTGCAACATATTTTGAACCGGGCAAACATTAACATTCTGGTCATCCTCCCAAATATAAATTTAAGTAAATTTTATGGTGTTCCATAATTGCAGCACGTTATGGCCATATCAGAGCTTTTACAGACAAAAGCCTGTTGAGGTCGATCCTGACTCCAAGTATCTTTAACTCAAAAAATACAATAGAAGTCAGACTGGCTGAATTGTCTGGAGATAGTTTAACAGTTAGTAGAAACTGAGAGAAATCACATGAGACTGCTTAATGAACTTCATAGACTTCTGGTCACATAGCCATTCATCCTGTGGTACCAGTGTGGGGCATATGCATTCAATAGCTATATGATCAGGTTAGACTCCATGGACTGAGTCTATGCAAGATTCTTCCTCAACGTTGGCTTGCTCAAGCTAGTAGAATTCAATCACTCAAAAGAGCTGAGCTTTAGTAGAGAGAACAAGTCTAGCAACATCAGTACAATGCTATTTTCTATGTGTTCCGAACGAATAGAAAAGCGTCGGTAGAGATGTTGGAAAACTACTGGGGAAGATCTTTTACCACTTTCTGATCTAAAAGACACCTTCTTTGATTGATGTGTAGTGTAATGGTGTGCCCTAGACATCAATAGCAATCGAAATCGCAATCGGATCCATCTATAAGAGAGAGAGAGAGAGAGAGAGAGAGAGAGAGAGAGAAACTGACCAAGATGTAGAGGAGGGAAGCAACGACGATGGTCCTGTAGCGGCCGAGGAACGAGTCGGCGACGAAAGCCCCGATCAGAGGCGAGAGCGACGCCGTGCCGGACCAGGCGTTCACGTTCGCCGCGGCGGCGGCCGTGGACTGGCCGAGCGGCCCCGTCAAGTAAGTTATCAGGTTCGAAGAGATCCCGTAGTACGCGAACCTCTCCGCCACTTCCACGCCTGAACAAAAAGCACACAACAAAATTTGGCAACATCGATCAGCATACAGTCATCAAAACACTCGCCGTTCGACGCTAGAAAGAAGGGTACGGCGACAGGGAATCGGATCTACCGATGATGAAGCCGGCGGATCTCCACCCGCCGGAGGCGGAACTCGCGACGGGACTGCCTCTGTAGTCGACGGCGCCGTCGACGGTGTCCCGGAGCAGGGGGGTCTCGGCGTCATCAGAGCGGGCGGCGAAGAAGGTGGGCGTGGTTCCCATTGCTCAGCTACAGCAGCCGAGGACTCGCTGCCGATGAAAGTAGAAACTTTTCAACGGTGGGCGTTCGTTTGTTGGTGTTTGAGGGGGTGTCCCGACATTTTGGGCGTCGCTGTTCGTTGGCGTCATCCGGAAATCTTGCGTGCTCTAATAAGACAACGGCGGCGGCCTGTGACTTTACCCACATGGAAGGAATCTCTCGAAATAATTATGTAGAAGACAGCAAACCATGACGTCACTAATGCCATCATCTTTCTTCCGGGAAGATTGCTGTCGCTGGGGAAGCCATCGCTGGCCACGGAAGAGTGCAGGGTTTCAATGGGGAGAGAACATTGTGACTTCTGTGTTCTGTTGTTTGAAGTTTCATAGGAAACCCAATGATGCTCACGTCTAATTCTCAAATCATTGAATTAGATTAGATTATAACTAATTACAGAGGGTGGGGAATGCTGAACTGGGCTGTGTACAGAACCAGTACAGCTTTTCTGCAGATTTCACAACCCCAATTCGATGGTAGAAAGATCTTCACAAAGTACTCCCAAGGAGGTCCATTGGCATTCGATCCTATGGCTCGGACAGACCCCCTGATACCGGGCGGACCCTGCGTGAGCCGACATGATGCAGCAGTTGACATGTGTTCGGCTCATGTTCTCAGGCGAACCAGCCCGATGTTCTGCTAATACAACTTCCCAAAACTCATGCCGGGAAGCCACTCTTACAGAATAATAGAGAATCATCAACTTATAAATACAACTCTGACTTCATATTGATACAACATTTCTTCAGGATTGCACCAACTCATGCTCTGAAGAAAAAAAATGTCCGATTAAAACTATACTGAGGCGACTGAAAATTCGAGAGGAAAAGAGGAAAGAGGAGAAAAGCATTCCGTTCCATCTAGTATGATTTCGATCGTTGTGTGTGCAGATCATTAGGTCGCCCTCCGCCTATATATGTAGGCCATTGCGCAACAGGAAAATAAGGCTAATCCAACTGCACCCACCCCAGCAAGCAGCCAATAGAAGTAATTGAGATGCGCCTTGTTAAGGTTATTTGAAAACCAGCCATCAGTACCGGTCACTGCTTCGATGATCAAGATAAGGATGCTGCTGAGAATGCTCCCTACACCTATAACACTAAGGTAAAGCGACATCCCAATGCTCCTTAATTCAGATGGGACCTGATCATAGAAGAATTCTTGCAGACCAACCATGGTCAAAGCTTCAGCAAACCCGACAAGCACATATTGGGGAACCAACCACCACACACTCATTGGAACTGTGGCATTCGGTATATCCACCAGCCCATATTCTCGGGCAATCTCCAGTCTTTCCGTTTCAACTAGGGCTGCAGTGACCATACCAAGAATGGAGAAGAACATCCCGGCCCCTATTCTTTGCAGTGTTGTGATTCCAGAGGGTTTGTTGGTAAAACTTCTCGCAAAAGGGACGAAAAGCCGATCATATATCGGGATAGTGATGACAATGGTGAGTCCAATAAATACTTGGAGTGATGCAGCCGGTATTTCCAAGCCAGGGACAATGGTCCTGTCCATTGTGGCTCCTTGCTTCGTAAAGAAGGTTGAGATTTGTGCATAGACAATCGCAAATACCAGACTTGACAGCCATATTGGAACAAGCCGTAGTATGGACTTTGCTTCTTCAACATCGTCAACATTAGTGTGGTTTTCTTTTGAGTCATCCATTATCATCAAAGCTTTGTTTAGAAAACTGCAACATTGAGAGATCTAATTGAGTCGCGAATATGGAGGCATGAAGTGACTTAAAGCTAATACAAGCAATCGAAAAAGAAAAAATATGATATTTACATGTAGCATTAGTTCCTAGTTTAGTCACGGCTATATCAGAGGCAAACAGAATTTAGTTGGATAACTGGTCAGCTGAGCTTTCTAAGACGAATATTTTCATTGTGCATTGAACCTGCCACCATTTATGTCTTTGGACCTTAAGCTTAGAAGACGCTGCAATTTGTGCTACCTGGAAATGCGGAGGACCAGCAAGAAAAAAAGAAAAGAAAAGAAAAGAAAGGCATCAATGAATTACTTACTTAAATTGCTTGTAATTCTCTGGAGGCAATTTTTGAGCTTCCTCTTCACTAGGCAACAATGGAGCATTCTTCCTCCAATTTTTAGCTGCAGCAACATAAACATGACCAATTCTTACGAATGGGCTCCTTCCACTACTTCGGTCGCTGAATCTGTAAGTCTTTGTCCCCATCAAGAAAATGACCAAAGCGACCACCATCATAATACAGGGAATTCCAAATCCAAGGCTCCAGTTGAGGTTGTCCTGAATGTAAACTAAGACCACAAGTGTCACCGTGACTCCTGCACTTAAGCCAAAATACCACCAATTGAAGAAGGAGCTTTTAGCTTTGGTCTCCACTGGGTCTCGTTCATCAAATTGATCTGCCCCAAAAGCTTGAACACATGGCTTGTGGCCAGCTTGTCCAATTGCCACCATATAGAGAGAGAAGAAGAACAAGACAACATGGAATTTAGAGGACGAACAGGATGTTATCCTTGTGGTGTTTTGGCATTCAGATGTACCAAGCGAAGTGAGGACAGCTGATAGAGTCAGCAAAGCAAGTCCCTGCCACAAATTTCATTACAATCTGAGTCTGCGACCATTTAAACATGAAAGAAGATCTGAGAATAAAAGATTAAACACATATCTGCAACCATCGACTACAAAGGGCCATCATTACTCTATGAAATCTGGGGTTCCAAATCTCCTTTAAACATCAGCCAGCAATTTCAGTAACTCAAGCAGGTTTCCAGCGATGTGCTCAACTGGGACCGAACTCTCTCTATCAAGCAGTATCTGAACACAGTTGAGTTCATGCAGTTGTCTCCTAATCCTCTTCCCCCTTTTTTCCTTCCATTTCTAGGTAGATTTTGCGTCCTTAATGCAGTTGTCAAGAAAGAACTTCGGAGCGACTTCCCCTTTTCCTTAATTTCAATTCTCTAAAATGCACGCCCACAAAAGAAAAGGTATTTCTTTTCTGCAGTTCATAGTCTCAGCAGAATGAATTGGGCCTGCCTGCTTGTTAAGTTTTAAGCACTCTTCCAAAAGTGTTATTCTCTCGTGTTCTATAAAGATAATTTCATTCAGTCAATTGCTTTTCATAAAAGTTGTTCGGAAGTTTTCGTTTCAATTTCAAGAAACACTGACATTACTGCCAAAGAGAAAGAGTCGAGTGCACGGTTATATAAAGAACCATATTTCAGCTACATTCACCAAACTACTCTTTCAATGTCGACAAACTCCAAGATAATAGTAGGCGTCAATCTTGATTCGATGACGACAACGACAAGAAATGAGTAGGCGTGGAACGAACCAAGATATAGAGAAGCGAAGCAATGATGATGGTCCGGTAACGTCCCAGGTACGTATCGGCGACGAAGGCACCGACGAGAGGCAACAGAGACGCCGCCCCCGACCACGCGTTGACGTTCTCCGCCGCCGTCGCCGTCGACTCTCCCAGTGGCCCCGTCAAATAGCTAATCAGGTTCGCCGCTATCCCATAGTACGCAAATCGCTCGGCAACCTCCACGCCTGGGAATCAGCAACACGGCATCAAAAGACTCGAACTTCACCGACACCCACGTGGCGTAATCACGCCTTTCACGCGGATCAGGGCGACTTAGACTTTTTTAAACATCTTACCGATGATGAAGGACGCAGATCTCCACCCGCCGGAGCAGGACCTGCGAACCGGGCGATCTCTGTAGTCGACGGCGCCCCCCACGATGTCGTCGTCGCCGCCGCCCAGGAGCGGGCGCTCTCTCTCCGGCGAGCCGGCGTCGGAAGGACCGGGTGGGCCCATCTGGGTCGCTTCGGCAGAGAGGATTCTTGCTTTCTTGGCCACTCCTGTCCGTCTCCGCCCGGGTCCTGAACGACCCTTTCTTTATTAGCATGCCTGTCGCGCTGTTCACTGATGGGGGCACACACGAAGCGAGTCTAAAGTGTGGACAGCAGTTGGTTCCGTCTTCTTTTTGCAGATTTTAGAATGCGACGAGCGACGCTGTCCGCCCAAGAAAGGAATTTGCCATGGAGATCAAGTCTGAATTCAAGAAGGAAAAACAGGGACGCGTCACTTCCCCACCTTTTGGACATTCGCCATTAGCGAGCCATTCCTTTCCCTAAATCAGGATTCACGTCCATGCCTGAATCGAACGCGACATTCTTAAACATGGAAATGCGATCAACATCCGTGACGAGACGGAAACCATCGATGGACTCGGATTCGAGCACATGCTTTTCCGCTCGTTTTCTATTTCCAAGATAAATTCAATTTTACCCTCCATGTTATTTTCATGAAAAACAATAAAAAATATAATCGTTTATGTTATCTGAATTAATTAATTAATGAAAAATATTTTTATTATCAACAATGGTATTTATTTAAATGCTTTTGCGAATGATAAAAATGTTTTTCATTCACTATTTTCATAATCAAAATGTTTTCCAAATCAATTTTTTTCTACAGGATAAATCGTAATGGAAACTCAAAACTAGCCTCAAATTAATTTTGGTTCCCATTTCTGGCATCATATGAGGACTAAGGTTAGTTTCTCGATTATGTAATTTATTTCAAACCAATAGCTACTACGGTGAATTTATAGAGCCAATTTTTTTACAAGACCTCAATTTTATATGGCAAGAACAAAATGAAGCAGCCTTACCCACGATGATGTCAAGATTGATATATATCATCACGAATCATATAGACCCAAAAGTAACGTCATGGGCGTTTTGCCTGTCATTGTGTATTCTTTATAATTAAGAAGCAAATTGGGCAATGCCTTTGACCGAGCCAACCCATAACATGAATATGATAATTCAAACCCATACCTTTCAAGTAAGGAAAAACGAAAACTTTAACCAATCCAAACGATTCTGTAGGATTCCCGCATCGTTATCTTATAGCAACTGTTTGTCTCCATACGTCGAAAAGAACTCTACCCAGATCGTTGAAATCGGGTTCTTCTAAACGGAGGAAGTTTCCGACCAAAAAAAAAAAAAAACGGAGGAAGTTCGATGCTACTGCGCAATTCTTCTTACGTCTTCTTCTTTAGCTTATTTCCAAGCGCATTCGATCTAGATTGTCCTTCCTCATCCTTAAGTACCATCTCCTAATTTCGATCGGTACAGAACAGAATTTGTAAATGTTCGGATCGCGTCTTACTTTAGCTAGCTCCCTCTTTCGCTTAACGAGCGCGAGCTAGCGAACCGTCAAAGTTTTCCAAAACCAAGGCAGCGCACGGTGACTGAATAGAGCGAGAATCCCGCAATGGAAAATGACCAGTTTTTGCTTTAGACATTGCAGACAGCTAGAGAGAGAGAGTGCAGAGAAGAGAGAGATTCGAAGTCAAACGTTCAAGAATGGTTGGAAATCGCATTTCACATCCAATCAATGGAAAAGAGAGGAAGAAGAAGAGGCGAAATGGAACAAGGAAGACAAGAGCCGCTCGATCGATCAAAAGGGGCAATCTCGCATTCTTTCTTTGTTCGTGATTGCCCCCGCTGTTGATTAGCAAGTTTCAATCGTCATGTACACGAGTAAAGAAGAAATCCCCATGGCCAAACGGAGCAAAAATCGAAATACCCACAAAAGAAAAATCCAAACCAAATCGAATCCCATCTACCAATCAAACTCAAGCGAGGAGAGGACTCCGACAGCTCTCGAGAAACCCGACATCCCCGTCGTCGTCGTCGCCTTCGCCGTCGCCGTCGTCCCCGCACTCGTACACAGATCCCACCAGCCTCAGCTGATCTTCCAAGTACCTCTGCAGCAGCAACCCCACCTCGCTCTCCCCCGCCGCCCCCGCCCCCGCAGCCGCATCGCCCCTCTTCACATCTCCGCAGCCTCTCCGCCGCCTCCTCGTCCTCCTCCCGCTCCTCCTCCCCCTCCCCACCGCAGCCCTCGTCCCCGGATCTCCTCTTCCGGCAGCAGAGCCGGAGGCAGAGCTCGGCGGCGCAGAGCAGGGGGAAGGTGGCGCAGAGCAAGGGGACGAGCAGCGGGGAACAGAGCGCCAGCAGGAGGCAGCGGCGGCTCCGGTGGCGCGCGCGGACCCACGCGGCGACGGCTAGCATGGCCGCCGTCGGTGACGCGGGCGGGCGGCGGCGGCGGCGGGATCCATGGGGCGACCGGGAGCCATGGGCGTGGTGGTGGTTAGGTGGCGGCGTGGTTTTGGGTTGGGGGAGAAGCATTCGAAAGCCCAAACGAGCCGGAATGTATTTTTATAAGTGGGGGCAGACATGTGAAACCGAGTCACGGCAGCTGCGTTCGTCGATTCCATTCTAATCGACATTTGATCAATCCACCCCCCACTTTTTCTTTCCTTAATTAATCGATTACTTAATGAATTAATTTTGGAGGACCCACTAAAATTCGTATTTATACTCGAATCTGTTCTTCTCGAGAAAATATAAAGCGGGCCGCACCCAATTAGAAAACACATATTTGCCTCTATAATATTTTCTTTTACATGTTGTATGCACGGGATTGACTTTCGATGTAGGTTTTTTTTGTCAAAACAGGCATCGGGTTCGGTTCAGACCCAGAAGTGATTTGGTCGGTCCAATTCCTAATATCCACAATACTCGGTTCAAACCACTTGTTCCGAATCGAAGTCTGGGTATTTTAATGGAAAAATCAAGATGGGGAAGGGTTAGACAAATTGAATATGGTTCGATCAATGAGATAGTCCGATTGTTTGATTCTTAATTTCAAGAATACTCGAGTTTGATTTCTCTCACTCTCACCTACTATTCTTATTACCACCGTTGGATTAAAGCACTGGGCTGATAATGGCTAATCGATTAGAAATACATAAACTCTCTTGTCCTACTGGAGTAAACATATAAGTCAAAAGAATCATGCTTTCCAGACATGATTATGTAGAAACTGAAAGACCGGATTTTTGTCAAAACCCTAAGCAAAATAATAAAGCACTGAAATTACGGAGTGAGGAGTTTTCAAAGGTAGAGTTCTCGACTAGGTATTGATACGAAGCCAGAAAGTAGGCCCGGGGGACATTACAGGCCCAAACCTTTTTTGGATTCTGCAATGTTTCCCCCACTTTCAAGCCCAGCTTTTTTAGACCGCTTTTGTATGGTAAATGGGCCAACGCCTCCCGTTGGATCAGAACTCGAGAAAAATTTGAACTGAAACCGAAACCTCCAACGCCTATAGAACATTCAGATAACCACTTGAACCGAAATGCAATTTTAGGTTTATGAAGTTGCAAAGTTTTGCGTTGATCGGATGACTTCTGCCTTTAGTTTTCGACTTTTTACAGATTTTATGGAACTTATGCTTCGATTTTTCGTAAGGGAAAGTTGAACACAGCCGATGAATGCAGTTAATAGGCCGCTCTTCGATGTTTTGCAAAAGAAAAGGAAACGTGCTAGTTCTTGGGTAGAACCGAGAACATGTCTAAAGCTGACCAATTCGAAACCTAATTCGAGTTGAACTTTAGGAGATTGCTAGTCTGTCCTCGACTCTTAGTGGGGAAATAACCCTCCTAGAAAACAGTCATTCTAACTTTTCGCACTCCCTCTTTTAACTTGAAATAGGGAACTCATGATTTGTACATTTTACATAGGCACCTGTTTCACATAAAAGTGTTGATGAAATATTTTTAAGAATATGGATGGATCAATATGAATCAACAAAATCTCCCAATGACCCTTTGTTGATTTTGGACAAGAAAGTAACTCACAAGAAATTTGAAGGTATGAAAACTGAAGTCAATAACGACCAACCATATAAATTGTGAACAAGTGAAAAATTCGCGAAAGGCATGGAGTTCTATGATTGATTAAGGTCCTTTACAAAGAGTAGGATGTAATTATTTATAGCCCACAATCGATGATTACAAACGATTATTGAATTTAAAAAGATAACTTCCTAATCATATTTTCAAAACAAATAAATTCCTAATCCTATATGCGGTTTCAAGAAATTACATTATCCACAATTTTCTATTATCTAGTAACACTTATCTAAAAGAAGTTACATATCCAAAAACATTGTTATTCGGTAGTTACATGTCGATGTGGATAACTCTATCCCCAGTGAAAGTTCTCATCGACAACTAATGTTTGGGTTGATAACTTCCCCGACAAGTTGTCAATACTCTTCAAGCTGTCCATTGTTCTTTTCATCAAAGACTTTTTGTTGTTTACAAATTATGCTTGTCACTTATAACCAAAAACAAAAGTTGGTCATTTTGCAATGTCAATATATGCCTCCTTTAAAAGAAGTGATTATTTTATCGATTATTCAATTTTTTAAATTAGATAATCAAGGGTCATTGTATGTGTCCTTTTCATTGGCAAATTTAATTTTTCCCCATTAGATTGCCTTTTCAATTATTTCCTTAAAAACAACAGAGTTAATTGTGTTATGGCTCCATAAGTGGGGCCACTTGCAATTTTTTTAAAACTAAATCTTCTTCACCCAAGATAATTTTGCCTTTCCTTAATTTTATTAGGCCATCTTTTAAGAGTAAATTGAAGATTTTATTCATCTTGTAAATGTCGATAACTAAACTTAAGTGTCTTTAGCTCTAGCCATTCTTTTATCCTTTTTACTTTGGCATGCTTTAAGAATCAACAAACGTAAGGCTTGTCGAGCATCTTACTTATCACATTAATTCCTCTTTTATCCTTTTTACTTTGGCATGCTTTAAGAATCAACAAAAGTAAAGGCTTGTCGAGCATCATACTTGTCAAGTTAATTCCAATATTATCATTTGGGTTAGATTTATACTTTGACTCATAATTTTTCATTAAAGCCACATTTTGTGCAAAAAATTATGTGGAAGAATGATTTTTTTATTCTTGCAATTATGTTTTAAATGACATGGCTAGAGTTGGCATTGGGGGAACTATAACATATAAGTTCTTGGCAAATGAAGCATGAGAAAGCCAAAACATGCATTTCGTCAACATGATTGTCAATTTTATTTTGCGGAATGAAAGATGAAATCATATAAGTGGGGAGGATTGTCAAAGTTTTCTAAGTAATTTTCATTACATGCAAATGCAAACTCCATTGCTTTTTTATGTTGTACAATTAGACTAAGATGGTTGATTGACAAATCTATTTGGAGAGATAGTTTGCCTAAATTTGATTACTGTTTTGGTGATGTGTTGGTTTTTAATACTACATATCATATTACCAAGTATAACATGATATGCACACTTTTTGTTGAGGTTGATTACAATTGGAAGAATATTTTGTTCGGTTGTGAATCTTTGTTTGATGAGACTACAAATTTATTTACTTGGTGTTCAAAAGTTTTTTTTGTGAAATAAGGCTCCAGAACAATTTTCATTGATCAAGACCTAACCATGACAAAAACCATTCGAACGATGTTTCCGAATACTTAACATTGTTTATGCACTTGGACATTGAGAAAAATATCAAAACATTCATGATCTTTACTACAAGTCAGAATTTAAGGATAAATATTTCTCATAACTTATGTATGGATGCAATAAGAGGATGAATTTGAATATACTAGGAGGAAAATGAAAGAGGAGTGGGGCATTGGCAATAATAGATGGGCTTCATAGGTTATATGTCCTAAGACATAAATGTTGTTGGGCTTTTGGTCGTAATATTTTTTTCATGCGGCATAAGATTTAGTCAAAAGGAGTGAGAGTACTAAAAATATCTTCCAATAAACGTCAACTAAAACATTGACTCTTGTAAAATTTGTCCACCATTATGATGAACAATTGAAATAGATGAGATAAATTGAAGGTCAAGATGATAGTTCTCATGGGAAGCTCAAATTGCAAATTTTGACGTATGACACTTCAATGTATACTTTGCCACTTTTAAAAGGTTTAATGAATAATTTTTCACATTGTATCCAAATGAATTTCAAGTACTGCTTTCCATGGGTTGGTTTATGAATACATTCTCAAGTGCAAGGGGATTCAAATTGAACATGTTAAATTTTAAGTTGCAAACTTTTCAAATTCTTGTAAATGTAAATTTTCTAATAAAAAGGGTGCTTGTGTCACCATGCTTTGCACATGTTGAATAGGAACATATCGGTTTAGTTATCCCATCTTTCTATATTTTGAATAGATTGACTAAGGGTGTGAAGCCAAGGAATGTGAATGTTGAATCTCATTGAGTGTTGCTAGGTCCATCTATATTTAATCAATTTTCCACATTAATGCAAAAATATTTTGAAATGATGAGTTTGGGAGCTTAAGATGGAAATACTTTAAGAATAGAGAAGATGATGGATGCAAAGGTGGCTGAAATTTTATCATACAAATTATGTATGTTTGCAACATATGATAATAATGAGGCTTCTTTACGTGAGATGTCAGTGTTGGACCCTCTTCGAAGCAAAAGAAAGTGAGTGGAAGACTAAAAAGCTCAAGTGAGAAAAAGAAGAAAAATCCTAAGAAAGGAACAACCCCATGCTAATAGAAAGTTAAGAGGCGAGTGACATATAGTTATAATTAATGTGTTCACTTAAATTACATGTTTATGTTACATGATGTCAATAAACATATTTGTTATTTTGGAATGGAAAGTTAGTTATCCAAGTGACACATGATGAAACTTATTTACCAGTTTATTCAAGAAATTCAAATTAGACTTGAAATGCCTTTTCTCTTAACAACATTGGCAATTCTACAATAAATTTAAATTTTCACATTTAGGTGTGTCTCTCTAAGTCTTATATTTGTATTATACTAATTCGATCAATTTTTTTATATTGAAGTAACCATCATACATTATGCCGTCCGGGATTTTCTCCATTAGTAGTCAAATCACAATGTATGTGTGTGTGTGTCTTGGGTCTTGTATCTTGTGTTTTGGCTATGAGCAATATGATCGCTGGTAGTTGTAATCTATTAAAGTGCAATGTAAAGGTTCAGGGTGATCAGATCTATAATAGGTAGGGTCCAAATCTTGACCCTATACTCGATTCTGTTATAGTCGATTTCCTTTTTTGGACCATGTACTCTATTCTGTTTGTATTAGAATTTGGTTTGGACCTGACCCTATTTTTCCTGTTTGGAAATAAGGTTTATTCTGTTTCATTTGAAACTTATTTTGTAACCGTTCGATATTTTATACGATTTCGAATTTTACATTAATTTGTGAGAAAACAACATAATTCTCATAATTTGTATTGAGACATAAATCATATGTAATCAATGAGTACATGAAGTTTTTGAATAAATGAAAAAGTAAGGATCTACAAGGCTAATTATCATAGACAAACATCATAAGACAAAACGAAAATTCTAACATTGCATAAATATTAGTAACAAACCTTTTCTTTCTAATAGGATAAAAACTAGTTTCAAAACCGATTCGATTTTGGGTAGGTTTTCACTTGGAATTGATTTCTAAAAGCTAGAATCGGTTCTTGGACCGGTTTAATCAGGAACCGATTTCTGGATCTATTTTTCGGGTGATACCATTCAATTCTCGAGTAAATCCGGTGTGATTACACACCCCTAGTAAAGGCTTTACCTCTTCCCTTATATTCCTCAATGAAATGCTTGAACTTTAGATATTTTGGTTATTTACACAGGTTACCTCTCTTCTAGGCAAGAGGGAGTGAATCAAATGTGTGCAGGTCCAGTGAGGCCCATTGAAACGCGGAGAGATGGCGTGTCCTCGTTCTCTTCTCCTCGTTCTCTTCCTTGAGAAAGAAATTCTTTACGTAAGACACAGAAAAAGTTAATTTTTTGGTACAGAAGGACTAGCCGTCCTCACTTGTTGACGTGGCTTCACGTCTCGAGCGGGTCGGGGTCACGCAGCAGGCGTGATGGAGCGGGGCCGCCCAATAATTCCTCGGCAATCCACAGTGCGAGGACAGGACACATGACCAGGAGCGTGCTCAAACGAGGCTCGCTGAGGACAGGCAAACGTAGCACGCCCGGCCAGGTATAGCATCTACTCGTGTACGAGCCTATAAAAGCCTCCTGCATCGACATTAAAAGTGCGTACTCGTGCGAACGTCCGCGTTCGTGTCATGGCGTCAGCTTGCGACGAAACTTGAAGTTACCCTTGTCGTCGACCTAGCAAAAACCTGAGCGTCGAGGTTCATTTACCATCTCAATTTCGGGCATTGCGATGATGCTGTAAGGTCAAGGCATGAGTGGAAACCGTGTAAAATGCTTAGATGGAAAACGCAATGCAGAGTCTCCATTGCAGACAACGCCGCCTTAAAAAACTGCACTTCCTATGACACATGAATGGAAGCAGGAACGTGAACGAAACATCAACCGCTCCTGACCATGTTAATGTTTAGGTCGAACGATACATGGCCAAAGCGGACGGCCACACAACTTACCGGCTGATCAAAGCTTATTCCAATACAAATGAGGAGCGATGATACAAGATGAATCACGCATCGACGTACGGAGATTTAGCTCGAAAGCACGCGGCTGACGCGTGAATCCACCCTCACTTCTATTGAGCTGCCGCATGCGGCGGATGCGCATGAGGATTTCTCAGGTCCGGCAGGCGGCCCCATATCTGGGCCAACTTGGCCAGAGCCTCCGTGGAAGATCCGGAGCCTCCCAGAGCCTCGGCGGCCTTCTCTCTCATCGCCCAGCTCTTCTCCCTCAGCTCTCGCCCGCTGTCCGACTCCATCAGCTCTCTCACGGCCCTCTCCACTTCGTCCCCGCTCACGAATCCGTCGCCGTCCCGTTGCTCCACGCTGATCGCCATCTCCATGAGATGCACCAGGTGGTTCCTGTTCATGTGCTGCTCCGCGTACAGCGGCCACGCCGCCAGCGCCACCCCCGCCGCCACTGCCTCCAGCACCGAGTTCCACCCGCAGTGTGTCACGAAGCCCCCCACCGCCTCCTTCCTCAGCACCGCCGCTTGCGGCGCCCATGACCTCACCACCAACCCCCTCTTCTTGGTCCTCTCCAGGAAGCCCTCCGGCATGAGCGCCTCCAAATCCACATCGCCCTTGTTGCCGCCCTGCTCATGGCCGGGCGGGTTCTTCACCACCCACAGGAAGCGGTGACTGCTCTTTTCCAGCCCGACTGCCACTTCCTTGATCTGCTCGGCCGAGAACCTTCCCCGGCTTCCGAAGCACAAGAAGACCACGCTCTTCGTCGGCTGCTTGTCTAGCCAAGACAGGCAATCCTGCTGCCCGCCCACAGTGCTGTCGCCGGCACGCGAGGACTCGTCCGCAATCAGGGGCCCAATGCAGTACACCGGCGGGGTCGGCGCATCTGGCACACATACGCCGCTGGCGATGAGCTCCACTGCCTTCGGCGCTAGCGCTTCAAATGTGTTCACCAGAATTCCGTCCGCCTTGGCCAGCTGGTCACAGGAGTGGAATATCTCGCCATAGGATGGGTCGTCCTGATCGAGGACCGCCTCTGGCATCTGCGCGGCCTTCAAGGATGGGAGGCCCGGGAACTCCAGGACTACCCCATCCTGGTCCTTGAAACTCTTAGTCGATCTCTCGAAATGTCTTGGGAAATAAAGGAACGCGGCAAGCGCAGACGCGCCAGAGGTGAAGAAGTAGTACGTGGGGATGTTCAGCTCCTTCGCTATGGGCAGCGCGGAGGTGCAGAAGATGTCGATGATGAGTGCTCTCACGGTGGAGGAGGCGGAGATGTCCTGTAGGGACTGGAGGACGTTGGCGGAGTTCTTGCGCATGAACTCGAAAGCCACGGCGACGAAGCTCCGAGGCGGGTTGGCCGGGTCGACGGAGACGGGAGGGAGGTGGCGGAAGGAGATGGAAGGGTGGGAGCGAGAGATGGAGTCGATGTAGGAGGAGATGCTGGGGGAGTCGACGAAGCCTACGGTGAGGAGGACGGTGATGGAGAAGCGGTGGCCGTGGCGGCAGAGGATGAGCTTGCCGAGCTCGATCATGGAGATGATGTGGCCGATCTCCGGGTACGTGTACAGGACGATGGCGCTCTCCATTGCTGTCGCTCTTCGGCTTGTGTGTTGTGGGCTAAACTGGTCGCAGACGACCAACACTTGAACGTACGAGGTGGGGACGATGATATATGAAGTATCCTAGTGAACTCTCTCCCGACTCAAAATAACGGAGATGTGCCGTTGAGATATCGAGGCAATTTGCGTAATGTGATTGTCCTTGATCCACCAAACCAAACGAGAATAAGTATGTATTTTGGGCAAAAAAAAACAAATGTCCAAAATAAAGAGAAATGATTGGATGAACACTATGTAATGGAGTGTGCTTGCATGACGGCACCGTTACCTTTGATAAGTAATGGTGCAACCTACGCCAGCCATTTTATCTTGTCTACCATGCGCAGTCGGAATAGAAAATCATGGTTTTGCATTTGTGTAAAAAACAAAACTAATGACGTTATTCAAGAAAAGGAAATCCAAGAGATAATTGACTACGATTTTAGATGGTGTAATAAAGGAAATTTTTAAAAATGGCTTGAAGTGCCATCAATTTTTTTTAAAATGGTCCAAAATGAATATTATTTCAAATAAATACAAGAAAATGGCCAAATCATCTCAAATAAGGGCATTTGGCTAGCCCGTGGTGACTACTCCAGCCACCAGAGAAGGGACATTTTAGTAAAAAAATTGTAACTATATATTTTTTAAAATTTTCGATTTTTTTTTTTTCTTTTCTTTTCTTTTTTCCTCGTGTCTCCCACAGACATCGTCATCAATGGCCAAAAAATGTTGGCCACTTCAAGCTAGGGCTGTCCTTGCCTTAGTTTGGCTTCCCTCCACCATGGCTAGCGGAGGGAAGAGGGAAAAGAAAAGAAAAATTAAAAAATGAAAATGCCCTTTTACTATAGAGGTTAGGTCCTTTTTAAAAATTGATAGGCAAGGGCAACCCTAGCCCTTGCCAGATTTGGCAAGGAATGTCCTCGCTTGAGTTTGGCTTCCCTTCGCCATGGCCGATGGAGGGAAGAGGGAAAAGGAAAAAAGAAAATAAAGAAAAAAAATTAAAAATTAAGAGACGAAAATGCCCTTCTGCTAGGGAGGTTAGGCCCTTTTTTGAAAAAAGGTATGGTCATTTTAGATTTTTATTTATAACAAGTTCCATTTGGGCCATTGTTTGAGACGATTTGACAACTTTAAACCCTTGTTTGAGACAATTTAGTAACTTCAAGCCCTTATTTGAAAAAAAGTTCATTTTAAATACTTATTGAGAAAATGAGAGCACTTCATATCCTTGATCCACTATTAGAATAACAATGTGTTTTGGACAAAAAAAATAAATGACAAAAATAAAGAGAAAAGATTTGGTAACAATTTTTAATGTAATGTGGCTGCATGACGGCACCATTACTTTTGATAAGTAACGGTGCAACCTATGCCATTTATTTTATCTTGTCTACTATAGGCAACCGAAGCAGAAAATCATGGTTTTGCATTTGTGTAAGAAACGAATCAAATGATATTATTCAAGAAAAAGAAATCCAAGAGATAATTGACTATAAATTTTAGATGGTGAAATATTGTCTGAAATAAAATAAATGATATTTAAGAATTCATAAATGAAGAAAAGTAAATGCCCAATGCGCACATAACGTAGATGCATTGGACTTTCAATTTTATATTTTTTTTAAGTTTGTTTCTTTAACCAAATCGTTGGCTAATGGACTTGATTTTTCTCCGGCATCACTTCATTACCCTGCTATGGCTGTCATGATATATTTTGTATCATTGAAAAGTGAGGGCGTTGCTGGCAAACTCACTGGTCAAGAATTGAAAAAAAAATTAAAAAGGAAAAGAAAACAAGAAAAGAAGGAAAATTTTAAAATTCTTAAAATTGTCAATGTTAGCGTCGACTGTGTTAGGTAAGATGACTAATACTAACTAGACTATAACGTCAGTGTTTTCCAATCAAAATTAATCGAAATGACTAAATTGACAAATTATTAAGTGCAATATATGTAAGACCCTTTTTTAGTAATTTTTCCCTATGTGTTCAATTTCATTTAGCAGCACCGAATTTAGAAATAGTTTACAATCTGATATAATTTTATTATGTGATAAATGCAATTTCACACCAAAAAAGACACTAAAAGAGCCTCTCATTCATGTCAATTTCTCCTAGTTTATAATAACTCAAAATAAAACGAATAAATGACTTGAAAGAAAAATGTTAATATGTTGTGAAGATTTAATATCTTCTCTAAAACTATTTCAATAATAAGCTATTATCAATAATTCACATAAAGTTTCCTCCAATGCAATAACCCCCCCCACCAAAAAAAAAAAAACAACAGAATAATGTTGCTGAAAAACTAGAAATATTGGTCACCTAAAGGGGCACTTTCAATAAGAGATGCATAATCAATTGATGTGCATTATATTTACTCATGTGGTCGCACATCCCCCGTCCATTTAGAATGCAGACTTTTAGTTTTACGTACAAAAAACATGGTGTCTCCTCCATGATCTTGATAGAAAAATTAGCCTAGACATATGAAGGAAAAAGAAAGGGGAACCACTTATGATTTCACCGTAAATCAATCAATATAAAAAAAAATGTTACAATTTCACCAAAATCACTTAAATACTCTCAAGGTTCTCCAACTCCTAGCTATACATGATAATCCCACACATCACTTGACCCCCACACTGGCTCACAAAATAATCTCGAAAGAGAATTATCCATTTCGACACAAAATTTGTCTTTGACATCACGAAGAAGTATTGCTCAAAACCAACCATAGCAAAAGGTTACTCAGTTTTTGAGAGCGCGAATGATAACCATTTGGTTTCTCTATTTTTTTCTCGGATATAAGTTTGAAACAAAAATCCGTTTGGTAACGCAATTTCATTTCTCTATTTCTAAGATAAATTTTTGGCTTAGAATTATATTTGAAACAAAAATTAAAAAAATAGAAATTTTTTACTTTATTTATTTATTTTTGGAACATAAATGAAATAAAAAAATTTCTTGTTGCTCATCCTCGTTGCCTGTCGGCCATCAGCCACTTGCCGACCACTTGGGAGGAGATATTTGAGAATATCTATCAAATGAATTTCTGTTTCGGAAATAAAAATTTTATGTTGTTATCAAACGCGTAACTTTATTTAGAAGCTGTTCAAAAGAATAGAAATAGAAATCTATTTCGGACTAGAAATTGTACTCGAGAAAATAATGGTTATCATTCGCTCCTTGAGTATTGTTCAACGATTCTAAAGAACTCTCTCTGCCTATCAACTCCATGAAGACCAAAACCCCAAATTGAAGAACATATATGTTGCCATAATTCGAAAACCCTTTGCCCACCTGAGGTGACTCCAACTCTAACTCCAACTCTAAATAGGAAACTAAAAATTACTGGCCCCAATGTACAAAATGATTCCGTGAAATCACTTGCAATGCTCGGACTTGTCCTGCGACGATAAAGTCAATTCGAATTTTCTAAATCCGGCTTGAACGTAGCACATTAATCCGGATCGAGTTTTGCTCAACAGGCTTGAACCAAGACAGAGTGGGAGTCAGCATAGTTCAAAGGATTTGGTATGCATTCAATGAGACCGGTGAGGAAAAGGAGAGGATTCGATAGTGCTTGCCAGTCTACCATTCAGAGATGCATTTATCGTTCAAGCCCAGACATATTAAAAACTCTTGGGACCATGGAAAGAGAAATGAATCGGCATCTCCATATGTAAAAAGAGAAATGCTTAGCTGACTGCACCGTTGCTCTTCTTATTTGTCCAATTTCCTCGAGGAATCAAAATCCCGCTTGGTGGGATTACCTTACCATATATAAAAAAGTTTCGCCAATGTAAGTTAAAAGGGAAAAGTAAGAAACATAAGATTATCAATGACCGAATATTCATTTGATTCATTATTTGTATAAAAAAACTGTTCTAATGTGATGAGACACGGTTCTTTTTTTTTTTTTTTTGCTGAAAATTTATGAGAGATCGCAGAATTTGTCAATTTCGAGTTAACCACGTTTGTATTATGTAGTGGTCAATTTAACCTCAGGTTTCTCAATAAATTTATATCATATTTGTGTCTATATTTTTGAATTGTATTAGAAATTGCGATTCCTACTATGGAACAAATTTCCCAATGACATGTGACGGAAACAACACGTAATTAAAATATCATGTGATACAGACGTGTACCGACGATATGAGCTCAATCACACAAAATATTTTTTGAGTTTTTTTTTTTTGTCGAAAGAAAAAATCGTGACTTGACGCAGGGATGCAAACAAGAACTCGTCTGCCTCAGGAGAGGCGGCGGCTCCATATCTGGGCCAACTTGGCCAGCGCCGCCGTAGAAGATCCGGAGTCTCCGAGAGCCTCGGCGGCCTTCTCTCTCATCGTCCAGGACTTCTCCTCAGCTCTCGCCCGCGCTCCGACTCCATCATCTCCCTCACCGCCCTCTCCACCTCGTCCCCGCTCACGAACCCGTCGTCGTCCCGCTGCTCCACGCCGATTGCCATCCCCATGTCCTGCACCAGGAAGTTCCTGTTCATGTGCTGCTCCGCGTACAGCGGCCACGCCGCCAGCGCCACCCCCGCCGCCACCGCCTCCAGCACCGAGTTCCACCCGCAGTGCGTCACGAACCCGCCCACCGCCTCCTTCCTCAGCACCGCCGCTTGCGGCGCCCATGACCTCACCACCAACCCCCTCTCCTTGGTCTTCTCCAGGAAGCCCTCCGGCATGAGCGCCTCCAAATCCACATCGCCCTTGTTGCCGCCCTGCTCATGGCCGGGCGGGTTCTTCACCACCCACAGGAAGCGGTGACCGCTCTTTTCCAGCCCGACTGCCACTTCCTTGATCTGCTCGGCCGAGAACCTTCCCCGGCTTCCAAAGCACAGGAAGACCACGCTCTTCCTCGGCTGCTTGTCCAGCCAAGACAGGCAATCCTGTTGCCCGCCGACAGTGCTGTCGCCACCACGCGAGGACTCGTCTCCAATCAGGGGTCCGACGCAGTACACCGGCGGGGTCGGCGCATCCGGCACACACGCGCCGCTGGCGATGACCTCCACTGCCTTCGGCTCTAGCGCTTCAAATGTGTTCACCAGGATTCCGTCCGCCTTGGACAGCTGGTCACAGAAGTAGAACATCTCGCCGTATGCCGGGTCATCCCGATCGAGGGCCGGCTCCGGCATCTCCGTGGCCTTCAAGGGTGGGAGTCCCGGGAACTCCAGGACGACCTCATGCTGGTCCTTGAAGCTCTTAGTCGAGCGCTCGAAATGTCTCGGAAGATAAAAGAACGCTGCAAGCGCCGACGCGCCAGAGGTGTAGAATATGTACGTAGGGATGTTCAGCTCCCTCGCTATGGGGAGCGCGGAAGTACAGAATAAGTCGATGATGAACGCTCTCACAGGGGAGGCAGCGGAGATGTCCCGTAGCGACTGGAGGACGTTGGCAGAGTTCTTGCGCATGAAATCGAAAGCCACGGCGGCGTGGCTCCGAGGCGGGTTGGCCGGGTCGACGGAGACGGGAGGGAGGCGGCGGAAGGAGATGGAAGGGTGGGAGCGAGAGATGGAGTCGATGTAGGAGGAGATGCTGGGGGAGTCGACAAGGCCGACGGGGCGGAGGACGGTGATGGAGAACCGGTGGCCGTGGCGGCAGAGGATGAGCTTGCCGAGCTCGACCGTGGAGATGATGTGGCCGATCTCCGGGTACGTATACAGGACGAGGGTGCCCTCCATTGCTGTCGCTCGAGAGAACGTGCAAGGTTGAGACGTGTTGTTGGGATCTGGAGGTAATGAGTGAGAGCAGGTAAGCTGCCCCTCATTTATTACAAGAAAATATTGCTCATGGATTGTCGATAAATCACCGCGCGTTTTGGATTAAAAATAATAATAATAAATAATTACAAAGAGAAATGCTTACGTAACCGTTCCAAATCTATTATAATATATAATCACAAATTATTGTATGGTCTACTCATTAAAAAGTTTGTAGCTCACGATACGTTATCATTGTGACTTAAAAAAGTGTTATATCAGAAGAGCTCAATTGTAAATTTTATGCTCACGACGATGTTGTTACTCTCATGGTAGCAAAAAAAATGATATACTAATAAAACCCTTTACTTCAATTAACTAATAAGGAAGAAGAAAGTCTTTCTTTATTTTCAACAAGGTACGTAAGAGCTAGAAGCTAAAATCTATGATGCTTCGATATCAAATATTATAAAGGTATTTGGTATTATGTTTTTAGGGAAGATTACAAAAAAAGGAGTCTCAAACTTATTGCATTTATATTAATTCATCAATAATTTAATCCCTCCTATTAATTTTGATATGAAAATGATGACATAACATTTTAGTAAACTCCGGTTGTCTCACATAGCATAATTGATACTGGATGCGAATAATTTTTTTATTTTTTAATGAATTGTATATTATTCTTTTCCTTTTTTCTTCTAACTCTTGCCTAACCCTCACTTGATTTGAGTGAGGGCCTCATCTTGATCTGGACAAAGGCCAGATGCCTTTGCCCGTGGTGGGTGAGACTGTCGTCTAACGACCTTATTTGTCTAGAGTTGAAAAAACAAAACAAAAGAAAAGAAAATTTTAAAATTTTAAAAAATTGTTAATGTCAACTATGTTAGATGGGATGGTCACCACTGATTAGATCACGACGTCAACGTTTTTCAATCAAAGCTAATTAGAAAAACTAAATTGAGAAATCATTGAGTGCAATAGATTTCAAACTTGGTACATATTCTCTATGTTTTCAATTTCATATGGCAACACCAAATTTCGAAATAATTTACAATTGAATATACTTTTATTACGTGACCAATGCAATTTCACCTAGTTTATAACACAAAATAAAAGGAATAAATGACATGAAAGAAAACTGTCAATATGTTGTGAAGATGTCCCGTAGCGACTGGAGGAAGTGGTCGGAGTTCTTGCGGATGAATTCTAAAGCCACAGTGGCCGGGTCGACGGAGACGAGAGGGAAGCGGCAGAAGGAGATGGAAGGGTGGGGGCAAGAGACGGAGCAGACGTGGGAGGCGATGCTCGGGGACTCGGCGGAGCCGGTGGTGAGGAGGATGGTGATGGCGAACTGGCAGCCATGGCGGCTTAGGATGAGCTTGCTGAGCTCGACCATGGAGATGAGGTGGCCGATCCCCGGTGATGGGAACAGGACGATGGTGTCCGCCATTGCCGTCGCTCTCTGGCTTGGGTTGGTGGCCAATCGGTTGGAGACAACTTACTCTTCACTTGAACATTGCGTGCGGCTTTGGTGTGCTTCCTGTTCGGATATAAATCACGTGGTGTTATCACGTTCCCGTCATTTTGGCCGGAGCTCGTGGCTTTTGGAACAAGCGTCCGGTACAAGAAGCGAAACAAAACGTTTACTGAAAAAACGTACACGATGTTCGTCGAAATGGGCACCTCCGCTAAGAGTCGCAGAGACAATTGATGGGCATTGGACTTAAGGCCTGTTTGATAACACTTTCGGGAATAACTGATTCTGCTCTTTTAATTTCGGGAACAGATTTAGAACATAAATCTATTTGGTAAATTTTTTGTTCCTGAGAACAAATTTGTTCCTAGGAATAGATTTGGAGTGAAATCCATAATAAAAAAAAAAAGTTGATTCTCGCTCTCGGAATAATTTTGAGAATCAATTTTGGTCTCTCTCTTTTTTCTCTCATATTTTTTCTTTTCCTTTTCTTCTTCCTCCTCCCAACCCCCTGCCACCCCATCACTGCCCCATTGCTACCGCGACCGGGTGAGGTTTGGCGAGCTTGCCGAAGCCCCATCAAGCCAGGGTGAAGTTCGGCAAGCTCGCTAGTGGTCGGGCGAGGCTTGACCTCGCCTAGGCGGCGCGAGGTCGGCTTTGCCTTTGCATGGCGAGGCAGCACCTAGCCCGGCAAGGCTAGCCTCGTAGATCTGGGCGAGGCGGCCGGGCGAAACTCGACCTCGCCAGTGGCTGGGCGAGCCTCACCTTACCCAGATCTGGGGAGGTGAGCCTCGCCCGACCACCGATGAGGCTTGGCCTCGCGCCACTTGGGCGAGGTGAAGCCTTGGCCAGCCTCGTTGATCTATGTGAAGCCAAGCTTTGCTGGTGGCTAGGCGAGGTTGCCAGACCTCGCTCGGTTACTAAAGAGGAAGGAGAGAAAAGAAAAAAAGAGAAATATAAGAAAATTATAACAAAAAGTATTAAAAAATTAAAAGAATCAAAAAATTGAAAACTTTTACCCAATGAATTTTTATTCCTGGAATAAAAAATTTAAATAGTTTATCAAACACTTTAAATACTCATAAATTATTCTCGAGAGTAGAATAAAAAAACATTTCTAATTAGAAATTATTCTCAAAAATAAAATTGTTGTCAAACGCGTGCTTAGTCACTCATGTCGTGCAACACTATACTTATCTCTCATGGAAAAAATATTGGGTGAGTAGAATAGTCCAATAGGACTATACAACTCACTAATCAGCTATGGACACGTGTTCATCTGGGCCCACAATTTGAATTCACTGTGCTACATACCCTTTCTCCTCGAGAAAATATTGGGTGAGTAGAATAGTCCACGTAGGACAATGCAGCTCACCATTCAGCAATGGACACGTGTCCATCCGGGCCCACAGTCCGAATTTACTGAGAAAATATTAGGTATCACTCGGATTCCAACATGTCAAAATCCGATTCACTCATCGAGCGACACGTGTCGCTGGGGCCCACGCTGGTATTCGGCCCTTATGTTACTGTTCGCGGGACTGGCTCGGCTCGGCTGACTGACAGAAAAAGGACGCGCAATAAATGCGCAACTCCCGCTCAAAAGCTTCTCTCCTCACTTGAATTTTTAGGGCTTTTAGGGCTTTTTCTCCTTCTCTCTGGTAGAAGAACGACGCAGACAGAGAAGAACGAAGGAGACGCTTGCTCTATTTCTTTCTCTGCGCGTCCCACCCTCCACTCCATCTCTGCCTCGCCGAAAGCCTCGTCGGTCATCTGCCTCTGGCGCGTCCCACCCCTCCGCCTCCCCAAAAGCCTTGCCGGTCGCAGCTGGGTCCCGAGCCCCTCCGCCTCCACCTCTGCCTCTTGACTGTTTCCATTGCAGTTTGTGCTCGTGTCGATTTCTCTTCTCAGACAAAGGGAAGAGAAGCAAATCCTCCGCCGTTCCCCCGCCGTTCTCCCGCCGTCGCCGACGAAGCACATGACGGCCGCCCCTGCTCCGGCGCTCGCTGGCTTCTCTCCGCCGTTCGTCCGGCGGCTGTTCCCCGCCGTCCCCAACGAAGCAAATTAAGGCCGTAATAAATGTGCTTCGTTGACCGACAGGAGGAGGAGGGAGGTCCATTTCTTCCTGAGGCGGAGGGACGGGGCAGAGATCTGGCCGTGGTGGGCCGAGAGCGGAGGCTGAGGTACATGTCCTCCCGCTGCAAGCTGCGGAGCCGGTCCGCGATTGGGCTCGGTGATTACGCGCTTTCGACCGAAGGGAAGTCGTCGACCGGCTGAACTCGTTTCCATGGGTACGGTTGGTGTTCTCTGGTGTTAGGCTATTCTTTTCAGTTTTTTAACAGTTGGAACCTGGACATTTAATTCGCCTCTCCTCTGTGCTTCGCAGCAGTCCTGCTGCAGTTGGCGCGTTCCTCTGGCTCCGGTTCTCGTTCGGATGATTTTTTATTTATTTATTGAAAAGTTCGATTTGAATGCTTCGTTAGATTCTTCGCCTGATTTATCGGTTCTCTGACGAAAGAGAAGAAGGCGATGGGTGATGAAACGGAAGATGGAGCAACAAGGAATGCGATCCTGATTACGAGTTTGACGCGACTCGTTTCTACGATTTCAGCCGGTCAGAGACGTGCTCGGAGGCCGAAGCTGCCGAGCGTTGGTTTGAATCCGCCGGAAATTATCTGCGAAAGCATCGGATTGTCAATCGCAGAGTTTTTTTTTTTTTTTTTTTTGACATGATTTTTTCTCATCCGCCTGTCGACGATTGCTGAACTGAGTGTGTCGTCGATTTTTCCTAGAACCTTAAGTGTCTAGAGACAAAGATCATCTCGTGTATATGATGAGGTTTCTAATGCATTCTTCGTACCCCAATTTTTGTCCAGTTCGCAATCGAAGAAGGCCGTGGTGCCTGCCGCGAACACTTGAAAGTATGACATTTTTGCAATCATGACAACGCAAATATTCCAAGAGTGGCAGGCCTTTGAGCGTGTCAGAAGTGAAACAAGAAGTGAAAATGTGTACTTGGTGGACTCAAGATTATGACGAGCTAGAAACAAAATAGTCTTTTGCAAGTTCGAAAGACAAAAATTTGGGAGTGAGTCCAGCCCCATCTGAAGACCGATGCTTCCTGTAATGCTCTGCTCGGAGATCGCTTCATGTGGACATCTCTACGTGTAGTAGTATGCAAATCTCTGACTAACGCCAATGTATCTTGACCGTGTATGGCCGTGCACTTCTCATTCTGTTACAACGAGAGGCTTGCGATTTTTCAAAGGTAAGAAGGATTTTGAATGGAGATGCGAACTCAATGCTGGTGACAACAAGGAAGCAAGATGCTTTGGGCAATTGGATTTCGACTAATCAAATTTGGTGTGGAGCATAACGCACTTTCCGTGGCATTTTCTTGTGCTGATATTGTGTCTATATTGGCTTTTTGACCAATTTTTTTGGTACAAAAGTTCATAAAGCTGAAGACCCTCAAATTTGGGTGCTTTTGTATTACTTCAGGAAACAACGATTTTGTTGTATCACGATACAAACTGTCATAACTTGTTTCAAGTGATAAAATATCTTGTGATTTACATGTTTGATGCTTTTTATGCACTAAAACCACATAAAATCCAAGGAAGTGTTGCTGCAAATAATTTCACCATGTATCATCATAAATACTCCACATCATTCATGCTGAGAATACTAATGGAATACATCAATATGAGATTGAGAAAATTTTATAAAATCAATATAACGTTTTAAGAACTAAAAGATAAAATCATCTGATGGATCTAGATTACAACTTTTGTGGTAAGTTGCATGCCTCATCCTTGCAGACTAAAAAGCTGACCGGATCAACCACTGTCGGTTGGATATCCCTTTGTCACCTCCTTCGTTGGATATCAACCACTGAGAGACGGTGGTAAAGTCTCACCAAGGCCTCCAGGGATGGCGGCCATCCTCGCAGGGCCGCTGGCAAGGGCTGTGGCCTTGGCATGGCATCCGTGACTCACGAAAGAAGAGGCAAAACACATCGAAGTCACCAGCGAGCGATAGAGAGAAAGCCGTTTCACCGCCTGGAGCGCGAACTCGACATTGGACGACCTAAGGACGAGATCGGCTAGCCTTGCACGAGCTCGAGCTGATCTCTGCCACCACTACTACTGCAAATACAGCCTCTTTACAAACTCGGGCAAGTCTCCAGCGAAAGAGTCGGCATGGCCTCACTTTCTACCTCCTCCTCCGTAGTGAGCCTAAGCTATGTGTTGGCTTTCCTTATCCAGGGCCGGCCAACCCTAGCCTGCTCACGTCAATGGCACCGGCGGCCATGCAAGGGTAGGCTGCCCTTGCCGAGGCCTTGGCAACCGGCCGTCATCGGTGGTAGGAGGCAGCACCGTCTCTCAGTTGGATATCCCTTTGTCACCTCATTCGTTAAAAGCTAACCGGATCACCGCCCTTGCCGAGGCTTGGCAACAGGCCTTGACTAACGAGGGTGTTCAATTTTTCTAGAGAACAAAAAAACTCGCACATAGGATGGCAAGAGAGCCACAAGAACATAGTGATCCGCAGGTCCACCCCATCTGGTACAACATAACCCCTAGGCCCACCCCATCCTGAATTAAAATCATGCCAAAACATCAATCACACGGAATTAGAATGGCAAGAGAAACACAAGAACATAGTGATCCGCATATAAAAAAAAAAGGCCTTAGCCATGATCATCTTCTTTTATCTAAACACAACAATTACTATTGAGAGGAGCATTATGAACTCAAGCAATGTGAAGTAGTCCCTTAACTACTTATAACAGAAACAGAACTAGCACCAACATTTATGGAAGAATCACAACTTAAGTTTCTCTGGTAACACTCCAGGATCTAATATGTTTTATACTTCTTCATTTTGCTAAAAAAAAGAGCCAGTTCTTGGGAGTAGGAAAATCCAGGCACCTTTTTCACCAGATTTTTTCCCACTATATGTCCTAAAAATGATCGACCATGTCCTGAAAATCTCTCTGATATTTTTAGCATATCGCTTACTAGTCCTATCTTTACCCCTTTGCATGTATGCCCTCTCATGGACACCGATTCTACCAATGCATCTCAAATTCGTCATTCAATATAACTCTCTTGAAATCTTCTCGTGCAATACAAATTTTCCTTTGTATCTCTTGGTATGTACCTCTATGTACCTCCAATGTATCCTTATAATAATATTACTGTAGGAAAACCGCATATTACCATCATCACCCAGGCTCCGTTGGCATATAAAACTTCGATAAGACATTTTATGACCATCCACCACCATACTACTACACATGCATATTTTCTATATTCAATTACAAAGTCCTTAAACCATGTGCTGTATTCCTCTGTTTTCCTACTCAATAAATTCAGGAGACTGAAGAACCTCACTGTTGAGTACCTACTAGTACAAGATCCTAACCATGCTTGTCTTTTCCATTACAAATTCTATATTTCACAATCTCCATACTAAGCATACTCACTATAAAAGTAATTGCTCATAATTTCAGACCGAATTTCGCACATGCCCTAAAGAAACGACATATACAACAGAAGGACAGCTCAACAAATAGTGGTTCAAGGCACAATGATTGTCTAAGACAGATTCCCAGCTTGATGCATGTAACTACTTAAAAAAATTCGTCCTTAAAAACCAAACCAGTTCAAAGAATTGCTGTGTGCAACTTTCTTCTCCTCTACAGTTCATGATCCATTATCAAAATAAGTAAAATCATGGTTTCCATCAGCTCAACTTATCAGAAAACAATGATAAGCAGGCAACTCGAAGAAACACCATGGCATGTCTTCTTACCAACCGAAGGTTTGTCTCTGGCTGAAGGCCATCCAACTCGGACCAAGGCCTACTTCTCAACTTCCCAAGGCATAATTTCTTAGATTTCTGGTGCACACTAATACAAAATACACAAATTTAGACTTGATATGTTCTCATACTTCAGAAACAAAAAGGAACAACAAATGACAAGAAATTTCACCTCATGAACATCTTCAATGCTATTCAAGGGAACGACCCATTCTTCAAGAAGTTTCTTATCACAGGCACGTGGATGCATGAACTGGCAATTTACAGAATGGTTAGTGCCACTTAATAAGATTAACTTCGTCGAAGGACACTACACTCAGAGCAGATCATTTTAGCTAGAAAGCAGCGAAGCATGAACGTTGCCTACACTAAGAGTTGCTCATAGGCCGTAAGACCGAGCACTACTGATGGCAGAAGAAAACGATAACAGAGCTGGAAGAAAATCTTTCAAGTGTTCGCGGCAGGCACCACGGCCTTCTTCGATTGCGAACTGGACAAAAATTGGGGTACGAAGAATGCATTAGAAACCTCATCATATACACGAGATGATCTTCGTCTCTAGACACTTAAGGTTCTAGGAAAAATCGACGACACACTCAGTTCAGCAATCGTCGACAGGCGGATGAGAAAAATCATGTCAAAAAAAAAAAAAAAAAAACTCTGCGATTGACAATCCGATGCTTTCGCAGATAATTTCCGGCGGATTCAAACCAACGCTCGGCAGCTTCGGCCTCCGAGCACGTCTCTGACCGGCTGAAATCGTAGAAACGAGTCGCGTCAAACTCGTAATCAGGATCGCATTCCTTGTTGCTCCATCTTCCGTTTCATCACCCATCGCCTTCTTCTCTTTCGTCAGAGAACCGATAAATCAGGCGAAGAATCTAACGAAGCATTCAAATCGAACTTTTCAATAAATAAATAAAAAATCATCCGAACGAGAACCGGAGCCAGAGGAACGCGCCAACTGCAGCAGGACTGCTGCGAAGCACAGAGGAGAGGCGAATTAAATGTCCAGGTTCCAACTGTTAAAAAACTGAAAAGAATAGCCTAACACCAGAGAACACCAACCGTACCCATGGAAACGAGTTCAGCCGGTCGACGACTTCCCTTCGGTCGAAAGCGCGTAATCACCGAGCCCAATCGCGGACCGGCTCCGCAGCTTGCAGCGGGAGGACATGTACCTCAGCCTCCGCTCTCGGCCCACCACGGCCAGATCTCTGCCCCGTCCCTCCGCCTCAGGAAGAAATGGACCTCCCTCCTCCTCCTGTCGGTCAACGAAGCACATTTATTACGGCCTTAATTTGCTTCGTTGGGGACGGCGGGGAACAGCCGCCGGACGAACGGCGGAGAGAAGCCAGCGAGCGCCGGAGCAGGGGCGGCCGTCATGTGCTTCGTCGGCGACGGCGGGAGAACGGCGGGGGAACGGCGGAGGATTTGCTTCTCTTCCCTTTGTCTGAGAAGAGAAATCGACACGAGCACAAACTGCAATGGAAACAGTCAAGAGGCAGAGGTGGAGGCGGAGGGGCTCGGGACCCAGCTGCGACCGGCAAGGCTTTTGGGGAGGCGGAGGGGTGGGACGCGCCAGAGGCAGATGACCGACGAGGCTTTCGGCGAGGCAGAGATGGAGTGGAGGGGTGGGACGCGCAGAGAAAGAAATAGAGCAAGCGTCTCCTTCGTTCTTCTCTGTCTGCGTCGTTCTTCTACCAGAGAGAAGGAGAAAAAGCCCTAAAAGCCCTAAAAATTCAAGTGAGGAGAGAAGCTTTTGAGCGGGAGTTGCGCATTTATTGCGCGTCCTTTTTCTGTCAGTCAGCCGAGCCGAGCCAGTCCCGCGAACAGTAACATAAGGGCCGAATACCAGCGTGGGCCCCAGCGACACGTGTCGCTCGATGAGTGAATCGGATTTTGACATGTTGGAATCCGAGTGATACCTAATATTTTCTCGAATTTACTGCACTGCAAGCCCTCTCTCTCCTCTTTCTCTCTGCGATCCGGGCCCATAGCAGTAGACCCTCTTTGTGCTAGAGAGAGAGAGGGAGGCTCTCTATGCTAGCAAACCTCTCCTTTCTCTTTCCTCGTTGAAAAAAATCGCTTTGTTTTGCTCTCTCCCCTCTACGAAGCCCTCAGTGCTACTGAACCACGACGCCGACACACCTTCGCTAGTTGCCTCCACCATCGCTTTTTCGAGCCCAGCTGTTACATTTTTCCCTCACTCTTCATGACCTCCGCTTCGCTCCTCTCTCTCTCCTCTCCACGAAGCACACCTTGCTCGTGAATGCCGACGCCGACACCGCCTTCACTGTCGCCTCGCCAAGCCCCACTATCATGTTTTTCCCTCACTCTTCGCAACCTCCACTCTGCTCTCTCTCTTTCCTCTGCAAAGTGTCCCTTTGCTCGGGAACAATGAACACCTGCAATGGAACAAGGTGATTTTTTTTTCTCCACGCAGAATGGAAGAGAAACAGTGATGGGATACAGAGAGAGGAGAGAGGAGAGAGGAGAGAGGAAAAAATATTGGGTGAGTAGAATAGTCACATAGGACTATACAACTCACCATTCAGCGATGGACATGAGTTCATCTGGGCCCACAATCTGAATTTACTGTGCTACATACCCTCTCTCCTCTTTCTCTCTGTCAGTCCGGTCAATCCGGGCCCACAGCAGACCCTCTCTCCTCTCTCCTCTCTCTATATCCCATCACTGTTTATGCGTCATGGAAGACTCTAGGTTGTCATTGTCGGTTTGATCAAGACCAGATTTTTTTCTTTTTTTGTGGTCGGAGACCAAGACCAGATTCCACCAGTGTATGTGGGAGCTAACGTCTTTTCAAACGGAGTGCACATGCGTAGGGCAAAAGCACGCGCCGCCTTCACGACCTTGAACGAAACCCAAACTGAAAATCAGCCGATACAGGAAGAGCAAAAGCATCTTACATATTAGAGATATTTAGGAAATTTACCCGATTATAAATATCTCATAACTCTTTTAATTATACATATCTTAATTGATATATATTATCTTTAATAATCTCTTATAAATTTCGATTATCAGATAGATATTGCGTCGGCATGCTCGTGAGGAGTCGTCCATGTTTGGCCAGTGACGCTGCAATCCCCATAGCATCGTCCATGGCCTCAAAAGCAAAAAAGAAAAAGGAAGGAAATAGTGGGCCCACATTTGTCACATGTTGATCTCTAAATGGTTCAATGAAAATTCTAAGTGAGGTATGTATTGCACCTTATATTTTCTTTGATCCCCGAAGTGTATGTGGGAGCTACCGTCGTTTCAGACAGTGTGTAGATGCATAGGTGCAAAGCATGTGTCTCCTTCATGACCTCGAACAAAGCCCAACTGGAGATCAGCCGATACAGGAAGAGCAAAAGCATTCCACAGTTTGAAGGTTAGAGGGAGACTAAGAAAATTCAACTTGGAAGTTTAAGATAGTAAATAGAGAGAGATTACGTGAATACAATGCTCATATGGTCTTGACCAACTTGGGATTTATTAAGTTACAATTTGGTAGCGACGGTCTTGAGTGAGGAAATTTTAGTTTTTAGCAAAATAAGGGAAAATGAGATCAATGGTATATGAATTTTAGCTCAATATATAATATGATTTTGAACTTTTAATTTTTTCAATATAGTTCCTAAATTTTTGGTAAATTTTCAATTTAATCCTTAAACTATCTTTAATGTTATCTTTGAATTTGAATTTAAATTGATGGACAAACAATATTGAACATTTTCTTATATCTTAGGGATTAAATTGAATATTTACCAAAAATTCAATGACTATACTAAATAAATTAAAAGTTCCTAAAGACTACATTGAACAAATTAAGTTGAGGGATCACATTACATATTGGCTAAAGTTTATGATCATATTGAATAAAATAAAATTCAAAGATCACATTATATAGAGTCAATTATGTAATTATCCCACAAAACAAAGATTGATCATGGATGCAGATATATCTCATTGTGGAATTGTGTCTTTGCACAATCCAACAGCATAATCTAGAAAAGTAATAACATGTCAAATTTTATTCCCATGGAAAAATAAAATAGATCGTTTGGGGTTTTTCAAGGTAATTACATGTTAGATTTTCTATGTTACATTAGGGAACAAGTCTTGACTAGTTCGGTTCCCATTTTAAGGTCAGTTCTCAAGTTGGTTTTTCTGTTTTACTTTGTTGGGAGAAAGTCAATAAAGATGGAGAAGAAAATAATAAAAATCAAAAGAAAGAAGCGGTTGTTAACCAGGGAAAGAAAAGAGGATGGGGGACACAGGAACTCCAACAGGTGATACGAGAGAGGCGAGGGCCCTCTAAAAGCCGTACAGCTGCTATTGTTTGCAAGAAGAAGGCTATAGTGGTTGGAACAACAGAGGGGCAGAATTTCAAACTTCACTTATTCCTGGAAAGGGGATTGACATATGGACTCACTCAGTCCATTGAGAACCCACAACACTCTCTGAAGGTCTAGAACGTCCTGATGGCTTACTAGATCCCCCATATACGCCTGTGTCGATTGATTCTCAAGTTGATTATGAAGATTCAAATGCTAATGCTTTCCCTAGGCCCTAGATGCTGTTCTATCCCTTCTCTTGCCCACCTCCTTCCCGGGATCTTTTTTTCCTTGGTTTGCTTTTGAAAAAATATATATAATTGAGATGGGTTTTAATCCTCGAAAGTTTAGCAAATCCATCAATACCTTAAACACTCCCTTAAACAATATTTACTTTATTTTTAATTAGGCCGGTTCCAAATTAGACCAATTTCTGGGTCAACCCCATGACCAACCAGATTGGTTCTATGCCGATCTCTAGGGAAATCAGTTCAAATCAAATATTGATTAGGACATTGTACATTCTAGATTTAATAAATCAGAATTTGTCAATTTCGAGCTAATCACATTGTATTATGTCATGTTCAATTTAAGTTTAGATTTCTCAATAAATTTATGTTGTATTTGTGTCAATGTTTTGAGTTGTATCAGAAATTGTGATTCCTATTATGAAATAAATTTCCGAATGACATGTGACCAAAACAACACGCGATTAAAATATTATGCAGTACGAACGTGTACTGACAATATGAGCTAAATCACACAAAATATTTTTGGAGTTTTTTTTAGTGACTTGACACAGAGACGCAACACAAGAACTTGTCGGCCTCAGGAGAGGCGGTGGCTCCATATCTGGGCCAACTTGGTCAGCGCCGCCGTAGAAGATCCAGAGTCTCCGAGAGCCTCGGCGGCCTTCTCTCTCATCGCCCAGAACTTCTCCCTCAGCTCTCGCCCGCGCTCCGACTCCATCAGCTCCCTCACCGCCCTCTCCACCTTGTCCCCGCTCACGAATCCGTCGCCGTCTCGCTGCTCCACGCCTATTGCCATCCCCATGTCCTGCACCAGGAAGTTCCTGTTCATGTGCTGCTCCGCGTACAACGGCCACGCCGCCAGCGCCACCCCTGCCGCCACCGCCTCCAGCACCGAGTTCCACCCGCAGTGCGTCACGAACCCGCCCACCGCCTCCTTCCTCAGCACCGTCGCTTGCGGCGTCCATGACCTCACCACCAACCCCCTCTCCTTGGTCCTCTCCAGGAAGCCTTCCGGCATGAGCGCCTCCAAATCCACATCGCCCTTGCTGCCCCCCTGCTCATGGCCGGGCGGGTTCTTCACCACCCACAGGAACCGATGACCACTCTTTTCCAGCCCCACCGCCACTTCCTTGATCTGCTCGGCCAAGAACCTTCCCCGGCTTCCGAAGCACAGGAAGACCACGCTCTTCGTCGGCTGCTTGTCCAGCCAAGACAGGCAATCCTGTTGCCCGCCGACAGTGCTTTTGCCGCCACGCGAGGACTCGTCTGCAATCAGGGGTCCGACGCAGTACACCGGCGGAGTCGGCGCATCCGGCACGCATGCGCCGCTGGCAATGACCTCCACTGCCTTCGGCTCTAGCGCTTCAAATGTGTTCACCAGAATCCCGTCCGCCTTGGCCAGCTGGTCACAGAAGTAGCACATCTCGCCGTAGGCCGGGTGGTCCTGATCGAGGGTTGGCTCCGGCATCTCCGTGGCCTTCAAGGGTGGGAGGCCCGGGAACTCCAGGACGACCCCATGCTGGTCTTTGAAGCTCTTAGTCGAGCGCTCGAAATGTCTCGGAATATAAAGGAACGCGGCAAGCGCCGACGCGCCAGAGGTGTAGAATATGTAGGTAGGGATGTTCAGCTCCCTCGCTATGGGGAGCGCGGAGGTACAGAATAAGTCGATGATGAACACTCTCACAGTGGAGGCAGCGGAGATGTCCCGTAGCGACTGGAGGACGTTGGCAGAGTTCTTGCGCATGAAATCGAAAGCCACGGCGGCGTTTCTCTGAGGCGGGTTGGCCGGGTCGACGGAGATGGGAGGGAGGCGGCGGAAGGAGATGGAAGGGTGGGAGCGAGAGATGGAGTCGATGAAGGAGGAGATGCTGGGGGAGTCGACGAAGCCGGCGGGGAGGAGGACGGTGATGGAGAACTGGTGGCCGTGGCGGCAGAGGATGAGCTTGCCGAGCTCGACCGTGGAGATGATGTGGCCGATCTCCGGGTACGTATACAGGACGATGGTGCCCTCCATTGTTGTCGCTTTTGGCTTGTGCGTTGTGGGCTACTGGTTGCAGACGACTTACACTTCGCTTGAACGTGCGAGGTGGTGACGATGATATATGAAGTCTCTCCCGAGTCCAAGTAACGCTGTTGAGATGGGATATCGACGTAATGAGTGACGACAGGTCAGATCATATTGCTCATGGATTGTCTATAAATCATGGCGTGTTTTGGATGAAAAAAAAACAAATAATAAATAATTACAAAAAAAAAGCTTACGTAACGATTCTTAACCTATTATAATATATAATTAAAAATTATTATATAATCCACTTTTCAAAAAATTTGTAGTTCACAACATATTCTCATAATGATTTAAAGATTGCTATGTTAGCAAAACTCAATTATAAATTATTATAGAGTCAACTTTTTCAATAATTTATGCTCACGACGTGTTGTTACTCCCACAATAGCTAAAAGACTTATATACTAATAAAATCCTTTACTTTAATTAACTAATAAGGAATAAGAAAGTCTTTCTTTGTTTTCAACAAGGTATAAATGCATGACTTCTTTTGACGTAAGAGTTAGAAGCTAAAATCTATAATGCTCCAATATCAAATATTATAAAGGTATTCGGTATTATGTTTTCTAGGGAAATTATAAAAAAAAAAGTCTTAAACTTAATATACTTGTGTTCATTCATTCTAAATCTTTTAATTATGCCAATTTAATCTAAAACCTTTAAACGGTTGCCAATTATTTATTCCCTCCGGTCAATTTTGATATGAAAATGCTGACATAACATTCTATCAACTCTAGCCATCTTACGTAATATGACCGACACCGATGTGGATAATTTTTGTAATTTTTCTGAATTTTATATTATTATTTTCCTTTTTTCTTTTGACTCTAGGTTGTTTGGGTGAGGGCCTCGTTTTGATATGGACAAAGGCTCGATGCCTTTGCCCATGGTGGGTGAGGGCATCGCCTGTGGTAAGCGTTGTGTTAGGTAGGATGGCCACCACTTTTTGGTATATTTTCTCTATGTTTTCAATTTCATTTAGCAACACCAAATTTCAAAATAATTTACAATCGAATATAATTTTATTACGTGACCAATGCAATTTAACCTAGTTCATAACACCAAATAATGGAATAAATGACTTGAAAGAAAAATGTCAATTTGTTTGTGAAGATGTCCCGTAGCGACTAGAGGACGTGGTCGGAGTTCTTGCGGATGAATTCAAAAGCCACGGCGGCATGGCTTCAGCGCAGGCCGGCCAGGTGACGGAGACGAGGGAAGTGGCGGAAGGAGATGGAGGGGTGGGAGAAAGAGACGGAGCCGACGTAGGAGGTGATGCTCGGGGACTCGGCATAGCCGGTGGTGGGGAGGACGGTGATGGCAAAATGGTGGCCGTGGCGGCTTAGGATGAGCTTGCCGAGTTCGACGGTGGAGATGAGGTGGCCGATCCCCGGCGACGGGTACAGGACGATGGTGTCCGCCATTGTCGTCGCTCTCTGGCTTGGGTTGGTGGCCAATCAATTGGAGACAACTTGCCCTTCACTTGAAAATTGCCTGTGCCTTTGATGAGCTTGCTGTTCGGATATGAATCGTGCGGTGTTATCACGTTCCCGTCATTTTTGCCTTGTCTCGTGGCTTTTGGTTTGCACAAATTTTCAAATGGCTCCTCGGGAACAAGCGTCCAATACAAGGACCAAAACAAAACGTTACTGAAAAAACGGGCATGATGGTCATCGAAACGGGCACCTCTGTTAACAGTTGTAGAAGCGATTGATGGGAATAGGACTTAGGATGCTCGTAATAACATTTCTGTACTCGAAAATAATTTCTATTTACAAATAAAATTTTTATTTTATTTGTGTGAATAATTTCTGAGCATTTGAAGGTTTTTAGCAACTGTCCAAAATTTTTATTCCCGATATAGAAATGCGTTTGATAGAATCTTAAAATTTATAATCCAAAATATTTTTAAAATATTTTTAATGATTTAAATACATTTTTCTCTTTTTTTTTTCTTTTCTTTTTCCCCCTTGTCTTCTTCTTCCTTAATTCGTCGACGACTAGTGTCCTCATCAGAGTGTTGTCGACCCTTGGTGATGCCAAACCATGGCGAGGCTTGGGTCATGAGCCTCCCCATGAGCTAGGCGAAAATTGGCCTCACCTTGGTTGGGCGAGCTTGGCCTCGCAGCCTTGCCCTACCTAGCAGTGGCCTAGCGAGGGAGTCGACCCTCGTTTGGCCAGTCGTCAGTCATGGTCAAGGTCGGCGGCCAGCCAAAAGGAAGAAGAAGAAAATGAAAGGAAAGAGAAGAGAAAGAAAAATGAAAAAAATTTGATCTTAATTCTGGAATTGTTCCCAGGAACAATGAATCAATTTTTTTTATTCTTAATTCAATCCAAATTTATTTCTGAAAACAAAAATTTTACCAAATTAATTTCTATGCAAAATATATTCTCGAAAATAAAAGAATAAAATCAAATATTATTAACAAACAACCCATAGTCACTCACGTGGGCTGCGCAACCCCAACCACATCATCTGTCACGGGAGAATCTAGGTTATTATTGTCGGATTGACCAAAGCCCAGATCCCACTAGTGGACACGGGAGCTATCGTCATTTTAGACGGAGTGCAGATGCTGCCCTACTTTGGGCAAAAGCACGTGTCTCTTTCACGACCTTGAACGAAACCCAAATGGTTCAATGAAAATTCTAAGTGAGATATTTACTGCACCAAATATTTTCTTAGATCCCCGAAGTGTACGTGGGAGCTATCGTCGTTTCAGACAGTGTGTAGATGCGTAGGTGCAAAAGCACGTGTCTCCTTCGCGACCTTGAACGAGACCCAACTGGGGATCAGCCATCAGCCGATACAGAAAGAGCAAAAGCATGCTACGGTTTGATGGTTAGAGGGAGATTAAGAAAATTCAACTTGGAAGTTTAAGATAGTAAATAGAGAGAGATTATGTAAATATAATGCTCATACAGTCTTAAGCAACTTGGGATTCATTAAGTTACAATTCGGTAGCGATGGTCTTGAGTGAGAAAATTGTAGTCTTTAACAAAATAAGGGAAAATGAGATAAATGGTATACGAATTTCGGTCCAATATATAATGTGATCCCGAATTTTTAATTTTTTTAATGTGATGCCAGATTTTTGGCAAATTTTCAATTTAATCTTTAAATTATATTTAATGTTATCTTTGAATTTGAATTTATGGAAAAACATTATTGAACATTTTCTTATATCTTAGGGATTAAATTGAATGTTTATCAAAAAATTAACAACCACATTAAACAAATTAAAAGTTCAAAGATTAAATTAAACATTTATTAAAAGCTTAAAGACAACATTGAATAAATTAAAAGTTGAGGGATCACATTACATATTGGCTAAAGTTCATAATCATATTAAATAAATTAAAGATTCAAAAATCACATTATATAGAGTCAAAGTTCACGGACTATTTATGTAATTATCTTACAAAACAAAGATCGATCATGTGTGCATATTATCTCATTATGGGATTATGTCTTTGCACAATCCAACATCATAGTCTAGAAAAGTAATAATGCGTGAGATTTTATTCCCATGAAAAAAATAGATCATTTGGGGTTTTCAAAGTAATTACATATTAGATTTTTTGTGTTATATTAGAGAACCGGTCTTGACTAGTTTGGTTCCCATTTTAAGGTCAGTTCTTGGGTTGGTTTTTCTGTTTTACTTTGTTGAAAAGAAAGATAAACAAGTTAGACACAAAATCCCGATTCTCGAGTTCAATATATAATTAGTCTTTTTTTCCTTGCTTTGCTTTTGAAAAAATATATGCGGTTCAATGTCTAAATCTCAAGTGACACAGGATGTTTTGCATCCCCGAAGTGCTACAGGCCCGCCTCAAGTGATCCAAAGTGGATAGCATAATGGATAGCAAGGTCATTCGTGGGTCAATGTGGCTCGAACAACCATGAAGGGATACAATTTATCCTTTGTCAAGCCCTCTTACATAAATGATAGACTGGTGGTTGAGGTTTTTGAGGAGGTATTGGAAGCCTCGGATCCTCTTTGGAATAAATGCATTGTGGGGTATTTGGTAGGAAAAAATCACCATTTAGGTTGGTAGAGGCTGCCACTAAACATGTTTGGGGAGATAAGCTCATGGATGTCAAAGCCAATGACCAAGGCTTTTTCTTTTTTCATTTCCAGGATCATGAGTTCCGTAGGAGAGTGTTGGAAGGGGGGCCATTGGTTGTAGCTCGTGTTCCCCTCATGTTTCAACAATGGCACCCTCTTCTTGAACTCACGAAGGACCAACACTCCTCAGTTCTAGTGTGGGTTCATCTTAGAAACATCCCTTACGCTTTATGGTCTGCCCGGGGCATTAGTGTAGTGGCTAGTGTGCTTGGTAAGCCTCCTTATGTTGACCAGCGAACTGAACAAATGAAGATGCTTTCCTTTGCCAGAGTTTGTGTGGAAATTTTAGCTAGGGTGGAGTTCCCATCTTCAGTTGATGTGCTTACCAATGGAACCATGCGCAAGGTGGATGTTGAATACAAATGGAGGTCGGTGTGCTACCCATCGTGTGGCCTCTTTAGGCACAAATGCCCTTCTAAAGAGAAAGCTGTGGAAGGTGTTGAACTTGCTCCTTATCATCAAGATGAAAGAGTTCATCCTTTGGCCTAGGAAGGAAGATGCTGTGGTTCCAGATGGTGAAGGGGCAAGAACTGATGATAGGCAAGACCTTAATACAATGGATAATGTAGCGAAGGGTGCCATCCATTCTGGTTCAATGTTGTCTTGGTAGCTGATGGGGAAGGAGCGGAGCCTTGCAGTGATGGATGGGGCCACTATTGAGCATGCCATTCCTGCAAATGGTGAGGATGGATGGAAGAAACAGCAAGCTAGGCAGAAGAACAAATGGAAGGCAGGAGAACTCCATGATCCAGCTAAAGCATGTTCATCCAGGGCTGTTCAAGGACCGGTTTCTTTATCTGGATCTTCATCAACTTCTCTCTTTTCAGATGATGGGCTGGATGAAGGGGTAGAAATGGGCAGCAGCTCGGAGGAGGAGCTTGTTGAGGTAGGCGACGCCAAGCACCATCAGCAGGTACTGAAGACTGCTGCTGAATTAGTGGTTCTGATGCCTGAAATTTCCAAGCCGAAGCCAAACATTGTTCCCGCTATTCAGGGGTCCAAAGTCTTGGTTTATAAGCCCGATTCTATACCGGGTGTGTTGGGATCTAAGCGGGAGGAGGCGTTGATTGTAGCTGGTCAATCTCTGGCGCCGGCAACCAAAAAAATCCCGAGTCCGGTGACTACGAAGAATCGTCGACGTATAGGCCGCCGCAAGTGAGTTATATATGATCCCATTTTAAGGTCAGTTCTTAAGTTGGTTTTTCTGTTTTACCTTTTTGGGAGAAAGTCAATAAAGATGAAGAAAATAATAAAAATCAAAAGAAAGAAGCGGTTGTTAACCAGGGAAAGAAAAGAGGATGGGGGACACGGGAACTCCAACAAGTAATACAAGAGAGGGGAGGGCCCTCTAAAAGCCATACGGCTGCTATTGTTTGCAAGAAGAAGGCTATAGTGGTTGGAACAACGAAGGGCTTATTCCCAGAAAAGGAATTTCAAACTTCAATCCATTATTCCCGTTAAAATTAGAAATAATAGTATTCTACTGGCCGAATTGACATAATATATTTCAATCTCCATTAATTCAGTCCATTGAGAACTACCGGCAATTAAAGACTATAGGGGATGGACTCACAGAGATGAAGGTCTAGAATAAAAAGGCTGATGGGAGTTGTGGGTGGGCTAGATCCCCATCGGAACTACCAAAGAACCACGCAGCACTCTCTGAACGTCCCGATGGCGCACTAGATCCCCTATATGCGCCTGTGTCGGTTGATTTTCAAGTTGATTCTGAAGATTCAAATGCTAATGCTTTCACTAGGCCCTAGATGCTGTTCTATCCCTTCTCTTGCCCACCTCCTTCCCGGGATTATTTTTTCCTTGCTTTGCTTTTGAAAAAAAAAAAAACAATGGAGATGGGTTTTAAACTTGGAAAGTTTAGCAAATCCATCAATACCTTAAACACTCCCTTAAACAATAGTTACTTTATTTTCAATTAGGCCGGTTCCAAATTAGACCAATTTCTGGGTCAACCCCATGACCAGCCAGATTGGTTCTATGCCGATCCCTAGGGAATCAGTTCAAATCAGATATTGATTAGTACATGGTACATTCTAGATTCTTAGCTATTTAATAAATCAGAATTTGTTAATTTCGAGTTAATCACATTGTATCATGTCATGTTCAATTTAAGTTCAGGTTTCTCCATAAATTTATATTGTATTTGTTTCAATGTTTTAAGTTGTATTAGGAATTGTGATCCTTATTATGAAATAAATTTCCGAATGACATGTGACCAAAACAACACGTAATTAAAATATTATGCGGTACAGACGTCTACTGACAATACGAGCTAAATCACACAAAAATATTTTGAGTTTTTTTTAGTGACTTGACACAGGAAGGCGACACAAGAATTTGTCGGCCTCAGGAGAGGCGGCGGCCCCATATCTGGGCCAACTTGACCAGCGCCGCCGTAGAAGATCCGGAGTCTCCGAGAGCCTCGGCGGCCTTCCCTCTCATCGCCCAGCACTTCTCCCTCAGCTCTCGCCCGCGCTCCGACTCCATCAGCTCCCTCACCGCCCTCTCCACCTCGTCCCCGCTCACGAACCAGTCGCCGTCCCGCTGCTCCACGCCGATCGCCATTCCCATGTCCTTCACCAGGAAGTTCCTGTTCATGTGCTGCTCCGCGTACAGCGGCCACGCCGCCAGCGCCACCCCCGCCTCCACCGCCTCCAGCACCGAGTTCCACCCGCAGTGCGTCACGAACCCGCCCACCGCCTCCTTCCTCAGCACTGCCGCTTGCGGCGCCCATGATTTCACTACCAACCCCCTCTCCTTGGTCCTCTCCAGGAAGCCCTCGGGCATGAGCGCCTCCAAATCCACATCGCCCTTGCCGCCGCCCTGCTCATGGCCGGGTGGGTTCTTCACCACCCACAGGAACCGATGACCACTCTTTTCCAGACCGGCCGCCACTTCCTTGATCTGCTCGGCCGAGAACGTTCCCATGCTTCCGAAGCACAGGAAGACCACGCTCTTACTGGGCTGCTTGTCCAGCCAAGACCGGCAATCCTGCTGCCCGCCCACAGCACTGTCGCTGGCACGCGAGGACTCGTCTCCAATCAGGGGCCCGATGCAGTACACCGGCGGAGTGGGCGCGTCTGGCACGCACGCGCCGCTGGCGATGAGATCCAATGCCTTTGGCTCGAGCGCTTCAAATGTGTTCACCAGAATCCCATCCGCCTTGCTCAACTGGTCACAGAAGTAGCACATCTCGCCGTAGGCCGGGTCGTCCTGATCGAGGGTCGGCTCCAGCATCTCCGTGGCCTTCAAGGGTGGGAGGCCCGGGAACTCCAGGACGACCCCATGCTGGTCTTTGAAGCTCTTAGTCGAGAGCTCGAAATGTCTCGGAAAATAAAGGAACGCGGCAAGCGCCGACGCGCCAGAGGTGAAGAAGTAGTACGTGGGGATGTTCAGCTCCCTTGCTATGGGCAGCGCGGTGGTGCAGAATAAGTCGATGATGAACGCCCTCACATTGGAGGCAGCGGAGATCTCCCGTAGCGACTGGAGGACGTGGTCGGAGTTCTTGCGGATGAATTCAAAAGCCACGGCGGCAGGGCTCCGGCGCGGGCCGGCCGGGTCGACGGAGACGAGAGGGAAGCGGCGGAAGGAGATGGAAGGGTGGGAGCGAGAGACGGAGCCGACGTAGGAGGTGATGCTCGGGGACTGGGCGGAGCCGGTGGTGAGGAGGACGGTGATGGCGAACTGGTGGCCGTGGCGGCTTAGGATGAGCTTGCCGAGCTCGACGGTGGAGATGAGGTGGCCGATCCCCGGCGACGGGTACAGGACGATGGTGTCCGCCATTGTCGTCGCTCTCTGGCTTGGCTTGGTGGCCAACCGGTTGGAGACAACTTACCCTTCACTTGAAAATTGCCTGTGCCTTTGATGTGCTTGCTGTTCGGATATGAATCATGCAGTGCTATTACGTTCTCCTCATTTTTGCCATAGCTCGTGGCTTTTGGTTTGCACAAAATTTCAAATTGACCGCTGCTTTGGAACAAGAGCCATATGGAGCTTCCTGGTTGGTCGGGGCGCACGCTGACGTGATGTGGCTGGCCCACCTAATATTTTCTCCGATTGACTGACGTGCATTGGACCACTCGCCTGGGTCGCGCGACCCCATGCAACATCATGCGTCACGCGATGATCCTGGGTTATCATTGTCGAGACCAGATCCCACTAGTGGATGTTGAAGCTAACGTCTTTTTAGACGGAGTGCGGATTCGTAGGGCAAAAGCACGCGCCTCCTTTACGACCTTGAACGAAACCCAACTAGAAATCAGCATGCACCGGTCTGTAGATTAGAAATCCATGAAAAGTAAAAGAGAATTCGACGTCGAAGCTTTAAGATAATAAATAGAGGGAGATTACGTAAATACAATACACATGGGTCTTAAGATAATAAATAGAGGAAGATTAATGTAGTCCCTAACTTTTAGCAAAAATTCAATTAAATTTTTAAACCATGTTTAATGTTATCTTTAAATTTGAATTGATGAAAAAAATATTGAATATTTTCTTATATTTTAGGGATTAAATTAAATATTTACAAAAAAACTTAAAGACCGTATTAAATAAACCAAAAATTCAAACATTAAATTGAATATTTTCTAAAAGCCTAGAGAGCACATTGAATAAATTAAAAGTTCAAGAATTACGTTACAAATTAGTTAAAGTTTAAGATCATATTGAATAAATTAAAAATTCAAGTATCACATTGTATATTAGGTCAAAGTTCATAAATCATTTGTGTAATTATCCCACAAAACAAAGATTGAGCATCATCTCATTGTTGAATTGTGTTTTTGCACAATCCAACATTATGATCTAGAAAGTAATAACGCGTCAAATTTTATTCCCATGGAAAAAGAAAAAAAGATCTTTTGGGGTTTTTCAAAGTAATTATGTGTAAGATTTTCTTTGGAATTGGTCTTGATTAGTTCGGTTCACATTTTAAGGTTGGTTCTCAGGTTGAATTGGTTTTTAGTTTTTCTTATTTACTTTGTTAAAAAAGAAAGAAAGACAAGTTAAACATGGAAGGCCAATTCACGAGTTCAATGGGTAATTATTTTTTTTCCTTACTTTGTTTTAAAAATATATATATACATTGGAGATGGGTTTTAAACCTGGAAAGTTTAGGAAATCCATCAATACCTTAAACACCATGCCACATATTTCATATTATATGTTTCCCTTAAACAATAGTTACTTTATTTATGATTAGGCCGGTTCCAAATTAGACCGGCCAGATTGGTTCTATGCCGATCTCAAGGGAAACTAGTTCAAATCAGAAATCAACTATGACATGATACATTCTAGATTCTTAGCTATCTAACAAGATCCTCAAGAGCACCAGTTATCGAACCAAAACGATATAGCTTGCCCATTCCCCAAAATGATCAGTAAGATTATTGAATAAGAGCCCATTCATGGGTTAGCAAAGCCCATGTGGTTCAGCCTATGTCCACCAGGACTCCAATCTCGATTGCTTCTCGACCCCTTATTTCAACATTCCACTCAGAAATTCTTAAATCCAACCAAGCCAAGCGTACAACTTGTGGACCTTGGATCTTCTCAATCTAACCCAGGTTGTCTTGCACTATCTAGTCTCTTAGACATCATACATTTACCTTGCAAAAGGTATTAGGCATTCGAGATGCATTTTACTGCTGATGGATAATTGATTATTTGGATAGTAAAGTTAAGTCAACACTAGAGAGGATCTTAATTCTAACTTGTGGGATAAAATATCTTTGTATTCCTCGGACTTTGGTGAGATATATAGTTCAGTTTTTTCCATGAATTCCCAATGGAAGAATAGTCGTCGAATGCAGCCCCATGATCATGCCACATTAGTCATTTTGGGGACTTTCATTTAATAATTCCATGATGAGATAAAGTTGTTAAAAGAGTAGTATGCTAATCAGAGCGCATCAATTTGTTGAAAAAGCATAAAGATCGCTCAAATTGCAGACTGCATCGAAGGACAACGACCATGAAAAGAACCTAAATTCAGCCCATATTCCAAAAGATGCCAATCTTACTTTATACGCCATGGAGGTAGGAGTTTGAGCCAAGAAACCGTCATGAGTCTGGAACCCGACTTAAAAGCAATGATTAATTCTCAAAAAAGAAAGAGAGGAAATGCCATACAAAAGCCACAGTGTCCATTTCATAACAACTCGATTCATCTTCATCTTTAATTAAAAATTTTCTCAATGTAAAATATCTTCTCACATTACTTACATACACTGTGATAATGAGTCTCTTTCTACCTAAATATTCAAACTTTTAATTTAGACATTCTCGCATATATAATTGGATTTTTTGTGAGTTGGGCATTTGTTACGCAAGCGACATAATTCTAACAATCGAATGGATAGAAAGAGCAGTAGGACATAGTACTATGATACCCTCGCATCCACTAGGTGAATCCTCGACATTATAAACTCTCTTCTCTATTTTTATCTCCTCTTTTCGAAGCAAGATGTTGGGAGGATACAACTCAAGGAATTTGGTGCAAACAACCATGCGGCACTGCAAAACTCACGAAGCACAATGCACACATCTCTCCCTCTCTCGGCAGAGTATATTCTTTTGGAAGACTTCGATGCACAAAAGTCGCCACACTCTCTTTTAGAAAGTCGGGGAGGCAAAGACAAGGACAACAAAAGAGAATCCGAAAGCTGGCATGTGCAATTGCATGTGGGTGTTCCTGTACCTCAAAAAAACAAAAAACAACAACAAAAGAGGAAGAAAACACATGCATGCACTCCCAAACCCTCTTATCGATTCCCTCCCCTCTTTTCAATAAATTATTGTTGTTGTCATTATTATTATCATTATTATTGTTATTATTATTATCTTTAAACAGAAAACTTAGCTATTTTTCTGTGTCAGCTATGAGCTTTTCATACATGGGATTGATGAGGGCACGTTGGACATTACTATTACGTCCAAGCTCCATCCACCTCAATCATTGATGCAAAGAAAGCAGGACATGAGGCAAAAACCCTTTTATTTTTTAGGGCGTTTTCCCGCCCATATGATGAAACATTCGACCTTGACCTCGACCGGTGTCCCACCAAACGTTCGCGAACAATAATTGCCAACACGATACATTGAATGATCTGTAAAAACGCCACTGAATGACTCGAGCATGACCTCGTAAATTAATAAATTAATGCAAAGGCCACAGTAAACATCACTTCCAAAGTAACCTTAATCTCATTATATTTTGCACAATAGTCATAAAACGACAAATCTCAAAAGAACTGCATTTCTTGAAGAGTCGCATCCAAGACAATGGCAACAAAATTAAGCAAGAAATCTTCAAAAAAAGATTGCATTTGATTAATTTGCAATGTCACTCCAAAGGGGAAAGGGGGGCTCTTATTATAATTTCGACCAAAAATATTTGAAATGAAAAAAAAAAAAAAGAATCTGAAAGCTGCCTAAACGATTCAAATTTGACTACACATGTTGACAAAATGGCAGTCTTTTATATTGATCTGAAGCGGACGAAGTGAGTTCATAGAGAAGAGAAGATGCCATAGAAAAGACACCAAAGCATAGTGGCGAAATTAATAAAATAAATGTTTTTCCCAGGGGAGCGTACTGGAGGTGCCTTTGTTTACTCTGGTCCCATACATTTCCTTTAACAGGCGCCCAAGCAAGTTCCTCGCAAGCTGCAACATCATATGCTTTTGCTGCAAGTTGCAGCGGGCAGATGAGTAAGAAAATTTGTCATCTTTTTTCCATTACGGGTGAAGTGAAGGGCAAACACTGACCCGGTTCCGGGTCAAACATGGATCGAACCCATCATGATCGTCGATCAAATGGGATCAGGGCGGCTCGAGGTCTGGCGAGACATGCCCAAACAAAAAGTAGTTAAAAAATTCGTGATGATCTCGGAAAAAGAAGAAGGCATTATGCAGTTTTTTCTCGTCGTATTATCGAATATTATAAATTGGTTCCATGAGATTGTATGGGGAAATGGAGATCAAATCAGGGCCAATTTTTTTTTATTGTGCACCGGTTGGGTACTCGTCGTATTTGGCCTTTTGCAATGGTCATTTGCAAATGCAAACAGTCCCCAGAGCATCACATAATTGAAATGAGTCTCCCGGAGATTTTTAAATAACGTTAAAAGTACATTTTTCATCTGGCTAGAAAGGACAAATAATTATTTGAGAGGGTGACTAGTGTTACAGCTTGACCTTTTGGACGTTACTGGTCATGTGTGTGCCCCAGAGCCTCAATTTCAATAATTCATATATACCTAGGTAGGGATGATCAGTAAAGTAGTCCTTGTATGCATGTTGATATAATTTTAAAATTTTAAATTTGGCGAATTTAATATTCATCATTTATCAATATAATCATTCTTATTAATTTTGACCAAAAATTTCTAAACCTATTATATAAATATCAATTCAATTATAAAATATTTAATTTGATTAATCTAGTCCAGAATCTTTTGATAATTTATTAATGTAGTCTTTTCAGTCGATTTTAAAAAGAAGTTGATAATGTAGTCATTAGCCATCCGATATGGCATAGTCAGCGTTAATGTAGATGGCTTTTGCAAAAAAAATTTCAAAAATTTCAGATTTAAAAATATATATATATATTCTTTTCTTTCTTTTTCTTTGTTCCTACGGAAGTCTAGCAAAGGCTTTGTGGCCATCGCCCAAGAGTCGGTGACTCGCTAACCAATAGTGAGAAAAAAGAGAGCAAAGAATAAAAAATGATAAATAATTTATAAAAATTATCCACGTCAGCGTTGATTATGCCATATATACCAGTCGGCATCCACATTGGTGACTTATTTTAAAAATTTGATCGGAAAAATTACATTGACAAATTATTAAAAAATTTAAGATTAAATTGATTAAATTGAAAAGTTCAGAACTGAACCGATATCTATACAATGAATTTATAATTTTTTAATTATTTATTTTTAGGTGAGTGTACTAATTAAACTAATAATGTTTCTTTAGTTGATCCCATTTAATGGGTCCTCCCTGTCCCTAAGACCCCAAAATAAAAAGAGAAAGAAAGAAAGAAGTCACCCAATAGAGCACCATGGAGAATGTTGGCCTGCCCCCACCGCATGTTCCCTCCACCACAAATAGCTAAGCCAATCCTCGTCACACATAATTTTTCCTTACACGGACCCAAAAAGGATCTACAATTTTTCAAAACAAACTATGTTGGCCTACGAAACCTTGTTAAGACTTCTCATTCCTCTAAATAATAAGGTTTAGTAGACTTCTTGCGACGACCGGCTCTTGCTCAAAGTCCTTAATGCCACGGATTGCACGAGCAAGTCCCTTCGGTAAAATGAGCCCTTGTCTTGGGCATGAATGACCAGGATTGATCAGTCGGTCCACGTCCAGTCCATGATCCCAATGCAAGGCCCGATGCAACATGGGTCCTCGAGTTCTCATGCTTGAGGAGCTATTGATGAGTCGGTTTGGTTTACTTTCAATGTAAATTCTTGGATTTATGAAAGACCAATGATGTTTTCATTAATCAAGAACAAAAGTTAAGGACTCAAAGATGATCAGATACTTTCCTAGTCTCAACTATGATCCATTCGAACAATCAAATGATGTGATGTTCATGGAACACAAAGCTCGTTGTTGGACCACATAAGATATGAATGGAAGCACATCAAATAGATAATTGATTAGATGCAAAAATGAGAAAGATAAGATAGATGTTAAATTTTGAAATCGTATGAGTAGACCGACCATTTTTATTTTTTTTGAAAACCTAAACTTTAAGGAAAAGGATCAACAATGCATTTTTAACATGTTCATTAACAAGCCAGATGGTTGGATCACAAGAGCACTGAGGTCCTGATATGCATTCAACGCAAGTAATGAACTCCTCTATATAGGTCGCATGCACTTTTTTTCTCTCCATATTTTGTTATCGGGTGCTCGAGCCATTCACTATTTACTAAAGAAAGAGAGATTTTACCAAGCAAACGAGTTTGGGGAATCACAATTTTGAGACAATTGAAGTCCACAATTTGTTATTAGCATCGATGGATAAATTTGTAGTAAAGCATCGTATGAATGATTCAGAAGATATTCGCCGTGTTGTAAGCATGATTCAAAAAATATTCTTGGTCCATTTATTCTCGTAAGTGATAAAGGCGATCGTATTTGGGAAAATATGTTGCAAAATATTCGTTTTGCACAAAAGCAAACCGTACTATATAAGACTAAATCAAGTTAGGTCCAATTAAAAATTAAAAAGAAAAAAAAAGACTGAGATGGGGATGACTCACGGGTCAACAAAGACAAAACGAGGTGGAAAGGAGAGAAAGGTGATCCTGGGCCCTGGCCGGTGCACCACGCCTCGCTTTTTCTCCGTCCTTGATTCTGGCAGCGTTCGATCTGCCACTTTCAACGTTGAACGTCCTGCGTACTCGAAACACATCATTGAACAGGAGTACCCTCTTCAGGTTTCCATCGATCTCGCTTGAATATCTCTCTTTGATTCTCTCGCAGTGGCGTTGGAGCTCGCTCGCCCGCCTCTCATGTTCACTCGTGATGATGATGATGATCCTGCATCGTCCCTTTGAGCTCGAAATCTTGAGATTCCCTGGTTTCCAATGCGTCGTTTCGAGCTCACCATTTGATGGGATGAACGTGGATCTGCTCATATAATAGTGACTCGCTCGCAGGTCACGACACGGGGAAGGAGAAGAAAAAAAGGAGAGTTTGTCATCTTTCACGTACCGCTCACTCGCTGCCCACCAGCTCTCGCTCTCTCTCTTTTCTCCTACAATTCTGTGTCGCCACTGTCTCTGTTCTCTCCTTCGTCTTCTCGTTCCGGCTCTTGCATGTAGGTCGAGAAAGGCCCTCCTCCTTTGTTTGAAATTGCAGGATCAGGAGCTTCCGAGTCGCGGATAAAAATGGCGAAACTGGTGGTGGAAGTTCTTGACGCGAGCGATCTCGCGCCCCCCAAAGATGGGAAAGGCTCGGCCAATCCTTATGTGGAAGTAGAATTTGGTGAGCAGGTTCAGAGGACGCTGACCAAGCCGAGTGACCTCAACCCCAAGTGGAATGAGAAGTTTGTCTTCAATGTGACCAGCCCCACGCAGCTTCCCCACGCCACCATTGACGTCGTGGTGTACAATGACAAGAGTGGCGGCGCCGGCGGCCACCACAAGCACTTCCTAGGCCGGGTCAGGATCTCCGGGAGCTTCGTCTCGTGGTCCGAGTCGCAGGCGTTGGTCCAGAGGTACCCGCTTGAGAAGCCGGGCCTCTTTTCGCACATCAGGGGCGACTTGGCACTCAGGATCTATGCAATTCAGGGCTTTTCTGATCCGTTCGTTGCGAACGGCATGGCCTGCGAAGATGTGGAGAGTCCCTTGCAGGAGGTGAACACCAACAATCTTGAGGGTGATCAGGATTTGGGGGACAAGCAAAAGAAGAAGAAGAAGAAGCAGAAGGAGAAAGAGTCGAAGACATTTTATTCCATTGGGAATGCTGCCACTGATGGTCCTGCCGATCCTCCTCCTCCTCCTCCTATGGCCTCAGCATATGCATTTCAGGCACATCAGATGAAGGAAAAGGCGCCACCCCACGTGCAAATGAGGGCTGATTTTGTCAAAGCATCAGCACCTCCAGCAGCTGTGATGCACATGCAGGTGCCGAGGCAGAACCCACAGTTCGGGCTGGTGGAGGCCCGGCCTCCTCCGGTCGGAGGCTGGATGCGATTCAGAGGGAGGGATAAGATGGCGTGTACTTATGACCTGGTAGAGCAGATGCATTTTCTGTATGTGAGTGTGGTTAAGGCCAGGGACCTTCCTGTCATGGATGTTTCAGGGAGCCTTGACCCATATGTGGAGGTGAAGCTAGGGAACTACAAAGGGGTGACCAAGTACTTGGAGAAGCACCAAAACCCAGTGTGGCATCAGACTTTCGCGTTCTCGAGGGAGCGGATGCAGTCGAATTTCCTGGAAATCACTGTAAAGGACAAGGACATCGGGAAGGATGATTTTGTGGGCAGGCTCGTTTTCGACACCCATGAAGTGCCTCGTCGAGTGCCGCCTGATAGCCCATTGGCGCCGCAGTGGTACAGGCTGGAGACCAGGAGAGGAGATAAGGGCAGAGGAGAGATCATGCTCGCGGTTTGGATGGGGACGCAGGCGGACGAGTCGTTTCCCGAAGCGTGGCACTCCGATGCCCACAATGTCAGCCATGTAAACCTCTCCAACACTAGATCGAAGGTCTATTTCTCGCCGAACCTGCACTACTTTCGAGTCCACATCATCGGGGCTCAGGACCTCGTCCCCTTCGACAAAGACCGGATACCGGACACGTATGTGAAGGTGCAACTCGGGAATCAGCTCCGCGTCACTAAGCCTTCCCAGATGAAGACCAACAATCCAATCTGGAATGATGAGCTAATGTTTGTTGTGTCCGAGCCTTTCGAGGATTATATCATTGTCTCGGTCGAAGACAGGCTGGGACCTGGAAAGGACGAGACGCTGGGAAGGCTGATAATGCCGGTTCGAAACGTTTTTCAGAGGAGAGATGCAGCGAAGATCCCGGACACCTGGTTCAACCTTCTCCCACCATCCAGGGCTGAGGAGGAGGAGAAGAAGAAGGAAGTAAAGTTTTCGAGCAAGATTTGTCTCCGGTGGTGCCTGGATTCGGGGTATCATGTCCTCGACGAATCGACACATTTCAGCAGCAATCTTCAGCCGTCGTCCAAGCATCTGAGAAAGCCCTGTATCGGATATCTTGAACTTGGGATCCGGAGTGCCAGGAACTTGCTCCCCATGAAGGGAAAGGATGGTAAGGCCACTGATGCCTATTGCGTGGCCAAGTACGGGAACAAATGGGCTCGGACCCGAACACTCCTCGACACGCTGGCTCCGAGGTGGCACGAGAGGTACACTTGGGAAGTATACGATCCCTGCACGGTGATTACCATCGGCGTCTTCGACAACTGCCACATCAATGGAAAAGATGAGGTGAGAGACCAGAGGATCGGGAAGGTAAGAATCCGGCTCTCTACTCTGGAGACCGACCGGATATACATCGATTGCTATCCGCTCCTGGTCCTGCATCCGTCCGGCTTACAGAAACGCGGAGAGCTTGAATTGGCATTGCGATTCACTTGCACAGCTTGGATCAACATGGTGGCTCAGTATGGCAAGCCATTGCTTCCGAAAATGCATTACGTGCAGCCAATACCTGTCAGGCACATCGATTGGCTCCGCCACCAAGCAATGCAGATCGTGGCGGTGAGGCTGTCGCGAGCCGAGCCACCTCTTAGGAAGGAGGTGATCGAATACATGCTGGATGTGGACTACCACATGTTTAGTCTGAGGAGGAGCAAGGCCAATTTTTTCCGCATAATGTCGCTCCTCTCCGGGATAACGGCAATGTGCCGATGGTACAACCAAATATGCTACTGGAAAAATCCCATCACTACCTGCCTAGTCCACGTGCTTTTCACGATACTGGTTTGCTACCCGGAGCTGATCCTGCCCACGATTTTCCTTTATCTTTTTGTGCTCGGGATATGGAACTATCGGTTCAGGCCGAGGTGCCCGCCCTACATGGATCCTCGGCTTTCGCAGGCAGAGTTTACTAATCCAGACGAGCTGGACGAGGAATTCGATTCGTTTCCATCAGCAAAACCAGCAGACATTATGAGGGTGAGGTATGATCGCCTCAGGAGCGTCGCAGGGAGAGTGCAGTCGGTGGTAGGAGATCTAGCGACGCAAGGAGAAAGAGCTCTGGCTATACTGAGCTGGCGGGATCCGAGAGCGACAGCTATAGTGATCATTTTCGCTCTGATCTCGGCCATCGTCTTATATGTCACGCCATTTCAGGTTGTGGCGATGCTGGTGGGACTCTACTCGCTAAGACACCCCCGTTTCAGGACCAAGATGCCCTCCGTGCCGGTGAATTTCTTCAAGAGATTGCCTGCCAAGTCCGATGAGCTTCTGTGAAAATCGAGATAGTTTGTGTTCCACTTCCTCTTAGTCATTACTCTGTACATTAGGAGTGATCGAGTGAATAAACCCTGTATTGACACCACTTCAGGAGGGAGAAACAATGGGCACCACTCCTTTCACAAGAGTTACTTATCATATGCATCAGATTTCTCCCTTGAAATGGTAATTTCATGGCGTGCGTGCCTTAGCATTTTCCTTCATTGAGATGGTTTTCAAACTCGTTCAGATCAGCATGGTAAAGTCAAGTGTTAAGCGAGGCCCCGGCAATCGATACCTTACTTTGAGTTATAAGAGTGAATTTACGGATTATGTCGAGTCCTTCAATTTTTTCTTTTGCATAAGGTTATCAGGCTGAGGAGGAACCAATGGGAAGCCAAAAATCAGGACGTCTGTTATAACATTAAATACAACATAACAAATTATCATGAATAATCCGTCATCAGGTGTCAAGCTTAATCTCTTACGAGAAACCTAAACTGCAAAATCTGCAATGGACGCAAATATGAAATTGGGAAAGTGAAAGCCAATGTACTCTAATCTATGTAGAAACCCTGGCTCCAAGATGCACTACTAGAGCAACAATTGTTATTAAGCTCACCAACATTCCACCCAAAAGAGCCCTATCAATACCGCCCCATGCAACCCATCTTTCGCTGACCAATTCTGGGCTTGAATTATGTCGAGAGACCATTTCGCTTTCTTCTCTTTTCTTCACACGGTTCCTTCTTTTCCTCAAAAGCCATCCAATTAAATTGGTTGTTTTATCTTCCCAAATGTCATTCCTAGGAGTAGCTTCCTCCACTGTTTTCTGTTCACAACTTTGTGCGCCACAAGCATAAGGATCAGCCTCTTTTGAACAGGAACATGCATCACAAGTGGTGGAGCAGGCAGAGGTTTCATCTTGACAAACTTTGTTGATTGAAGCTGTCTCTTGATTGACACTGTTCAGGGTCTCAATCACTTCTCCAAAAACTGACCACCTTCCAACTGATGTTATCTTCACAATGGCTGATGTGCCCAGCATGTTATCTGGAGCAACCACGAGTACTTGTATGTAGCCCTTTGTATGACCAACCTTGCAAAATGAAAAGGAATGCGATAGGGAACATTAAATGAGATATGAATTAGAGGGTAGATAGAGCTGAGCACTTCAAACCGAGGGAGATATGAATACTCTTCACCTAATAAAAGGCATGCAGAATGCATTTTACCCAAAAGCAACAAAATATGTACAAATGGTTAAATAGCCGTCACATATCAAATTCCTTGTGGAGAGGGTAGAAGGGAGGAAAGAGGTCCAGCATCTAAATTTCTGAACTTACCAAATGAACACCATCTGTTGCAATCTCAGTTATCCATATTCTCTCCACTCTACCCTCCATGCCACTGTAAGGTGTAAAAGCTTCAAAAACAGAAGTCAGTTCACGGCTCCGTTGCTTCACAACAGTACTAGGTACCTTCTTCATCCTTGCAGCAGGTGTTCCTGTGAGATGAGCAAAGCAGAAGAATCGGTCTGTCAATAGAATAGTATCTTGCTAAGCAACGGGCAAACAGGAAAGTGCAGTCAGGCTTGCCACAAGGCCAATAAGCATTTTTTGTCACAGTATTCATTGTTACTGTATGTACCTACACTTCTCCAATTTACTTAGTGGTATTACTTTCACATAAGCCCACAGATGGAAGATTCTAGAGCTTCCACCTGTCTCTTCTCCAAATGCCCAATACTCCTGACATCACATCCATCAGGTTGGAGTCTGTGACTCAGAGCCTCCAAAGGTTCTTTAGTCACAAGGATAAGCATGTTGAAAGATCTTTCAGGCATTGCCACCCACTTGAACTCCACCATGAATACAGTATTCGACCCCCAAGTGTTAATACAATCCTCCAATTTTTACTTGGGGATCACGTATAATCCTATGTAAGGCTCCACATGAACAAGTGCAAAAACGGTGATTATACTCTCATGTTCAAGTATTGTGATGTTATTCTTGAATCTTGAACTTAACAGTCTGAGGGAAATTAAAAAAACAAAAGGAAAAAGACATAATGGTGCTTAGTAAATCTAGAAGCCCACCTAACAATCATAGAAAAACCGTGCATTGCACACTTGTCATACTCATATATCTACATGAGTGCATTTATATATCAAGAAGAATTTGAAAATTTTAATTAATACAACCTACAGATTGTTTGCAGTTCACACAGACAAAACTAGGAACCAATTCCCATTTTTGTTCCTTAGAAGCCAGAGCCCCTCCCGACACTGTATTTGAGCGCGTTCACTCCTCACTCTAGTAATGAAGGGCAACTTATAAATTATTGATAACCGACTGCCAGTGGGGAGACCGTAGACTCAACTGTGCACATTATATTATTCTTTATTTCCTTAAAATCTGAGAGTGATGCATGGAGGATGTATTTATTTGGATGCATAAAAGTAACATGTCTTCAAAGTATATACCTGGGCGAGGGTAGAACTGTGATATATGAACTTGAGGAAACTTGTACTCCTTGACAAGACTGATTGTTTCCAAAAAATCTTTATCAGTTTCACCTGAAAAGGTCCAAGAGCAGAGGATTTAGCATCTTTATGAATAGAAAAATTGAATACTTGACCTGTTCACACACTTTGACTTAGGTAATGAAACGACCAGTGAGGACCCTGCTATCAGTGGTGTCTTAGTTTACCAAGTCACCATGAAATGCTTTTCTAGAGTAACGAAGTGATCCATTGGTACTCATGCCACATAAGAGAACTAACTGATTTTAGTTTTTAAATCATTTTAACAGACCAATATTTCTTCACTTTGCACAGTCACGCACAATTATAGATCTGCAGATATTGAAGACAAGTTAAATCAAAAATGAAGGAAGAAAAACAAATGTATTGAGACATTGCATGGCTCTGTATTCAGTTTGTGAGCAATTGTAACTGGGACTTATTTCCTTCTGGCGGATTATTTACAGGAGGAAGCTACTGACATCCAGACCTTGATAGGTACAGCAACAAAAGTGGTATGACTATGACGTAATCAATGGTGGCCCACGTTCTGACTAATCAAGTCTTCAAAACATATCAGCTGCAGCCTGCTTAGGTAAGTTAGACAAGTTTTCAAATCTCACTTTATCAAATTAATGCTTTTCCTTTACAAAATTCCAATTCCCAATGCTCTGTATTCAGTTTGTGAGCAATTGCGACTGAGACTTATTTCCTTTCAGCAGATTATTTAGAGGGGGAAGTTACCAATATCCAGACCTTGATAGGAAGAAACACCAACAAAAGCGGTATGACAATGAGGTTATCAGAAGTGCCCCAAGTTCTGACTAATCAAGTCTGCAAAACATATCAGCTGCAGCCTGCTTAGACATGTTTTTAATCTCTCTTTATCAAGTTAACTATTTTCCTTTTGAAATTCCCAATGCCTAAACATCCGTTGAAAGGGTACCATTTGGTGAGAGCAAGAAGCACGCACAACAATTCACCATCTAAAGCCAGAGCAGATTAACTGGAACTAAAGGCTACTGGAAAGTTATTGCATACTAACAATTATATAGAACTTCAAAATGTTGAGAATATTTTAAATGAGAGACTGACCAGGAAATCCACATATGATATCAGTCGCAATCTGCATCCCTGGCACAAGTTCAGTTAAGGTATCTACCACTGTCCTAAACTCACTCACAGTGTATTCTCGGTTCATAGCCTGAAACAATATGGAAGTCAATTTCGCATATCACCAGTGCAATGTTTATTTAGAATAAACAATTGCACCATTGATCCAAGAAAGAGAGAAATAAACATTGTATCACCAACTAGAGAAATAAGAATGTACTGGACTAGAATGAGAGGTTTGCAAGCAATTAACCGTACTCACAGTAAGTACAGCATCACTCCCAGATTGGACTGGCACATGCAGAAAAGAGTATACACATGGATGACGCAGAACTTCTGCTATCTCTTTTAAATGCTCAAGAATAAAAGGTGGATTCGTCATCCCAACCCGAAGCATGGTGCTTCCATCGGATGGAAGTACAGTTACAATGGCTTTCAATAGAGTGGGAAGATTAACTCCAATATCACGACCTGCAAAAAGTCAAGGCCCCAGAGATACTTAACAGATACGCTGGCAGTATTTCGTCAAGTCACACGCAAAAGGTGGCCTAAAGCTACTTCGGCCAGATGAACTTATTAAATAAAGGAAATAAATTGTCCATTAGATGTATATACTCCTATCTTCTCCTTAAAAATTACAGAAGAATGTTTAGACTGCAGATCCACTGCATCAATAAGCATTCCGTATGAGAAGATGGCTGCAACATGTTTTTCCTCTTACCAACTAGAAATATCAAACAAGCAATCTGTTATCAATATATAAAAACCACCACAAGAAGAATAGACACTAGAGTTCTTTGCACATCAATCCACTATCAAAGTGAGTACTGGATTATAAGATAAATTACTTTTGCAAGCCTGTGTTTTGGCAAAATTGCCAAAACATGCCATGCGTTTCGCAAATTACTCTTACAACTATAGTGAGAATCTATTGGATCAACCATAGATTAAATATGGCAAGGTGACTTTAATGCACATGCTCAATTAAGTGAACCAAAAAAGAAAAGCATGAGGCATGAATCCATGTCATAAGACATAATTACCAAAATGTATGGCACATAATTATGGCTTCCAAGAAAACCTTATAGCCTACTTAAAATAGAAAAAAATCATATGAAAGCCACATCATCATGGTTTATCACTTGAGATTAAACAAATTCTGATAGGGGTGATTCTACAACTTTCTGTAATGTGGAATGTCCCTGCTCTTTTGCCATAATAAGGGGTGGGGAAGTAATTTACCTTACCTACATTGATCTATCAACCAAAAGACCTTTTGAAACTTCTAATCACATTTATCATCAAAAAGCAGACGAAATTTTGAACAAGTATTAGGATGCATGGACTTTTGCAAGTATATTAATGTGTACAAGGATATCATTGCAACCTACCATATGCCCCAGTATCTTCACTGCTCAACCATATTTCTCTAACTCCATCAGCAATGACAGTTTTTACCCGTCCCACCTGCATCATTAGTAAATTTTAAGCCAAAGTGAAGAAGATTTAAATTTTATAGGTATCCAGCACATACCAATCATACTTACAAGGCTATCAATTGTATAACTCCCCAAATGACCACGAGCGTGCTTTGTTTTACAGTAAGTGCAAGCACCTAAACAACCAACATTTATAGGGAGAATCTCTATAAACTTGTTCTTCCTCACCTGTTGCAGAAGAAGTTATGAGTTGAGTTCAATTCACAAAAGAAAAGAAATAGGAGCAACCAAAATTCAGACTGAGGATATCAGAGCTAAAAAGCACAAAATGTAGTGCGGAATACAAAGCTGCTAATGTCTTATCCTCAAAGAAAGAGTAATTAAGATTGCACTAAGATGTGCAAATTCCACCTTTGGAAGGTCAAGTGTTGGCAATCTCTTGCGGTGCAAAAGCCGCACCTCATGCCCTTTGAGAGTCTCTTCAACAACCTCAACAACCCTGTCAATTTGTTGGACACCAACAATACTCACACCTTCAAGTTCTTTTAAATCACGACTTCCTTGAGGCACACAGCCTGCCACCACCAGTGGCCGTTTTGCACCTTTACATCTTGCTATCAGAGTTTCCATTGCAGACTGACTTGGTGATTTGACTGTGCATCTGGATAGGACAGATAAGCATAGTTATTATACAAATCCAAAAGTCCAGAAAACAATGGATGTACATGAAAAAACTTCTGGATGCCAAAGATGTCAGTCAATTTATTCTAAGGAAAACATAGTTTAAACAAGAAAATAAATGTCAGAAGTAATTTAGTATGCATGAGTTGATAACCTCATAACTTTGACCTAAATTACAACCCACAGAACTTGATAGGAATTGAAACAAGATAATTCTCACTGAAATTCACACTTCACAAAGTTCAGGATCATAACTCCATTCCATGTAAACCATCATCAGATTAAGATGTGATGATGAATCATTTGCTTTGACAAAAATAAGGAAGTTAGACATCAAGAAGTTACTTGATGTACAAAGTACACCCAGTCAAGGACTCAAGAGCCAAATAGTTTTATACCATCTTACAGATTCCAAAATCACCACATAACATCCAAATCAAACAGGAAGGAAAATCCTACAATCTTGGACTATGATGATAGAAATGACAGAGCATAAGGCTTAAGACTCATTTTCCTACTTTGAAAAGCTAAACAACTACGTATAAAAGAACATAACTTGCCTATAAGTATTCATGTCATTCAAAATGTTCACATACATTACCAAGTTGACTGGTGATCAACTCAATTTTAACTCCAAAAATTCACACCTTTGGTTGATAACTATATTCCTAGCACATCAAATTCAGACAATACAAAGAAACAGCAAAACTTTTCAGGCAAAGAAGATCAAGGAAATAGGTTCTTTACGTATTAATCAGCCAGAGATCTGCTTCCTCAGGATCGTCACTTAAACAATATCCAAATGCTGACAGCTGACCAGCCATATACTCACTGTCACTCTAGAACAGTGATAAAGTATGTTAGAAAACTGCCACGACTGCAAATTATTTGCAGCAGATTATCTTTCATAGATTAACATAATTTCCTCAAATTGAAATATAAAAATAGGGAATTGCTAAATTTTCTCCAGTTCATATGTAGAAGACAACAAAAAATTAACATAAGTATAGAATTTTAGTAATCTACTATTTGGTGGGACGTATCACCAAATCAAGCTCTCTTAAATAGTTGTCAGCAACTACACAAACCTGCCAATGCTGCGTTAGGCTGATAAAAAACTGCCATTGCAAACGGATCAAACAAACTTATTGCTGTGAATTGGTCATCAATTATTATGATGCAATTCATAGTAATTAGCCGCCATCAAGTAATTTTCCGTAACTATTACATCAATATTGTAAACAATTCCAACATCATCACTGCATCTCTTAAAGGGTGCTACTCCACAATCTCCAGCACCGAGATTGCTGACCGAACCCTAGACATTCTCCCTTTACTGTTTAGCAACCTCTATTGCCCTGATCACAGACCACCAACCCAAATATTAACTGAAAGGAAACTCGCCCTGCATGCCAAACTCTCAAGCATCGAATTGCCCACATCCTTTCTCTGAAATTATATTCACGCACGTTGCCTTTTTTTCCCCATCTAACAGTAGTTTATACCCAGCAATGAAGGCTCCTCCACCATTGCATTTCCAACAGTCATCCGCCACAGTGAAATGGCCACTAGACCCACTACCAGTAACATTCAAGCATGCCAAAACAAAATTCTAAGACAGCAAAGCACTGGAATTCCATTTTTCCTTTCCATCTACGAAATTCAATAATCCTCATTTAAGCAGGTCGATTTGAGTGATGATTGCTAATCAATGAATTCTGCAGAACCATCTTCCAGAATACAGACAGCAAAGAACTTGCCTGATTGTGCGAGCATCCGAAAGTCTTGATATATATTGTCTGCGGAAAAAAAGAAGCGGCTTTAGTAAGAAGAAGATGGCGCGGTGCGAGAGAGAAACCAAAAGCAACAGACAAAAAAAATGAAGAAGAAAAATTGGGAGGAGGAGATACGAGACCTGAGTACCGGGAATATTGGAAGAGCGAGAAGCGACCGAATCTTTGATCAGAGAGCGCTTCTCGTCCCCCGACTTATCAGGCCTGCCGCGGCTCCTCTTAGGTTTCACTCCGACCGCCGTCAACGGAAGCCGGAAACCGGGAGGAGCTCCCCCTCCTACGCCTCCTCCGGCCACTAGATCCTCAATGTCCTCCATTCGCTCTCAACCTCTTCTCTTGACAACGAAAGAAGAGGAAACGCGAGAGAGAGAGAGAGAGAGAGCTATTTAGCTGCGCTCAGCCATGGGAGGCCTCGACGGAGGACCTGGAGAGTCGCCTCTCTTCGCTTCGTTCCGCCGCCGCACGGATGAGTCTTCGACCTGAATCCGACCCGAATGCAACCGGATTTGGGTCAATCGAGCCAAACTCAAAAAACAACTAATGACTTTCAACCCCCTATTTGAAACCATTCAGTCGAAGGCCTAATGTTACGGTTAAAGAGTAATAATAAAAGGGCACTAATTTCGCGGGTCCATATTAATAATGATTTGTTCCCTAATCAAATTTGCGGCTCAGGCACTTTTATTATCTGATATATCTGAAAATTTTGTGGCATTTTAAAAAGAAAAAAATTCCAAAAAATAGCTTTAAGTGTGTTCGATTTTTTAAATAAATATTTAAAATATACTTTGTTTTAAATAAGGATTTAAAGTGCTATCACATTCTCAAATAAAAGCCTGAAATAGATTTTATTTTAAATAAATACTTGAAATGGTTATGTTTGTTTAAAATAAGGGTCCGACTTTTCGATGATTAATGACATTTTCGTCATTTACTATTTTTTTCATTTTTTCTAATTCACCTTCTTCTTCATTACTAGTGGCCAACCAGCCATTAGTGAAGCCCACATGGGGCTGGGCAAGGTGACCCTCGGAGCCATCCACAAGGTCAACCTCACCTAAGGCTAGCAGCCTAATAAGGTTCGACCTGACCAACCCCAAGCGAGACCAACCCTTGCTAGATTTGGCGAGATCAGCCTCACCCACAGCTGATGAGGGCCAACCTCACAATGGCCACAAGGGTCGACCTCCCCTAAAGGCGAGGGTTGCCTCATCCAAGCTAGGCCGTCCCTCGCTTATGACTAGTGAGGGTGGCCCTCACCAGATCGAGTGAGGGCGACCTTCACCCAATCCTCTATGGGTTTCGCCAATGGCTAGCCAGTCATTGGCGATGATGAAGAAAATGAACCAAAAGAAAAAGGAAACAAAAAAAAAGATAAATGACAAAAATACCTTTATGGATCAGAAAATTTAGTCAATTGGCTATTAGCGAAGTTAGGCCCTTATTTAAAGTAAAATCTATTTTGTGCATTTATTTGAAAAATAGGAAACTTGAGGCCATTTTTTGAAATTTTCCCTTTAAAAAATAACACATACATTTAGTATCTTATACTTTTAGTATTAATTTTATATTATCACGAAAGTCTCCAAAAATATGAAAAACCAAAAAGGTGGAAAATAATGATCAGTTGAATTTCAAATTAATGATCTCCATTTTTCTAGTATCAAGTAAACTCAAAATATTTTAGCATATGGTTATATGGATTAAGCTATGAAACTGTTTTGCGAATACCGACATGCAAGTGACACCCATAAAACATTTTGCAAATATCCCCCTCAATTATGAATTAGCTACAATTTCCACCATCACCCTTTAGAATGTTTCATCCAACCCCTCTTTCAGCAAATAAAAAAAGGAAAGAAAAAACCATGAAAAATTATAGTCAGTGGAATCAAGAGAAAACCGAAAAAAAAGCTTTTCTTTTCCCGTAATGACAAGGAATTCCACCTCCACAGAAGCACACATGAAATACAGATTTTTTTTTTTTTTCAGACGACAAACTAAATAACACAAGTGTTGTAAGCAGGCAGCCAGTACGTAAGTGCATGTTACAGTCCAATTCAACCTAACAAGAAGAGGAACTTTGATAGGAAAACATAATTACATGGGACGAAAAACGACTTCTTTTCCCCCTGAAAAATGGTTTTCTAAGACGCAACTTAGCGCCCATATATAAAATTGGCCTCGGCAAATGCTATATGTACACTTATTTTTTTTGGAAAAAAATGCTATATGTACATCAACAGCATAACGTGGTGCAGAACCATTTTTCGCAGAATGCGACAGCCCATGTAACTACTTCCTTCTCAGATCTTTTTCAGTTTCTCGTCGCCGATTATCCACCTGGTCAAATGGCTTGGGTCCTCAGCTAAGAATTTACATGACGCGGGGATAACTCCAAGATCGGAACCAATCTGATTATACTCTTGGAGCGCTGATGCCATCTCAGCTTCAACAGCGGGGTCATCTACAAGATCAACTCTACCCATTCGCAAAACCTCAGCATAGTGATTCTCCATATCAACATCATTTTGGAAGGGATCCGCTGCCAATCCCTACCATTCAAACGAGAATCATAAAGAAAAAGTGGTGCAAGAACCGGACCTACTTGCCAGTTTATGAACAGTTGCTTTCTAAGTCTTTACCTGACATAATTCTGCATAATGCCTGTAGATCTCACTGTTCTCGTCTTGATCACCAAGCAGCGTTCCACCAAACCAACCATTAGCTTCATTTACGGTTGTCATCTCAAGGTACCTAAAGAAGCTCATACTTAATCAGGAATATCCATATTAACTCATTTGCATATGCAGACACATGTAAGGTATACATGCAACTGAACAAGCACATATTACGTCATGTTCTTTTATCTGTGTTTCCTATGGTATGTAGACACATTCACGTTGAGTGTCCAACATTTTCAACTGTGAACCAATAAGACGTTTGATCCCTCAATGGGAAGCTATCCGCAACATCCAGGCTGGGATCTCTTCTGCTCTTTTGATGGTTGGATGAAAGGAAGCTCCAATTAAAACAGAGAAAGAACACACCTTCCCTTCACCCTGATTGACTTGAAGTTATCTACTAGCAGAGTCCCAAGGAAGCTCCAATGTCGGTTTGTTTAAGGACATGGCCTGGTTAAATTTCAGTCATCTGGGCCAAAATATTCAACCAGGATTTTCTGGTTTCTGTACATGAAGATAAAGTTGTTTTGGCTCTATAGGGAGGGAAATGTCTAGGGAGGCATTACGTTGAGTATTGAAGGCTGCTGTGCTTCCTTTGTCCATGGTTTATTAATGCATTTGACAGGGCATTGAAGTTTTCAGGAAACAGGACAGCCCCTTTTTAAGGTATCCATTGCTTGTGATTTTTTGATGTGTTGGCCAAGAGGAAGCTCTAGGTTCTGGACATGTGAACTCTCAGGGCTCACCCATTGTTGCTTGAGGTCCAAGACCAACTAGGTCATTATCAATTTGGTAGCAGATAAGCATGCATGACGCTAAACTAACACAAAATGAAAAATAGCAGCTGCACTCTCATCGTAATTGCAGTTAGAGTAATAACCATAAACAATGCATGCAGAAGAATAAAAGCTCCCAGGAACTTAAGTCCATGCAGGTGGCCATGGTAGACTAAACACAAAAATTTAAAAAGAGAAAGGGGGCACCTTTGGAAAATATCTTCTTCACCAACATCCCCGAGAGAAGATAGCAAACTAAGGTCACATAGAGCATCAGCTCCAGCCTCATCTTGGGATCTTCCTTTCGAAATTTCATTTGAAGTAACTTTGGGTGCACAGACATTTTCCTCATATTTTCGCTGCCCAAAAAGCCAATTTGGACTTTTAAGCTGTATCTCACTGCACATAGTTCACACCCTGATTAGCATCTACCAGAATGCCAGTTCTGTGGCATTCTATCTGTAAAATTATTGTCTATGGTACTCATTCCAGCTGGACATTTTAATATGACCAAAAGTTTATGAGATACATACGCTGCATCAGGTGCCACACCAGAAGTACCAGAAGAACCACCTGGATGTCGACCAGGCTCACTGCATAATCTAACGTTCGTAATTGAACTGCATGTTCTTACAATCAATTTATCAAAGGAAGTCAATTTTATCCTAGAGAAGTCTTCCTTGCAAGCAGGAATAGGCGCCAAAGAAATTCCAGCTCTGTGTCTAGGCCCTGGAAAAGCTCTTGGGCTTGCATATAGACAGCACCACAAAGAAAGAAATTCCAATAAATAAGCATGAGATCAACAATTCAACTATTCCTGTTGCCAAAAAGTTAATATGAAGAACTCAAATAACAGCAAGCATCAAGAGTAAGTTGGTTTAATCTTCTTGTCTTTGTAGACGTGAATGTAAGGTGCGACATACATGGATCATAAACAATATAAAAATTGCCCATATGAGCATGCCAAATGTGCTCATGTTTACTGTGAAAAGTACGTGCTGTTTACTCATAATTTACTTATAAAATGCAGCCTCAAGTTTTCCCCCTCTTCTTGGGCAAAAGTAACACAGATTTCACATTCTTAATATATTACCTTTCGTCAGGAAAAAAGTCATCTCCAATGCCAGAAACGTGAAGATAATAATCAGAGTCCAGCTCCCATAGAGCTGGTTTTCCTTCTTGTGGCTGGAAATAGCCTAAAAATCTGTTCCCAAAAAACCCAAAAACACTGCTTTGAGAAAGCTAAAGTTGGGGAAAGAAAAGAATCACCAAATACTCAGAAACACAGATATCAAAATGGCAAGTCATCAAGAGGTTTAATATTGAAAAAACAGAAGCTTCCTAGAGTTCTAAAGATAAGATGGTAAATGATGCAAAGTAAAAGCCCAATAAAAAAGAAAGAAAAAAAATCCCTTGAATCATACTTCTTATAGTTTCAAGACCAAAGCTCTGTATTGACTACCCTCTATTTTAAAGAACACTTTGCACCCCCCAGTTTTTATAATTTTCCTAACAATTTCCTGATGATGTAAGAGTCTGAGAAGTAAATAGGTTTTTCGAAATATTATGTGTACAGTGTCAAGTCTGGAAACTACTGGGCGCAAAGCATATGTAAGGGAGAGTTGAGGATCCTTGGTTCAATTTTCCTGAAATAGAAAGAATCATAACATATATGGCATAAAAAAGAAATAGTGAAAAGGAGCAGCAAGTACAAGTTGATTGCATCTTGCTTTTCGTTATCAGTGTAGGCATTACTGTAGTATCTCTTGATAGACTTGAGAAACTCTTTGGACTGGGTGGTAGCTTTCCACTTTCCCTGCCTCTCTGTAAACACCTGGACAAGAAGAATTGGCATCACTTTTCTAATCGGGATGAGAAGGCAATACATGAGCTCGAGCTCATTGATGAGATTCTGCACCAACTTAAAATGAGACAATTACACTGTTATGAGCTTCAGAACCACCATATTGCTGAGCGAGAGCATCACCCATGCTCTGATACATATCCATCAGTGCAGTAGCAATACTACTGTGAGGATCCAATTTGGGCATGTCTGTCAAACCCATTGCATGAAGTTGGCGGCCTAAAGCTTCCAAACCATAAGCATATTGAGCAACATTTGTGCGATCCAAACAGTCAATGCAATTGGTACGCAGGACGCCACTTTGGAAATGGGGGTTTTCCTGTCCATAACCATCTTCCCTGCTATTTTGATTGGACTTGGTCTCTCTATCTCGATTATTTCTGAGATCTAGATTTTCATTGCTGTTTCTAGAATGATCCCCCGATTCTGATCTAAGATCTCTTAGAGAAGTATCTCTACAATAAAAGCAATGAGCTGTGAAAAATAAAAAAGCACACAAGAACAAACAGAATTGTTTGAAAAGAAATTGAAACATCGACAAGGAAAACGGTCCTCACAATTAGCTAGTCCATATAAAACCATTTCTACACGTCTAGACAAGCTTTTTATGTTTAGCTCTTTAGACTAGAAAAAATAATTGTAGCAAGAACTAGAGCTACAACTCAATTTTCAACACTTGAAAAGGCCAAAGTAAATGGATGCTTAAAGCAGGCATGTCTGCACACCTTAATAGGAAAGAGAGTATAGTCAAAGCAGCTATCTATAACAACATTATTCCAGATTCTATTCTTTCAGTGGAGGTATTCACTGAAATGAAACCGAGGGGATGCCGACCCATTGACAAAATCAGATACAGAAGAAAGGGTCCACTAGGCAGAGTATAGCATTTACATCAAGACTCACTCTGCTTGTAAAGCAAAAGTTGAACACAAAAGCCAAAAACCCCTAATTTTCACATAGTGGCTCTCTGTATTATCGAAGATTGTCCTGTCTCTTCCCTCTGAATCAGCCAAAAAGTCACCAGAGGTGTGTTGAATTGTCTCCACACTGTTGCAAAAAAACTCTACCGACTACAACCAATGTTGAGAGTCTCAATTCTGCCTCCTTTTGAAGTTTCTGATTGATTAAATCTTGTTCATGATGATAATAAGAGTATTATGATTATGATTATGATGAGGGTTTCCTTTAAAGGTGCTTTTTTTTTTTTTTGGGCAATCGTCAAGGTTTTGCTTCCTACAGTTATTTAATGAGTATGAAACAGCAAATTAATGTTTGAAATCAGATATATATGATCCTTTTCTTGGAGGCAACAATTGACATTTGATTCAAAAAGGTGGTCATGCTAATTTTATGAATATAATGATATTGTCTAAGATAATTTATATACTTTGTAAAATATCACAATTTTAGAATTCAATCTGACATTTAAATTTAAGGACACCTGTCAACCCAGTTAATCAAATGGTTTTAACCATCTTGTCTCTTCAATCCTCAAAGCATTTTACTTATCGCAGAAAAAAAGAATTCAAGGAATACCATGCAAAAGTCTTCTAGGAGAACATTCTTGTTGCAAGCAACTATGTTCAGACAAAAGTAGCCTACAGCAATGATTTGCCATCACCTAATTAACCAAAACCCCATATAACCGGGCTGCATTAAATTTGCTACTAGCAGTCAGGTACTCATGCAAGGTAATTACAAAAACCAATGAGATTTAGCAAGCGTAAGTCAAGTGCTTCAAAAAATCCTTGAAAGCTTTTCACATTTAAGAAATAGATACCTTGAAGTGCTTGTTTGACTTTGTTGGTTCACCCTCTTTTTGGGAATGTTAGATCTTCCGCTGAAGTAAAAGCCTGTCAAACCCAGTGCTTCACTTGCCACGTTACCCAAGACTGCCAACACATTAGCTGACTTGCTAGAAAAAATCACATTAAAGGACAAGAATTCAGTTAGATAGCAATTTTGGAATCACTTCTTATAAACTAAATTAAGAAAATTAGAGGCACACAAACATTAACTTATCAGGTGTGTACGTCAGTACTAAAACTTCTATTTAGCGCATTTAAGTCCTAAACCTGATAACTTCGTGCACTTAAGTCATTCCATTATCTTTGCGGACAGAAAACACCACGTGGCTTTTCTTCTTCTTTTTTAAATCTTATGTGGCCATTAGTGCTCTGACGAAGCACTCTCAACACAAAAACGAAGTTATTTCCTGGCACCACATCTGAAAATATAAGAATTTAACACTTAAAATTATAACAGATTAGTTTAAAAAATTAAAATTGACAGTAAAATAAAGTTAATCTGAAAATTTAAAAACACTGGCTATTAAAAATAAAAATAAAAATAAAAAGTTGCGAGGGTTTTGGGCCCATCGACGGCAGTGCCACACTTGTCAGCATATCTCGCCTGACCAATGGCAAGGGCTTGCTTGCCTTCACCAGCTTTGTAGTGGCACTTGGGGCCACCCTCACCATGCCAGCAGGCGTAAGGACTCACGCCCTTTTCTCAGTGGTGGCGATGTTGCCACCACAAAGCTGCCTTTGCCACGACCTCAGTGAAGGAAAGGGGGGCTCCCCCAACATTTTCTACCCCAAATGGTTTTATATTATTATGATTTTTGCTTTTACTTTTGAGTTTTTTTCCTTCAGTTTTTTAGTTAAACTTATTCTTAGTTTGTTTTATTTTATTTTGATGTGGCATTAAAATTATGTCGTTTTGAGTTCAAGGATTGAAAAATGGTTAAAAAAGCCACATACGATTAAAATAATAAAAATGCCACGTAGCCTTTTCCATCACATAAAAATTACAGAGTTCACAGAAGGACTCAAGTGCATGAAGTTACCCGAGATAAAAGTTTTAGAACTAAAGAGCACAAAGTTGACAAGTTTTACGACTTGCATAGTAGTTTTCCCAACTAAATTAAAAAAATAAATACTCGCTTACCTCTTCGCAAATTTGTGGAAATCCCAGTGGACTAAGAAAAGATGAATCTCATCTGAAAGGATGTGGTTCAAATACCCAACAGCATTTGTAAACTCACGTCTAAGCATCATTTCCCTGGGCCTTTTCTCAAAAGTCTGCATTTTAGCACAGAAAAAAGTTTTAGAAAACAGTTAGATTGAAAATATGTTTAATATTCATAATATGTTCTTTGAGGGAAAACATTGAAAAGATCAGCATATACAAGCCTCTCTCTCTTTCCCTCTCTAAAAAAAATAAAATACTTCTAAGAGACAGCACATGCACACCTACTCTAAATTGGAAATTTTTATTAGTATACATATTTTTCTTCTTTCAAACAATAAAAAAGCAGGATGTGTCAACCTTTCACTTCTCTTGTTTGCTTAAGAGATTAGGTGTACTTGGACACCAAAATAAAACATAAAAAAACTATGAAACATAGGAAGGAATGCCAAAGACCTGCCATGCTTCCATGTCAATATTCACTGCTTTTGTACGTTATTCACAGGAGTAAACATGCAAGCCCCAAGACAAATCGACATTATGAAAAAAAACTTGTAGATATCCAAACAGGACAAAGGAAAGTAACCAGTTCATCAGAGCAGAAGAATTATACAGTGCTGAACAACTACCACACAAGCAAAGCAAAGACATGGAGCGAAAAGGGGAAGACAATGAAGCAGCATGGAGAAGCAGGCAATAAATCATGACTATAGATGTGAATTGACTTTCCAAAAACAAGATAAACTGAATTATAGACTCAGTCAAATTTTGCAGAGGAAGGAAAGAAGAGAGGTAGTGAAAAGCTGGATACCACAGCATCAAGCTTGGGCATCCATTGAGAAACGGTTTGGAAGGAAGAGGGAAAAGAGCATACACAGAAGTGGAGATAGAGTGAGAGAGACCTTAATTAAATTGAGCATGATTATTGGGTTGCCATATCTGTTCACCAGGTCCTCAAAGTGCAATCTAGTGGCCTCATAAGTAGGATCATACCTCTGTACTGCATAAAAGATATCGAGGATTTTTCAAAACTTATATCTGTTGATGCCAAAAGGACAGGAAATATCAACTTCCAATTTTCTCATCAACCTAAGTCGACTTGCATCAGATTCAACTAAAGAATTCTAAACTGAAGAAGTTACAGGACAGTTATTAGCCTTATGCCCTTACGTATGATATCTGGTTTTGGACTTAATTTTGAAGCTTCTTGTGACCAGAATAGGGGAATTGAACCGCGCATCTGCACAACAGAGCTCATTTTTCCTTTGCAAGGCCCAGCTCCTTCATCAAGGACAACCTGCTCTGTTTCAACTTCATTTGCAACTCTCCCCCGATCATTCACTCCCCTCTTCAGGTAACTGAATACAATATATACTACTATGTCAAGTATCAAGTCACCAACAACCATAAACCAGTATGCAATCATCGATGACGATTTATATTAGATGTGAGGACCTGTGACATGACAGGCCCCTAGCTTAACAAAATGTAGAGCAAATAGAATAGCATTTAGTAAATGACTACAGGAGCTCTAAGAAATCTTATCTATCATGTATGTTAAAATATTTAGGTTTGAGGGCATCCGCATCTTATCTACAAATCAATTTCAGAGCTAAATGATGCCATTAATTAACAGAGCAGCATAATGCATACAATCTACCAGTAGATATTTAAAATTGCACTTATAAGATGCTTTTGACACAACTAGAGGTTCCTCCTTGAAATCCCAGCACCTAGTAACATATGTAACAGTGAATAGCAGATTGCTATTACCAGTCCATATTTGGTCATCAACCAATTGCTATCAAAATCAATTTGACAATTTTGCGATCAACCCTCCGCCCAGCACTAGTTAGCGCGATCCCACTTCCTGAGTTAAGATTCTAGAATCTCAAACAGGCTCAAAGTAGGCAACAATTCTTTTATCTCCCAAAACCACGCCGGAGTAAGTGTTATGCACTGAACTGGAGGTCTATGTCTGATAAGTTTAGGTAATATGGCCAAAAAGAGGGTCATATATGAGAAAGAAACAACCAAGGACCAGAAATTGGAGGATTGGCATTGAATAGGACAGGATAAAATTCTTGGACATTGGGCAAGAAGACCCATGGTGAGAAAAACTTCTAGTCTGCCAGGGAAGATGAAATCAGCATGCGCTGAATTATGCATATTCCCACATCCTTTTCTTTATTTTGAATTTGATAGTAAATGGCATCAAAAGCGTGCACCACCATGGGGTCATTTACAAACAGAGATCAATGGAAGACAAAGAAGGGTGCATTTAGTAACGTTTTTGTTCCCGGGAACAATTTTTGGTCAGAAATAATATTTTCTATTTTTATTCCTTGATAAGTTTCTAAGTAGAAGAACACGTTTGGTAACTGCACAAAATTTATATTCCTGCAATAAAAAAGACAGAAATGTGTTTTGAACGATCCTTTCCAAATTTTTTTCATTTAATTATAAAAAATGTCAGTGGAGACGTAACATTTAATGTTTAGATAAAACAGGACTTTTGTAATGATTTAATTGATCAAGATATTCTAAGATGGCCTAAGAAAATCTAACATAATATATAGTCAAAGATGGATGGCTGGAAATGGCAATAGAGAGTCCTACTGATTTATAACTCACAACATGAGGAGGTTGATAGTAAATCTTTGGGCATTACAATAAACAAGTGCATAGACCTTTTGAGCTACAAGAAGAAGAGTAAACATTGCTTGGAGTTGCCAAGCTTTCATGACCCAGCACTGTCTCTAAAAGAAAACGGCATTCAAAACTAGAATTAACATTAAAATCTAGGAAAACTACTCAAAATCTAATTTCTAAATTTTTTCCTAAATTTCTGAATTTTTTATTTTCTATTCCAAAAAATGGGGATTGGATCGGGTCAGGCCACCTTTGTCGATTATGTAAAGACGAGCATCAGTTTACGTCGAGCTTGTTTGTCTAAAATGACCTTATTTTTCTTTTTGTTCTTGGAAATAGATCAAAATCTTTTCCCTTCCCACGAATTTGTTCCAAGGAACAGAAAAATTAGTTGATATTACCAAATGGGATTTTTGTTCTTTTTCTGTTCCGGGGAACAAAAGAACAAAAAAATAGAAGAACGGAAATGTTACCCAACAAGGCCAAAGTCCACCAAACAACAATGTGGAACAGGCCTAACTTTCGACTGCCATATCCATAAGTAATGATAGAATTTCTAAAAACCTTTTGAAATTATTGTAATCCTAAAAGGAAAACAAAAAAGTACAGTGCAAAATTAAATAAAAACGATTGAAGATAATGTAAATTAATCTTCTTCAAAAATGCATTCTCCAAATCGTTGTTCCTTTCCCACAAGACAAGGAAATCATGTTAATTGAGCTTTGGTAGTTAGATTATTCCACCACAAGGGAAAATTATACTTTGCATCCTGCAATACAAGCATAAATGCGATTTGTATCCCCTTTATATGATGTAATGATCACAGTTTACATCTTGGATGAGTTACTTTTAAACTTCAATTGGAGAAACTGTAAATTCTGGAATAAGCTATTTTAATGCTTCCATCAACAAAACTGCAAAACTTTCTAGTTTCCCTGACCTACAGCTTTGATTGACACTTGAAGACACAACTAGAGGAGAGATAAAGAGAGAGCCACAAAAAGATGGACTGAGCATGTTAATCATCACATTTGGCAAAATAGATTCTTTTATATAAGAAAGATCTTGTTAACAAGACATTGCTATTAAAGGAACGTTTGGCGATATGCATTTCAAAAACATGGAATATGCAAAGGTACCATTGTTACCTTTCCAAAGAACATTTATACAAGTGCCCTAGCAGCAAGCATTGACAATTTCCACAGAAAAATCCTCCAACAGCTAGTAAGAGCAATCTTACGCCTCCCACATATTAAAAATGACATTTTTAAAGGCGTTAATTTTAAAATAGCTTTTCTTTTCGAAACAAGTGTGACTTTGCTGATGGATTATTAGATAGGACTGACGGAAGATGCAAAGTGATTTTTCAAATACAAAATTAAGATATATACTATAATTTCTATAACAAGAAAATAACAAAAGCATAATTATGCCAATCACAAGACACAAGGTGTAATTTTCTGGTATGTTAATCTGGAAAAAAAATCTGTAAAATGGACAATACCAAGGAATTTAGATCCACAATGGAAATCTGAGGACGCGTAAATTTGTAGAGAGAGAGAGAGAGAGAGAGAGAGAGAGAGAGAGTGGGAGGGAGGGAGGAACGCAGGGAGTGAGGCTGGAGTGCTGCTACAGAAGCTATAGAAGGCTTCATCCTTGGAATAATTTCAATAGACGAACTTGATATGTGGAAAGCCAAAATGAAAGTGGGACAGCGGCTAACCTGGTTTCCTGTTCATCTCCCTTTTGTCTTTCCCTGAACAAATTACAGGAAAAAATTGCCTCCAGGTAAAACTGAATTGTAACTTTTATGTATCTAAGCATACATGTACCATGATGTACTTAACCACGGGAAGCACGTTATATACTTGCAACAAAGATAAAGCACTGAAATGTACAAATTCTTCTGCACCTAATCGGCAATTAAAATGGATTCAAATATCTGGACCAACTGATGATGAGAAAATCAACTAAAGGTTCAATTTGGTGGAGCACCTACTAAGGTTTAAGTGCTACCTTATCCCTTTACATGGCATTCACACTTCTTTCCTCCTTTCTTAATGCAGCTTACTTCATCAACTTTCATGATTCTAAAGGTATGTCATACCATAAAAACCCAACTCTCAATAAGCATGTAGCACATGCCTTTTCCCTCAGGTCATTGGCTATAGATTTCTATTTTTAGATAATGACATAATTACTAGACTGGTAGACCACAGGATTAACACTTGGAACTTCAGGAGCACATATATCTTCTTCATAAGCTTACTGAGACAAGAAAGTGCAATCGCAAGAATTTAAAATCTCAGACCCAAACAATGCCATATTTACTTTGTCTACCTTGTATTTAAAAACTAATGCTAGAAGAAGACTACAGACTATATCTCTGAAAATTGTAGTTCTCCTCACAGTTCCTTAAAGAAACAATACACATATAAGAAGTGTACATTGATGTAGGGAAAATGCCAGGAGTAACTCAAGACTCCTGACGCATCAGCTGGGCAAATGTCATGACAAATAGTAGCCATATAGGGCCCACTGTATTGGTAGTTATACATCAGGTAATGGTACCTGATTCTTAGCTAATATCTTCTTCAATGGAAGACAACTAAATCCTTCATGATAACATTATCCAGTGCCACAAAATACCCAACTCAGATACAAAGTTCAATCTAGTAAGAGACTGGTCATCACTAAGCCAATATAGTATCAGGGTTCAATTAATATGTTTCATCCTATCCCTGTGCCATGCCATATTATTTAATTGCCGTCAAGTCTGCATTTAATTCTAGCATAACATTTAATTTAAAAAATGGGAGACAGAAAGACACTTTCATCAGTAGAACAAATGTAGAAACTCCTCTGTGAGAATCTTGTAAGTAAATGGACCGATTTACTTTCATATATTGACTGCTCATTTAGAATAACAAGAAATGCAACATTCTAGTTATGATAAAAAATAGTAAAGAATCAAACATCGTGTCAATAAATCCACTGAATATAAAGAGATAAATCAACATACCGTGTCCCAGCAAAGTGTCGTGATCGTCTAGAGATAAGTGAAACACTAAGTTCCCTTCCAAAAATTGAAAGCCTAATCTGTCATTATGAGGTCACAGGCATGATCACAAAAGTGGAAGAAGCAGATATAAAAGCAAGACATCCTACAAAGTTAAAGTTGATGCAGAAAGAATCTTTTCTGGGGAAAAGAAAGCAATACGATGCTCTTGTATACTAAATCCAACAGAAGCATAGAAACATGGTGTCACCCATAAGGTGCTAAACAAATAGGTTCTGGGCAAAACAGTAGAAATCCCGACAAATATATTCATATAAGTAAAAAAGTCATCTTTCAGGAGTTTTACGCACCCCATAACTTAGTACCTAGATCGCCCTCTAAGATCCTCTAGGTTAAATTAAATTTTTCTTTCATCGGTTGCTAAGTGCAAAATCATATTGGAACAAGCATTGCCCACTAAGAGATGCATGCTAGTTAAAATGAAGATTCTTCCGACACTAATTGGGTAAACTCCAAGCCTATTCCTTCTGCTCCTTCCAAGCCATAGGATCAACAGATCAGATGAGAGAACTTTCTAATTAAAAATATAAATATTTTAGAAGGAAAGAAAAAGCATACAAAAAAATTTCCAAAGCACATTAACAATCTCAGTGTTCTATTTGTTTCAGAATTGTTGGATTTAATTAAAAAAACCACGGCTTTGCACCAAGAAAGCATAATAACCGCAAATAAAATCTCCACCGACCATTTGGACATTCTTGTCTCCATGTAGCATGCTTTAAAGGAAACGAGATGCAGATTCATACAAGAAAAAAGATGTGTGTGTGTGTGTGTGTGTGTGTGTGTGTGTGTGTGTGTGTGTGTGTGTGTGTGAGAGAGAGAGAGAGAGAGAGACCTGCTTAAAATGCCCATGAACAAGTGCAATTGTCCAAATGGTATTACTGCATCTTGACCGTATGGCTTTCGTTAAGTAGGCATTCCAAACAAACATATTATCATATGGCATCCTTTCCTCACCACTCAATGACACATTTTTTTGCAAAGTTTGCATTATAGGGTACGTGTAACTATAGTAAAAATCTTTTGTCAAGTCCACGCTGGACAAAATTTTTTTGTACCTGCAGTTACCATAAAGAACAAGACATGAGTTTATACATTTTTGATCAGTGAAAGGAGAAATGCAGCAAAGTGAATTGAATTTAAAACTTTCAGACAGATAAGTGAAAAGCAGTACTGGAAATTAGAATTAAATCACAGCTGGCCAACAGTTTATGCAAAACTAATACAAGGAAGAAAAAAGAGCAAGCAAAAAAAAGCTGGCCATAAAGAAATGTTAAACCATAGAAGAACGTACTTTATCTCTGTCTTAGAAGTCGCTAAATCACTCTGAACGGAGCTATGTGGAATAGTTATCAGTTGGCTCTCATCTATGCTATAAATTGCATGACCACATATACATCCAATTTGCCTTCTCTTGGTAACAAGAATCAAGTAGTAGGACTCCAAAAATTTGATGCACCCTGAATGCCCAAAAGAAGAAAGAGGTTATGCCACCAAGGCCGTCAAAGATTAGAATCGACTCCATTGCAATAAAGACTACCAAAAGACAGAACCCCATGGAAAGAAGAGACCAAACCTGCAATCCCATAGAACTTTCCAGAAAAAGCGAGCCCGCCAATCGAGCGGTTGCCCTCGCTAATCCGCTGGAGCAAGTTCTTGATCTCCAGGGGAGAGTACACGACGGGGTCTTCGCTGATGTTGAGATCAGACGGCTCGGAACGGTCAATCTTCAGCACCCGGAACAGCCTCTTATAGCGATCACTCCCGACCAAATAATACCTCTGCTCCGATGAGTTCGGAAAACATCACCGACAAAGCGAATCAAATACGAAAAAACGCCCAATCGAAAATGGGGGTGGAAACAGAAATTCAAACATCATCAGAAAATAACTGATTGCTCCCGGCTCTACATTGCCGAATTCCTCATCACACGCAACGCCCCATCGGCTAGTAAACCTAACGAGGAAATGAAACGGAAGGAAATCTAGGAATCGATTACCGCTCGGGTTTCGTATAGCCTGAACTTCTCGAGCGAGTAGGAGTTGGGGTCGGAGTCGAGATCGATGAACGGATGGATCTTCACCGACGAGGATGCGGAGGATTGGTCGGTTTTCGCCATGGCGAGCGGACGGGGCTCCGCCGCAGCGGTGGTCGGACGGGGGCCGCGATCGGTGAGTTCTTAATGTTTCTGCGTTCGTCGGTGGGCGTGGGCGTTGCTCCTTCCGCAACCCGAAATGGAATAGGACCCGGTAAAAGAAGAGATGGATGAAAAGTACCGGTCAAATTCACGAGGGGCAAATTACATATTGCCCCCACGTTTTAGGGTTGTTGCTAACTGGCCCCAGATTTTTTAATTTTTACAATTTTTCCCCTGCGTTTTAGAAACTGAGTGAAATATACCTCCTAATGTTGACTCCAACCAAATTTTGCTTTGAGCTCCGATCATGAGATGGTAAGGGTAAGCGCTGGGTCCAGTTTAACTTGGGAGCTGGCCAGAACTGGCTTGGTCGGTTCGATTCCAAGTTGATTCTAGGAAGAATCCATTCGATTCCTTTTCAAGCCAAAGCCATCTATTTTTTCCAAGAAACAATCCGATTGGGCTGGATTTTAGGTTGAAATGGTTTTAAAGTCTCTTTTAGAGGAAAACCAGAAAAGATTACTTTGCAAACATCAATATTTGACCATTATTTGCAATATTATCAAACAATCTTATAACCATTTGGTGAAAGAATATTTTTGAAATAAAATAGTACAACTTTTACATTTTGATAGAAAATTTAGGAAAAGATAGTTCCACAATTAACTGATTTAGTTTCTAAATTCAATGTTTTGAAATTGAAAATCACAAGTTAATTCTCAAGCCCCTAACAAATTTACTTTGAAACCGATCACCCTATATGATAGCATATAACTAATTTTGGAAGCCAAATTCGTGTTATAAATACATACGTATCAAAAACTAGATAAACAATCCGTATAACTTATTATATGTAAGAGCATTTTACAAAAGCTTTAGTGAAAATTTACTCGGAATCGATTCAAATATATTTTGTAAGGAATCCCATTATATTTTTCTCACAAATATCGAGGATATTTGACCATTGCCTTCCACATCATGTCACGTGGTCAAATACGTAAGAAAATTTGTAGGGATCAACACTAAAAGTCACATTACCACAAGTTCCAAAAAGTCAGGTGGCAAATTCTAAAATTTGAAATGTCATAGGGCAACTTGCCACAGTCCCCAAAATTTGGGAGGCAAAATGTAATTCTCCCATTTCACGTGGAACGAGATCATAAAACCACCCACCATTAATCTCTGTACGCTAATTCGAAAAAAAAAATAATAGAGAAGGACAAAAATACCATGGCAACCATGATAAAGTTGGCCACCACCACTTCTCATGGTGGTCACCGCCTTGCCATGGCCACCTTACTGCTGAAGATGAGGATAGGTGGAGAGGCCCTTTTACTAAATAAATTCCATTAGCTATTGTCTATTAAAGAATTTGTATTGCCTACAAATAATAAACTTTATCCACGAAACTCCCGTCAATTTCTCTTTAGAGCGCTATTCATTTCTATTTCAAACATGACTGATTTGCAGATTGACTTGCATAATATTACCTAGGACCTCAACTTTACCATTGGACAAATTATAGAAAAGATAGTCAATGATCATTTAAATTAAAGAGAAATGCTTCCAATGTCATTAAATTTGGGACAATAAAGTTGTTCTTCCAAATTCCAACTATCGACATTAATCATTCTGAGCCTATGGTGAAGATGTTTTAGCATATTTTGATTGATTGATATCAGTTGTTTTTCATCTAACGGCTGAAATCAAGCACAACAATTTTGCCTTAAAAAGGAGTATGAGAAAATTCCTGAAAATGAGAGATAATATTACTATTATATTATATGATTGGAAAATATTCGGATTTACCTTTAAATTTTTTGTTATTTATTCGATCCAAATCTTGCAAGGACATGATTCGGATTTTTTTAACAGGAGACATCTGAAATTTTCATAAAATTTTAAATGTTGGCACGAATAATTATTTCATAATTTTTTTTGAAATGTTGATATTATCTCGTAAACAGAGAAAAATGATAAAAAAAAAAATGTGTGGTCTGTCGTCAGTTATATCATCAGCGAGACGGAGAGAAAGAGAAGAAACGACTTTTTGGACAGATAAGGCGGGAGGAACAGGAAGAGGACCGTCCTGGGCTTTGGATTTTATGCTGGACAGAGAGAAGAGAACATGGCAAAACTCCCATCAGTGGCTTCCATCAATCTGAGCGCCTTACTTCCTCCTCCATTGCCACTTCCCTCCTCGCTTCTCCCTCCCAAATCTCCTCCCAAGCCCATCAAATCTGACGAGCAGCAGAGACGAGTAGCAACTTCGGCCTCGAAATCTGGTGGAGTGTCGCTAAATTCGGTATGTTTTTCTTGCTTGCTATACGTTCTTGCTGTTCTAAGATCTCAATCTATTCGAGAAGACAGGATCTCTGGGTTTGTGTATGTTGGCGTGATGTCTGGAGGGAAAACTCAAGCTTCCACCAAAATGGTCCTTGGTCTTTAGTGTCTGAGGAACGGAATTCGGGTTGTTTTGCTTTTAAAGATGCTGTTCTGCTTTTAACATCTGCACCGTTGTTTCATTTTCACCACTAGAAGGGCTTATCTATGCATGGAGTACTATTTCTATGTTCTCCTGATGATGAGCTTGTTTCACCATTTGGTGTCATGGGATTCAACAGACCGGACCATAGAAGCATTTAGGCAGTTGATGATCATGTCTGAGTAATGGGTTCCGTTTTTCTTACTCGGTCTGACTCTTGCAATAATACTTTGCAGATCCTCAAAAGTTGTAAAACGTGCAGCGGAAAAGGTGCGATAGAGTGTCCCGGGTGTAAGGTATTGATGGACATTTCTTTGTTCTTCTCTTTCCTTCCATTATACTTCTCATGATTCGTCGCTTTTTAACTTCCATTTCAGTTATTTTCTATTCTTTCATGATTCACATTGGTAGATCGCTTCTCAGCTTTTGCATTTTACTTTGGACAGAGATTGTACTTAGTAGCAGCAAGTTGGCACAATAGCAGGTTACCTCGCAGGTCAATTGAACTCGAAAGGGTCTTGATTGTTTTCGTCCCTCTTGCTTTCACTCCTATTTAGGTTTTGAATGTTATGCTGACGGGTTGAGAGACCAACTTAAAACCTTCACAAGATGGTGTCTATAAGGCGAGACAGAACAGCCTCAGGATTCAAGAGAAGCTGATTGAAGTGAACAGAGAATAGTTAGAACATCCTGATGGGCGAGCTAGATGCCTTCTAAACATATTTGACCATATTATTGATCCTGAACCAGCTGATTACATCTCTGTTCAAATTTCAACCGTTGAATCCGATTTTTGAATTGAGACATAAACCGAGGATTTTTGGATACTAAACTAGCCCTTGAAATATTAAATGAAAGTAAAAAGTTGCGGCCTCTTTGTTGGAGTGTCCTGGGGGAAATCTGAAACTTAGAAAGCAAGATCCATCTAACCCCATGGATTTTGAAGAATCTTCCCGAGATTGGTTTTCTTCTCAGCTGAACTTGGACTGCATATTTGCTTCCAGACTTAAAAATGCAAAAGGTCCCATTTGCTGGCCGATCAACTACTAAGCCTTACTCATTTTCACTTAATTTGTAGGCACAGCATCCAGAGGATTTACATTTGACCACTTCCACTATTAAGCTGTGTGTTCCTGTAGGGACTAACTGAAGTAGATATTCAAGAAAGGATTCACTTTTCTCATGGTGGTATAGTTCACCCATTCACGACTTCAATCGCTTTTCGATCTGCTAATGAACTCTCTTATGTAGGGAACCGGGAAAAACAAGAAGAATGGAAACATTTTTGAACGGTGGAAGTGAGTTTCTTTTGTTACCAAGTGAAAATTTTCAACACTATTTCAATTAGTATCTTCCATGAGAGTTAAATTACGTTCATGCTTCGATGCAGATGCTTTGACTGTCAAGGGTTTGGGCTGAAGAGCTGCCCCAATTGTGGAAAGGGAGGCCTCACCCCTGAGCAAAGAGGCGAGAGATAATCTTGGGAAGAACACCTTGTTGACCACCTTGTATCCACAATTCCTATATTGTTACTTGAACTCGATCTTTATATTTTGAGTTCATTTGTGACACTCTAGGTAACGAAGGTGTTAAGTGTCAATTTTCTTCTGTGTAATTCTCCATTTTCTGTCTTAACACTACAAGAATTTCTTCTGTTGTCGCCATCAACAACAGTCATTGCTTCCTTTGAAGATGCTCTTGCAAGATTATAAATTACAGATATCTAATACAAGGAAGTATTGAAGGTCCTAGAGGTGGTGAGAGCCAGTCTGTGCCCTGGTTGTCAAGATTTTATGACAGAATGATTTTATGCTTTATGAATGTTAAATGGCCAACAATAAGACTGGAGAGATTTAGAACTCTTTATACGCAATTGGTGTTTATGAGAAGGTAGATTACCATTGTACTTATTAAGGATATCTGGAGCAATCTCTGATTCACTGTCAAGTAAATTACGTCCATAATGATCGCACAACTTTGACAGAGCAGTGACAGAGCAGAAGCATTAAAGAGATTGTGAGTGCAGAATAATACTTAAAAGGCTACTCCATCCCGGCTATCCTTGTGATCTGAATTAGAGTTTCGTTAAAAAGATCGATCCCATTTGTACTAAAATATTGCCTATAGCCTTCATTTTTAACCGCAAGTGATGAAGTCCCATTGGTGAGGTGAAGAGGGCAACCTCTAAAAGCGAGGCAGCAGTTGCACTTGGGACTGAGGTGTTTATCATCCGTGATTGGGCATGTTATGTACACAACATCGAAGTGATACTGACGACAAACTTGGGCATTCAAAGTTCCATGATTTTCTGAGACTAGAATTGCACCCGGTGACCAGGACCAAATGACAAAATTTCAGGTAAATGAGAGTGCCTTGATCTCTTGGAGTACTTTTGTATCAGTTCTCCATTCCACCGTTTATTTTGATGCAAGTTCTTGCTAGATGGTCAGATGCTTAAACCATCAAATTGCTGGAGATGTAACCGAACTGATCTAACCTTGGAGTAGCAAGCGTGATCCGTGTGTGTAAGAGAGCTGAAGCTAAGTATGACCATGGGCCATGCTTGCTTTATAGACTCAAGTGGTCATGTGGTTCTTTGTGTATATATATAGAAAAATGAGAATGCATTGACAACAATCGATCCTCTCGCACGATACGCATGCCATTCACATTATTAATTGAAACTAAACTATTCACATTGTGCTTGAAGTCTATTATGGGGGGAATAAAGAAATTGGACATTCATGTTCTGTGTGAAGTCAAACGCAGCAATTCAAAACTCAAATGAGATATGGCAATCCAAGTCGAGGAGAATTAATTTTTATATACAGCATCCTTTAAAAGGGTAGCCTACGGTTCCCCATAGTTTTATTATCTTCAAAAGTTAAAAACCTCACATGCTACATTGTTGTAATACAATCTGACGAAGCTGGTTTCTTGGGAAAGATATCAAGATAAATAGTTCATGACAGCTCCATGTAGGTACAACGACCGTCAAAGAAAAGAAACCAAAATAACGTTCCTTAAGCCATTGAGTTTACTGGGGAAGGTACAATTCAGTAGGACCCTCATTGGGAGATAACTCCTTGTTATGGTTACAGTGTTTTCAGTTGGTCATCAAGAGGCTGCTAGAGAATAAGGTCGTCAGAACACTACGTTTCAAGGATATTCAACAAGATACTAGAAATTTTTATCTAGTTAATTCAAGCAAACACATTTTCAAAAGTTGAATTCCTCTTTAACCGAGAGATTCATGTGGCCTACATGTTTATCAGGCCGCTGTCAAAGGGTTTTCGGGGAGGAGCTGCCAAAGTTGTCAAAGTGGGCAGAGGCTTAACTCCTACCAGAGCAGAGATGAGAGGGATGGGAGATGTCTGAACAAAGATGATCCAATATCCAGATCTTCTAGTTTCTTTCAAGTACATCCATACCTTTGTGGACGCACAACAAAGGTATACTAGGCTAATAACTTCATCCTAGGAATGCCTAAGCCCAAGCTAATTCACATATTCATTTAAATCTACCTTTACACAAAATCTTAACCAAGTGAGTTATGAACCAAGCAGATATATCAACCGTTTCATAATTTTCCTGTGTCGTGTTACTAAAAACCTAACCCATACAGATTGACACGCTATACAAGATTTGAAGGCTGAATTGAAAGATGATCCCCACAGTTGCATCATACATATTCGACTGCTAAGTTGGTTTTTAACAGCTGACTCTTGCTTATGAAAGACGTAGTGGCAAATGAGGAGTAATCATCTCTCTCTTGGGAATGCGTAGGAGTTTTGAATAATACACGTACATTTTAAAAACATTTGCAGTGTATCGTCACATCATTGAAGCCTTTAATTTTATGCCAGACAATGCCATGAGGAACTGCAACATAAGCTCGTCAGAAAGTGTTGATAGTCATTCCGGTGATAATAGCAAATTCAACTCATATGAGGACCATTGGCAACAGACAAAGCCGAGAAATGGCCATGGAAATTGCTCGAGTCCCGTTATGCTCACCTCGCACAAAATATGTACAAAACAGAATAGAACAAATCACGAACAAAGAAATCATCAGAAACCCAAGCAAGTGAAAGACAATATTTGACGAAAATAGCTGTCTTCACTTATTTTTTGCAATCTTTATTTTGACTTTAGATACAAAGTTCGATAGGATAAAATGCACACAGCATTTTGAGAAGGCTTCCAGTTTCTTCAACTGCAATGAACTGATGTGCCATCAGTCAGGTGAAGAGTGCAGCCTTTCGGAGCAAGGCAGCAGTTGCACTTATGACTCAGGTGCTTGTCACCGCTGGATGGGCATGTCATATAGTCGACATCCAAGCAGACCATTGGACAAACTACTGCATTCACCAGCGTCGTCCTGGGATTCATTCCCAGTAGAAATGCACCTATTAAGAAACAAAGAAGAAAAGTGAGGACTTCATTGCCATTTTCTTCATTTATTCTCTGGCAAAGGTTCCTTTACTTAATGCGATCACCAATTTGAAAGCATCGGGGTAGTGAAGCCAAGGTACGTGCGCCAGAAAAGATCAGGGGGGAACAGATTAACAATAGTAAGACTCACCACACAGGAGGAGAAGCACCAGACAACATGCATTGCTCCGAGCCATGATGTTCCAGATGAGTTTTCTGATGGCACTTCACTTGGGTTGTGCTCTTATAGCCAAAATGAAAACCCAAAGTCATGAATCTGATTCCTAGATTTATATATTAATGTTTTCCATTGCATGACTCAGCCGTAATCGTGATCCTGATTCCTAGATTTATGTATTAATGTATTCCATTGCATGACTTCAGCCGTAATCGCCTCCTCCAAGTCTGCGTATATAAAGAACATAGATTTGACTTTCTGCTCGTCAGCATCAATGTTTGAACCGGAGATGAGATGGCAAATCCAGCTCAACCGGTGTTGTCTGGCTTAACTATGTTCGTTCAAAGCACGCTATTGAATGAATGTGGTCTTACCATTCCGATCATTTCTTGCGGTTCAATGTTCAAGAAGAGAACAACGGCTGCTCGAATGCCGAAATTTTAGTTCACTTCAGATTCTAATCATAGCGTAAACTAGTGAGGAGTCCCTAGTCCTCCTTAAAATTAACAGACTTCACTCATAAGATATCTAAGCATTAAATATAGTATTTTCGCCACAATACGAAATGGTCAGTCAACTTGCATGTGAATGCTTTAATTAATAATAAAGAGGTAAAAGAAAAAAATACTTCGAGGATGATGATGAATCGGATGCCACAATTTTATTTCAAACTTTGGACTTTCATTAAATAAATGCTGTGAGGACCATGCTTGCTGTTAATATATTTAATAACAACATGATATAGCAAAAATGACATGACCGTAATGCTAATACAGTCTAAGCTATAACCAACTTCTCGCATAAATAGTAATTTTTTTAAAATCGAATACAAATCTCCCCCATCTGATAATTATTTAAGTTTCTTTCATAGATTAATTTACATCTTCAATTTTTCTCTTTTTCTAATTGAATTCACTTTGATATATTCTATATGCATGTGCATGAGTTTTTTTGTGAGATTATTTTCATAGATTTTAGAGATATATTTACTGAAAATCCTAAAACTTATCACGAACGTATAATTAAATTATAAAACTTGTAAAAAATGTAATCAAGTCTTAAAACTTGTTAGATTGATGTAATTGAGTCCTTTCGTTACCTCTATTTAACTTGGCTAACAGAAAATGCTTCCATAGGTTTTTTATATTTTTTCTCTCCTATGTAGTGATGATGTGGCTAAAACACAAAACATAAGGCTAAAATGATGTTGTTTTGGTCCAAATATATTTTTTTATACAAAATGTAATTAAATTAAATTTAAAAATAAGCTAAAATTTATTTTTAAAAGAAAAGTAAGAAGAAGAGCTAGGTGATGAGGGCTTTATGGCCCTTACCGCTGTCCCACCACCGTCGAGAAAGGTTGACAATGGTGGAGGAATGGTTGGTAGGGGTCATCGAGCCTTGGCCAAGGGTTGTTGGGGGCAATTGACCCCCACCAGTGGTCGCCCTTGACTAGGATTGAGCAAAGGTCGGCGGCCTGACCCTCACCAAATCTAGGGGAGGGCCACAACCTTTGTCAACCATTCCCCCACCATCGCCAGCCCTTCCTTGCAATGGTGGGGCGACAATGGCAAGGGCTACAAAGCCTTTGCCTCCTCCTTCTCCTTTTATTTTTACTTAATTTAAATTTTTTTTTTTTAAATTTGACTTGGACCAAAATGACGTCATTTTAACAACATTATCGCCACGTAGGAGAAATAATATTTAAAAAAAAATATTAGCATTTTCCATCAACCAAGCTAGATGGATGCACCAATTTAACAAGTTTTAGGATTTAATTGTATTTTTTGTAATTTTAATAACTCGATTATATTTTCATCGTAAGTTTTAGGACTTCTAATTTATATATCCCTAGATTGTAGTAGGTATGGTTTTGTAAAGCTATAGCTATTAGCTTGATGCAAGAAGTTAAGAATTTATCAATTTGTTTTTTTCAATGGAAAGGAAAGGAAAGGGAAACATAACAAGAAGAAGTAAGAGTAACTCAGCCAAGAGGAAACTAACATTGTTCCCCAAAATCGTGCGTCTAACCCAGCATTAAACTGTGAAGCATAATGCCGTAGAATCTCTTAAAGTATCCTCAAATTTGCTTGTACATTTAATTTTTATTACATTTTATGTAATTAAAACGATGTCAGATGTTTTGAGTTACTCTGTCGGGAATGTTTTGAGTAGTTATCGTACATTTCAAAAACATTTGCTGCATATCATCACATCATTGAAGCCTTTATTTGTATGTCAAAAAATGTTTCTAGGGACTGAAACAGATGGTTGTCAGAAAGTGTTGAAAACCTCAAGTGATGACATCCAATTCAACCCATACGAGGTCTTGGACACTAACCCACGACGACGGACAAAGGCAAGAAACGGTCATGGAAACCGCTCGTGTCCATGTAAACTTGTCTAACGAATATATGTGCAATTAAACAACAGAATGAAGCACGGAGGAAGAAGAAATCATCAGAACCCAAGTAAGAGAATGCCGATATTCAAAGACACTTGACTTATTATGTGCCATGTTTATTCAATTTCAGATACAAAGTTCGATCCGATGTACTGTGCTTGGCTTTTGGAACAGATTCCAATTTCTTCAACTGCAAGAAACAGAAGTGCCGTCGGTCAGGTGAAGAGTGCAGCCTTCCGGCGCGAGGCAGCAGTTGCACTGGGGACTCAGGTGCTCATCCCCAGTGGACGGGCACGTCATGTAGTCCACATCCAAGCAGTACAGTGGACAAGCGTCGGCGCTCGTCAACATCATCCCGGGATTCATTTCCAGTAGGAGTGTGCCTATCAAGAAACAAAGAAGGAAAACGAGGGTTTCATTCCCACTTTCTTTCATTCAATCTTGAAGAAAGGTTCGTTTAACGATAGCAAGGCTCACCACATAAGAGGAGAAGCACCAGACGACAGCATGCATTGCTCCGAGCCATGATGTTCCGGATGAGTTTTCTGATGGCACTTCGCTGCGGTCGTGCTTTTATGGCCAAAACGGAAGCCTCAAGTCAGTGGTTCTTATCCATCGGAGAATTATTAGCCGTATCGCGCTCGAACTCTGCACATCCACGTGCAAAGATTTGACTTTTCCGACAATTCAAGGGTGTTACGCCATGGAGACGAATTCAAGTTCGTGCTTTATTCAAAACTGCGGCCACTTCCAAGTTCAACTCCAAATGCTAAAGTGATGCTATAAGCGGATCATTGATGACGTTTGTGATGTATTTAAAAAAAAAAGGAGAAATTATAAAAAATTAATAAATTTTTTTGAATAAAATAAAATTTATTAAAAAATTATCACGTTAGCATCGACCGTCTGGTCGGCTTCCACGTCAGTGTTGACCGGCCAAATTTAGCCGAATTGACTAAATTGACACAATTGCAAAATGTTTAAGACTAAATTAACAAAAAAAAGGTTCAAGACTGTATTGAAAAAATTACAATAAATTTAGGACAATTTTGGTAATTTTTCCCCCTACTGAAATATACACATGCAATTTATTCAAAATAAAAAATAGCAGTGGAAAATAATAGAAAATCCCCAAAAGTGCGGCAGTGCGCCTGGTGCCGTGCGCGTCGACCTGACACAAAACCATACATTATGCGTTGCCATCATCAACGCATCCATCATGCGCACCTTTCCGGTTCACCCACAATTCGCGTCCCAACCTTGCGGGCCGCAAATTAATCAATTCAATTTATTTATATATTCATTCTTTTTTTGGCCAATAAATAAATCTCAATTTAAGGGCAAACATCAATAAACTTTTTTGATCAATCAAACAACCAATGGAAAATCACAAGTTCTCAAACCATACTTTAATACCACATGTAAGATCAAATCAATTCTGTGCAAATCAAACCCTAATATTTACATAAATATCATAATCAAAATCTTAGAATAAGATGATTTTCATAATATTATAATAGGCGAGAGGTATACATTGATCCATGATGACTTCTTGTGAAGAAATTCATTATAGATGAGAAATCTTTTGAAGAAATAAGTTTTTCTTTCTTAACACCATTAGGCTTTCTGACTTTTTTTCTAGAGAGAAAACTATCGCTCTTTTTTAAGGTTTGGAGAGCGGACTAGTTTCTAACTAGGGCTTTTTATAGTCACACCATCTATTAGGATGTATAGTAATCTAAGTAGCATCGACATTAGCATGCGATACATGACACGTCGATATGTCATTTCAAAAATAATAGAGAATTCCAACATATTGGGACACGTTGTATATTAATTGTATATTTTTATACAAACATGATAAATGATCATTTTTATAATTATTTCAATCAAATTAATTAAATTCAAATTCATAAATAAATAATAAAAAAATAACGCAGAATCAATTTATACTAAAAACATGAATTCATTGTTTGTTAATATCATTCATTTTTTCAATTTGAAAATTCAACTACATTCCATTTCAATAATCCATAAAACTTGGAGAAAAATAAAACACCAAGCAATTCATATTCTTGACTTGCGTATCAAAGGAGAAAAAAAAACTTGGGGGAATTGTATGTCATGAGAAATGAGAGTCAAAGGAGAAGAAAAGATTGAGTCTTTCTCTTTCCCTTTTTATAAATTTTATAATATTTTATATTTTTACATATTTATATTTTGACCCCTCATTTTTGAGAATTTTTAAACTTCGTGCGTGTCGGAATTGTATGTTAGAGCGTGCCGAAAGATTTGACCATGTGTCGAATTTTCCAACACCTATTCTTCGTGTGTCAGAGCGTATCAAAATGTGTTGGAGCCTGTCGGACACAACACAAAGGATCCCAAAGAGTATCGGTGCTTCTTAGACAGCAATTAGAGTACGCTTCTCTATTGACCAATAGGAATTTAGTACCTAATAATTGTTATATCTAAACTACATATGGGTCATTAATCATGTGGGCCACAATAAAATCCAATAGGATGGCCAGCGTCAATCGGCATCCACGTCAGCACTCTCCGGTCAAATTTGGCCGAGTGGACTCAATTGTCACAATTATAAAATGTTTAGGATTGAATTGGCCAAAAAAGAGTTTGGAATTGAATTAACATAATTACAATAGGTTTATGACATTTTTGGTAATTCTCCCTATCTTCACGTCATCGAAGCCTTTATTTGTATGTTTGAAAATGTTATGAGGGACTGAAACATACGACGGTTGGAAAGTGTCGAAAACCTTTAGGTGATAATAGCCATATCGACCAATATGAGGTCTTGTACACCAACCCAAGGCGATGGACAAAGCCAAGAAACGGTCATGGAGGCCGCTCGAGTCCTTGTACATTCGTCTCACGAATACATGTACAATAAAACAACAGAACAAAGCACGAAGGAAGAAGAAATCATCAGAACCCTAGTAAGAGAATGGCGATATTCAAAGACAACGAAGTCTTGACTTATTCCTCTGCCATCTTTATTCAATTTCGGATAAAAAGTTCGACGAACAGGCTGCGATTTCTTCAACTGCAAGAAATCGATGTGCCGTCGGGCAGGTGAAGAGTGCAGCCTTTCGGAGCGTTGCAGCAGTTGCACGGGGCACTCAGGTGCTTATCCCCAGTGGAGGGGCACGTCATGTACTCCACCTCCACGCAGATAAGCGGACAATCGACGGCGCTCATCACCATCGTCCTGGGGTTCATTTCCAGCAGGAGTGCACCTACAAAGAAACAAAGAAGCAAAACGAGGATTTCATTCCCACTTGTTCCATTCAATCTTGAAGAAGGAGAAGCGCATACACATAGTAAGGCTCACCACATAGGAGGAGAAGCACCAGACTACAGCATGCATTGCTCCGAGCCATGTTGTTCCGGATGAGTTTTCTGATGGCACTTACACTGCGGTCGTGCTTTTATAGCCGAAAGTCAGGGATTCTTATCGTTTCCATCGGAGAATCATTAGCCGTATCGCGCTCGAACTCTGCATATCCACGCATAAAGATTTGACTTTTCTGACAATTCAAAGGCGTTACTCCATGGAGACGGATTCGCGTTTGTGCATTTTCCAAAACCGCGGCCACTTCCAAATTCAATGAAGTCATACTATTAGGGCATCATTGATGACATTTGTCGTGTATTAAAAAAATAGGAAAATTACTAAAAAAACCAAAAAAAAAAGTCCTGACGTTGCGTGGACAATTTATACAATTTTAACAAAAATCTGAATTTTTATAAATTTTTAATTTGTTCTTTTTAATTTTCATTTTATTTCATTGTGGTGAGTGAGGGCTACCCGTGCAAGCCTTCACCAGCCTTCAAGGTGTCTTCTAGTGAAACAATTATTTGAGAATAGTCATCTAGATTGCATGCAAAGAGACGTAATAAGAAAAATGTAATTAGTCAACAGTCATATTATTTCAATAGTAAAAGTTATATATTCAATACACGTGCAAATCATTTAATTTTTCGCCCAATCTTTTCAAGAGAGTTTTCTAAAGACTCCGTTGTATTATCGATGTGTTTTACATTATATTCTTCTCCCATCACGATAAAGGCAATATCATGTTTAAGAAAATGACCTACACATACCTCACAACCTATTTCCTTTTGATTTCTCTCACGATTTATATACAGTTGATGAGATTCGAATGAATGATCTCTAATTCTTGATCAGCTAGAAATTTCTCAGTGCTTGTAATGAAAGTGAATGAGAATAATGTATCGATGAATCGGAATAATGGACGGCTGTTGCTTAACCTCTTTGAAAAGCAATGTTTAACGGGCTTCTCTTTTCCTTCTAATAACACCAGTAATTTGGACTTCTAACTCAGACGCACACACAACCATCCCGTTCATATGCAACTTGCAAGGCCATATTCGTTCACTTTGGAGTGTCCAGGGCCGTCTCTTGCTAAAGTCAATATGGACTGCAGCAAGCTATCTCTCCGGCATTCTCTGTGGTACTCTAGATTCATACCGTGAAGCTCGTAGCTTTCCAGTGTCGAGCGAGGAATACCCTGACGAGCAGATGGTCGTTCCCTAGAATTGCAGATGAAAGCTGTGGAAACCGGAAGATGAAGAATCAAGAATCTCACCTCAAGAATCCAGTTGATGTACTTGACCTTGTTCACGTGAAGGTTGACGTCTAGATCGTTCCATCTTGGCTGGAGAATCCAATTGTAAGGAAATAGAGCACGACCAAAATCGAAATGCTACTAATCAAAGCTATCGAGTCGGGACAAGTCTAAGTCATTGCGTGGTAAAAAAATCGAAACTTTTCTTAGTTGATGGACGTTTCGAGTTATTGGTGAGCTTCAAATTGTGTTGTTAATATGGGTGTCGCAGTAAGTTGTTTGTTAGGTAATTAGTTGATAATTTATCAACATTGCAATGAATTTCATTACAATGTCGATTGTTTATCAACTTCACTAGTTAATGAGTTATCAACGTTATAAATTAGCTACTTCAATTTGAATGATATACCGACTTTTATTACGATTTACCGTTATTAGTTTTAGCTAATCATCTTTTATTTGAGTCATTTACTAGCATTTTATTGGTCGGTTTGGAATTACCAACATTTTTCTAGTGAAGCTATCAATGTTTTTATGTGGTTGACAATTATTATATTAAATTCCCAACTTTAATTTGAGTTGGCCCTCAACTTCTCTTTCCATTAAGCTAAGCGACTAGTTTGAACCACCAACTCTTATTTAAGTGATTTCCGAATTACTAACTCATGGTAACAACTTTCCAACTTTCTAATTTTTAATATTAATAGCATGGCAATACAATTTATGCCACTTACCAATATACTAAAGTTACAAGCTCTTTGTATCACCCAATTTCAAGTTGAGTAACTTACCTACATTTTTCCGTTGGTTCATATATTTTGTCATATCGTTGATAGGTCATTTAAACCTTAACAAATTACCAACATTTACTCCTCAAACAACCAAACTTTAAACAAAAATATACTTAGCAAAAAAAAATTTATCTTATTAAATTGCCAACTAGTTTGAAATATCAATTACTATTGAGTCATTGACAGGCATTTTTTTGCTATTTTGGCACCAATCAATTTGATATTCATAAAATGGTGAAAAATTAGTGACATATCTTATTAACCTCTACCCGAGTCCGCCTATAAAATTTAACATGAGTTGATAACTTACAAATCGGTACGAAATTGTTCAATTCATTACAATATTGGCAACATACTAACCTATAATCATGCCTATACAATTTAAAAAGAATTGGCAATTTACAATATTTGGCGGTTGGTATGATTTCCTCAGGGACCGAACTAAAGCCCTTTTAATATATCGATCACGGAATCTTGGAACTTCATGGTTTAGGAGATTTGAACCATCTTCTGGACACAAAAAAGTTGATGCCTTTAGCGTATCAAATGTACTTCAACCGGATTATCTCAGTCCAGGATGGTGCGGGTAATATGATCACGGTTCCTGAGGAAATCCATGGGGTTTTTGTCAATTATTTTCAGGATCTTCTGTCTCGGAAGAATATGGAGTTGCGGCCCTCAACTAGTGAGATTAAGGGGGTCCTGAAACATACATTATCTGATGTCCAAGTTAGATCACTATCTGAGCCTGTTAGTTCCTAGGAAGTTAAAGTAGTAATGTTCTCCTTGGTTAGGAATAAAGCTCCGGGTTCTGATGGGTATAACTGATTTTTTTTAAAAGGAATTGGGATACAATTGGTCCTTCCGTCATTGAGGCAGTCCTGGATTTTTTCAATACTGGTAGTCTACTCCGGGAGACTAACTGCGCTATACCTACTTTGGTCCCTAAGATTCCAAATGCGTCATCTGTTAATGACTTTCAGCCTATTGCTTGTTGCAATACTTATACAAATGCATTACCAAGATCATGTCCAACCGGATCTCAGTGGTGCTTCCTAACATTATAAGCCCCGCTCAGTCGGCATTTGTCAAAGGCAGACGCATAACCAATAATATCCTCCTAGCTCAAGAACTATTTAGTGGGTTTCACCAAGATACTCACTCTTCGAAGTGCGCTATCAAAGTTGATTTCCAGAAAGCATATGACCCGCTTGACTGAGACTTCCTGGAGATAACTCTTATAACTTTTGGGTTTCCGGCACAATTCACGCAGCGGGTTATGGTTTGTGTCCACACCCCAAAATTTTATATTTCCATCAATGGTGAGCTTCAAGGTTTTTTTAATAGCGGCAGAAAACTTAGACAAGGGGATCCGATGTCTCCTTATCTGTTTACCCTAGCTATGGAAGTATTCTCTCAGGCATCCCGGATACTCAAACAAACCGGCCTGAGTATCGATTCTATTGGAGATGTAAGTCTCCCCACCTCTCACATCTTTTTTTTCGCAGATGACGTCTTCATTTTCAATGAAGGAAAACCAGACTCGGTATCTTGTATGAAGGAAGGGCTAAATATCTTTTCCCAATGGAGTAGCCTAATTCCAAATAACAGCAAGAGTGAGGTGTTTCTCTCGGGCGGCACGGAGGCAACCAAAACCCAACTGTTGCAAATCATCAATTTTAGAAGAGGTTCCCTTCTGGTCTGATACCTGGGTGTTCCAATCATCACCTCACGCTTGAGCAAGGCGGACTACAATGCCCTGGTATGTCTACTTACGACCAAAGTCCAGTCTTGGACTCGCCGCTTTTTATTTTTTGTGGGTAGACTACAACTTATAAAATCAGTCTTGAATGCTATACAAGCATATTGGACTTCCATTTTCTGGCTCCCATCATCAGTTGTTGACAGAATTAAACAAATTTGTCGGCAATTTCTGTGGAAAGGTCCCGGCCTTGGGGCATGGGGAGCAAAAGTTTCCTGGGATGATGTATGTCTCCCTCAACAAGAAGGCGGACTTGGGATATGCAGAATCCGGGATAGCAATAAAGTAGCCATGATTACGCATCTATAGATCCTCTTCACCAATAAAGAATCCCTATGGTGCAAGTGGATTCACACCAATCACCTGAAAAGGAAGCATTTTTGGACTACCTCCCCCCCGTCTAATTGTTCGTGGACTTGGAGAAAATTGCTTGCAGTAAGGGGGGAAGGTATAAATTTCTTCAAGTGGAAAATTGGTAATGGACTATCTACTTTGCTCTGGTTTGATCCATGGCTGGACTTGGGCCTCATAAACTCGGTTTTTTATTATAGTTATATATACCAATCTACCCTTACTAGGAATGCGAAGGTCGCGGATCTCTTCTCCCTGGATAGCCAAGTCATTTTAAATGACATACGCCTTTGGCAGATCCCAATCCCTCCATTAAATCAACTAAGTGACACTTTCACTTGGTTGATGCATACTTCTGGCACTTTCTCTACTACGTTTGCCTAGTTGGTCATCCACTAGAAAGCGGCACCTATTTCGTGGGCCTCTTTTGTGTGGAACAAGGCAATAGCTCCTCGTCACCATTTCCTCCTTTGGCTGATATCTTGGAACCAACTTCCGACCTAGGTTTTCCTTATATCCCACGGTAGATTGCCTTTGGTGCATTGTGCATTTTGTAATGTAAGGCCTGATTCTATCAATCACCTCTTTTTTTACTATCACGTGTCCTACTCACTAGCTACTTTTTGGGCTGCAAAATGCAATATCCCCTAGGGTAACCGATCTTGGATGGAAAACTTTAGCTGGGTAAGCAACACTCTCTCAGGTAGTGAATTCTATGTCGACATTGTTAGATTCTCATTTGGCGTACTTTGCTATGTGATTTGGAAGACTAGGAATGACATAACCTTCTAGTCCTCTAATCTTGATGTGCCTTCTATGAACAGTACCTTACCAAGGTGGTCAAAGATAAAGCTCTTTCTTCCAAGTCGATAGTCGACAACCCGAGAAATAGGAGACTGCAGCGTAGCTGGGGATTAGACCCAAATATTTTTGTATAGGATGGTCAGCGTGAATTGGCTTCTACCAATGTTGATTCCTATATTGTATTTGCTTTTCTTTTGTGAACCTGGCCCCCCCACTCCAGTGACATGTTGTCCCGTTGAGTGTAGGTTTGTGCCAAGTCTCACCCATTTGTATAGTTGTATGGTTGGAAATTCCTTATAATACTTACCTTTACCCAAAAAAAAATTGTGCTTATCATAATGGCCAATTACCAGAGAGGATATGTATTGACCACGATCTGCATCCTACGTACCACCCACACTAGGTTCCTTTTACACATCTCCAGTGTGCAACCAAAACCATCAGCCAGTAACCCCACCCTCTCGCAGTGGTTCAGTGGCATTTCCTTCACCATGCAAAAGCAATGAAATGAGCTTGAGAGGAAAAAAGCAAGTGAGCATAACAAAAAAGTGAAAGAGACTCCAACCTGCAAGTAGTTCATTAGGGCCTCCATGGTTGCTTTACAATCAGTGCCTACCTCGGATGATCTAACTGAAAAACTTTGGTGGAACACAAGCCCACCCTGCAGCATTCTTCCCTTGAACGGGTTGAGCGTAATGTCACATTGGCTACCTTTTATATGAGAAAGTATTGATACCGACTTAGTGACCCTGTTGATAATGGACAGAAACACACTACTGAAATGCGATGGCTTGGTAATTTTCCTTTTAGGAAGAAGCGCTGTGTCATTTTCATGCTTTGCATTCTGTGCTGATTCGACTAGGTTGACATGTATTTCCCAGTTTTTGAGACAAAATCAGGTTTGTACTGCTAGTGTCAAACTTCTGGGAGGAGCTGAATTCGCATCTTTTCCAAACTTACTTTGTTTACATGTCCTTACCCGACAATTCAAATTCACTGATTCACAAGCCAATGAGAAAATAGAAGGTAAAATTGTCATTGTGGATGTCCAAGTCACCGCCATGGATCGACCGATGAGAACCGAGTGGTCTTTTATGTGATTTTCCTCTTTGTAAGCTGCACAATTGAACACTTCTATGAAGAAGTATGAAAGTTTCAGTTTATTCTACATGTGGCATTGCAAGGACGATACCATATCTGAATCATAAGAGTACTGAGGAAATTAAGGGGAAGGCATGATTTGTCATTGGAACAATCTGCAAACATGAACTCAGTCTATATAGCAGAATTGTCGCCCACCAATCTGCTAAAGTTCAAGCTTTGACAAGAGCACTTGTGAGCTACACCCACCCCAGGAAAAGAGATTTAATACTAGGCATAATTATGACGAACGTAAGCTTCGTCCTGAACTGAGTTCAGTTCCAAACAAATTCTATGGCATGGCAATAACTGAAGCAAATTAAATAATGGGGAAAAAAAAAGTAGATGAACTCAAATAAGAAAATAGCTGCTATATGGTGGTGCATGAACCTTGCGTACTGATGTGTTCATTGGAAAGCAGTCTTTGTTCAGAGAGTCGAACACAAAAGCGAGAAACAAGTCAAGTTCATTTTTCGCTAGAAAACCAAAAAATGACTTAAGGTGTAATGCAGGACTGAAGGTGTTGTGGCATTCTTATATAGGCAATGGCATTGGCATTGAGAGGGTTGTGTTGTGTTCCTGTCCTGGAAGCAAGACTCTCCCCCAAGAATGAGTGCAAACAAGCCATTTTCCAAGAGACAGAATTCTATTTGTTAAGGGTTATGCTAGCAAGTGTCCCTAGATATTTGGGAAGCATACTTAATATGCGAGAACTTGATTTTCAAAAGAGTTGATCGTACACAACAAGGAAGAAGCCGAAGGATTGAAAACAGCAAAGCTCCTTCAATTAAATGCTCATAACAAGTGACCCCGAGACACTCATTCACAAAATCTCAAGTATAACTTGTTTTTGTTACACTGCCTTCAACTATGGTTACTTTGGGGTTCGATTAAGCCAATAAGGTCCTCATTCCTACCCAATGGATTTGACGTAAATAATTTTCAACCCAAACCATAATTCTGTGTTAGTTCAGTTTGCATTCGGTTTTGTTTGGTCATACAAATGATAGACACGATATCCATCAAACTATACAAACTAGGGAACAACCCTCAGCCACAATCTTTTGCTGCTCTTTTTCCTTAAAGATGGTCTCACCTAAAATAATGTAAAGGATGGTTTGAAAGAGGTCAAAGCAATATAAAAGATGAGAACGGAAAATGGAAACGACAGTTTGGCCAGTTGGGGGCATTTTTTTGGGTAAGAATTGGGGAACATTTTGACCTTAGATGAAATAGCGCATTGATCATATTGATAAATGATAGCGTTGGTGAAATTGGTACGACTATTAATATGACTTGACCTACGGATTATTACTTCACTTCTATCTACGTGTGAGTGAGCTAAATCTTGCTGAAGTCATCTTTCTCATCAAAATGATGATGGAGACCAAGTGTGGGTAAGTAGGTGAAACAGTACTCATTCAGTTGCGAGGTAGTCAACAAAGAAATTTACAGATTGAAAATTTTGTCGATATAATAAATTGTCGCGCTTTCTTTCATCCTCGGAATTGAGGGAATTTCTTTTGATCCGTATTCCGGTTGGTGGATCGTAAGCGTGAGCACTGAGTCTGCATGTGGGCCGTGTTCGAAAGTTGTAAGTCACCAACTAGAGACTCGGTTGGTGACTACTCTGATTCGCAGTGGAGGAAAACCTAACCTTGATAGCTTTAGGGTCATCTCCATCTTTTCTTTTCTGGGTTAAGCTTTAGAAGATGTTTATGTAATGAGCCGGATCATTACAAGTTAATGTAGCTGAACCTTGATAGCTTTAGGGTCATCTCCATCTTTTCTTTTCTGGGTTAAGCTTTAGAAGATGTTTATGTAATGAGCCGGATCATTACAAGTTAATGTAGCTGTAGTAAGACCTTATAGATATATTCTCTGTTGTTTCAAAACAAAGTGGATGGAAAAACAAAACAATCCAACGCACAAAAAGGTGGTGTTCAGGTACCCAACAAAATATGTTTAGGTACCAAGGGTTTGGTGGTGCTGTTACTGTCCTTGGCAGCAGCATATGGAACTTGTTGAAATTCAAATTTGCATATATGGCATGGTGAGTACAAAATTTCTACCTGATCTGTCAAAGCCCTTGCTATTTCAGATCCATTCTCAAGAAGCACCTGGCGATCAAATTCAATTCCCTCATCCGCGTCACTCTGTCTACATCATCTCACTTCTTTCAATGGAGAGCACAACTAACTGTTCCTCCCACAGTCTCTTCGGAACTCTATATTCACACCATGAGGCTCATTGTTTTCCAATGTCGACCAAGGAACACCCCTGACAACCCAGAAGTTTGTTCCGTGGAGTAAATGAAATAAAATTGTTGAACCTGAAGTTGTATAGAGAAAGAATTCACCTGAGAATCCAGCCGATGCACTTGACATTGTTCACATACTAATGGACATTTAGATCATTCCTTGTTGGTTAGAGCATTGAGCGCAAAAAGATAGGGGTCACTTGCACTAGCCCCTCATAAGAAAAGAGAGCACGACAAGAACTGGAATGCTGCTATAAGCTATCAAGTAGAGAAAACCAGAAGCACTTACAGCCAGCCCTGTTCGAATGTAATTTGCTGTCTCGGTATTTAGTGGTCGCAGCTGTGTATTTTTTATGTCAATAATCGGATCAATTGGCATTGCACAAACTTCCATCTCCAGTATTATCTTCTTTTCAAGGTTGAACACGATAGTATATAGAAGGACACCCACTAACTGGAAAACAACTCAAGCAAAGAAGAGAAGTATCTTTAATTGATTCACAAGCTTGATTTAAGGCCGAAGATTGTGGCATTCATAAATAAGCATTGGGCATCCTTTTGGTTGTGCTGTCCTGGAAGCAGGGCTGTGTCCCCAGAACAGATAGACTACAGATGGCCATTCCCAAGAGCCATTTTCTTTCCTATAAATAAGTTCTAAGAGCCATTTCGTCATCCTTTCACTCTATTTTGGTTCTCTTTCCATTACACTGCGTGTTTCATAGTTTGATTTGGTTCGTTCAGGTATATTTTTAATCTTATCCCATAAATTTGGATTATTAAAATTTTCCACCAAAACTAGGACCACAAACTTAAACCAAACCTATAAGGCTTCAAGTTCATTTTGCAACCAGTCCTAGGTATTGATTGGATGGTTGCTGTTTTTACCTCATCTGAAGAGCAAAAGCAATGTCTTCCTTGACTTCTCTGGTTTACTCTTCTGACAGGAACCAAATGGACAGCGAGTGGCATATCCTAAGGGAGACAAATTCCATCATATCATACAAGCTTGGGAACATTCGTTAATTATAATCTTTGCAACCCATTTTCCTGCGGTGGTCTCACTATTAGGTTGAATCATGGGCAGAGCGTATAAGATCAGAATAAAAAATGGATCCAATTTGGCCTATCAGGACACTTTTCACCTTAGATGTCCTGGAACCTCGATCATGTGGATAGACTTGCTAGAGAAACAGCTGTGGCTTAATGCACCAATTAATGAAAAAGCAGCGAATTCCCTACATGGGGAGTAAACCGATAACATAGACCTTTTTTATCGTTCTTTTTGTGCCCTAATTTGTGTCAGTCCTTTGGCAAGTATGATGCCTGCAAGTAGTCCTTGCCTGTAACCTAACATAGCTTTCCAGGACAGCTACACTGATCATGACCAAAAAAAAAAAAAAAAAATTTCAAGCTGAAGCCATTATCAGGTTTCAGCAAGGTCTGCTCCAAAGACAAAGTCGAACTAACCGTCTAATAAAACTAACTATATTGGCAGCAAAATGAAGCCATTCATCTTCTTCTTTTTTAATCTTTTGAGATAGGATTGTTACTATCTTTGGTGTATTCTCTTTCACCACATATCCAAGTAAAAAACTTTGTAAAGGTGTGGGGAGGGATCCTAGAAGTGGTGAAGGCAAATTAGCAGCATTTCTCGAATGCCTAGGCCTAATTGGTGATTCACCCAAATGCATTGCACTCTTGTGCTTCATTGTCTACTCCGACAAGAATGCACATAAATGCGAGTAAAGGCGCAGGGCCGCTTTGAAATAGCTAGGTGCATTCAAACGTTAAGTGATCAATGAGACCTGCAATTTACATCTGATAGAGAAGCCAGAGGGCAACTAGAGATGCTGAACATACTTCACCAGACGACAAATCACCAAAGTTAAGGTAGAAGGATGGTGAGAGGCATATTGACGTTTGACTTGATTCATGTCTGATTGAGAACTGTACCTTGATGATATTTAAAACATCATTGAAATGACTAGAAACACACCAAATGAAGCACTTCTCTGCTATGTCGTTTACTGATTTTGGCTCTTTCTCGTTTCTTAGCAGTAGCATTGGGTATTCGAACCCCAACAGATGGCGTTTTGCGCACATGCATCGAGTGAGACCTCATTTGCAGGGAGGCAAAGGTGGCTTGTGAAGTCACTAGGAGTAGGAAACGCCGCAATTCGAACAGGGTATCCACTGCATTCGCACTGAGCGCTGGACCAATCATTCAGTCCCTTTATCATCCGTAAGCTATAGTTCTGGTGAAGAACCAAGATCAAAAGCAGCGGTCTGAATTTTTAACAGCCAGGATCGTCGATCCACGGAGCTGACTACGGGCTCGAACAGATCCTGTGTTGTGAATGTAAAGTACACGATTGATGATGAAAAGACCACATGACCTGTGACACTACGTGCTGTCGACTGTACTTCGATGAATTGAAAAACAATTCAATCAAGTAAAGAGAACATTACCCAGCATTAATCATTACGCTGATTTCTCTAGGCGGTTTACCTGATATATATTCTACTTTTATGAGCAGGTATGCTCACTTTTGAAATTCATATCCCTATTCTCTACTTGAAAATCATATAAATCAATCTCGAACCGATCAAGCACTAGGTTTACCTTAATGAACACCCTTCTTACATGAGAAGGGAGAGGTGAGGGGTTCAAATCCTCACCTTCTCACAGATTAGAGTAAAAACGATTTAATTTCAGATGTGAATTTTGACTCCACGCTCTACAAGGAATAAAGTAGGATCGACAAAAAAAAAAATCTTAAACCAAGGAGTAGAGTAGGATTTTAACTCGCGCACTCTACAAGAAGTATAGTAGAACCAACCAAAAAAATAATCTCAAACCAATTGTGCTTATAGCGTGCAAAAACAAAAAATGGTTATTGTGAAATAAAGGGTAGCAAGATCATTTTTGGTGCAATCACTCCCCTCTTTTATTTCTTAAATAATCTCGATTTCACGTTTTAAATATACAATTTTCACGATAAAACATGAGTTATCCAACATCAAAGAAGAATTATCGCAATCATGTATAAATAATCATATTATAACTACCAAAAATCTCCATTACTTCGATTTCTACTTTTCTCAATTATATTTTTTATATGAATGAAGCAAATCTCGAATTAAGTGGATCCATAAAACTTGGGCCTTTTTTAAGATTTTTATAACTATGGACCGTAAATGTAGGTAGCCTGTCAGATATAACGGTGGGACCCCCCACTTCGACAAGAAAAAGGCTTACGGATAATCCACGTGGAGCGGACCGGGGTCTGTTAGAACGGACTCCAGTCCGGTCGGACGTCCGTGGCCGTCCGTCCAACTCCAATCCAACGGACCAGATGTCTCGCTCCGTCACCGCCCCACCTGGTGCTGTGACCAGTGGTCACGTCTTCTCTCGCTCTCCCTCTTTCTCTCTCTCTCTCTCTCGTTCTGAACAGAAGAGCTGACGTCATATGCGTTCTGAGAATGTGAATTCGAGATGAGTGAACCCCCCCCGGCTCCTCGCTCGATCTTCAGTTCACTTCTCCGAGCTGCGTTTGCTCTCCTCCTCCTTCTTCTTCCGTCTTGGGTCGATGTGAATCTGGGGAATCGATGGCATTCGTGATCTTCGGCGTGCAGCTTTTCTTGAAAATGATATGACCGGCTGACGATGCACATCGAATCTTGATCTTCGTCGGGGGCAACTGACCCCCACCAGTGGCTACCCTTGACCAGGATTGAGAAAGGGCTAGCGGCTCAACTGTCGCCAAATCTGGAGGAGAGCCACATCCTTGGTCGACCATTCCCCCACCATCACCGGCCCTTCCAGCAATGATGGGGCAACGGCTGCAAGGGCTACAAAGCCTTTGCCTCCTCCTTCTCCTTCTATTTTTACTTAATAATTTTAAAAAAAAAATTAGACTTCGACAAAAATGATATCATTTTAACCACATTATCGCCACGTAAGAGAGAGAATATTTAAAAAAATCACATTAGTATTTTCCATCAACTAAGCTAGATGGATGCATCAATTTAACAAGTTTTAGGATTATATTATACTTTTTATAATTTTTATGACTTAAATTGTACTTTCACGGTAAGTTAAGTTTTAAGATTTTCAATGAAGATATCCCTAAATTGTAGTAGGTATGGTTTTGTAAAGCTATAGCTATTAGATTGATGCAAGAAGTCAAGAATTTATCAATTTTTTTTTTCACGGGAAAGGAAAGGGAAACATAACAAGAAGAAATAAGAGTAACTCAGCCAAGAGGAAACTAACATTGTCCCCCAAAATCGTGCATCTACCCCAGCATTAAACTGTGAAGTATAATGCATAGAATCTCTTAAAGTATCCTCAAATTTGCTTATACCTTTAGTTTTTATTAGATTTTATGTAATTAAAACGATGTTAGATGTTTTGAGTTATTCTGTCGGGAATGTTTTGAGTAGTTATTGTAAATTTCAAAAACATTTGCTGCATATCCTCACACCATTGAAGCCTTTATTTGTATGTCAGAAAATGTTTCTAGGGACTGAAACATATGGTCGTCAGGAAGTGTCGAAAACCTCAAGTGATGACAGCCAATTCGACCCATATGAGGTCTTGGACACTAACCCACGGCGACGGACAAAGGCAAGAAACGGTCATGGAAACCTCTTGTGTCCATGTAAACTCGTCTCACGAATATATGTGCAATTAAACAACAGAACGAAGCATGAAGGAAGAAGAAATCATCAGAACCCAAGTAAGAGAATGGTGATATTCAAAGACAACGAAGTCTTGACTTACGCCATGCCTTGTTTATTCAATTTCAGATACAAAGTTCGATCCGATGTACTGTGCTTGGCTTTCGGAACAGGCTCCGATCTCTTCAACGGCAAGAAACCGGCTTACCGTCGGTCAAGTGAAGGGTGCAGCCTTTTGGTGCGAAGCAGCAGTTGCGCTCGGGTCTCAGGTGCTCATCCCCAGTGGACGGGCACGTCATGTAGTCCACATCCAACAAGTACAGTGGACAAGCGTCGGCGTTCATCAACATCATCCCGGGATTCATTTCTAGTAGGAGTGTGCCTATCAAGAAAAAAAGAAGGAAAACGAGGGTTTCATTCCCACTTTCTTTCATTCAATCTTGAAGAAAGGTTCGTTTAACGATAGCAAGGCTCACCACATAAGAGGAGAAGCACCAGACGAAAGCATGCATTACTCCGAGCCATGATGTTCCGGATGAGTTTTCTGATGGCACTTCGCTGCGGTCGTGCTTTTATGGCCAAAACGGAAGCCTCACGTCAGTGATTCTTATCCATCGGAGAATTATTAGCCGTATCGCGCTCGAACTCTACACATCCACGTGCAAAGATTTTCACTTTTCCGACAATTCAAAAGTGTTACTCGATGGAGACGAATTCAAGTTCGTGCTTTATTCAAAACTGCGGCCACTTCCAAGCTCTACTCCAAATGCTAAAGCGATGCTATAAGCGGATCATTGATGACGTTTGTCATGTATTGAAAAAAAAGGAAAAATTATAAAAAATTAATAAAAAAATTTGAAAAAATAAAATATTATTAAAAAGTTATCACGTTAGCATCGACCATCTGGCCGATATCCACATCAGTGTCGACTGGCCAAATTTAGGCGAATGGACTAAATCGGCACAATTGCAAAATGTTTAAGACTAAGTTAGCCAAAAAAAAAAGGTTTAGGACTGAATTGAAAAAATTATAATAAGTTCAGGACTGTTTTGGTAATTTTTCCCCTTACTGAAATATACACATATGCAATTTATTCAAAATCAAAACATCGCAATGGAAAATAATAGAAAATCCACAAAAGTGCGGCAGTGCGCCTAGTGCCGTGCGCGTCGACCTAACACAAAACCATACATTATGCGTTGCCATCATCAACGCATCCATCATGCGCACCTTTCTGGTGCACCCACAATTAGTGCATCCCAACCTTGCGGGCCACAAATTAATCAATTCAATTTATTTATATATTCATTCATTTTTTTTTACCAATAAATAAATCTCACAATTAGGGCAAACATCAATAAACTTTTTTTATCAATCAAACAATGAATGGAAAATCACAAGTTCTCAAACCATGCTTTAATACCACATGTAAGATCAAATCAATTATATGCAAATCAAACCCTAATATTTACATAAATATCATAATCAAAATCTTAGAATAAGATGATTTTCATAATATTATAACAGGCGAGAGGTATACATTGATCCATGATGACTTCTTGTGAAGAAATTCATTATAGATGAGAAATCTTTTGAAGAAATAAGTTTTTCTTTCTTAACACTGTTAGGCTTTCTGACTTATTTTATAGAGAGAAAATTATCTCTCTTTTTTAGGGTTTGGAAAGAGGACTAGTTTCTAACTAGGGCTTTTTATAGTCACACCATCTATCGAGATGTATAGTAATCTAAGTAGCATCGCACTAGCATGCGATACATGACACGTTGATATGTCATTTCTAAAATAATAGAGAATTCCAACATATTGGAACACGTTGTATATTAATTGTATATTTTTATACAAACATGATAAATGATCATTTTTATAATTATTTCAATCAAATTAATTAAATTCAAATTCATAAATAAATAAATAAAAAAGAACGCAGAATCAATTTATACTAAAAACATGAATTCATCGTTTGTTAATATCATTCATTTTTTCAAGTTGACAAATTCAACTACATTCAATTTCAATAATCCATACAACTTGGAGAAAAATAAAACACCAAGCAATTCATATTCTTGACTCGCATATCAAAGGAGAAAAAGAAAAACTTGGGGGAATTATATGTCATGAGAAATGAGAGTCAGAAGAGAAGAAAAGATTGAGTCTTTCTCTTTCCCTTTTTATAAATTTTATAATATTTTATATTTTTACATATTTATATTTGGACCCCTCATTTATTGAGAATTTTTAAACTTTGTGCGTGTCGGAATTGTATGTTAGAGTGTGCCGAAAGATTTGACCATGTGTCGAATTTTCCAACACATATTCTCCGTGTGTCAGAGCGTGTCAAAATGTGTTGGAGCGTGTCGGACACAACACAAAGGATCCCGAAGAGTATCGGTGCTTCTTAGATAGCAATTAGAATATGCTTTTCTATTGACCAATAGGAATTTAGTACCTAATAATTGTTATATCTAAACTACATATGGGTCATTAATCATGTGGGCCACAATAAAATCCAATAGGATGGCTAGTGTCGACCGGCATCCACATCGGCGCTCTCCGGTCAAATTTGGCCGAGTGGACTAAATTGTCACAATTATAAAAGGTTTAGGATTGAATTGGCCAAAAAAAAGTTTGGAACCGAATTATCATAATTACAATAGGTTTACGACTTTTTTAGTAATTCTCCCTATCTTCGTATCATCAAAGCCTTTATTTGTATGTCAGAAAATGTTACGAGGGACTAAAACATACGACAGTTGGAAAGTGTCGAAAAACTTCAGGTGATAATAGCCATATCAACCAATATGAGGTCTTGTACACCAACCCAAGGCGACGGACAAAGCCAAGAAACGGTCATGGAGGCCGCTCAAGTTCTTGTACATTCGTCTCACGAATACATGTACAATAAAACAACAGAACAAAGCACGAAGGAAGAAGAAATCACCAGAACCCTAGTAAGAGAATGGCGATATTCAAAGACAATGAAGTCTTGACTTATTCCTGTGCCATCTTTATTCAATTTCAGATAAAAAGTTCGACGAACAGGCTGCGATTTCTTCAACTGCAAGAAATCGATGTGCCATCGGGCAGGTGAAGAGTGCAGCCTTTCGGAGCGTTGCAGCAGTTGCACGGGGCACTCAGGTGCTTATCCCCAGTGGAGGGGCACGTCATGTACTCCACCTCCACGCAGATAAACGGACAATCGACGGCGCTCATCACCATCGTCCCGGGGTTCATTTCCAGCAGGAGTGCACCTACAAAGAAACAAAGAAGCAAAACGAGTATTTCATTCCCACTTGTTCCATTCAATCTTGAAGAAGGAGAAGCGCATACACATAGTAAGGCTCACCACATAGGAGGAGAAGCACCAGACTACAGCATGCATTGCTCCGAGCCATGTTGTTCCGGATGAGTTTTCTGATGGCACTTACACTGCGGTCGTGCTTTTATAGCGAAAGTCAGGGATTCTTATCGTTTCCATCGGAGAATCATTAGCCGTATCGCGCTCGAACTCTGCATATCCACGCATAAAGATTTGACTTTTCTGACAATTCAAAGGCGTTACTCCATGGAGACGGATTCGCGTTTGTGCATTTTCCAAAACCGCGGTCACTTCCAAATTCAATGAAGTCATACTATTAGGGCATCATTGATGACATTTGTCATGTATTAAAAAAATAGGAAAATTACTAAAAAAAAAAAAAAGTCCTGACGTTGCGTGGACAATTTTTACAATTTTAACAAAAATCTGAATTTTTATAAATTTTTTAATTTGTTCTTTTTTATTTTCTTTTTATTTCATTGTGGTGAGTGAGGGCTACCGGTGCAAGCCTTCACCAGCCTTCAAGGTGTCTTCTAGTGAAACAATTATTTGCAAATAGTCATCTTGATTGCATCCAAAGAGACGTAATAAGAAAAATGTAATTGGCCAATAGTCACATTATTTCAATCGTAAAAGTTATATATTCAATACACACATGCAGATTATTTAATTTTTTGCCCAATTTTTTCAAGAGAGTTTTCTAAGGACTCTGTTGTATTATCGATGTGTCTTACTTTATATTCTTCTCCCATCACGATAAAGGCAATATCATGTTTAAGAAAGTGACCTACACACACCTCACAACCTATTTCCTTTTGATTTCTCTTACGATTTGTATAAAGGCAATATCATCTTTCCCATTTTCTTCATTAACAATAGTAAGACTCACCACAAAGGAGGAGAAGTACCAGACAACATGCATTGCTCCGAGCCATGATGTTCCAGATGAGTTTTCTGATGGCACTTCACTTGGGTTGTGCTCTTATAGCCAAAATGAAAACCCAGATGAGTTTTCTTAATGTTTTCCATTGCATGACTTCAGCCGTAATCGTGATCCTGATTCCTAGATTTATGTATTAATGTATTCCATTGCATGACTTCAGCCGTAATCGCCTCCTCCAAGTCTGCGTATATAAAGAACATAGATTTGACTTTATGCTCGTCAGCATCAATGTTTGAACGGGAGATGAGATGGCAAATCCAGCTCAACCGGTGTTGTCTGGCTTAACTATGTTCGTTCGAAGCACGCTGTTGAATGAATGTGGTCTTACCATTCCGATCATTTCTTGCGGTCCAATGTTCAGGAAGAGAACAACGGCTGCTCGAACGCCGAAATTTTAGTTCACTTCAGATCCTAATCATAGCGTAAACTAGTGAGGAGTCCCTGGTCCTCCTTAAAATTAACAGACTTCACTCATAAGATATCTAAACATTAAATATAGTATTTTCGCCACAATACGAAATGGTCAGTCAACTCGCACATGAATGCTTTAATTAATAATAAAGAGGTAAAAGAAAAAAATACTTCGAGGATGATGATGAATCGGATGCCACAATTTTATTTCAACTTTGGACTTTCATTAAATAAATAAATGCTGTGAGGACCATGCTTGCTGTTAATATATTTAATAACAACATGATATAGCAAAACTGACATGACCGTAATACTAATACAGTCTAAGCTATTACCAACTTCTCGCATAAATAGTAATTTTTTTAAAATTGAATTCAAATCTCCCCCATCTGATAATTATTTAAGTTTCTTTCATAGATTAATTTACATCTTCAATTTTTCTCTTTTTCTAATTGAATTCACTTTGATATATTTCTATATGCATGTGCATGAGTTTTTTTGTGAGATTATTTTCATAGATTTTAGAGATATATTTACTAAAAATCCTAAAACTTATCACGAATGTATAATTAAGTTATAAAACTTGCAAAAAATGTAATCAAGTCCTAAAACTTGTCGAATTAATATAATCGAGTCATTTCATTACCTTCGTTTAACTTGGTTAACAGAAATGCTTACACAAGTTTTTTTATATTTTTCTTTCCTATGTAGCGATGATATGGCTAAAACACGAAACATAAGGCTAAAACGACGTTGTTTTAGTCCAAATATAATTTTTTTATACAAAATGTATTTAAATTAAATTTAAAAATAAGCTGAAATTTATTTTTAAAAGAAAAGTAAGAAGAATAGCTAGGTGATGAGGGCTTTTATGGCCCTTACTGTTGTCCCACGATCATCGACAAAGGTCGACGACGGTGGAGGAATGGTTGGCAAGGGTCATTGAGCCTCGACCAAGGGCTGTTGACCCCCACCAGTGACCGCCCTCGGCTAGGATTGAGCAAGGGCCGGCTGCCCAACCCCCTCCAGATCTGGGGGAGGGCCACAACCTTCGTCAACCATTCCCCCACCATCACTGGCCCTTCCTAGCAATGGTGGGGCAACAACGGCAAGGGCTACAAAGCCTTCGCCTCCTCCTTCTCCTTTTATTTTTACCTAATTAATTTTTTTTTTAAATTAGACTTGGACCAAAACGACGTCGTTTTAACAACATTACTGCCACGTAGGAGAAAGAATATTTTTTTAAAAAAATTACATTAGCATTTTCCATCAACCAAGCTAGATGGATGCACCAATTTAATAAGATTTAGGATTTAATTGTACTTTTTGTAATTTTTATGACTTGATTATATTTTCATCGTAAGTTTTAGGACTTCCAATGAATGTATCTCTAAATTTTAGTAGGTATGGTTTTGTAAAGCTATAGCTATTTGATTAATGCAAGAAGTTAAGAATCTATTCATTTGTTTTTTTCATGGGAAAGGAAAAGGAAACATGACAAGAAGTAAGAGTAACTCAGCCAAGAGGAAACTAACACTGTTCCCCAAAATCGTGCGTCCAACCTAGCATTAAACTGCGAAGTATAATGCGTAGAATCTCTTAAAGTATCCTCAAATTTGCTTGTACCTTTAGTTTTTATTACATTTTACGTAATTAAAACGATGTAAGATGTTTTGAGTTACTCTGTCGGGAATATTTTGAGTAGTTATCGTACTTTTCAAATACATTTGCTGCATATCATCACATCATTGAAGCCCTTATTTGTATGTCAGCAAATGTTTCTAGGGACTGAAACAAATGGTCGTCAGAAAGTGTCGAAAACCTCAGGTGATGACATCCAATTCGACCCATATGAGGTCTTGGACACAAACCCACGGCGGCGGACAAAGGCAAGAAACGGTCATGGAAACCACTCGTGTCCATGTAAACTTATCTAACGAATATATTTGCAATTAAACAACAGAACGAAGCACAGAGGAAGAAGAAATCATCAGAACCCAAGTAAGAGAATGGCGATATTCAAAGACAACGAAGTCTTGACTTATCCTGTGCCATGTTTATTCACTTTCAGATACAAAGTTCAATCCGATGTACTGTGCTTGGCTTTTGGAACAGATTCCGATTTCTTCAACTGCAAGAAACCGAAGTGCCGTCGGCCAGGTGAAGAGTGCAGCCTTCCGGCGCGAGGCAGCAGTTGCACTGGGGACTCAGGTGCTCATCCCCTGTGGACGGGCACGTCATGTAGTCCACATCCAAGCAGTACAGTGGACAAGCGTTGGCGCTCGTCAACATCATCCCGGGATTCATTTCCAGTAGGAGTGTGCCTATCAAGAAACAAAGAAGGAAAACGAGGGTTTCATTCCCACTTTCTTTCATTCAATCTTGAAGAAAGGTTCGTTTAACGATAGCAAGGCTCACCACATAAGAGGAGAAGCACCAGACGACAGCATGCATTGCTCCGAGCCATGATGTTCCGGATGAGTTTTCTGATGGCACTTCGCTGCGGTCGTGCTTTTATGGCCAAAACGGAAGCCTCAAGTCAGTGGTTCTTATCCATCGGAGAATTATTAGCCGTATCGCGCTCGAACTCTGCACATCCACGTGCAAAGATTTGACTTTTCCGACAATTCAAAGGTGTTACTCCATGGAGACGAATTCAAGTTCGTGCTTTATTCAAAACTGCGGCCACTTCCAAGTTCAACTCCAAATGCTAAAGTGATGCTATAAGCGGATCATTGATGACGTTTGTGATGTATTTAAAAAAAAGGAGAAATTATAAAAAATTAATAAAAAATTTTGAAAAAAAATATTATTAAAAAATTATCACGTTAGCATCGACCGTCTGGCCGGCATCCACATCAGTGTCGACCGGCCAAATTTAGCCAAATGGACTAAATTGGCACAATTGCAAAATGTTTAAGACTAAATTAGCAAAAAAAAAATTAAGACTAAATTGAAAAATTTATAATAAGTTTAAGACTGTTTTGGTAATTTTCCCCCTACTAAAATATGCACATATGCAATTTATTCAAAATCAAAATATTGCAGTGGAAAATAATAGAAAATCCCCAAAAGTGCGGCAGTGTGCCTGGTGCCATGCGTGTCAACCTGACACAAAACCATACATTATGCGTTGCCATCATCAACGCATCCATCATGCGCACCTTTCTGGTGCACCCACAAGTCGAGTCCCAACCTTGCGGGCCGCAAATTAATCAATTCAATTTATTTATATATTCACTCTTTTTTTGGCCAATAAATAAATCTCAATTTAAGGGCAAACATCAATAAACTTTTTTGATCAATCAAACAATCGATCGAAAATCACAAGTTCTCAAACCATGCTTTAATACCACATGTAAGATCAAATCAATTCTATGCAAATCAAACCTTAATATTTACATAAATATCATAATCAAAATTTTAGAATAAGATGATTTTCATAATATTATAATAGGCGAGAGGTATACATTGATCCATGATGACTTCTTGTGAAGAAATTCATTATAGATGAGAAATCTTTTGAAGAAATAAGTTTTTCTTTCTTAACACCGTTAGGCTTTCTGACTTTTTTATTGAGAGAAAACCATTGCTCTTTTTAAGGGTTTGGAGAGAGGACTAGTTTTTAACTAGGGCTTTTTATAGTCACACCATCTATCAGGATGTATAGAAATCTAAGTAGCATCGACACTAACATGCCATACACGACACGCTGATATGTCATTTCTAAAATAATAGAGATTTCCAACATATTGGGACACGTTGTATATTAATTATATATTTTTATACAAACATGATAAATGATCATTTTTATAATTATTTCAATCAAATTAATTAAATTCAAATTCATAAATAAATAATAAAAAAAGAACACAGAATCAATTTATACTAAAAACATGAATTCATCGTTTGTTAATATCATTCATTTTTTCAATTTGACAAATTCAACTACATTCCATTTCAATAATCCATAAACCTTGGAGAAAAATAAAAAACCAAGCAATTCATATTCTTGACTCACGTATCAAAAGAGAAAAGAAAAGAAAACTTGGGGGAATTGTACGTCATGAGAAATGAGAGTCTGAAGAGAAGAAAAGATTGAGTCTTTCTCTTTCCCTTTTTATAATTTTATAATATTTTATATTTTGACCCTTCATTTATTGAGAATTTTTAAACTTTGTGCGTGTTGGAATTGTATGTTAGAGCGTGCCGAAAGATTTGACCATGTGTCCAATTTTCCAACACCTATTCACCATGTGTCAGAGCGTGTCAAAATGTGTTGGAGCATGTCGGACACAACACAAAGGATCCCGAAGAGTATCGGTGCTTCTTAGATAGCAATTAGAATACGATTCTCTATTGACCAATAGGAATTTAGTACCTAATAATTGTTATATCTAAACTACATATGGGTCATTAATCATGTGGGCCACAATAAAATCCAATAGGATGGCCAGTGTCGATCGGCATCCATGTCAGCGCTCTCCGGTCAAATTTGGCCTTGTGGACTAAATTGTCACAATTATAAAAGGTTTAGGATTGAATTGGCCAAAAAAAATTTGGAACTGAATTAGCAGAATGACAATAGGTTTATGACTTTTTTAGTAATTCTCCCTATCTTCACATCATCGAAGCTTTTATTTGTATGTCAGAAAATGTTATGAGGGACTGAAACATATGATGGTCGGAAAGTGTCGAAAACCTTCAAGTGATAATAGCCATATCAACCCATATGAGGTCTTGTACACCAACCCAACGGACAAAGCCAAGAAACGGTCATGGAGGCCGCTCGAGTCCTTGTACATTCGTCTCACGAATACAAGTACAATAAAACAACAGAACAAAGCACGAAGGAAGAAGAAATCATCAGAAACCTAGTAAGAGAATGGCGATATTCAAAGACAACGAAGTCTTGACTTATTCCTCTGCCATCTTTATTCAATTTCGGATAAAAAGTTCGACGAACAGGCTGCGATTTCTTCAACTGCAAGAAATCGATGTGCCGTCGGGCAGGTGAAGAGTGCAGCCTTTCGGAGCGTTGCAGCAGTTGCACGGGGCACTCAGGTGCTTATCCCCAGTGGAGGGGCACGTCATGTACTCCACCTCCACGCAGATAAACGGACAATCGACGGCGCTCATCACCATCGTCCCGGGGTTCATTTCCAGCAGGAGTGCACCTACAAAGAAACAAAGAAGCAAAACGAGGATTTCATTCCCACTTGTTCCATTCAATCTTGAAGAATGAGAAGTGCATACATATAGTAAGGCTCACCACATAGGAGGAGAAGCAAGAGACTACAGCATGCATTGCTCCGAGCCATGTTGTTCCGGATGAGTTTTCTGATGGCACTTACACTGCGGTCGTACTTTTATAGCCGAAAGTCAGGGATTCTTATCGTTCCCATCGGAGAATCATTAGCCGTATCGCGCTCGAACTCTGCATATCCACGCATAAAGATTTGACTTTTCTGACAATTCAAAGGTGTTACTCCATGAAGACGGATTCGCGTTTGTGCATTTTCCAAAACCGCGGCCACTTCCAAATTCAATGAAGTCATACTATTAGGGCATCATTGATGACATTTGTCGCGTATTAAAAAAATAGGAAAATTACTAAAAAAGCAAAAACAAAAAAAAGTCCTGAAGTTGCGTGGACAATTTTTACAATTTTAACAAAAATCTGAATTTTTATAAATTTTTTAATTTGTTCTTTTTTATTTTCTTTTTATTTCATTGTGGTGAGTGAGGGCTACCCGTGCAAGCCTTCACCAGCCTTCATGGTGTCTTCTAGTGAAACAATTATTTGAGAATAGTCATCTAGATTGCATCCAAAGAGACGTAATAAGAAAAATGTAATTAGTCAACATTTATATTATTTCAATAGTAAAAGTTATATATTCAATACACGTGCAAATTATTTAATTTTTCACCCAATCTTTTCAAGAGAGTTTTCTAAGGACTCCGTTGTATTATCGATGTGTTTTACATTATATTCTTCTCCCATAACGATAAAGGCAATATCATGTTTAAGAAAATGACCTACACATACCTCACAACTTATTTCCTTTTGATTTCTCTCACGATTTATATACAGTTGATGAGATTCGAATGAATGATCTCCAGTTCTTGATCAGCTATAAATTTCTCAGTACTTGTAATGAAAGTGAATGAGAATAATGTATCGATGGATCGGAATAATGGACGGCTGTTGCTTAACCTCTTTGAAAAGCAATGTTTAACGGGCTTCTCTTTTCCTTCTAATAACACCAGTAATTTGGACTTCTAACTCAGACGCACACACAACCATCCCGTTCATATGCAACTTGCAAGGCCATATTCGTTCACTTTGGAGTGTCCAGGGCCATCTCTTGCTAAAGTCGATATGGACTGCAGCAAGCTATCTCTCCGGCATTCTCTGTGGTACTCTAGATTCACACCGTGAAGCTCGTAGCTTTCCAGTGTCGAGCGAGGAATACCCTGACGAGCAGATGGTCGTTCCCTAGAATTGCAGAAATGAAAGCTGTGGAAACCGGGAGATGAAGAATCGAGAATCTCACCTCAAGAATCCAGTTGATGTACTTGACCTTGTTCGCGTGAAGGTTGACGTCTAGATCGTTCCATCTTGGCTGGAGAATCCAATTGTAAGGAAATAGAGCACGACCAAAATCGAAATGCTACTAATCAAAGCTATCGAGTCGGGACAAGTCTAAGTCATTGCGTGGTAAAAAAACCAAAACTTTTCTTAGTTGATGGACATTTCGAGTTATTGGTGAGCTTCAAATTGTGTTGTTAATATGGGTGTCGCAGTAAGTTTTTTATTAGGTAATTGGTTGATAAGTTATTAACATTGCAATGAATTTCATTACAATGTCAGTTGTTTATCAACTTCACTAGTTAATGAGTTATCACCGTTATAAATTAGCTACTTCAATTTGAATGACATACCGACTTTTATTACGATTAAGTTACCGTTATTAGTTTTAGCTAATCATCTTTTATTTGAGTCATTTACTAGCAATTTATCGGTCATTTTGGAATTACCAACATTTTTCTAGTGAAGCTATCAATGTTTTTATGTGGTTGACAATTATTATATCAAATTCCCAACTTGAATTTGAGTTAGCCCTCAACTTCTCTTTCCATTAAGCTAAGCGACTAGTTTGAACCACCAATTCTTATTTAAGTGATTTCCGAATTACTAACTCGTGGTAACAACTTTCCAACTTTCTAATTTTTAATATTAATAGCATGGCAATACAATTTATGCCGCTTACCAATACACTAAAGTTACCAGCTCTTTGTATCACCCAATTTCAAGTTGAGTAACTTACCTACATTTTTCCGTTGCTTCATATATTTTGTCATATCGTTGATAGGTCATTTAAAACTTAACAAATTACCAACATTTACTCTTCAAACAACCACACTTTAAACAAAAATATACTTAGCAAACTTTTTTTTTTATCTTATTAAATTGCCAACTAGTTTTAAATATCAATTACTATTGAGTCATCAAGGCGCTTTTTGGTTATTTTGGCACCAATCAATTTGGTATTCATAAAATGGTGAAAAAATAGTCACATATCTTATTAACCTCTACCCGAGTCCGCCTATAAAATTTAACATAAGTTGATAACTTACAAACCGGTACGAAATTGTTCAATTCATTACAATATTGGCAACATACTAACCTATAATCGTGCCTATACAATTTTAAAAGAATTGGCAATTCATAAAATTTCGGTAGGATTTGACAATTTACTAAACATTATGTTGTTGGTAGATTCATTTTAATGTTGGTAACTACCATCTACTAACGTCTAAGTCAATTTGTAAAATCTGAAGATAGTTGGTGCCTCCCTTACCAATTAGAAGTTGGTAAATTCATGAAAATTTAGATAACTTACTAACCTCCTACTCAAGTCCATTTGTAAAATCTATAAGAAAGTTGGTAAATTACGAATCAATTTGACTTTGGACATTGATTAATAAATTAACAACTTCTTAACTAGTTGTCTGATAAGTGATAATTGACTAATCACTCATTTTCTTTTTACCAAAGGTATTTGGAGCTTAGGAACAACTTCAAAATTACATTAACCACGGAAAAATTTCCATGTTTTACCACCAGGGACTTTAGAAACTAGTAATCACTTACGGCCAACCCTGTTCGAACGTAATCTGCTGTCTTTGCATCCAGTGGCCGCAGTTTCGCATTGTCCATGTTGACGATAGGCATTTGTCCATGTCTACGATAGGACTATGGTTCTCTGTATGAACTTCTATCTCCCTTTTTATCTTCTCTATGAAATTTGAGAGTCTCCTTGTTTCCTTGTTGATCAGGACTGTTTGCCTGAAATGGTACATAATTTATACTGAAAGGAAAGTGGAAAGAGCATGTTTGCCCAAATCCAGTGCATATTGTGTGGACATACCATATTGCTTTCACCATAGTTTTTCTGGTTTTTGGATCACGAATAAACCACTCTACCGTTCTTCCCAGATGCAAATGTCCAAGTGTCTACTTCGATAACACTGTTCCTGTAAATATTAGAGGAAAAAACGATGCTGTTGTTGCCATCTACAAGTGATTCACAATTCACATATGATCTTTTCCATTTTGGTTCTAAACTACGTTGAGAAATGTAACTTATGCTATCTTTTGCTTAGGGTTTAAGATCAGGGACTGAAATGCAGCCCTTTTAATATATCGGTCACGGAGTCTTGGAACTTCATGGTTCAGGAGACTTGAACCATCTTCTGGACATGAAAAGTTGATGCTTTTAGTGTATCAAATGTGCTTATCATAATGGCCAATTACCAGAGAGGGTAGGTATCGACCACAATCTGCGCCCTACGTACCACCCACACTAGGTTCCTTTTACACATCTCCGGTGTGCAACCAAAACCATCAGCCAGTAACCCCACGCCTTTGCAGTGGTTCAGTGCCGTTTCCTTCACCATGCAAAAGCAATGAAATGAGCTTGAGAGGAAAAAGGCAAGTGTGCATAACAAAAAAGTGAAAGAGACTCCAACCTGCAACTAGTTCATTAGGGCCTCCATAGTTGCTTTACAATCAGTGCCTACCTCGGATGATCTAACTGGGAAACTTTGGTGGAACACAAGCCCACCCTGCAGCATTCTTCCCTCGAACAGGTTGAGCGTAATGTTGTATCGCCTACCTTTTATATGAGAAAGTATTGATACCGACTTAGCGACCCTGTTGATAATGGACAGAAACACACTACTGAAATGCGATGGCTTGGTAATTTTCCTCTTAGGAAGAAGCGCTGTGTCATTTTCACACTTCGCATTCTGCGCTGATTCAACTAGGTTGACAAGTAGTTCCCTGTTTTTGAGACAAAATCGGGCTTGTACTGCTAGTGTCAAACTTCTGGGAGGAGCTGAATTCACATCTTTTCCAAACTTACTTTGTTTACATGTCCTTACCCGACAATTCAAATTCACTAATTCATAAGCCAATAAGAAAATAGAAGGTAAATTGTCATTGTGGATGTCCAAGTCGCCGCCATGGATCTACTGATGAGGACCCAGTGGTCTTTTATGTGATTTTCCTCTTTGTAAGCTGCATCAGTTGAACACTTCCATGAAGAAGTACGAAAGTTTCAGTTTATTCTACATGTGGCATTGCAAGGACGATACCATGTCTGAATCATAAGAGTACAGAGGAAATTAAGGGGAAGGCATGATTTGTCATTGGAACAATCTGCAAACATGAACTTAGTCTATATAGCAGAATTGTCGCCCACCAATCTGCTAAAGTTCAAGCTTGGACAAGAGCACTTGTGAGCTACACCCACCCCAGGGAAAGAGAATGAATACTAGGCATAATCATGACAAGCTTCGTCCTGAACTGAGTTCAGTTCCAAACAAATTCTTTGGCATGGCAATAACTGAAGCAAAATTAAATAAAGGGAAAAAAGAGAGTAGATGAACTCAAATAAGAAACTAGCCGCTATATAGTGGTGCATGAACGTTGCGTACTGATGTGTTCACTGGAAAGCAGTTTTTGTTCAGAGAGTCAAACACAAAAGTGAGAAGCAAGTCAAGTTCATTTTTTGCTAGAAAACCAAAAAATGACTTAAATATAGAAGGGAAGTCTCTTACTTGGTTGACATGTGTAATGCAGGACTGAAGGTGTTGAGGCATTCTTATATAGGCAATGGCATTGGCATTGAGAGGGTTGTGTTGTGTTCCTGTCCTGGAAGCAAGGCTCTCCCCCAAGAATGGGTACAAACAAGCCATTTCCCAAGAGCCAGAATTCTATTTGTTAAGGGTCATACTAACAAGTGTCCCTATATATTTGGGAAGCATACTTAATATGCGATAATTTGATTTTCAAAAGAGTCGATCATACACAACACAGAAGAAGCCAGCGGATTGAAAACGGCAAAGCTCCTTCAATTAAATGCTCATAACAAGTGACCCCGAGACACTCATTCACAAAATCTTAAGTATAACTTGTTTTTGTTACACTCCAACTATGGTTGTTTTGGGGTTCGATTAAGCCAATAAGGTCCTCATTCCTACCCAATGGATTTGACGTAAATAATTTTCAACCCAAACCATAATTCTGTGTTAGTTCAGTTTGCATTCGGTTTTGTTCGGTCATACAGATGATAGACACGATAGCCATCAAACTATAAAAACTAGGGAACAACCCTCAGCCACAATCTTTTGCTGCTCTTTTTCCTTAAAGATGGTCTCACCTAAAACAATGTAAAGGATGGTTTGAAAGAGGTCAAAGCAATACAAAAGATGAGAACGGAAAATGGAAACGACAGTTTGGCCAGTTAGGGGCATTTTTTCGGGTAAGAATCGGGGAACATTTTGACCTTAGATAGTATAGCGCATTGATCATATTGATAAATGATAGGCTTGGCGAAATTAATACGACTATTAATATGACTTGACCTACGGATTATTACTTCACTTCTATCTACGTGTGAGTGAGTTAAATCTTGCTGAAGTCATCTTTCTCATCAAAATGATGATGGAGACCAAGTGGGGGTAAGTAGGTGAAACGGTACTCGTTCAGTGGCAAGGTAGTCAACAAAGAAATTTACAGATTGAAAATTTTGTTGATATAATAAAGGGTCGTGCTTTCTTTCATCCTCGGAATTGAGGGAATTTCTTATGATCCGTATTCCGGTTGGTGGATCTTAAGCGTGAGCATCGAGTCTGCATGTGGGCCGTGTTCGAAAGTTGTAAGTCACCAACTAAAGACTCGGTTGGTGACTTCTCTGATTCGCAGCGGAGGAAAACCTAACCTTGATAGCTTTAGGTTATAGATTCGTCATCTCCATCTTTTCTTTTCTGGGTTAAGCTTTAGAAGATGTTTTGGGAATGAGCCGGATCATTACAAGTTAATGTAGCTGTAGTAAGACCTTATAGTTATATTCTCTGTTGTTTCAAAACAAAGTGGATAGAAAAACAAAATAATCCAACGCACAAAAAGGTGGTGTTCAGGTACCTAACAAAATATGTTTAGGTACCAAGTGTTTGGTGGTGCTGTTACTGTCCTTGGCAGCAGCATACGCAACTTGTTGAAATTCAAATATGCATATATGGCACGGTGAGCACAAAATTTCTACCTGATCTGTTAAAGCCCTTGCTATTTCTGATCCATTCTCAAGAAGCACCTGGCGATCAAATTCAATTCCTTCATCTGCGTCACTCTGTCTAGAACATCTCTCAATTCTTCCAATGGAGACCACAACGAGCTGTTCCTCCCAGAGTCTCTTCGGAACTCTATATTCACACCATGAGGCTCATTGTTTTCCAATGTCAACCGAGGAACACCCCTGACAACCCAGAAGTTTGTTCTGTGGAGTAAATGAAATAAAATTGTTGAACCTGAAGTTGTATAGAGAAAGAATTCACCTGAGAATCCAGCCGATGCACTTGACATTGTTCACATACTAATGGACATTTAGATCATTCCTTGTTGGCTAGAGCATTGAGTGCAAAAGATAGGGGTCACTTGCACTAGTTCCTCATAAGAAAAGAGAGCACGACAAGAATTGGAATGCTGCTATAAGCTATCAAGTAGAGAAAACCAGAAGCACTTACAGCCAGCTCTGTTCGAATGTAATTTGCTGTCTCGGTATTTAGTGGTCGTAGTTGTGTATTTTTTATGTCAATATTATGATCAATGTGCATTGCAGAGACTTCCATCTCCAGTCTTATCTTCTTTTTAAGGTTGAACACGATAGTAAATAGAAAGACACCCACTAACTGGAAAACAACTCAAGCAAAGGGATGTAAAAATACATCGGTAGGGGAGCGTTCCGCCTTAGAGGGAAGCACCCGCGAGAGCAGGGGTGGAAAGCGAGAGCAGGGGTGGAAAGAGAAGTATCTTTAATTATTCACAAGCTTGATTTAAGGCTGAAGATTGTGGCATTTATATATAAGCATTGGGCATCCTTTTGGTTGTGCTGTCCTGGAAGCAGGGCTGTGTCCCCAGAACAGATAGACTACAGATAGCCATTCCTAAGAGCCATTTTCTTTCCTATAAATAAGTCCTAAGAGCCATTTAGTCATCCTTTCACTCTATTTTGGTTCTCTTTCCATTAAGCTATGCATGTTTCATAGTTTGATTTGGTTCGTTCAGGTATATTTTTAATCTTATCCCATAAAATTAGATTATTAAAATTTCCACCAAAACCAGGACCACAAAACTTAAACCAAATCTATAAGGCTTCAAGTTCATTTTGCAACCAGTCCTAGGTATTGATGGATGGTTGCTGTTTTTACCTCATCTGAAAAGCAAAAGCAATGTCTTCCTTGACTTCTCTGGTTTACTCTTCTGACAGGAACCAAATGGACAGCGAGTGGCATATCCTAAGGGAGACAAGTTCCATCATATCATACAGGCTTGGGAACATTCGTTAACTATCTTTGCAACCCATTTTCCTGTGGAGGTCTCACTATTTAGGTTGAATCATGGGCAAAGTGTATAAGATCAGAATCGAAAATGGAAACTCCAATTTGGCCTATCAGGACACTTTTTCACCTTAGATGTCCTGGAACCTCGATCATGTGGATAGACTTGCTAGAGAAACAGCTGTGGCTTAATGCACTAATTAATGAAAAAGCGGCGAATTCTCTACATGGGGAGTAAACTGATAACCCAGACCTTTTTTATCGTTCTTTTTGTGCCCTAATTTGTGTCAATCCTTTGGCATGTTGAGTAGGATGCCTGCAAACAGTCCTTGCCTGTAACCTAACATAGCTTTCCAGGACAGCTACACTGATCATGACAAAAAATAAAATAAAATTTCAACCCGAAGCCATTATCAGGTTTCGGCAAGGTCTGCTCCTAAGACAAAGTCGAACTAACCGTCTAATAAAACTAACTACATAATGGCAACAAAATGAAGCCATTCATCTTCTCCTTTTGAATCTTTTGAGATCGGATGGTTACTATCTTTGGTGTATTCTCTTTCACCGCATATCCAAGCAAAAAACTTTGCAAAGATGTGGGGGGGATCCTGGAAGTGGTGAAGGCAAATTAGCAGCATTTCTCGAATGCCTAGGCCTAATTGGTGATTCACCCAAATGCATTGCACTCTTGTGCTTCATTGTCTACTCCGACAAGAATGCACATAAATGCGAGTAAAGGCGCGGGGCCGCTTTGAAATAGCTAGGTGCATTCAAACGTTAAATGATCAATGAGACCAGCAATTTACATCTGATAGAGAAGCCAGAGGGCATCTAGAGATGCTGAAAATACTTCACCAGACGACAAATCACCAAAGTTAAGGTAGAAGGATGGTGAGAGGCATATTGACGTTTGACTTGATTCATGTCTGATTGAGAACTGTACCTTGATGATGTTTAAAACATTATTGAAATGACTAGAACACACCAAATGAAGCACTCCTCCGCTATGTCGTTTACTGATTTTGGCTCTTTCTCGTTTCTTAGCGGTAGAATTGGGTATTCGAACCCCAACAGATGCACACATGCATCGAGTGAGACCTCATTTGCAGGGAGGCAAAGGTGGCCTGTGAAGTCACTAAGAATAGGAAACGCTGCGATTCGAACAGGGTATCCACTGCATTCGCACTGAGCGCTGGACCAATCACTCAGTCCCTTTATCATCCGTAAGCTATAGTTCTGGTGAAGAACCAAGATCAAAAGCAGCGGTCTGGTCTGAATAATCAACGGCCAGGATCGTCGATTAACGGAGCCGACAAAGGGCTCAAACAGATCCTGCTTTGTGAATGTAAAGGACACGATTGATGATGAAAAGACCACATAACCTGTGACACTACGTGCTGTCAAATGTACTTCGATAAATTGAAAAACAATTCAATCAAGTAAAGAGAACATTACCCAGCATTAATCATTACGCTGATTTCTCCAGGCGGTTTACCTAATATACATTCTACTTTTATGAGAAGGTATGCTCACTTTTGAAATTCGTATCCCTATTCTCTACTTAAAAATCATATAAATTAATCTCAAATCAACCATGCATTGTATTTACCCTAATGAACACCATTTTTACATGAAAAGGGGGAGGTGAGGGATTCAAATCCCCACTTTCTCACAAATTAGAGTGGGAACAATTTAATTTTAGATGTAAATTTTAACTCTTGCATCTTATAAGGAGTAGAGTAGGATTGACATAAAAAAAAAAAAAAAAAAAAAAAAAACTCAAACCAAGAAATAGAATAGAATTTCAACTCACATACCCTACAAGAAATATAGTAGGACTAACCAAAAAAAAAATCTCAAACCAATTGTGCTTATAGTGTGAAAAGAAAAAACTAATTATTGCTAAATAAAGGGTAGCAAGATCATTTTTGATATAACCACTCCCCTCTTTTATTTCTTAAATAATCTCAATTGCACATTTAAATATACAATTTCCATGATAAAACACGAGTTATCCAACATCAAAGAAGAATTATCGCAATCATGTATAATCATATTATAACTACCAAAAATCTCCATTAATTCGATTTCTACTTTTCTCAATTATATTTTTTATAGGGAAAAAGACACCAAAAACCCCAAACTATATGATAATTTTAGCAAATCTCGAATTTTTTTGTGTGAAAAAATCCATAATTTACCCCGAGACTTTTTAATCAAAGGGCATTTTCGTCTTTTCCTTTTTTTTTTTTTTTTCTTTTTTTTTTTTTTTTTTTTCTTCCCTTTGCTAAAGAAAATAAGGAAAAGATGAAAATGCCCTTTAGTTAAAAAGTATGTGGTAAATGTGTCCCCAAGTGTTATGTTCGAGGATTTTTCGTGGCAAAAATTCACAGAAAATTGTCCCAAGTGGCATAGTTTAGGGTAAAATTGTCCCAATGGACATAGTTTGGGGTTTTTTATGGTAAAAAAAAAAGTTTATGGTAAAATTGTCCCAACGGATATAGTTCAGGATTTTTGGTGACATTAGCAAATCTCGAATTAAGTAAATCCATAAAACTTGGGCCTTTTTTAAGATTTTAAAAACTACGGACCGTAAATGTGGGTAGCCTGTCAGATATAACGGTGGGACCCCCCACTTCGACAAGAAAAAGGCTTACGCATAATCCACGTGGAGCGGACCGGGGGCTGTTAGAACGGACTCCAATTCGGTCGGACGTCCGTGGCCGTCCGTCCAACTCCAATCCAACGGACCAGATGTCTCGCTCCGTCACCGCCACCCCTGGTGCTGTGACCAGTGATCACGTCTTCTCTCTCTCTCTCTCTCTCTCTCCCTCTTTCTCTCTCTCTCGTTCTGAACAGAAGAGCTGACGTCATATGCGCTCTGAGAATGTGAATTCGAGGTGAGTGAAGCCCCTCCCCCTCTCTCCCTCCCTCGCTCGATCTTCAGTTCACTTCTCCAAGCTGCGTTTGCTCTCCTCCTCCTCCTCCTCCTCTTCTTCCGTCTTGGGTCGATGTGAATCTGGGGAATCGATGGCATTCGTGACCTTCGGCGCGCAGCTTTTCTTGGAAATGATATGACCGGCTGACGATGCGCATCGAATCTTGATTTTGCGAATTCCGCTTAGGTGATCGGTTTGACACTGACCATGATGTTGATTTATCGTGCAGTCTCATGGGTTGACGTGAATTTTTGTAGGAATTACGGGGTTTCCATGAACTCCCGGGTCTTGATTTTTTGTCTGGTTTCCCTTAGCATCGTAAATTTTCCTCTTTGAATAGGTTTAGGATGTATCTTGAACGTCTGCCGTTTCTCCGACCGGGTCTTAGGTTTTACATGGTCCTAGCATTAGGTTTTAGTGTTTTTCTTATCCCTTAAGATTGCCGTTCTTCTTTGATTGCTCTTTCCTGAGTTTAATGAGCTCCTGGTAATGACACTAATGAATTCTTTTGGTCCTATTCTGGAGGGTTCTTAGAAGAGAAGCTCGACAATCAGTTGATTTGTTGACATTTACTGATACCAAGTGTCGGGAGTTTTGTGGAAAGATTATAAAATTTTCATGTTTTTTGGAGCTATTATTCTTTGAAGCAAGTTCGATAAGACAGGAAGCTCGCAACTTATAACTCACAATGTTGGACACTCCTGCCATATAGGTTTGTCTTTGGGTCGACTTAGATGGATGTTGGAGCTCCCGAACGACATAGAGATAGCCAGATAGATCGGTATCCTTTGCTGATGGAACAAGCAGAGGGTAGTAGTGGTCATCAGCACATAATTGATGTAGAGAGAAATGGTGACACCTCATTGACCTCATCTCATGGTGATCAGCAACGCAGGGTAGACTCAACAGAGGATGACGATGAACTTTCGCCGAGCGCACCAGCCCCTGTGGATCAAACAACTGTAAATTCATCAAACAGATTGAACTCCACAAATTCCTCAAGCACAAGAAGAAGTGATGATTACCACCAGCATCGCAGAAGTCCATTGAATTCTGCACTATGGATTTCGGTTGAGTTAGTTGTCACCATGGGTCAAATTATAGCATCCGTGGTGGTGTTATCATTGTCGAGACATGAAAACCCAGAGGCTCCACTATTTGCATGGGTTGTAGGTTATGCATCTGGTTGTGTGGCAACGCTGCCCATCCTATACTGGCGTTATCGTTCTCGCAACCGTGGTAGTGATCAGGAGTCCAATCGAACCCATCAAGGGACTTCTCACATCAGTCAATCGGAACCTAGATCTTATACAGCCATCTCTGTCACACCGTCCAATGATGAGGGTAATCAACATTTTGGAGAATCGGCTTCATGGAATGGCCAAACTGCTGACACTCTGAGTTCACGGTAAAGTTCAGTTTTTGTTTTATTCAAATTGGATTTCATTTTGCACGTTGTGGGATATAATTGGCATCTTTCGGAACATCCTTTTCTTTACAATCTATGATAGATGGAATCAAGAGCTAGTTTCTCTTTTTGCAGACTTAGTGGACTGGTGGACCATTTCAAGATGGCCTTAGACTGTTTTTTTGCTGTGTGGTTTGTTGTCGGCAACGTGTGGATTTTCGGAGGTCACTCTTCACCTTCTGATGCTCCGAAACTGTATAGGTACCAATTATAGGGACTCTGTTCTGTTCTGTTCTGTCTATACATGTAATGGCCGTGCTTGATCACGCTGTTTTCTGGCCCTTTTGCAGGTTATGTATAGTATTTCTAACTTTTAGCTGTATTGGATATGCCATGCCTTTTATACTTTGTGCAACAATTTGTTGCTGCCTACCTTGCATAATGTCTGTTCTGGGCATCCGAGAAGACTTTTCGCAGACAAGAGGTGCCACCTCAGAATCCATCAATGCTCTTCCAGTTTACAAATTCAAGGTGAAGCAAGACTTAAATGCTGATGGCGGGGATTTTAACCCAGGAGGAAGTGAAGGTGGGTTCTTGGCTCCAGGGACAGAAAAGGAGCGTTTCTTGTCGGGAGAAGATGCAGTAAGCTCAATACCCACTTGTGTTCTCCTGTACCAATTCTGCAGTTATAGTACCCTCCTGCTGAATTTTGACCTATAATGTAGGACTAGCATTTGATTTTATGTCCTTAAAAGAAACGCATTGCCTCACATTTGCTTGTCTGTTCCTTAACACGGTGAAGTTATCTTGATAGCTGCAAGTGGCAAATGCTTATTATCGGCAGCTAGGCATGATAATTTTCTTCAAGCCAGCAAGGTGATGTTGCCATTGTATTCGTGCAGGTTTGCTGTATTTGCTTGTCGAGATATGGAGATAACGATGAACTAAAAGAGCTACCTTGTCACCATGTCTTCCATGTTGAGTGCATTGATAAATGGCTAAAGATCAATGCTTCATGCCCCCTCTGTAAAAGTGAGATTAGCGAGAGCAGTGGGCTTTCGCAGTCTGACAGAGACAGCTAGAATTAAGGATGAGTTTTAAGTAGCTCAAGAATTTGCGTAGGGGAGCTGCCCATGAATGTGCCAACTGCCATGTGTACTCATCAGACTTGCGATGAAACAGGGCCTCTTTGCAGAGAGGAGTATTCACTTGGCACAGGTAGCAAGAGTCTTGCGACGCGTCGGATGATTCACCATCGCTACACGATGGAGAAGTGAATCCCTTGCTTGGGAGAGGTCCCACTTTGTCAGGACGTGTAAATGTGAGGGCAAAGTTGAATGCTTGACTCGTTTGCTGGGTCCTGTGAAACGATCTTGGGAGCGTGCTGCAATGGCTAAGGTACCTTTGCGCACGGATCGGCGTATCTCAGGATAATGGTAATGATGTATATAACTTGTTCGAGAACACAGCACATGGTGTATTGAATCGAGTAAATTGCAATAAGCTGTAACTATTCATCGTGTCTGTTTTTCTATTTCAGCGCCCTTGGTGTGGGCATGCTTATGATAGATGAAGGACCTCAGTATTGTTGCTGTTACAGACTTCCAGTTACCCAAGGCTGGTCAAGAAATAGCTAGCATGCTGTAGGGCTTAATCAAAGTTCTCTCAATATGCTAAAAATTGCTGAATTGCCCATAGAACAACTTGGTTTTTATTTTCCCTTTTCTAAACACTGAAGGCAGATGGACAATAGAATTTGGAAGAACTTTGGTGGATGAAAAACTGATAATAGATAGCAATGGCATTTTAGTCTTTGGTTTTGTTCCCATGATTCTGTTTGTTTTGTAAAAAATGTTCTGTTCATTTTGTGAAAAATGAGTGATCTGAAAATATTTTTTGAATATCGATCGCTTGTAAAGATTAAAGATTAAAATAATGAGTCAATGAAAAGTGTTTTAATCACTACAACCATGTATATACAAACATTCTTGTGGACGTTAAAATATCTCTTTTTTATTTATTTTTGTGAGCTATACGTGTAATATTTATTTTAAAAATGATATAAACAATCAATTTTAAAAAATATTTTTTAATAATTTATTTTTATGAAATAAATTGACCTAAAAGCATCACGCATGAGAGATGAGAGGGCATTCTACAAGTGCATCGGTTTGGGATTCATAGGAAAAGGAACATCTGCTCTATTCTTCACTTAATATATTTCATACCATTTATATTATTATTTTGATTGTGGCCTAAAATGGGGAAAAGAGTGCATAATTTCAAGGGAAAATGCCAAATAAGGATCTTAAATTGTGTTATTTTCTCAAATAGTGATTCGATATAGAGATTGTTTCAAATAAGAATATAAAGTGATTAAATTAGTCTCAAATAAAGATCCAAACTCACCGGCAGCCAAATTTTACTAGCCTGTGAGTGTGAGGTATTTTCAGCTCCAGAACATGGACAATTTTGTCCTAAAAAAATTGGTTAAAAGCTAACAAACCCTAAAATAAAAAGAAAACCCAAATTACTTATTTATTTCTTCCCAACTTCTTCCCTGCGCCGTGCATCCATCGACGACCCTTCATCCCCAAATTTATGTGTTCGTGCTGTTTCTTTGAATGATTGTTTTTTTTTTTTTTTTTTTTTTTTTTTTTTTGCCTTACAAACATTTCGTTGCCCCATCCATCTTCTCCAATTGAAGCTGAGACCCAAACCTGGGCTCGCTCCTTTTTTGTCAGCTATCGCATCCTCTCTTCTCGCCATAGCCACATCATGACTGCTAATCTTCTTTTCGGAATACTAAAATATCATCAAACAACACTTTGAAGCCTCAGTCTAAAAACACCTCAAAGTCATCCATCCAATCAAAACCCCACAGCAGCAACACAAGACAAATGGAATCAAACCAACCAAGGATGAACAAAACAAAAACCCGCACAAACGAATTCAATTACACTTCGAGATTTGGTGGAATTTGCGAAAGAAGAGAATGAGAAGAAAAAAATAAGTAATTTTGGGACTTTTTCTCTTAGGGTTTGTTAGTTTTTATCTAGATTTTTTCTTTAAACAAAGTTACCCATATTTCAAGCTCACCAGCCAACGAGTTCAAATCCTTATTTGAGACTGATTTAACCATTTCAAATCCTTATCTTTTTATTTTAAAAAATAGTACAACTTCGAATCCCTATTTGAAAATTTTCCTAATTCCATCCTTATGCTGATGCCAAAACAAACAAAAATGGCGTGCTATTATTTTCGCATTTTCTAGATTTACTTTTAAGAGCTTCAAAAGAGTTAGAAGCAAGAGAAATTCCAAAGCCCTCAACAGACAATTTCTTTGAAGGTTGTAAAAGGAAAAATTAGGACACAGGAAAAAAAAACTTTTTTAACTTCCTACACTCTAGAGAAACTTCCATGCCAGGAAACAGATCAAGTCCACCAAAATATGCTGTACCTCTCCAACAACAGTACTATCAGGAGACCATTTGTATTCATCTATTTTCATTAGTGATATGGAAAAACCAAAAGAAGATAAATTTGTAGGTTCGTATTAGCAACAGTTAACTTTCATGGCCCAAAAGAGAGAAATCGAAGAACAAAAACCAACCCAGAAGTGCGTGTTATTTGATGCAAAATCTATCATTTGTAACATCTCATCCCAAAATTTTTCACAGAATGCAATGATTATACAAAGGAAAAACAATGGTTGACATAATTAAGGAAAGTACAACATATCTCCAGAAGTAAGTTTGCAGAGGCCACTTTGTTCTTAATCCTGACGAAGCATCACTTCTCAAAAATTTCTCCTGTCGCTCCTCCTCAGGGATCTCCTATAGATTGTAAAGCTATCAACGCAAAAGGGAAAACCTTAGTTCAATGCATATTCCCATGGAGCCCGCCACCTTTCTCATTCACGCCCACAGACACGTGGCTATGAAATCCGACCAGAAAGGAAAGTGGAGGAAGATTATACACGATTAGCAAAAGAAATTCCAAGATGAGGGTGAGAGAGAGAGGGGGGGGAGAGATGGAGGGAGAGGGCAAAAACAGAACAGAAGCAAATGCCAATCCAATAAAGCGACAGAATGGCCATGAACCGGAAAAGGCCGCATGAATGATACTTCCCCAGTGGCTGAACGCATTATCTCCAAAGCCGTGCAGTGATCTTACTCTCATGCATACTGATGAATGTAGAATTACATTGCCCAAACTGAGCTTTCAACTACACTTTGTTAGATTGAGAGGTCCTTTAAAGCTTCCAGTTTTCCATTCGGCGCAAGAGAATCCATGTTTATGCCACCCGCAGAATGGTTGACTCCATTTTCAGGATTACTAGAAATCTGGTTGTAAGTGGACTTAAGAACTGCAGAACTGCGACTTCCTTCAAAATACGTGGAGTATGGGAAGTATTCGGCACAACATACTTTCCATCCTGTTGAAGATGTGTTTTACAAGTGTCAGAGACACCATCTCAAAAGTCAAATCTAGCTTTATCCAAGCATGATATCCCATCTTTGTATTCAGTAAAATGAGTAAGCCAATAAGCAAGTAGGGATAGAAGAATCATCATCAGTAACGAAATTCACTGACGAGATCCCTCCCTCCCTCCCTCTCTCTCACACCCTGACACACCCACCTAGCAACCCATTTGCTATCCTATACTCCAATTATTCCAACAGATACTCCAAATTCCATGCATAACTTTAATTGGCAACAGTTGACAAGATCAAAACTTACTTGACGCAGCATCCATATCAACTAATACCGAGGAGAGTAGCTTGTGAACTGCAATGCAGTCCTTGAGTTTCCATTCCTTAACTGATCCGAGTGCTCCATTTCTATCCAACATAATACGGACATGCTCAACAGATTATCAAGGGGATGGCAGTGTAAAACAGTCCAAAACAAATGAAATGAAGATGGTAGAACTTCATATTACCAAACAGTACCTTTCCACCAAGTTATTGCTTGAATCCTCAATTAATTTCACAGCCTTGCCCTTATTGCTGGGTTCCAAAAGATACAGCATTTCTGCAGCAGCTGCCCTGTGCATCAAGGAATCTGCGCACAAGCACACACATGCACGCACAAAAAAGACCAAGCACACTCAGAACATGTTATAGCACATCTATAAAAAAAATTCTGATGTTGATGATACCTTTATGCTTTTCAAGGAATGACTCATTAGCCTCTAACAGAGACTTCTCATGCAACTGACTGCAAGATGAACAATTATGTGTTAGGACTGTCATAAAACCAACAAGCGAGCAAGATACAGCAAGTCAGAAAGACATGTTGCAGAGAACCTGATTTCTGGTCGCTCCGCTTCTAATACAGTCCAAATAAGTTTCTCTGAGTCGGTAGCTGGGGCAGCCATGGAACTAACTCCGTGGAAAAACCTTAACTGCAGCATAAGAAGCACCCATCAGGACAATACAGAGCCCTCAAAGCCTCTAGCAACCAGGGTAACAATATAGACCACCGCCAAAAAGAGTTGAGGAAAAAGCAGCAGCAAGACAGATCAACATACTATGACTTGCATCAAAATTTAGAGACACCCATAGATGCGACAAATATATCAAACAGCTCAACCCAAGGAGTTAAGAGGACATATGAGAATGATGTAATATATCTGAGTGCAAGCAAGAGAGAAACTAACCAGGCACCTATGCGTATCAGGGCTTTCAGCATCCAACCTGAGCAGCTGCTTCACTGCCTGGATCCATGAAAAGGGAGCAGCACATAAAGATGCATAGATGCATATATAAAAACAGAGTTAAGCAGAAAATTATATTGCAAGCAGCACATATATAGGAAAAAGAAACAGAATATTTACCAGCTCATCATTTAGTTACTCCAAATGATATGGTATAAGAAGTTTCAAGAGTAAGAAAGTCAATGAACAAAAGAAAAGGAAAAGCAAAGTAACCCCAGACTAAATTACCTGAAAAGCAAGCAAAGTTTTCCGCTTTCTCATATTTACTTCAAACGAAAGAATGTGCGTTTCCAAAGAATTGGGTGAGCTCTTTTGAAGCCGCATCAAGTACTTTGTTGCCTCTGATAGTGGATCCTCGACCTACCACCACATATACATAATGGAGTCCAGCCACGGCAGTAACTAACTATTAATAAAAAGAAAGCTAAAAAATAAAAATAAAAATAAAAAAATTGGTCAAACAAAAACCTGCAATAACTTCTCCCCATGAGGATCAGGATCGACAGGCTTGACAGGCTTTTTGCCAGACTTCGAGACGCCAGTACTGCTTGACTCTTCAATTTTAACTTCTGCTTCCTACAGAAGATGCAGACTATCAGAAAACTTTACAGGAAGAGAGCACAGAAGCACAAGAAACTATCAGTACTTTTTTAGCCCGTGCTTCTGCCTTTCTCTGTTTTTGTCTCAGCTTCTTTTTCTGAGAGGGTAGCAACTTTGACATTTCGTCATCTTCTTCAGTGGCTGACTTGGGAGGAGAATCAAACAGCTTAAGATAGCATCTGGACCATAAAAAGCCATTTCAAATGGAAGCCACCTAGCAGTTGAATGGTAATAGCACAAGTAGATGACAACCAACGGCTAACAGCAAAGAGATAGAGCCAAATGCCAATGCAAATCAACACACAAAATTCATGTGAAAACAGGCAACTTAACAATTGAAGTTTGAGTCTCATTAAATGTATCTAGAAACATATAGTGTGACAGCAGGTGTCACAGGGACCACTTACCACCATCATGGGGAACAACAAAAGAAAGAAAGATACCATAAAATACCTCATATCCCTTCATAAAACAAACTCAAAGATCAGTTGACACTTCCCAGTCAATTGAGGTGAAGAATCAACCACAAAATAAAAAAGTGGAATGCCCCGTCCATGCTACCATGGCTCTTCCACGTTTTGAGCCTATCATATAAATCATTTTGGCCAAAAAAGAGTTTTAACACCTTGGAAATGCTATCAGAAAGGTGGCACTAGGCACGAAGCATCGGTCTTAGGTGGAGAAAGAATAATTTATAACCATCAGTCTCTATGCAACCAAATTCTACAGAGTCGGACTGCAAAAAAACCTACTGGTGCAGTTTCTTAGAGCAACAGATTGCCTGGCACAAGTTGCAACAGAAACCCAAAGAATGAGAAAAACTAGAAGATCCTCATTTTAGAAGATGCACGAACAGACGTTTCACCTGATAGCTCCAGCTGCTGCTTTATGGAAATATGGATACGAATGCAAACGGTCTTGAAATTTCAACATTTCCACATATGTACGAAGAGTCATTTTTCTTAGGCAATATGAATGGAAATCAAATTGGTCTTCTGTGATATCCGCATAGTGCTTCTCCACAGCTAAAAATTTCTTCAAAGCTCGTCCAAGATCACCTTGACGGAAGTAACTTTCACCAGAAGCAAGTTCATACCTCCAAAATATACATCCGTTAGCATCTGCAACGATATTTACAGCAAATTGCAGAACCTGTCCCGTATTTTATGAAACTTACCACATGCACTGCATATCATGAAGGTTATTGTGCTGATCACCATCTTTTGTGAACAAGACAGCAGTTTTTTCCGCCAAACTCACCTTCAAAAGGAATCTTTTCTTCACCCGACAGACACATAGCAGATAAAAAGATTACTGGAATATACCACAGGATGATGTAACAACTTAAAAACCTGGTCAGCTTGCAGCATACGCTTGACACATTCACTGTTGATGTAGCGATCAGCAAGATCCATGCACCTAGCTTCATCTGCCAAAGCAGCTGCAGCTGCCAAATCGCCAGCATGCTTCAATATTCTACTCTGTAGATTACACAAAAATACAAACAAGTTGAAAATCCAAAACAACTTAAAACAGTAAAAAGAATGAGATAAGCCCAGAATGTCCTTAAGTATGCATCATCAATGAAGCTTACAGACCTTGACCAGGTACAGATCGATTACAGTTGGAGTATGTTTAATAGCCTCATCAATTTTTGACAGAGCAACATCAAACTGGCCCCTTCTATCATAATGCTGCATCAATACGCATTCCGTAAGAAATCTCAGGGAGGGAAAGTAAAATAGAACACAGCAGAGAGCCACCTAATGAAACAAGGGAAGCCGACTAGAGAAGAGCCCACCTGTGCCAGAAGAAACAAAGTCCACATAAGAGTTGAAGGCGGCTCTTTCTCTTCCCTGCACCAACAATTGTGAGGAACCGAACAGAATACTCAATACAATGACATAATCAGCATCACAGTTTTCTGTATAAGTTATGCTTATCATGCAATATGTTGCAGCATATGTGGACCACATCCTAGCCAACCCACCCCAGAAACATTAAAGGATTTCCAGCAGTACAAACCATGAAAGCGTATTGCATGGCTAGCAGACCAGAAAAAACTAGCAAGACCATTGACCCACCACAAGTATACAGCTTAAGTGCAATGGACAAATACAAAGCTCGATCGAGTTATTAATTTGTGGATTTACCACCAAAAGCGTGTTTTCTAGTATTTTCATGTATTCAGCATCTGCAACACAAAAATTTCAATGAATTTATAATTATACTTTCTAATTGAAACAATGAGCCAGTCAGGTGTAATTACCTTCCTGGATATCCCTTGGTGGTCTCAATAGAATGCTCCAACTCAAGAAATAATTGCTCCAAAATGTCGGCCTGTAAGAGAGCACCAACCAAAAAAATGATACCCAACGACCATAAAAGTTCTCACAGATGCACATCAAAGAACCACTTCAGTAAGAGGTTGTGAAATTGTTTTAACATTTGATCCTTGTCATAGACTAACCTTCCCCAGGTGATCATACAATGGGGAGAGATCAGAAAATAATGAAGGAACACCCTGCAAATCAAACAAAACATTCAAAAAAACTGTCACAATAAGTTTAACCATCATTATCCCATGTAAAAGAATCATATAACCTTAGTCAAGAGAGGCTTTATGTAGTTAATCGCAGCTTCCCGCAACTCGTCACCTTGTAGAAAATCAAGAGGTATCCTCTGAAAGGAAATAGAGAACAGAATTACAATGTTATAAAAAAAAAAATGTACTTCTGCTTATAATGGATACTAACGGAAAAAACAGCATTTAAAAATGGCTAGAATAAATTTAAAATGGGGAAAGTCGCATAAATAGGAACCAAAAAAATAACCATAGAGAACAAATGAAGGGGAGAATAAAAGAAACTACTAATTTTGTCGGTGGAAGAAAAGAGGAAGGGACTGATCTTGTTCTGTCAAAAAAAGCATAAAGCCAACTGTCAGAAGCTCATGCAAGATTCTACACAATTCCCTTTGAAATCTACAGGCTGGTAATCAAAACCAGCATGATGTCAATGTCATACTAAGAAAGCTGTCACTGACACAAATCACAGAAGACGACAGATTAGAAAGTGGAAGAACACCTGCTTGAAAACTGAGAAAAGCCAACACCCACCCCGAGAAGACACATGCTTTGGTTAATACTAACTGATTTTTATCCATGAATAAACAATGTTGTTCAAGGGTACATAGATACCGTTTAACTGGAAAGAATATCACAATTCAGGACCTCTCTTTTCCGAAAAAAACATAAATTCATCTTTTAATTTTGGTTGTGCAACATAATATTCCCACATCATACTTAAATACCAGTGATTAAGACAATAAACGTATTTGAAAAAATTTTACCACCATCGACCATTGACAGACACAAGGATTTTCTGCTTCAGCTAAAGTAGACTTTAGGCATGCAATATATTCTCTCAAGCTAAGTAACCCAACAAAGAATCTCCTACTAAACTTTTACTCTCAAACAGGTATTGTTCATTAAAAAGCAAACTTTTGCCAAAGATTTCAGAAGTAGACTGCCACAATGTTAAGGCAATAATTTTGTCACCCAACAATTTGCAGCAATAATGCCAGGAAGACTCACTCCACTGCCAAATATGATGCAGCTTGGTAAAGGTTACTGGATCTAAAAATATTGTTTAGAAAACATATAGTAACATAATGCTTTTACCTTAACAGCAGAAGACCGAGCAAATTGCTCTGCAAGGGATCCATACAGGGAGATCAACTGAACAATTTCATCAGAAGAGTACTGACCATCTGCTCGATATAACCCAGCACATTTCTGTAGACCCTCATAATAGCTGACAGCCAAAAGAGAGTGAAGTTAGCACTTGAAGTGAAGTATTTGCCTGTATAAATGCAAGTGAATGCACATGGAATTTATTTTCCTGCTAGAGCACATTGAAGTAAAAAGTCTTAAGTCATCGCAGATTACTGATCTTTAGTTTCACCAACATCTAGTCGAAGAATAGATGACAAAACACAAGTACATCAAATGTGAAAATGCAGGACACAAGCTATAATTCAGCTTATTATAGACAAAACCTGACATCATCATCTATTTTTATCAGACAGAAAAATTCTTCCACTTTGCCAAATCCACAGAGAGAACAAAAAAAATCACCTGTAATTATCTGGATTCATCGAAAGCAACAGCCTGTACAACTTACCACCTTCTTCAAGGTGATCAAGCTTCACCAAGAGAGAAACTTCTTCCTCTCTATATGCAATTCTGTCAAGCTAGATACCCAATTAACAAATTAATAAGCAACCAAGGTGACCAGGCTTAGTTTAATAATGTAGCAAGCCAATGAATTGAGAAGTTGATTTTACAATTTTTTGCTCCTTCTTGTACAATTCCTCAAGTGCTCTCTCGAGATATCCACATTCTTCCATCAAAGAAATCTGCACAACATAGCAGACAAAATACAAGCACAAATTTAACAGACTAGGGAGAAATAGCCAAATCAAGTCGCATTCCCGGTACGTCTTAGGAATGTAACACGTAACTAGATGCCAGTGAATCAACTATCAACAAAAGTTGCTCATTTGCATGCTTAAGCACAAAGTACAGCTTCTCTCCAAATTTACAAAACTGTAACTTTGTTTAAGTGTAGTTAACATCTACAAAAAACTTGGTTAGCAGAGATAAAGACACAACATGTGCAGAAGGAGTTAGTGCCAAACTAATTCTCAATCGTCTTCATATTTGCATAGTTAATCACATCCTTCAAAGGAAAAATGTGTAACCAGTGTTACCAGGATCACTACTGCCCCCTCCAAACAGCGATCTGGTATACCGCAATTTTAGGCAATCCCATCATATGTTTAAAAATTTTGAAATCTGGAAGAAATATTACATCAGAGGGATGGAATATGCTGACTGATCTTGAGCTGAAGAAGAAGAAGAGGAGGAGGAGGAGTCAAGAGAAATAGATAACTCTACTTTTCCAAACCTCAAGCAATGTGCAAAACCTTTAGATTTGACTTCATCCTTTTTTAATCTTTATTGAACATATCATCAACAACTTCAGAAGGGCATGGTTTCCTCAATATTTTAACTTCAGAAGGGCCAAAGGATGAAATTTATCTAGCCCAAGCCATTGTCTAAAAATCCAATGGTAACACATGGGTTAATCTAATTAAAAAGAAAAGGTCCAAATAGAAGTAGAGTCTGCATGAACATTACTCCAACCAATCCATACCCAATTCATACTTAGTATGTAATTGTATAAAAGAAACGGTATTAAAATATTTTAGAGGGTATATGTGCAAACATTAGAGTGATCCACCTTTTACAGACTGCATTTCCAAATAGCTAATTATCTAAGCCTACACCTGTGTTCTGCGAACCAAGGAAACTAGTGAATTCGTGAATCAGAATTCGCATAACATACCATAACCAAATTATGTTCCAGGTAACATTGTATATGACTAAGGTCTACAGATGACTCAAGCAACATAAATACTGATGAGCATTGACTTGTATATAGTAATGAGTTACTTCATCTACTAGAGTCAAGAATCAACACATCAGAATCAAAAAAAAAACAATCAAAATGAATTCAAGTGGTTACAGCACATGTGCTAAACCTTGTATAATAGCATTTCCCCATGTTCACACCGCTCATTTTCAGGAGGATAATCATCTTCCAGTGTCCCTTCATATGCTTCCAAAATATCAATTGCCTTTGAAGGGCTAGCAAAACCAAACAAAATGTTTAATGCAAAATAAAGCTTAGAAAACAGCGAAAACTATGCCATAATATTGGTGCTCAGAGTGACACCTAATGGCCTGAAACAGCAAAAGAATTTCAATTGCAACTGGAGTATGGTAATTTTGGTATGTCTACCGCACACATACAGACAGAATTGCATCTCTCCATTTAATGCAATGACACTAGCACAATATGTGGGAGATCCAACTAAGCATAAAGTCATAAAGAGATCAACTGGAACTTTTCTCATATCATCTACAAGAGCAGAGAGGCTCAACCTGCTACACCAAGAAAACACACTATATGACTACTTAATTTGTAGTGTCAAGCAGATTAAGATGCTCTCCCACCCAAAATACTCTCACCAATAAAGCGAGATAAAACGTCCTGAGATGCTAATGAAATTTATAAGGTGAAGAATAAGCCTGTTAAAAACCCACAAAGGTGCGAATCAAAGAAAAGAGCAGAATCATAAGAGTTTAACCCAGCAGAAGAGTTAAACAAAGAATATTTAATAAATAAAAAAAAGGGATGAGGGGCTCAATATCATCAACCCATCAGCTCATGGTAATCTGTGACCATCAATAGCTGTGGAAAGCAATAAGCTTCTTGATAAAAGAAAGAAATCCAGAACATGCAGTTTACTGTTCACAACAGATCTTTTCCCACTTCATAATCTTAAAAGCCATGACAACTTAATTACATTGGGGACAACAAAAGCTCACTTTTTTCAGCCAGTCCAAATTAGTATGAATAATATATGAAGCATGCGGATGGAAGGGGAACTTTAGGCCTGACTGACAAGAAGCCAATTTACATCTCATATAAAAGTTCACCATAATTAAGTGCTTTCTATTGTGAAGATCTTCAGACAAAGCATACTTTGAGTTTAAATGTTGAGAAACTGCAAAGCCTATCCAATTCATCCGATGATTGGGTTTCAGAGTCAGTAGCTGCTGCCTGGTTTCGACAAAGCCTGTCAAATCACGCATTTGTGCCTGTAAAATAAAATGGTGATCTCCAATGAGCAGAGATGAGAGAGAAGAGAAGATGAGGTCATACAGTGGGAGGTGATAAAAGCAGCAGCCTAATATCTTGAAAAACTAGAAAACCAACACAAATGAGGATGGATGAGCAAATAACATCTCAAAAACAATTTTAAACATTATAGCTACAAGAAAATGATCAGCAACGCCTTGTAAGAGCTGCTTCTGCTGTCAAAAAATTGCAGCAACTCTAATGGAGCATCTTGCATACTTTCAAAAGCAGAAGTAAGCGAAGACTGAAACAATACACTTCATTATCGATATGCAAGAGACAGTGCAATGAAGCTTTTGCAGCTTTTGCTGTTCCAATTTTCATATTTAAAGGTCTCTATAATTCTGATCATCTTTATATATGTAAAACACTTAAAGACATTTATTTTCACCGTAAAAACATAAAACTAAAGAGATCCTAAATACAGCAGCCTCTTTGTTAATCAATACAATAGATTGAAGCTAAACACCAATTTTAGCCACAACAATGCATCAAAACACACAAGCACCAAAGCTATGGCACTAGCTACAATAGCATTGCCTGCCCTTTAAGCACCAAATCTGTAGCACTGGCTACAATAACATTGTCTGCCCTTTAAGCAGAGACAGTATTCACTCGTGAAGATTTCACAACCAAATACATATGCCTTCCGAAGATTAATTTAGACAAGAGTAAATCCTCCCCACATTTCAAGGCCCACCATGCTTATAGAACCAAGATATCATAACTGTATTAATCCATGTTTGAAAATATGCCTGGGGCAGCAATTCCTAAAATTGCCAGCATATAGCATGAATTGTATCTAAGTGAGGTTTATATCATCTAAAAACAGAAACAGAATGATTAGATATAGATATCAAGTGGACAGAATAATCAGTTCTACTGAAATCAAAGCATCTATATGGATCGATCAAAAGCCAATTAGTTGAAAAAAATAAACAAGGAACAGCCATCAGATGGCAGGCATTGAAGCTGAACACCATGAGCCCTATAACTCTGTAAGTCAAATTTTATTAAAGAAGATTTGAAGTCTCAAGCAATGGCATCAAGTTTTAACGATAAATGCTAGTACAGTGTCCAAAATACCAAGCCAAAGACTTCACTTACAGTCTGTCCCACATAGTATCAACACATGAACATACCTGTAAGAGTGAGAGGTCACGCAATATCTCGATATTGTCTGGATCTATTCTCAATGCATTTCGATAGCATTTGATTGCTTCCCTGTATTCTCTGTCTGAACGGTATAGGAGACCATACACATGCCAACAGACATGGCTTTTCAGGTCATTCTGCATCAACAGGAGACTTTGTAAAAAGGGTTGTCACCCCCCAATATAATACATAACACACAAGTTTGAGGAAAAAATCCAAACCTTTAGACCTTGTCGTACAAGTTCATATGCTTCGCTTTTACGATCCATGCAGTTTAAGGTTAAGCCCTTCATTGATAAGGTTTCTGTTGACAAGGACGGGTACTCAAATCATCAAGGCAGATCACAACTCAGATTAAGGTCAAGATAGAACATTCCGAGTGAATTTCTTGAAGTAGTAAAACAGATTGTGCAGAAAATTACAGCAGGAAGAATTAGAACACTTATGGCGATTGATGCATCACTTTTCAATTATTAATCGCAACTTTTCTTTCCGTTCCTCCCTTTCCTCATCTTCCACTAAAAGAGTTGCCTTTCAGTCTTTAGGAGTAAACTTACAGACCATATGGCATTGATATACCCAACAGATAAATGAAACTTCCAAATTTCATCAAGTTAAAATACCTAAGTTGAAAAGAGTAAAAACCCACAGGTTAAAGAGATCGAAGGCATATTGACCATCTTTTCAATCAGTTGGAATTACCTGGATGATCTACTAAACTCACTCTTATGCCTTCAATCAGAATTTCAAAAGCAATAACATAAATATCAGCAGCTCCCTCAATTTAGCCACCTCGGATTAGTTTCCGCTCCTTTTCGCGTTAGGCAGGCTCATGATCAGATTTCAACAAGATATTTTACCATGAAGACTCCTCAAGTATTTAATCGAACAGCCCATAGAGCTTACATAATCAGTACAATAAAATTCATTAAGCTTCTCAAGCTATCAATAGAACAAAAGTCCTCTTTGCCAACTTTTAGCCTAATTACTAGCATTCTCTCACAATTCAGTTTAATTTTAAATACACAATTTGTAATTGTTTACCAAACATAAACCAAGAGGTTCCCAAATTACACAAACAGAACCATCTCAATATGCGAAAAGCAACGTCTCTCCTCCATTTGCAAGATTCTTGTATGACAGCAAGACAGAAGAGTATTGCATATCCAAACACCAAATTGAGTGAATTTACCTCCATGTTCTGGAAACTTCTTCAAGATGGAATCTGCTGCCTTCAATCCCTTCTTATACTGTTTAGTTTCATATGATTTCTGCAACACACAAAAAAATTTTGGGTTGTCACATCTATTTAAAAGAGACGAAGGCATGTGGGTGTACAATGAGAAATTCTTTCGCCTCTAGGGTCAATCTGATAACACAAGAAAAATAGCACCATTAAGAATGGAGCCAATATCATAGTGCAGGCAAGATGCATCTGCACCAAACAATAGATCACCTAGATACCGAGCTTGATATTACTACAATCTAATAAAAATTTATCACTATTTTAACCAATCATAAACTTGCTGGATGGAGTAAGCACTTCAGAAAACTTGGAAGTGGCAGATTGTTTTGACCCAATCAGAAACTACAATATGCTTCTCTAAGTTATGTAACTGTCCATGGAGCAGCGTTGATACAAGATCAATGCTTTGAGCAAGAAAAGAAAGACACTGAGTACTCCCAACCAGCCGCATTGAAAATCTCACCCATCGAAATTTAATTTAGCCTTGCAAAAAAAAATCATCAGCCCTTCAAATGCATAGAATAAACAGCAGCCGACTTTGTTTACAAAAACCTGACAGCCGATGATCTTCCAATCACGTTAAAACGCCTCATTTCATAGGGAACCTCAAAGTGGCTCTATTTCATTATATTCCAAAATACGAAATGAATGACTATTAAACGATACAGTCCATCACACGACCGCCTCATCCAAAAATTTTCGGGTAAGCAACGACAGCAACTCGAGACCTTAACCCAACATCCCCATTAGTCAAAAGCAAATCAGAGGAGTCACTGACACACAAACTCCAGCACTTTTGCAGACTGTCAACTTCCTCCACCTAAGGGGGTCCGTGCGAGCCACCAAAAAAAAAAAAACTCAGCTTTCGGCCAATCGGGCGAGCAATCCGATTGGACGAAGGGCTCAACCAGCTCCGCCCGTCCCTTACTCAGAAGCACCGAGGGGAGAGGCGGGGACTGGCTAAACCGAACCCTAGGGTTTAAGAACTGGGCAAAGCGGCGGCGGAGGAGACGCAATTCACTGCACTCCAATCATCTCGCGGCGAAGAGACGACCGTCCCCCGATGGGAAAAGGGAGAAGGGGGGAATCGAGGAGGGAGGATCGAAGGCTTACGACGATGAGCTTGAAGAGGTTGGCCTCCTTCTGAGGCAGAGACGCGCCCATTGCTAGTCACACAGAGAGAGCAACGCAGAGCGAGAGAGGGAGAGAGGGAGAGAGGGAGAGAGAGAGAGAGGAAGGGGGGCAAGGGAGTGGTGGCGTTTATCTGCTGCAACCCTATTGCGAGGAAGAAGAGAAGTCTGTCAAGTGCAGCGACAACGAGAGCGAGCGTCCCAGCTTCTTGAGGGAGGGGGTTGAATCGTGGGGAGGGTTTTCGGAGTTTTCTCTCTCTCTCTCTCTTCACGCGTGCGGGCGTGTGGGAAGCCAAGGTAATTAAACCGGTTTTTTACATTATAATCGTGATTTAAAAATAGTTTTTTTTCCCTCTTTAGCAAGTAAACACCGAAATTAAACACCATTTCCATCTTCTTCTTTTTCCTTCCTTTCTTTTCCAAAAAGTTGCGATGCATTTATAGTTTGGAGATGGTCAGATTTTTAGAGCATTTTATTTAAAAGTTAATATTATGAAAAACCCAAAGTTACCACGTCTTGTAAGTATATATTTATGACGAATTTACCACAAATTAATTTTTTTTATTATAAAAAAATCTCAAACCAATATAACTGTGACAATTTTACCATATGTTCAATTTTGCACGTAACAAGTATACTAGTTTGGGATTTTATCCTCTAATTTGTGATTTTTTGTGGTATTATCTAATATAATGAAACTTAAAGGAGAATAAAATTATCATAAATGCATCATTTAGAGATTTTTTGTAGTCAAATTAATTAGTTTAGAGTAAATTTATCATAAATATGTCATTTTAAAATTTTTTATAGTCAAAAAATTAATTTTTGATAAATTTGTCATAGATATATTAATATGAGATTTTACATGATTTTAACCATTTATTTAGTTATATTACATTTATTGCTCGTCAAATCGTGATTAAATCTAACTAAACGAATTATGTCACATTCCCAATGATTTTAATCATTTATTTAATTATATTATATTCATTGCTAGTCAAGTCATGATTAGATCTGACTAGACGAATTCTACCACATTCCCAATGTCATGGTGCTTCGATACTAATGAATAATAATTTTTTTCCATCGTAAGGATGATCTACTGTTTGAGTATAAATGTTCAATAATAATATAGGTACAAATTCACCTATCTAATGCGGGAATGCGCGTGGTTGGATGGTTAATCGCGCGTGCTTTTTCCATTTTTTTTTTTTTTTACTTTGGAGCAAGAAGTTCCACTTCATATGCGATGAAAATGACCTGGACCAAAGTTCCACCAAAAAGGCTTTCAAGCCGTGAAATTAAGATCCGAATTTGATTCCACATTATACCACACGAGACTTTGGGGAAAATATTCGATAATGGGATTCCTCAGAAAATAATAAAATAAATAAATAAATAAATAATTTTTCCCCGGTACAGTATTCTTAAATTTATTTTCATCCTTAAAACCACGACTGCGCTGACGGCTGACCTCAGTTGAATCTTCGCATCGCGTGACGCCAATTTTTGACCAAAACTATCCACCCTAAAAAAAGAAAAACTCAAATAAATGATATAAACTAATGTTACACTATTCCTTATTTCACCCCTTCATTTCCTTCCATAGGCAGAATGTAACACCAAGTTTAAGTTCCAGCAAAGGAGTGGTAGTCTAACCTACGAATGAACCGTTGAATGACATCGTTGTTTCAAACAAAGGAAAGATGGGTCTGTCAATCTGTGCCTTCCAACCACCGTGCCCATGCCAGTGCCCGTGCCGCCAGGCGAACTCCCAAGACATCTTCAGGGAATTTCTACAAGGCAAGTCGCCTAACATGTCAACCTGAGGCGTGGTTCGTACGTCCATGGCTCTGATCTATATAGACCATCTTCAATAAGGTTGAAGCTAACAATAGAGGCAAGAAGGATCTGGTCCGTTCAGCCTGTAGAGACTTCTAAAGTCCATATGCTCTATGATACTCTACTTGTCGAAACTGAGAACACCTTCAACAGAAATTTACCATTGGGGTAGGAGGGAGACATGCTAGTGAACCGAGAATAAGGCAAAACTTGCCACAAAGTACCGATGTAGTTAGATATTCGTTGCAAATTATACACTACTAAGACAGACCAGATCCAGTTAACCCTCAAAATTCTGGAACGTTAGCAGCCACAGTGTTGTATGCGAGTTCTATTTCCTGTTCAGTCATTTCGATGGTCTCATCACTGTCGTATCCAGCCGCTGCTTCAGCAGAGATGGCTGCCTTTTTCCCTTTGGATTTCCGATCATCAGTGCTAGGCTTCTTTCGCTTCATTGAAGCATCATCCAAATGACTATATTCTGCTTCATAAATTTGCTTACAATCCACAGCCTTTCTGTGGAGATCTGCATTTGAGATCGAAGTAGCAGTATTTCCAGAGCCCTCAAGCTTAATTAGCTCCTCCACCACATGAGGTACAATGTTCCATTGTTCACTAATTCGTTGGACATCCTGCATCGAGTCATGTTTGCATCATCCAAACTGAAAGCTCAAATATCCCAGGCCAGGACACAAATGTGATCTGGATATCAGGCTTATGCTGATCACAACAGACAACTCAAAGTTCGAGTTGGTTCCCTCATTTCATATTAAAATTATTGTTTTTCCTATTCATCAAAACACATGGATACACCAACTAAAACATACCTAGGATGCTACTTTGCAGTCAAATTTCACACAGCGCGCTCATGCATAGATATATACACTAGTTTATGTGAGGATACTAAAATATCATTTGCAAACACACTAGTCAATGAGAGGATACTATACCTGATTTTGCTCAAGGGCATCAATTGCATCTTGTAAGCAAGTTATTATCCCTTCAGCCGCTATTTTCTTTATCTCATCTGCTGGAGGCTGCAAGGTCAAAGCAGATGCTAAACACTAGCACTAAATATAGAATAAAACTGCCCAAGACAATTATAGCCATTCAGTAGAAAACAAAACTTTGCCAAATGAAACAACAGGCACCAAGATACACAGATTTGAGCTCATGGTTTAAGTAATATCTGCAACAAAGGATACAAAAATAATGAGATAAAGGAACTGTCAACTCTGCTACTTCTTTTTTCTCCTGGTTCTGAATACTTTTCCAGTACATTCATGGATCCTTTCTTAGTGGAAACCTCAATCCCACCAAAAGTAGATATTTATGAAGAATATTGGGATCTATTGCAAACTCAAATCTAATGATAAAAAATGGGTGGCAAAACAAATAACAACGAAAAGTAGAAAGCTAGAGCAATCAAAGACGACGGTGATCTACCGTTGAGACAGAGGGGCGGAAGGGGGGTTTTGGGGGGGGTTTGGGGGAGAGAGAGAGAGCCCACATGATAGTCCTTCAAGATGAATAGATATAGAAAGTTTGCCCATCAAAAACATACATCAAGGAACAAGCGGCAAACCCAGCTTTATTTTCTTTCTGCTTTGGCCAGAGCAAAGTTTGGTAGATTACACAATGGACTCATCAAACATGACAATCTACCGAATTTAAGGCCACCCACCTTTTCTTCTTGACCTTCCAGCCATGTGGTCGTTCTGTCCAGATCAATAATAGCCCAGCTCTTCACTTTTGAAGGAATCAAGAAGTCCTCAGTAACATTAGAATTTGCCTTCTGCTCAAGAGGACAACAGAACAGTAAGAACTGTAAAAAGGCAGATTAAAGATAACTGCATGAACGTCCAGAATCTTCATACAATTAAGGAAGCACACATTCATAGAGATATCATCAGCAAATATATGGTCCAATCAGTGCAGACAAAAATTTAAGAATTTGAACATCTTCAAATGATAAGCATTGGATAAACCTTTGAGGATGCAGCAGTTGACTGTCTGGACTGTGATCTTTTCTCAACTTGCTTATGATAACCTCTACCTGGTGACTTCTCTGAATCTGAAAGAAGGCTTTCGAAGCATCAAATTTACAGAGGTCATCAAAAGTTTAAGCTACCAATCACATTAATTTATTTGTCATGCCATTCCAAAATGAAGTCCATCATAACATGAACCCCACCCGGAACCATCTATTGTGCTCCCAAATCCTTCAATGCATTTTACATTTTCCAGTCGTGCAGTAAAAATTGCAGAGAGATGCAGAGACTCGGTTTTCCCACAAATTGCAGCATCAGATGACGGTCCTAGACCCTTCTCACAATAGAATTGAAAACTTATAATATATAGGTACCACCAGCATTCCAAGAGTAATAGATACAAGGGCATCACATATAGATCCATTTGATCCCAAACGAGCATTTACCAAGTTAGAATACCTTTGCCTGATTTATCTGAAATACTCCTCCTCCATGGTTTTCCAGCATGCATTAGATAACTTTCAATGTCAACTAGTTTTCTCTGGGTGTGGCACTCCGTTATCCACTCCTAATGTACACAAGCAAATGATCAAATTAATGCTGTTTTAAACTGATGATCTCATACTTACAATACAAGTGAAGCAAGTGATAAAACTAAGGCAAACTAAGAAGAAATGATGGGCTCGGGCAAAATGCAGTCTCTCACTATAGCACATTATTAGTTTTACCACTATTTTAGGAAAATAGAGTATGCAAAACATTCTCAACAACTGATAATAAGAAGGGAGAAAAAGATGCCATCCACACTACACTGCTCACAAGTAAGACATTTATGTAGCCCACCCAGTCAGTCTATCCAGCCCATGAAGCAAGACACAAATATATTTATCGAATCGTGATTTCCCTGTAGCACTAATCCTCCAGATTTGCCTGCCTAGACAAACCAGGCTAGCCAGCATCAGCATGAATGAACTATTTTCAACTTGAAAGCACAAGCAATTAATTGATACTTCACAAATGAGTCTACCAATACTTTCTTATCATTATATCTGCTGCAAAAGATTAACGGAATCATGGGACATTCCTTCTTGAGTTGAAGCAAGTCTTTCTTTCACTTTGAAGGAGAAAAGGAAGTAAAAATTTTACTATTCAGATACAAATAACTGATAGAGGGATTTTCATTATATTGCTATCCCAGCTGCGCCTAAACCACTTTTCTAAAGTCTATCCCTCATTGAATAAGCCCTGCTCCTAGTAAGGGAAGAGGCCTTTATTCCAAAAACAGTTAGGTCCAATTTGATTGGTCATCAAACAATCAAGCAGCTCTTTCAGCTTGTCCCCATCCTCCCACATCCTCACTGGGCAATGGCAATCCTGGGGCTGGACAGTCAGAGGAAGGTCACTTATGGAAAGTGGCAACAGGGGATGCTAAACAGGCCACCCAGTCAAGCAGGTAATCAGAAAATGAAATCAAATACTTCATGAAATTACTTAACTAGGGTACAAGAAAAGAGCATTTATCAATGCACGATATTGAAAACTCCTAAAAATGCCTCTTCTAATTAGTGATGTAAATGCCCATTACTAAGACAATCTTACAATGGCCTACTAGTATATCAAACAATAATCTGTCCATGAAGTCAGGAGAAAGCATCTACATCGAGAAAGAAGACACGTCGACTAATATGATAATCTCACTCCACCTTTCCAGAGTAATGAGAAGTCTAGACCAAAACAGGATGTTTAGGTGACTCATTCATGTAAAAGAAGATATTTCCCATTCAAAATACCTGCTTACCACAAGGTCATTTTAAGCAATTAAAAACTTGCATCAGGTAAGAATGTTGGCACCTTTGCAACAATTGTTCCATTGTCTGCCTCGACTTGTCGAAACTTTGGAGTATTTGGAAAAGCACAAACTAGTAGTGTGCAATCAGAGTTCCAGTCAGGCTGATATTCTGCTCCCATTTCAAGGGCCTGGGATCGCAGGGTCCTGCGCTCTGGATTGACAAAACCCGACAAGACAAAAACCACGCCCTCCTGTATGAATAATTTGCAACCTGAGCCCACTTTGAGATGCAAATCAGTAAAGACCTTGCGGAGGATATATTTGATTGTAGAAAACATCAGTACCAGAAGTTTGGAAAATGGCAAGGTATCCAAGGTCGATGAAGAAGGTTTCCCGCTGGTCTCGGATTTCTTGGCCAGTGTGCTGCTCTCGAGTTCTCCATCAAGCCCTTTGGCTTGTTCAGGCCTCTCATTTTCTCCAGTGTCTTCATCTTCACCAGAACCAGCTGCTTCCTTGCCATTCCTGGAACTCCCTTTGTGTTTGGAATTCATCCAGGAAGGAAGACTTCGTTTTGCAGTCTTGTTTCCCTTGTCACTTGGACTCATTTTTGAATTGGGCATGTAGATAATCCTGCAATTAGTGGGATCCTTTCAATCACAGGCTGCACAAAGTATTGACATGGCTGGGCAACAACCACTAATGTGCAGCACATGGGAAGCTACAATCATCGAAATTTAAATATATGGCGAGACTCATCAATATCAGCAACAATGAAATGTGACAACTTTGATGCACACTGCATATCGAGGAAACACGGACTAGAACAAGAATTAACACAGCCCCAGCTCTTACTGAGCAACCCTACCAAGTGAAACCACAAAACATCCACAGATTCCACTCGCGACCACAACTCTTGTTTCGCCGATGGTAGCAAAAATTGCATCACGCCCGACATCAAAGAACAGCTTGTTAAAAAATCAATTAGAGGGAGAGCGCGGCTCCAATACCACGAAATTGGGCATCCCCCAGACGACGCATCCACTGAAGCTCTCGGCGAAAATCATTATAACACATTCTCCAGGGCTTAAGCTATTAGGGGCGAAATCAAGCCAATCAGAAAGCTAAATAAAGGCAACGACCGAATCGACGCAATCACCGCAACGAAAAGGCGCTAATAAAATTATTCGACAAAAAATGCCGAGGCCATGACTCCTCCGGACCAGGACCAGGTTTTCGATTTCGTGCGTGAACTCCAAGCTAACGCCATCACTCCATGAACATTTGGAATCAGTGGGAAGCTAATTCTCAGCAGAATATAACGAGAAGAACTGCAATAATGAAAATTCAGCGAGCAGGTAGGGGAGAAGAAAGATCAAAGCACCTCTTCGCCTCTCCTGAGAACAAGCGCTGAAAATTTTCCCACCCTCTCTTCTAGAGCAGCAAGCGAGCAGTGTCCTCCTTCTGCATGTTCCCTGCCTTTGCTTTTCTTGAGATGGAAAAAAAAATACTTTAACTCCTACGAAGTTTGCTTTTCTTAAGGGGAAGGAAAAGGCCACTAAAAAAATCTTAAATTAAAAATTTGAAATAAATATGTCGCAATAAATATAGCATGAAATTTTTCATAATTTTTGCCTAATTTTTATGGTAAATTAGCACAACTTTTGCATTGATTTAATTTTTTACTCCAAACATAAATTGTGTTGATTTTTTTATAAATCCAAAAATCGGATTGGGTGGTTCTAAAATCTATCTATATAAGTCACTAAGTCCAAGTTTTTGGGAATCGAAGGTCATTAAATTGGTTCTTTGTTCAAGTCATGAATCAACTCACCTTAAAGTCAATTACATCCATATGATTATGGAGACACATGATTTTTTTCATAATTTTTTGAATTTGACATCAATAATTAGCATTTTATCTAATGAATAAGTTTTGCAATTTGAAATCCTCAGGATAAGTATATCACGATCTCATAAATCTTTTGTATAGGACATTTAAATTTGAATTTAAACCCTTTTCAAGTTCTCTTTAATATTCAATTTTCATATATATATATATATAGACTACTGATTATACCTAACTTCTCTTCCTAGCATAAAAAAAAAAAGACTACTTGTTACTTCTCTGCTCGGCCTTCTTTCTAGACTTACACAAAAATAAAAATTATTTTTTTCTCTTCCGTGAAAATTATTTAAAATGTTAATATATGAATTACGCAAAAGTTTTGAGGATTTTCAATTTAAAGAAAAGCCAAAATACCTAAGTGGCAAGGCTTATATTAAACAAAAAAAAATTAAAAGTAAAAGTAATTTCTAAACATATTCGCAACTCTACATGACACCTACTTTTATATAGTGTTTGAAATCTCAAAATTTAGGGTCACTTTTTCATATTAAAAATAGCTTGAACCATAAGCAACTTACATTTTTCAAATGAAAAAAAAATGAGAATTTTAAGATTGTCTATAACTTATTTAGGTATTTGAAGATAACTTATCTTTACATGCATAATGAGTAATATTTTGTACTTCACGAAATTTCTTTCACAGTGGGAGTTTGTTCATAGTGATTTTTTGCTTTCTACTTTTTAATTTTTATTTTCTGTTAAATCTCATAGCACTTAAGTGAACTTTGTTCTTAATTTTGGACACCCCAAATTTACATAATATACATAAAAAAAAGTCGACTCACAAATTATCAGTATATAACTTTTTTCACGGTCTTTTTATAAATTTCAAATAATACTTTTTATTCTTCGGCGAGAAAATAGGAAAGTTTTTTTTTTTTTAACGAGTCCAGGCAAAGCGAATAACTCTCCCACCCGGGCTCCGCTCCCGCTCAATCCCCTAACCTTTCGAAATCAATCAGAGACCCTCTCTCTCTCTCTCTCTCTCTCTCTCTCTCTCTCTCTCTAACGTCATCTCTCAGGGAAACCTTCCATCTGCTCCGCCCTCCGCCGCTCCGATCGATCGCTCCCCTCCGCATCGCCGCCGCCGGAGATGGCGAGCGGAGCTTGGCGGCCAGACCCGTCGGATCCGCTCGCGGAGTACTCCGTCCTCTCGCTCTTCCCCCGGACGCTCGGCGTCTTCAAGCGAGCCCCGGCGCCGTACGATCTCGAGCGCGACCTCGACTCGCTCCACGACCACCTCAAATCTGTCGTACTGCCTCTCTCTCTCTCTCCCCCCACCTGCTGCGCCCCTCTATCCGCGTTTAATTAAGTTTCCGTGCCGTTTCTTTGCTCTCTTTGCTCCCTGCCTGTCGTTCGCATGTTCTTTTTCTTCTTCTTTCGTCGTTTCGTTTAGGTTAACTCGTCTATTCTCCCGTTCTCGTAGCTCGATTTGTCTTAGAGAACAGGCCGTTTTACGCCGGACGCTGTGCGATGTGCGGAGTGAAGATAGGGAGTGGGTACACAGGGATCGACCCTGATATGCTTGGGCAGTGTGTCGGCACAACTCCACCTTTTTAACCCAAAAAATTAATCTAGAGGTTTAATTTACAAGATAATGTAGTGAGAGGAATTCCTGAGTATCATGCGGTCGCTGCTACTTACGAGCCTTATGCTTATTGCAGGAGGAAGTTAATCGAATCAGTAGTATTTGCCACCAACAAACGAGTTATCCCATCTTTTTGTCTTTATTTTGATATGTCTGTTCTATTATGCTCGAGGTTAAAGTAATTATGGGACTACTTGTTTGGTGGGTGAGGAAGTGCAATTGGAAGAAAAGCTCTTCAGAGCCTTTTTGATTTCTAGGAACTGTTCTTTATTATTGTTCTTTTGTTTTCTCGATAGGGTTCTTCATTGTTGCTCTGTTTCTTCTTTATTGGATGTATTTGTCCATGAAATGTTAGGCTTCTCGTATATCATTTATGTCATATGATGACTCTGATACATGTTAAATCCAACACTTGGGTATGAAGAATTAAATTCTTGGTCCACTTGATAAATTTTATCCCATTCTAGTACTGGCTGTGAAGATTGACTCTCTGGCCTTCACTAATTGCCTTTCTTTTCAGTCTTTATGAGAACTTTAATGGGAAATCTTGAGTTTTTTCTTGCACCATTGCAGGCATTACGAAGTCCCAAAAGACTTCTAGATCAAGCCAAGGCTATTGTCAGCAATAGTTCAGAACTCCTGAACACTAGTATCCCAAGTGAAGCAGCATCAGAAGACGAGAACGAAGCAAACACGGTGATGGCAAATGAAGTTACTAGAAAAAGAAGGCCTGGTTTGGGCCTCAAGCGACCTCGGTTTTCTCTGAAGCCTGATTCTAGGTAAAACTTGTTGAGAATCAGCTGTCTCAAAGAGTATCAACTTTAGCTTTTGTCCATCAGCTTCTGTTAAGTCATGTAAATCTTCATCTCACAGCCAGCCATTGGTGACCTTGGAGCCAACATTTGATATTGATAGATATGAAGATCCAGTTGAATTTTTCAAGGCTTATGAGATGTTTGAGAGTATGTTTCGTCTCCTGCATTTCATATAATCTTTCTGTATTTCATGAATTATGTGGATTAACTCTTATCTTGGGATTGGTCATAAGATGCCAAGCGGGAAATACACAGACAGACTGGAGTTTCAATGGATCAAAATCAGTACAATACTGTGAGAAATGCACGTCCCCGCCGACCAGGGACCTCGAGGTATGGTCTTTGCTTTTTTCTCCTCTTTTATTTGGTTGAGCAGCAAGATAGAGGGGAAGTTTTTTCTTCTTTTTTGTGACATATGATTAGCCAAATTGTCATTCTGACTTATATATACAGGAAGTCCTACAAAAATCTTTTTGATCAGTCTGTCATATCTTCACAATTGACATCTCAAAACGACATCATATCTTCACAATCAACGTCTCAAAACGACATTGTCCCTGGACCAGTTTATACTACACAACCTGAAGCAATTGAGTTGACAGATGAAACTGAATTAGCTGGTAAGTAGAGGTGGTTATCAACCTGAGGGTTTAAGTGTTAAATTTCAAGGTGGCTTTATTTATTCTTTCCAGCTCCACATTCTTGGTACCTGATCTGATAATATCCGCCATGATAGGTTCTGAGATGGCAGAAAACAAGATCGATGAACTTTTGGATGATTTGTTATCCAGAAATTGTGAAGATTTTGATGGAGATGGCGCGGTCAATCTTTTACAAGAGCACTTGCAGATTAAACCTGTTAGCATTGAGAACTTGAGCCTCCCTGATATGCAAGATATTATGGGGAATGACTTGAATGCTTCACAGAGAGAGACATCACGGGGTAGACGGGCACTTTCTGATATACAGAACGTTTTGAAGAGGATTCACAGTAAATCACCTTCGAAAAGCGGGGACGTTTCTAGAAAAAACATCCCTTCACCCCCAACAAAGAGTCCTCTTGCCCCATTGATATTATTGAAGAGACGTATGTTTAAGGATAACTCCATTGACCCATTTTCTGCTGCTAATATTGATGTAGCAGCCACGAAGAATTCTTCCCTCTCTAATTGCTTGGAAATTCACTCTGACGATGCTGACATGAGGAAAGACCTTAGTACTTCTGAAATGTCCAAGTCACCAATGGTTGAAGAAGATGCTGGTATAGTAGATAATGTGCATCAATCCAAACACATTACTGGATACTATTCTAATCTTTCACATACAGGTCGGTCCCAGTTCAGTCCCAACAATGACAATGAAAGCTTTAATTTGGATTTGATGACATTAGGAGAGGACTTACCTGATGCTTCTGCTGATATGAATAGTGGAACAGAGAAGGTGAACCATCCTCTTTTGTTTGTTCTCAATTCGTGATTGCTCTATTTTGTTTATTTGGGATATTGAACACACAATAATCTGCTGCAGGTAGCAGTCACATTTCCCCACTTTGATGTGGACATGCAGAACTCAACAATTGGAGAAGCGAATTGCAATGACCATGATCAAGTGGGTATGTTCCAGCTTTCTGCTTCGACTTAAAACATGAAACTCTTGTCTGGTAACTGTAGTCAATGGAGACTCTTAGATGACTGATTTTCTTGTTCTCACTTATTTTTCATATTCCTCAAGAGGGAGCTAAAGTGTAGTTTGCAGTTTTGAAAATGTACACCTCATGCAGTCACACGAGTACATCAATTTTGTTCTAGAAATTTTTACTTACTATGAGATAGCTTCTGCCAACAGATCCCTCAGACCATTCTACAATGAAAGATGATGGAACAGGTGGAATTCTGCCAACAGATCCCTCAGACCATTCTACAATGAAAGATGATGGAACAGGTGGAATTCTGCCAAAAGATCCCTCAGACCATTCTACAATGAAAGATGATGGAACAGGTGGAATTCTGCCAAAAGATCCCTCAGACCATTCTACGATGCAAGATGATGGAACAGATGGAACCTTAGCAAGTACTGACAGAGCTCCTGAAAAGCAAACTGAGGTAACCCCTTTGCTTTTGTGTTTCTTTTGGGCACCTAAAAACTGGTACAGAATGGTGTCTATGGGATAAATCTAAAATTTATACTTATAGAAATGACGATCATTATTGTTCAATGCTCTTTTAAGTCTCTGTTTGTTATTTGCATCTTGTGTGCAATGCAGCATGTGTTAATACTGAGACGACAATGTATGTCTGCGGGGCAGAACATGGTTTTGCATGCAGCAGTTCTGGTTACATTGACAATGTCTTGCTATGTTATAATGCCATACTTTGTAAATCAATGCTCATAAATCAATGCTCATGAAATGACTAAATGACATCTTTAATAAATTAAGAAAGGAACAAGCTCAGTAAATCTCATTGAGATGAATTTGTGAATTATCAAGAGGGTGAATGACTCCATTCTGCTTAAAAATATTCATAGTTTCATTTATTTATTGAAGTGATCTTAGTAATGGTTCCTGAAAATTAATTCTTAGTTTTTATTTCTTTTCTGTGTATGCCATGATAGATTAGGAGTTCTTGCTGTGAAATATAGTCGGTGTGCTGGAGCAACATTTATGCTTCTATGATAGACCTATGATTGATAGAAATGCACAAACAACCTTAGTTGCTAAGTGCTGATGTACTAGCTGGTCCTTTTTGATTTAAGATTTCACAGCTTTATGAATTTAACAATAAATAGAAAAATATGAAGCCTGAGATATTTGACTGCATCGAATGTTATTGTGAATCTGTTTTTGGATCTTGCATGTGATGGTATCGGAATGGTGTTTGAAAGGAAGAATACTGTATTAAAGATATAATCATTAACAGATAATACAAGACATAGCATTAATTGTTGAACTTGGGGCTAGTCCTATCCATTGAAGGCCGGCAGTGGACACTTCTGGGTTACTTGGAAAGGAGACACTATAGCTTCTGTTTGTTATGTCTGTTATCTTGCATCAGAAATATGATCTTGTTGTTATGCTTTGATCTGTGCTCCCTCCATCTTGCTTTGTTTCTTTTTAGGTACTCTAAGATGCTACCTTTCTCTAGCCCGTGCCTTGACTAACTTTTGATTATTTTTTTGGGCAAATACTAGCTCTTAATTGACTTTGCTGATGCTCCCAAGAATTCATTAAATGCCCATGAAAAAGCGAAGGCACATCCATCCAAGGGTCGCCTTAGGAAAGAACTTTCTAGGAGGCAAAGCCTTGCAGGTAGTTTTGCTAGCATTTGTATATGCAGTGAGATCCCACATGCTTGTTTGTATTATTATGTCATATCTTGATTTTTTTCCCCACTAGCTGCTGGCACATCATGGAATTCTGGAGTAAGGAGAAGCACCAGAATCAGGTCAAGACCTTTGGAATATTGGAAGGGCGAAAGATTTTTATATGGTCGTGTGCATGAGAGTAAGGACCCCTCATATGCTTTTTTGAATCATACGAGGAAAATATTCTGGTCAGGAAGGTTGTTTATTATATGCTGTGTCAGAATTCTTTTTATTAGCAACTGAGTGTTTCCTTTTCTTCGCTTTACGTCCTCAATTTATTGTGTCCACTATCGAAAGTATTGGACTTGGGTTTTCTATTTCCCCAATTTTTAATGTCAGCTCCTGAAGACTGGTAAGCTAAAATGTTTTTAAAATGGTCTGATAAAGGTTTCAATAAGCTATTTCTGCAGAATCAGGTTGAAGTCGAATGTTTGTTACTGCATATTGATGTTTTGCAACGCGCCACTGAAAATTCACATACAAATAACTGTCTGTTAGGTTTATGGCAAGTGACAAGAGCCACTAGGTCGTGATTGTGCTATAAGAGCTGATCCATATTTTCCTGAGCAGTTCTGTTTATCCTTATAAAGTTTACCATTGCATAAATTTATACAAGAATCCATATTAATACCTGCAACAAGCTATAGGAAGCCGTTTAAATTTGATGACTGCCATGAATGGATGTTCCGTTTAAATTTGACAAGCATCAGAAATTCATTTGACATGATAAATGCTAATCATTGTTATAGAACTGTCAGAATCTTGGATTTTCTCCCTGTGATCCCTACTCTGCAGTATGGAAAACCTAATCCTTGGCCAATCTCGTTGCAGGTTTAGCCACTGTAATTGGCATAAAGTATGTATCTCCTGGAAAGGCTGATGGAAAACCTTCTTTGAAGGTGAAGTCCTATGTTTCGGATAAATACAAGGAGCTTGTCGAACTAGCGTCTCTTCATTGAGATGCCATGTGCTCTTGTACTCTTGTTTACATCTTGTGAAACTTTTGTCATGACTCGTTAAGTTTTCATATTGAACATAATTTGATGTTCAGTAAACTTAATCCCTGTATATAGTTCCGTCTCTTCAAGCTTGACTTTCCTTTTCACATCTTCACTCATGGCCACTTGTTGGCATAATCTCTCAGACTGTAAACGTAGCCTAAAAGATTACTGGCAAAAACGCAATAAACAAGATTACTAGCCTATACTTCATTGGGTTTGGAGGGTAGGAGATCTAAGGAGTCACCTGTTTAGATGGTTGAGCAATGACCAATGAGCTTCAAAGAAACCAGGAGAGTGATCAGCTATGCCATATAAGGTCTAGGCAGAGTACCATTTAAGTTTGCGCAGTCTGGACGAAGGAAAGAATACAGGCCATTCTTGTTTGCTTCAAGGATTCTTCTTTTTCCTTCTCCTGGCTATGTCTTGTCGTAATTATCTCGTATTCAGGTGGCAAATTTTATTTATTTTTACCTTTGGGAATGAGAAGTACGGCTACATTTAGTCCTTGATGTTCAACAGTGTCCACTTGAAGATGTCAAACACAGATCCTACTCCGACGGATTAATGTGAATCATTCTCCATACCTTGGTCCCAAGGAACAACCAAAAACAGCATATCCTTTTGTATTCCATTAAGCATGCATCCTCTTTTTTTCTTTTTTTTCCCTATTGCTTTTTAATCAATCTTCTTGCTTTCCTGCCAAGGTCATTTTCCGTTGAATCTGTATGCATCACTTTGCTGAATTCATTTTTGAGGCGGAAGCTTTCCCTTGCCATCGCCTCATCAACCATGTAATCAATGTCCAACACGAGTGGCATGGTTTGCCCTTTATGAAGCATTGAGTTCGGGCATGTCGGGCCAACATTTGCCGTGTGTGGAGCTTTTAGTCACCAGTAAATGTTTTTTTTTTTTTTAAGTTAACCCCAACATAATTGAAAAGGGCAGAGTTCCACAGATGAAAGCTGGATGGGTGTTATATTTTAATTCTACTGAGTTCAAAGTGGTTTGTAGAAAGTTTTTAGTCTCAATTGAGCATATTCAAAGGTCACGCCCAGCGCAAGCACAAGGCCACAAGTCATGACCAGCAAAATTCAATTCATCCAAGGAATCCACTGAAGAAATACACCAGAAGCAAGCATGAATGAATGTACTTTCTTTTGCTCCTTATCACAGTGAATGTATTTGAAAACCATCCGCCACCATGCTAAAGTAGTGAATATACGGTCGCACAATTATTAGTGCTCTCCGAATGAACCGTGTACCATCAAGGGAATGACGATAGACATTGTCCGGTAGACATTGTCCGGTTTCAGAAGTTCACTTCGTTCTCAGGCAATGGAGGAGAACCTCTGTTAATTTTAGGTACATGTGCTGTTTTAGGTACATCCGCTCCACTTTTCTCCTTCCTCTCGTCCCCATCTGCTCCCTCACTGATGGGTTCTCAAGCAAAAACTGGAGGTCAAGGGCGAGTGCTTTAGCTCCTCGCCAACCAGGACTGTGAAGAAGTCCCGTTTCATCATGCTCGACAATCTCTTTTGTGCCTCCTGCATCAGTTCCAAGCACCTGCACCGTTCCAACTACGTGATGGCAAAAAGTTGTAACCATTTTGATCTCTCAGATGGATGCAGAGTGGAATATGAGGGGCACAGGCCGCGTTTCTAGGGAGTGACACAGGAACTACTAAAAGTTGGGAAAACGGTTAAAGAGAAAGGAGATTTACATGGATCAGTATCATCCCATCAGTATTGACAGGGAAAGGATCTGTGGATGGCTATGCTTATGCAGACAAAGGAAAGAGAAATCTAGCAAGAGAGAACTAATTTCCAACTCAGAAAAAGTAACCCTAAAGAACTTATGTAGAACAGAAACGATCACTGAAACAATGTTCAACGAATATCCTGTACTGAGAAAATTGTTCTTACCGGAAGGCCAAATGCCATTGCTTCTATTGTCACTCTCCCAAATGTTTCTCCTATCCCCTGCCGGCCATTCAAAGAGTTAAAATATCAACCATAACCAGAAAAGGAGAAAACGAGACGAGATCTCCAAATATTGTGATTTGAAATTGTTTGGTTTAGCAGTTCTGATCAGCATTTCTCCACTTTTTGATTGTTTTTCTTAATTGCATCCAAAATTAGCTGATGGAAGTGGTTACAGGCTAGCAATTTACAGAGGTGTCGCAAAAGAACGTCAAGCTTATATGTATAAATATTGTTTTCCTAAACATAATTCGGTTGCAAAAGTATGACAAAGTGAAGTGAGAACACAGCCTTTGGAGATGCCCAGCCAAGGAAGAACCACAAGATTAACCAAGACTGAGTGCAATATAGAAAGACCTGCAGGATACCTTGATCACACAGCCATTTTTTCAACTAGAAGCAAGCAATGAGTGAAAAACCAAAACGCCTTATATGGTTATTCAAATACTCGAAAGTCAAGCAGATTCAATATGAATATTCAGGGATATAAGGATTGACCGGCATTAATGTCGAAACTTGTCCAAAATGAAATTGAAAGTCTCCCTCTCTGTTCATTTAAACAAAGAGGGTGGTTCTGAAGGTTCCTTACCTGGGAGTTCATGACATAAGCATCAGCAGCTGAGTAAAGTGGAGCAACATGTGTAGTTGCTGGAGTCCATAGCACTGACTTTGATAAGTTTGAATGCAGGGATAAGAATCTTGACATTTTTTCGATATAAAGCAGTTTATTGCTTTTGGATCCCACTGAACCTATAAGTATCTTTAACGTATTGCTGTTCATTTTTTCGTTTTCTGATGGTTCTTTTCTCCTCTTTATTCTGTTCTTCATCCCTCTCTCATTCGTAGGACCAGAGGGGATAGATTGTTCCTTTGGCAATCCAATATTATCTGACTCCTCAAACAATGACCTTGAGTGATGCCCAGAAATCAAATTAAAATGTCCTTCTCGAAGTCTACTTGATTCTTCTGAGGAGTAATTTTCCATGACCAGATGTGCTGATTCAAGAAGCAAGAGCTGTCCTTTTCCCGGATTTATGCTACTCAAAGTTATCACAAGCATGTCTTCATCTGTCAGTCCCATCTCCTTTCTAACAAAATTTCTCAGTTTCTGCCTTTTCTCTATCATCCTTTCGGGGGTGAAAGATAGTGTATTTAGAGAACAGGCAATCCCAGCTACAAAAGCTAATTCATCATTAACTGATAAGGGTACTACTGCTGGTGCTGATCTCAGTTTAATGTTCTCTTCTTCACACCAGGTTAGCCATTGTCTAGACTGTGACTTGGAAAGGAATACCAATGCTTTCACTCTGTTCAGCACCATTCTTGACCGATTAAAGTACTCGCGTTGATTTTCCATGATCCACCAAACAATTTGACTTGAACCAGTGGGGTATCGATCAGTGTATTGTTCTGAAAGTAAATTCACCATTAAATTGACGCTTGTCTAAAGAGGAAGCATGGTAAATGATAAACGTTCAAAGATATGCTGTATAAAATTATGCCTCAGCTCCTATCTAAAGTGAGCCTGGAAAAGCGCCAAAAGGATTACTTGATAATGCCACAAGTTAGGTTGCACAATTCAGTACCTCATATGCTTAACATATTGAAAGCGAAGGGGGAAGAAAATTATTTCTGATTGGATCAAATGGAGGTCTCTGATAGAGATCAAAGAAGATAGGCAAGAAATTCAAAGAACAAGAAATGCTATAGTCAACCATGATGATTTTCTCAATCTCGATTGGCTATTGCTAAGAACTGCTTACCAATCCATGATGCAGATACTGCCGATCCTGCAATGACAAGGTCGGCCTGCAGGGCGGCTTTGAAGCTGAGTTCTGCTCGGTCTTCAAGCACTCTGATCCTTCTCTGAGTGAGTTCCCGCATCAAACCGCCCTTCTTGCTGAGGACCACTACTGACACAGTCGCCCGGCAGCTCAAAAGCTCAGTTGCCAACTCCATCATGGACAGTGGGGCACCCGTCATTGAGAGCTCATGAAATATCAACACGAATTTCCTTGACTTTACAGCCCGTCCGAAATCCCCCTTTGCGTCACAAGTTCCTGATTGTTGCTTCGCAATATTCCCGAGTAATTTATCCTCTACTGAACTGAATGGACCGACAATCAAACCATATGAGGCATTCTTCATAGGAAGCATCTCCTCCTTGAAGTTATGGCTTTTCATTGCTGCGGTGGCCTTCTTTTTCCTCTCCACCCTGCTGCGCGAATGTCGGACAGTTCTCATGTTCCTCTTCCTTAATAGATTTGGTGATCTACCATCCGCTCTATGCCTGTTCACAGTGCTCTGTTGTTCATCTACAGAACCCATGAATGGACCGACAATCAAACCATTTGAGGCATTCTTCATAGGAAGCATCTCCTTCTCCTCGACATTATGGCTTTTCATTGCCACCGTGGCCTTCTTTTTCCACTCCACTCTGCCGCGCGAATGTTGTTCAGTTATCATGTTCCTTTTCCTTAATAGATTTGGCAATCTAACACTCGCTCTGTTCCTGTTCGCAGTGCTCTCATGTTCAGCTGTCAAGAAACTCCCATTTATAAAGTGGCTTGGTTCATCTACAGAACCCATGGCATCGTCCTTGTTGCCACCATGAGCCCACTTGGGTTGCGCATAGAGCCGCAGACAAGACCACAGAGCAATCACTAGCAACCAATACAGCAACCTTTGGCTTCGGAACCACGCAAAACTACCTATGCTGGTCCTAGTATCTCTTCTAGGATTGCTACTGGAATGCAGTCTCTGGGACGATGGAGCATCGAGGGGCGTCGAAACTCCTGGTGAGGCGGAGGAGGTACAAACATGACTGCTAGACTGCCTCAAGGAAGGCTGTCCGACAAATTTTACGTCTAAATCCACTCCGTTCATATCCTCCTCGGTTGCTTGCAGCTTTTTCAGCTTCTGTTATGCTTCCATATCACATGATTACCTGAATCGACCCTGCAACGGCGCATGTTGCAGGAGAAATTTACACGGAAACATAAGAGATGACCATTCGAAAGCGCATGGTCAACTCTCAAACGGGTCTCTATTTCCATAGTTACTCGACGAGAAGACTCTTGCTGAAGCTTTAAGGCTTGCAGGCACACATATCGGTTCTTCAAAAAGGGAGGAGAAGAGAAGAATCTCACATGAAAAATTCTGCAATCAGAAGATGAGCTACATACAGCCAAAAGGGAAGAAAGAAAACTGCATGACTGGAAGATGAACCGTTGAGTATGACCGATCAACCCATGAGGTGGGCGGTGGGTGAGAGAGAGGTGGCATATGACATGAACATGGACAGGGAAGGTCGAGTTGTGACGACTTGGCTTTGAATTTTTAAGAAAGAAGATGGTGAGGAAGAGAGAGAAGTTGCAGTTGATAAATGACAAATCAATAACTTGTTTTCTCTCTCTTTTTTTCCATTTGAATAATATGTTGGTGGGTAACTGCACTTGTCTAAATATTATTGTTAGGTGTTTTATATGGCCCTTATTGTGGATTTTCTGATTTTTTTTTTTTTGCGAATACGCAAAAAATTTAAGAAAAGGAAATGTACCCCACTCCAAGATAAGGATATGCCGCAAGCCTACATTTAATATTTACATGGATCTACGGATCATTTATCAAATGAGAAGCCATTTGTAGCGGGAATCAAATACGGGCATGGTCAATATGAAGTGTCCGATCCATACCAACCGGCTATTATGCAATTAAAAAAGACCTCTGGTACTTGTTTTACATGTAGCATGAGCAAGTAACATTCTTAATTCAATGAAAAAAATCCGCAAATCTTAAATGTGAAAAATATCAGTAAAATTTCTGTTTGGGTGAGGCAAAATTACACGGGTCAAATATCCAAATTATGCAAGATGTTATGATGTATTTATTTGAGTGAAAGAATTTTTTGAAAATCACTTTTTTGAATTTTCTTGCTTTTGATTTACTAAAAATGATCAATTCACGAAAAATCACTTAAGGTAAAAAATATATATGTATACTTAAAGTTAGGAAAATGAATTCCCTAATTTGAAAATGGGAAAATATTTTCCTGAAAAATGTTTTCTTTATTATGAAATTTTTCTATAAACAATTTTTTCTATAAACAAATACACCCTTAGTGAGTGTTGATTTTCAATTGCTTATTGAAACATAAAAGAATAATAATTTTCAATAAACATTAGCAATTTTTCATATATGTAAATAAATTGGTCTTAGTAACGCTATTGCATGAGGAAGTATTTGAATGAGTTAGTGAATCTAATCCGTTTATAGTTTCCAAGTAGTAGAGCATGAGCGGGGACGGAAAGTGAAATACAAAACGTTGTTTTGGGTTTTATTGGTATTAGGGCATTCCTATTTTGTTTTCCTAAATTTTTGTTATGATAGGATTTGTGTCGTCCTTACTTAGCCGGTCGCCGCAAATTAAACTCTCTAGTAGATGCATTACAAGGGACTCCATACCTCATTTTGGGTAAGCCCGAATAGAACACATGTGGGAGGATGTGATGAACTCGGCGCACCAAGGTGGGATCAAAGCAATACCAATAAATCCGCCTCAATTCACGGGACAAGTTAAAAGAGGTGGGGGATCGAATGCCTTACTTCCTTGAAATCTTAAAGAGGGGAGATCCCTATCACTTCAGTTGGCTGTCAAAATGCCAAAATAAACCCTCTATACTTTGTAATTAGGGATTTACAAAAGGGAGAAAATACATTGAAATTGATGGCTTGGGCAATTTGTTGGGTTTCAAAATGCAGGTCAGTATGGAATTTTGTTGATCATCTTTTAATTTACAAGCTAGTGAATGTAACAGACTAGAAGTAGAAGCATCTCTTATGAGACCCTTGAAAGAAGCTGAAACAAGCTTCAAAGAACTTGATCGTCGTCCATTAAATTATGATTCGGTTTTTTGTTTGACCAATCGGTTTAGTTGTACCGCACAAACATAATCACGTTTTATCTAAGTCAACCCACATTTTCTATAGAGCAATTCGGGCAAGAGACTAAAAACATAGAAAAAAAAATTTGTCCAATAGCTCTTGCACAGTGATGAGTACGTGCTGTGACACAAATTATTGAGCTACTAGAACATCAAAAACTGAACCTTGAGGTGACAGACTGACTCTGACATTCATAATTTCAATCTCCCCGATTCCACTCGAAGCCTAATCCAGAAACATGGTGTGAATTTCCTCTATATTATGAAAGCGAACAACGACAATAAGACGGGAACTGGCTTGGCATGGAAAAGAACATGGCCGGACAAGGACCGCCATTCTCATCGAAATCCCATTAGTTCATAGAGAAAGAGCTCGAAAGATTCAGTTGAATATTTTCCGGGTAGATTCGAAGGACGACAGACGCTAACCTCCAAGGAGAAATTATGTGCATTACTGTGATTTGTGTGTGCCAGTGATGCACAAATATGCACAGTAGGTGTGTGTAATAGAGCAGACATGCTTCCATTGCCTATTGAAGTTTGAAAGTAGATGGTGCAGATGGTTTATGGAAAAGAATCATTGACCCACTCAATCAAGTCGTTATACTTGGATCATGGCACTAGAGCCAAGTCATGTCCCGGAAGAATGTTCTTCAGAATATAAGTAAAAACCGTGCATTAAGCAAACCGGAAAACAGGGCATCAGAAAGATGCAAATGTCACGGACACAGAACGTAACCACACGACAGTATCAACTTCATGTCTCATAACAGCTGCTGCAGCACATTGATTCTTCTTTTTCATTTTCTTGTAAGCTCTCTCAAAAGGCCTGTCACCATATCTCTCTCTCTCACGAGCTTCTTTTAGGAACCAAACCACGGGTAAATCTGACGAGTAACAGAACGCCTACCAGACAGATTAAGGGCGAAAACTTACTTTCCATCCACTTCTGCAGAAAAAAAAATTAAGGAGAATAAGAGATGCATCCCGGTCGATTCCCATACCTTACATTAAACAAGAAACTACCATCCGTCAAGCTACGATATGTTCTCAACTTGACTGCAGCATGATCAGGTAATTTGCTGCTTAACCTACAAACACAACGAGTTTGATTAAAACCATAAGACAATTTACTTCAATCCAAGCCCATGCGAATTCATAGTAACTACTCAATGGACCTCACTGTGACGCCACTCAGCTCAATTTACCCCATCTGATTTTATCCTCACGCCTTTATTCAAAATTTTTGGTCGAATAACCCAAAGCTTTCAGTCCATAAATCGCAAGCTAACTCTGAACATGCATCTAAAAAATTGTAGGCGTAAGTTGAAAACATGGCTCCGGTTTAAATCATAGTTTGATTAATCCCAGAGATTTCCATATTCACCCATCAGACTCGGTTTAAGAGAACCCACAAGGACAGCCGGCCAAAATATTTTTTGTTGAATCTTCCTGTTTTCTTTTCTTTTTTTCCTTTGAATGATAATAATATTTCATAAGGTAACGCTTCTACATGAAACGGCCTCTGGTAGAGAGCCACCCGTGTATAAAATATTTCATCAAGAAAGTACACGAGACAATTTATTTCATCAATTTTACACTTCGGTGTTCTTATCTTCTTAATGGGAAAGCCAAGTGGATAATACAATGATACAGGTAGACGATCACAACATTACAAACGTACGGGTTGTCAAATTTCAAGCCACTGGAGACACCAGCATGAAGGAAAACATACAGTTAAGAACAGACAATACCGGTGCAATCAGATACAGTGACAACCTTGTTTCTGTGAAGGGAAGTTGTTTGCTTTGAAACTTCTGTTCTTGGCAGTGAATAAGTATCATCTAGAGGTTTTTTCTCTTCTTCAGGCACTCCAAGATCAACCAAATAAGCATTGAACATCATCAGTGTCTCAGGAGAACTAACAGCTTCATCATTTTTTCAAACTCCTGCATTCCAACAGCTGCCCGGTGTCATCATACAGCATTAACAGTCAAATATACGACCATCAATCATGGGAGGGCCTAACCTTCTCAGAACAAGCTCAATCATAGAGAGCAGAACGACCAAAACCACAGAACAGAATAAATCCGTGATGACAGACAAAACCGAGAACCCTATGCAGCATCGAGCAGTTGCTATTTAGTTCGACCAAGCAAGCTAAATTTGGGGAGAAAACGGTAGCAAATCGATTGCCACTGCAGTTCTGAAATGGACTAGCCAATCAAACCCAATCATGTCCGAGCCAAACCGGTGGTAACCAGATTTGCAGATCGGAGTTGAGTAGGACATGAAGGGAACATACCTTGATGGTGGAGGAGAGGAGTGGAGAGAGAGAGAGAGAGAGAGAGAGAGAGAGAGAGAAGCCCTCGCGATAGATGGTGCGTTTCTGCTCCAGGTGCTTCATGAAGGTGACGTTCCATTTCGTCAGAGCCTCCATGGCGGTTGCATTTGTAATGAGGAAGAATTCCAGGAATTTCGAGAGCTGCAAATAATTGCTGGGAGAGTGATAGTTAGCACTTTCGAGTAAGCCCTTAACAAGAAAGCATCATACTTGTGATTGCTGTTAAGCAAATTCATGATTCAATCCTTCAAACAAGAAAGCATTATACCTTCTTAGATAGATGTCATAACCCTTTTGAGAAGTTCGATTAGGTTCTGCTGGGGATGATTTGCTTGCTTCCGTCACTATAGCTACAAAAACGTTTCTTCTTCCTGCGGAGAGTGTATACCTGTAAACATCCCCATTACTCCATTCTTTTCTTCCTCGGGTGCTTTTCTTGCGTCGGTGGATATGGAATATATGTATTATCAGTGAAATATGTTACTTCGGAAGCACTTATTCCTTTCCTCTATTCTTGGCAACTCTCAGGCCTATATGTTTGCGGCTTGTTAACTCACCAGAAGCGAAATTCTCAAGTCATTCTCTATCATAAGCTTCACCGATCGTAGTCGAGTAGTAAAATACCAATGACCGAGGCCGTGGTTTCGTCGGTGGCGCAGACACTAGGAAAGCTGCTCGTTGACGAGGCCAAATTCTTGTGGGGCGTGGAGGGCAAGGCCATGGACTTGGAAAGGGAGCTGAAGCTTATCCGGTCATTGCTGAGGGATGCGGATGCAAGGCAGGAGCGGGAGCAAGCTGTTGGAGAATGGATCGCGCAACTCCGAGACATTGCCTATGATGCCGAGGACGTCATCGAGCGATACATCCTCAGGCTCACGCCGAAGAACGGACAAAACGTCATCAAAGGGTACGCGGGCCTCATGGCGAAGTGCACGTGCGTTCAGGTTCACGTGGTGGGGATGGAGATCGAGGGCTTAAAATCCAGAATTGCTGATATTGGAAGGAGTATGCAGAATTATGGCATACAATCTGTGAAGGAAGGCAGCGAAGGCGGACACGCGAGAGCTTCCATGCCAGAACAAACTTACGCGCATTTCGAGGAGGAATTTGTTGGGAGGGAAGATAGTATTAAGCAGTTGGTGAAAGAGCTGTTGAAGGATGGACAGCAGCACAGGGTCATTTCTATATGGGGAATAGGGGGATTGGGAAAAACTTCAGTCGCTAGGCAAGTGCTCGCTCATGACGAAGTGACGAAGAATTTCGATGGTTTTGCTTGGACTTAAATATCTCGGGAATACGACGTGAAAGACACCTTGGTGGAAATTCTTGTTAATTTGATCCCTCATCACAGAGAGAGGGTTATGAAGATGATAGATCAAGAATTGATTAAAGCTTTATACAAGATCCAACAAGAGATGAGATGTATAGTGGTTCTTGACGTTATTTGGACCAACCAGGCATGGAACAGTCTTCGAACCGCATTCCTGTCAAGAACACGAGAAGCAAGCTAGTGATAACAACCTGGAATGGAGAAGTAGCTGAGTACATCGATCCTCAAGGATTTTTTCATCAACCTCGGTACTTATCGAAAGAGGAGAGCTGGGAGTTGCTGATGAAGAGAGCGTTTCCTAAAACGAAAGGTAAGGCTTCTCTGAGGATATTATCCTATTATACATTGGCTTCAAGAGATTATAATGCTTGTTTTATTTTGATTTTCTCCTGTCGGACCAAAAGTTAGTCAAGATATTGTTGTGGAGCAAGCTGTAGAAGGTATCGCAGGACACTCAGAGACAAGGGGACAGACAAAGTACTCCATTACTCAATCTAGTCTTTTGGTCGGTTTAACAATTTATAAGTTGATAGTTGCTACGGATTTGAATGATTGATATATGCAGTAATAGGCATCAAAATAACGATATTTGGGAAATGACATCCACAACTTTGCTCCTCCTTTGATTAGGATAAATATTGACGAAGCTTTTATATGGCCAACATAATAAGTGATTTAGATAGGATTAATGAGATAACGTGAAGTCTAGCTATGTTAGTTCTTCCATAAGCTTCATCTCAGGTCCACCTTTTTTCCGCATTCGTAAATAGTTGGCTTAACGATAGGATTTGAGATTGTTAGGAAAATTGTGAATCTTTGTGTGATAAATAGATCAGCAACATGATGATTTCATTAGAATTTGCAAGGGAGATTAGTAGCACACTCAAGTTATGGGAGATTACTAGCACACTGAGTTATCGCTACGTTGCTTTCATTTTTCTTCATCAAATAGGATATTGTTGCTATATATTTGCTTGGGCTAAAGTACATCGCAAGTGCCAAAACTTGATACAAGTGAACACTTTGGTATCAAAACTTTCGAAAAATACACTTAAATGCCAAAATCAGAGAAGAATGGGACACTTAAATACCAATGACAAAAAAATCTGACCAAATTGTTGACATGACGTTTTTCCAATGAGATAAGTGCAAAGCAATATCATTTTGCACGTTGATGTAGGTAAGTAAACCCAAAACGACGTCAATTTAGGCATTGACGTGGCTAGACTCAGCCCAAAATGATATCTTTTTGCCCTGAATTCGGTTTTTAATATAAAAATTAATTTAATTAAAAATAGAATTGAACAGGCAAGGAGGAAGCTCCACGCCTGGTCTATTCTGTTCTCTCTTTTTTTTTAAGTTTGTAATTCAATATAATTAATTTTTACATTAAAAATTGAATTTTGGGCAAAACTATGCCATTTTGGCTAAGTATAAGCTGACTTGGCTTTTCGGCAAGCCACATCAGTAATTTATATTATTACAAAATGCCATGTTCGGAATTCTGGTATCTTTCGTAGGACTTGACATTGAAATGTTTCACTTTTTCAAAAAAAGTGACATTTAAGTATATTTTTTTCAAAAGTTTTGACACTTTCAATGTATTTTAACCCATTTGCTTGAGTCGCTCCATTCAAGCCATAGATAACAAAGACAATACGTTCCATTCGTTAATTTAGGGTTCTTGATCTTTCAAGCATAGATGGAGACATATATAGGAGCTTTGTTGTGGTCTCTATTGTCTTTCCCCTTACAAAAACAAAAATGAACCACGAAATATAAAAAAGTATAGCATCTCGCTTACAAATCTAAAAGCAGACATTTGTCTTTAAAGTCATCTTCTCATTCTCATGCCAGTTACGTCTTTCTATAATTGCTGAATTGGAATATATTGCCTGATATTATGCAGCAAATACTAAAAACATGGAGATGTTAGGACATGAACTCCTTAACAAATGTTTGGAGGATTACCCTTGGCTATCTTTGTGCTCGGTGGACTTTTGGTAGTAAACGATTGGGAGACGATTGACAAAAAGATCAATTTGCATTTTAGTAATAAGAGTGTTGTATCAAAAGTGTTAGCCTTAAACTATGATGATCTACCATGGCATCTAAAGCCATGCTTCCTCTATTTGGGTGGCTTTTTGGGGATGCAAAAATCCTTGTAACAAAGGTTCTTCAAATGTGGATTGCCGAAGGCTTTGTGTTGAATGATAGAGAGAGATATTCCAATGGAAGATGTAGCGGAACAATATTTAACAGAGTTAGTTAACAGGGATGGTTCAAGTACGATTTAACTTGAGGGAAAGGTCAAAACCTGCCACCTATACAACCTAATGCAAGAATTATGCATCTCCAAGGCTAAACAAGAGAGTTTTCTAAGCATTATTAACATTCAACAAGACAATGAGACAGAGGATTCTTCTCCAGAGGCAATAAAAGTCAAGTTAACTCACAAAACACAAAGGCTTTCTCTCAATATGTGCGTGAGTGTTGAAGGAAACATGACTCCAAGCATAACGATGGGAAGGACTATGTGCCACCTTAGAACTCTCATGTTCTTTGGATATATCGAAAATAAGTGGAAGCAATTTCAACCTATTTTCATCAACTGTAAGTTTCTCAGAGTTTTGCAGCTGGAGCACCTTCCAAAAATGAGTGAAAATTTACCTAAATCAGTGGGAGACTTGACCAATTTGAGATTCTTAAGTTTTGCGGGAAGTTGGTTCAAGGGCTTGCCTCAATCTCTAAGAAACCTTGTATGCATGGAATTCTTCAACCTCCATTTGGTATCATGTGCTACAGTAACTATGCCAAATGTGTTGTGGAAGATGAGAAGGTTGAGGTGTCTCCATCTTCCCATCGTGTTTGCCATCAAGGAGAAACCTCATAAGGATCGGAAGAAGTTGCGATTGGACACTTTAAAGAATCTACGAACATTGAGAAACTTTTGTCCGGAGAATTGTGATGTGAAGGATGTAGGCAAACTAACCAATTTGCAAAAACTAATGTCATTGGTTGTCGCGAGTTAGAGATAATTCCGCAACTTGCTGACTTCACTTTGAAAGATTTTCGATCCTCATCTTTTAGATCCTCAAGTTATGGTCGTTCATTCACTAAAGGTGAAATGTGTCAAATGTCAAATTGTCACCATTCTTATACATTATCCATACTTGGAAACCGAAACATAAGAATCTACCCCAACAACTAAGGAAGGTGGTCTTACTCGATTCGAAACTCAAGAAGATTTGATGCCGAAGTTGGAGAAATTGCATCACTTGATTTTTCTCCTATCTGGGGTGTTAGGGCTTTTGTGGGAAAGAAAATGGTTTGTTCTGCAAGAGGCTTTCCTCAACTCAAGCATTTACTTCTTTGTGATCTACCACATTTGGAGGAGTGGAGGGTCACTGAAGGAGCCCCGCCTCATGTTTCTCGATTAGGGATCAGCAAATGTCCCAAATCGAAGATGGTACCTTGGGGGGTCTCCACATATGATAGTTCAGGAGACGTGTGATGAGCTTGAGAGGCATCCTGACATGGGGATAGTGCCTTGGTAGACTGGTCATTAATTTGAAAGGCCAAGGCATTTCTACTCTGGCATGAAGTCGTATAAGAATTTTTTCCAGCGAAGTTGTTAATTGGCCAATCAGTGATCATGACATTTTGAATCAAATCTTTGTCTATACAAATGGAGCAATTGTAGAAATTTTCTGGTCTTTTTACTCAGTTGAGGGGTTGGCAATGTGAGAGCTACTCTCTCTCTCTCTTCATTTTTCTTTCCGTGACTCCTTCATGTCAAAAGAGATTTTCGTTTTACTCTATTAAATATATAAATTATATAAAATATTGATGATAATAACGTTGTGTTCGGTTGTTCAAGTTGTTACCAAATTCTTAAATTTATATCATATTAATATTAAGTTAAGCCATACATGCATTAATTGAATTCACATCTCTATTGAGTTACAAATCGTTACATTATATGTACAATCTTCTTTTTCTTTTTCCTATTGAGTGATATTGGGGGGCGGGAGGAAATTTATGTTCACAATAAGATTCAAATTTCATGGGTCAAGCGACAAATCAAATTAATTCGCGGTTCTTCACATGTAGTACAAGCAAGTTGAATTTTAAATTCTACAAAAAAAAATCCGCAAATCTTATATTTAAAAAAATGTTGGAAGAGGCAAAATTACATGGGTTAACTATCCAAATTATGAGCAAGATGTTAGGGTGTTAGAGTGTGTTTGTTTAAGTGAAATTTTCTTTCGCGAATTAATTTTCTGAATTTTCAAATTTTTAGATTACTGAAAACCATCCGTCAACGAAAAATCATTTACAATCAAAGGAAATATATATACTTAAAGTTAAGAAAATGAATTTCCTAATTTGAAAAGGGGAAAAGGGGAAAATGAAACCATTTTTCTTTCTCATGAAATTTTCTCCGTAAACAAACACACCATTAATGATTGGCCACTCTTCTTATATAAGATGGAAGAGTTGAGGGTTTAAATCCCCATTTTCTTAAGAGAGACTAGGGTGGGGATAATTTTATTTCAGGAATAGGTTTCAACTCTTCTACCCTATGAGAAGACAAAGCAAAAGTCTGAGCATTAAAATAGAAGTAAAGTAGGACTGACAAAAAAAAAAAACATAAAAGAATAATAAGTTTTAGGAAACGTTAGCAAATTTCCATATACGACAGTAATCTGTTATTAGTAACACCATTGCATGAGTGAGTATTTGAATGCGTTAGTGAATGCGATCCGTTTATAGTTTCCAAGTAGTGTGTGCGTGGGTGGGGGATGAAATATAACACTGTTTTGGGTTTCATGGGTATTAGGATATTCCTATTTCTTTTTCCTAATATCATGACATGAACAGATCCACATCGACTACTCAGTTAGTCGATCACCGCAAGTTAAACTCTAGTAAAGGCATCACAAGGGTCTGCACCCTTTATGCTCGGTAAGTCTGAACTGAACTTGTGTGGGAGGATGGGATGATATATAAAACACTGATTTATATTAGACATCACGAAGGATGAAATATAAAACATTGTTTTGGGTTTCGTCGGTATTAGGATATTCCTATTTATTTTTTCTATTTTCACTATATGAATAGATCCGCGATGCGCGATGTAATTACTTAGCCGGTCGCTGCAAGTTAACTCTAGTAGAGGCGTCACGAGGGTCTGCATCCCTCCTGCTCAATAAATCTGAAGTGAACATGTGTGGGAGGATGTGATGAACCTGACGCACAAAGATAAGATCCAAAGCAATACTAATACACGCACCTCAATTCCCAGAACAAGTTAAGGTAGGGATCAAATACGTCACCTCCCCAGCATCTTAAAAAGGGGAGATCACAATCACTTCAGTCGGCTACTAAAATGCCAAAAAAGCCCCTCCCGGTTTTGAAATTTGGGATCTAGAAATGGGAGAAAATACAATGATGGCTTTGGAAATATTCGGTCGGGTTTCAAACTGCATATAAATATAGAATTTCGTCCATCATCTTTTGATTTCTAAGATCCTCGAAAGAAGCTGAAACAAGCTTCAAAGAACTTGATCGTTGTCCATCAGATTATGGTTCGGTTCTTCGTTTGACCCATCGGCTTAGTTGTACCGCACAAACATAATCATGTTTGATCTAAGTCAACCCACATTTTCTATAGAGTGATGAGTACGTGCTGCGACACAAATTATTGAGCTTCCAGAACATCCTAACTAAACCATGAGATTGACAGACGTACGTGGACATTCATAATTTCAATCTCCCCAATCCCGCTCAAAACCAAATCCGGCAAGCACTGTGCGACTTTCCTCTATATTACAAAAGTGAACAACAACAATAAGACCAAAACTGGCTTAGCATGGAAAAGAACATGGTTGGACAAGAACTGCCACTCTCATCGAAATTCCATTAACCCATAGAAAAAGAGCTCGAAAGATTTACTTGAATATTTTCTGGGTAGATTCAAAGGACGACAGACACTAACCTCTGAGGAGAAATTATGTGCAATATTGTGCCTTGTGTGCACGTGTGATGTGCAAATGTGCACAGCAGGTATATTTAATAGCAGACATGCTTCCAATGCCTATTTAAGTTTGAAAGTAAATGGCACAGATGGATTATGGAAAAGAATCATTGACCCACTCAATTAAGTCATTATACTTGGATGATGGCACTAGAGCCAAGTCATGTCCCGGAAGAATGTTCTTCAGCATATAAGATAAAACCATGCATTAACCAAACCGGAAAACAGGGCATCAGAAAGATGCAAATGTCACGGACACAGAACGTAACCACACGATAGTATCAACTTCATGTCTCATAATAGCTGCTGCAGCACATTGATTCTTCTTTTTTCATTTTCTTATTAGCTCTCTGAAAAAGCCTGTCACCATATCTCTCTCTCACAAGCTTCTTTAGGAACCAAACCACAGGTAAATCCGACGAGTAACAGAACACCTACCAGACAGATCAAGGGCCAAAAATTACTTTCCATCCACTTCTGCAGAAAAAAATTAAGGAGAAAAATAGATGCATCCTGGTCTACTCCCATACCTTACATTAAACAAGAAACTACCACCCGTCAAGCTACAATACGGTTTTCAACTTGACTGCAGCATGACCAGGTATTTGCCACTTAACCTACAAACAAAGCGAGTTTGATTAAAATCATAAGACAATTTACTTCAATCCAAGCCCATGCGAATGCATAGTAACTACTCAATGAACCTGACTGACACCACTCAGCTCAATTTACACCATCTGATTTTATCCTCACATGTTTATTAAAAATATTTGGTCCGATGACCCAAAGCTTTCAGTCCATAAATCGTAAGCTAACTTTGAACATACATCTAAAAACTGCAGGCGTAAATTGAAAACAGGGCTCAGGTTTAAATCATAGTTTGAGTAATCCAGTATTTCTGTCCACTCATCAGACCCAGTACAAGAGAACCCACAAACAGCTGGCCAATACATTTTTTGTAGAATCTTCCTTTCCTTCTTTGAATGATAAAAGTATTTCATCCAGAAAGTACCAAGAAGGTAATGCTCCTATATAAAACGGCTTCTGGAAGAAGCCACAAATATACAGAATTATCCACAAAAGACCGTTTCTAACATTTTTCACAAACTACATGTATGAAATCGAACTTTCCCGCACCTTTTTTTTTTTTTTGAGACTCAATGGATAATCCACAAAATTTTTATCAGTAATAGAATATTTTATAAAAGAATAGTCCCATGTACACACAAGCAAGAAAAAAAGAAAAAAAAAGGCCATACCTAACCTATCTCGGAACATATGTTGGCCCAAAGTGCACCAGACCAAAAGCTGGAAATCACTAGGGCCTAAGAGGCGGCCTGCAAGAGCAGACGATCATTGGTTCAGATTCATAGAGCACCAATCAGCCCAAAGAATATTTGGGAAAATCTTGACCTTAAACTTGCTAATTCAGTCTCCACATTATTGATGCTTCACTGGCCGAAATTCATCTCTGAGTATCTGCACATGCAAAGATAACATCTGGATTGAGGCATATTATGTGTGCGTGTGGGGAGGGAGGGAGAGAGAGAGATTTAAAAAAAATGCTTCATGGTCTATATAAATAGAGATTTGCACTTGCCTGCGAGGTTTATTTTGTCGCTGTCCATGTTCCTCACTTACAAGTTCTGCACACAACAATCGGTATTTTCAATTTCATATCCTAAAAGGTCACAGTTCACAAACTTAAATTTCAACCAAGCTCAAGTTAACATAGACAGAATGCAACTGCAAATGTGTGTGCTCGACTCTTACCAGGTTTCTGAGAGGGCTTCCATTCAGAGTTTGGTTTGTTTGACTGACCTTCCTTGCTGCATATCAAAACACAGAGGCAACCAAGTCTCAGCATCATTTTCTCAAAACTCCCACAATATATAAAAGGAATGGATCGATACTTTCCACCCTCATGTCAAACAACATGATCTTGAAACATCAAGGGAAAAGGAGTATATATGACTGTAATATAAGCTGGCCAAGATTTCAACATTTCAAATTGTTTAAAGTCGACTTTTGTTGAAATAGATGTACTTATTAGACTCCACATTCCTTTTGGATTAAGCATTTGGAACAAACCAGCAATGATATGAGAGCAGTATTTTTGTTTAAAATGAAGTCTGCTACCTTCTTATAGTGATTTTCCTCTAAAAATCCAACCTGATCTGTTTCTTGTTTTCATAAGACTATTTGACCCTATTGTGGTATGGATCCTTACTTCTGTCAACTTTTTGGAAGATGGCAGTCAAAGTCTAACCATAGAAAGAATAACCTCTAATTTCAATGTTTAGACAGGCACGCAAGTTTTTTCAAGAGTTAAATCTTACATGTCTACTCATCTTTCCACTTGTGAATCAAGATATCACATCTTCAAACATGGAAAACCAAATACCTAATGAACATCTCAACAAATTCTAAAACCACCTTAGCAATCCCTAGGCAAAAACTAACCTTGACGAGCCCATTGAAGTTGTCTGCCCTGAAGGAGCATGATAAGCACCATCAACAGTAATGTACGGTGAACAATATGTAGCCCCTAAAGCTCCTGCAGCACCCGCAAGTACAGGTAACCTGAAGACAATGAAAATGATTTACTACATGGGTATTTCTGTAATTGCAGAGCACAAAGACTAAGCATTAGTTATGAAAAAGTAAAAGTAAAATTTACCCCCAAAAAAAAAAGTAAACGTAAACATTCAGCATAAACACAATACAACAGATATAAATAAGGTGCTCAATGTATTCTAACATCCTCTGACCAAGTCTGAGTAATTTACTTCGCATTTGTGTGCTCAACCAAGACACTTAATAAGGTGCAGAATCTGGTGTGAGCTTGACGCAAGCCAACTAATCGGTCTTACTGCATATGTAAGACTTTAGGAAACAGGAGAAAGCAACTGGACAGAAACACGGCAATATAAGACAAATCACTATACCATGTCATCTCAGAATTTCCCCCCAGACCAAGTTGGGGCTGGGCAACATATCCCGGAAATGCCATGCCGACAGCTGGGACTCCAGGATGCTGACCACCAAATTGCATAACTGCAAGCCATTCATCAGCATTACAAGACAAATTTTTGTAAGCTTAAAGGAATAAGGAACCAAATCTGCATGCATATGCTTCATGTTAACCAGAAATTCATAAGTACAATGGTCCTTGCAATCAAGTCCCCCAACTAAGATTAAATCTTTACTCTGATAAAGGTTGCTGCTACAGAAACACTCAGACAATCATAATTTTACGAATCAAATAAAAGGGAAAAGAATTATCACAAAAGATGAAAAACTCTATGGATATTTCACCTAACTTCAAAATAATATATATATATATATATATAGAAAGATGCAAAAAATTTACCAGGTAAAAATGCTGGAGTACCAGGGAAGTTTTGATCACCATGACCAACACCCATATTCCCACCAGCCCCCACGACATGAGCACCACTATAAACATAAGAGCCCCTCCCACCTCCTTGGACACTGCCTTTTCCCTTTCCAACCAAAGCCCCAGATGATTTGCTTGATTCAGAAGCAGATTCTATCTCTGCAGTTTCATATGAATTTACAGAAGCAGCTGTTTTCGGTGGAGAGGAAGCTTGAGATCCACTACCAGGACGCTGTCCTGATACTTGAGGGGAAGTTTGAACTCTATTTGGGGCAGCACTTCTCTGACCAGCATGGACCGGCACTTGTGGCGATGATCTGTTACTTTGGCCCTGGGAAGGGTTATTTTGATAAGGCATCTGTCCCGCAGGGGGAGCCATCGCCCTTCCTTGAGCCCTAGTCTGAAAAGACTGAGAAGTATTGACAGATGAACCAGTAGGAGCAATATGCAAAGTGGCCAAAGGTTTCGCAGCAGAAGTAATGACAGAATCATCGATGGAGAGCTTATCTATGCCGACTGAATTAGTTATGTTCTTTCCTCGCAACAATGCACTAGGAGGCCCAGAAAAATTGTCATCCACCACAGAAGCACGATTGTTCCTATTAAGATTTCCAACTTGCACATCCTTTTTCTGTGTTGATGCAATATCCTTACTAGAAGAGCTGGAAGGATAAAAAGGTGGAGAAGCAGAATTCAAACTCGATGCAAATGTTTGTTTTTTCGCAGGAGCTGCATCAGCTTCTGTATTCAAAGTGGATATAAACACTTGCCCCGAGTTATCTTGTGAAGCTTCTTCAAGAGGCTTCTTGGAGCTGAAATTTTGGGCGACAAGAAACATATTGCAGCATTAGCTTTAGCAGGTGGAAACGACTAATTAACATATAAACATATAAAACAGTACTTACTGCTTGTTATGATTTGAAGGTGCATGACTGCTCTTCTTGAGAGAACTTTCATATCTTCTAGGCCCTCTCCCTCTCACGCCTCTAGGTACTTGGTTCTGATTGCTACTGTTACTACCTGTGCCAACTGGATTATTGTTTTCAAAAGTTCTTGCTCTGTTCCCTCTAACATATCCACGGTCAACACCCCGGTTTCTACCACGACCACGATAATTACCTCGGGAAGTCCTCCTTCTCTAATTGTCATGACAATAAAGCAAAAGGTAAGGATCAGTTCACCTAAAAACATGCTCTTGATGACAAAGCACCACTCCTGAGCATATACCCACCTCATCATAGCGCCTTTCTTGCATGGTCATCTCTTCAAATTTGTCATGGCCCCACTTCCTTTCATCCTTTGATTCCCACAGCTTCCTACCACCAAAAGTCCGCCTAAACAAATGGTTATGCGTAGAAAGTAAATGAGAGGTCTTTCCTGAAATCTTAAAACCTATAAGACACGGAGAAATATACAATGCAGGATAGTAATACTCATACAAAGTGATGCGCAAAGAGATTACAAATAGAAAACAACACTCATGCCTCACTACATGAACCAGTGAAATTAGCTGAAAGAATGCTGGTCAAACTTGCTATCGCCAGCATCATTCTAAACCAGAAGAATCAAAGTAATAATGTAGAATCATCTTAAAAATGACAGCTAGAAAAATATAGGGTCCATAAAGAATGATATTAGGAAAAAGATTTGCTTGTTAAGAACAAGAATAAAATGTACACAGTGAGGGGGTTCATATTGATCCACTATGTTCAATGCAATAATTTTAAACGGGCAAAAGAATGACAAACTGCTAGATGAATTCATGTGGGTGATCAGATGCATAGACTCCTCAACGATATCGAACAAAATCAGCCACCACAGACCCACCATGTTTTCCGTACTTACCCAGCAAATTCTACAGAACTTTAGCAGATCTGACTCTTTTTTTTTGGGGGGGGGAGGGCATAGCAAACCCACCTATTAAACATTGTCAGAATACCCAACCAAACACCACTTCACCTGCACAGTGACACCTTCTCCATTCCCAAAGAATCGTAAATCCTTATCCCAAAACCACACTACAAAGTCATTGTAACTAATTTGACAAAATTAAACCATATCTAGAACAACAAATCTACTGCCGATGTAACAGTCTCTTCACATTTCCAACTTATCAAATATCTACCATAAAAAAAAAAAATCAAGTCGTAAGAAAAAAACATAACCAACAAATGCACCAGAGAAAATAAACCATCAAATCCATAAACCTGTCTCATCCCACTTGCGTCTATCATAGAGTCTATCATATTCTACTCATGAAAGCCATAAAACCAAACATAGCAGACACCCAACAGTCCAATGGAACTCACAACACCGTTAACCCAACAGAAATATTTACGAGCAGTACCTGTTGCGGCCACCTACATTGTCCCGGAATCGATCATCATGCATGTAAAAAGCCCCAGCAGTGGGTACCGCGTAAGGCTCATTCTCCTTCTTCTCCACCTGATCTTCTGCCTGATCCTCCCCCCACTCGCCCAGAGACTCATCCGCGGCTATCTGACCCTCACTCTTGGCCTCTCGAGCCACCACCTCTTTCTCCTCCTCAAGCTCCACGTGGACCCCATCATTCTTCTCCACTTCCCCAAGACGCCTCCCATTCACTTCTACCTCATCGATCACTTCTTCCGCGTCCTCATAATTGCCTTCCTCCTCTTCCTCTTCTCCATCCAATTCCTCCTCTTCCTCTAACTCGCCCTCTTCGTCGTCGTAATCGGCCGCCCCACCCTCGCTGTCAGATTCCTCGGAGCGAATCCGACCCACTCGAGATTCCTTCCCGCCGCCGCCTCCTCCCTCCGACGCCTCCCCTTCCTTCTCACTCTCCTCGTCGTCGCTCGCGGCCCTTCGCCTCCGCATCGCCAGCGATTGCTTCGTCTCCTCGGGATCGCTCTCGTACTCCACCTCATCCTCTCGCTCCGTAGCCATCACAACTCGACTTCGACCCGCAACGCCACGCCTCAAATTGCCAACACCTCAAAAGAGGCAAAGGATGGAGAGAGAAGGGAGGAAACAAAATTTTCGATAGATCGAATGAGAACGAACGTTTCTCAACACCGCGCACCTACCGGAACAGATTGCACGCAAGCACAAGCCACTGTCGCCAAGAAAAAACGAAACTTCCGGAAGAAGGAAAAACGAAAGCACCGAAATTGATAAATCCCGAACCAATGACAATCCCTAGAATTCTCGACGCCGAAGCGGCAATCGCGATTAGGGCTCGAAATTGAATGAATCAGAAGAGTTTCGGGTTTGGCTCTGCTGCAATCGGACAAATGATTCCTCCTGAAGGAAACCCTAGATTTTGAGAGAGGAAAAGGAAGGGAGGAGGGGGGAGAGACTTTCGTGGGTTGCGCGTCATCAGATGAGCAGAAGAGAAAGAGAGAGAGAGAGAGAGAGAGAGGGGTAAGCATTGCAAGGAAAGGATGGTGGCACTTGGATACTCTGTCAAAAGTGAATTGCGGGTGCTCCTAGGGGTATTTTGGGGACTTCGCCCAATTTTCCCCACGCTTTCTGGTTTGCGCTTCCTGATTGGGTTGCCCTGACACGTCGACCTGGAGTTGTTTCTCTGTTCTTCTTTTATTTTTCAGTTTTATTATTACATTTTCATATTATCGTAAAATCTTCCGATAGGGGCAAAAAAATAATATTCGAAATAGCTAATCCCAAAAGCAGTAAATACATCGTCATCTTTTTTTCTTTTTTTCTTTTTTGAGTTCATGCGACTTGCTATTTCTTTTCATCTCATTTTTCTTCTGCAAAAACACGTGAGTTACTATTTCTTCTCATTCTATAAACTTTATGAGAAATAATCTCTATGAAAATTTTTTCCATTTCTTGTTAAATAATGAAATAAGACTTGAAATTCGAATAACCAAAAACTTTATTGAGACATATTTTCTCCCACGGCGCCATTTGATTTAGTTTGTCGTTTGACTTACAACGGTGGATATTTTCATCTATGCAATCGTTGCAATGATCTTTCGAGTAAATCACGTGGAAACTCAACTAGAGATGGGGATGACAAGCTCCCCTATCCTATCAGGGTCGAAGCAGCTTCACTCGATCCAGTTCGACCCTGCTAGAGAGACCATACTAGATGTCTGGTCGCATTGTCTACTTTCTTTTTTCTTTTTTTGGCAAAGGCATCTTGTCTTTTTTTTCGAATTTACTAGCACATTGCCGGTTCAGCTTTCCAGCGATAGCATGCGCAAAAAGCAGATCCAAGCACCAGGACGAACACTTTTCAAATAAGCAAAACTTAGAAAGGAAAATCTTTTGTTTTGCTGAAGGGCGGTATGCAAGCGATCGAATTCCTTCTACCGCATCAACGAATGCATGATGTAAACGCATTTCGCCTGAAGGACCTTAGCCTGCTAAGGCGGAAACTGTACAGTAAAGCACAAGACAAAAGCTCAATAGGGGAAGATGAGGATAATCGCTATAAAGGATTCGGAAAAACATAACAAAGTGCAAGAGCTGACAGATTGGATAACTAATGGCCACGATTTGGTCTTCGGAACCCAGCCAATTCCCGGTGACTGGGGAAGAATTGATGAGGAAACAGCTCCTTATCCTCAAGGAATGTAACAAGAAAAAGAGAGCAACCGAAACTAAGAAACTCAGCACGCTGCCTAATACATAATTTGAGTCACTAAATTACCGGCATCACCGGGTATAGAGAGAAGTCCTAGTGATCACTTTTCAGGAATACCTGCAGTGAAGAACAGGGAGGAAAAAAGAAGGAAATTTTATGTATGATTGGATATAACCTGAGATCTTACCGAATTTATTTCGAATTTTTTCAATAGTAAAATCCGAGTGGAACATACTGTAGTTCCACTTCCAATTGAAGATGTGATTCTCACAAGCTTTGTACCCTAACCAAGAATGCTCCAATTCATTGCCAAGGTATGTATTATCTTGGGACAAACACCAATCAAATAATCATCAAAATTACTCCTGATCAGTAGTTCTTCAACATATTATACTCTACAACAAAATCCGCCACATACACTTCCTATAAATGTATCCTGCCCTAGCTAAGCACGCTTCCATAAATGAACTACCGCCAGAAAAAGCTCGAGACTCAACCTCCACAGAATAGGATTGAAATGTGCAGAGCATGTCCAAATCTCTTTTCCACCAACCCTCTCCCATCAGCCAATTGAAAGTACTTGTTCTCACCTTAAGCATAGTACGGCGGTAAGAAATTCTCTTGAAGATAGGGGAACTAATGATGTGGCGTGAGCACTGCCAAGAAACGAAAAAGAAATGTAAGAACCAATTCTAGAACCATTGATATCTACCTCAAAAGGAATAATAACCAGATGTGACAACATTTAAAATAGAGACAAAAAGTAACTAGATCCTGCCCTATGGTTTAAGGAAGCACTTAATTCAAATAGAAAACCGAGTCACGATTTGCAAAGCAAATCATGTCATGAACATCATAGGCAGTTGAATTAAAAATGGCTCAAAGCTCAAAATTCATAAAACTACTTAAGCGACATTCACATGTATCTCACCAACTAAGTCTGAAATGGCACTATATACCCTCATAGCACCGAACAGTAAGCAATTATCTTCTCCCAGATTAATGGAAAAGGCCAGAAAAGGACATTGGTATCTCAATAGAATTAAGCCATGCTACAGGGAATGACTACACTCAGAGTATATAGTTGATAATGTCTATTTACTAAGTTCCAGCTCTAATTGCATCTCATGTGATAAAATAAGCCCTTTTATCAAATTTAAGAGGTATCTTGAGATCGTAGGAGTTATCAGCCCCCCAACCAACTGGTTCTTAAACTAGTTGACCCCTGGTATGGAGTTATCAGTTGGGTAGCAAGCAATTAGAAAGAAACCTAAAATAAAGAGGAAAACAGGACACAGGTGCCAATCGAGTAAAAAAAGAACAATACAGTGAGATGTTGTGATTTCGTATAGCTCCTTTACCCATAGCAGGAAAGGAGAAAATGGGAATGTCAAATGATAGCCCAACTTCTTTTGCCATGAGCCATTCCCAAACAGCCTCGAAAAGCATCTTCAGAGTATTATAATAGCAGACATAGCACTAGCAGGAGAAGTCCTACATTAACATCTATCATTGTAATGAATTTCCTATTATCCATCAACTTAAAGAATGTACCCTCTAAAATCCAAGTAAGGTCAAACAACTCATAATGCAGAAATATCTTGTGTAAATGGGAGTTGGAAATGGCACTTTAGAATCAATTAATCACCAGGGACAAAATTTGGATTTTCACACTGGCCCAACCAATTGCTTTTAGGCCGACGGAGTTCCTTCATTATTCGTACCCCACTCTTCTTCAGCCTCGTTGCCATTAACGAGTACAGCACCATCATTAGAATCGGCATCCACTACGACAGCCTCCTCTTGGCTTTCTTCTTCTGCATAATGTTCCTCAGCATTTTGTTCCTCTCCATCTACTTCAGTGACCTACACAAATGCATAATAAGTAGGATCTTCTTGCCTCATCTTTTAATGGCTGAATCTAAAGATGTCATATTTAGAAGGAAAACAAGTCATTTATAGATAATAGACAGCGAATATATGTTGACTGCCATATTATAATAGAAACACGATATCCTGATCCATTTTTTACCAATATATCAGACAGGAGAATAAAAATACTCCAAAAAGATAAAGGATTCATCAATGTACCTCATGATTTGAGTCACCATTTTCGAGAGGTTCATTTTCCTCATCCACTTGCATGTTTCTGAAAGCCTCTACAAGAGTACTGTGTGATCTATCAGAGTAATTGAGATATTCTTCCGCTGGAGGATGAACACCCCTGTTTTCAACACAAGGATAATCTTTAACCCAGAATCGAAGCATGTGACCAGAAACAACTAAATAGGAAAAATGTGTGGCTATATCATGCAAGAAAACAGCTCAAACATGGGAATCTCATACTAAAAGGAGCTAGAAAAATGGAAGTGCTTAGAGAGAAGAGGATATAAGCAGTTCCCAGTTATACCTCAAAACTATAATGCATGAAGAGAGATAATATTTGCACAAATAATAGATTCTTAGTACCTGGTCTCTGCAACTTTGGATTCAACTGAAAGTGCTACTTGCCAATCATCAAACATGTTTGGATATTCTTCAGGATCAGCCAAAGATTCAGCAGCTTTTGGATTAACCTGTCATTAGATGTGTCACGTATTTTAAAACAAAGCAACATATACTACCACAGTATCAAAAAAACATCCAAAATGACTCTTTGCTGAGTAAAAGATTAAAATGACTAGTCAACAAGTACAAATGCAAGTACATCGGCTACACTATATATAAGTTATCAACTTAGTATAACTAAAACGAACAAGCAATTAGATCAAAACTCATTCAAAATACCAAGAAGGAAAGCATCTATTATGATACCACATCTAACACGGAAAAATAAGTATGAGCAGAACCCCCACCAAATAGTCAAGATAGCTTATAAGAGGGAGAAAACCTTCAAAAGTATCTAAAGCAGACTTTGGATCTACACATAACACATTGAAACAGGCATTAAGGAAACTTAAGACAAGCTTTGCTTGTTGACTAGTAAACAGCACATGTCAAGACAATCAATAACAAGCACCAGTTGCTGTACAATCAGGAAAAGAAAACAGAATAAGTTACCTTATTGAGGTCTTTTCTCCAAATAGCAACTATGTCTGAAACTTTGCTAGGCAGATAAGATCGCGCCATCAGGGCAGCCTCAGGTATCCGATTGCTGCCCAAAATAATGGTTTGATTGATATTCCGTATTCAGTATGGCACTTGTGGAGGCACTTTTAAGTCAATAAAATAAGGATTACCTATCTATCAACAGCTGGAGGCAGTCTTCCAATTTACCCAGCATAAACAGACATAAGAATGCAACGTTGTTCTTTCCCTGCTCTTTAGCAAGGGATGCAAGTCTTAAAATTCCTTCCGCATCACCCAAGGAAGAGTAGAGCAGTAGTAAACCACTCAAATCCATCGCGTGATTCATACACTCTTCTGCCATATCCAACTGCAATAAATTATGAGAATTAGAATAATGTAAACTAAGCCAAAATCATAGAAGTTGACAAAAGCCAAAAGAAAAAAAGAAAAAAATCTGTCTCTCATTGCAATTGCTTAGAAATAGAAGGAAATAAATATTGAAGACCACAAATCTGAAAAGTCCAGCTCACTTCAAGACTAAATGTTCATTGAATCTCATCTACACATCACAATCCTCACCACAATAAGATAACCAGAATCAAACAAAAAGAAAGAGGTTTAGTTTATGTGAAAACACACTTCTGTGCCCTAAAAATTACGTACAGCTTCAACAGAACTTCCAAAAAGAACCCAGTTACCAGAAATTGAACTTCCTAAAGCTCCTCCCCCTCCCCCTTCCCCCTTTCTTGTTTTCCAATTCACTAGTCTTTCATATTGACAAAAATTTCATTTTCCCCTTTAAAGATTAGATTAATTTATAAATCCAGCTTTCAGGGTTGCATCATCTGGATGGAATTTGATCATTCAAAAGGACCATGGGCAAAGTAAATCTCAAAACGGTTTTAGAAAACTTCCAGCCAATAAATCTACAACCAGAAAAGTTGTGTTCAACATAAAATGAACCTTTCCAGTAGACATGGCTAATTCTCCCAACTGTTTCCACTTCGATTCACTCTGGACTTCCGCAGCAATTTCCTGTAACCAAGCAAATGATATGTATTGACATAACAGCTAATACAGCAAAAGTAGGTCTTTTGTAGTAATTTCACTGCTTTTACAACACGTTTTACTAATACAATCCTAAGTTCTCTACTGACACTTCAAGTGACAAAAGACTTCACTCACCTTTGCAATCCCCAATCTGCCAAGTTGAATGGCCAGTTCAAATCTATAATCTGGGTCTGTGGCTACTTCAAGAGCATCTTCTACCATACCTCGTGATTCCAAGAAACGGGCCACACTGAAATGTGACATAAATTCCAAATTGAAGTCAAAAGAGACAATGACAATGCTTCAACCATCATAATCAGTATTAGAAATTGCAAGTGTTCACAAGAGGCCAAGGAAGGAGAGACTATTTCATTGCATTGAATTATACGTGGCCAAAGCAGCTATTAATAATGAAATGTCAATGGCATTGAGTTATTATTTATGAAATATTTACGACATCTTCACATATATAGATAGTGTGCACAAAAAGGTTTTCTCAATGTCAGCTATTGCTTTACCTGTTGTGGTGCTCTTTTGGAATGGAAGGTAAAATCTCATTTGCCCTCTCAAGATCTCCACGCATCACTAGAGTCTTGTACTCAATCAGGCTGAGAAGTAAAGTGTATCCCATGACACTGCACAAATAGTATAACGAACCAACAAAAGCTTGGTGAGTGTTGGCCATGTAAAACTCACACTCAGAGAATTACAAAATGTGTGCTCACTTAAATTCTTTGTCTATTAAATACACCCGGCTTTGACTTGCAAGATATCCTAGCAAGTACATGGGCCTGTCCAGATGAAACATCGTTGTCACCTGACATAACAGATAGGTCAAGAAGATTATCAATCGATAATGTAATATCACAAAATGACAAGACAGTTGCAAGGAGAGAAAGATAAAGAGCAATATAGAGGAACAAGATGAAGGCATTATACCTCACCACCAACACAGTAATTAAGCCTCCAGGAAGAGTTATTGTAGATGAAACAATCACCAACCCAAATACCAGTCCTGACACGTTCATTGGTTTCGTGCAGAAGCTCAAAGGCATCTTCAACTCCTTGTTCGTCTACAGCTTTTCCACTGTCCAGAAAAGAAGAAACTACATCCCTCTGCAAAACAAAATATAACCTAGATTCAATAGACAATAAATTTACCCAATGAATAGTCCAGTCTCCCAGAACTATTTAAGTTTCCACACAGAGATGATAGAACAATGAGAAATGTAGAACATGAGATCCTTACATTGTACTTCAGGATATAGAAAGATGTATCACTGGCAATGGCCACCAAATCGCCACTATCAGCCCAGTACAGGTTCTGAAACAGGAGAGCAACATGTTAGGAAGGAACAGAATTGTGGCTGAAACATGCATAGAAATGACAAAGGTATCTGGTGACATTACTTTCACGTTGACATCAATTCTTCTGATCAACCTGCATTCAGCCCAATCATAGAAACAGATGAAGTCGTTGGAGCACATTGCCAACAATGTTCCACCATAAATACGTTCCGCTGAAAAGGTTGGCCGAACACTTTTTTTTTCCTGTAAATTGACCTCTGTTATATTCCATCACCATCCTCCAATTCATGCAATAAATAGATAACACTAATCCATCCATAGAAAATCTCACACAGGTGCAGCACAATGAAGAGAGAGAACAGGACATTAACTTATCAAAAATCACCCATAACCAGAAGAAACTCTGAGCTCCGGGAGTCATATATATGACACAAGTATAAAAATGGAGATTTTGAAACTGACAGCAGGAAAAGTAGAGAAATAGGGAAATTTATCCTTCAGCCATCGTGTTTACTACAAGAAAAGAAAAGCTAGTAGAAAACAACTCAACGAGGACTTCCAGAATCTCCACCAATAGAGAACCATAAAAACACTATGATCTCTGACCTAGAAATACAAACCTGGAAATTTTTACTGAAAAGTTTGATCTTTGAAGTACTTTCTCTAACAGCATATTCTCCATCAGATGACCAGACGAACTCCAACGCAGAACCAAAGGACCTGTTTCTCCATGCCAATGCAGTATATATAATGTATTCACCATCTCCACAAACAACAACAAACCTCCCGTTGGGATTGTGCTTCAAGCTCTGAAAACAGCAAATATCTTTAAGATAGATGAAATGCATCAAAAAGCCTTGTTTAGTGTTCATTGTTAAAAAATACAGAAGCCATTTAGATGAATAATTAGGCATGTTCTTGACAGTAAGCACACAACATACTGGCAAGTGGCCAATTCAAAGTTTATTTATCTCTGCATTTTCCAAATTGTCAGAATAGTTCCTACTTTGGAAGAAAAAACACAGTTCAAACTTCCACCAGAAACTGCACGCCAGGCAATTCAATCGCAAATCTTTCCAAAGGATAAAGTTCAAATGCTGCAGAAATGCATTCTACTCACAGCCAAGTTAAAAACAGGACTTGAAGGAATGAAAAGTCATGATGTTAAAAAAAATTACAATATAACAGCCGACAGAAATTCTGCATGAAATATTTTCTCGATGAAGATACACTATATTGCTATCAGGGCCCACATTTTTCAGAGGTGCAAGGGAACCCGTGTCATAATGGAGTCCCTCTTTCAATTACAAAGTACCTTATAGTATAAAAACTTACTTGAGGGTAAAGATCACAGGTCCCCAACTCCTTAACAGCCAATGGCAATCTTTCTCCATCAGTAATCTAAAAGGAAGAAAAAAACTTGTGAAAATCTAATAATACACATCAATTACAACAATGCATTATTTTAGGTGCCTCGAACCTCATAATCTGCTCCCACACTCTTAATATTCACTGTCTGAATTTCATTATGTTTTGCCCATATAATCTTCCCACTGTTGTCCATACTAGCCACAGGAACCTCCCGACCAAGTTTAACCATGATGGTTCCTTCGTCATAACCGATCACAACCCTGTAACAAGAACACTAGTTACTCTATTTGCATGCAACTTATTCAAAGTAATATAAAGACGAGAGACAGCATGCAACAACTTGAAAAAAAAAAAGGACATGAAGCATCTTAAATATGCTGAAACACTAAGCAGGAGAACTACAGAGAAATGGCCGTTGATCTGTTCCTTTATATTGTTTTTGTATTCTCTAAGCAAATAAAAAAAAAGTTGAAGACAATTTCAAATGAAATTGCAAAGTCAACTGCCAAATTTTCCAAAAAGAAGTTAATAACTTAAACAGTAAAATCCCAAGAGTGATCAAGCTAAATAAGTAGCTATTCAATGTTAAAACTTACCGGCGCGATCCCTTCATGTAACCAATGGCCCAAACTCTTTCCAGACCATAATTCAATGTGTTCTCAAGCCTGCCAAGAAATAGGTTACATCAAGTAGGATTGCACATAAATAGTGCATTGAAAATAATAGTTCTATGGCAAAATTGATGGATTTCACATTTACTAGAATTAGAGCACTTAAGCTCCATATTTCAAATTGTAAATTTGAGAATTACATTTCTTACATTATACTATGAGAGACTTATGTTCAGACCACATAGGATCCAAGCAATTGATAGTATGCTCATTATTTTGTGCATACATTAGGCTATGAACCACGTACAGTCCAGTACAGATAATGGGAAAAAGAAAAACAATTCAGATTTAACCCAACATCTTATGCACTCAAATGAACTCACCTATAGGTAGTCGAATGCCATATGCGAACTGTACCATCCTCAGAACCAGTAATTATTATGGGCAGGTCAGGGTGAAAACACACGGCTGAGACATTATGTGTATGGCCATCCAATGTCTGGACACAACTTTTGGTCTGATAATCCCAGACCTGCCCAATACAACCAAAGAGTGACTAACAAGAGTATGGTGCAGAACTAATGCATAGCCCAGAGAAAGTATGTACCACACCTTTGCAGTATGATCATCAGAACCAGTAATAAGATATGGTTTATCACCACCAGTAAAGTAATCCACACAATTGACTCCTTTCTGATGAGCATCTAGAGTAAAGTTTGGGTCAGGTGAGCCAAGATTCCAGATCTGCAAAAGATAATATAGTAGAATCAGCATTACTACCAATTAAAGCAGAAACCACAAGCAGGAAACAATGAAAAGTCTCAGTTCTTACTTTTATTGTACGATCAAGTGATGCACTAGCAAAAGTATTGGTGTCTTTTGGGTTAAATGTCACTTGCATGACATAATGGGAATGTCCTTCGAATATTTGAGTGCACACCCAACCCTTCTCCCAGTCCCAGAGTTTAATTAACATGTCATCAGATGATGAGAGCACGTATGGGAGGGTGGGATGGACAGCCACACACCTAATGTAATCTGTGTGTGCCTCAAATACTTTTATCTTGTCCATGGTGTTGTAATTGTAAACGCGAATAAACATGTCATCAGCTCCAGCAACAACCCACTGCTTCCGTGCAATAAATTTGGCCGATCTAACTGTATACAAATGGCAAGGACTTCAGAAAGCATTGATAACAAAATTGCTGGTAACAGAATGTCCAATGCAACAGCAATCCCTCTCAAGAAAGTGCAAATGCAATTAAATCATGCACTAAGTACCTGGAAGCTCAGTGACTTCGAAAGATTTCACCATGGTCTAATAGCATCAAGAAAGTTTAAGTTAGCAAAATTGCTCATCCAAAACCAAGATAAGCTAAGACATTCCACATCAATAACAACTGTTCAAACTTCATTCAAAAGTGCATATCACCAATATATCTTAGCTTTACTCCAACAAGAAAAGCTTCTCCGTGAGTTCAACGTATTGTCAAAAGCACAGAGCAATGACAGTCTTTCAAAGTACATAGAGTTTTCATAGCAATTGGCTAGAACATATTAAACAAAGAAGACAACTGAAAAATGCCAATCCAATGAAGATTTCATAGCGACACACAGGCCATAATAAACGAATTCTATCCTATTTGTGGAGAGACTGCCAACTAAACAAATTTCTCACATTAATAAAATTAAAAAAAAAATCTGACTTCAGGGGAAGGATACGTGCAGAAGCATTAAAGATTGTCATCTGATCTTATGCTGGAGAAAAGTTCATGCCTCATATAAGTCAAAGTTAGTCATTAGGAGAAATCAATTATAAAGGCCCATGATATGAATAAAATAATGTGAGCTGTCCTTAAATATCTACTGCTCTTATTTTTCTTGAAGTCCGTTCAACTTGCTGAAATTGTATCAAGTTGAGCTTCATTTAGGCCATGCTCGAGCAGTTTTGGCAATTTTCTTCAAGTATAAGCTCATTAAAAGTAGACAGGTAACTTTTTAACTTGAGTCAATGTCTAGAATGCAAGCGCAAACTGCATTCACCATAAGAGTACCATAGGGAATTACATGCTCAGGTATATTTTAAATTCAAAATAGCTTGATCGTCGACTTGTTTCTAGTCATTTATTCATATCGAGTAAGTCCAATAACCACTGCTTTTGAACCAAAAGAATTAACTTAAACCAAGAATCTACTACAACGATCTTAAATCAACTTAAGTATTAGTAGTGTGCACACTCAACTCAATTTTATCTCAAACGACTTTCTTTCACTGACTGAATAGATGACAGAAATGCATAAATAACGCTGACAAAAATACTACGAATTTGGCCAATCAATTGACTTTTTCTTTCAACTGACAAGTGAATGCACAATACTCTAAGCACAAAAAGAATCATTTATCAGAAATGTAAACTTTAAAGCCATACCTGTGACTGGTAGTTCCAGATACAAACAGTTCCCGAGTACAAACTCGCAAGGATCCTGTGATTGAAAATAATGCCTCAGCGAAAAAGGTGATACAACAGTGACATAAATGTACCTATACTGTGCAAATAAATGTACAGAGGGAATCTAGCATATCTAAATCGTCTTGGGGAGAGAAAAATAGGTGCAAAGCTCAAGTACGAAGACTGCACAATACCATGGTTCCGTAGGATGTAGATCGACAGACTTTACCCTCTCCGATCTTTGCGCGAGCTTCCTCTGATAACAGATGATTGGAAGAAAACTGTTACTCCAACGTAAAAGAATAACGCATCGAGAACAATGAACATGAATTCAAACTTAGGCAGCAGTACCTTGATTTCGAGTCTGAGAGGCTGTCGACACAAAACGAAAACAAAGGGACACAAGAATTAGTCCAGAATCAATCAACAAAACACCCCACAAATCCAGTCCAACAATCCAATCCACGGGAAGGAAAAAAGAAAGAGAAAAAAAACGGGGAGAAACGAAAATTCCAATACACATTCCACACCAACCGAGGCATTCCCAAAATAAGAAACAACACAGTTCATATAGCATTCAACCGAAGCCGGCGGGCGGGATTCGACAACATCTACGCCAATCGCGCCGGCACCGATCAACGGCGAGAATTCATCGAATCATTCGTTCGACCCCGGCTTTCCTACCGCCGACAGCCACTGATCCACACACCAGCAGCCGACTCGGGCCTTCCTCGGGCCCAAAACCGGCACCATTTCGCGCGAAACGATCCGGAAACGCCGCATCGAAGCCTAATTCCACCAGATCTAAGCAGCATCGATCGGCGGAAAACCGAGAAATCGCGAGAGGAGCGCTCACCATTGTTGATCGGGATCGCTAGGGTCGATCTGGAATCGGCGGAATCTGGAGATCCAGCTATCGCTGAGAGTGATCTAGAGAGAGAAAGAGCGAGAGCGGAAGAGAGAGAGAGAGGGAAGAGGAGGAGGAGGCTTCTTCGAACTACAGAGGGGAGCTCTGTTAATACGATGGCGAGAGTTTTTATTTTTTTTTTTTTTTTTCCTCTTCGATTTATTTTTATTTCCCAGATCGATCGACGCTTTGCAGTGAAGGGAAGTGAATTTTGTGAGATTTCGCTGATTTGCCCCTCGGATACTTTGTACACTACTAGTACTACGGCCATGCGCGATGCCGTTTCGATTCGTCGAGCATCGAAACGACAGCGGGCCGCGGATACGAGGTTCGAGCCCGAGGGAAGAAAGGTCCTGGATCAGGCCCATGAAAAAAGCCCACGTTCATCCCACTTCCCAACAAAAAAATCAAAAAGGAATCTTTCTTGGAAAATAGAAAAACTAATTAATGGTCGTTGGAATCTTTCGGATTATATTGCTGATTTATTCAAATTCAGATTTACTGTGGTACAACATGATTTTGACTGAATTATAAGAAATCTACAAATCATCTATTCTCCATAGACAAGGGGAGCCCTCGTCCACCTCTGGTTGGGTCTAGAAAGGCCGACACTCACCAGAGGCCCACAAGGGCAACCCTCACCCATGTGGGTGACCGATGGAGGGAAATATGGGAAAAGAAGAAATAAAAAGAGAAGGAAAGGACAAAAAAGAGGAATTTTTATAAAATTAGAGTTGACTAAATCGCTAGCTAGCAATTTCTTGATAGAAACGGCTACGTTAGCAAATCATCAAAAGATTTATGACTAAATTGATCGGATTGAAAAGTTTTGAATTTGTTCGATAGTTATCCCATTCGGTCAAAGCACCTTACATTGCCTACTGCATGATTAAGTGTAATTGTGCAACTTTCATGTTAGGATTTCGAATGCGGCATTCATTTGGGAAAAGCTCCAAACATTGTCGTTGAACAGCAAACGAGGAAAAGGAGCCAATCCTGCTGACTGTGGTTTTTACAAAACCGACTCTGATAGAATACGCTGCTGGAGCAGTTGCATGGGCGTGTCCTGTCGGCAAATACAAGGTTTGCTTGGGATCGTCCGTTTCACAAGGCTAACTGCAGATCATTCCTATTTTATCCTCAATTTTCAGCCGCATCGAAGAGGTTGAGACCGATTTCTTACGTCCATTCACATGACCGTCCATGCTTCTCGCATCTCCATGTGATCTGCCTGCGCACCCCGGTTGTGCCTCAGTGCTCACACATGTCGACGACATGAGATAGAGAACAGATTTCCAACTTAGTCCTAATATGAAAGTGCAGTGGTCAGCAGAAACAACGCTTGGCTGCATCATCCTAGTTTTTCCACTTGCACTGTGGAAATTTATAACTGGAAGATACTAGCTGTCAATTCTAATTTTCTGCCTCTCGACCGCGGCTTTAAATTTCACGATCTAGGCAAGGAACAAGGATGTCCTAGAAAGGACAGTGGATGATTGATCTGTGTTGGTCACTTTGTAGTACTATACTGGATTTTCCTTTCACGGGTTGTAAGGTGAGAAGACAGGTCAGCAGCCGAAGGGTATAAATCGCATGTCAGCAAATCTGTTTTGACTTCACGGTTCTCATTGGATCCATGCGATTGAGAGTGGGATGGTAACAGGGGCAGTGTCTCTTGCATTAAGTCCTCCGATGTCTTTCACAGTGACCTCTGTGCTTACAAGAAACAGTTGTCTTTATGTCGTTCATGCTCAGTAATGTTTCCATCAATACATTTGTCGAAAGATACCTAAGCATTAGTCAGGACAGGAAGTGCCCGGATATGCTGAACAGAAGGGGAAAAAAATGAGTTCTGCTAGCTTGTTTCTCAGTTTCAAGACACGAAACAATTCTCTCGTTTGAAGACTGCACGCATTGTAGTGTGATGTGGATTCATGTAGTCCAGAAGTCGTTTGATCTTGGACATGGCATTTAAATCAAATGCCCGTCTCATGGCTTTCCTTGTTCCCCTGAAAATCGATCTGTCCAGATGCAACGAAAACCAGGCATTGGCTTTCATGTAAGATTGTAAGACCCTACTCCTTCCGAAATAACAAAATTAGGATGATTCAGGGAATCAGTAGGACAAAGTTCCTTGATATGTATGCTATGCTCATGATATCAGATTTTCTTTTCCCTTTTGAGCTGTAACACCAATCGACACAAGCAGAAATTACGGCAGCTTCCAAACTCAAGAGGCGGCTCAAACATCGATCCCTTCATGTAACTCGATTCCACATGTCAAAAAATTGGTCAGGCCTAAAACCGAAAACAAATGCACAAAGTTTGAAACGGAAACTTAAAAGAAGTTCAAAGATTTACAGTCGAATCGAGGACAAAATAAAGCACGTGACTCATTTATCAATAAAGGTAACTTGTTTTGAAGTACTTGTCGGTGAGTTTATGGTAGCTGGTGTAAGGAAATCCAGTGTGATGGAGAAGTTGCAGCAGCCTAAGGTGTTTGGTGTCGTTGGGAACAACCGGGCTGCACGTTTCTTCTCCATGCAATAGTCAGAGTTGAATTTGTTCGATGAGTGTTGCCTTTTTCATAGGAGAAAAAAGAAGGGGTCCGTTATTTTTCTGACCTTTACCTTCATCAATTCAAAAAAGAAACAGGGAAAAGGGTTTCAACCATCACTTCGGTGCGGAGCGAGTTTGGCCTTTTAAATTATCTTTATATATATTTTAGGGGAGTAACTTTCAAGCGATGACCGCATAGCGCAGTGGATTAGCGCGTTTGACTTCGGATCAAAAGGTCGTGGGTTCGACTCCCACTGTGGTCGGTGCTTTTTCACTTGCACGAGCCTCTTTTTTTTTGGCGGTCTACCCACCCTCGTACGCACAACGTAGTTAATTATCTATTAGTACTAACCTTTTCTTTTTTGTCGTTTTACCCATCTTTGTACACACAACACAGGAATTATCCATTAGAACTAAATGTTTTATATGTCGGTTAATAAACTTTGATAGAGATGAGAATCATGAGTATGATCAATTTTTACCTTTCAACCTTTAAATTGGGAAAATGTCAAAATTGGTGGACCATAAAATGTATAGAGATGAGAATCGTGAAAATGGTACAATCGATTTTTGCCTTTCAACTTTAATTTGGGAAAATGTTAAAAGTGGTGGAGCATACGTCGTCAATAAAATGTCGATTGTGCTCTCAATTTTCAAACTGTTTAGATTACTTGCAGGAATATATTCAGGCAAAAAAGATGAGCCACTATTAGCTTTTGGTTTAAAGGTATCAGAGATGGTAAGGTCTTTATGGACGCATCAACAATCTCGTATTTCAAACCCTTTGTTATTAGAAATGACTCACCTTGTGCCACATCTTCGTAAGCGGTTGACAAGACTTTCCTCGAGGCTTCATTTGATCCTCCGTTTGAGACGGGCACAAAAGGATGGACAAAACGGCTGAGCTTAGGTAGGAGCTCAAAAAGAACAAAGAGAAATGTGTGTCAAAGTACAATTTACATTTTTACGAGCTTTCTAAATAAAGTGACATTACATGTATAGTGGAACAGGGTAAAATTCCCACTCGAAGAAGGTCCACATGGAACTATAGTGCCCCAAAAATATTAGCAGATGCAGCGGACAGAATCTTTAGCAACATTAGTCTATCATCTGGAGTACCCTTGATCTCATTGAGAAGCACTTCTTCTTCTCCTGCCACTTCTCTTTGCACTAACAGTGACTTTGCCCTCGGCTTCATCTTTCTTGGGTTCCTGATTGTTCACAATAACTTCCGTCGAATTCATTTCATTCCTCAACCGCAGTATCTCACCCTTGGCCGATGCCAAATCTTCCTCGAGCTTCTTGGATCTCTTGTCCAAGCTCTCTCTCTCTTTGCCGAGCCTCATTACAAGGTTATGAGCATCTTCCAGGTTTTCCTGGGCCTCTTTGGATGCTTTCTTTTGTTCCGTTAGGGATCTGTAGAGCACCTCTCTCTCATTCTCAAGCGTAGAAATCTGAGAATTAGCTGTGTCTAGATCCCTCGAGAGAATTAATGCATTTCGGTTCAGTTCATCAAGTGATTTTATGGCTTCCTCCAATTCAGTCTTGAGGGACTCCTGTGCTTCCTTGTCCTTCAGAAGCTGCTTCTCTAAAACTTGCAATTCCTTCTTCAAGGATGCGACCATATTTTTTTCTTCTTTTAAATCATTTGCTGAAGATTCTGCCATTTTATAGGCATCAACCAATTCTTTCTTCAGGTCATTGCGATTTTCAACCAAAGATGCCAGTTCCTCGGACACAGTTTGAAGCTCGGCCATTGTTTTGCTCAAACTTTCCTTTGCAGAAACAAGCTCGGCAGCAACTGCTTCTTTCTTCTGTTCAGCCTCATCGAGGCTCCTCTTCAGTGATTTTTTTTCCTCAGTATACTCAGCTTCAGTCTGAGACATTTCAGCCTGAAGTTCTGAAGATAAGTTCTTTAAAGACTGTAGTTCCTTCGAAAAATTAGAAGCTTCTCTTCTTGACTCATCCAGCAAATCCTGAACAGTACCAAGTTCATGTTTCAGATTCTCTATGTTGCTGCCCTCTACATCTAGTTTTTTCTCCAGATCATTCCTTTCATTTGTCAAATTGGAAATCATCTTCTGTTTTTCAGTAACTTCACCATTAGAAAGCTCAAGTTGTTCATTAAGCCGGTGAATTTCATTTTGTCTCTCTTCCAAAAGCTTAGCATCCAAAGCTGACTTTTGTTCATATGAAGACTCCAGATCATTGTATTCCTCTTTTATCAAATCCAGTTTTCTCCCAAGATTGTCCTTCTCTGCTACTATAGAATTTATTCTTGCATTCAGTTTGCCAATGGCAGAGTTCTTCGAATCTAGCTCTTTCTGATTCTCCAGAAGGGTATCTTTCAACGCTTTGATCTCCAACTGTGCTTTGGCTAAATCATCCTTAATTTTACTGGAAATAGAAGTAACATCTTCCAACTCTGATTCCTTCGCAGTGAGAGAGGACCTGAGACCCTGGAGGTGGTCATCCTTTTCCTTCAGCTCTAAGCTCAGCAAGTTTATTTTTTCTTCTAACAGTTTGATTGAGTCAAGCTTCTCTTTCAAACTTTCTTCAAGTGATCTTTTATCCTCCTCATTCTTTGAAAGCCTAGTTTGAAGACTATCTTTTTGAACGTTCAGCTCCTCGATCAATCTTTTCTCACCCTTTAGCTCCTTTCCTAGCCCTGCAATTGTTGAGTTTGCAGAGTTCAGCTGATTCATCAGAGACTGCTGTTCTTCCTTGACTTTTTTCACAGCGTTGGTCCGTTCTTCTCGCTCTTTCATTAGCTTTGCTTCAAAGTTTTTCTCCAAGGAAACAATTGCAGCTTCTTTCTCTTTCAACATGGTCCTCATCTGCAGTTAAATAGCCGGCACATTTATTAAGTACAACAGATTCTGATGGCTAAGCTAAAGATCAACAAGAAAATAATTTAAAAGAATAACAACCAAAAGGCCAATATTTTGATTCTTCTGTTTACAGGGACAATGTTTCTGCAGGACCGATCAAGCAACTTCACGATTTTTTATCAAAGGATTACATTTCCCGCTCGCATAAGCTTGTAGGAGGAGCTTAACTTTGTAAAATGCTAGTGGCTTACGGATTCTATTGAGGCATCTGCAGCCGCCTTATCTTTCCGACCCAGTGCATAGAGAGAACCAAGCACACCTGAACTGAATATTCCTAGTCCATTCAGGAGAGAAAAAGGATTTGTTTCCTGGCCATGAGAATTGAATTAGAGAGGATCGTGCTTTGTAATTTCAAATGGAAAGTGCAACATCAACAAGGACAAAGGACATGCAAATCAGGCATAAAATCCAACCTCTGCTTTCTGATTTTCTGGAGTAGTCCTTACCTCGATTTTATCTGAAATAAAAAGAACAGTTGACCACTTCAAAACAAGAAAAATTTACAGAGATAAGCCATTTCTAAGCATACAGGGCAGTTGTTTGCAAGGTTCAAGGCTGAAGTTTTTAAGCTAATTTAGAGATAGCCAAAGCTCCACTGATGCAACAAATTAATGAAGACTATGTCCCACCTTGGTTGATATCAGTCACGAAAGAACGAACCTAAGTAATAGAAGCAAAAATTTCATGATTACAAGGTTGTGTGAGATATACAATATTTAAGGTTCACAACAGGCCATCCCATTAAAAGTCCTCACACTTAAACCAGTTTAAAGTCAAAGAGCAGAGTGTTACCCCTAGGCTGACAAGTGACAAGCAGATGACAAGGAAGTTTTACTATTGACTGTATATTTCACCAAGCTTCACATCGGACATTCAAATAACAAAACGCATCAATGTCTAACAGTAGGCTAAGCTACTCCATTACAGTGGCTATTTTGAAGTACTTGCTCCAGAGTTTACAGAAGAATCCAGAAGACAGCACTAGGAAAGCATCAACATGGAAATCATGTAAATATTGAAGAACAGCCTGAGGACAAGACAATAATAAACTAAGAAAAGGAATCTCCATTTACAGATGTAAATACTCGCCAGTGCTAAATTGAGCACACAACACCAAAAGAAAGGAAGAATATCGGTATTACTTGTTCCCCTAGTCAAGGGAAGAATATAGAAAAGAAAAAAGCAGTCATTCAACGGTCATCCCCAAAAGAAAACAAAGCCAAAGGTGCAGAAACTATATTCAGTCTGGCAATTTACCTAGGGAAACAGATTTTTTTCATCTATAAATTTTCAGTAATTAATTCGCAAATGTTAAAGTTCAACCGAACAGTTGACAGGGTGCCGCCGGTGTCAAACACTCTAATTAAAAAAAAAAAATGAAAACTTGAACCAGAACTGCAATTACCAGAAAACTATCCTAGCAAAATCTAAAACATGAATGTCCATCCCGAAAAAAAAGATGACGACAATTAATCCACACTGCCGAAAATACTGCTTCCATATTCCCCATATACGTAGCCGTAACATCAACGTCGAAGCCTATTTGGTCCAAACGGTGTGCAATGAAAGCAAACACCGATTGGCCCAAGCCAAATCTAGGACTGTCGTATTGATAGTATAGCAACTCCTCCAAGTCCATCCATTCACATCTCGCCGATTCCTCGTGCATTCGCACGCTATATCCCACCACAGCAAGCACGAAAACGAAAAGGATTGCCAAAATCGCCAACTCACCGGTTTCCGTGGCTTCGAGTGCCTCGGCGCTCGGGCGCAGAAGCGGGAGCACCGAGATGCCGACGAAGAGGATCGCCCTCCTGCCGCGAGCAACGACGTCCTCGCTCGAGCTCTCCCCGCGCGAGGAGCAGCAGGTTGCGGCGCTCCTCCTCCACCTCCACCTCCTCCTCGTCCCGGGGTTCCTCGCGCACGGGAAGAGGGGCTGACGATGGCGAGATGGGGAAGAGGCGAGGAACGGGGGCTGACGGAGAGAGGAATGCAGGGAGCACGAGCTCCCGATCGCGAAGCCGCCCATGACCGAGCTTCTTCGCCGCTGCTTCTTTCTCTCGTCTCCGCTCGATGGAGCTGAGGACGAGATGAGATGACGATGACGCTGGTGAAGCAGAAGATAAAAGAGCTGCAAAAATACTGAGGATCGCACAAAATCGCTTTTGCTTCTGCTGTCTCACCGTACCACTTTTTCTCCCTCGACTAGAGTTCGTTGTGGGCGGAGACATCACGAATTTACCATAATAACCCGGTCAAACCGTGTAAATTACGCAAAATTAGAATCCAGGGCACTGCAGTTGTTCGGTGCTATAACCAAGAAGTTCTTTTTCTTTTCATGGAAATAAAATTATATTCATTGGTCAAAAAGATAAATGAAAATTACGTATATTTTATGACAAAGCAAATCTGAAAAGGAGAAACCCCAAATACCATAAAACAAAATTAAATAAAAAGACGAGTTGGATGAGCACCAATAAAGTCTAGCATACACTCATTTCACAAGAACAGATCTATCAAGCAAAATAATCAACGATCGATCACTTGATATCGTATCTTTGTCTAAAAATTCTTTCTTTAATAATTACGACTCTAATAAATGCATTGTCAATTGGTATGCACACCTAAATTCGGCTCTCTCTTCATACAAAAATGATGAAGTTAAATAAAAACATTGGTGAAATACCAACAAATTCCCAAAAGTATATTTATTAAATTTTCGAATCTAGATTAGGAGATGATAGATCATGGATATAAAAAAAAATTAAGAATGGAATAAAATAACTCCTAGATCTAAATTGAGAGAAAAGGAAAACAAGAAAGAGAACAATAAAACAGTGAGACTAGCTCAAACCCTTCTCTCGATTAAATGATGAAATAGGCGATGTAGAAAGAAGTTAGGTTGAGATTGAACTAAAATAGAGCTAAGATTGGGATTAAAAAAGTAAAATATTTTATATACTCTTAATGAGAGGATCAATAGTTATAATTTTGAAGTTAATGGTAAATTAGACTAGTGTTTGAATTTTCCTTTACATAGGCGATGCATGATGTTTTCTTTTATGGATTAGATTGAATAGTATATGTACTAAATTGAACTAGCTTCCAATTTGTCCAGTTGAATGGTGGGGAAAAAAAAAAGTCGCAAGCGAAGAATATAAATTCAGGATATAATAATTTAGATCATCAAATAACAATTGGCATATTTAACATCCTGATTATTTTTTGTCATTTTTTAAAGTGGATGGATAAATAAATGAACACGTTGACTCGTTATTTTTAAAAATCCAATTCGGTATATGACAATGCATGTCATCAAATAATATTTGATTCATCCTCTAGGCAAATAGAAGAACCGTGTTAAACAATTATCGATAGTTCTAGGATTACAATGAATAAATTAAAAGTTTTGAGATTAAATTGTACATCGGACAAAAAATTCAGAAATTATTTGTATTAGTTGCCCTTCCTAAAATTTACAATGATAAATTTAAAGTGTTTAGTTATTGAGTTAAAAGCAACTAAAAAATGATTGAAGTTAGTAGTTTGAGTCAAGAGTTGGTAATTCAAATAAAAAAGAGAAAATTATCAAATAAGATGATAATTTGGAGTTGATCAAATAAAACATTGACACGTGGCTCAAATAGCATTATTAACCTAAAATTAAATTGATAACTTTCAATATCTGGCTAAATAGTGTGTGATTCCATTCTTCATCTTTTTTCCTAGGAACAAATCCAAAATTAAGCATTTTCTAGTCCTTTCTTTTTTTATTTTCCTTTTCTTCTTCTTCCTCTAATTGATCGCTAATCTAGGCATACAAGGGCTAGCGGCTTCACAAGAGCCTCATTGGCCCCCGACAAGGCTAAGCTCGACAAACCACCTTTGAGGGTTGACCTTGCCTAACCATTGTGAGGTTGATGTAGCCATGGCCAAATGATGCGTGCCCTCGCAATGGTCGGGCAAGGTTAGGCAAGGGCAAGCCTTGTTGGTGGCTGGGTGAGTTCGGCCTTGCCTTGCCCAAATTTGGCAAGGTCATCATCATGGCCATCATCGACTATCACCAAGGTTTTCAATTGACTAGAGGAAAAAGAAGAAAGGGAAAAGAAAAAAGAGAAAAAAAATAAAATAATTTAAAATTTAAAAATAAAATTTAAGTCACAAAATAATTTAATATTCATATGAAACGCATTGCTATTATAGGAATAGAAAATTTATATAGTTACCAAATGCCTCCAAATGTTTATATATTTGTCTAATGAGCAAAATTAGAAAAATAATTTATGAGCATAAATTGTTCCAAATAATAGAATTGTTACAGAAAAATGCACCTTACCTTAGTAAAAGGCGATTTGTTAGTCATTGGTAATTTGTAAAGAGTCGAATGGATGTCAATAATCGACTAGATAAATATATTAGAATTTTTAAAACTTATCACAAAAGTGTTAAATAAAATGTAATAAAGTCATAAAACTCGCTACAAAAGTATAATTGAATCATAAAATTTATAAAAGCACAATCAAATCCTAAAACTTATCGAGTTAATGCAATCGAGTCCATTTTTTTATTTGTGAATTTGCACACTTTTTTCCAATCATGCCGCTGAACTCATAATTTATCTAATCCGATTCCGATTTTATGAATTTCGATAAATAATCAAAATTTAAGGATTGAATTGGAAAAAATGCACAATATTCTTGTAAGCCCATCAGCAGGACCGAACGTTCTCAATCCTTCAATAGCCCCACGGCACAGGCCCAAGCCCAATGGAGAGCAGATGTGGCGGGAAAATCTCCCGTTCGCAATCGTCGCAACCATTTTTTGCAGCTTCCGTTTTTCTAGGGTTTCATTCATCCGTCGCTCCAATTCAATCGGAAAAGAACAGAGCTCACTGAAACTCCGAGGAAGATCGAGCTCCTAGAGAGTCGAAACCGCAATGCCGACGTACAATATAAGGGGAATCGATGTGGATTTCCCTTTCGATGCCTACGATTGCCAGCTCGTTTACATGGAAAAAGTCATCCAATCTCTCCAAGAAGTGAGTTGCGGAAATTGTTGCTTCTTTCGTCGCGTAATTAGCCTTGTTTGATTGCACATCGTTGATTAGAACCGGCACTGGATTCGTCATTTGGAGTTATGTTGTGTGGTGATTTTGTCACTTTGTTGTGTAGTAAGTAGACATCGTCGGTTGATCTTACGTCACATGTTGAATACGATCGGTTGATGTCGTGAAGTTTCCGAGGTCTCTTCAAATTTGGTTTCTGGTATTCGTAGATTGACTTGTTGTAGAATGAGAAAGTACTTTGGTATAGCAGATCAGTTTGGCCAAGGAGGGAATATTGTAACCGCAATCAAGCCTTATGCTCTTAGCTGGCGCGTTTCTCCATTTCTTTTGCTATTCCTTATTCTCTTCTTGCTTGCTTATTTTGGTTGCAGCCCACAATCTTCTAGTTCGGATGTATATGGTTTGCAGTCATTTTGATGAAATAATTGCATTTCGCATGTTTGGTCCCTCGAGAAATCTGTAAAAAGGCGGGAAGAATTATCTTTTTGTTCTTTTATATTGAACAGCTTTAATGAACTTTTCTCTGACCACTGCAAATATCCGTGCTCTTGTATCTTTAGCTGAATATATAAGAATATGCCTGGAGTTTCAGCAATACCTCAGGGTGACATCGGGGGAATTAGAAATATATCAAATGCAGCTCACTTAATTTTGTAGTACCTTTGTCTACTATCGTGAAAGGGTATTCCCTTCTTCATTCTTTCATTATGAAATCGACTCAGCTTATTCATCATGATCTGTGGATTTTATGATCTTATAGAGGTGTAATGCTCTATTGGAGAGTCCTACTGGAACTGGAAAGACATTATGCCTTCTTTGTGCTACTTTAGCGTGGAGGAAGAGCTTGGGAGACTTCTCAACTGGTTCCGCTAAGCCAGACTCACAGTCTAATTCCAATGTAAACAAATTTCCGACCATAGTGTACACTTCTCGCACTCATAGTCAGCTGCGCCAAGTGATTCAAGAACTGAAAAGAAGCAACTACAGGTCAGATTTATTATTTTTTTTCAACTCTGCACTTTTTCTCTTGCGCAGTCCGTATTTTGTTTGCATATCAGTTTCTACCTGAGACTGTTATCTGGTTTAAATAGCTCCTGATATTGGTAAATCTACCGTGTTGTCATCATTAGTCTTGGTTTTGCCCACATGCATCTGTGCAGTATGCTAGTATGTGTCATATATCAATATTCTGTTGTACTGCAGTAGAAGCAGCCATAATCATTAGATTCTACCAACTACATACAGCCAATATTTTATCTGGCTTCTTAGTAATTTATCCAGGTCTTGTGTTTAGCAAACTCGTTGATTTAGAAGTTTGTCCAATTTGCAGGCCTAAAATGGTGGTCTTAGGTTCTCGAGAGCAATTATGCATCCATGATGAGGTTAGTTTGCTTCGAGGAAGAGCACAAAATAATGCCTGCCATTATGCTTGCAGAAAGGGTGCACAGCGTCGCTGCAAGCATTATTCTCTCGTCGCTGGTAATTGGAGTGTCATTCTAGTTCTCCATAAGTGTGGCTACTTAGCAGATGCATTTCTATAGGTGGCAATATGTCACATTCACTATATATATGTTTTGCAGTTTATTTATACTCTTGTTCTTCTATTAAATTCAACTATAATAATGTGAAGTAAGTTTTGTATTTCATGAAATAATTTCAATGCACGTTGGTAGTTTCTCCTTCAAAAACTTTTAGTATCACAACATTCATTACATGTTATCAGAAGTAACAAGGAAAATTTTACTGGTTTTTGACATAGCAAAATGGAGAATATTTAGCTAGTTTGTTATTCTACTCTGGTTTAACTATTTAGCAGCTGTCTCCTTTACTTTAATATATATTACTACTGCCCACGCTGTTATGCTGGCAATTCTATTGTCTTTTATCTTGCAACACACTCAAGTAATCTGGCTTCATACAATTGAATCTAACTTTTGTGCATCTCCATGCTTTTTATAAGACTATGTGAAGAACAATCCATTTCTTGGAGACGATCCCGTTGACATAGAGGATTTGGTTTCTATTGGAAGAAAATCTGGGCCGTAGGTTCTCTTCTGTCGATCATTCTGATTTTTATAATTTCTCCTGGTTTTGGAATGCTATTATCTTGGCTGCACCATGGACCATTTTGCTTGTTAAATTTGTTATTCAAAATTTCTGTAGGTGTCCTTACTATATATCGAGAGAGCTCCACAAGGCTGTTGATATTCTTTTCGCCCCCTACAATTATCTGATTGATCAAAGCTACAGAAAGTCGTTGTCCCTTGACTGGAACAATAGTATACTCATTTTTGATGAAGCACACAACTTGGTAAGCAAACTTGAAATTTGTCCCTGTGAAACTGATTATTTTGTCTTCAGACTATGATAGATGTACTTCCAGTTTTCATTTTGATTTTCTCCTTTCCTGTTTCAAAGCTTAAATATTTGGGGAAACTAAAACAATCTGCTCTTATTTCTGCTTTATAGCTTCATTTATTAGCTTATTTACATCCGTATGACCAATAAAATGCAGGAAAGCTTGTGTGCAGATGCTGCCTCATTTGATCTGCCTTCTGGCCTTCTGACAGCTTGCATTTCTGAAGCCAAAAGTTGCATTGATCTCTCTGTTGATAGAAGAGATAAATCAAATGATAAATCTCGAAACCCAGACAATTTTGCTATTCTTAGAGGTGCAATATCTTGGTAAACTTCAGATACTATTACAATATTTTAGTATTTTATCTATTCTCAATGGAGAGCTGCTGTGGTAGCTTTTGTGTCCATATTGTAAAGGGAGTGAGCATTATAGCATACGCAAGCTGTATTACTTTATTCTTCTTTCTGAAGCAAGCTTACGTAATAATTCTCATCCTGCAGCATTACTTCTGAAGCTTGAAAAGAGAATTGCTGAAGTACCTGTTGAATCCAAGGAATTTGGCTTTACCAAACCTGGACCTTACATCTATGAATTATTTTCTGAACTAAACATCACTCATGAAACTGCCTCTATGCTCATTGGAATAATTGAGGAGGCTTCTGTGCTTCTTGAGGAATCCAAGGAACTGGAAGCAAAGGGTGGCATTTGCAGGCTTGAAACTATGGGTGAAATTCTTAAGCTGATCTTCAGAGAAAAGGAAAATGCTCATTCAAATTTTTATCGTGTGAGAAGCTTGTGAATTTTAAGCTTATCATTTGATAGTTAAACGTGCATCCCTGCCAAGATCAACATTAGCTGTTAGTTTTATATCTTTTTATAACTATTTCACCATTTTCTAATTTCAACTCTTTTACTTCTTGTTTTTAGCTTCATGTGCGGGAAGTTGACGCGTATCCTTTTGATGGTTTAAAAGGTAATTTAAGAAAGTTTTGATGCTTGAGTGAATTAATTAGTCATTTGTGCCTATTCATATATAGTTGAATGGATGCCCATCCAACAACTACCCACTTAGTGGTATGTGTATATATGCATGACAAAATCCATTTACACCAGAAGCATCTGTCCATATCTGTCTGTTTCTTTTGGTCGTGCAGGCAAGGCATCGAGGACTCTCAGCTGGTGGTGTTTCAATCCTGGATTAGCTATGGAAGAGTTTTCAAAGATGGGAGTTGGTTCTATTATATTGACGTCTGGCACATTGTCTCCCATGGATTCATTTGCTCAAGAACTTAATCTGTGAGTAACTTGATGGTGGAATTTTATTTCTTGTTTCTGACTGTCAATATTGCTGAAAAGTGAGTACTGTTGGATGACTTAGAGATTTTCCCGTGCAACTGGAAAATCCTCATGTCATATCTTCGAATCAAATATGGGCTGGAGTGGTAGCAGCTGGTCCATCTGGCTGCTTATTTAATTCCTCTTATCGAAATCGTGACTCCTTAGAGTACAAGCAAGAGCTTGGCAATGCCATTGGTAAGTCTGATTTCCACTGTTAAGCACTCATTCTCAAGTTAATTAGTTTATGGTGCGGTTGTTCTTTGGTACTGATGACTTTGCCACTCAATTTCGTTGATGGAAACTCTCATGATTTACTTTAGTTAAGTCTCTTATTATTGTTTAAAGGCAATTGCCGAGCCCAGCACTTGATAGTTGCCTTATAGTGTCGTTAATTTAGTTCTCAAAGCCCTTATTTCTGTTCTGATTTGTCAAAATAGAAATCCAGTGACAAAGTTGTACTTACTATGCTAGTTATTATTTCATGTGGTAGTCCAAAAGTTATAAAATCCTAATTTGTAAATTTGTGTTATGACATTTTATTTTTTGCTACCAAATCCATGTCTAGCCACATTTTTGCTGATGCCTTTGCTTATGTCGAACTTTAAAATTGATTGTTTGGTCCAATTGAAAATTTGGTAAACCATCTCTGTGGCTGTTTATTTCAAAATTTATGTCTCATTCATCGGGTTGTGATGTCACTTGGATATAGAAGTCTTGTTTCATAAAATTATGGTTTGAGACCCATTGTAATACTTGATCTCTATGTTGCAGTTAATTTAGCTCGAATAGTGCCAGATGGACTGCTTGTATTTTTCCCTTCTTACTACATTTTGGATCAATGTATTCAGTGCTGGAAGAATATGGTGAGACATTCGTCATGACTGGTAACTAAATGAGGTTCTTATACTTTTGATTCCAATAAATTCTTTTTGTTTGTAATAGGCTCATCCCAATTCAATGGACTCTAACACCATATGGGAAAGGATTTGTAAACATAAAAAGCCCGTTGTGGAACCTCGACAGTCGTCACTCTTTCCTTTAGCCATTGAGGTCATCATTATTGCAAGTTTAATAAAAAAATCCATTATTTCTGCAGATGTGTAAGATCATAGCATGACCTCATTTCATTCTTTTGACAGGACTACATGTCTAAGCTCAATGACACCTCAAACTCAGGTGCATTATTCTTTGCAGTTTGTCGTGGCAAGGTATATCTTCTTTCATGGTCACAAGTTTGCACAGACATTGCATCATGTATTGACTTTTTAGAAAAATTTGATTAAATTGCCGTATAATTTGCACAGAACAACACTGGTTATCTGGAGATTTGCAGGCTGTAATATTCTAAAATTGTCATGTCATCGAACTATCTTTAATTTATGAATCCTACTCTTTCAATTTCTATTCCTTTGAGCTTTTGGATGGGGTATGTTTGGGGCAAGCAAGAGGGCTTGTCTCTTTGGATGAACAAAAAGTATTGACCCTTAAGAGGCGCTTTCTGTGAATGTGAAATCAAATTTACTGCATGGCATCAGTAAGTAGCATACTTTGAAGCACATGACGTGAATTATGATTCCATTTCTAATCAATCCTAAGCTAGCTGTCTTGTTTTTCGTGTCTTTGCCTTCCAAAATATTATCCTAAGAATAAAAAGCAAATTGCAGATATTCTTCTTGTAACGCTATCCTTTGTTTTTGCTTGCTTCGAAAGTTAGTTGCTTGCTTCAAATGTTAATCGATATATATTGTCTACTAGTTACATGTTGTGTTTGAAGGTCACGGATTCTTTTCAGTTTTGTCAAGTTATAACTGGAAATATTATGTTTTAATCTGACTTCTATACAGCATTGGTTCACTGATTATCTTTGGATAACACATGGTTTGGGACCTGAACCATGCCATGTTTTGTACGTAATTTCAACTTCAAAACTTTTTGTTGTGTTACTCTTAGACTTTCATTAGTATGTTTAGCAGATGTTATTAACCTAATATCATACATGTGATGCTATCTTCAATGGATATTCATGCAGCCAAATATGTTGTATGTCAAGAAATTCTCGTTTTATTTTATATGATACTACGATTTAGTCAGCACATATCAGTTGAAAATAGGCATACTCTTCATGTAATCATCTACAGTGAGGGAAAGTGTCAGCAGGATGACATGAATTCATCCTTTTAGTTGGATAACCTCATTTAAGTACATCCATGAAAGCAGAATCTAGAAGAATTAACTGACATTAATTAAGTTCTTGAATAGATACAATAAGGGCAAAAGTTTTGAATTGCCCTTCGGTGGAAAAAGTAGTGTCCGCAGGTACTTATTGAGTTACAGAACTTGGATGCTTGTCCCGTTCAACCTCTCTATACTCTTCGATTTCAGATGGTTAAAAGTGGGGCTGATATAGTTTCCTTGGAAAAGGTCAAATAGGGGAACTTTACCTTAAGTTTTTGCAAATGTGCCTTACATGTGACTAACTTCCAATTCCTCTTTTGTTTTATTCAATAGTGACAATAAGCAGGGACAAAAACTGTTGGTCTCTTAATATCTTGTCATCCTTAAATTGTGACATTATGCTTTCAGTTGTTTGCATTGGCATTTCTATTTTTTTTCTGAAGTTTTCTCCTGCTCTGCTGTACATCCTGGCGACTGTTTGATACTTTAAGAGATTTGACTTAGATTGGATGTTAACATTACTCCTGAATATAAACTAGCATGGCACTTCCATATATTTTCAGGTAAGCGAAGGATTAGATTTTGCGGACAATGCTGGCAGAGCTGTTGTAGTCACGGGCTTGCCATTTGCCACTAGGACTGATCCAAAGGTTTCATTATGCTGGCCTCTTGTTTAACTTCTTTCATGAAGATTTGCTATGAGTGCTTATTTGCACAAAAAATGAAAGAAAGTGATTGGCTATCTTTCTTAAATAAATGGACCACAAGGACCTTATGAACCATACTGCAGTGAATTTTATCTTTTGTCACGGCTAATGACAGTAATGAGGAGCAAAATTGATGTTTACCACTCTGTAGTCCACATATTTTCAGTAGGAGCATCATAATTTGCTTATGCAGCAAAAAATTGTAGAAAATGGACAAACTTGATGAGCAAGATCAATAAATGGCCTGTTGGCCCTACATAGGGCGTTATATATTAGTTTGTGGAGAGGGCTCTCTTGGTTCTAACTTATTAAAACGCAGAATATCTAAAGGGTCAATTTGTAGTTTGTCAGAAGTTACTTGGTTGTGTTTGAAAGTATTCCTAGAAGCCAACGTCAATGGTTTTCCCTTTCGTTCTATGACTCTTTTTGGATTATTTAGATTTGGGGTCCCACTTTCTCATCTGATATAGCAGTTTGACAGGTTCGTTTGAAACGTGAGTACTTGGATGAGTTGGCACGCTTGCTGAAGGAAAGGAGGGTAACGTCCTTGATGCTGGATTAAAATTTTGCTGCTGAGACGTGTTTGCTCTTTTCAATTTAATTTGGACCTTTACTTGCACTTACAGATTCTAACTGGAGATGAATGGTATAACCAACAAGCATCACGAGCTGTGAACCAGGCTGTAGGACGTGTAATTCGTCATCGTGATGACTATGGAGCAATAATCATGTTGGATGAAAGGTTATCATTTGTTCTTGTCTCACGAATCTCATCTAAAACCCTGAGAAGATGTCCTGGTATACTAAAGCATGTCTTGAGTAGAAGCATATTTACATGCCTAAAACTTCATTTTCTTTGATAATTTCAACTTCTCATTTTGCAAGCACATTATGAAGATCATGAATTTCTAGCATTTAAAGCTTTCCAAGCTTGCTTGTTGATGGTCTGGCACAAACTTCAGCATATTGGGCATACAAGTTGTGAACCTAAGGAGTTCTCCCTTTTTATGTGCCCTTTGTTGTCTTTCTGGCAAACAAATTTGTTCTTTCAGTATGGAGCACAAATGAAAATCAGGTACTTAAAGGCAGTTGTGAAATTTCCAAGCTTGCTTGTTGATGGCCAGGAATCGTAGCTTGCACCTGATGCAACATTTTGTGACTACTTATAAAGCTATTTTGTACTAAATAGACTAGCAGGAGGGCACACACAGAGGTGCGCAAAAAAGAAGCGGGAAGGAGGTTGAAAGTGGATTGAGGGGGGGGGGGGATTAGAGAGAAAGAGGAGGGTAGCAGATGAAAAATTTCAAGCAAAATGGATAAATGAAACTGCCCGCATAGTTTTAAGTAGATAGCATAATCAATCATGGTGTTTCTCACTTTCAGAAGTTCAAACACTGCTTATGTACTTATATTTTCATACTGTCATTGTCCCTGTTCTACTTTAGCATGCTGGTACTTTAATAACGACTTGTAACCAGTTCAATGTGGATCCTTTCAGTCTTTAATCTTTTCATCTTGCAACTTGTACAGATTTGCACATCCGAATCGTCAGTCCCAAATATCACGTTGGATACAGCCTCACATTAAGGTATATCTAGTGCCTCACAGCTTCTTACATTTCTCTGTCTCCATGACTAATCGCTGTCATTGCAGTGTTACTCTAAGTTTGGAGAAGTAGTTTATCATTTGACCTGTTTTTTCCGAGATGGAGGGAATCGTGTCCCTGCAAAGCCAAAGACATTGCAGCATAAAGACAGTGGTAAGCTCTCTGAGCTTTCTCCATTTCTATTAAATTTATTGATCAATTTCTCTGGCTGCATTTTTCTGAGCTATTAATCCATCAAATGCTGATAAGTTTGGATCCTCCTCTGTGCTTGATGTTGTGAAATTACAACATGATAAATAACTTTTCTCATATCCACTGGATGTGAACCTACCATTGTTCTTTACTATGTCCACATATCTACCCTCTTTATAACATCCTTTTATCCAGCTGGAGAGGCACTAGATTTACCTTATTATGAGACTGATAAAGAATCCTTTCAGTGCTGCTGATATGAACTTGTGTATCAATAGTAGTGACACCTGCCTGATAAATTTGCTTTACGTTGATGTTACAGTAAATGTGTAAATGCTACTGTGTGCAGGAGATACAAAAACTGTGGAACCTATGCCTATTTGTCAAACTCCTCTGGTAAACCTTTTTTTCATTTTCTCTAGATTTGGATTGCACTTTCCTGTCAACTTTTGCCCCTGTCATTTTTATTTTTTAATTGCTTGTTAATAATTGTCATTTCAGGCTTCGCCAAAAGATGACGATGGCAATGTACATCCGATATCTTTAGCTTGTAAAATGAAAAGCACCACCAACTCAAGCCAGTTGACAGAAGTCATTCCTGCCAATCGCTCATCTTTTACTCTGCCGGAAAGGTTCCTGGGATCAATAGGGAGTTCTTTACGGAATTATACCAGCGACGCACAAAAGTTACTAATGTCGCGGAGGGGTAATATACAGCAGAAAAGTGAGATTGTAGATTTAACTGCTGATTCCCTAGTTGATGAGAAACCATATAAAGGACTAACAGCACCTTGCTTTACAAAGAAGCGCAAAATATCTCACCCAAAGGACTGTGTTATGTTTGATGCTGGAAATAGCAGAAACTGTGCCAATGGTGCCAAATGTTCGCAATCAGAGTGCGGCTCTTCATGTGTAAATTTAGTGGAATGGGATAACTCATCCACTTCTGATGGGAGGAACAGAAAACAAGTCCAAGTTGGTTCAATTTCTCTTCCTCGAGATGATGAGCCTATTCCAAGTATCGATGCTCATTCTCTCTCAGAGGGATACGAAGGTGTCCAAAATGCCACTGCACCTAGCAAAGATGAGGAAAATAAAGGATCTGCTTTTCTATTACAGGTACAGAACTCAGAAGCATGAGAAATTGAGTGGGTGTATATTTGTGTTGTTTCCTTATCGGGTCAACTCAATAAAGCTTTTTCAATTTCCCGAACAGCCTCCATGTATGTCCACATGTTGAAATAAAACCTGATGATGGTAGTTTTTGTTTACTGTCTACAAATATCCAGTAAGAATGCCTATAAAGTTCAAACTAGAGTACTGCATTCAGTGCTGTTTTTTTCCCCTGGCAAGTAGTCATGGCTCTACAAAGTTGCTTTTCATGATGGTTTTGTGGAATGTTATGCAAAATCTGATTGCTTGCAAGATGCTGCTGCAGCATAAATCTGAAGTTGGAGTTTATCTGTGACCAAATATAGAAGTCGTTCTACTTGTGTTATAGTCATCAATCCTTTCAGAACTCTTTAAAATATGACACTACCCTTGTGTATTTTTGGGAAATAAATCCAGGGGAAAAGATTCCCATAAGTACAATTAATTTTTGTTGGATGGTATGCTGAGAACGAATGCTTAGTGCTATTGTCAAATTCATTCAATGGATGGGTCACCGTGATGCTTTGGTTTCATAAAGATGGGACAGGAAAAGATTTCCTTGATGAATCAATTTTGTTACCACAAGATCTGGGGCTGAATTTACTCTTTGAGAATGTCTTCTCGGTGATTTGCTTCTCTGATACTTATGAATGACTGTCAAGATGATGTGTGGGGCTTGTCAATGCATTCACTTCAGATATTCTGAGCTTGTTGGTGTTCCGTTTTCAATTTTTTTAATTGTAATGCCTGACTCCAACATTTTTGCAATTGTTGCCAATAAAATCTCTTTTACCCAGGTTCAGGAGAAACTTAGTTCTTCAGAATATAAAGAATTCATTGGGTTTATGAAGGCACTGAAGTCCAAATCAATGAAAATAAGTTACGTTCTTCAGTCAATTGCCAGACTATTCTCTGGACCAGAAAGGCTTCAGGTTTCTAAAAGGTAACAATTTGTGTGCAGTGTTAGGTTTTGATACTATAGCTCAAATCATCATGTTATCCTTGTCCATGAAAGCAGATTGACCTTGTTGGTTGAACTAGTTACCTGTGAAGGTCAACTGTCTCCTGTCAATTGATCTGAAAGTTCAAGCTATTAGATGAATGCATGATCTGTTATATGAATACTCTTATCCTCCCCCTTATGTGTTGACTGAGATTTAATCTAAGATAAATGTGAAAGATTGATGAGAAATGGGAGGCAAATGAGGAACTAGAGAGATTTGATTCCTAGACCTCCTATTTTAATACTGTTTAAAATTTTAAGATCATTGTTAACTCATCTGAAGACCTTAACTGTTAGATGATGGCTTAATATAATATGTAGATGCTTTGACACATTTAGGTGTCTCCTCTAACCCCTTTTTAAGTTGTCTCATGCTTCATGCTTACTTAGTATTTGCTGGCTTTTTTTATCTGTCCTGTTAAATGGAAAGCAAATAGTTGCGTTTGGGTTTTCTCCATAAGAAATTCAGTCATGTTGATGGTCATTTGCTCAATTTATTTGAAAGTATGTTATGTGTCCTTGTGGATTTCAACTAGCTTCTAGGAACTTCCTCAGAGAATGGAGGATTATATAGTTTTGTGAGGAGCGGCCAGCTGGAAAGATCCTTCTTGTTTAAGAGCTTTGAGTCAATGGTTTTGTACTTGTCCTTTTTTTCATTAAGTAATTCATTATAATTGCTAGTAATAACTGAACTAATGTATTATGACGGGGCTTTCATTTATCATTGGGATACTTAACATTTGAAATACTATTGACGTGTCATAAATCTGTTTCATTTTAGCAGCCTAGTGTCCCTTCGCTTCTGTTTCAAGCACATATCATCAAGCTACTGCACACTAGGCTGTTTCTAGTCTGCCATTGTAATCCTTTTTTCGCCCCATGGATGAAAATATGAATTTCAGCATTACCCAGAGATCTGTTTTTTTATCTTAGTATACCATATACTTGCTGTGCAGTTCCTTTTCTTTACTGGAATAAAAGAATTAACTAACAACTACTAGGGAAAAAAGGGTCAGTTGCTGTTGCTAATAATAGCTAAAAGGTTCTATTTCTTATTAGAAAATGTTTGTTTCATGTCAATACCTCCTTGTCACTTCTCACAGATTTAAGGATTTTATCCCTGTGAAGTATCACTCCCTGTATGAGAAGTATCTTGGAGCAAACGATGGCATTGCAGATGGTTGAAGTAAGGATTTTGTTGAACTTTCTTAAATAATGTCTATTTTAACATTCTCTTCAGTAATTTTCATTAAGCTTTGCACTCTTCATCCATGACAAAAATGAGGGGGTGTTCTAAGCCTACAGTATGCTGGATATGGGGTTTAGAAACCAAGCATTATAGGTGGACTCGGCAGTTTTTGGCTACTCAGTTTTTAATCCACATGACTCACACCTATTTTTGCTAAGTCATATGGTGTCAAATGCAAATAGAGCATTGTGGAAGATACTCACATGGTCCCCTACTTATCAATCATGAAGAGACAAATTGGACAATTAATCTTCGCATATATCCCCATCATTCCTTTGAAGTGGAAAAGATAGGATATAACATGCTTGTGATTCTTTTATCTTTTCAGTTATTATTTATGCAGATCTTGCATCGCAGACACCAAAAGATGTAATGTTTTCCTTTGTTCTTGCTAGGGAGGAGAGCATTGTTCTCTGCCTTTTGGTCCAGCCTAAACTATATGCAACTGCTGGTTCATTTTATTGGGGAGATTAAAGTTCGAGGTTCAGGTCACGTCAGTGACTCTGTATTACACTTCCTGTCTGGGAAATATACAGACTAGGTTTCTTTGCCGAAGTTTCAGGCAAAGTTGATGATTGGTTGCTGGGGACAAAGAGCTTTCACCTGATGAAGCTTGGACTGGACTTTAACAACTGAGTCGTAAGGCTATTCTTTTAATGGAAGACACATGTAAAGGCAATCTCACAATTTTACAGCCCTGCTGTGCCCCATGTTTTGGTCCGGTACAAATGGCATAAGCTAAGGATGCTGGAGATTTAATCTGAGGGCTGCATGTCAATCGGCGGTAGTCCTGCAGTTTCATATCAGTAGTGTTTGTGTTGAAATCTTTTGGATGCCGAAGCTATCAGGCACTGCTATAACTTGACCACTGAAAGAGTTCATTCTCTTCCCAGATTAAATGGCACCCTGTCTTCCCTCGTCACGGTGATTGAACATGCTGCAAGTTCATTGGGAGTAGTCCCCCTTCTTTTCATGGTCCTGTATAGATGGAAATTTTATCGGTCTAGTGGAAATAGATGCTCCTCTAACTGGCCGTCATAATTTTCTCCTGAAAGTTCGTTAATATTTGCTCGTGTTTGGGAGTTGTTCCTGGTGAAAATAATTGAATGCGGTGTTGCCAACTGAGGTTTTCAATAGTCAAACTTTGTGTCCTGGGCTGGAATGAGCGGTTTAAGGGTGGCTGGTGGTTTTCGGTTTTTGGAACTTGAAATTTACTCAATAAATCCTAGAACTGACATTGTCGGCTAAGGTCTGTTTAGAAAACGGTCAATTCTTTTGTTTGTTTTTTTATTCCTTAAATGACAAACTTTAGTGAAATATCATTTTATTCATAAGAGACCAAGGTGGCAATAATAAGAATACAAGATGCAAAGTAAAATAAAAGGAGAGTATTAAGACTTCTTGTCTGGTTCCCCAATTAGGTCTGGGAATTGGATCGGTAATAGCTGGTTCCAAAAATTTGAATTAGAGAACTGGACCAAAATTGACCGAGTAAATTCTGGTCCGATTCAATTTTAGGGTCTATCTTTTACCAGTGTTTACACCTAGCGTTGGGGTCCGTTTCTTTTTTCCTTTTTTCTTTTAACCGAGAGGGATTGCTACGGTTCAATCAAATCAAGTAGAAGCATCTTTCGGGCATTTGCTTCGGAAAAAACAAACGAAGAAAAGTAGAAACAACTTTCTGTACCTTCCATCCAAACCATAGTACCGAAATTCAAGGGGGGAATCTGCCAAACACCCCTCTAAATAAATTACATTTTTTGACCAAAAAAAAATTACATTCTTCAACACCCCCTTTCCGTCTTCATAAGGCTACTAATACTAATATGAAAATAATAAAATACTGAATTATAACTTAGATCCCACCGCACTGTGGAACGTGCAAAGGCAAGGGCACCGGGGAACAACCCCTGGACATAATCATCGCAATCGTCTCCCAAAACCTTACCGAAAACAAGAAACAAACAAGGCTCAAGGCAATAAACCCATATTTTAACATGAGATCCTTCTCCAAATGAACGCATCGCATGTGATGAAAGCCATGGAATTCAACACCTATGGGCGGTCCCCCAAGCCCACCCCCCCTTAGTTTAATTTCGAATTAGACCTAGATCGACGCTACCCATCTCTCCTAATCTTCTTCCTCCCCTCCTTGTCCCGTGACCTCGCCGGAGCCGTCCCGCCACCTCCTCTGCCCCCCGGTTTTGACGCAGGACCACCACGAGATCCACGAAGGCGCTCAGTATGTACTTGTAGGACTTCTTGTCGTTCAGATTCAGGTAGCAGAACAAGATCTCCTCCATGAACTCCCAATCGACCTTTGCATGGCTCTGGAGCCTGGCCTCCACCATTTCTTGCATGGAACGCTTGAAATCCTCGTACGGGCTATTGGAATGCGTCAGGACGGCGATGCAATCGTCGGGGAGCGAGACTTTCGTCTCGTTCTCCTGGGGATTATCTGAGCTCCCCGTCGTGACGTCGGTGGTGGTTGTGGTGGCCGTCAAGGAAGTCGCGTTGGTCGCGGTCGACGTGGAGCTTGAGGCCACGTCCTCCGACATGGTCAAACTGAGGCGGGCTTCCTCCATTAGGGAGCTCGAGGAGCCAGGGGCCACGAAGAACCGGTTCGACCCGCAGAGGTTCGCTGGCGGGTTGACGAACCTGGGAGACTCGAACAAAACCTGATCGCCCCCGCCGTATTCCTTCTCGTTGTTTCCCTTGCCCTTCTTGCAAGTCACGGTAGCCACTCCTCCTCCTCCTCCTCCTCCTCCTCCTCCTCCGTCGTCGTCTCGGAGATAGAGCGTCTTGAAATTCTCGAAGAGGAAGCGGTCAATGTCATCGAGAGTTGCCGCATCATCGCTGCCGCTGCCACTACCGATGCCGTTCTGGCCGCCCCGATTGACGGCAAACGATTGCGTCTTTGGGTGCTTGCACCCGGAGAGAATCCAGCTTCTGGAGGCCGAGAGGGAGCTGTGAGGGAGCTGGATTGGAGGCGTGCGATGAGGCTTCTTGATTTTGGAGAGGTAATCTTGGAGAGATCTTTGAAGTTTCTTAGGCATTTCTTTCTTCTTCTTCAGCCTTTTGGGCGGAGCAGAACCTAGACTGATTATCAAGATTGGCAAGGTTGGTCTATAAATAAGCAAAACCCAAAAAAAAATTGTAACTTGTGCACATATTATATAAATGCTGCTTGAAACATACGTCTTGAATGCAAATATTTAATAAAGTGCGTTAAGGGTTTTATATTAACTTGGAAAAATAATATAGGATCTAATCTATTGATGTGTAATTGATTTAGAATAATTTAGAATAATTTAGATAATTTATAAGTGAAGTAAATGCTCATTACTGAAGTTTTCAGTTGAGAGTTGGAGATGGAGACTTGACGGTATTTAATAAGAAACAGCTGCTCCTGTCCTAGGACTTCAATCTCTAATTCGACTCATCAAAGCATTTTTAGGGTTTTCCACCCCCGTGGAATTACACGGATCGATGCGAGTCTGAAATGATTTTGTTCTATCGAGAAAACGTAGTTATAAGTTATAACCCATGATTCATGTTTTTAAAATGGTGTGTGTTTTGCGCTTGACTTGATTGATTTGAGAAATCGAATGTAGGGAGTGTTTTTGATCTGTTGAAAGAGGTCCGTAAATGCATGTGGTGTAACTCCTATGTCCCGTTTGCAAAACCAAAAAAACTTCTTGATGAAAATGAGTAACTTACCAGTGAGAGTAAGAAATTACCAACATAGGTATGCTTGTAATGCGCTATATTACTGGTAGGATTAGAAATTTATCGACTTCGAGCGGAATGCATGTTGGTCGCTTATTTAGAAATTTACCACTCAAATAAAATAAAATAAAAAATTTAGCTATGGAATATATAGCTTACAAACATGTGTCCCTTTACGAGCTAGTATAGTAAGTTACCAACATGTGTCCCTTTACGGACTTTAATAGGGCTATGTTGGGCAAACAAGCTTGGAGGATGAGTCAAAACCCTGAGGCTTTATGGAGTAGACTATTTAGAGGACTTTATTTCCCGCATGGAAATTTTTGGACAGCTAATAAAGGTACTCGACCATCATGGGGTTGGCAAAGCATTCTAATAGGCAGAGAAGCAATAGAACCTACAGTACGATGGGAGGTCGGAGACGGGAGAAGCATAAACCTAAGGGAGGATAGATGGTTGGCCTCTAACCTAATAGGTGGTCCAGCTAATCGGGATGACCCTAAACTAGTGGCTGATCCCATATCTACAAATTCCCGAGTATGGAATGTCCCAATGTTGCAGGCGAATTTTGATATGCATAGGGTTCAAGAGGTCTTGGCTATACCCCTAAGCTTACAGCCTAAGCCAGACAAACTAGTGTGGACCGGTAGCAAATCAGGAGCCTACACGGTTAAAAATTGCTATAACATATTGCGCAATTCAGACAAGGCAAAACAGGGACATCGGCCATCATCATAATATCAAGTTCCGAACCGACTATGGCATGAAATCTGGAAATTACAGACTCTACCCAAGATCAAACACTTTATGTGGAGTGTGTGCGGTGAAGGGCTCCCTACAAAGACGAAGTTACAAAGACGAGAAATCGTACCAGACCCAACATGTCCCATTTGCGGCATCTTCTCGGAAACAACATAACATCTTGTTTTGCTCTGTCACTGGACGTAGGTAATCTGGACAAATTTGAACCTATGTGTTAGCATCTCCCCAACAACTATATCAAGAATGGACAAGTGGGTCTATGAATACCTGACCTCAGGAGCCTCACAAAGGGAGCGGGCAATTTTTGCCAATTCTCTATGGCTAATATGGAAAGCAAGGAACACCCTCATCTTCCAACGCAAATCGCTGCCCTCATGCTCTATTCCCTGTGAAGCTGAATTACTTCATCAGATGTTTGTCAAATGGAAACCCCCCTCGCAAAGAAACAGCTTCTGGGAGAAAAGAGGAACTAACTTGGTCTCCTCCAGTCCGCGGACATCTGAAGTTGAACGTTGACGCCTCTTGGACAGCCTTGGAGATGAAGGGCTCTACAGTGGGAATCTGCAGAGGAAGCGCTGGAGAGGTCATCAATGGATTTGCTGTGGAAATTTCCGCGGAATCAGCTTCTGCTACGGAAGCCCTAGCCGTGAGAGAAGCGCTCCTCTGGTTGAAACAGCAGCGTGAAGTCGACGAAGGGCAAGTACAGGAAGTTCAAAGTCTTCTGCCCTTGCACATGGTTTCTGACAACATATCAATAGTTGAAGAAATCATGGGCCGGGAAGTTCTCTCCTGGGCTTACCGCTCAGTACTTCTAGACTGCCGGACTTTACTAGCCCAATTACCTAATGTCTTCCTTACGTATGAATCGAGGGAAACAAATAGGGTCGCGGATTGGCTCACTAAGGCCCATCACTCTGGGTCACTCCCACTCAATTGGCTCTCCTCACACCCACACCCTCTTTTCATGATTCTATGTTTGGATTATGGCAACGTATGTAATCGATCCTTTTCGTGAATGGCAATGAATTACTTTTGACCAAAAAAAAATAGTAATTTACCAACAAAGTAAGGAATTTGGAATTGGACAAAAAACAAAATTAAAGTTAGTAACTTGCCATCAAAATATGTAACCTATTGACGTAAGTCTGCCTGGTATGGTAAATTACCAACTAGTTGAGGAATTTGCCAATGCCAATTTCAATTTAAGTTGTAAATGCTGCTCCAGCATTGAAGTCATTAATCACAAATGAAATTAGCTTACTCACCAATTTACTACGCTCGTCTTGAGGATATTAAGCACCAGATGAAGTATGGAATCTATCAACGTCAAATTCAATAGTGAATTTACCAACCTATCTAGGAAGTTGCCGCTTGGAAACAAAATCATACTAGTGAATTAAGAACTTACTAGTGAAAATAGCTACCAATGTTGGCCCGCTGTTAGCCTAGTAATAAGTTACCAACATAGTCAGGAATTTACCCACTTTTTGAGTAAAGTAGTCAACTTCTTCTTAAATTTATCACTTAAAAGATAACCCACTTGTAAAATGTTAAGATACTTCGTGATCTGCCATTGGATGTGAGCTGGTAACCCTATTAATTCTTTGATAAATCACTAGGAACTTGACGATCTAACTTGTAAATTTCAAAGCACTCGGTAATCTACCACATGCTTATTCAATCCAAGGATGGTCGAAATTGTTTCTTCATTCATAAATTACCAAGTATTTTTTGGGCCCGCGTGTAAAGATATAAACCCATGGTAATTTTAGTACCAACAATGAGTATGGTGATATCATCTATCTTATTAATAAATTGCTAACTAATTGACAGGCTCACTAATTAAATCTATAAGCAATTTGGTAGTCTACTACTTAAATATCACACTTGGCAATCGGGTTTTTTTCCCCCGTTTACAAGTTATCAGTAATTGACCCAAAAAGTTGCAAAGTCAATCTTTTTTGTTTTTTTGGGTCTAATGCAAAGTCAAATTTTACATGCTTACCATGATGGAAATTTACCGGGCCTTTTCTTGAAATTTAGGCTATTCTGTCTAGTCCAAATGCTCTTTCGTTTTCCTCAAAGACAAGGCCAAAAGGCCCAAGCCCACCTGCAGGATACGACGTCGTTTCCCGTTGACTGTTCTTCGTGCCCCTCCCTCTCTCGCGTGCGAAAACTGCGAGAATCTTTGCAGTTATTCAGTTGGGGAAAGCTAATCAGCGAGGGAAGCTCTCCGTCTCCGTCATCGGTCCCCCGCGAGAATGGCGACGGAGACGAGCAGCAGGGAGGAGCGGCGGCGGAAGATCGTCGACAGGGGATCCGATCGCATTGCTCTCATCACCGGCCGGCCCCCGTCTCTCCCCCACGATCAATCCGCCGGTAATTTCCCCTATCGACTCCGTTTCTTCTCCTTCTCCTTCTCGTCTCTACCGATCGCCTCACCTTTCGATGCGGTCGCCGATGTCCGTCCTCCCCCCGCGCGGTCGATGCAAGCTCGAGATCGATTGGGGACCGCGACGTTGATGGGACGTGCTCCGTTAGCTTCATTTCCTAGTCATTAGTTCGTTCTAAAGCGGGGGTTTCTGATTGGTCTCGTTTGCTTAGATTGTCAGATGTCCTGTTGAGGACGTGGGCTGTGCTATATGTTTCGCTCCACGCTTCCTATTTTGCTTCGGCGTTCGGTCGTGGTGTCAAGTCCCCTTCTTTGCTGACAAATGATTTGTTTGATGATGAGGTTACGTTCTCGTCCCGTGTGCCGAGTAAATGTCTCGGATTGCTAGGGGAGATGGAACGTCCCGCGATATGCTGGTCGCGCTTTGAGATGGTTTGTGACTCCTTTGTCGATAATCCGAAGTATCTGAGATATAGCTGTGATGTATCTAAGAGGACTAGCCTCTTTGATTTTAAACGAAGAAACATATACTTGCCCATTTTCTTCGCTTTTCAGATGACTGTCTCTTCTCCAATGAAACCTATCACGGAAAGTTCTTTTTTTTTCCCCCATATTCGTCATGTCTGATGCTGAAAATGCGTGCAAACTTGAATCAAGAGTTCACTAAAGCTAGTGTAGTGGTTTATTTTCTATAGGTGGCATTATGGGTGACGATCATGCCAGCAGTTCTAGATCCTTTAAAGAATATGTTGATGCTGAGGCTGAGGCTAAGGAGATTTCTCACGTTGGAGAATCTGTTGCTGAGACCAACTTACACAAGTCCGAGATTAGTGGGCATCACATGCAAGCACCAGTGGTGCAGAGAGTCTCTACAGGTTCACAATCTTCGTCCGGTTCAAAGCAGAGGAACCAGCCTCGTTTCTTCAGTTCAAAAAGGCTGAACTCATGCGTTCTAGAATCAGAGAACATGCGCGCTTGCTGTGCTCTTATCATTGCGGTCTTGGTAGTCCTATCTTACAGTGGTTATCCATTTGTAGCAAAGTCAGACAGTGTGATATCCTCGAGGCCTTTGTACATACTGCTGGTGACAGATGCGACGATTGTGCTTGTTCGAATGTACCTTGACATGCAAAGAAGTGCTGAGGAGACTCTGGATGAAAGTGGGGAAGCTCAGGAGGATAGTGATAACTGGGGAGGGGCAGTTAAGGTTTTGGAGAGAGGGTTGGCAGTGTACCAGACCGTGCGTGGAGTTTTTATAGATTGCAGTGTTTACATGGTGATGGTTATTTGCTGCCTCTCTGTAGTGTAGTCCTCTCAAGCAATATCAAGTAAAAAAACCATGCTTGTAGGCTAACAATTCTAGGGCTTCTTGTAGCGAGTATTTCTTTTACTCCAGGCATTTGTATAATCTTTTGCTCTCTCTTTCTGTGTATGGGATGAGCTTGACTACATTGATGAGGTGATAATATTGAGTTGTGTCGTTATTACTGAGATCTATTTGAAGGAAACGGCTGGTGCAACTTGTCTAATATTGTGGGTTTTCTATCTACTCATCATTTGTTACTTCTGTTAACCACCGTTTTGACATTCTCATGTTTGAAATTGGTAAAATTTCTGTGCATCAATCAGTGAGATGTCAATTAGGTGAGACGTCTAGAGGTATCCCATTGGCGTTCAGCTTTTCTGGGGAGGTCGCTTGAGTTCACAAAAGTCAGGGTTTTTGGCTGATCAGTCCACCTCAAGTTCCATGTTTTCGTACTTTAACATCAAATGGATCCGTTCTCAAAGATTATTTAAATGGCAAGTTAGTGACAATGAATTTAATTAGTCCTGGTTTGCACTCTTGTGGTTGGTTTATTTTACTTCATGTGACAAGTTCTCAAAAAAAATCTTCTAGCTTATCCTAAACCAGATCACCGGAAATCCCTGTGAAATTGTTGATAAAATGTTGGAGTTGAAACTGTGTCTTTGACAGGACACTGATGAATTTGTTAAATTTGCAGATCCTGTTAATCTCTGGGTCCATAACAGTTAGATGATGAACAAGAATCCGAAACATATGTATAGTACTAGTAGACTAAGCTCGACTGAGAAAATGATATTGTTCTTGGTGCTCTTAAAGAGTTGTTATGAATGTCATAACATGGGGAAACACAATGGAGATCCGGGGGAGATTTATTGGTCCGGAGTTGCTTCCAAAAGAGTGACCTTAAGTTCTCAGCAAGACTCAATTCTGAGGTACAGCTTTTCGAGTGGCCCACCAATTTAACTTGTTTGCGTCTCATTGAAGCAGCTTGGTCCTCTTTTGTCGTCAGAAGATGCGGTTGTACTGTGATTTAATGCTGGTAAGTAGTTGCAGAGTAATTGTTTGATGGCACATGTGAAACAGCCAGAACTGTGGCCCAACGTGTCTCCACTTCTAGGCGTTTGGGCCATCCAAGTTCTAACCACCTTTTCAAGCGTCTCAATGCAAATTTAAAGAAAGCTGTAACATTCAGTCTGATACACTCTACTCATACATTCACTGATAACATTTGTTTCTGCTTTAGCAAGGAGGGGATAATTAGTTTAGATGGAACACTGTCAACGGTCCTCATTGGGGGTTAATCATTTTAAGCGCCTACTTCTAATACACTGGTAGTAATAAAGCTGTAATTACATTGTTTCTGAGGGTGGATTTGAATCGTATTATTTCGTATCTGCACAAATGGTTCCGATTATCTGAAGAAAACATAATGTTGAGTGGACGCAAGAAGAATGCTTTGGTTCTAAGAGTTATAGTTGATTGCCTCATGGTTAAACAAATAAAGACATTACTAGGTCAGCAAATTGTAAAAGCTTTCCCATGAGAATGTGTCGTGATCCGACAGACAGCAAGGGACAGAGGATGGAGTTTTAGGAGGAAGGAAAATCCATAGGCTACAGTACTCAATTCACAGATATGAAAAGGCCTGTTCTAGTTTCCCTTATGTAAATATGAGCATTGGACAGAGAAAACTTGCTGCTATGTTATTATGCAGTAACTCTGAAGTAAAAACAACATCAAGCTCATTACTTGCATCAGCTGGTCGACTCAGTCTCCGCTAGAATCCTTGATGGAACAGCAAAGCGAGCAGAGAACGTCCTTGACAGGTTATCTGGATCGGCCCATGTCTGCCCCTGATCGAAGTTCTGCGCATATGTGAAGGGATCATATGGGGCACACGCAGGAGCAGAGAAACGTTCCTTCATCTTCCTCAACCAAATCCTCCCCACCAGCAATTTCACTCCAGCAGTCAACAGCACATCGAACGGAACAAGCATGTTACATCCACACTTTGGGCGGTGTCTTTGGCTTTGGTTGGTGCAGTGGTTGATGTTACAGCGCTTGCCCGAGCTCATGCTAACCACAAAGCAGAAAGCCAGGGCAGGAGGCCTTAGAGAGAGCAGTTTCTGACTTCACTAGACTATCTATTCAAGTGCCATGAATCTGAAAACTTTGGACTCTCTGAGGAAGGGGGGGCTATTTAAAGGATGACCCAAAAACTGATGCAGATTCTGGGGAAGTTTGTCGTGTAGTGGGTTTCTGGTGCATGAGTAGCTGTGGAAGGTAGAACCATGCTCCACATTAAATTTCACCATATGTAGAGTGAAACATATGCTGCAAGCTGTAAGCCCTTTGTCTCTCTGTGATGATGTAGTGACCTCTGAACACCAGGATGGGACTATACTATCATCATAATGGAGTAGGAAGGTACGATTGCGTGGGGGCTGGATGGAGGATCCTGAAGGTCACACGAAGATTTTTCTTCAGACTCACATGTCGACTCATTTATACTCAGTTTCCCCATAAGCAATCTTTTGTAATATATGATTTGCGTTTGTATTTTAGCTACAATTCAAGGAATGCCGGAATAACTTGTCCGAAACGAAACATAAGGAGAGAGCATAAGGTGGAGACCAATTGACATGATGACCTCTGGGCTGAGGTATCCGCAGAGATGAAAAGTTGTTTTATGTTGTGACTTAAGGGTATGGAGAAAGATACAAGAATTTTTGTGCTTGTAGATAGACTGATTTTATCTATGATACGCTAATCGGGGAAAGGAACACAGTCATCTGCAATCTTGCATTGAATGCCGACGCATAGGCTTATGTGTTGAGCGAGGTCGCGGCCAATTGCCAGCATCCCCCCTTTTGCTGGCGAGCGCAGGTGCCGATTTGGCGGTGAGGGTCATCGCCCTCCGCACAGATTCTGGCGAGGACCAAGATGAGATGTGCAGCGAGGGCGCGGCCGTCTTTGAGGTCTCTGTATATTCGTAGATATTCGAACAATTCCAAGCAAAATAACCAAAAAGAAGAAGAGAGAGATGAAAATGAATGCGATCATTGAAATTTGTTGTTGAGTTAATCAAAGATGGTGGGATAAGAACACTAAAAGTGTTATCACTCGAGGATCGTAACTTTGCTATTTACTTGATTGTTATCATTTGTTTCACTGAAAAATCTAATGTGGCATTAATCGAGAATATATAATCCGATGTGGCTTATTGATAAGATGAAATTACTAATTGAGGAATATAAATGGCATCGTGTAGCTATCTTATTAAAGAACACTAACCTTGTTTAAAGATTTTGGGGGTAAAATTCAACTTCCTTCTTCAAGAACCCTAACTGATCCAGATTCTTCAAAATGGGGAAAATCATTTTATCAAATTCGCAATGAGGAGCAGGAGGAGGAAAAGTGGCACGCGATTAGAACAAAGCCTACACGAAGGTCAAGTTTTTTTTTGGCTATTTGCGGCTGTGAAGTCCAACAAGATTTGTCGCATGCCAAGTCCTAATTTGTTTTTCAAGTTTTACTAGCATAATAATTTTTATGCTATTGTAAGAATTACAGTCTATTGTGAACCACAAATTCTTAAAAGTCTATTATAAGAATGAATAATCTATTATGAGCCGCAAATTCCTAAAGTAGTAGTCCCTATTATAATTTATAAGTATTGATTATTTTAATTTTATTGAATTCAAAATACACTGTTATTCTGACAACAGATTAAATTTTATTATCCAATTGTTCCGGTCATTTGTCCTACGTTGTTGCCTTTTTCCGTGCCCTTCCCCTATTGAGTGAGAGAGATGACACTAAGCGAAGAGAGAGAGTGAGTAAAGGAGAAGACACAGCATGCGCGAGAGAGGGGAAGCTTCTTCGTCCATGGGGTCTACGGATGTCAAAAGAGGAAGCTTTTAGAGCAAGAGAGAAAAATGGTCATTTCTGTAGAGAAAGCATTTAGAAAGAAGGAGAGAGAAACGATGATGTTTTTTATACACTTGCCACGTTGGATTTCAATTCTTTTTAAAAAGTCACATCGGGATGAAAAATTAAGAAAAAAAAGTGAGGTGTGATTAATTGTTGGAATCGGCATTTAAATGAATAATATTACACAAATGTGATATTTAAGTGATGAAAAAAATTATATCACTTAAATGAATGTTATATGAAAATTATGAAAATTATGACAATTTTAATATTTTCATGCTGAAAGATGAAATTGTCATTGGAGGGTTTGAAATCGAGTAAGAAAGGATGAAATGCTCAATAACATGGCTTTATCGCACCTCCACTGGCAGCATTCTACATTGATTCCTTTTTAAAAAAAGGAACAATAGGGTTCTCGTTGGTGGGTGCAGCCACAGCTCACGGCTTCCGTCGATCTTGGGCAAGGGTGGCTCACCCTTGCTGGCCTCGGATGAGGCCATGCTGGCTCTAAGCGTCCAAATCTAGGTGCCCTCAATCCAGATTTGGACGAGGGTGGCCACCCTCACCTAAGGTCAGCAATAGGTAGATGTATCACCCCATCGGTTTTTTTTTTGCCTCATTTGATCATAATAAATAAAATTTTAGCATTTTTTTTGAATTTTTGGAAAAAAATAATATAAAATGCCACATAAGAGAGAGGGAATAATTTTCAAATTGCTCGATTAGCATATTTTGTTAGCCAAACTAACAATGTTAATCAAAGACTTGACCATACCAAATTAACAAGTTTTAAGACTTGATTGTATTTTTTAAAATTTTAGATTCAATTGTACTTTCATGACAAGTTTTAAAACTTTTAATGCACTTATCCTTTAAAAAAACAATCATAATTCTATTGTAATTGTGCAAATTTATTCCTAAACTTTTTTTTTGGCCAATTCAGTTCTATTTTTTTATTTGTGTCAATTTAGTCTAGTCGGCCAATTTTGAGCTAACGTGGATGTTGGCCGTTCGACCGACATTGATGTGACAATTTTAAATATTTTTTCTATTTTTTTAATCTTTCTTTTTGTTATTTCTTTCCTTCCTCTTGCATGATTGGCTAAAGACTGGGGTAGGTGAGGGCCAATGGTGAGGGTGAGCCTCACCTACCTCTAGTGAGAAGCCTTAGCCACCCTTGGCGAGGCATTGTGAGGGATGGCAAGGCTTGCTCTCGTTAGTGCTGTCGAGGTTGGGCTAGGTCTGGTGATTCGCTACGGAAAGAAGGAAAAAGAAATAAAAAAAAGAGAAAAAAAAGGAAAACAAATAAAATTAAATAAAAAATAAAAAGATAAAAATTTGACACGTGCGTTGGCCGGTGTTCACATTAGCGACAACCAACCAAAATTAGTTAAAGAGATTGAATTGACACAAATACAAAATATTTAGGCTAAATTAGTATAATTATAATAAGTTTATGATTGTTTTGATAATTTTCGCCTTAAAAATTATGCTATGCTGATAGGTTTTTATTAAGTTACAATAAAAAATACTTTTCTAGACTTATCCATGGTGGTCCATTTATGTAAAATCTGCTTGATCAATAATTGTGATCATACACGGTCTTTAGATTCAAATCCATACAATCATTTGCCACTTCTCTTGACTTCATCGGTTGGGTCTCCCCGCCTTTAACAAAGACACGTCTAAGAATTCCTCCAAAATAATCGCTTATAATATTAATAAAGACACATCTAAAAGATGAAAAGAGAGGAAAAACTATTAATCCTCTTCCTACCCCATTAATAAAAGTAGCTTTTGCACCTCACATTACTTAATTCCAAAACTTCTTTAGCACTAACCTTTCCTTAGCCCCCTCAAAATCCCTGCCTCTTCACTTCCTCCATAAGAATCGGATCATTCCTCCACAACAAACTAGCTCCTCTTCTGTCCCGTTAACAATTTCCAAACATCGATTCATGTGTCACCCTAGTTTTCCTTCAACCGTCCTCGCCGGTCACTCCACGGACCGTCGGATTCAGAACGCATTGCTCAGTTTGATGGCTGCTCGAGAAGTTCCTCGTCGGCATTCGTCATCTGCCACGACCACTGGAGGTGCGAAAGGCGTGAGGCAGTGGTGCTTGTGCTCGCCCACCGTCCATCCGGGCTCATTCAGGTGTAGATATCATCGATCTAAGTACGTGTTTGTTCGGAAAATATGATTCTAGAAATGATTATTCAAGCTGCAGGTATTGATGCACAATACTGCACGAGTTTTTATATCTTCTTGCAGCGAATGTACGTGTATTTAGCACCATATGGTCTTCAAGTTAATATTTCACCTTGAATTGGTAAATATTTGTCAAAACCCGGTTAGATCTTAGAAAGATTAAAAGCATGTTCATCAAACCAAAGCCAGCATCGATGATTACCCCCGTAGTGCATGAGTGTGATCGATAACAACCATCTATCCAGATCGATTCTTCAGCAAAAGTCGAGTCTCTTGCAATCACTATGTAACAAGCTAAAGTATTGCAGACCGTTATGTCATTATCAGAGCAACCAGATGCAAGATTATGTCTGAAAAGTAGGCATACAACAGTACAAGCTAACACGCTTCGCACGCATATGGTTCATTTGTTGTCTATGTGCACAGCGCGTACGAGCTGTAACGAAATCTAAGTACATACAGAAACTAGATATAAAACGGAGCCTCCTGATTCTGATTCATCATGGCAATGCAATCCATCACTGAAAGGATAGACAGTACAAATGGTTAGAAACTGGCTAATACTTTCAGCAAAAAAGAGAAGAAACAACAAAAGATGATCGAACAAAATGAGTACTTCCATCTCACCTCAGGGTAACAGTCTTGACGCACGATGGTTTGGTTGTTGGTGTTCACCGAGACCTCGCATGATACTTTGGCCTGTAAATGATGTCAAAACCACCTCCAAAATGAAATTAAAAGAAAAGTAATCTCGAGTTTTTCTTAAAGTGAGATGAAAAAATAAGATGGTAATAATCATATTGATCAATCGAGTTTATATTAGGTTCATATTGCCTGTGCAAACTATGTCGAGAATGAATTGCAGTAATTCGATTCAGGCAACTGTTTCATGCACGCGTACCATCAGCTTGTATACTACCATCTGAATAAGTTATGTATCATATGAAAACTCCAATATTATCATACTGACGAGCGAGTTTAAGATGCACAGTTAAACCTTATACTTGATGTAGTTTTTGCTGGATCAGTACGCAATTTCTGTAGGCACCTTTTTGTATGTCAAATCGAGAAACATTGAAGAACCATGCCGTGATTCAGAGAGATGGAGACCTAATGCGTGTTAGATCGAAGCCCTTACTTTCAAAGGGAAGCCAAAGAAGAACAACCCGACTCGCCCTTCGACTGTCGTAACCGTGTCGAGCGGAACCGTGCCCTTGGCCAAGTCCTCGAGCAAGAACACCACATTGCTAAACACCTCGACCCCATCAAACTCCAGCTCGGCATCCACATAGGACGACCCGAGCGCCCTCACGTAACCGTGGTCTGACTTCACATGCCCCAACATCTTTCCCCGGTACCCGACCGCCACGTCGAGCATGCTGTAGTCCATGGAGTAGACGTCGGCGTTACTGACTTTGATGGTGAGGAACATGGATATGTCGACGAGCACATGCGGGTTGGTGTGGAACTGGACCCGGTTCAGTTGGAGCCGCACGACATCGATGTCTGGCTCGGACGGGTAAAGTACATAGGCTACCGTGGCTAAAAGAATCAACGACGCGGCATAGATTGTATGGAGCCGCCGTGGGGTGGCGGTTTCAGGGCGGGGGAGGGGTAAAAGGATGTAGTTTGGGGCATCGGGTTGGGGTGGCAAGGGGGTGTAGTAGATGGGAAGAGGCGGCGGCGGATTGGCTTTGGTGGCGGCCATGAGAGAGAGAGAGAGAGAGAGAGAGATGTCTTGGAGTCTATAGCTGCAAAAATTGAAGTTTATGTAGGATTTCTGGGCATGGAATATGGTAAGGTGGAAGGAAGGTTCCTTCATTTGTTTGCTTCCAACGTGTTGGACGTTTTCTCTGCCTTCGCTTTACCTCTTTCAGGCCCACTTGGGACAGCTTGGAAGATAGTATAAGGTGGGGAGATGGATACAGATACATATGCACCTGAAGACTATTTGAATTCACCCGAATTGAGATATGAAATGAGACCCCGTTAGCATCCCAACGCAAAATGATGAACGCATTTTGTACTTTACTAATGATCAGGGGGAGTCCATGATGTGTCAAATCTCGTTGCGGCTCGTGAATTGGTGATGAAATTCTTTGATGCTTTTCCTTTCTGTTTTAAGTCATTTACCCGTCTAAGGCACAAACATCAAAGATATCAAGACCCGTGTCTTCCGAGTTTTACATGTGATTTGGCTCCCTCAGAAAGTGTCTCATGCAATCGAGCAATCGAGACGGCTTATATCTCTGCTTAGAATTGACATGATTGCGAGTTCACCGATAGATTGCTTATAACGTGCTTACTATTAGGATATACGTGTGATTTATGTTAGAGAAATCCCAGATCAAATAATTGATATGATGTAGAATAGTTAATATATCCTAATTGATTCATCACTTGTTGACTTAAGCCTTTGAGTGAAGATATGTCCAACAGAATATATTGATACGCTTGGATTTGGGCTCTTTTCTTGACGATAACTTTAAGTGAAAGGTATCGGTTTTCTGTGTACGCTCCTAAGAAATAGTATCAGAGCTAAAGATTGTAGTTTTTTCTACTGTACGTTCCCAACAAATAGTATCAGAGTCAATGATTGTAATTTTCACTTTAGGTAGGTGGGCGTTGTGGCGTAACAACGTGAATCCGTAAGATTGAAGTTGGGTGAGAAGAATACTTAAATTAAAGGAGATGAGACCTTACATTGGAGTTCACATGTAAAGAGGAGATTATTAAAATATATGTGTAAGTTGTATTAGAGAAGTTCCACATAAAGTGAAGTGAATCCAATTAAATATTTTAATGGGTTTGGATTTGAGCTTTTTTTTCTTAGAGATCTCTCCAGATAAAAAATATCTAACTTTTATTATGTACTTTCAACACTTGCTTCTCCACATGTAAATAAAAGAAAGGAACTTGCACCTTAGAGCTACTAAGAGTTTTAATGCTCCAATCACGGATGAAGGGCCTGCTTTTGGAGGGAGAAGGCCCAGCCCAACCAGCCATCTTTAAACCCAAGTGCCAACCTTGGCTTTCTTATTCATTGCAAGTGGTAAATCTGTTAAGCCTTATAACTTGAAGTACAAGGAAGACATAGTGCTAACTTTAAGAGGGCAAAAATGTGATCTTTCTCATATCAATTAGATCAACTTTGGTAGTAAATTTATAGAATAGCCTGATGATTACCATGCTCAGCATTCTCATGTGATCTCATTTGATCCCGTGCTATTATGTTCATCGATGGAGATTCATTCTGCCCGGATATAAATTCTTGTTATTTTTGTTATTTGGGAAGGCGAGCGGGGACGCGGAGGCAGACCCTTTGCCTAACTCCTTTCTAGACCTGAGAGCGGATGGTTCTGCCGTGCTTTAACATCACACACGAAGGAAAAACTCAACTGTTCATCGGATTCTTTTTGTAAGAATTCACAGTTTTATGTTGAGATTACAGCAGAAGATGCATAGTCCAATGGGAAGGACCGGGGGATCCGCAGATTCAGACGCTGACGTTGAAACTTGGGACTAGAATCACCCATCAAACGACATGGGTTTCTCTGCCCACCTGTCATGGGTCGCAACACGACGTTCTCTCTCTCTCTTTCTCCCGTCAATGAGACAAAGGAGCTTCAGTCGTGGTGATGACGATGGTCTCGGGTTCGGCAGCAAGAACCTACCGGTCAAACGAACTACCATTCCTCGCGAAGCGACCCAGGAGATTCGCCTTCGTCGCTCCCTTTAGCTTTCCCAGCTCGTCAAGTCATTCTCCGTAACTTGCCGTGCTCGGAGTCGCCGCAGGCTCGCCGTTTTCCGACTCATAACCTCATCTCTCTCTCTCCCTCTCTCTGCGAAACAAGAAGGAGAGAGTTCCTGGGAGTTATCGATCGAATCCGAGGATTAACAATGGCGAGGCCCGCGAACAGGATTATTAATGCCAAGCTGGTGGGTACGTCTCGCCCCTCCATTGTTGTCTTCGCTCGCCTTCTTTCATACTGCGCGGTTTCTCGGTGACCTGAGAAATGGGTACCAGATCCATTAATCCTGCTAAAATTCGAAACTTTCATTGAGTTCGGTCGTTTCTGTGCTCGAAAAAAATGTCCTTTTGCTCTTGTTGTTCTTGGATGCGTGTTTTCCTCTGATGGGTTTGCAGCGATATTCGAATGATATATTCTCATGTCGATGATGAGATCCGATTGTTATGAATGTGGCGGACTAAGTATATCGTATATAACACTGTATCCATTGACCTTCTCATTGTCATGGGGACTGATCCATGCAACTGGATCGAACTCCTCTTAAATGCTTTGTCTATGATATCACAACGCATTGCCCGGATAAGTAGATTGGCAGTCGAGTTGCATATGCGTTCTTAGAATTGAATTGGGAGGGTTCCAACTTTGATAATATATTCTTCTGGGTAGCTCTGCAGCATTATAAGGCCGGAGTTCTTTCTTGGTTCCTTGTTCATTTGAGTGTAGGTTTTGGTTCTAGTTCCTAATTAGAATTGCAAATACAGCAATCTGAAATACTGCGGTTTTTACTCAAAATTGCTGTTAGTACTCTGTTTTGTGCATTTACTTGTGCCTGCCATTGGGAATCCGTTGGCAGCAGAATCCTTACTCTAGGCCTTTAACCTAGTACAAACAAGAGGAGAATAATCCACAATCACATCTACGTTAAGTTACTCTCTTTTCCCATATTTTTTGTTTGGGCTTATTTTTAACATTTCCATTTTCAATACCAAGCGCATCAAATGAAAATCTGATGCTCGACAAAATCTTTTCTTCCATGTGTCCATTCAATTCCCTCTGCTTTTGTTTATTGCAATGGCAAGTTGCAATCTGGTTCTACAGTTTTTACTTTTTGTTGATCATCTCGATTTTTCAGAAATATATCTACGAGTCAAGAGTTCATCATAACTGATAGTGTTGCTTAGATATAGCGCCAAACTAACTGCAAATTTGTGATCTGAATACCATCTGCTCCCATGGTTATGGTCGAGTTACATTATTTCATGCTTATCTCTTTTAGGTGCTCCTGGGGGACATGGGAACTGGGAAAACAAGTTTGGTGCTGAGATTCATAAAAGGCCAATTCTTTGAAAACCAGGTCAGGTTCCTTTCATTTCTTTACCTAAAATTTGGTCTCACTTGTCTTATCAAATCTTACAGCTCATCAAAACCCTATTGCAGGAACCGACAATTGGAGCTGCATTTTTCACGCAGATATTGTCATTAGCTGAAGCAACAGTTAAGTTTGACATATGGGACACAGCCGGACAGGAACGATATCACAGCTTGGCCCCTATGTACTATCGAGGAGCAGCAGCTGCAGTTGTTGTATATGACATATCAAGCGTGGTATAAATTATTTCTATTCTCGTTATTGGACAGAGTATCTAGATGTTCTTAGCACTACTAATTTCATGCAACTAAAAGCGAGTCATAAACCTGCCATCATCTAACTATAGAAGTGCCTCGAGCTTTGTGACAATATGCTATGCATTAGCAGTTACATTGAGGGTTCTGCTTTTAATCCTCTAGGTCATCAAAGGATATATGAGATGCAATCAGGTCATTCAAGCGACGCAATTAGCAGTACATAGGTAAAGATTTGATTGTCTCAAAACCTGGTTCTCCACAATAATCAGGGGCTACCCTCTTAGGACTACATCATTAACCTTCATGCCATCTCTTTCTTGTTTGTGATTGATTCAAGATGAGCAAACAGTGCTGTGGGAAAGTATAAAGCATATTATGTTTTTTTCCCTTTCCCATACAGCCCTTGAATCACAGTTGAAACAGGCCTTAAAGTTGTCGCTATGCTTGATAACAATGAAACATTAGTTTAGGCACTCAGCTTCTGCTATTTGAGTTAGAATAGGAAGGTGCACTTTAATGTTTAATGATGGTTGTGCATGCACCCATTGCACCAGGACACATTTGTTCGAGCCAAAAAATGGGTTGAAGAACTGCAAAGACAAGGTAAGGCCATGATGCTTTATTCTCATTTAAGTTGCTGATTCATCTATACTATTTAGGTTCACAAGACCGAACTGTAGGTCCTTCATCGCCAAACGATCCCGTTTCGTGTTAATATCATGAGAGAGACCTCCACCTTTCAATCTTGCTTTTCTGTTAGACTGTTATAGAACTGGACGATTCACAAAAGCTAGAACACAAGTTATAATCATTTGAATTATTTCTCTTAGCATTTTAATCTCTTACCATATAGAATTTACTTATCGCTGGCCCTTTCCTTCTGTTATCCAATGGGAATATATCATATTGCTTTTCCTTCATAGCAAAATATGAGTAACTGTTGGAATAGTAATTAAGTTTTACTACTGATAGTTATATTGTGATTAATTTGTTGTTTCTCAATCATGTCAAACGCTTGTTTCTCTCATAGGAAACACAAATCTAGTGATGGTGCTGGTGGCAAACAAATCTGACCTGGATCCGAAGCGTGAAGTGCAAAATGAGGTCCTTGCAGAATCTGTGTTTACCTTGCTTAAGTGGAATAATAAAAGAGGATGCTTGAAAAGCCCAGATTTTGCAAGACGTCTATAATTGATCTCCCTTCTTACACACTTATTTGGTGTCTTATGCAAGATAGTGGAGTAGAGGCAACTTCTTCATATATCCTTATGGAACATACATGTGTTTGCGCTGCTGTGCGCATGTATAGCCATGCATGTCTAAAAGTACAGTAGTTTATCATACTTAAAACCTACTTGGGAGTAGTAATTTGTTTTTCTTTTAGAGAAACAGTTTAGAGCTCTCTTTTACAAAATTTGGTAGGGCATCATGAAAAAGTCTTGCACTGTGACCATCTTATGAAGACAGGTTGTGAAGCAAACCTCATGTGGTGTTGCATTATATATCAGAGCCCTTCGAATGTGTTTGAAGTTACTCGAGATATAATTGACTTTATACTCATCTCTATTGATAATTTCTGCAGGATGCAGAGCAATTTGCTCAAGAAAACGGGATGTTCTTCATCGAGACTTCAGCAAAAACTGCCCACAATATCAACAACCTTTTCTTTGAAATCGGTGAGCTTTACCTTTTGAAAACATAATGCATATTGCAACCACTAGACTGCTAAAAGTGTGTCTCCAATTCACTTAATTTCAGGTTGGGGTTACATCTCTTCACTGTTTCATGATTCCTGCCTTCTTTTGCTATTATTGTTTTGCAGCAAAAGATTGGCAAGAGCCTTACCACCAAGGACTGCCGGGATAAACTTGAGCAGTGAAAAAGAAGAGAAGCGAAGAAAGCGTTTCTGTTGCATCGGGTGACCTGACAGCTGCTGTGCCGGAAGTAATAGGATCACCATGGTTCATGTATATATCACATGTGTGCCTTTCTTCGGACACCGTTCTTGTAGTGTCCTGCTCTCTTGTACTGTTCAAATTTGTGTGTCGCTCACTCTCTTTATAAGGATCTGTCAACAGTTGTACAAGAAGCCACACCAACACGAAATTGTCACCAATGGAGAAAGAAATCGTCTTTATCTTTAAGATTAGGATGTCAAATTCATGAATTCTCTTCAAAACATGTACGAGCGAACAAAGTAAAAGACGTCATCTCACGCAGCAACTGTCTGATGTGCGGCTGAAATCATCTGATGATGAGCTTAAAGGTAAAACTCTTTAAAAAAAAAAAAAAAGCAAAAGGAGAAGACCTACCTAGAAAGGTACTACACCTTATAAATGCCCCAGTAATCTTAGAATGTTTTGATATTGACAAGAAGCATTCCATAATATATTGAATATAAGAGCAGTGAAGAATTTAAGCCCTCCGATTCTGTCCTGTTTAATTATCTCCCTCTGAGAGGAGCAATCCACGCTGTGAAATCATCATAGTTCGGAAGATTAGGATGAACATGTCCGGCTGCAGCGAAGTCGACCAGCGGGGCCCTTTTGCTGACTTGGTGGCCTCGGTTGGAGTCATCACCTCTGGTTTCATGCTCCTCGTACCTGCGCTGCACGGCTTTGCCATTTTCCTTTTAGCAAACGAATCGAACAATTTCCACAACGTTAGCTCTGGACACTCCCCCACCCTGCGCTAGCATGCAGGACCCAATCAACTGAACCCTGATGAGATATCTGCTTCAGCATGGGCCCGGCCCCGGCCTCGCCGGGGTCTCTGAGCCCTCGTCTTCCTCCCATCCCTTTTTGCCTTGATTTTTTCTTTCGAGTCTCTCTCGCCTCACCTTTTGTCCATCTCACTTTCTTGGTTATCTCTATCGTACTCTGTCGGTTATACAGCTTCCTAAGATCCTGCATGAGCTTAGCATGTGTACCTGGCTGCGACATTATATCTGCATCATCCATCACGTAAACCCAGGTGATCCCGAACTTGTGGAGGAGCTGATTAACCGAGAAGGAAACTGCTCGGATGAACAAAGGCTCCATGGCCTTTTCAAGGAATATACAGTGAAAGAAATCGTGCCATATTGGCTCCATTCCGAAGGAGGACGAGATTGTATGGACTGGACACAACTCAGGCTGCTACTCAGTTAAAAGAGCGCATCGGACTACAAACCATGCACCAGCCACCAAAAGTCCCATGGAAAAAAATTGAGGATATTGCATACATACCCAAAATTAAGAACATTTATGTGGAGCTCATCTCAGAATGCAGTTCCAACTCAACGAAATTTATTCAAGAAAAAAAGCCCTACCTAACTTGCTGTGCCCGTTGTGTCCTCAAGCCCCGGAAACAGTAGAGCACATTTTCTCCGTTATGCCAATAGACAGGAGAAATTGGATCAGATTCGGGCATGAGTATCACAATCACTAATCAACGAATCACACGAATTGAACGATGGGTACTGAAAGTCACAGACTATTGCAAGCGTGCTGTGGGAAATCTAGAACTCAATGAATGCCTTTATATACCGGAACCAGAAACCGGACCATGAACCTAATTCTAGAGGCAGCGTACGCTATGAACAAATGTGTTTACTTGACTAGGCTCAGTTACAGACCTTGGAGCATTGCTAGTCTGTCAATTTTGCAATTGTCATTGCCTGTCTAAAGAACCTTGAGCATACATGCATACTCCACAATGTATAAAGGGGCTTGTATTTTGGAACCACTGGTCCAAGGTAGCCCAACAAGTTCTAGACTTTTCTTTGTAGGGCTCAAAGTGGACAGGCCTAGCACAAAGTGAAAGCTTGGATGTGGGAAAAGACTACTGACCATTTACCAGACACAGAAGAAGGCTGAGGCCCAGAACATCTCGGGCTGTGCTGTTTCATCCACTCTGATCTTCTTCTTCTTGACTGGGTTCCATCTTGTCACCAATATCTATTGTTCAGATTTTCCCGATAATCTGATTTGGAAGTTCATTTTTGCCACTAATCAAATATCTGCTCCCTGAATTTTGGTCATTCTTGGTTTAATGAGGAATGATGTTGGACAAAATGGGAAGCGGCAGTGAGAGATCAGATTCTGAGATGGAGATGATGTTACTAAATTTAAGAAAGTTTTATGGCTAGGCATCCCCTTGGTAACTGATTTTTCCTGTATATGTCCAAATTAAGATTTTCCTTTAAATCTCCGTATCAGGTGCCTTTTCTGCTTCATCTCGTCGCGATGCTTGTGTCTTATGGAACCATATGACAATTAAAAGTATAAGAAAACATATCATCATGTCTTCCAGATTTTTCAATTTATTCCTCATTGACTATCTTACTTTTAGTTAACTTACTTTTCACATACTACCCTGTTAATTATACAAAAGTCATGCTTGTCTAAAAGAGCTGTGGTCTATCGTTCTTAAACATGAATGTAAATTTTTTTGAGAGAAACATTGCAGAGCTGTTTCTTTCTCCAAATTTTGCAGGGCACCATTGAAATTTCTTTGCACTGTGACCATCTTATGAAGGTAAGTCACGGAGCAAACCTCCTGTGGTGTTGCATTTTATATTGGGATATGATCGAGTTTATGTTCATCTCTATTGATAATTTCTCTGCACGATGCATAGCAATTTGCTCAAGAAAATGGGATATTCTTCATCGAGACTTACAACAAAATTTGCACAAAATATGAACAGCCTTTTCTTCGAAATCAGTGATCTTTACCTTGTGAAAACATAGTGGACATTGCAACCACTGGACTCCTAGAACTGCGTAAATATTTATCTTGCTTACGGCGCTTGCCCTGCAATCTTCTTTTACCGTCTCCAATTCACTTACTTTCAGGCTCGGGTTACATCTCTTTAGTGCTTCATGATTCCTTCCTTCTTTTGCTATTTTCGTTTTGCAGCAAAGAGATTGGCAAAGAGCCTTACCAATAAGGACTACCAGGATAAACTGGAGCAGCGAAAACGAAGAGAAGTGAAGAAAACGTTTCTGTTGCATTGGGTGACCCGACAGCTGCGCCAGGAATAATAGGATCACAAAGGTTCACGTATTAATCACATGCATGCCTTTTCTTCGGATGTGTACTTCTCAAATTTGTGTAAATCATTTGCACTTCAGTCGCTCGCTTGCTTTATAAGGATGTGTCAGCAGTTGTACAAGATGCCACACCAACACAAAATTATCACCAATGGAGAGTGTTAAGAAAGAAATGATCTCACTGTTAGATTAGGACGTCGTATTCATTAAGTCTCTTTGAAACACGTACAAAACAACAAAGTAAAAGACAGCAATCCCGCGCAGCAACTGGGCAGTGCGAGGCTCAAATCATTTGATGATGAGCTTACAGGTAAAACTTTAAAAACAAGAAAAAAAAGAAGCCGACCTACCTAGAAAGGTACTACGCCTGGCAAATGCCCCAGTAATGTTACCATGTTTTAATATTGATAAAAAGCATTCAATAAAATATTGAATAGAATAACAGTAAAGAATCTAAACCCTTCGACTCTGTCCTGTTTTTATCTCCCTCTGAGAGCAGCAATCCGTGCTGCCAAATCGTCACAGTCAGGAAGGTTAGGATGAACATGTCCGGCCAATATGTCCGGCTGTAGTGAAGTGGACCGGCAGTGCCCTTTTGCTGACTCGGTGGCCTCAGCCTGAGATGTTGGCTCCAGCGGAAGAGACGCCACTCTAGCTGGTGCAGCAAATACATCAGATTTCGTGCTCTTGCGCTGCATGGGTTCACCATTTTCCTGGTATGTTCGTAGCTTAGGAGGCGGTTTTAGAGGCCTGGTTGGTTCGCTCAGGTCGTAAGGCGATTGCTTCTTACTGTAGTGCATCAGGAGACCATCTAACCTCCTTTCTTCTTCATCATTGAATTGGGTGGCTCGGGAGGTCAGCTCGGATTCACGTCCTGGGGGTGGTGGTAATGGGCGCTGCCTGACTGACCTCGGCTTTGGCTTGGCTTCACCTGCCAGTTTCTTAGGTTCGCAGTTCTTATCAACAAGATCAGAAGCAGTATTTCTCGGAGGTTCATCAGTAATGCTTCTGTTTCTTTCTGGCTTGGCTTTGACATAAGGAGGAGGGACGTCTCTATAACTTAATGGCTTCTTATGACTTGCTTCCTCCTCGGACGGGCTTCTGGATGAACTTGAACTGTACTTAGGCTCGTCTCTGTGGGGAAATTCCTTTTTAGGTGGGGAAATCACTTCAGCCTCACTGCCGCTGCTACTCAGCTTATCGGTGTTGTCTGTGACTCCCTTTCTTCCATAAAAGGGAAGGTCCCTGCCATTTCTTTTGGATGCGAAAGGGTCAAGCGTGTCCTTCTGTGGTTTCTCTTCAGCATAGTCACTTTCTCTTTTTGAGTCGGCACGGTCCTCACTTTTATGCTGCTTATGGTCATTGTCAGCAGTGTTGCCTGAGGACCTTACTTTGGATTTCCCCTGACAGAAGATGAAAGTTCCGATTTGGCTTGCATTAGTAGAATGGCTAGGGTATTAATAAGAAAGAAAAGCAAGATTACAAGCAGGTGAAAAATCAATTTTCTTGACTGTATGAAGCACACAACTCTAATTTGTGCTAAATTGTTTCTTTCATTTAGTTGGGTAATTTTTATGATTTCACAACAAAAGCAGGAAGGGCAATGCTGTTTCAGTGTAAAAGGGATGCTGCAAATAATTGATGAAGCAACAGGCTTACTTGATCATGTGGAGTTGGGTTAAATAGCTTCTGCTCCAATGCCTTGGAATCCCAGTCCACAGAAAACTCAAGAGCAATGTCGTGTATCAGCTGAAGCTTCATATCCTTGGTGCACTCCGGCGACCTCATTTTGTCGACAAACTGTGCCAGAAAAATTAGTAAGTCACAACAGTGTATAATATAACAACTAACGAGAAAATTGACAAAGTTATTTTCAAGGAAAGGAGATGATTACTGTACCTCTTTATTGACAAAGGACTCGAGAGATCTTCCATAACGATCTGCAAATAAACTGCGCAGCTCACGTAGTTCCGGCAGATCAGCAAATCGAGCAGCGGCATACATTAGAGATGCTATGGCCTCTTGGCATTCTTCAGGGCATTCACTGGGAAGACCAGAAAACAGTGTATGCTAATTAGTTCACGTACAAATGTATGGGAGTGATTGAATATATTGGAATTAGATCATGAACATAAAGATCGGTATCCACAGGTACCTCTGCTTCTCCATTACCGGTAGTTGACCCAATATGCACCCGCAGAATTGCTCAATAAGATGGTAGCATGAGGTCATGTTCTGCTCGACGAGAAGACCTTCAGCCTGCTTCCACATTTGCCTCAGCTTATTAGTTCAGACTTATCAAATCGAAATGCTCACATACAATCACAAGCATTGTGTCTAACTAGAAATCACATGGCATTGCAAGCAATGTCCTGAATCAAATGTGGCTTTCATTCATCGGATAGCAGGAACGTTCAGAAAAGTTTTCCAGGCCCAGAGAAACAGCCTTTATTCTCCAAACATGGGATCGCATGATTCGATCAAGCAGAAGAAGACTCCAAACACAAGGTAATTCGATTTACTGTTGCACAGGACAAATATCCGAAAAGGATAAAACAAAAAAGAAATAAAACAAAACCCATTAATATTTGATTTCTGCACTGGGAAGAAACAATGAAAGAAGGTTCTATCAAGGATCATATGGAAAAGGTCAAAACGTCATCTTCTCCCAGCAGAGCTCAAAAACATATGGCCGATTTCGCAGCTTAAACATAGCAGGCGAGATCCACCGTAAATTAACACAAAACGGATAAGCCCTGGTGAGTCATAACCCGTTTTTCAACACCGTGTCAAAAAGTGCCCATCCGAACGAACGTAAAAACCTTTAAAAAAGGACAAGTCAAGAATCAAAATTACCCTGCCATAGGCGTTGGTGTCGAGACCACTCCTGAGGAGATCTGCAATGTCCTTCCTCAAGTACTTCTCCACAGCCTTCCTCTTCTTCATTATCGTCTCCAGTCGCGTCTTCGTGAGCTTTGTCGCCGTCTTGCTAAGAATCCCAGAAAATGCAAAAAGAAGAATCCCAAGAAAATCAAATGAAGCAGAGATTAACAACAAAGAATTTGCACAAAAGAAAAAAAGAAAAAGAAAACAAGAAACTCACATACCCACGAAAAAAAGAAGAGGAAGGGCGGAACGAGGAAAAGAAATTCGTCGTACCATTTGTTATGGAACTTCGATTTCAACAAACTGTCGAACATTGTTGATGGTCGCTCTTAGCTTTGCGCTCTTCCAGAGGGGGAAAAGAAGAACAGGGGGAGAGAAAAAAAGATTGAAACTTTTTGGGTTCCAAAAGAGAGGGGGAGCGAGAGAGCCGGTAGATTGGTAAGGCAAGGTAAGTATCGCTCAACGGATGATTTGTTCAATGGCCAAGTTAAGGAAAGAACATGTACATGGCTTGTAAATAGTAAACCAAGATACGCCAAGAATCCTCACCCAAGAAGCTCAAAACAGAAAGATTAGGGGTACACGGTTCTCACAGACAGAGAAAGAGAAGGAGAGAGATGGGTGGTTAGTTCAAGAATCTGAATATGGGCAGGAAAATCAAGAAGCAGAGAGAGGAGAAACCGAACCGCCCGCGAGCGAAAGAGAGAGAGAGGCCCAAGAACGTCAAAAAAGAAGTTGGATAATCATCAAGGTTTATATACAAATTGTGGGGTCGATGCACACGTAGGGGGTGAATTAGGCAAGTGGAAAAAAATTTAGAATTTGCCCCGGTTCGTCAATGGAAAAAGAAACGCAGAATCTGCAGGCATATGGCAAGAAGCTGAAAAGGAAAGTATCGTAAGCTGGCATGGGCGAAGAGAGAGAAAAAGAAGAGAGAGAGAGAGCGTGCGGACGGTTTGCCACGTCGGACGTGTGTCGCTCCGTACAGCTACAACGAAACCTTCGCGCGTCTTATGAACCCGGAGGGGGTGGCTGTGCGGCGCGTAGAGCGAGGGCATTTTGGGAAGTTCGTGCCAAAGTGAAGGTCTGGGGACAAAAAAAAAACAGCCGGCAGGGGAGGCCAACGATCGACCGTTGGCCGTATTGGCACGCGTACCGGCTTTCTCCCAAAAAAAGGGGGGGAAAAAAAAGGACAGCTTAATTTAATTTGGCATTTTCCAAGCGATATTGACTTATTAAGCAAGTATATTAATGACCTCCTTTTTCTCTTTAATGCCAACGGAAATAGAAAGTGGCCTCCGACTTAAATCAATTCCTGAGATAATTTATCTCGTGCAAGTCATAAAGATATTTATTTTCCTCAAACAAACCGGGGAAAGAAAATCACTAATCATTACTATTATTATGAAATATGTAGGGATGGGTATTTTTGTGATCAACCGGTGAAATGAGTCCGGATGATCTTAAAATAAAATTTCTTTATTCCAAGAAAAAAAAAACAATTCGATGATAAATGGTTGACAGGAGAATGAGCAGCTGGCCCGTCAATGGCTCCCCCTTGATTCGACGGGCCCGCCGTGGAGCGATTTTGAGGAAAGCCACGTCATGGGATTTCCATTTTTCGCTTATTTTGAGGAAAGGTGTGCACCAGAATTGGGGTAAATTAAAAAATTGGGGATCGTCCGAGTAGATTATTGAGCAAGGGAACTGCCGCCCACCATTTTTCTTCTCTTTTTCTTTTTTTCCATCCGAGAAAAAAGAATTAATAATTGGGTTTTGGGTCACGAAGTCGAATGTTAATTTATTTTTCCAAGCCAAGATCAAGGGTTTGGCCCCTGGTTTTGCCATGTGATACTTGGGTATTGATCTATATAAAAATGGGTTAGGACCTGGGGAATCTGGTCATGATGAAGATATCCCTTTCTCTTAACCCACAATATTCACCTGAAGGTGCTCAACAACTATTTTTATTATAAAATTAAAAATATTATGCAAATGCAATTAAGTTGTAAGACTTTTAAAAAGTACAATTGAGTTTTGAAATTTATTATAGAGGTAAAATTGAGTCCTAAAACATTAAAAAAGTGTTATTAACCTAAGGACTTGATTGAATCATTTTAACAATTTTTATGATTTAATTACATTTTTTGATAGTTTTAAAGCTTAATTGCAATTTTTTAAAAGTTTTATGATTCAATTGTACTTTTGTAATAAATTTTTAGACTTTTAAAGTATATATATCCCTTATTTTTTTTGGCATACCATCTAAGGAAAGGGACACTTTTAAGAATTATACTCAAAGTCAAGTCAACTCAATTTGAGAATGATTACTTCTTTATACTTGAGGCTCAACTTAATCGAATTTCTATTAAATTATCTCATATCATTTGTTTATGAAATGTATATGTTCTTTTTACTGATGCAATATCCTTCCATCGATTAAATTAATGTTTTCCACGTTGGATTTATGGACATAATGTCATGGTCAGGTTCCGTCCCAATTCACACCACGGGAGCGTGGGCTTTTTAACAATTTTCAATTCGACGAGCTAGAGAACTTACTGCATACGCAATGTCCAATTTCACTCGACGATGTTATCAAGCGTCGAATTCTAACGGGAAATCAAAAATTTAAGACCGGGGAAAGTGAACCTACTTTTCTCTACCTGCCGCCTCTTTTTTGGCGGTAGGCGAAGTCTTTCACCTAAATAAAGCAACATGCAAAAGCCACGTCGGCATCCACGTGGCGTTAACCAACTCTAACGTACGAAGCCAGTCGAGTCGACCGATTTGTTTATTCATTTCATGGAAGATTCGTTATTTGCTTGCTTGCTAGGCCACAGCTGTGGAGTGTCGGGCGACATCTGGCGGTTGCTTGCACCAGTGTAAGAGAATATGTATTTTTCCTTCCCCTTTTTGCCGTCAAAAAAGCGGTGTGCCAGTTGTTGTTCTTACTCGGAAAATTCAGAATGCTTTTCGGGCATCTGATCAGGCTTTTGGTCTCGAAAGGTAGTCAATCGGTCACCTTTACTCAATCAATCCAGTCCCAATTGCCTTTTCTTTTTTTTTCTTTTTTTTTTTTTGCGTGTGTGTATGTTTCTTTTATTTAGTTGTCGGGTGGTTACATTGGCAGCTTCCCCCGATCCGGTCAAAGTCATCATTCGATTCTCGACGGGTTTTATTGATAGAAACCCTTATTAAGGCTCGACATTTCACGTTATAAAACCCTATCTCGATGTTTTTGGGAAGGAACTATTATAAGAATTTTTCTGGTGTAGGTTAACATTAATTAATATTATAATTCATCATTTTACGAAATTAGTTTAAAAAATAAGATATAAGACTTCTTAATTAGTTTTTTAATATGGAACTAATTAGTATGGATCGAATTGAACTCGGCATGTAATGAGAGGCGGGCTGAAGACTCGATATAGAGGACAATAAAGAAACAAAGCTTGAGTTTTGAATTGTCATTATTCAATATCAAGAATGATGGATTTGAAATCAAGTACATTAATCTCTCTACAGTCGGATGGAAGTAGTCATCATTCAACTCACAACAAGTTTTATTGATGTAAACCCTAATCAAGTCTGAATAGTTCACCGAACAAAACCCTATCTTGATTTTTTTGGGAGGAATCATAAGATTTTTTCCGTAAAAAAAAGAAAGAAAGAAAATTTCCTTGTGCTGCCTGCCTGAGCTGATTCATGGTCATGATGAATATCTGTTGACTCATAATGATTAATATATATATATTATTCCGGTTGGTGTCGAGCATCTCTGGCATGGCCACTTGACATGTTTGTTGGGTAGAAAAGCCGAGATCCTCGGATTAATTTATGGGGGCGTCCGATGAACAAGAACGAGGAAATCAGTTCGCACATTCGAACATGGAGAGTCGAATTCCTTACTTAAATCATGTAACTGTCGATCGTCGTTGGGGTCGTTCAGGCTTTTCCGGCTGTCCTGTCCTGTGGTGCTCGTGTAGGCCCGCAGGCATCACGGGTCCGATGCCGAATAATAGCCTTGTCGTCCCTGCCGCGTGATTGATGCCTTCACGCTACCGAATCGCGAAAGAATTAGTTCGATTCGTGACGAAGGAGACAACCTCTCATCCCGCTTCTCGTGCATGTTTTTAAGGATTGCAAGCATGTTATACCCTTTTAGTACCAAGCGTAGCTCGTTGTGCTTTGCTCTCTCTCTCTTTTTCCCTTTTCTCGTGAAATGTCCATGCGAAGAATGATGTGCCGACGGTTAGTTACGTGCTCCTTTGGATTGTATTGTATGTGTGTACACATGCGATCAACATTGCATGATCGAGAGAAACTTTTTCTTGTTGATGAAAGGTCGATGGAAACTCCAAGAAGAAGGAGGAGGAGGATTATGGTTCTCAATGAATTAAAGTATGCAAGAGTAAGGGAAGATAGACCAAAAAGCCCTAAACTTATTATACGATGTTCAATTTAATTATAAATTTTTTAATCGATTCAATTTAGTCTTAAACCTTTTAACAATTTGCTAATTCGGTCTTAAGCATTTCAATTATGCCAATTTTATCCTAAACACTTCGATGATTCATCCATTTAGTTTTAAACCTTTTAATAATTTGTTGACTTAGTTATTTTGGCCAATTATCCAAAAAATAGGTTTATGATTAAATTGACAAAATTTCAAAAGGTTTAGGACAAAAATGACACAATTGAAATGTTTAAGACCGAATTGGCAAATTCTCAAAAGATTCGAAACTAAATTGGTACAATTGAAAGTTTTAATACTGAATTGGCTACTGTATAATAAGTTTAAGGCTTTTTAAACAATCATCTCTGAAACAAGGCTAAGGGTCGACCAAGTGTGTGCCTGCAATTCTACAAGCTAAAGAGCCTACACTAGAGTGATGCATGGGCAGCCAAATGCTAGAGACTAAAAGTATTGCATGGACAGCCAAATGCTATAGACCAAAGTACCCCAAAATCAAGCTGAGAATCGACCAAGTGTGTGCTAATAACTATGTTTCTATTCCATCGATGCACGGACAGCCAAATGCTGGAGACCAAAAAGCATGCCAAACCAAGCTAAGAATCCACCCAAATGTGTGCTTTGCTTGCGACTCTACAAAGCTACAGCAGCTCTATTGTATTTAATGCATGGACAGCCAAATGCTAGAGACTGGTCTCTTTTAGACCTTCCCCTTTGTATAAAGCAAAAGACAACCTACTTAAAATGGCCTTTTCGTGACAAGTGGTCAAAGGACCAATGATACTATGCTAATGAAGATGGAGACCAAGAATCCCTACTAATTTATATATTAACGGAATAATTACCGAATAAAATCTTAAACCTATCATATAGATATCAATTCAATTTTAAATTTTTAAATTTGGCTAATTTTGTCCAAAACCTTTTGATAATTTGTCAATGTAATCATTTTGCCCAATTTTAGTTGATAATTGCAAACTTGACGGTCTATTTGGTATTGGCCATCGTACATGGCATCATTGAGACCTCCGTGGACTAATAGAGGGAATCAGGAGAACAAAAAAAAAAGCAAAGAAAGCAAAGAAAAGGAAAAAAATTAAAATAATTTCTTTAAAAATTACAAAAATCGTCCACATCGGCATGGGAAGTTGACATCAATGTTAGTAGCATCCAAATTACTCGGAAAGACCACATTAGCAAGTTATCTAAAGTTTTTTATATTTAATTGGTCAAATTGAAAGGTTAATAGATAAATTGTTGTCCATACAATAAATTATTATCTATGCTCTCTCTCATGGACCCAGGAAAAGCCAGCGACGGATGCCCTTTAGGCTAAGAAAGAATTGAACAAAATTAGCTCAAAAGAGCAAAGAGAGAGCAGTTAGCAATTTGGGGTAGGTGTTGCAATGATGGATGAGGTTGGCGATTTCTTGATTCATCAAATGGATGGGAGTTCTCGTGATCAGGTAAACTGCCGATGGATTTGGTCCCATGATCTGTATCACTAGCCTGCCACCAATCTCTTGAATGTCTCTCTCTACGTCACCAACGACTTTATTCCAAATTTCCGAAGATTCAACAGGTGATTAGCCTAGCCCTCGGGCCTCAGTTCGGATTGGATCGAGTTTCCAGCTGACTCGACCCGAACCGAAACCTGAATAGAAACGTGACCTGTATGGTATGCAAGCTTTTCTTCCTTCTGTGTTTGTGACTGTCTGACTTGTATGATATGCAAGCTTTTCTTCCTTCTCTGTTTGTAACTGTCTCTTTCACTGGGAAATGCATTTCAGTTCGGATGTTTGTGACCGCCTCTTTTATTACTAATGCATTTCAGTTCAGGTCATGACTCGCACCTAGCTTAAACAAGTACACTACCCATTTGTAATCATTTAGCCGAATGGAAACGAAACATGAACTAAAAAGACCCGAAAAATTTTGGGTTGGATCGAGTTGTGTTCCGATTTGGCAAGCAGTTAAGTTTTGACACCCTACTCCCGTGGACCTCATCCTCTTTGATTGATCGGTTTGCAAGATGTCTGTACTTTGTTAACGTGCTAATCAAAAGACCGATCGAGATGAAAATTTTACTCTGAATAGGGATGGAGGAGGAGAACATAGTCCTCTTTGGAAAACTACGAGTAGGCTATGGGACTTTAGCGGGCCTTATTACACGGTAGATCCAATGGACCCGAAATCTTTTCAATAAGCCTTTGGTCTAAACAGTTTATAACTGTGCAGCTTCTGAACCAGAAACAAGCCCATCAAAATTACACAACGGCACCGACTTTTTTGACATTTGCTTGTGACCGAGGTATTGCTAGCAAACAATCCATATGCTATAAAGATTACATACACCATATGAATATTAATTTCTTTATAGAAAAGAAAATTTTGGACTTCTGAATTTTCTCTCCCATCTCAACACGACCGTGCGAAAGCTGTTCTGATCAATCAATGAACGAAAACAGAAAGAAAAGAAAAGAGGGGTTTAGCTGCAGAGAACGCCAAGCACAAGGAGGGCACAAAACCAACCAACAAAAGAAAGATAGAGAAGATACGGCGGAAAGATGAAGAAAAAGGAAAGGAAACAAGAAGAAAGATTGTGTTACCTAGCAGAAGAATCTGAGGATATTGATGATAAGGTGGAACAAGAAATGGTGAGGATGAAGCAATTCGTGGCTGACCAGGCGCTCCAAGTGAAGATACCGAGGGAGAAGATCGCTATAGTAGAGCAAGGTGGTCACGGTGGTCGCCGGCTGAGCCACCAGCCCCGTCACTAGCCTCGCCAGGGAACCCATCATCAACGGCCTGAAGGACTACATGCGCGAGCGCCCACATCGAACCGGCGAGAAAGGAATCGTTTTCAAGAAAGAAAATCAACTTCGAGAGATCAAAAAACAAGAAAAGAACATGCATGCAGAGCTAAGTTGATTTTCTACATTTCCTCGCTCCTGTTCTATGTTGAGTAGCCAAGAGAAAAGGTGGGGAAAACGAAAGAAAAAAGAATTCATGCAAAGAAATACATGAAACGATCGCCGGAAATGCACCATGACCGAGGTGGAGGAAAATCATGAGATGATGCTGGTGGTGACGGCGGCGGCGATCATCCAAACTTCAAAGTTTCTTTCGACACGTCTGGAAAGAGGGGGAGGTCTTGAATCTTGACGATTCCTGCTGCGTTTGATCTGGACTCGTCGCTATCGAGCTGATGATCTGTATTTCTACGAGCCATTTGTGCCCCAAAGGGAAGGAGTTTTGGAAGGGAAATAATAATGGCGAAAGCTGTAAAATTTGGAAAAAGAAAAGTAAAATTGAGTGATGAGAAATCCAAGGAAGAAGAAGGAGAAAGATGGCGAAAGAGGCGAGTAGCGACAGGGAGTGGGATGGGGCCTCGTTCCTGCCATTTCATGGGGCCTCACGCCGACCACCAACTCTTTCATACGCGAACGGAGAATTCCAGGTTCTAGTAAATCTCGTCCTCCTTCCTTCCTTATACACGTACTCTATTCAGCAAGTTGAAAGAAGATTCCGAGTTTGCAAATGCTTGGCAAGATGAATCATGGATGCATTACCTTAATGCAAACCTAATTCCCATATCACCAAAACAGAGGTATAAACCCAAACACTCAAACCCTAAACATCTCTCCCCATGCATGTAGCGACTTGGAAGAGGCCACGACATTGGATCTATGGTCACCGAGACAATTGTATCCATGTTGAAGTCGCGATCAAGAACAGAATTATTTCCTCTGTCGGAATGGAAGAGGAAAAAAAGAAAGGGGAAGTCCCAAATTTGGACTTTGTTTCCTGTCTAATCTTGGACTTTCCTCTGGCCGTGGCATTACACATGTTCAATGTTTTGTCTTTTATCCAATAGTTGATGTGCAGAGGAGACTCCTTCGTGGTTTGGTTGGGTTACCCTCAATTGCATCGAGAGGCGTCACTAATTGCATCCTGGCGAAAATTTGCGAGTGCTTTTTTTTTTCCCGTAAGATTCACTTGTGTTTGATAGCCAAAAATTCTTGCCGTAAGGTAACGTGATTTTTTTTATGAGATTGGAAGATTATTTCGTGAAGAATTTTTGGACCAAACACCGAGCGAATTATTAGATGCAATTGAGATTGGAGAAATATCAAGAATATTTTAATGACTCGAGTATAGTCGTATTCTTTGTTATATTGCTTGATCTAAAGTGAAACTATATGTTGCTCTCAGTGTGAATGTATGTCATATTAGGGGTGAATGTAGGTCATATTAGGGGTGTCAATGGTTCATATCGGGTTTTCAGGAAATCTGAATCTAATTGAATCGCTAGGGTAAGTAGCTAAACTAAACCAAATCACGATCCAAATTGAATACGAATTTGCTTTTTGGGTTTTCCCTTTTTTGCCCTGCTTTTTAAAACTAAACTGCATAAAGGGTGAAAATGAAGAAAATTTTTAAGTTGGGCATTCAGTTTTTGCTAAGAATTTGATTTAGCTCGGTTAATCGAACATAATCAAAATAACCTGAATCGGAAAAAAGAACAATTATTTTTCATTATCCAAACCAAAAGTGCACCCTTATCGTATTGGCCATACCACGTAAAATCTGTGTCTAATCTATTCCATTATTCCATCCATTTTACCCTAGGACCGCTTATTTTCACGGCATCATGGACTTCTTCAAGTCCGATATGGAATCGGTTGGCCCAACACACACACGTATGATCTTCATGGCGTCGTCCTTCAACTGCTTAACGTCATGCAAACAATTTGATCCTGCTTCTCGTCAGTCCAATTAGTAGCACCCATTTGAAGGTGAAGCTTTCGATAATGGACTTGTTTTGCGTGACGTTAAACGGAACAATGTTTTAATCTATATGTTCCGTCATTCTTTACATCTTGTGGGTACATCCAGATTTGACCGAAGACCAAAGTGTAGAATTCGGTCAGAAATTCAAAAAGATTAATAAAAAGTTACGACAGAAATTGGGCTCGTGACCTCCTGATCTTATATTTTAGAAAAACTATGAAGCTGCCGTCGCCGATTTGGTGGGCGTGTCATGCGGTATCGTCGCTAGACCAATCGAACTTGCTCATCAACGAGGCATCCTCCGAGGCTAACTTTTCATAGACACCACGATGTGGGGACAAAGCTTTTGCAAAGATTGTGACGTTGATATATGAGATGATTCTAAAATGATTTCTTGGTCCAAAACAAGCGACCCTCGGTTAAGAATTCAATAAGAATTTGATGCTAGTATTAGATGTGCTGCTAGGAGATTTATTTCTTTTAGGAATAATGACAGAAATAGTTTATTAACTTTAGCTAATGTGCAATTTAATCTCTGAATTTTTAATTTATTCAATATGGTCATTGAACTTTAACCAAATATGCAATATAATCCATGAATATTTAATTTACTTAATGTAGTCCCTCAATTTTTAATACATGTTAAATACAGTCTTAGAACAATACGAAAATGTCTAATGTTGTCTCTGGTATTGAATAATTATGGAATGATTATATTAAATATTTTTATATAGTTTATGGATTGTATTGAATATGTATAAAAAGTCCATTGACCAAATTGCACATTGAGCCAAAATTTAAGGATTATTTATATCAATTTCCTTTTATTTTTATTGATAGGAGGCAGATTAGACTAAGTTTTATTAGGAGAGTATAACACTCGGGCTTTGCCGTCTATTTTATCACCATAAAAAAAGAAAAAAAAGAAATTAATTCTCCCATGTTGCAAACTATTTATGATTTTTTTTTGTTCAAAAACTATTTGTAATAAAAAAAAACGGTATATTTCACGTAGGAAATACATCGAGCCTAAAAATTTATTTCGGCCCAAAAAACCATGCCTTTGGAGAGGAGAAAATATTAGGTAAGTTAAATAGTCGACGTCATCGGTGCAGCTCACCATTCAAAATCGGACACGTGGCGCCACGTCGGCGGTGGGCCCGCGCGGGGCGAACTCCTCTCTTCTCTCTCCTCTCTCCTCTCTCTCCTCTGTCTCCCGTACCTGCTCTGTCCTCTCTCTGTCCTCTCTCTTCTTTGCAGAGGAGAGAGAGCAACCCGACTCTGCTCCGGGCTGGGGGGGAACACGACGGCGGAGGCAGAGGCGGCGTCGGCGTTGAAGAGCGGAGGCGGAGGGGCGGAGGCGGAGGGGCAGACGCGCTGAGGGAAGAGGAGGTTGAGGGGCTCGTGGAGGGAAAGCGGCGGCGCGTGGGGCAGGGGATGGCGGAGCGTGACATCGGAGACGGAGCCAAAGGCGTTCAGGACGGCGAGGCCGTTCAGGACGGCGAGGCCCATGCGCCGCCTGAGCGTGAAGACAAGAGGGCGTCGATGAGGTAAAAGGGTTCATGGATCTGGGGTTCGTCTTCTCGGAGGAAGACAAAGGAGATTCGAGCTTGGTCTCCATCATTCCTGGGCTACAGAGACTGGACAAGAAAATTAAAGATGGTGATGAAGATGAGGAAGATGGCGATCATCATCAAGAAGATGGTGATGATAATGTGAGTGCTGGTGAGTCTGCAGTTGTTGCGCGGCCTTATCTGTCGGAGGCGTGGGAATGGTGGGAGAAGAAGAGGAAGGAGGATCCATTGATGAACTGGAAGGTTCTTGCTGCTCTTGGGAACGAGACCAGCATGAGAGAGGGTCTGAAATGGTGGGCTCACACCGTTGCTTCCACCGTCGTGTTCCCCCGGCCGCCTCCACCGTCGTGTTCCCCCGGCCCGGAGCAGGGTCGGGCTGCTTTGTCTCTCCTCTGCAAAGGAGAGAGAGAGGAGAGAGAGGACAGCAGGTACGGCAAACAGAGGAGAGAGGAGAGAGGAGTTCAGCCCCGCGCGGGCCCACCGCCGACGTGGCGCCACGTGTCCGATTTTAAATGGTAAACTGTACTAATGACGTGAACTATTTAACTTACCTAATATTTTCTCCTTTGGAGAGAGACAGAGAAATCGGCGGCCAGCACAAGGCCCACAGCGAGTCGCAGATTCAGGCGAACGCCACGTGGGCGAGCCGGAGTGGTCCACGTGGGTTCCGTCCACTAAAAATGAGGGAAGAGACGTCTCTCGTTTGTTGGTTCGGACGACGCTGAACGACAAGATAGCCACCGGTGGCATTCGTGTCGGCCTCCTCTCTCTCTCTCTCTCTCTCTCTGAAAAGCTGAAAAAGGCTTCTGTGATTTTCTGCCATTACTGAGCAGTGGCCTTCCGGTTGAGGTTGAGTCTCTCGCTCCCGATCGAAACGAGTGATAAGGGAAAGAGCGTCGGGCTGGTGAGTCCCGAGTTTCGTGTGGTAAGAGGAGAGACTAGGATAAGGAGGTAATTAAAGAATATGCGAGAGCACTTATCAATAGGGGAAACGAAATCCGGCGTCTATCTTGTTCCGGGTCTTTCTTGTTTTGTATTTAACACGCATGTCTAGATATATATATAGAGAGAGAGAGAGAGAGAGAGAGAGCGCTTATATAGCGACGTTCGTGAAAGATATCAAGAACCAAAAGGGGTGGTGACTTGATGTCCGTTTTCTTCCGAGGCAGAGAAAGAGAGTGTTTGATCGGTGTATGCAGAAAAGAGAGTGACCAATATTTGTTCGTCAGAGGTAAGGTAGAATTTGAATGAGGGAGATTGTATTGTTGTTCGCATTAGTGTAGTTTGAAGATGGAGTTCTGGCCGGAGTTTCTCGCAAGCAGTTGGGGCAGAGAATTTGTAGCCGGCGGGTTCGGCGGCACTGCCGGGGTGATCGCTGGGTACCCTCTCGACACCATCCGGATACGGCTGCAGCACTCGGGGTCGGGCTCGGCCGTCGGCATCCTCCGGAAAACCATCCGCGATGAAGGGCCGGCCGCTCTGTACCGGGGCATGGGCGCTCCCTTGGCTTCTGTCACGTTTCAGGTCAGTTAATCTGACACGAACATTATGTATGAATGAATCATATGCCTTTCTTTTGTCTATTTGGTTACGCACTTTCTGAAGATTCATGTCCATTTGTGGTGGTTTTAACGTGCTAGAGACGTGAATGATTCTCGTGTGATTTGGCGATTTCAAGATTTCTTTTTTATGCCCCTGGAGAGCATGAATGCAGAGTGATGAGAGCGCTGCGCTGTTGAGGAAATCACCAGCGTGGCTAATTCTTCTTAGCCCTTTCTTTTTTTGGTGGGAAGACTGGAAGAAAAGATGATTTCCCAGTTTTCCCTCTGTCTATCTGTGCCTGGGTAATTCAGGCATTAGGCAAAACTGTGGTCTGCATCAGACCCTTTTGCTTGATCGGTCTTCTTTGTTTTCTAGGTCATCTTTAGTGGAGAAATTCACGTAGCTTCTCAGATTGGGCTTGCTTTTTGGTGTCGCGATTACACTGAAGTGTCATCTCCCACTAGGACATTCGTGCTTTGATTAGATAGTGATCTACTTTTATATTCAGGAACCGTCGCTGTCCATAAGATGGGCTAGAAATTTCCACCAAAAATTTCTGTTTTTCCTTGACAGCAGGCGCATTAGGTGCAAGGAAGACATCATGACCACGGAGAGAGTTATTTCCGTGTGGGACTAAGGTTACTTCACGGTCTCTTTCCACAGTCGCCATTTACTTGTCAGCAGTCACATCTCTTAGCAACCCATAGACACGACGAATGAACGCTGACATGCCCTAGCGATTTTCATCACTTAAAATGAAGAACACTGTTCTCCTGTGGAGGCAAAGAATTTGAAAACATGAGTATGCTAAAAAGAGTTTATGATTTGCCTGAAGTTAAAAGTGTGCTTAGTTTCATTTCTGCACCTATAGTGTGAATCGTTAATCTTTAGGACAGATGCTGCCTGTACATTTACAGATACCATGTCTATTGGGGCTTTTACATGCTTGTGATGAGAAATTAAAACAGGAGCTGAGTATGGAAGGACCTGTCAAAGCGCAAGCAAGAGGAAGCTAATTTTCAAGTTGACGCATCATTTTATGCATTTTTCGTACGATTGAATGATTAGAATCATTTAATACCCAAGCAATGTCCGCATGACTGAATGAATTAAGTTAGAGATCAATAGACTCGGTTTTACAACAATTGTAATGTACTTGTTTTGCTTTCATATTCTGAGACTATATCCCTGCATTTTGCAGAATGCCATGGTATTCCAAATTTACGCAATCCTTTCTCGGGCATTTGACTCGTCTGTTTTGCCAAAAGACCCTCCTTCATACAAGGGTGTTGCCCTGGGTGGGGTTGGCACTGGGGCTGTACAGAGCCTTATCCTCGCCCCTGTAGAACTGATCAAGATTCAGCTTCAATTACAGGACAGAAAAAACGCCCAATCTCATCAACAGCAGCATCACAGGGGACCAATAAGTGTCGCCAAGTCCATTTACAAACGTGAAGGGTTAAAGGGCATGTACCGTGGACTAGGGATCACAGTCCTTAGGGACGCGCCTGCCCATGGAGTTTATTTCTGGAGTTATGAGTACATGAGAGAGAAGCTGCACCCAGGCTGCAGGAAGAATGGTGATGAAAGATTAAGAACAATGCTCATAGCAGGAGGGCTAGCTGGAGTAGCGAGCTGGGTTTTTTGCTATCCATTGGATGTGTTAAAGACGAGGCTACAGGCTCAGTCCCAACTATCCCCGATGAAATATAATGGGATAATTGATTGTTTCCGCAAAAGCGTACAAGCAGATGGGTATGGCGTTCTGTGGCGAGGACTAGGGACTGCAGTCGCCAGAGCTTTCGTGGTGAATGGCGCTATTTTTTCTGCTTATGAGATAGCTCTTAGGTGCTTGTTCAACAACAGCAATGATCATACAAACATTTGAACAGAGAAAGCCATTTAAGGGTGGACGCGTTGGCACAGCTTTGTCTTGGGGTAACAGACCATAGATAAGCTGAAGGATCGCCATGTCAACAAGCTCACATACAGGGGTGCCCGGATATTCACTTACAGATCTGAAGATTCAGAAACTGAAATCAACAAGGAAATTAAGGGGACATGGCGCACAGAACACAGATTTGATTGACAGAATCATGTCAATCTTTTATTTACTTGTAACTGCGATGCTTTCTCAATGACATACAGAAAATTTGCAGCTAATCTAATTTAACAATTTTGCCGACCCTCAAGGTTATGGAGAAGGAAACCCCTACTTCGGCTAATTCTATCTATCAGGAAGTCCCATCTATATATGGCAGGGAGATAGATACGTGGTTCATGAACGAGGTACTTCTTTCTGGTAATTGTCAAACCCTCTCATGCCGGTTCTTCCTGATGCCTCAGCATCAACCAGCTCTCTTCCATAACTAATACCACATGCCTCTCTAAGCTAGGGTTACCTACAAGCAGAAAGTATCTACCTTTACTCTTTTGCTTATTATCGTAACAAGCAAGACCTCCCCAAGAGGAAAGTAACTGATAGGGTGCAAGGAGAAACTGTGATTACTAAACTACCAAAGATGGGAAATCAAACGATCTGCATCTTATGCTCAACAGAAAAAGCGATCTTCTGGGTACATCCTTGGCCTTGGCAAACTAGACAGATGGATCATCGGAATCCTGTTTGTTAAATGTCCTACTTCTCATCTACAATGCCATTCCCATCAGCTTCTTTGCTCATTAGTCGCCTTGGTAAGCAGCTTGACTACCTATAGGCAGAACTAAGAGTTGCTGGGTACTAATCCAACTTTGGTTCACCGAGAAACAAGCAAGAACATCCCATCCTCATCTTCAGAGGACCGGCATCGAATAGAACACAACAACGCCATTCCTTCTTAAATTGGATCATGACCATAGTATTCCATAAAACAAACAATACACACAACAAAATGGCATTGATAAGGAATGCACTAGCCCAATTTGATTCATATCAAGTGTCGACCAAGAAGATGCAAATGTATTCCCTGCCCGAAATTGTTTCCACAGCAGAATTATACAAAACGGAAATAAAAAAGGAGCAGCAAATTCATTTAGACTCTGCAAAAAGCCCAGTACCTCAGTAACAGGTTAGGCATATACTCTTGGCAAGAAAAACTCAGTTACTACACATCCCTGACCCCGAATTCTTCGATCCTCTCCTGACCGAGATGGAGCCCGTCCATTCCGTCGTCAAGCCCGCAGCACGTCTCCGCCAACACGTGGGGATCCGTGTAATGCCTCACGCCTCGGATGATGCCCTGCACGCGCTTATATGGATCCGAGCAATCGAAAACCTCCGAACCCACAAATACGCCGTCGCACCCCAGTTGCATCATCAGCGCCGCGTCGGCTGGAGTTACGATCCCTCCGGCCGCGAAATGCACGACGGGGAGGCGACCCATTTGCTTGGTCTGCGCCACGAGATCGTAGGGCGCCTCGATCTTCTTTGCGAATGCAAAGACTTCATCATCGTCCATGTTGTTCAGGATCCTCATCTCCCCCATCACTGACCTCACATTCTTGACGGTCTCGGCCACATTCCCAGATCCGACCAAATCGCCCTGCGTCCTGATCATGGCCGCACCTTCTCTGACTCTCCTCAACGCCTCTCCGAGGTTCCGACACCCGCAGACGAAGGGGGTCCCGAAGTTGTGCTTGTTGATGTAATTGTCCTCGTCGGCGATCGCGAGGGCCTCGCTCTCGTCAATGTAATCGACTCCGACGGCCTCCAGAATCTGGGCCTCCACGAAATGCCCGACGCGGGCCCGCGCGACGATCGGGATCGAGACGGCGCGCTTGACGTCCTTGATCAGGGAAGGATCGGGCATGCGCGAGATGCCCCCGGCGGGCCGGCCGGATCGGAGACGACGACGACGGAGCAGGCGCCGGCCTCCTCGGCGATCTTGGCCTGCTCGACGGAGGTGACCTCGAAGAGGGCGCCGCCGCGGAGCATCTGGGCCATGCCGACCTTGAGGGAGAAGGGGTTCTTCTTGGTGTCGGCGACGACGTTGCTGTTGTAGACGGTGACGACGCCTTCCTCCGCCATTGTCTACGACGTGTTTGCCGGGGAATGCCGAAATGGGGAAAGCTTCTCTTTTTCCAGAAGAACGAGGCGAGCAAGAACTTGGGTCGGAGGATTCTTGATGAATGCGGCACTATGTAAACAAGAAACAGGAGGAGGAAGACGGAGCAGGAATGGCGGTGTGGAGTCAGTTCGAGAAGATTCGAGCGAGCTTCATTCATGCGGGGTGGGGGGAAATGGCATGACCGGGTCGGGCACGGGGGCGTGTGGGGCATACATACATACATACATACATGGTGGGAGTCGCCTTCAATCTCTCTGCGGACTGGTTGGTATCCACTTCCATTTCCAAGGCATATTCTCTCTCTCCTCTCTTGGAGTTCGTTTAATTCTTTGCTAGGTAAGGCATAGAGTTCTTTGGACACCTAGGAAGTCAAGAAAATGCTTTGGATACCTTTCCTAATCCGTTCACTTCATTTACTTCTATTTTCCTTCCTAAGAAGGACAAAAATTTCATCGCTACACTTTCCTGGCAATTCGGATCAATTGTGCTTTCTTAACGCGCTCTTTAGAGAATTTCAACTGTGCTTAAATAGAAAGTATAAGGATCGGTTGACGTTTATGCTACAGTGAGATGATGTTGTGGTTGGGCGTGGTCAATGGGTAAGACTAATTAGCTAGTGGGATCTAGAAGATCTTGCCAAATCAACACGTAATATAAGTAAAAATGACACGAATAGTCCATAAATTTTTAATTTGTTTGATGTAGTCATTAAACTTTTGGTATATATTTAATTTAATACTTGGACTAGATAATCCAATGACTAGATTAAATCAAATGATTTAAATATTTACTGAAAGTCCATGAATTACATTAAACAAATTAAAAGTTTAAAGGCCATATTACACCATTATACTAAAATTCAATGATTATATTGAACAAATTAAAAATTAATGGATTAAATTACACGTTGAGAAAAATTTGGGAATCATTTATGTAATTATCCCATATGAAAAAAAAAAGCACATCAAGCTTCGGTGACTATATATATTTCCATTTTTCAAAGGACAATGCATCAATATGTTAGATTTTGAGTTGATGAGTTGGCATGAGCATTTGAAGAGAACATGAATAATTGGCCTTTTTTATTTCGATATTACACGTTCGTTAAAAATGACCATTTTTTTACCGATCCTCTAAGGAGATCAAGGGAACGTTATTTATGATTATTTACTCCAAATTTTTACAATTTTCCATGGATAAAGTTTAGTCGATAGCTTTATGTCATTTACAATTTAGTCATCGGAACCCGAATTAGCCCATTTAATCACTTCTAATTATTATTTTTATCTGATCATAGTCACCGGATTAATCTTAGTTTTCGTTGTAATTTGTACAAGCAAAGTTTTCGAACTTATTTTATCTTAATAATCCTGATTCCTTGCCGATAGCAATGGTATCCACAAAAGTGAAGTTTCACATTAACCAAAAATCAAAAAGGCGTGAGGACAATTCACATGACGAGAACAAGCTAAAGCCAAGATTAAATGGGCGGCAATGCTCCTGCCACCAAATACCATCCCTCTCGATCAGCATAATTACAATAGAAATCTTAAAACTCTTCATGATAATGTATTTACATTCCAAAAATTTTATTTTCTTGTATTTAAGTCCGAAAAAATTTTGGGCAGCCGTTAATTTTAATATTTTCTTTAATTTTATTACGATTTAATATATAAAAAATTGTGTGACCCGTTTTTTAATTATAGCCATACAGAACTAAAAATATAAATAAAAGATCACATTTTCCGTTCATTTAAAAATTGACAGAGTTAAGGAAAGATTCAAAACATTTGAGATGGCAAGGTTTTTGAATTTCGCTACATGAAATAGGAAATTTAAATTTAAATTGGGTCGCCTCAAATCCAACACAACCGCTTTTAACGAACTTCCAGTTAAGGACGCCCTTCCGATCACTTCTCTTCCCGCTAAATTCAACCTCCTCAAATCCTCTCTCTCTCTCTCTGCATGACACAGAATCAAGAAGCTACATGACACAGAATCAAGAAGAGGCAATAGAAGAGCAGAAGTATCCCTACCAACCCTCCATTCAAGAGGGTTCAAAGAAAGAATCGAAGGAAGAAGACCAAAGAAAATGGACTGCATCAAGAAACCGAGCCTCCTCACGATCTTGCTCTGCATCTTCATCGCCCTCACCAACCCGAATGCCGATACTGTGAGGAAGAACTCGCCCTCGGTTCTCTGGTTCCCACCCGCCTCCCTCGCACTTCGCTAGGAATCTCTCGTCTCGGTTGATGTCGTGGCCTCAGCAGGATGATGGCGACCTCAGTGGAGTTGATTCGGCGAGGCATGACCCAGCTGACCCGCTCGAGTACGATTACTATCGCGAGTCATGCCCGCAAGCCGAAAAGATCATCCGAGAGACGGTCCGGCGAATTTACAGTGTTCACTCCGAGGTTGCTCCTGCTCTGTTGCGGCTCGTCTTTCACGACTGTTTCATCGAGGTGATGAGTCCGATTGCCATTCTGATATCTCATTGTCTGCCAAAAGGGGTTAGGGCTTGTAAGTTCTTTGTTAATTTGATTGCAGTACCTCACTATGTGCCAATTACTGGGTTTAAAGAATTCTTTCATAATGCTATTTTCTATCTTTACATTGTTACCTGAATTTGGTGTTTTTATAGTAACTATGAAGTCAATGGTGGGGTTTTGCTCCACGTTTTATATAGCTCTGTCTCTTTAGCGATTCGGGAATGGTTGCAGCTATTGCAAATTCCAACCCAGTTGGGTGTCTTTCTCATGAATCTTCATATTGTTTTCCTGTTGATTTTTGGGTCTTTTTCAATTCATTCCTTTGATATTAGGCGTGACCATCTGACATTCGAGACGAAACTGATGCAGGGATGCGATGCTTCTGTTTTGTTGGACTCGACCGAAGAGATGGACGCAGAGAAAGATACGCCTCCAAACGAGACACTGAAGGGTTTTGACGTCATCGACGTCATCAAGGCCGAGATCGAAGAGGTCTGCCCTGGTGTTGTGTCCTGCGCGGACATTCTTGTTTTGGCAGCCAGAGAAGGCCTTCTCATGGTAATTCTCTCCACATCTCCATATATGTGATAAGACGTCATTCAATTTTTCGACAGAATCCAGATTTGAGATTTCTGGGTACTGATTTGTGGAATTGCAGGCTGGAGGTCCATTCTATCCCCTGAGTACTGGTAGAAGAGACAGCACGCGATCATACGCAGATCTAGCGACTTATCAGCTTCCATCACCATACGGAGATCTCTCGGACACACTCGCATCTTTGGGATCAAGGGGATTCGATGAAAGAGAGATTGTCAATCTGCTCGGTATCTTGCTTATCTCGATTCTTAGTAACACCTTACCGGGAAGTAGCCAAGTTCTGAAACTAGCATTTATGTGGATGTAATCAGTAATTGCACTTGATTCACTCAAATTTGATATTTTTCCAGGAGCTCACAGCATTGGAGCGATTCACTGCAAATCATTCCAGAGCCGTCTCTACAATTTTTCCGGGACTAACGAGCCTGACCCATCTCTAGATGTTGGATTCCTCAACCTAATGAGATCCAAATGCAACGAGAGTCTCTTGGCGTCTCCATCGCCATCTCCGCCTCCATCATCATCATCCGAAAGCTCATTTGGCTTCTCGAGTTTGACATCTGAAGAGCCTGGTATAGTGATGAACTATGAAGGACCGAGTTCTGGTTTTGGGACTCTGTACTACCGTAGGTTGCTGCAAGGACAAGGGGTTCTCTACGCGGATCAACAGCTCATGGTGGGGGAAGAAACTGGGAGTTGGGTCCGAGCATACGCCTCAGATGTCTCTTTGTTTCGCGGAGACTTTGCTGAGACCATGTTGAAGCTGTCAAACCTCCAAGTCCTAACAGCTCCTAACGGTCAGGTTCGACACAGTTGTTCGAAGGTTGCTTGAGGACACTGTCAGCTTGCATCATACTGAAAGCGCCCGAGTTTTGCTCTTTCTGATACCGGGATTGCAGATTGTAAATGCGAGAATTTAGGTGCTTGAATGAATCCTCTAGTGAAGTTAGTCTTTTCGACTTGCAATTTTAACAGTAAATAGCTTTTGCATTCTCTAATTCAAGAACCGGGATCTTAATGCACTGCGAAATTTTTCTGTTCCTAGCATTGACGTGTATTGAGGTAGTTTTTTTTCATTGAAGACAATGGATCAATACCTCAACTCTCAGAATGATGATGGTATAAATTTGAGCTAATTAAGGATAACAAGAAGATTTATATGGCAATGTCCGAGAGCGCATAGTGAAACTCAGCAAGTATTTAAGTTCATATTCATTGAAGTAGAGCACAGACGACCACAGGAAGAACAGCAACACGAAGCCATTAAAGATCCATCTAGAACTCCATGGAGCCAAATCTCCTCTTTGAGTTGTTCGCCCTGATGGGCTCCCGTGCCATGGAGAACTCGGCATAAATCTCCGTGAAGAACTTGTGGACTATGTCGAGGAACACTGGGCAAGTGAGGTGGGAGTAGTAATGGAGAGCTTCCTCAAGGTCCTGGACATGTTCCACGTCACCCAAATCCATCAGCTCCAGCTCCTTCATCTTCTTGACCACGACCAGAACTCCTCCGTCCTCATCTCCCGGGCTCGAACGTCCTTCGGATCTCACCGAGTGCGAAGCTCCCAGCATCTCGACCTTCCTTTCCTGTCCCCAGCTCTTGTTGCCAGGACCGTGCTTCCCGAACTTCATGAAGCTCCCAGCATGGTCGGGTCGCATCGGGCTCTTCTCCATTCTTCTGTTTCATCTAGATCGAAGTCCACTCACCCCCATCAGGTTCTGCAAAATAGCCTTTTTTCCATCGGCGAAGAATCACGGGTTTGTGGCTCCAGTGGCTGTTGTACTGGGATGATGTTCGGCCCGGTGTCAGCCACTGGCGAGAACGGTTTTCGGACCCCCCCAATCCGTTTGGATTCATCTCTACTTCTTCTGCAGATGGTGATCTGCGTATACGGATAAGAGAGTGACAGCACGAGCTTTGCAAAAGCTAACCGGGGAGCAAAGGCACTGAAAGTCCGACGAGCTTCCTTGTCTTTGTCCTTGTCAATGTCAAAAAGGGGTTCCATTCTCCTTGCCTAGTTACATGCTTTGTTCTTGATAAATCTAGGACCAATAACAATGTCAGAAATTTTATACTCCAAAAAAATTTCTTCCTCATTTTCCGACATTTGAATTACTTAAGAAGGTGAATCAGTGAAATTATTTTCTTCTCCATAAAAAGCCTATTTTCTTAATCATTTCCTTTTTAAAAAAATCAAAAATTATTTTTCAAAATATGACTAAATAAGAGCGTTTGCAATTCCGTACCTTTGCTCGGCGCTCTAGCCCAAGTCCACAAAGGTTGGGGTTGATACCTTGATGTTTGTGCCCAAGTCCTTTACGCCATGCCTAGGTCCATTGAAGTTAGGTTTGGGACCTCGACGCCCAAGATTGATTCCCTTATGCTCGAGCCTAGGACCCTAATACCCTTGTCTAGGTCTATAGCACCAACGCTTGAGTTGAGTCCATTATAGTTGGGCCGAGACCACACGCGTGTGCCCAAGCCCAAGTCTATTGAGGTTTAGCTTGGGACCCCATGCCCATGGTCATGATAATCAAAACGAATTTTCCTTATCAAATGATAAAAAATATTTTTTAAATTTCAACCATATATCAAAAAATATTATCATTTTCTTGAAAAATAACTTCCTGAAAAATAATTTCTAGATATATTGCATTTTCTGAAAAATAAACGGAACTTTTTGTTATGCGGATTATTAAAACATTTTTGAAAATCGTTAATATTTAGCGAAATAAACACACTCAAAGTTAAGCATGGCAAGTAAGGGTGCGCTTGGTAATATTTCTACTCCTAGGAACAGTTTCTTTTGAGAAATAGTTATTTTCTATTTTTACTCCCTAAAACAATTTCCGAGTAAAATATGGTGTTTGGTAATTATAAAAATTTATTGTTCTCAGAATATAAAAAGAATAGAAATGCGTTTGGTACCAACAAAAAGTTTTTCTTTCTTTCTTCCCCGATGGCGGCGAAGACTGGTGGGCGTTGATAGCGACCGGCGGCGACGGGGTGCAGACAGCGGTAACAAATTTTTTTCTTTCTTTCTTCCTCGATGGCGGTGGAGACGCGGCGGCGGCGATGGCGACTAATGGCTGCGGGGTGCGGGGTGCGGATGGCATGCCACCGTTGGTCGCCAGCCGCAGGGCAAGGACGGTGGCAAGAGGCTGGCGACTGGCGGTTGGCCGGTGGCGAGCGGGAGGGGGCGGTCGGCGACAGGTGGCGGCGATCGATAGTCGACCGATGGTGGTGGCAGGCAACGAACAACCGACGGTGGCGGTGGCGGCGATAGGCGGCGGGCGGCGGTAGGTGGCAGGCGGCGGTGGGCGAGTGGCAACGTGCAATAGGCAATGAGTAGTCTTCAAGAAATAGTTTCTAAAAATTGTTCCCAAGAATAAGAAGCTATTTTTTTTCTACTTCTCATTTTTACTTCAAATCTATTCTTATGAACAATTTTCTATTCCCGGAAATAAAAAAATCAATTGGCATTGGCAAACACATTTTTGTTCTTTTTTTATTCCAGGGAATAAAAAAACAGAAAAATAGAAGAATAGAAACGTCATCAAACGGAGCTTAAGATGACAAAAAGGTCCAACCCTTACGGGCCGAAGCCCGAAAATCCCGGCCCGTACGCACGCGCGAGCCCGTAAGACCTAAACAAGTCGCTTAGTGGATGCGCAAATCACGGGCCTCAAACCCAAGCCCAAGCCCAAACCCTAAACCCCTTCGATTTTCTTTTCCTCGTATAAATTCTCCACCTTCAGCCGCTTCTTCCTTCTTCTCCTCTGCAGCTAGGGTTTCTTCTCCGTCTGCTTCAATGGTGAAACTCTTTCGCTCTCTCTGAAATGTCTGCTTTTTCCTGTTCAACCGGCGCGAAATTTCTTACTTACATGGTCCGATGCGCGTTGCGAACACATTTTGATTGCAGGGTAAGGGAACGGGAAGCTTCGGTAAGAGGAGGAACAAGACGCACACGCTGTGCGTGAGGTGCGGCCGCCGCAGCTTCCACCTCCAGAAGAGCCGGTGCGGTGCCTGTGGCTTCCCCTCTGCTCGCAAGAGGAAGTGTAAGCCCTGCTCTTTCTCTATCTCTCATGTTTTGTTTGGGTCGTTTCTAGGAGTTGTTTAAGTTCCGGTCGATCCTCGTTTGAGCTTGAGCTTGGTGCGTGCTCAGATAACTGGAGTGTGAAGGCGATCCGGAGGAAGACCACCGGGACCGGTAGGATGAAGTACCTCCGCCACCTGCCTCGCAGGTTCAAGAGCGGATTCAGAGAAGGTAATGGAGTTTTTGAAGTCTGCCGATTCAATGGCTAATCACTCGTTTCCGTTTCATTTTCATTTGGTCTACCTGTAGAAATGCTTTTGGTAATTCGCATGATATTTTGGTTTGAATTGCTTAGGTACTCAAGCTGCGCCAAAGAAGCAGGCGGCAGCGGCTTCTGCTTGAGGTCTTTGGGTTATCATCGTTCGGGCAAAATTTGGGTACCTCGCCATAGATTTTAAGTTGCTATTCGCGTTTGGACAAGTTAAAATTTTGAGGACAATCGCTTTGCCGATAAATTGTTGAGGTTATGCTCTTAGTTGTTCCTTCTGTAGTTGGATTTGAGCCTGAGGATGGGAAATTTTCAGAAATTTTCTATTACTTCATGTCCGAGTATGGCTGGGTCGATATAAAATTCTCTTATTTTCTGCATAAGTGAAATTCATGATCGGTGAGTGGTTCATTTTGCTATTGTTGTTGCTAGCTGTCTTGGTTACATCTGCAGCTGACATGGCACCAGTTGGTAGCAGAATTACATGTTTATGATGGTGGAATGGTTAGTTGAGGTGAAGGAATGCAAAATTGCATGTTTTATTCAGTCACACTTTGTGGGTGGAGCTATGCTGCTTCTTAAAGGAGTAGATGTTGTGCCTTCATTGAATATCAATCTCCTATGATTAAGCCAGTCTTGGCAGCTGGCTTCTATATCAAACTGTCTAGCTGTGTTGCGATAGATCTTGAACCCACTGATCCATTGACGTGGTCTCTATTTTTGTTGAGTGAGAGGGAGATTCGAACTTGCTGTAACTGCTTTGAAAACTCAATTCTCGTGGTTCCTATAGGCATGTCTTCTACATTGAGATGTCTCTTCAATTTGTTAGTGAATTTATTTATGTTTACACAAAATGGGGAGTTGATTATTGTAGAGCAGAACAACTCCTTTGCACTTGCAGCCGGCTTAGTGATTCATGAGGCAGTAGCATGAGATTGGTTTGTGACCCAATTTCAGATTAGAGTTTGAGGTTTTTGGTATTGTGTTGACTTGGGTCATTATGATTGCAAATTGAGAGTGAGATTCGAACTTGCTGTAATCGCTTTAAAAACTCAATTTTCGGTTCCTATGTGGTTCCTATAGGCTTGTCTTCTGCGTTGAGATGTCCTCCACTTTGCTATTCAAATCCATGAGATTGGGAGTTGAGAATTCTAGAGCAAAATGACTCCTGTGCACTTGCAGCTTGGTGATTCATGAGATGGTATCATGAGATTGGTTTGTGACCCAATATCAGATTAGAAGTTTGAGGTTTTTGGTGTTGTTTTGACTTGGGTCATTATGATTGCAATTGCATCATCGTCGGTCCTGGCTGCTTATTATCAGTCTAGATTTAGTCATACAAGGTTGATGATTTTTGAGACATTAGCATGAGATTGGCTTGTGACCCAATATCAGATTAGACTTTTGAGGTTTCTGTTGTTGTTTTGACTTGTGTCATTAGATTGCAACTGCAGCATCGTCGGTCTGGCTGATTATTATCAGTCTAGATTTAGTCATACAAGGTTGATAGTAAAGAAGGTGCCAATCCTCCTTCTCAAACCAACGTAGCTCCAATTACAAGGTGTGACATTATCTACTTGGTTATGAACGAATCTCCGTGCCTTTAGTACTTTGTTCCCGTAAGTCCGGTAAAGCTGTAAATTTACATGTGTTATTGGCTGTCTACTTATAGCTCGCTACTACACGACCAGGCATCATTTATACGACGAGTCTATCCCTTTCTTGGCAGGGGAGTTATGGCGTTAATGTGAATAAATCACTACACATAGCTCGGGCTATTTGAGCGAATTCAGCATCTACATTGGCGTGTTAGAATTGCTGAAGCCATTTCTTTTAGCATTTCAAGTTGAAATTACTCGTGTTCTCAGATCCTTCGTTCTCCAACGTGAAAAACACTACAGTTTCGAACCTGCGGTCGCCAGGCTGAATTCTTGTCATCCGCTACGACATTTCATTGCAATCCTTCAGAGCCTCATCATAGTAGAGACTAGAGGGCAAAGCAACACTTAAAAAGTCTCGAGATTTTAGATGATGACGTCAAGATAAAAGGAACCTATCAAGCCATATCGCCATAACCCACTTCAACAAATGAAAGTTTCATGAAAGAGAAACAAGAGGCTTTACATTAAGAATACTGTACATTTTGAAGTAACCTCGTAATTACAGGAGACTGATTTCCCTCACGATGACAAGTGAAAAACTAAATACAAAATTCAGACCTTTGCAAGGTATACACTTCACTCACATGGTCAAGTGGGAAAAGAAAAACTCTGGTGTAAAAGAGATATGAACTTAGCAGACTAGAAAGGTGAAACAGTATAAACAGAGAATGAACCAAATCTTTACTTGAACTCGTAACTAATCTCGTGTACAAATTTCTCCTAATTTGCTCTGTATTCACCAAATTTATGTTTCTCGTCATATATCTGCCTAAAGACCGAATCCAGCTCCGGAAATGCTGATAACAGGAGCAGCTCGAGGAGGTCGAAAGCCAACATTTTCAGACTCATGGATGACTGCACAGACATACCAGAGTTAAGTTTTACTGCAATATGCCATGAAGTCGTATCTAAAACTGTTTCACAAGCATGCTGACGCATGCATCTCTTTTGATTATATTCCCCGTCTGCCTTTATGTTCATGCTCTCATGATAGTTCATTTTTCCTCTTGGGGGGATTCATCAGATACTTCATAAAATAATGAGACATGTCCCTCCAAAAAAATATGATCTCAAATAACTTAAGATGTTTCACCTCAAATAAAAGAGAAGAAATTCCATAAGAATGCCCAAAATTGATGAGCCAACCATTTTCGATGGAAGCACATTCAATGATAATCGTGCTAACAAAAATACAATGCAGACAGCATTACTGTATTTTTTTGAATGATCAAGATCAAGAGCAGCAATTGCATGGATGAGTGCAAGCCCGTTGAAATGGTAAGGATATTGAATACTGAACTGCTACTACAATGATCAGAATCTTGCAACACGCTTACCTGAAGAAAAAAATAAAGATCCTTCGCAGACTGTTCATACTCCTTACGACCAACAAGACTGACAATAGCAGCTGGTGCTTTATCTGCATTACCAAAAAATTTCACTTATGATCCGAAACATCAGGCAGGCTATATATACTGCATGACATCATATGGATCAACTTAGACTCTGGATAAGAATGTCCAAGCAAAGTTTTACCAATCATTATCTCATATACGAACTTTGCACGTCGTTCTGCTTCCAGTCGCTGCTGCTCATCACTCTGTCTAGGAGAAGACATTTCTGAGGCCTGCTGGTCACGTGGAGAACTTTGCGATGGATCGATAGGTGGAGCACGTCTTCGCTTTGGATGCTTAGTTATAAAAATTCCATCAGGCCAAAGAATCTGTTCCAATCACACAGCAACTTGGAATGAGTCAATGCCACATATTCATTTAAGTAGTTGAGTGCATGATTCACGAAGCTAATTCAAGCAACACCGAGTTAAAAACATGTTGAGATATTGCCTGTCAGTCGTAAAAGGCTTAGCATTCTGTCTATTACTCACAGCATAAGTTGTTCAAGCTATTTGCATAATTGAGAAAACTCAGAAAGCCAATCCCTGTAGCTATAACTGTGGACCAGGAAAGGCATAGACAACAAATTTGATTATTCTATAATCTGAGTAGTCCATGGAAGAATCAGAAGCACTTCTTCAATGTCAATAGTTTAGCTTCGCACAAGAAGGGTGACACCTTTTCCCTCACAAACCACATGGTAGTTCCACTACCTGCTCAAGACGCTTGATTCCGGAAGCAACAACAGCTCCCTTACGAAGAAGCTGAATTTTCTCTATCAACCAGTCATCAAAAGCATCACCCATTCCTAGTTGCAAAATCTGTTTGGCCACCCAAAATGCCTTCCTCCTGCAATATATTTTAACATCAACATTTAGTTCCAATAAATAATTTGGTGGGTAGAACAATCGAGCAATTGCAAAGTACCGTATCCATCCACCATCTTGGAGTTGGAAAATGACGTCGACCAAATCTAACAATGGGACACTGAGATTCGGAGGGACCCACTACAAGATTGAGAATGTGGGGAATTATATCAAACTGCAATTTATCATCTTGAAAAGGAGCATGGCTTTAGTCAGTACCTCTGAAGGAAGGGTTGGGTCAGTAGCAGCATCAAGAAGTGCCTCAGATGTCTCTTCAGTGGAGCCACTCCCCCTGCTATTGGCGGTTTTATCTTGCGTATTCAACTGGGAATGATCAACCGCAGGATCATGCTTCATCTGCAACGGTGTCTCCTTGTTATCGGGAACTATATTATCTCTTCTGGATGACAAGGGATTGATGGTTGGCCCAGGAAAACTTGAAACCCTTTTGCTCTTTTGAGAGGGCTTATCCTCTAGGTCAACTAGAAAGTCACCAAGCACCGGATGGAAAATGCAGAGTTGATCAGAAAGTGGGAAAAAAAGAAAATCATCACAAAAGCACAACCAATTGGCAGAAATGAAAGGGAAAAGAACTGAAATATACACCTGATAGAGTTTCAATGATGGAAAAAGAACTTGAGAAGTAATATGTCTGCATCAAAAAATATATATATATGCAATTAGTCTTTTGATCAAATAGAGAGGACAAACACAAAAAGGAAAAAAGAGGGAAGGAATTGAATCACCATTTTAAGTTCTGACCCCTACCCCCTAAACCCCAGAGAGAGAGAGAGAGAGAGAGAGAGAGGCACGAAACACAAAAAATAAAAATAAAAAAGGCTGAAGAGCCCTATGAAAGGGTTATGAAGTAACAGCAGTGCATGGAAATGATGGTCAGACCTGAGAATCAACACTTAGAAAGTCCCAAACTTCAATCGAGCCAGAAACTGTTGGAAGCTGCATAAGTTTCTGAACAACATAAACATGTTCGGTAAGACATAAAACCACCAAAAAAGAGAGAGAGAGAGAGAGAGAAATGGCTCTTTACAATGAAACTCAGCTAAAGATACTGAATGACTGTGCAAGTACTACTGTATATATCTAACAACAGAGCTCCTAGGACCTAAGCACAAAGGATAACTGCTTTGATAGAAGGTTCAGAATAGAACGCTTTAAATAACATAAAGCTTCAACCGTGTACAAACAATAAGTTGCTGATATCATCATTGAGAAAGATCAAAAACCAAAATTCTATTGAAATGATATAAAATAGAATAAGACAACAGACAACCTATAGATTAAGCACTTCATGCAAATTCCAGATACTAGCTGGTCCTACCATTGCATCTTACAAGCAAAGGAAATCCGGGGAGAAAGTATTTTGACCTTTAAATATTTGTCAAGTAATTTACATCTTTCTTGAATCACAAGTATGTCCAAGCCTGTCGAGAGAAAATGCTTGGGTGGCAAATGAAGATTATACTCTGGAAACTCTTTAAGACGACGATGCAACTCCTCAAAATGCCGAAACCTATGGCAAACGTCAGTCAAATATAGATAGAGACACCAGAACAGGCATAAATTGACAAATTAGATCAGAAAATGATGCTATGTAGAGATAATCAAGGTGAGGGTAACATAGGCAAAAGATACTAAGTTTACAATAGCCAAATTAACACAAAGTTCAGGGTGAAATTATTAGTACCTTCTTTTGATTGACCAGCTATTATTATTTACATCTGTAACAGATATGGAATACACAGCAAAGGTTTTAGAGCCACTTTTCACAATATTCGCACCCAGTACCTACAATGAAACATGTGCTTAGATGCCTTTCCTATACTTAATAATATGGAAACAAAAACACAGCACGCCAACATACACAACCAAACTTAATAAGTACCTCACATCTTAACTTCAGAAAAGAATCCACAACCAAGGAATTTTGCACAGTGGTAGTATTCGAAGTACGACATTCTGGCAGGGATACTGAGGGTGCAGAGGAAGAAGCAGCTGCGTTGCTGTTGGCTCTACCCAAAATTTCATTCTCATAGTCATCACTAGAGGCATCATCAGTCCCATAGCCTTTTGAAGTATTAAGTATGTCCTGTCCATCTCCAGATAAGAAGCTTGTTCTCTCAATTTCCTGCCAAACATGAACCTTTGTGCTAGTTAATCTAGATCTTTTCCTGCCCGAACGGGCACCAGAAAATCTTTGATAGCGAGGATGTCCTTTGCTAGTCTTCCTTGTGCCTTCAAAGGTTTCCAGTGGATGATGGATGGGAGTAACTCCAAGATTTCTCTTACTCTTGCCATCCCAAACTTTAGTTCCAGGAGAGTCAAGACCAGTAATAGTCTCAGCTTCTTCATCTTCAGAAGTAGATGAACTGCTCCCAGAATCAGCCTCCTCCAAACGCATGAGGCTCTGGTCATCATCTTCTTCAGATAGAGAAATCAGTGAGTGACCTAAGTTCTTGTTTGGTTGGATGGAGGGATTCTCTACTGCAGAAGACATGCCACCTCCAGGGGGATTGTTGTTTAACATTTCATCCTTTCCTTTGGGTTTGGACACAGATCTAGAACGATCAGTGACATTGGCCTTATTTGCTGAAGACTGCTGTGGAACCTGTTCAATCAACCGATTTTCTCCCTCCTTCTTTCTGTAGTTTCTCCCTTTGGCCCACATGTTTTCAAAATGTTCAGGAGCGAGGGCTTGAGCTTTTCTACGGGAGATCACATCCAACATTTCTCCCCACTCACCTCCAGAGCGGTGTCGTAATATACCTTTATCATCATCATTTTGGGAGTCTAGAGGTAAAGAATTCCACGAACGGGAGCATCGTGTGTCCATAGAAAGCAATGGATCTTTGGAATGATATGTTCCATTGATGTCTCCTGCGTTATGTGTGCTAGAAGCACTTTTGGTTGGACTTGTTTTTAACTGGACGAGCTCAACACCAGTTACTGTAGGATCTAAGAATCTGGAGAAATGATCAGATGAGACCCTTGTCCCATTTTTAGATGGTGAAGCCTCATGAGCTGCAATTGCACCTTTATTAGCCTTGGTCTTAGAAATGACAAAAGCCTCAATCCTTTCATTGATAAACCTACAAAGAATATCCATAGAAAGTGAATAACAGAAAATTAGGGGCCGTACATTAATGAAAGCTAAGAGATAGTTGCCTTGGGTTAGCTAAGTTCAGGACTGGTCTCATCACTGCACAGGCAAGAAGCTCCCTGACAATGCATCTGAAAAATGAGCATTGCAGATCTTCAGGCCTGAAGGTAAAAGAGATAAGTCCATCCATTATATGTTGTAAAACCTGCACCAGGAAAAAAAAAAGCATCAGAATAGCAAGGAACACAAATACGTCAATGTATACGAGATATTAAGAAAGCAACCTTGTGCTCTGCTTCAATGGAAAATAATGCTGGGTGCAATCTATTTTCAGAAGCCAAGATACGTCTTAGTTCACCATCTAGTTGCTGAACAGTGAGATGTTCAAACTGTTGCTTTTCAATCTTTGCTTGTGTCATGCGAAAGATCTCCAAATGTGTGCAGATAAGACCCACAATATCCCTGAACCATTTAATAAGGTCAACAACCTGGAAAACCAGATTTTTGGAAACAATAATGATACAGAAGAAGACGAAGAATATCATGATGAGAATACCTTGTAAGAAGGTCAATTAGGTTAATGTTCTTCACACGATCTGAAAATTCTGCGAGAACATCATTGATGATGCGCACCAATTCCTCTGGGCCTTCTCTATCAGGTGTTAAACGAGAGTACCAAAGATCTGTGACCCACTCGGATACTAGATGCCTGGTAAAGCAATCCATTGCATCTTCAACTACAGGAGAATCCACTTTTCTTCTCCAGTTTGACTTTGTGGCAACTTTAGGAGTTTGAACAGGTTTCTTCAGAGATGCGGAGTTGCTTGCAGGCTTTTTGCTGTTATATGCTGCAGCTTTCCTTCGCATATCAAAATCCATTGAAAAATAGCGAAGGGCAATGATCAATGTTGCAGCAGCAGGTAAGTTAACCCACACAGAAGAGCTTGTCACTGAAAACAGATATAAAATCGGTGAAAAAACATGTACTAGAAGAAAGAATAACAGCACGTAAATTGTCAACAATACCTTCAGTTTAACAAATTTTCAAGTTATGAGTACACATCAAAGTTTTGCACAAAATCGCAAGACCTGATTATTTCAAAACTTCACAAAGCTCCATTAGGTTTCAAACTTTGATGCACTGACAACAACAATGACAAAAATGCTAGCTTTTATAAAATGGTCAGAAATCACGGTATGAAGCAAAAGATGATTCTATCGAGATATTTGCTAACTATAAGAGTTACTTGAGCTTCTCTTTCTTTTTAATGTTATTGGTCAAGGCCCAAAATATTTCCAAGCCTTTGCTCTGTTAATGAATATGCTAATTGGGTAGGTACACAAGTTTAGGAAGGGTTTAAGTCCTCAAGGGTAAATTACTCACCCATCTCTTTCATTGAGAACTTTGTTAAAGAAGGATGTTAGTTTTGATCCCCCTTGAGAGGTTGTACTCTGAACTCTAAAGCAATAAAGATAAAGTCTGATGCATTTCTGGCCAAAAAAAAAAAATCCTTGCTCTCTTTATTCCTGTTGCCACAGTGAAAAAGAACGTCAATCTCACTCTTTCATATGATTGACAATGCTAGCAAGTCATCCACCAAAAGAAGGCAAATTAATTGCCAGGGTTATATTTCAAAGATCATTACAGATAATCAAGATGGAATTACAAAACAGTAGAATAGCATAAGTTAGCATCAATTACCTGGAAAATTTATTCGATGCAAAGAAGCTTTCAAAAAAATATTTTTAGCCTACAACTCCATTATCATGCCTATTTAACAATTAGTACTCCTCCTTCCCTTCAGACCAACATTTCTAGTCTAGCTATGATTGGATACCAGTTCACACTTACACATTTAGAGTATAGAATCAAATCATTAATTCATCCATTCATTGAGACATCTGATGATGCGTCCCTGAACCAATCCAGAACATCGTGTTCTGTCCTTTCCTCCAATCAAATTTTATATCATGCAAGATTCACACTGCATGACAGTTTTTCGTGCTTAAAAGTAGCCAAGAGACTGTTACTATACAGAAACACCAAAGTAGGCGAATGAAGTATATACAAGAGACTACAGCCACCCACCAATGGAAAGTTGCAATTCCAGTAGAGGAGGTGTTTTAGCAAATCGAGCCACAAAACACTCAATATTGCAACTCATACTGCATACGCACAGCCAAAACAGATCGCAAAAGGAATGAATTAACAACAATGTAGAAACAAATCGATCAAGTTCATAATTACAGCGCGCAAGGCTTACAGGACATGAGGTATGACAGCCCAATGACGCATATTGCCAGAAAAACAATCCGCTTCTTGGCTTCCTCAGCCAGGTCTCTCGCTGTCACCTGCCTCAACGAACTCATTCTGTCCAATCACCTCGACGCTCCAAAACTCATCAACAGGCGTCGCGCCAAAATTCGAATGGAATCAAGAAACGCCTCAAAATCGAACCGTCTCCGGCTCATTTCGGCAACCGATCACGACGAAAGCCATGCGGAAAGCCTCGAACGGCCGAGAACCGAGCAATCCACTAGCAGGACCACGTAATGTCGGGAGCCAAAACCAGCGAAACGAACCGCGCGCGCGATCGAGCCGCGCGGGGCACCGATCCACGATCAACTCCGCCCCGCCGCGACACTCATCGGCCGGCGATTCCCAGAGGAATCCGAAACCCGAACCGGAACGATCTCAGAAGCCGCCAAGGCCCTCCTCCGTCTCGATTCTCGTTTCCACCGTCGATCGCCGCACGAAACCCCCCACGCCCCGAAAGGGCTCGGAGAAGCAACGGATTTCACAGGCCAGGATCGCGCAATGCGAAGGGCGGAGTCAACTGGAGGACGAAGAGCGGTTGCTCGGCAGCAGAAGCTTCCAACGACGGACGGCGACGGCGACGGCGACGGCGACGACGAGTAGGAGGTGATTCAACGCGAGGGAGGGAGAGACTGTTAGGTTTTGGAGCTGGAGAGCGAATCGCATGAGACCGATTTTGATGGCGTGTACCCCTCCGGTCTGGAATACTATAAAAATTCTCTCCTTTTTTTCTCGCTCACTGGGAGAGCCCTTTTGTCTTCCACTTTCTGGGCGTGTTGCGTTTCGTTTTCTTTTTCATTTTTTTTTCTTTTCCCTCTTTTTTCAGAGTGACCGATTGGGATATTATTCAACCCGCCTTTATTTTTCCGAATTTTATATTCGATATGACCTCTGTATTTTCAATACATGTTATATCTAATAATAGAAAGACCACATTGAATATGTTAATACAATTCAACGGATGAATGATAATGTACAAAAAGTGCATGGATCATATTGAACATTTTAAAAATTTAGAAATAATATTGCACGTAAAGATAAATCTAAAAGATCACATTGCACATTGAATATCTCAGTATCAAATACCTCGGATTTGAAATAGTAGCTCAATGTAAGATTTTTTGTTAATTGTGTAGACTTGTGATGTTTTACTAGAAAGTTACAAAGAGTTATTGATAATGTAATGTCAACAAATACATCTCCCAATACTATAATTCTCTTTTTATACTCAACAATTATCGTAACCGCTATCAACCTTAACTATCAACGCGACTCAATGTAGAGTTATCCCTCAATGTAGAGTTATCCCCTCAACGATTGATTTCATATTGTCGACAAATCCATCATCATAACATTGCTCTTAGAGTGCACATCAAGGTGCCCCTAGATGACTTATTCGAATGAAGTATTCTCATCTATATTGCGCTTGTTAACTTTGCTTCCTTTTTGGCGTTCAACATTTTCATCTCTCTAAAAAGTATCATCGACCCTAACATCACTTAAAATGTAATTAGTGATATTCAAGTAATAATGTAAAAGCATTATGATTTCATATATATTTGGTGGCATGCTCAGGGCAAAAGCATTGCTACAATACTAATTGCAAAATATTCTCAAAATATTTGGCAAAAATTTCACAAAGATCAGCTTGTTATGATAATCGTTAAATTGACGAGAGTATGAGTAATTCGACTCATTAATCAGGTTGAAATTTATGTGAAAAAAAAGGAAGGAAAAAAAAATAGAAGAGAAAAGGCAGAATTTAGGGCATTGACCTTTTTTTATTGGATTTGGGAGACAGATGAGAACTCATTGTGCTTTCTGGTGATGATGACCATGATGATCGAGTGTTGGAGCTGCTACTAGAGGATGTGCACTGTAAGCCACGTGGTCTGCTCTTGGATATCCGACTGGTAGGGATGGCCGCCGTTTAATAAAGGGGATTAAAATCACAAATAATTCATTCATTTATAAGAAATTTATTCAAATTTAAAAACAATACATTTACGATAAATTTACATTTCGCTAAATTGAATTAATACCACGACCACAAAACTAATGTAGTTATAATAAATTGAGGGTAAATATCAAATCGGCATATTGTCAAACTTAACAATTTAATCATAAAATTTAACGAAAACTAACGAAAATAAATTTGTCATGAATAGATCAATTTGGAGTTTTTAGTGACAAAAAATAAACTCAAGATGAATTTATTATAAATATTGCAATTTATGATTTTTTTGGTATTAATTCTTTATAAAGCTTAGAGGTAAGGTATGCTGCTGTGAGCAGATTTGCAGATCTAAGACGTTTAGGCACTCCACGTGTATAAAGAGACCGCAATGGTGAAATTTCCTCAGGGTGGAATGAAATTTGCTACTTCTTTTTCTTTTTTTTCAATCAAGTATCTAATTTTAAGGAAAAAGACTCCACGAAAGCACCGGTTTTTCATTGCGTTAACCGACACGCCACGTGTTTTTTAGTTGGCGTGTACTGCTACACCAACAATTATTGGACAGAGCGGTCCGCCACGTAATTTACTCTTTTTCCGTTCTTGATCAACGCACTTACTTTGTTCTGTTTTCATTTTTCCTTTTCCAAATAATAACACAAATAATCTCTAATTTAATATATAATATCGTTGATAAATTTTTAAATTATATATATAATGAATTTTACTATAATTTTCTAGTCAACCTAATTTGCAATGTCATTTTTAAAATTTTAATTTATTCAATATAATCCCTTAATTATTGATAAATATTCGCTATAAACTTTAGAATATATGAAAATATTTACAAGTTCAAAGATCATACCACATTACGTATTAGGCCAAAATTTATAAATTATATTGAATAAATTAAATATTCAAGGATGATATTACATACTAAACCAAACAAATCATTTATGTCAATTCATTTTTTTTTTTTTCATCATCTTCCCTTCACATGTACTTGGCCCTTGCCACTTATGCCTGCTGTTGTCATTGTCAACGTTTGTGTTCGCTGCTCCCTACCACCATCATCGCCTCGCCACCATATCTACTCTCAACTCAAATGGAGGAGGGTCATGGTGGTGGTGGGAGCAAGGGACGGTGGTGTGCTGGCGATCATGGTAGTTTGGGTGGTGGTGGAGGTGCTCAATCCCTATGGTAATGGTGGTGCTCATGGCGATGGCGATGGCGAAGCGTGGTGGTGGTTGATTTTTTGGGGAAAAACCACATATTGTGAGAAGTGAGTGAGGTGGGAAAAATCAGCTAATGCTTATTGATTTAATTACGTACCAAATTGAGTCGATTATAAGAGCTAAATCACTTAATTTAACAGAAAATGTTTGTGTACGCAAATATCATAATTACGAGAACACTCGTTATGTCCTCAAGTTTATAATTTCGTATGATCAATTTTTTTTTTTAATTTGTAAATTCCTTTCGATCTGAGTTTATCTGTCAACAATTTGGACAAGTCGGAGCTAATGCGCGTGGACCATGCCCATGTCCAAATTATCAGTCATCAAGAATTGATAAGCCACCGAAATTTGTCTTGGACTCTTGGTTCTTGGGTTGGCACAAATTGACTGACAATCGAACCCCGCACTACACTTTTAGTGTTGTATTGACAGATACATAAACCTTCATTTGTCATAACCATAAGCTAATCGATTACTAAGAGCCTATTTAGTAACTAGCCAAACAATATTTGATTTTATTCGTTTGTCCCCGGAAGATAAAAAAAAACATAAATCCATTTGGAAACTTTTTTATTCTTGATAATAGATTTGAAATTGAATAAAAAATAAATAAATAAATAAATAAAAGTTATTTATTTGCTCTCGAGAATAACTCTAGTATCAAGCCAAAATCATTTTGTTCTTTCTCTTTTCTTTTCTTTTTTCCTTTTCTTCTTCTTATTCCTCACTGTTAGTCGCGTGGCCATGGTGATCACCGGTAATCAGTTGGGCAAGACGCTAGTGGCTAAGCCTAGCCACCGATGAATTTGGCCTTGCCTTGGCCTAGCAAGGCTCCGGCGAGCTCGCTGGACCTTGCCCAATCGATCACTACCATCACTATGGCTGGTGACCGGCGATGAGAAAGAAGGAGAGGGAAGGAAAAAGAGAAAAATATAATAAAAGTATTAAAAAATTAAAAGAAATTTTAAGTCATAAAAAAATTGAAGGATCGTACCAAATGAATTTATATTCTATTTCTATTTTGGGAATAGAAATTGTGGGCAATTACAAAACACTTTCAACTGCTTAGAAACTCGTCGAGGGAACAAAATAATAAACAATTATTTATGAGTAGAAATTATTATGGAGAATAGAATGGTTACTAAACACATTATAAGCACGCACAAACGGTTATCCATTAAAGAGATAATGCTTGCGTTTAATGTGGGTCCTCCCAAGCCTGTACCAACTGCAACTTGAATTCCAATTGAATCTTGCAATTATACTTACATTTTGGACCCACCACTATTATATTATGAATTGGGACTAGACATCAAAGATTATTTATCAAAATTACTTTGTATGCAACCTCTCCTGATCTTTCTGATATTCTCATTTTAGTTAACATGATGAATGTGAAATGAACTCCTAGAATTCTATGTGGCCGAATTTCAATTTGCAATATAATTCGGTGACATGAAGATCCTAATTAGAAATAGGGAGCTGCCCTAAATATACACGATAACATAAATTAACTAAGCAACAAACATTCAGTAATTTATAGGGTGCATTTGGTTCAGCATTTCCAACGAGCTTTCAAGCCTAAAAGTCCCTTGGGGAAATTCAACTTTGAAGCTGACTTTCAGCTTTCAAATGGCCTTTGAAATGTTAAAAGCCCAAAGCTAGTAGGGATTAGCTTTGGGCTTTACTAGCTTTAGGCTTTCAGCATTCGGTGGAATGCTGAAATTATTTTTTCTCTTCCAAAACTACCCTCACTAATTCTTCATATTTTCGATTTTGCCCCTGATTATTATTTTTTTAATTGAAAAATGAAGCAGTCTTTCGCCAGACCGACAAAGGGCTATGGGCGTCGGTAAGGGTCACACAACCCAGCTAAGGGTCGTCAAAGGTTGCATGACCCAGGGGTCGCGTGACCCAAGCGATGATCGATTGGGTCTCACGGTCGCAGGCAACCCTCGTTTGGGTCTTGTGAGGGTTGTGTGACGACAGCCGGTGGTCGCAAGACCCAGGCAGCAGTCGCTTGGGTCACGTGACCCTCGCTGAGGGTCGCCCAAGGTTGGGTGACCTCTAGCGGCCCTCGACTGGGGTCGCATGACCCTCGAGCGACATTAGCGGACAACTGCTAGCACCAAATCTAGCTCGTCGGTGGTGGTAGCCCTTTGTCGATCTGATGGTCGTAGCCCTTCGACGATCCGGTGGCCGTAGCCCTTCGACGATCCGGTCCGACAAAGGATTTAATCCAATCCGGTGGCACAAAAAAAAAAATATACCGGTCCGACAAAGGATTTAGTCCAATTTTCCAAAAAAAAAAAGATATATATATATAATACCCATCAAGCCCATTACGAAAGTTTTTTTTACCAAACGAACATTCAACTCAAAGTCAATTTGCAAAGAAATTTTACCAAATACAATTGCATTTCTCCGAGTAACTTTGGGCTTTTAACATTTGCATTGGACTCAAAGCCTATTGCAAATGCTAAACCAAACGCATCAATAATTATGTATGAACTAAACTATCATGTATAACCTATATGCATTGACTATATGGAATCCAAAATTAGGAAACACATATAGATTAATATAACCTGAAATAGAAGCTTAAAATCCGATAGAAATAAACTTAAAGAAGTACTATTATGCATCGGTATTCATGGAGATTATGCAATATCATTAGGGAATTATCAATATCCATCAAAGAATGCAATACTAAATAATGATGCTTAAATAATATTCTTGATTAATCCGAGATGCAAATTACTATTATCTCAAAGGATTAAAATCGAGGAGAGCACTGCCGGAGAGAGCTTGCTTCAGAGCTTTTTCTGAGAACTTTGAATTGTCGTCCTCGTAATGGTTGATGGAGGGCTCTATTTATAGGCTTTGGAGGTCAACTCAAATTTGAATAAGAGATACTTTGATGGAAATTTGAAGAAAAATTCTCCAATTATCTCTAATGTGCACAATTGTGGATATATGGTCGAATCAAAATGAGTTTAAGGTGGGATGATGGGGATTAGACATGGTGGTTAGTGAAATCAGGAAGATAAGATTGCAATTTGATCCAAAAATATTTGCAAATGTAGGATATAAATAAATTTCATCCTATCATGAATTTTACCTAAACTACCACTTGAGTGCTCTAGCACTGCTTTCTAAGAGCAGTGTGTCTACTGATTTCACCATAGTAGCGTACTCAAAATAATAATAATCTATTATTATTTAATCGTCGAGATTGAAGGAGTCAATTCAATATTTTTTTTTTCATTTTCATTCAAAATGATGAAAAAAACTCCTTTCGTTTGAAGCGTTCCCCATAAAAATATTTATTGTCATTTTATTTAATTTTTCAATTAATATGGAAGGTGTCCATTTTTTATTTAACATAGACGTTTTCGTAGTTTATGCTCTACTAAAATAGCTATGACTTCGATCGAAGGATAAAGATATAACTAAAAAGAAGAAGTTATTTTTCATTTTTGAATTTTAAAATTCATTTATCATTTATCTGATTTTATAAATTGAAAATGGACTTTTTTATCAATGAACAAAAAAGGGTTTTTTATGGATCATAGTACAATGTGACATTTAAATTTGCTTATTTAACTATTTGTAGAGCTTTATATTAACCCTTAGGTCTTAGGTTGGTTTTTCGTCCAATAAAGAATTTCACTTAGGATTTCGAAAATTAATTTGATATTGGTATGGACTGAACATCTTGTCTAAGAAAAGAACTTTTTTTGTAATTTTATTATTTATTATGATATGATAGATAATTGTACCGATGAAGAATATCTCTAGAATCTAGATGTAAGGCAAATGCAGATAGCGTAAATGATGTTTTTGTTCTGGAGGGGGGGGATCAGAATCGAAATCTAATTTTCCAATATAATGCATAGGAGTCAAAATTAAAATGTCAACACGGTTAATTTGGCTGAAGAAACCTCTAATAGGCTATGTTTGAAAATAGTAAATTGTGCCGAGGGCACTTCTGGAAGTTCGCGGGCGGCGTCCTCGCTGTCTTCCGAAGGATAGACACAGAACAAAAGATCCTCGCCTTTTGCTAAAAACAGGAGCTCCAAAAATTAAAACGAAGGTAAAAAAAAAAAAAAAAAAACAGAAGAAATCGGAAGATCCCGAATCCGTTTCATATGCTCTCTCAATCGAGACCCCAAAGTTTTCCCCAAATCCAAAAACCCTAATTCTCCGCATCTCGATCCGCTGCAGATCTCCTCGCCCGCTCTCTCCATGGCTTCTCGCAGGCGCATGCTGCTCAAGGTCATCATCCTCGGCGACAGCGGGTAAGCTCTTCTGCCCTTCGCGATCCGGATCAATGCCTGAGCGGGATTGAGCGGTCGTTGAATTGCGTTTCTCTCGTGGCGGTGCTTGTGCTGATCGCCTTTTGATCCGTGGTGCTTTGTCAGGGTCGGCAAGACGTCTCTCATGAACCAGTACTCTCCTCGGACCTGGACCGGTGATTTTGTTTTCCATGGATTTGGCCGTTCATTTTCGAGGAATTGACCGGTTTGTTGTTGCGGATTTGTGGGGCAGGTACGTCAATCGCAAGTTCAGTAACCAGTACAAGGCGACCATTGGAGCTGATTTTCTGACCAAGGAAGTTCAGTTTGAAGATCGATTGTTCACGTTGCAGGTTAGTGATGCATTTGCTGTGATTTGCTGGGAGGATCATCAATTCTGGTCTCTTTGATTAGACGAGCGTTCATTGGACAATCAATAGAGGTGTATTGGGCTGTTTATATTTGATAGTTTTTATTCTGCAAACTGAAGTTTGACAGCTTCTTGTATTAATCATGGGATTTGATCGACCATGCCCTCGGTAAATTATACTTTTTGAAGAACTCTCGAGGATCTGTTTTAGGGGACTTATCAGCGTTCCCTCCTTCTTTTTCTGTTGTTCTTGGAAACATTGAATGCTCGATAGGAAAACGAAGCATCTGTTCTCTTTATTTCACGAATTTTTAATGCTGATAAGTGATAATCACAATTGGTGTTTTGGTGGATAAAGCAAGAATTAGAGTGATGAACATGACTATTTTTGAATCAGGGGATCATACTTAATTTTGGTTACTTTGAGAAGGTGTTGTTAATGCTAGACATGCTCTTTTTGATGTCTGCAGATATGGGATACTGCTGGGCAAGAAAGGTTCCAGAGTCTGGGTGTGGCTTTTTACCGAGGTGCAGACTGCTGCGTCCTCGTTTATGATGTCAATGTCATGAAATCATTTGATAATCTTAACAACTGGAGGGAGGAGTTTCTACTTCAGGTGATATGATTTATGTTTACGAAGAAATATCTTTGATTTTATTGCTGTTGAAGCTGTGAACGGGTGTGATTTTTGTCTTCCATTGATGTACAGGCCAGCCCATCAGACCCTGAAAACTTTCCGTTTGTCGTGTTGGGGAACAAGATAGATGTTGATGGCGGTAATAGTCGTGTGGTAAGATTATCATTTTCCGGCTTTTATTGCAGGAACCTAATTTGAAGGGATTATCTGCTGATTTGCTGATAGTGCGGCTTCCGTGTGCTTCGGTTTTGTCTTGATAATTCTCGCTGTAGGTTTCTGAAAAGAAAGCAAAGGCATGGTGTGCTTCCAAGGGAAACATCCCTTATTTCGAGACATCTGCAAAAGAAGGATTCAATGTGGAGGCTGCATTTGAGTGTATAGCTAAAAATGCTTTGAAGAATGAACCTGAAGAAGAAATGTAAGTATTCTTTTGCATGTCGAGTCATCTATGATTGTCTTAAGCATCATTGGGGTGATCATGGTCAATTACCAGACAAACATTTCCAAAGATAGATGAAGTTCTTTTGAAGTGTAACAATATAATATGCAAAGAGTTCAAATTTCTCTAGGTTAAGCTAACATTTTTCCTTACTTTACTATGCGTAAAAGAGTTCAAATTTCTCTAGGTTAAGCTAACTTACTTTACTATGCGTAACTCTAGGTTAAGCTAACATTTTTCCTTACTTTACTATGCGTAAAGTAAATATTATGCATAGTAAAGTAAGGAAAAATGTTAGCTTAACCTAGAGAAATTTGAACTCTTTGCATCTGACATGTGAAATGGTACTGTTTGTCAGAAAAGCAAAGTTGCATCAGTGAGAAAATATAATTGGAGTTAACTTTATCATGAAGTGCCTTTTCATTTTTTGGATGCCATTATGAAAATTTAGCTGTCAAAATAGTTCTTTGGCTTCCACAGATGTGATTAAAAGTAGATGTTTTCCAATGCACTTGGGGGTCAAAGAAAGTTTATTAGTGCTTGTTATCGTTATTAATAGTCAGAGGATATTGTAGTATGCATGTAAGACTGAATGCTAATACATGACATTCTTATGGCTGTAGTAAATCTTCAGATGCATCCATTCATTTGATTAACTCTAATTACTCCTTTTTTTAATACTTTTTTGGCGTTTTGCTTAAGCTTCAGATATTTCCCCTTGTAATATTATCTCGTGAAATTGTTGTAACGTCTTCTTATGCATTTTCAAAGATACCTTCCCGACACCATCGACGTCACTGGTGGAGGACGACAGCAGAGATCTACTGGCTGTGAATGTTGAAGAGAGTTAATCGGCTACTCTTTCCTGTGGAATGGAAATACAGTGGAACCGATATATCGTGATTCATTGCTCAATAACTGTTACTTAAGAGACTAAATGTAGGCGACCAGATCAAACTCTCATCGTGTATCATTAGCAGATCAAGGAAGACTCTTCCATGGTCTTATCGATTCCCTCATCTGATGTTAGTAGTTTAAAAGCATAATTTGTTTGGACATGTATTCTTGGGTATGAGTTTGCTTTGAAGTATGTTATTGGATACTTTTTTGGTGGGGCTTTTCGGCATGTAATCTGCGTGATACGGAAGTAGGATCTCTGAATTGTCCTCGATATGCTTTCCAGGAAGTAGGTTGCGGCGGGTAAACCGATGTGCACTTGTGCTGCAATTTTAAGTAATAAGCTTAAAAATGGACCCAGCGTGCGTTTGGTTGTAACCGGAACATATCAAGCATTCTCTCTCTCGCGCTCTCTCTCTCTCTCTCTCTCTCTCTCTCAGAGCTTTGAGGCAGGTGTTTGGGCCAGCCCTAAATGCAACTCTCATTGTAGCGTTTTGAAAAAGGTTCTCTCTTTAGTTTTACCCGTTGCCTTTCATGTTGCCACTGAGGTCACTTAACCATTTACTTTTTAATCCAGCGATAGTCGAAACACTCTTCAAACCATTTTTTGAAATCCCAGAGTCTAATTGAACTTTTATTATTGCAGATTGCCATGTTCGAATTTTATAAACTATACTATACGAGGTTAGTTTAATTTTAGTACATCAAACGGTGGATGGAGCAATTTCATGGAAATCAAAAATAAAGATGAACGAAAAATACAAAAGAATCTGGTAGGTTAGGTAAGGGTGTGTTTGGTAATCATTTTCTTCTTGTGAACAATTTCTGCTAAGTAATAGTTTTTCTAAATTTATTTCGTGGAAACTAGAATAATGTGTGTGGTAATTGCACAAAATTTCTATTTTCTATAAAATTTTGTGACATAGAAATTTTTTAAATATTTTTGATAATTTCTTGAGATTTTTTAATATTTTTTAACTTTTTTTTCTTTTTTTTTTTCCCTCTCTTCTTTCTCCTTTGGCTAGTCACTGATTCTTGTCTTTGGCTATCGAGGCTTGCTGACCTCGTCAACTACGGGGGAGCCTCTCTAGATCTGGGTGAGGTCAGCCTAGCCCAACCAAGGTGAGGTTGGTGAGCCTCATCTCTAGCCATTTGCCAACCATCATTGAGGCCCGATGACCGGTTAGAGGAGGAAGAAGAAGAAATAAAAAATAACGTGATTTCATAAATTATTTTCAGGAACAAAAAAGTATTTTTTTTTTACTTCTTGATTATGTTCCCAATCTATACCGTTACCACCAATCAATTTTGGTGAATTGAAAAATTAACTAATGTCACTAAACTAATTTTTATTCTTTTTTGATTTCAGAGAACAAAAAAACAAAAAAAAGAAGAATTGGAGTTTTACCAAATAAGTCTTAAGTGACGGATGTTATTTTACTTTTTGGTTGTTTCTTGGAATATATATATAAAAACTTTTACTGTTGTTTTAATGTGATATTTATGATATTTGTATTTTTAATTGGTACGATCAAACCTTTACATAGACTTTTTGGCAATCAAATCCCTTGATGTTACATTCCGGTAGGTTAGAGTTGATGCGTTAGTTGATAAAAACCAAAAGTATGTTGTAGAAAACGGTGCCACAACTCATACTTAATTATTTTAACTAGATTTGGTCAGCAATGATGGGCACGTTAGCTTGGCTTGATTGGATCTGACCATGAAGTAGAGGTTAAAGTAGGTACGATTTCGAATTTCAATTTTTTGTAACCATTAATCCGATCCCCGATTATGAAGTGGAACCGGACTCAACCGGCATTGTTCAATACTTTTATGTTTTTTTATTACACAAATCTGAGTTATGTTATAATAATCCACAAACTACAAAAAATTTCCATTAGTTGACGTGAAATCTCGGACATGAGTTCTATTTTGTCTTAAAAAGTAAAAGAGATAACCTATTTTCTTCTTTGCAGATTAAAGTGGGATCTCCCGGGCTTTGTTTTGTTTTGTTTTTTTCATTTTTAAGTCATCCTAAAAAGGTATCCGCTGGGACAAAAAACATAGTCTTGATCCCAAGATCTGAACCGGTCCTTATTGGGCTGGAATTTTGGAACCAGTAGCCCTAGGATTGGTATCCTATTCTAGGTTAAGGATTGGTCCATCCGGGAACTAATTGCCTTTTCCACATATTGAAAGCCCCTTGGAAAATGGCGGAGTGTTTGACAAGCATTTTAAAGTAGCTTTAAATTAAATGCTGGCTTCGGGAGTGCTGAAATCTTAAAGTTATTTTCACCTAACCTTCCGAAATACTATTTGTGAAATGATGAATTAGGATTAAATTTTTTTTTTCCATTCCAAAACTGTCGTCACTAATTCTTTAGTTTTATGGCTTTGTTCCTTTTTATAATCGGTAATCTTCTTTGTGTGAGGACAGCTTATGAGGGAAGCGTGAGCTAGGTGACCATTGTCAGAGGTTGCATGACCTTGGGTGATCATTGCTTGGGTCTCGCGACCTCAAGCAACCCCAAGTGATGGTGGGTTAGATCACACAACTGTTGTTGGAAGTCACCCAAGGTCAAGCAACATCAAACAATGGATGCGAACACTAGATTTGGCTTACTGATGGCCTAAGCCTTGATTTTCAGTATTTGCATTATGCTTAAAGTCCATTTTCAAGGTTAAACCAAACCCAGAATTCTGTAAACGAAGGAAAAATTGTAAAATTTTGCAAATTGGAGGACCGTATGAAAACATGGTGCCACTTCAGGGACCCAAACATGCGACTTTCCTTTTTCCTCGTCTTGATTCGGTAAATTCTACGCCGTCTTTACCTTGTTGGAAAGTACCTCTCAGTCCACTGCGCGACATTCCCCGAACACAGTCGCCATGGACGCAGAACCCTCGCCCTCTCTCGAACTGGACGAACTCGTTCCTCCGCGCCTTGAAGACGCGGGCCTCGAAGATTGCGCGCTGCCTCTCGAATCCATCCAGCTAGCATTCCTCAAAGCCGCCGCCGCCGCCGCCGCAGCCGACGACGACGGATCCGACGCTCCCGAAGGCGACGATCGCCTCGACGGCCTGCGCCCTTTCGCCGACGGCGACTCCAATGTCGTCGCTGGGGCTCCGTCCGAGCCTGACGGACCCGCGGATGGCGTGGCGGGTCCTTACTCGAGAGGTGATGGAGGCAAGGTGGAGGCGAACACCGACGAGGCGAAGGGTCCGCCGGTGCGGGAAATGCAGAAATTGGAGATCGGGAAGAGCGGGACCGATTTGAAATCTTAGCGATGAGGCTGGGAATGGGCTTGTCCGTGGGGCTGCATCGGTAGAGTTGTGGAACTTGTTCTTCTCGATGAAAGAAAGCATTTTGTATTGTTCTTGTAAGTGAGAAGAAGTTCTGCCCTGTTTTGTTGTCCCGTTCTTTTTTCCCCTTCCTGTGTATCTAGTGATGATAAACGGTGATCAATCCAATGGGTCAGTTCAATTTACATGTTTGGTAGAAAAGGAAGGCGTGATGACGATTGGTAATGGATTTCGTGATGGTAATTGGGTGATCTAGGCATTACTTTACACCATCACGTCTTCTTGTAATTGAATTTGCAGGTCCTGCTATTTACATCCAGAAATGGAATTCTAGCACTAATTGGTAATTAATAGTATGGTGATTCGTTTGTGCAATGTGATGCATTCACGCTGTTGAATTCTTCATGTGGCTTCTTAGTTTGCACTTGAGATTTGAGGATAGGGGCTTGGGGCTTGGTTTTATAGAGAGGTACTTGAACTACCCAACTTGAGTATTACAGCATGTAAGAATGGATGTTAATGTTTTCTGTTGTTCTGCAAGAAGTCAGTATTGATGGGGTAAAGAAATCACATGAAAATGCAACAGATGAATTCTGCGGTTGTTGGTTTGGCATGATAAAAATACAGGATCTTTCTCTATCTTGGCTGCTCTTGGAGCTATCCTAGCTTCAAAGAGTGTAGTGTGGGGATTTTCCCTTGAATTTAATGTTTCGGATGCATTATTTTTTATCGTAGTTATGAACTCCGGCTTGAGACAAACGATATCTTTCCATCAGTTAGGTTAGCTGTCAAGTCTTTCAATTACTTCTATCATGTAGGAAAGATTCAACCTATGAACTAATTTTCCACATCGTCCTGTAGTACCCACGTTTTTATTACTTGACAAAGGAACTTGAAAAGGGATATGCGTGGATATGCGTGATGTGCCGTCCAAGTCTATTACAATGACAATCGGTGGCCAAATTTGATACTTTTTTCAGTTTATCCTAATTAAAAAAATATATTACCTCGGTTCACACATCACCAACAAAAAGCAACCCTAGGGTTGATCTGTCAAAGAGATTGACTCTCAGATATGTTACCGAATGTGCTTGTCCCCTTGCCGAGATTATCTGGAGCATCATTTTAAGGAGGGAAAAGCAAAAGGGTAGCTTGGTTGGATGTAAACTATTTCTTGGGAGGAAACCTGGCAACAGTACATGTGCATTAACAGATGCACCACGGGTCGGCAGAAACGTTTTTCAGCCTGCGCAGTTCTCGTAGAGGTCTTCATAATTGTCCTACAGCTAGTTAATCGGCTAAATTGCTTGACTGATGCAGGGCTGTTTTGTTCAACAGGAAATAAACAACGTTTTAACTGCTGCATGCTTAAGGCCTGATTGACGGCAGGCTTGATGTTTCTAAAGTGCCAAGTTGCTCTTGGATTTGTAGTATTGGTCTAGAACGGTCCTCTACATGCCTAGAAAAATTTTCTTGTCCAAAGATGATTTCTTCTCTGTTTTCCCTTGAGAATGCTTATATGATGACCTTTTTTGGTTCTTATCATCATCACCGACACTTTTCATTAAAGTCATCATTATTATTTCTCGTTATGCACGTTGCTTAAAGCGTAGTGGGAGGAGTCCCAATTGGGATAATTGTTCAATGTTCCTCTGCTTATATGTATCTAATTCACCTGCATCTAGTTCTATTAGGCCAGGTTCAGACATCAACCTTGGATTTACTAGCTGTGCAGAGCTTTACTGGATAAATTTTCTTTTGTGGACGGATGAGACTGCAGATGATCATTTGAAATAGATGACAATGCTGGAGCAAGTAAAATTAGTGATGATACCTTTAATTAAATAATCCGCAATCGCGTTTGTTCTGAATAGCTATACACTGTTCAGAGATGAGGTATAGGATTGATAGCAAAAGCATCTATGCAGAGCACCCAACGAGAATTTTGGGGTTAAGCGCAGACTTCTCCCATTGGAAAAGGATTTGGGATGGAGTGGTACGAGGTAAATAAATTCTCGGGGTACCTTTTTGCTTGTACCGATCTTTTTTGATTGTGTGGTAATTTGTACTCTATTTTGGCTGATCTGAAAATGGCGGAACAAGAGAGCCTTTGAAGGAGAGCAGGCCTCTAGCCTTTTGTTTTTCCTGAAAACTAGTTTAAACCTTTGCTACAGTGGTGGATGTGCTTATGCTGATCAAGATTGTAAATGCTTTATCTTATATATGAGTGCTGTTTTGGTTCTTGTGCTCCTTTTGTTATGAGGATGACCCCCTTGGTGCTGTATAGTGTTTCTTCATCCATTAGGAAAGAATTGCAGGGTAGATTTTTCTTCACCCCTCTGGTCCAATCAAGATGTTGAAGGTCCAAAATGGCGGTTACAATTTACTCCCTACTTTTTTGGTTTTTACCTTGTCGTTTCTCATTTTGGAAACTGCATCTGGAACGACATGCTGTCATCTTGCAGTAGCCATTGCCGAGTGTCCATTATCTATCTAGATTCATTTTGAACTGTTACTATGAATATGAAGATAAAGTACTCCTCACATAAAAGAACTGCTTAGCCTAAAAATTGTCTCATTTCACCTCTAAAGTACGAGCGAACGACTGTTTAATGCCATCTCATGTTTATGCTATTTTCTTTAGGCCCGCCCTAAGGGTCTTAGGTTATCAAATCGCTGTACTTTTAGCGACTTCATCCTACATAGTGCAAAAGTCACGAGTGGACATCGTTGGATGATGAATGATAATCCTTTTCGAGCCAGGCCAGTGACACGTACGTGTGTGGTTATTGTTTGGCAGGGAAATGCACAGGACAATTTCACGTGGTCTTCAGAGGGATGAAGACAGCTTAATATACGTACGTCTGAGATGGTCCCGGGAGATCTTTTCTTTCTTAAACTAAGCTTTAGATCCATTCCCTTAGCCAGCCCGGCATGATGTATGACCTTTGTATCCCCCCTTCAAATGGATCGATCCCTTCAGCTGAAAGTGTGCAACATCCACTTGATTAGTGTTGGTGAGAAGTCGAAATAGCAACAATGACCGCGGTGAAGTCTTTCCAAAGTGGCGACGCTGCTGTTTGGATATCGAATGTTCTTACACCGTAAAACTCAGCATTTTGCCCCTAGGAAGCTGAATTTACGGCTTCCTTCCGAAGAAACCTATGATTCGTGAAGTTTTTCTGTGAATGATTTTGGCATTCTGGAATGCCGATGAAGTGCTCTAGTTACCTAGCGTTCGAAGTGAGTACATGAGGATAAGGATTCATTACTAGCCTTGTCAGATCACTTTCGCAAACCGAGGCGACAGGATTTCACAGCTAAGATACTCTCATCTAATGCGCAACCTCAAATTGTTTGGTGGGTCAGAAGTGCAGTGTACGACCAAAAGAAACCTAGATGGGTTGCCAATTGGGCACGGTGGTTCAATCAGATCATCGAACTACTACTAGTCATGGACTTAGATCCATATGCTGACATTGAAGTACCTGCTACACTAAAATCTCATATTTTATTGAGTGCATTTCACATGGATCCTGGCTTGGTCAACAATCGGATCCTGCTACTTAGCTGGGATTAGCTGTTAGTGAGACATGCAGAGACCAGCATTTATGCTATTTTATGCACTCGCCGGATCCCATTTCTTCAATTATCTATCCCTCAACTGCATCATCGACGTGCTCATTTCGTTTATTTATTTGAGGAGGGGCTTGCTTTCATACAAGCCAACATAGACGTGTCAAGCACCCCGTCAATCATGTAGATAAGGCAAAACATGAACGGGGTACTGCCTAATAATTAAATGTGGAACTTAAAATCTATCCGTTGAAATAGACTATTTATTTTTTGGAACTTAAAACCTACCCTATATATCCTGGAACCTACCATGTCATAGGTTCCAGGATTTACGCAAGTTCCACCGATATTATTGATCGAACAATTGTAGTATATTATCATATTTAATTACCATCACTTACTACTACAATTCACTTATCATAACTTATATTTAGATACATAAAAAATATGAAACATTAACAATATAAAATTCTCAATCATAAAATGGAAGTTCAGATTAGTGGTTTCAAAATATACACTCACCATCAAATGTTATAGAATATTGCAGGATCACGGAAAGGTATAGACCAAGAAAAATACAAAAACTTGTTCTGGGTTTTAAGTTATAAATTCAAAGTTCTATCAACTTAGAACCTGAAACTTACGTGTTAAAATAGGCTCTCTAAATTTTGGAATCTAGAATACGATTCTCAAGTTCTAAGTTCTATCTTAGAATCATGTTCATCCCTGATAAGAATCCAAACACGAGGCCATTTGCACCTAGTGATGTAGATAACCTAACGCGGGCATCAGTCTTGAATGATTGAACCGACCAACCAATTGCATGTGGGTCTCATCTACTCTCGGTGCTGTGGAAACGACATTTCTAATTCCTGTCAAATGCGTCATGAGTATTTCATGCTGCTCGATAGCTTGATCCTCTCAAGAGACTCCGCAGCCACACAAGGAATTTCCAGCATGGGACGATTGCTGATTGTCAATTTCATGCTGGTGAATGTCTTTCGATTCTGTATTATGCATGGGCACATCTCCAACTACCAGTCAAGATCTCAAACCCCATGGCCCTTATCGATTAGCTCTCCTCGTGGACACGGAACCTGACTCATCTCATCCTTGTGATATGAATCCAATTCAGCTGATTAAAAAACTCGGGATTTGTCCACGTGATGAATATCTTTGGTCCCCTCGTCCAAGAAATATACACACCATTCTCGGGTAATCAATCTAAACGCAGACGGGGGCAGTCGTGGCGCATTCAGACGGAGTCGGAAGTCCAGATGCGATTCATCGACAACTGCAAGAAAGGAAAATGCCGACAACTTCCGTCGAAACAGCTCTAGTTGTCCCATTTGAACGCTGAGCTAATTACAAGTTATTGATGTGAGCTGGTGTGGACGTGTGTCAGAGAAAAACAAGGGCCACGCTCGAGGTGATTGCTCGATGTGAAGTTACCGCTAAGAAGGCGCTCGATATCGCAATAATTAGAAGGAATGCAACGTGTGTTTCCTCTTATAGAGGAGGGAATCTTGACCTCCTCGATCGAGGGTCCCCTTAAGATTGCCAGTAATGGCGCTTCCGGTAGAGATACGCAAGTGATCGACTTCGGTTCAAACCTCCGATGCTGGATTGAAAAGGAATCGACATTGCCGAATGGGGAAGGAATCCTAGTTTCACTTTGCATGCACACTCCTCGCACAGTACGCAGCGTCTCCTCCCGCATGATTCACGAGTCACCCCTCCTCGAATCGCGCGCCGTAGAGTCCACCGACGCGGACGGCACGTGAGATTAATTATGCCGGTAGGACAATAAATTGAGCCCCTAGTTTTAGACAACGTGGGCGTGGACCGCTGAAAGTCTTCGCATTGCTTTGGTGAGACGACGGGGGATCCCGTCTTTGGTGCCGTGTGATTCAAGAAGTGCGAGCCGAGTGGCATATCAAAGCAGCCTGTAATCGGGGGATTTGTTTCCGTCCGTACGTGGAAGCGCCAGGTGGATCCATTTTAGCCGTGCCGCGAATCGATAGATTAAGAAATCGCGAATCGAGAAATTAAGGTGGCCCTTGGTACGGGCAAGTAATCAGAGTCAAAAGCTTCTTCTGAAGCTCAACCGACCCCCTTTGTTTTCTTTTTGTTTTGGAGGTCAAATATTGGAGGGCCTTGGCACGGGGCATTGGAGTGCAAGAAAGCATAGTAATGGTTGGATCGAAATGGTGTTTTGGAGGAGGAAGAGTGAGTCCCATTCTAACGTTTTAGGTAATATGCAAATGTGGGCACGTAAATGACGTGGCCACGACTCAGTCTCGTGGTCCCGAGGATGCTCCTCGCTTGAAAGTGGAAAGGGAAATTTGACCACGTTTTGGTGTTATCTTGATCAGGGTTAACGTTCGGTAAGTTCGATGTGGTTTGGTTGTATCATTTGGCATTTGTTAATCATTGAGGACCACAATGTGGTCCTGCTTCATGATTGTTGGACATTTATTTCGATTGTGAAACAAGCTTTAAATTAAATAAATAAAGAGTGAGAAAGTATATCTAGAAAACTTAACCCAAAAACTTAAATTAATAAATGGAGGAAGACCACATATTTATAAAGATGGCAATACCCAACTTGGTACAACTGAAGAAAGTCCAAATCAAATTAAAGAGAGGCCGCATGTATATGAAAAGCATGTAAACCTTGTCCACAAGCAACCTGAGATCTTTTGAGACCTACTAATTCTATTTCACAAAGGACATGTAAGATCATGGACAATGTTGAAAAGGGCATCTAATTATTAAGTTTGACAAAATTGTCTCACGAGTTTTCATCTATTATGTCGATTTTGGGCAACCACTTTTCAATTATGCATAATTTCAATGAAAGTTGCGTAAGAAATAACATTAAATAAGGGTTTGAAGTGCTCCAATTTTCTTAAATAAAGATTTAAAATGGAATTTGATTTAAATAAGAGCATGGAATGGGTATATTAGTCTAAAAAAAAGTCTAACCTCTCCGGTTGAAGGGCGTTTTCATTTTCACTTTTTTAAAATTTTTCCTTTTTTCTTTTTTTTTTTTTGCTTCCTTTTTCCCTCCGTAGGCCATGGTAGAGGGAACCCAAACTCAAGCGAGAACGAAGGTGTCCCTCGCAAGACTCAACGTGGGTCACCCGACTTAGGCAAGAGCAACCCTTGTCCTTGCCTGAGGTGGGTGCCCTCCATTTGCGATGGCCATGTTAGAGGAAGGGAAGAGAAAAAAAAAAAAAAAGAGGAAGAAAAGGAAGGAAAAAAAATTAACAAATTTAAAAATACAATTATAATTTTTTTGATCGAAATATCCATTCTCCGATGGTTGGAATAGTCATTGTCACTTTAAGGCCGTTATTTGAAACTATTTAGTCACTTTAAGTTTTTATTTGAAATAATATCCTATTTTAGTCATTTAAAAAAAAAATAAAGACACTTCAAACTTTTTATGAAATTTTTCCTTACAAGATCTATCTTTTTGAAGTGTCTCTCGTTCTTTCGAAGAGCCTTACCCTTCTTAATGACGAGCTAGATTGGATACCGAGGGCGAACGACCGAACCCCCCTTTAATTCGAGAGAAAGACGCCAGAGACGCAACGGCGGCTCACCGAATCTTCTACCTAAACTTGTGAAACAAAGGGGAATACCCAATAGAAGAAGGGAAAAATAAAAGTTGAAGAAGACCCAAGTAATTTGGGTTGGCGGGTGGTTTTCCTCTGGAACCCAACGTAAATTTGGAATGAGCTAGGAGACCGAGGAACGACAGGTAGAACTAGAGAGAGAGAGAGAGAGAGAGAGAGAGAGTACAGAGACTCGAGCGAGGTCCTTCCGCAATAAAATCCCCCCCGAGATCATCATCATCGTCCTCCTCTCACCACTCCCCCAGCAGTCTCGCCCATACGCTAGGCTCCTTATTGTCCTTGGCTTGGAGCGAAACCTACCTAGGAAAGATTTTTTCCACACTCTTATATCCAGTTTGCTCAAAGAGAACAAGTGGGTCTTGTTTCAAACTTGAGGTCTCGGTTTCTTGCTAGCATTCTCAGTGAAAAGTTCCTCAATTGAAGAGACAGAGAGAGTAGAAATAATTCTCTGTTCCTTGTTTTTATGTGTGCATCCTGCACGACTGGGTGAACAAGGTGGGGAATATTGGTGGGTTGTTAGTCTGTTCATGATGGAAGAGAGCTGTAGAAAAGTCGTGCGCTAGTCTCGAGTTCAGATTTGTAGTTGCTCCGCGGATTCTTTTCTTGATTCTCAGTTGCTGCATTCCTTTTGGGTAAATTGGTTTTGGGTTCTTGGGAATAAGTTGCAGAGAATTTTGGGATTGTAGAATTTGGAAATTTTAGTGGGAGTCTAATGGCTGGGAATGGAAAAGAATGGTTGGGTTGGAGATGTTTTGCAATGATAGTGATTGCGTCTCTTGTCGGAGCTTCAGTCTTTGTTTCGGCAAGAGAAGATGGGAGAAAAGAAGGTCCAAGTAGGAGAAATGGAGAATCTAAAATGGATCTCGCCAAGGCTGTACTCAATTTCTTATGGCAAAAGGGAAGATTGGGTTATACGCGTGTTTGGCCGGTAAGGCACTTCTTCCTTTTACTTATTTTGGATTGTATTTGGTTGTGTCGTTATTAGGATCTTCGAAAAATGCGGGAAGCAAAGGGAGAGTACTGGAAAGGAAACTTTAAAATGCTCAGCTTTAGCTGAAAGCTCATTTAGTGAGCTTAGTACATTTTGGGATGGATCTTTTGGTCAATTTCATTGGTTGGCTTTTTCTTTTGCTCTATTCGAGTCAACCAGGAATTTATGTTGATATGTGGAAGGAAACCGTAGCCGATAGGTTCTTAATTCTTGTTCTGTTCTTTCTGATTCACAAAGAAAAAGGAGTAGTTGAAGATGAGTTAAAATGCATCGGCAGCAGTATGCAAACTTTGTCATGTTCTTTTTGATCTGTTAAAGATTGTGAAATTCTGATTTAAAGCCATTCATGGACTGAAAATCTCCCTAAATTGTTGCACTGTCTCCGCAGGAAATGGAATTTGGCTGGAAGATTGTGGTTGGATCGATAATTGGATTTCTTGGAGCAGCATTTGGGAGTGTGGGAGGAGTTGGGGGTGGTGGAATTTTTGTTCCCATGCTCACTTTGATCATTGGTTTCGATGCCAAATCATCAACAGCTATATCAAAATGTAAGACATTGATTACTTCTTTTGGATGAAGTATCATCAGGGACAAATTCTTTGAGCATGAGTTTCTTAATTTTGCAGAATTTGTCTCACCATGAACAAGGTCAATAGCTCCTAAGATTCAATAAAACCATCCAGGATTGTACTTTGCACCAAAATTTTCTGCTTTTCTGGCCAAGCTATTTCTGAGATTTTTCTTGATAGTGTTAAATCCCGAGATTACATTTTGAAATGTACCGGTCTGAGTTGTTTCATCAGATCGGTCAATGGTCTTTACCTTCATTCCGCGAGGCATACAAATGAATCATCAATGGCCTTGGTTGGATAGACATGTCCAAATGATTTACTCGTTACATATATTGTCAAAGGGTGAAACGAGTTGTACTGATACATCTCAGGAGGTGTTTTGTTTAATGTAATATCCCAAACTAATACTATTGTTTGTGTTTGATCAGGTATGATCATGGGTGCAGCAGCATCTACTGTTTATTACAACCTTAAGTTGAGGCATCCCACACTTGACCTGCCAATCATTGACTATGACTTGGCACTTCTTTTCCAGCCAATGTTGGTGCTTGGAATCAGCATTGGAGTTGCCTTCAATGTCATATTTGCCGACTGGATGATCACGGTTTTGTTAATCATTCTTTTCTTAGGTAGTGCTTGTCTCAAGTTCAACCTTCTATGGATATTCTTTTCGGGCTCAAGTGTTGTAATTAACAATATTTATATGCAGGCACCTCAACAAAAGCGTTTTTGAAAGGTGTGGAAACTTGGAAAAAAGAAACAATACTCAAGAAGGTGAACTATGTCCCATCATCTTTATCCTAAACCAGCTTATTTGAGTAGTTTGCTATTTATTATTCATTCTCCTCCAACTAATCATTGCTCATCTTTGATTTTCAGGAGGCTGCTAGACGACTGGAAACAAATGGTGAGTTGATCTAACATCTTGTTTTAATCTCCATCTCATCTGTTGGAACATCTCACTTATGAAAAAAAATCAATACTTAAAAGGTGAAAAAAATGACCCTCTGGCATTTTCTGGTTCATACCATTCTTGTATGTGATACATTAAAACCTGAAATGCTGTCGATCTGTTTTTCAATAGGGAATGGAGCTGGGGAAGCAGAGTACAGACCCCTACCGGGAGAGCCAAATAATGGCAATGAGACAGAAAGTAACGAACCCAAAAGAACTGAGGTAAGAAAACTCCGACCATCATTTCCCATAGTTAACTGGTCTACGACTGAATTTTATTGCAATCCAGGCTCCTATTCTGGAGAATGTCTACTGGAAGGAACTTGGGCTTCTTGTTTTTGTCTGGGTTGCCATACTTGGATTGGAAATTGGAAAGGTTCCAAATTTTATCTGATTAAGTTGTCAACATTATACTGTGTTTTTGCACTTAAAGACCATTACTGATGCGGTATTTCTATGTTGTGAACAGAATTACACGACCACCTGTTCAGCCCTATACTGGGTTTTAAATCTTCTGCAGGTAAGTAAATACCTACAATACGTAAACAGGTGCAAATTTTTAGGTTTTCCTTCCAGATGAGATTTCTCAACAAAGTCAATATTTTGGCTATTCAGATACCAGTTGCTGTCGGAGTTTCTGGGTATGAGGCTTATAACTTGTACACAGGGCGGAGAGTGATAGCTTCCAGGGGCGAAGTAGGTGCTAACTGGAAAATTCACCAGCTAATCCTGTATTGTGGCTTTGGCATATTAGCGGGTATGGTTGGTGGATTGCTTGGTCTTGGTGGAGGATTCATTTTGGGGCCACTTTTTCTCGAGCTGGGAATCCCTCCTCAGGTCACTATTACTTTCTCATCATCAAACTTAAGCAAGATGCCGTATTTTGGTTCCATAGAAAATCATTTAATCTAATTAAAATTCTTCAAATATTCAGGAAAGATGAGTTATATTTGAGTAAAATGTTCCACTTTGAGAAGCAAGCTAGTTGAGAGACATCTGAGAGAAAATGCAAGAGAATTTTCTTCAGATATATGCTTCTTATAGATCATTAGTTGTTTCATTTTATCTTGCTTTTATGACGTCTCGATTGAAATATCTTCTGCCTGTCCTGCAGGTCTCAAGTGCCACAGCCACTTTTGCCATGACATTTTCCTCGTCCATGTCTGTTGTAGAATATTACCTCCTAAAACGTTTTCCAGTTCCCTATGGTATGGCTTGTTTCAAATGCTGCTTTACTTTCAAGGGCATTAGTACGAATAGTATACTTACATCTTGGGAGATCTGCTCGTTGAAATTTAAATATGCTAATATTTCGGTTGTTCTTTGCAGCTCTCTACTTCGTGGCGGTGGCAACAGTTGCTGCCTTCGCAGGGCAACACGTTGTCAGAAGGATAATAGCCATTCTAGGACGAGCATCTTTGATTATTTTCATCCTCGCCTTCACAATTTTTGTGAGTGCGATATCCCTAGGTATGTGCCTCACAGCCACAAATTGTTCGACTTGCATTTCGAATTCTAACTGATTTTGAGATTACTAGGATAAATGTCCCCATTCCATCTGCAAATTTATGCAATGTTTCCGTTATGAATCATTCCTCTTTGTTTTGACAGGTGGGGTCGGCATAGTGGACATGATCGAGAAAATAGAGAATCATGAGTACATGGGATTCGAGGACTTGTGCTCGGCAGATTCTTGATACAGCTTTAATTTTTGTTGTTGTTCTCCTCCAGTATTTTACTATTCTTCTTCTTTGAAGTGAAAACTTATTGTCATGTCATTTGCAATAAATTTTTAGTCATTCAGGACGATTACATGTAGTGCCTTCCTAGTTGACTGGGGAACTTGCTTTTTGTTGACTTGAGTTAGCTAAAGTCTCGAGCAAAACCACTGCGGTTTAATGGCTAGATTACTCTGTGCCGGCCATAACTACTCCCTTATTTTTTGTTGATTGATTGAGGCTGACCTGATTGGTGACATATCTGGTGTACTGATTAGATCTTTGTCCCAGGATGATCTTTGTCCATCTGATTGTACAAATTTTGTGTCAATCCCAATCAGTGTATGTGGATGCTCTTTGTCCATCTGATTACTAAATTTGTGTCGATCCCCATCAGTGTTCGTGAATCGGTTGAACTAAGAAGACTAAGTTTGAGGTGATATTGACATTGACAGCACAGCCGTCTCCATTTTCATGATCAGGTGCTAAAAGAGTTAAATCATCTCTGCTCCTAGTACTTATAGGAGAAAATGATGCAAATAATTTCAGAACTTTGATTAATGTGCAATGTCGTTTTTGAATTTTTAATTTGTCCAATATAGCTTTTGTATTTTATATATTAATTTTTATTATAAAAAATAATTTTTTTAGTTGAAAAAAAATTAAAATTTTGAAGCAATATAATTTTTAATGTTATTCCTAAACTTTTAATTTGTTTAATATAATCCTTTTTGGCGGAACATGGGCGGTTCCGGTTAGGGTGGGATCCACCCGGACTCATCAATTTAGTCCTTCGACAATATAAAATAATTGTTCAATATTATTCTCGAACTTGAATTAATAAAATGATAACCTTAGATTTTTTATATGGTCTAGAAATTAAATTGAACATATGCAAAAAAATTATGGACCACATTAAATATTGAAATAAAGTTCGAGAATCACATTAAAAAATGTTATTATACATTGATTCAAAATTCATGAGCCATTTGTGAAATTATCCCTATTTATTATCACTTTTGCACGATTCAATCAGCCATGATGAAGTCAACATCATAGTCATACAAGATTTTTTCCCCGAAAGGTGCACACTGCAACTCTCCTCGATTTGGGTCTTCTGAATCCTCATGGAATAGCTTAAGCATACTCATCTGGAATGCTAGATGCACCTTTGATTTCGGTGGAAACTCCAACTCATATGTCACCTTCCCAACTTGTTGTAACACTTCGAATGGGCCTTCATGACAGCTCAACCCTTTGTACACATCCCAATGTTGAAGAATGTGTAATTTGGCCTATACAAGATGCCTGGCTTGGTATTCCATGTGTTGACACTTCTCTCCAACCCACTTTCTCATTTTTTTCATGCACTTCGCGGGCTTATTTAGACAAGATCATGCCGAGTCAGTTTGTTTGTGCCACTTCTTGGCGAACTTATATGTAGATGGGCTACTTACTTGATAGCTTGTTGCAAGTGGTTATTGCTCTGTCACAGTCTTTAAAATTGGAGGGAAATAACAATACACATTTACATGGTACATGGAGTTACTGTCCAACGGTCTACTGATATATGCAATCAGTATATCAGCATAATCAGCACACATTAAATTTCTATTTCATTAAGAGAAAATGGACATTGGCAAAGCCAAAGGTACTGGCGCAATTCTCTTTATTTTGTGGCTTTCTCTAAGGAATGTAAAAGAAACTATACCCAAAAAGCAAACACCATCATAATATTTTTCTTCAACAAGGTAATGCAATACTTCCTTGAAAATTCATACCTAAGAGAAATGCTTAATAAATCGGAAGGGACAGCATTCAATATGAGGACAAGAAAGGGACGTATTTCATTCTAGATAATCTTTCTATTGAATTGCTTGTAATGATTGAAGAAATAAAGGAGTCAAAGCTTTGCCTTTTGCTACCCGCATGATGAGTATACCTTCCTATCTTATTCATGATCATGGGCTCAACAAACTTTATGCTATCAAAAGAAAGAAAATAAGCAAGCTGTAGTACAGTAAGTGAAAGGCAAAGGAGGTACAATGTCAACGTCATTGTAATTGTATCATATCATTTTTCCATTGTAAACTATCTAGAAGACAACTTCCAGCCATTTTTCGCTTTAGAGCTTTTAAAAGGAAATGCTTTGCGTTTGGACTGTTTTCCAAGAGTACCTATTTTCCGACTATCTATTTTTCAAAGGTAGCAATCACCACCGGATGTTACCTGTATTAGTCAAGCAATTTCACAATTCTGCACAAATTCACAACTTCTCAGGAAATCAACAAGAAAAACTGGATACCAGTGAGTCCAAAAATTTAACAAAAAAATGAGGCAGTGACAAGGCATATATTTGTATCCACTTCATAAGAGGTAGATCTTTAAAAGTGGTCAATATAATCACGAAGAGACATATATTCGCATCTACAACTATGAAAGACCATCATACCAAGCGTGTATCGACATCAAGCTTGTGGCGCATATGCATAATCTCCACCATAAAAAGGTCAATGGCTTCCTCAGAATTTCTGATGCAGAGCACCTGTCACGTTGTAACCAATTATCAATCGCCATGTGTATAACCAAACTAAGCAAGTTATGGCAAGGACCTAGAAAATTATACTCATGAATTAGCCCATCTGCCACCTCAGCAGTAGCACTCACTGCATCAACAACGATATCTGTCAATTGATCAGCCAGTGCCTCGTATAGCTGTCCAAGAAAACATGTTGGTAAGTATATAAAGAACTTGTTCACAGAACAGTAGCAGATATCAGAAGTACCTTTGTTCTTAGCGTTGTTCTGGCAACCATCTTAAGAATTTCTTTGTCAGGTTCTTCGCCCATTACAACAGGAGTCTTGAACTTCTCGAGAAATTGGAGGGTTGCTCTTTTTGCAATCTCAAATCCATCAACCAGAACACGTGGATGCATGCCTAAAACAAGTAAAAGCTGACAATGAAGGCGCTCCTGAGGCACAAATGGAGGCCCATTTCCAGAAGTTCTAGCTTTCTTCAGCAACGCAACATTTAACTCAAAAGGTGACACAAACGGATTGAGAGGGGAACAATTTCTTTACCATGCAAATGAAAGAGAAATAAATCTAGGTATTTCCCAGTAAAATTATTGACTTCTAGATACTCTGCATGCTAACGTTATATAAACTTCGATTCAAATATATGATGATGACTCCTCATCCTATGGCACATAGTCTCTAAGTAGGACGACAACAGAGTAGCACTCATTCTTCCAATGCAACACAGCCTTCAAATCACGGGCTTACCCAAACAGGACAGCAAAAGTAGATCGGAGCAAATAAGGCTATTCCAAATAGCCTCCCTTAGGGTGATACAATATGCAGCATGACTTTTGGGATACAATAATGAGGAAGTAAACCGCCAGTGCCGCCAAAATGGGAGTCCATCTTTTGAGCCTAAAAAAGGCATAATATTATAAATGCAAAGTCATAATGTCGTAGGGGCAACAGAAGATGGATAAGGATATGAACTTCGGCATGCAACACAAACGAGAGACCGTGCTACTGAGTTGGTAAAATTGACAGCACACCTTCATCAATATAGCGCTCAGATTGTTTCATTAGCTCGCCAATGAAGAGGACTGTAGATGTTGTTCCATCACCGTTTATGTCGTCTTGTGCAACAGCAGTCCTTGCAATTCATAATTGCAGTCGGGTTTTGAATTTGCTGCAGCAATTGGTAAAACATCGACTGGTGCTGAATCCAAAGGTGTTCCAAATGCAAAAACTGTGGTAAAATGAGAAGCATAATGTGCCATCTCTGAACATAGAACTTTCTAATCTATCTGCGAATACTAAAGCATAAAGCTGCATAAAAGCTAATCCAATAACTGATGGTATTCTACCTTCAAAAGCAAGAATTACCACCCACTAATAATGAAACATATAGGCCGACAAGAATACTTTGGAGGCATATTTCTTTGCCAAAACATCATGAAGTTTCAAACGAAAGACAATCCAACCACCCAGGTAGTGCAAGCACAACTTTTCTTTAATTGCTGAAACTCAATTTGATCAACGAATCACAAAAAGTGTAACACGATGCATTTCCTATCAAGATATTGTCTTCCTTGTGTATCATACATACATAAAGCTGCGTCAAATCCATGACAAAGCTAATCGACCCAACACTCATCTAATATTTGGGAAACATGGAACTACAAATTGACCATCCATTTCGCATAATCAGAAGTAACTCCAAGTCCATGGGCAAAAAGTAGCACAAGTCGAACAAATGGGCAGATTTACTGAAAACCCGCTATGGTTTACTCCCCGTGAGATCCTTTTTGTGAATGCAGGAAGGAGAGCAGAACGGAGGAGGAGAGCAGAACAGAGGAGGAGGAGGAGGAGGAGGAGAGCAGAACAGAGGAGGATGAGGAGGAGGAGGACGACGACGAGGACGAGGAGGACGACGAGGATGGCGAGGACTAGGAGGTTGCTTTTGTTAGCACGGTCAGCAATGGTCTCACCAAAATCTAATAGCATTTATGATCCATGATAGGTCTCCAAGTGCATGTTCGATTACATAATGGAAAAAAGGAAAGGACAAATTATTGTACAACAGTCCATCAATTTCAAATTTATCTTGCTTCCCATCTAGATTTATTTGATGAATCTTCAGGCACTTCTATCGAAAACCTGCCATATGACATATTATGACCTGTTTTCCTGTCCAGAGAGGTTTTGGTTTCCAAATGGCAGGCTCGGGACAGACCATACTCTCTTCCAAAGCAACTGCCACCATTTTCCCAAGTTTCCTGGAAGAACCTGATCCAGCAGCCGAAACCCCTGAACTGTAAAGGAGGTGACTGAATTCATAGTAATTCAATAATGTATCCTTCTTTGTAAGAATGGCCGCACTGACTATGTGATCCTGACAGAATAAAGACAACCGTTACATCAAACTAGTAAGGAAAGTTGATTGACGAACAAATGGAACCTGGATCAATGCTCTAATAGGAGACCCATTGGTGGGTTTAACATATCGATTGTTTGCATTCACAATGCTGTAAGCTTCAGCACGTGATGTTTCATCTTGCAGAAAATGCACATCCATTTGATCACCACAAAAATCAGCGTTGTATGTACTGAAAGAGCACAAACAAAATGTCTGAATAAGGTCTTGCTAACAATTGCAAAATGAAACTTCAAACATAGAGCAGTCCATATCAGGCCAACCTGCAATTTGCATAATGCATCGGAAGTGTTTTCTCCCCCTTCAATAAGCGAACAACATGAGCCATTATACTAGGCTTGTGAATTGTAGGCTGCATGGCAGAAACATCATACTTCATCAAGGCCAAGGAAGAAGTCGTGAGTAATTAGAAAAACAAGAAGTACAGCATTAGCATGTCTCATCAATACCAGGACAACTATACTTTTCTCCATGCACGTTACATCAAAATATAATTTGGCCTTTATACTAAGAAATTTCACATCTTGATTCCCACATTATAATCTCGGGCCCCCTCGATTCCCTCTGGTCTTTATTTATTACATGAACGCTCTTGATCCTGTACCTAAGATATGAGTGATTCTGGCCCTTCAAATGTAGAGAAGAACCAATATTAATGGTTACTCGTACATTGCCTCCTGAGTAGACTCGTGGTAACAGAAAACATCCAGACGATTACACATCAGATAACACAGATAGCTCTGCAACCTTGAGATGTTTGATGCTTCTATGGCTGAAAGAACCTTGAAAGGAAGAACCGATCATCTTTGTCACCCAGCGTCTCAGACTAATCTTTGAACCTAGAGTAAAATATTCAACAGCCAATCATGTCTCATTTACTTCCCAAATCTCATCAATCTAACAAGCAAGAGCTACTCAACAAAAAGATTAGTGAACTATTGCTATTCACAACCGATTTCTGCCTTACTTTCATGCATCAATAATTAACACATTTGGAAATTTGTCATTAGCGATTTTGTAGATCTGTTCTGGCAGTTTAAAATGTCAACCTAGAGTATGCATAAAAGAAAAGTTGTCATCAACTCTACCAAATTGATCACAAAAATGTGCTAGGCTGCTGGTGTGCATAAAAAAATTGTTTTGGAAACGTAAAAAGAACCATACTACATAATTTTTTTGCTTCCGATAGGCGGGATCTACTAATCCAACACTCAACAGACTCTAAATTGAAGAGAATGAATTGTTGCTCTGATTATATGTCGCTGGTCCCTCCCACTAGTTTGAGAAGGTGCAAGTTGAAATTTGAGGATTTGTTATTCGATTATATGTCGCTGGTCACTTCTGCTCATTTGAGAAGCAGCAGGTCGAAATTTGAGGTTTTTGTTGTTTAGTAATAATTCCAGGTCATTTACTGCCTGATTGTGTGAATTTGTTGATTTGAGTGTTAACTGGTTAACTCATAGTAGAAGAAACATCATATAGAAAAGTCATAGGTGACTCTGAGTAAATCGGTAAACTGGCTTCCTAGCTTTCAAAACATCCATTGTTTTCCTCTTTCAAGATGTTCGTTTTGAGAGGATATTTAGAGGTGGTGGAAGTAGATGCTTGAGTCATAGAGAGAGAGAGAGATGAGAAAATTGCAGGGCTTTCACTGTTTTAGGACTTCAAAGCATTACCCTATAGAAAAAAGTTTGTGCGTGCAAGCATAGCCCTAAAAAAATTGCATCTCACTCTTTTAGGACTTCAAAGCATTTTCCTATAGAAAATAAATCGGTGGTCTTTAAAGTTTGTGCATGAAATCCATTGCGTTTCCTCTTACAAGCTGTTTGTTTTGAGAGGATATTTGGAGGTGGTGGAAGTAGATGCTCGAGTCATAGAGAGAGAGAGAGAAATGAGAAAATTGCAGAGCTTTCACTGTTTTAGGACTAAAAAGCATTACCCTATAAAAAAAGTTTGTGCGTGCAAGCATAGCCCTAAAAAATTTTAGATGGCACTCATGGTGGGCTGATTGTCGAAGCCTCAAGTCATGACAAATTGCCCTTGATTCGAAATATCTTACTACTACTTATGAGAATGTGCATTGACAATGCTTTGCATCATCTGTAGGGATGATGCCACTTTTCTTGCAGAAAAATTAAAGAAAATCACAGTGGCCGAAATGATTGAAAGTATGGAAGTTGCGGTTGTGCCATTTGCAGTGAATAATGGCCAGGTCTGCAGAATATATAAGCTGAAAATGAAGCTTAACAGGCCTAAATTCTGTTCGGTAAAACACTGTGAAGACATCTTGGAAGTAGTATACCTTAGGGAATTGGAAGATGTAATACAGAATCATGTTCTTCTGCTCTCAAAAATCAGCACGATAAAGAATTTTACACTAGATTTAAGACCCAAGGCATCAAGTGAGACTGATGAGGATGCGTCTGGTTCGGCTTCACTGCATGCTGACGAGAGGAACTTAGATGACAATGATGATGATGATGCAATGACAATGATGATCTTGGTTTTGATGAGCAAAAACGTAGAATGCAAGCTACAGATGAATGGGACTACTAGTACCGTTACAAAGAGGAACGGGATGAAATGGAGCTGTCTGCTGGATTAGAAAGTGATGCAGATCAGGCTGATGAAGTTGATATTAGAAATGATGATGGAATGCTTGGGATAGCACCAGAGATTATGAGCCCTTCTAAGGAAAAAGAGCCGGATGATGAAAGAAAGAGCAGGGTCAGAACAAGAGTGATCAAGAAGTTTGACAGAGCAACTCTCGTGAGAGCAGATGGATTGGACTTTGAGGTCCATTTCAGATCTACTAATGAACCTCCTGTTTTGTTGGCTCAGGTAATTAATAGATTGTCCCCTTATATTATTCGCAGACTCTTGGAACACGTCCCACTTGGATGTAGATGTGCTATTCTTCTTCCATGACCAGCTTTATGATAGGATGTTCTTATCAGTGCTTCTACCCAACTGTAAAAAACTTTTTGTAGCATATTTCGTCTTAATTGACCTCTCTTTTGACCAATACTATCCTGGCAATGACCTTCTCTAGGACATGCTGCATCCTGCTTCTTAAGGAAGCAACTTTGCCATATATAATCTTGATTTGTGCTTGCGTCTCTCGTGGAGAAATGAAATTTGCTTCTGGACTTGATCTTAGTGGCTTGTATTCCAGTTCCTCAATTATAGTGAAGATCACGCTCTTATTATTCATGCAGATTGCTCAGGAAGTGGCGAAAAAGGTATGCCTCAGGAGCTCTGACAAGATTGAATCTTGTCAAGTGATTACTTGCAAAGAGAATCAAGTGATCTACTATGGGGAAGATCCCAAAAGAAGACAGAAAATTGGGGCCAAGGAGAAAGATGCAATTCCGGCGCTTCTTACAAGTGGAGCGGATTTTTGTGCATTTTGGCCAATGCAAGATGAGCTGGACATCAGATACGTATGCTCCAATGATATCCACAAGATGCTCACTACATATGGCGTATAAGCTGCCCGAGAAACTATCATAAGGGAGGTGCAGAATGTCTTCAGTTCATATGGTATATCTGTGGATATCCGTCACCTTACCTTGATTGCGGACTATATGACCCACAACAGGTGGTTATCGTCCAATGAACAGCCTAGGTGGTATAGCAAATTCCATATCGCCCTTCAGTAAGATGTCCTTTGAGACGCCTTCTAACTTCATAGTTGATGCGGCATATCATGGGGAGGTTGACAACTTGGAGACCCCATCTGCTCAGATTTGCCTTGGGCAGCTTATGAAGATGGGTACTGGATCGATTGAATTACATCAGAAACTTGAGATTTGAGGCGGATGATGTGATAGGAAACTGCAATTAAATGGCTGCGGAGTTGGTAGTGTATAGATAAGAGTACTGAGGTGCGCAATTTTGTCTGGACTGCTAGCGCTTCCCGTGGCCCGCTCCTTCTAGTCATGCCAATGTGTTTTCGATGCTGGCAAGTGTTCCTAACGAGCAATTCCAATGTTTTGATGTTTAGTAAATGAAAATTCAAATTCATGATTGTCCCACTAATAGAACATGATCGTAGTAAATGACATGCTCTCTTTTCAAAGTTCAAAGACGTCCTCGATCGGCTGTCTCCATTTTTACCTTTTATGTCACAAGTGTAACTCGTAAATTCAAACTAGTTACCTAAGAAATATTCATGTGAAATGTGAAATGTGAAATTCATATGCCGCAGAACAGAATGGCCATTATAGAGTCACGACAAGGCATCATTAATTGTGCCGATTGAACTTGGATTCAAACAATCGGCAATATTTGTTATACATTTTCTGACCGTTGTCCATATCCCTGGACGGAGAAAAATTAGCAACATATCGGGTAATATATTTTGAATTGTTACCGTCATCGGCGGGGATCCGTTCGAGTTATGTGGGACATTGAGACGTTCTTGTTTGGACCATCAAATTCTCAAGCCGAGAAGCCAAGAATCAATTTCCTCCACCTTTCTGGCCCACTCCCTCCTCGGAAAAGCATGGCGGAATCAATCCTTTCTAGCATCACAAGGGGGGTGCTTGGGAAGATGGCCTCCCGCGCCCTCCAAGAAGCCGTCCCGAGTTTGTGCACGTGCAAAAATTGACATTTAAAAGATGAAAGCAAAATTTATACCCCTCCAATACAAGCTGTGGATATGTTGAAGTATTCTTAACCCGTGATTTAAAATTGAAAGAGTTGTTCGGTTTGTTACATAATCCATTCTTGCATACAAAGGTCCGACGCATTGCACTTAGTTGATAATAAAGAGAGATGTAACTTAAAAGAGACAAAAGAAACCCAAATCAAACGACGATAACTCTCTCGTCACTTTTCCCAAATCACATTTTGATATGAGTAATGCCTATAGAAAATAAACTCAACGAAAAGAACCCGTTAGTTAAATTATCCATGTAGAAATGAATAGATGTATAATTTTCCAAATCTTTTCGTTTCTCCGCGATCATTTTTTCTATTGAAATACATTGTTCTAACTATTCTCTACGTAGAATTAGTGATTAAATATAAACGCGAGCTTGGCTAATATTAGACAAGAGTCTTCCATTTACAACCATTATAAGAGTGAATAGTTTCAAGTTCTTTATAGGATCCTCCTGGAACCTTGAACTTACATGTTGGAGCATGTTCATATTTTTTGGAATCCATAACTTACCCTGCATATTCTAGAATTTGAAATCTATCTTACCACATATTCTGGGGTCTAATAGGTTATATATATAATTTTTAATTAAGTAAAATGGAAGCGAATGAGATGGTAAAAATGAAAAATTCCTAAGTATCAATAGCAACAATCTTTAAAGGTGAACACGTAAAATAAAAGAAAAGGGATAATTTAAAACACACAACATGAAAAGCTAAGGATCACGAGAGCTCAAAGAGAGCACGGTGCGACTTGGACTTGATGCCAAAAACGTCGCATTAGCGTGTATCGGGGTTTGGGATGTACAAAACGAGCAGGCGTGTTTATTGATGAGACTTACTTCGGTACATGGTAAGGATGCATGGAGGAAAAATGGGAAACATCAATCAAAAGGGGTTTCCGGGGGGAGCTTGTGGCCATGTTCGATGCAACTACTGATAGTAAATGACGGGAAATGGCAAACATGTCTGGAGGAACAGCACGATGTTCTAATAGTTGTCGGAAATGACTTCCGCGAGCAGTTGTTGCTTGTATTTGCTGTACGGAACATCCCCACCCTCTTGATTGTCCAAAGTATTGGGGTGAGGCGTTTTGCATGTGGTGGCAATTCATTTTAGATGTTATATTGAATTGAAAGTGTCTTTACCCTTCATCCTTTCTATCGGGTAGTTGGCTTCGTTCTTGATTTTTGACTTGGAACTTTTGTTACGAAGAAAGCTGAAATCATGTAAAAATTCTAGATCCAAGTATTGAAGTGAGATAATTTCTTGATTCTCCCATTTCATTTTCTAATTCGGTTTCTAAAAAAATGGAACCGGAATCGGTTCGGTTGGAGGCTTTATCATGAAATCATACTCGCCTCTAATTTCTTGGACCCGACCCGAAATGACCCGAGATATAGTCCAAGCCCAGCCTTAATCCACGAAAGAGGCTCAAAAGCCCATGTGGAAAAAAACGACGTCGTTTGGACATCTCCTGCTCTCCCGTAAACCCTACAGTCCAACATCGCAGACGGAAACTCGTTCTTGCTTGAATTGCTTCTCAGCGAGCGAGCGAGCGAGCGTGACAGAGAGGGAGAGAGAGGAGGACCAGGCATGGAAGCGACGAAGCCCGAAGCCCGATGCGGCGGACTACGAGGCGTTTTGCCAGAGCTGTTCAGGCACCACATAATAGAGTCCTTCGACCACCTCGTGGCGGCCGGTTTGGAGACTATGCTCCTCAAGATGAAGCCCGTCCAAATTGTCGATTCCTTCTCCAACAAGACGCTTAAAAATATCATTTTTATGTGTTGGAATTACTACCCCGCTACGTTCATCTAACCCTTGGAGAGGGAGGCGAGACCAATCTGGGAAAAGATGGCATTTTGCCGCAACAGTTCTTACAAAATCACAAGAGAAATTGAAAGTAGTCCTCCTTCCTTCAATCCGGCGCGGTCGCCAACGCGGTCCTCCTTGCCGGGACGTGCGGGGGACGCCCCTCCGGAGAGAAGGAGCACTGAAGGCGCAGGAGCTGCTGCGAGAGGGACGATTTCGGAGGCTTCCTGAGAATTTCGGGCTCGAATTCTTGGGACAGCGAGGGCTTCGACGGGGAGGTCGAGTCGGCGGTGAGGAAGGATGATGAGGAAGGGAGGGTTGAGCAGGGCTTGAGCGTCTCCTTCAACGCGTGCAGCGACATTAGAGATAGAGAGAGAGAGAGAGAGAGAGAAAAGTTGCAGGCAGTTTTCGGGAATCTGAGAGAGAATCCTCGATTCAGTTCGGTTCAGCTTGTATTTCCGCACCCCGCTGAAATCAAGACGGAGGAGACTCGGGATTTGAAAAACAAAACGGGTGGGTCGGTCGGCGGGTCGGTTCTCTAAGGCGGTTCGGGTTTGGTAACCCAAGTTACGGGCCTTGCGGCCCATTTGGGGCGGTCAGGCCCACAATCCTAAAGCCGACCGTTCAGTCGTGCCTTTTTTTTTTTTAACTCTAATTTCAGAATAATGAATTAGGAACAACCAAAAGTTATGAATTTATCGATTTATGCGTGTAATTAGTAATTTCTGCTTACACGAGAGAACCACTCAAATATCTATTTAGTTATCAATGCTAGACTAAATTGGGAGGCTAGTTAATTTACAAAGCAAGTTCAATGGATCTGAAAATTTCTCATTTGATAAATTTTAAGTAGAAATTCTAGACTAACCGTCCCAAGACAAATGTCACATGAACCATAAAATAAATGTTGTGTGAAATCCAAAATAAAATGAAAATTTCTTTTTCTATTCCTTGCTAGAGAAGCGCAAAAAGGAGTTGAATCACCTCAACAATCGAATTCAATTGAGCACCAAAATGGATCAAGTCCGGCTTCAATTGATTCTAGTCATGACCCCAGCCATGTCCATCATATTGCCGTCCTTGTTCAATCCATGCTGCGACCTCAATTATTTCTCAAGCCATACAACAACATCGGAGGATTTGTTATGTCAGAATTGTAGGTGGTAGAGGCCTAAGACTGCTCGCCTCAAATAGATAAGTCTAAGCAATCCATTCCTTTCTTAGAACTAACAAATTAAAAGAAAAAAGGTAAGTATCCCAAAATCTAGATCTAGACATTAGGAAGCTGAAATCCAAACCAGGTCATAACAGCACACTTAACCCATAGGATCACTCGATAGAGTGTTCAACAAAGCTCGTTGGAAAATAACGGTAATTGCAGTACGGCTGGCCCACAAAACCCACCAATGGAATCTTAGACGAGGGGATTGACCATGAGTTTTCAAAGATGAAGTTTAATAAAGATTATGACATGTGGCGGCCATCTAGGGACTCAAAACATTAAAGGAAAGTTGAAGACCAACTCAAGAAAGATCCATCAATCAGAAGAGTACCAATCATTGGAGTTTGCTCTAGTGGCTACCATTCTTAGATAAGAAGGGGAGGTGGAGATTCAAATTTCCACCTTTTCAAAGGGTTTGGGATGGAGATGATGTAGTTTTGAGAGTGTAAGAATATAGTAAGACATAACGTGGGATAAAAAAGAAGAAGAGAGTACCAAAAAAAGAGAGAGTACCCACAAAAAAAAGTCTTTACATTCAGTAAGCATCGGCATTAATCACTAAGTAATGAGTTAGACTCCACAAAAGAATTCATCATTCAATGTTTTCAATTGCTTAACTTTAAATCATTAATTACAATTAACCAATCTCATTATCACGACGATTAGCTTAGTCTTTCTGTTGATGTAGCTTCATTGTAATAAGACAAGGGGGAAAAAAGTCTTCCTCTTATAAGCTGGTTTAAGCTTATCTTTGATATGAAAAGATGTGATTTGACCATATTGCATAAGCTATAGAAGCCTTCTGTAGATAGTAAACATATGCATGGAGAGGTTGGTAGCCAAATACAGGATGGACATGAAGAACAAATTGTTCATGTGAAACGTAAAACAACAAGAGAGAAAATGAGACGCAATGGTTATAAATGGCTGAGAGCACGCCTTCTTTCTCAATAATATACAATATGTGATTATTTACAAGATATGCCTCATGCCTTTGTAGACACTAACACCACAGACATGATATTCCTCAAGATATGGGAGGAGTTTGCATGAGATACCATTGTCGGTTGTCAAGTGAACTTTAGTATACGAGAATATCTTCAGCTTCAATTTGAAGTATTACTATATTTATGGAAATCAATCATGTCTAGGTGATAGTGCAAAAAGGGCGTCCTTTGTCTTCAAAATGGAGTAGGGGGAACATAGGCATGCTTTTGGAGGAAGAGATAACAAAAGAAAAAACCAAAAATTACAAAGAGGAATAACAAATGAGCTCACTCAGCACTCTCAAATTGGTGTCCCTAAATTCACATTTTCTGCAAATGACATGGCTTTGATTGAATTGAGGGAGTAACTCCAAAGCTCAAAGTATGGGACGTACTGGAAGAGGAAGTTTCATCTATACAACATGAAGAAGAAACTGGATTGTAAACCTGGGAGGAAGAGGGCAGCAACTAGCAACAATGCTTCAGCACAAATGGAGGATCAAGAAATAGCAACAACAAGCAAATTAGATACCTTTGCTTCATTTCGGCAGGTGATAATGTATTGATGGAGAAGTTGTAATTGACATAAAAGCATGATGGATGCAATTGAAAAAGTGTCTGAGTTTGGCATTCTGTATAGGTCCGTGGTAAAGTTGTCTATGCTCAATGTAAATAAGCGTTATGAAGCTAATGTCTTGATCCATACGTTAGACGTAAACACACGGTCAACCGCTTTAATTATACCTAGGGATAGCTTATTCTAACCTATTCACAAAAAGAATGTCGATAGCCATTTTCTTCTTCACACATTTTAGCATCACAGAATGGGAGATAAAATAGGTTAGACATCATAACAAAAGTTCCTTATCAAGTATATAGCATGCTACATCATTTAACTTGCATTGCATCCATATGTTCATTGATGCTCAAAGGAAGATTTGGATCCAGATAACGAGAGTGTTGTTAATATCCTTAGGCTACTGATGCAAGCCACATAGTTCAAACTTTGAGAAATGGCAACCAATGTGTTGCAACCTTCCGAAGGTGCACCACTCTAGCATTTGACTAATAGATTATTAAGCTTAAATTTGGCTCGGGTTTTCCAATGCCCATATCAATTTGCAACTTAATTCAAATTCTTAATGTGTAAATCAATTTTATTTAAAAGTCGCCATTATTAGTTTTTGTGGGTCAATTACATACTCAAGCAAAATATCGGGAGAATTACTTTACTTCATGAACTAGAGATTCAATGAGTTTGGAGACTTGGTTACGTTAAATTACTCTAACACTATTTTGATACCATTTCATTTTTTGAAAAACTTGGATTGATTTTAACCTAAATGACTAACATGTAGGGAGTGCTAATGCGAGCGCGCAATTATTTAAAATAACACTCAAGGAAAACAACACAATAAATGAATTGCAGAAATAGTCAAGTAAAACAATCATGTGGTTTTTGGGTTTTGCTTTAATCCTAACACGAAAATTAACTATTTATGTAGGAATGAAGTTTTAATTAATTTTTGGTTCTTACACTCTTTAAATGAAGGCTAAACTAGGATGCAATGCACGTAATGCAAACTTAAGCCTAAATGCGACTCTAGATTAAACTGTCCTACATGACATGCAATTTTATTTAAATAAGACTAACATGCAAATTATATGACATGCATATCATATATATTTTTTATTAAAAATTCGGAATAAATAAAAATCCAAATTTAAACATGCAATCTATCCTATCCTAGAAGGAATCTAATTTGTTCTAAGATGATTTTTTTTGTATTTTTTTATTAATCTTGTAAGTAAAAATTACTAGAATAAAATCCACTCTTCATCCCATCCATCCCAAGAAATAATTAGATTAAATCCTATTTTAATTAGGAAAAACCTTGTTCCATCCACTAAATATTATCTAAACATGCATTCCTATCTAGTAAGGAAAGTCTACTCTAGATTATATTCTAATTTTATTCTATAATCTATCCTAACCCACAATCTATGTTAGCTAGGCAATGTTATTTAGAAATCTTATCTATCCTTTCATTATATCTCTCTCGCACTCCTAAACGGCCGATACTCTCATTAATATGTTATTTTCGTGGTGATTTATAGAGGATTCTGTAATATACACCCTTATCAATAACCCTTATCTATAGATATGTACTTTTTGATTTGTTGCTTTATTAGACACCCTTATATATATAGAGGTCTGTGGGCTCTTCAACTCCTCACCCTTCTGACCAAACAAAAGAAAGAACTCCGTACCCATCTCTTCCACCACCCCCATGACCACCCCCATGGATCTGGCCGGACTCCTCCAATTATGCTACTATGCTCTTCGCCGGGCAGAGGTGACGAATGTTAGAATGCGATACAATCTGTCTGCCATGTGAGTATTACAATTCTTTCGTCTGATTTTTTGTTTTATTGGATCTCATGTATGTCCTTTTATATCTCCAGCCAACCCCAACGCCAGTACCATGAAGCAATTGTAACCACGTTGCGGAATGAGATGAACGAGGTCATCGATTTGATCAAGAGGCATGAAATCTTAGTTTTGCATACGGTGTTGGAAGCAAAGTTATTCACTCGTTTACTGCCGGAACACTTTAATGATCGCGGTATCCTCCATCGTGTGAAAATCGGCACTGTTGGCGACTACACCAGGTGGAGAATCGGCTGCGTGCTGGTAAGGGCTGGACTCAAGAAGGGCGACGGGGACTTCTTCCACTTCCCGACCTGATTATTAGCAAAATATTTCAGTTTGTGCAAACGCCATGTTTGTTGTCGGTGCATTTATCTCTTCACCAATTTAGATGTTTTTATTTTCCCTGGTCGAATAGCTATGCAGCTTTTTTTATAATTTGCTTTTACCGAGCATGATATATCTTGCCCTCACCCCAATCCCCCTGGTGTGGGTTTACTAACAGTTACTTATCTAAGCAATTTTCTTTTTTTCTTTTTTTTTTACATACTACTCCAATGTGCTTTAACTTGATTTGGTGTATAATATGTAGGCAATCAAACTGAGATCTCTTTAGAACCAATGTTAAATAAAACATTCTAATGTAAGTAGAAAGAACTTTTTCTAAAGCTGTATCCTAAAAAAAAATATGTTTTGAGTTTGAGTTCAAAACAAAGGAAAATAAATAAATGAAGAGTGGAAAGCTAATATCAAATTTCCGAATCAAGCCAAGCCGAATATGGTAACTTTCCTTTGGCGAGCTGGAGTCACTGAAGGAAAATACAAAAAAAGGTAAGTCGAATTGCGTGGGGTTTCCTCTGGTAGTTGAGGTGGGATCTTCGACAGATCGAAGTTGGACTTCTGGCGGAGGGTTTAATATGATATTCCCGAGATTTGTTAGTTACATGCATTATACATGTTGACATGCGCCAGAGTAACTCGTGGCTTGGCAGAGGGAATTTCATGACAATTACGTCCTGGCATCCTTCTTCGTATAGAAGGGTACGAGTGTTCTAGCAAATTAAATTCGTTAAGCATTGTGCATGAAATCGAAGAAATCGAAGAAGAATACAAGTGTTTTTTGGCCAATTAAATTCTTATGTTAATCTATGTATAATTTCCTCATGAAATTGGTTCAGTTCTGGATAGGTTTTGGGCTGATTTTGGAGCGAATAAAATTGAATCGGTTCTCAATTCCCAAAAAAAAAATAAGGGTTTTTTTTTTTTCCATTTTTGGGTTCGGACTTATACATGAGAATCAAATTCGAGCAGATTGCAAGGAAAATGTTTTAAAATCATAGTTTTTCTTTTGGATGATGACACAAATTATTAATCTAATTTGATTTTTTTGAACTTTTAATATGTTTAATGTGATCATTAAACTATTCCCAAATATCCGATTTAGTCTATGAGGTTTAATTTAGTCCCTCGACTTTTCGTGAAAAAGTGAAAAGTTTTTTATAATTACGTGCTATCACTCAGATCTTGGAATATTTATTAATTTCAATCCCCTTTCTACATTGACAAAGAGTATGGCTATATCTTTAGTTTCTCATTAGAGTTGTATCAAGTTGATGTTCCTCTTATTTTAGTTTTGCTAATTTATAGATTTGACAAAATCTAATTAAAAAATTTCAAAACACAAAAAATCAAAAAAATTTACTGGCCAATGGCCCGCTTTGAACTAAAAAAAGAGAGAAAAAATAAAAGAACTAATAAAAAATCGTTCCATATGCTAACCGCGGGGAAACAATTTTTCTTTATGTTTTTAGGCTCTATTTATTTTATGGAAAATAAATGATTTGAAAATTATCTTTATAAAAAATGAGTGCTTGTAGCCTTTAAAATAATTAGTTATTGATAATAATTTATATTCAAACATTTTTGTGGACGATGAAAATAATTTTATTAATTCATTATTTATTTGAATTTATACAAGCGATCATATTTTTTTAAAAGGTCTTTCCTAATCATCATTGCCAAAACTAGTTTGCAGTAAGGACAACCGAACCGAATCAATAAGGTATGATCCCGAACCAAATATGAATCAAATCGAAAATCTAGTTTGGTTAAATTTGGTTCGATTTTTTGATTTTTGCCTTACTTATCGGTTTTTCGGTTCTCAATTTTTATTGAGGATTTCGGTTCGGTTTTTGACACCCTTAATTGTTGGGTTGTCGCCTAGTCCGGCGCTATGTCTTCTTCGTTGGCAGTCAAGGTTTCTTTTGCTCTCTTGTGCGGAAAAAATGGTAGTGGAAATGGTTTATTCGAATTTGGGGGTAAAGCTATGGAGATAGGATGCGAATACCTGCTTTAAGGTAGAGCTGTTGGCTCGTTCTTCTTTGGTCGGCAGCAAACGCCACCTACTGGTTTGGTCCGGCGGTACAACTTCGTTTTTTCGGAAAAATTTACAAGAGTTATGTTGCCTTTGAATTGAGATGATTTTTCTTATTCATGTCGAAAAGATTCTAATCCCTGAAATCCGTCAAATGCAACTTGTTGTTTCCATCAGCTTAGTATTTTTGAAGAGCCTAAGATAGCGAATCTTGAAAAAAAAAAAAAACTGTGAGAATGGCTAAGAGCTAAGGAAATGCTTTTCTCCAAGGGTCAAAGATCCCACTGTTGAAACAATTTATTTATGAAATACGTTTATTAGAAATCCTAAAATTTATCGCGAAAATGTAATTAAGTCCTAAAATTTACAAAAAATACAATCAAGTCCTAAAATTTATCAAATTAGTGCAATCAAGTTTTAAAGTTAATACTGTCAATTTGACTAGTGAAAAATGCTTACGTGGAATTTTAAAGAATTGTTGCTGACCAAGGACTTTCTTATGCTTTCCTAGCAGGATGCTTCAGCATTATCGCGAGGTAACATCCTAATCTTATGATTGCCTTCTATCCTAAATACTAAGATCATGCGGTGGCTTATTTTGTCTTTTGAGTGACAAAATTCAATCTCAAGTCTAATGTCTGATTCCTGCTTGGTTCTTTGGCGAAGCATCACTAGATAGAAAGGGTAGCGAGGTTTCTGATTTTACAATAAAATCTTTTTTTTCGAAGCACAAAGTAAAAAGGTTAGGCTCATAATTACTCGTCTCTTACCCAGTATAGCATGGCCTTAGAGAATAAAACAATCCCAAGGGGTGCAATTTGTGCTATTTCTGACTTCATCGAAGATCTCGGTTCAAGATGTTCAGTGCTAAACAACGTCAACAACAACCTCGCCTTGGTAGGCTAAATTCACAAGTTCCAAGCATTCACATAAGTACCATGTGAACTTATTGGACTCCATTGTTGTTGTATATTTCTTCCTGAGTAATTGAAAACTCCATTGATTTTTCCAGAATCTGGCTGTCTTCTACCAAGCTTACCTTCGAATGTGACAGCTTACCGGTGAATTTTTGTGTATTAAGGTCACTATAGAGATCCAAATTCTTCTCTTTTTGGTTGGCATCTCAACGGGCGTGAGTACCTGTATGGTCTTTATGCAGCATACATTTGAGAAAGTCACTGATTGCTGAATCAAGCCCTTTTTCTTATTTTTCATTTATATCAAATGGAGAAACTGGATTACAAAGCCTAAGAGGCTTATCTGGAAATTATTGAGTCAGTTGGCCCCAGGGCTTTGGAATGGATGTAAGGTGCATGGCTTGATGTGAGATTGTTTCTACTTAATTAGTAGAACTTCCGCAGCAGTGTTCTCTTTCTATAGCGAAATTCCATCACTTTTAAGATCTTCAAATTTTTCGTAGACAGGGAGAAAGAACAATTCGGCCTAAAGTTCAGTTTACACGGGACGAGTCTTCGCTTCTGATTCACTTGCTAATTTCCAGCGAACGGTTGATCTATCTCATCCTTACCCAATCTTCCAAAAAAAAAAAAAAAAAATCTTTATCGTGAGTTTGGAACCTGTTAGGGAAGAACCCTTATCTCACGCACTCCACTGCGAATCATTAGTATTCTGAAGTCTCAGATAAAAAAAGTCTAGCTTAAAAGCGCATGAAGTGAAATAAGCAGTGGAATAACTACATGTGGTTAAAAAAAAAAAAAAAAAGATGAGGGGAATAAGAGATCGGTGGAATAACTAGAAAAACAGAAGATGCGAGATCAGTGGAAGAACTTAAAAAGAAAGATCATTCAGGAAAGTCGAAGGTCAGCTTGGGGTCTTCTGATTCTAGTCCGGCCAAATCCAAAACTGTCCACATCTTCCTTGTGTCTCACTCGCCACCTGGCTGCCACCTATCCGCACCGTTCTCAGGGAAAGGCGCTTACCTCTCCAAAATCAAGCGTGCGAAGGCTTTCGCTTCCGCAACTGTATTGAGGACGAGGACTTCCTTGCTATTGATGGAGTCGACGATCTGAGCGAGAGCATCTTGAGCTGCATTTCTTTGAGCTTGGGCTTCTTTCTTGCTGTAAAAGAACGTTATAAGAAAAACATTAGAGCCAACAAATAAATAAATAACTAGAAAAGATAAAGATCAAATAAATTTCATCACCCTGCCTTTCGGGGTTTCCTCTCAGTCTGATCAGCTTCTTTTCGGCCTTCTGTAAAGCATCGTAGCATTGGAGGAGGGTGGCAGCGTCACTACTACTCCTACTGGCCGCCATTGGAGTGGAGGTTTTCGAGAGAGGGGGTTGGTGGTGGTTACAGAAGTAGAATTAAATCTATATATAGAGAGTAAATGAGAGAGGGGCACCAAGCACCAGGATCACATCTTTGGCACCAGGATCACGCCTCTTGTGAGCGAGAGAAAGTACTGAACAAGAGAGAGGATCGCATCTCTGGCCCCAACATCACACCTCCTGCGTTTCACGCAACTAGCCTGCAGTGGCTTCTTCTTCACGCCACCATTTGTCATCTCGCATGCTCCATGCCATTATCGTTATGCCATTATCGCTAAAGATCCAAAAGAAGGAGCAGGGACTCGGGGCAAGACAATTGAAGTAAGATGGGGAAGGAGAGAGAACGCCTCGGCTGGAGAGAGAATGAAGGAGAGAGTGGATGCAAGAGACGAGGGAAATAAAAGCGTGCCGGTCGCCTGTGCAGGTCTATTGATAGGAGAAAGAAATTTTTTTTTTTTTTTTTTTTGTGTCGATGATACTCAAGTCACTCTCTCGTCATTACGTCACTCCCTCATAATGACCAGAAGAGTGCGCCTTAATGAGAGAGCGACAACATATGCTCCCACATGCTACACAGAGAGTGACAGAAAACGCTTCTGTCTCTGTGTCTCATTCAATCTATTCTCTGTGTGCTTATAATCGAGTTTAAAAATTGGAAGATGGACGTCGACATTTATTTGTTTGCATTGGTAATCCTTTCGGTTTAAGGATGAAGCGTGCTTGCGATGTGATTACAAGTTTTGTTCAATCATAGTGTATAAATATGCACAAACTTATTAACCAAAAATACCTGTACATATTTCTTCTCGCTCTGATTAATTTGGGGTTTGTAACTTTTCAATATCTCACTAATCTTCCTCATATTAGTGGTTTGTAATCTCAGGCATTGAGAGAGGGGGTGGGGGATGGTAAGTAGTGTAGCCTATAGCTTCAATCAGTGATATTATTGATCAAAACCCCGGTCAAAATCAACATATCTTTTCTTGAAAGGAGAGATTAACAGCAAAATCATTGTTCACAATACATTTATTAACTTTTCAAGATATTTGCGTAATATTTAGATGAGAGTTATGTGTGCATAGATACCTAATATCTTTTTTTAAATTTTGCACAAATGTCCATCTTTTAAAATTGGGAGTCAATTCCTCATGAATTGCTACGTTAGACTTGTTATGGATGGCCTAAAAACAAAGCATGACTAATTCATGAGGCTTCAAAAATTAAAAACTTAAAAAACAATTTCTTATTCTTATGTTTCTCTGTCTGAAAGGCAAGGAAAGAGCGAGTTTGCATTGAGAATACTGCTCAAATCTTTTCTTTCTTTCGTGGGTGGAAACGTGAACTCCCTAGTTTTATATTGATTTAGTTTTGCTGGAACAATTTTATATTAGTTAACATAAAAAAAAAAAAAAACATAATTTGTTTCACAAGCTACTTAATCATATTCACCAGAGTTTTTTTTTAATATATGCATAAATACTTTTAACTTTATCACTATTCAAAAAATGCACATAAATTATCAATACTACACATATTAGGTATGGTATAGCTACTAAGGGTGTGCATGAAAACACTTTTTCTCTATTTCTCTATTTTTTTTGTTCTCAGGAACAGGTTAGAATAGAAATTTGTTTGGTAATGCAATTTCCTTTTTCTATTTCTAAAATAAATTTCCACTCAAAAATAGATTTGGAACATAATTAAAAGTTAAAATTTTTAACTTTTCTATTTCTGGAACAAAAGTAAAAAATAAAAAATCTTCTCATCATTCGCTCTCGTCATTACTCAATGCCCACCAGCCTGCTCCCCATCATTGGCCCACCGCATGCCTCCGTTGGTCGCTGGTCGCTATCCATCCCCCCTGGCCATCCTCGCCCCCCACTGCCGGTCACTGCTGGCCCCTCATCACCATCTAGGAATATGAAATTTTATGTCTCTATTAAACAAACTTTTATTTCAGGAACATAAATTTTATATCAATATCAAATACCTATTTTACTTCAAAAACTTGTCTGAAGAATAGAAATGGAGAAGATGATTTCTTGAACAAAATCTTTATCATGCGTGCCCTTAATTATATTTAATTTAAGTAAAAGTTACATCACAAAATCAAGGAGACTTAAAGTAATTGTGGGACAATTAAAATGTTTGACTAAAGTTCTGAGGTGAATATAAGAAATGAAATGGGTACTAACAATGGCGGGACATTATAGGAATTCGCTAAATATTCTTTTATATATATAAATATATATTTCAAAAATTGGAAGCATAAAGTGTTAAAATATCTTTAAAAAGAATAAACAAGTTAACAACAATGGATCAAAGGGAGGAGGGCGAGAATCGTTATCTCCTAATTATTTGTTGCCTAGTGTAATTTTTAGGGATCGATTATTGTAGATTACATAGTGTGTGATAAAATTTTTGTATTTATGATTTCTACTCATAACTTAGAATTTTTCTCTAACTCCTTTCTTTAAACAAGAAAAAATGTTTGTGTTTGAAAAGCTTATGAAAAATCACGTACAAAATTACACATTAATTAAATTCAAGATGATAATGTCGTAAAAGTTACCAAAAGTCAAAAACAGAAGTCATCCAAATGGAGCTAGTTAATTTTACATTGGGTTAAATATGATAAAAACAAGTCAAGGAAAAATAAAAGGGTACCCTCTCTCTCGTTGCCCTTCTTTTCTTTTTGTTTTTCGCCTGTATTTTTTTTTCTTTGGCTTTACCTACGACTACTGTTAATCGCACGGGAGCAACGGGAACGCAATGGTTTTGTATCATTCGCTCGACAGTTAATATATCAGAAATTGCATGCAAAATTCTCCAACCAACCAAAGCCCAGCCTCGACCAAAAAAAAAAAAAAAAAGCCAAAGCCCAGCCAGTTCAACTTCAAGGGCGTAGCTTATTCAATGCTCAATATTTCAGAGCTCGTGTTTGAGTTTCCAATCCTTCATTTTAGCAGAGTATATATGTGAAAAGCTTCGCTTGCGCAGCTTCTTCTTCCTTTACATTAACATGCTTGGAAAGCATTTACCCTAAACAAATCAGAACTGAAGTTCAAGCACCAGGCCTAAAAAGGTAAGAGTTCATCCTAGGACAGCAAGAGCCGAGTGCCAGTTAAAAACGAATTAAAATCTAGAAGGATAAAAACAAATTTTCATGGAGCATCATCATCGTCATATCATAGCAAGAGTCATGCACTGCCTTCAACCAATTGAAACCTAGAGGATTGAACAGAAAAGGAGCCATTATCCAAAAAAGTGATCAACCGTGCACATTGTGCATGTGTACCTACATTTTCTGATACATGCTTATCTTTGTTTGTATTGTGATTGGAGAGTCCTCTACAGACACTGTTAGCAGAGGAGGGATCCAGTTTACTCACCATCCATCGCAGGACAATATCCTTACAATCATCAAAAGGAAATTGCATTTTGGCAAGTTTGGTCACAGCACTCCTTGACAGGATCGACTTTTTCACAAGCAGTTAGAAGTCTTGAGGTGTCCACGCTGCTCTCAAACTCGCCGACATCAATGATAGGGCAGGGGCTGCAGTGAGTTTCGTGGGAGAAACAGAGCGTATGCTCTGAAGAGTTCCATAGGCACCTTGAGCCTCTCGAATCATTATACAATCTGAGAGGCAGTGATTGGAATGAGTTGCATTTAAAGAAAGCATCTCAGAGTTTTTACTGGACTGCCCCATGAGAATGACCAACATGGCATCAAACTGAGGACAACATGCCACATTAGCTAAATACGGCGCAAATGAAGCCCTACAGCCCATCGCTGTTATACTCTTAGTCTAGAATATCATTCTGGCTGCATGCCTAGATTGAGCTTGAGCTATGTGCGAGCAATTCTTCGTCCCATTTTTTGAAGTTTTTGTTTCTCTTTGTTCAAATTGTGGAACGATGAGACAATCCCCTTTTTCTCTTCTGCACTTGGTGCTGATTTCCAAGTCAATTATGTTTACAAAGCATGGAAGTTTCCTCCTTGATAATTTAATCACTCTGCTTTGGCAAACCTGAGGTATGCCAACCTCAAAAGGAGGGCATTTCAAGTACGATTTGCGATGCTCTGCCATCATACCAAGTAAGACTGCCGCAGTTGATTCGATTTTCTCCTTATGCCAATGGTTGGGCTCACTAATTCTTATTTGTCTTGCATTTCGAATGGTGTAGGCAACCTAAAATCTCCTACTCTGGGATGCTCATGGTGGACCTCTGGTTTCAATACGACAATGGAACTGCTATATGTTAAAAACTTAATTTCGGTCATCTTCCTATAATGTCAAAGGCCAGTCTTTATTTCGTTCCTCATACCATCGTTTGGCTGTCAGTCCACTATAGTCTTTTCCTTTATGTTCGAAACTGTTTGCCTCGCATATTTCAGTCGACTTTCGCAGATGGATCTTTTGGTTTCTTATTAGTAGTGGGGCTGTTTTGGGTTTTCTTTTGTGTCAGTTTACCATCCTGGTCCAGTCAAGATTCTTCTTATCTTCCAAGCTTTCTTCTTTTCAAATTTTTTTTCCCCACTGAGTGCCAGTCCTTTTTTTTTTGGACACTTCCCACATTGTTTCATAGCCATCAATACTTCTCTAATGGAAACTTGATTGCAGAAAGGCTTTCCTCTATTAATTTCTTCCTGGTGCAACTTTGCTGAAATAAGGTTTCCATCAAGTGGCAATTATGCCACCTTCTGGTATAATGATGGGATTTTACTCATCCAGTAGCACTTTGCTTCCTCCACCAGACCCAGATTAGATCTCCCAATGTTAAGTTTCCTTCTTCATATAATGCTGCCTTACTTAAGAGCAGTTGTTCAACCAGTGAATCTGCTCTCCATGTGAATTGACGTTTCCCAGTTAGATGATTAAAACCAATGCATCAGCAAAGTCTGGATTGCCTTTTTCGCTTATTTTGGATCGCACTTACTTTTCTTGCACAGTTGTGACTCTTTCAATAAGCGTCGTCAATATTATGATCGAGTGATTGATATTTTTCTCCTCTCTAAATCGTTAGGTGGTTTGCATGCATTTTTCTCCTTTTCAGAATTCTGTATTATAATTTGGTGAACCAGCATTTCCCTAGTCTTGCTTCATGCTAGGCTCCATAGAAGACATTGATGAGGAAACCCGACAATTGTTTGTGCCAAAATTTCCTAATTTTCATGTCTTTTACCCAGCTTTTGTGATGTCTAACCCTCTGGTGTTGCATTAGAAGTAGGCAATGGTTCAACTTGTCTGCCTTGCTATGCAATGTAATCTGGGATATACCAGGGTAAGGCGAATGCTATTGAGTATGATAATGACTGCACGATATCTTTATATATGTCTTGTAGCTATTATGCCAACATGTTGCTCTTAATCTAGTATCTCGAACACTACTGCTCGAGTTGGTTGAGATCATGGATGCACTTGCCATGTTGCTGGAACTTTTGAATATTGGATGTTCTTTTTCTTTAGTTTGTACGGTTTGCTTTTGTTTTCCATCTTAGTTATAATGCTTTGAATTTGGACAAATAGGTGTATCCTTTCCATACTGAAAAATTGCGGACTATATACACGTCAAGGGAGGACTGGAAATAAAGAAGATCGGGAATGGTAGATGGTGTTGAATCAATCTGTCTTTCTTCTAGTTAATTGAAGTGATCATTCATTTCGAGACGATTATGAAAGATTGTTGACACCCGAATTTTTGTCGATCCCTTTTAAATACCCATTTATTTTTTGCAAATATGGATATATATATAAATATATATTAATTCAGAGAAAAAAATTCTGATTAAAAAAAAAAATCAATCGGCTGGGCTGGCATAGTCCGGCCCATCCCTTTTTACAAAATGTGGCCCTAATACAATCTCTCCTTGGGCCTTTTCCCTTTTATTTCTTTTCGGCCCGTTTCCCTTTATTTCTCCCCTTGGCCCTTTTAGCTTATGATTTTAGAGCCCAGCCCATCTCTCCCGGATTCACTCATTCAGCCCACCTTACCTCTTGGATCTTCCCCTCATACACGCTCACACACCAGCAGCCCACCGAGGGCCTCTTCCAATTTTTCCTCCGTAGACGCCCACATACAGACAGAGACGGGCAGAGGAGGGAGACGAGGTGGACGACAGCTGAAGGATGAAGGACGGTACGACGAGGAGCATCGCGCGCGACGCAGTACAACCTGTCGAGCAACGCCTGGTGTCGTCCTTGGAGAGAGAAGGCAGAGGTGAGCTGAAAAGGGAGACGAGAGGGAGATTTTGGGGTTCTTCTGTTGGAGGTTATAGGTTTGAGAGAGAAGAAAGTGTTTTATGTTACTTGAAGTATTACACCAAGAGACGTCAAGTTTGGAACGTTCAACAGTAAAGAAATCACAGAGTTTATATATATACGAGTTCTAGCGTACAGAAACCCTATGTGAGTATTTTTGGATTATATTAACAATATAACATATTATTTGGATTATATATATGCAAGTTATTGCTAGCATTTTTTGGTTTTGGGGGTGCAATGGAGAGCTGAAGAATGAAAAAAAAAAAAGAGAAGCGAAGAGCAAACGGAGGAGAGAGCTGGAGAACCGGAGAAGACAATAGCAAAAAAGGGGGAGCAGACAACGAAAGGAGGAGAAAGGAGCAAACGGATGGAGAGAATGGCTTATGGCCATGCCTGATTCTGTCGCCGACGTTTCCCCGCTGCGCCTCAACTCCGGTAACGGAAGTAGCAGAAACAAGGGAAGCAAGAAAAAAGAACATAAGAGAACAAGAAAGAGAGAGCCTGGCAGACCGAGCAGAGAGGGGGTGACCGAGAGAGAACAGCCCAGGCCGAGAGGAAGCTCGAAATGTGGTCAAAAGCCGTCGGAGTCCCCACCGTCAGCCACCGCTCGCCGTGCCATTTCATCCGAGCCAGGTAAGCTTCTCTGGAAAAGCATTTATGTTCGGTTCTTGCGAGTTGGCGGGCCGGAGCTCGCGCCGACCAGTTCGCGCAGGTTTCCGGTGAACCTCCGGCGCGCCTCAGCCCTGCGAAGAAGAGGACCAGGAAAAAAAAAAAAGAAAAGAGGGGCCTGGGCCGAGGGTTCGTATTAGGATGGGGCTGGGCCGGTCGTAATTTTTCGTATGGGCCCAATCTAAGCTTGGGCCATTTTTTTTAAGAATTAGAAATGGGCTTTTTTTTTTAATTTTGTTAATGGGCCATTTTAAATATTTTGACCGGGCCGTTCGGCCAGCCCGGTCATTGCTCCAGCCCGGACCGATAGGGTCCGAGTCGGTTTAGTAGGGCCGGGTCACCCACCCGGTCCGAATCGCCTTTTTTAAAAAATTTAAAAAAATCTAGAAAAATCAAAAATTTCAAAGAAAATCTTTAAAAAAAAATCTTTAAAATTTTCAAAAAATTATTAAAAATTAAAAAATGTTTTTATTTAATTTCAGAAAGGTTATAAAAGTTTGTTTTATTTTTTTGAATGTTCAAAAATTCAAAAAAATAGAAAAAAATTAGAAAATTCCAAAAAACAGCAATAAATGTTTTTCTGTAAAATTTTCAGAAAAGCCAAAAAGAAATACAAAAATTTTGAAAGTTTTGTTTAATTTTGAAAAATTCGAAAATATTAAAAAATATAAAAAATGTAAAAAATATAAAAATTCAGAAAAATCAGAAAAATTGCAAAAAAATTAGAAAGCCCTTAAAAAAAAAAAAAAAAAGACCAAAATTGAATAAGTCTTTAGGGCTCTACAATAGGTTTTCCTCGTTTACGATATTAGGTTATTCCTGCACATTGTTTTACAATGATATTTTGGATATTATTTCCTTACTTTAGAACGATTAGGACAGTCCTTAAACTTCTCGAATAGGTTGCCATGGCCTCACAATGCACGATCAAGTTAGGTACAAAAAGGGCGTTAGTCATGTGACTAACGTAATCAAGGCCTCGACCCTAGAATATCTGGTTGCATAAAAAGCGAGACACGCTCTCATGTCTCGATTGATTCCTAGTCGACCTCAATAGACTAGTGGCAACTCCTTATTTGAAATTTTATGAATATCCCAATATAGCGCGGGGTATGACTTTAGAGAGCCCAGTTAATTAAGGATCGTCGGCCCGAAATTAACAATACCCCTAAACCTATATTTTTTGAAAAAATTTAGGTCGCAACAAAGATGCATACTGCCATGGTTGTTAAGTAACGGTTGAAGATCCATTATTCAATTTTGCGCAGTCAAAGCTTTGCTACTTGAGTGGTGCTGATGGACGCAGTGGAACCCTGCAAGCTTTCATTATTAACCTTTTTCTTTGTAAAGTTTGTTAAATCCCATCACTTAGCTTTACGGTGTATTTATGAACACGCTTTTCGTTTCCTCTGAACTGTTTATTTTATTGTGATCACATCCGAGTCCAATTTATATTTCAGCCGATAAGCATGGTGTGGAGTTCATTTTGTGACTGATGAGAAGGATATACAGACAAAGCAGTAGTAATGAGGTTTATTTTTATACACGGTGCATGTAGTTGCTTTGAGTTATTTAGGTAGTTCATTTATTTGTACAGATCTGCATACAAATTTTCTGCTGTTTGACTCTACGAGCGATGGGTTAACAATATGGCATCTCATGGTAATTGGTATCTATCAGTGCAATAGGCTGTTATGCTGGAGAATCACTGTTAAATGCCTTCAGTGGTTTTTAGGCAATGACTAACCATTCTTCCGAATAAGTGTTGTTTGAATCTTGTATGTTCTTAGTAAATTTCATAAGCAGATTACCCTTAACTGGTGTTGGCAAGTCAAGATTCTTATTGTTTTTCCTATGAAATCGAAGATGCCATCAGTTCTGACTTACTCTTATGTTGTGAGAAAACCAAGTACTCTTGTCCCATTGATCAGGTGTGATCTTTCATATGGCGGTTTAAACTCTAACTTTGTTTGCTGTATTGGCCAGTTTGGTGTAAGCAAATACATTACCACTTTATATGGGCTCTGATTTTTTAAACCTTTTGCTTTCTCTCTAAAATGTGCTAGCTATTTCACGAATATCCATATGATTTGGGACTATGGTAGAAGAGGGATGTTGAAGGAGGGTTGTGTGAACAACTACTTAGCACAATTTTTTTCCTGTTGAATTTGTGGCCAACTTTGATTTGAGAAAATTAAGTCTTTTGTTTAATTATAATTAAAATTTTCCGTAGTCGAAAGTGGTTTTGTGTTTGCAAACTGTCTTCTATTATGACCTTGCAGCTTTCACGGATTAACGCATCCAGGTGATTGTGGTGGTTCCAATTCTGATTTAATCCCTTTTCAGGTGGATCAGAGAAGACCAGTTTTCTGTGACAGTTAATCTATGTTACCTTCAAAACAGTACTGCTAGGCTTGGATTTGGGTAAGTTATTCTGATTCTTTAACTAGTGACTGAAAACCTTTTCTCTTGAAATGAGGTTTTAACTGTTTACTCTAAATGATTTTTTTTTTTGTTTGGGTGGGATTCAGGCTAGAGAATACTTGCTTCCTGTTGGAGTTGTCATGAAGTTGCTGTAATTTTTTACTTCTGATAAGAATGGTTTTTGCCCTTTTTATTATCTTGGTTGTCTGTGGGATGTTGCAAATGGATAGTTGATGCACGTTACTTCCTTGTCGGCTAATGAAATTTATTTCTTTATCGTTAGTGGCAATTGACTTATATGTACAGTGGCAGTCTCATTTCATGTCTTGTGTAATGGTGAATTAACCTGCCAAATCTTTCATCTTGTTCACGTGTGTTGGCACCATCATTGGAAATTCTGTGATCTAGATGCGTCTGAAGAAGAAAGTGGTGCTTGGTGTACAATGTTTATGTGCATCTATTGTATGTAGGAATTCCAATGAGTGCAATCCCACTGCATTCCAGACGTTAGGAGCTTTTCCTCCTTGTCTGCTGCTAGAAGGATGGACATCTGTATGGACCTTACTACTTAGCTCATAGCTATTCATTTGTAGGTTCTTAGGTAGATGGTACTCAGATGCTCAGCTCCCTTCCTACCTTCATTCTTCTGTCTAGGTTGATGGAAGGATTTTACATATACTTACTCCTTTCATTCAGGTATTGCAAATCTTGTTCAGTGCCTCAAATTCTGTTTGAATTTTGATGGAAGATTTTTTTGTTGTTGTATAGTTCCTTCTATTTACTTTCTCAATCCTTCTAATAACTTATAACAGATATTATTTAGACGCCTTGAGTTCTGTTTGAATAACTGTATCTGCTATGAACTTGTGGAGTGATTACTGGTTGCTGGAAATTTCCCATGTCATGAATCATTAGGTCTTGGATCAGAGCCAAGATTGGTTTAATCGGCCATCAAGTTTTTATTGACCCTTTTCACCTTGCCCTTATTTGATGGTTGGGGAATGAGGCTTAGAGACTGTAGGGCAATTCTGTAGTTGAGCTCATTTTTCTACTTTAGAGCTTCGGCCATCAAGTTTTTATTGACCCTTTTCACCTTGCCCTTATTTGATGGTTGGGGAACGAGGCTTAGAGACTGTAGGGCAATTCTGTAGTTGAGCTCATTTTTCTACTTTAGAGCTTGAGAAGATGTTATGCAAATTAATACTTTTGCCTCCGCCTCCACTCTTGGCTGGCCTGCTATGTAACATCCTGGGTTCACCACTGTACACATATTGTCCACTTTGGGCCGAGACCTGCACGGTTTTAAAACGCTTATTGCAAGGGCAGAGGTCCACCTCTCCCAAGCCAACATATTGTCCTCTTTGGGCCCCGCACTGGCGCGGACGCACCGCCATCCCAGTCGGGCCACCCTCAAGGTTTTGTTCTCACCCCCTGTACATACGCATCAGAGTTACGCAGCGGCACAAGTGTGAAACGCGTATGTACAAGTAGAGAACATATATGCTTATAAGCTAGTCCAGGACTCCCTCCCTAGGTGATGTGGGACAAGAGACATATCCCCTCCTCCCTTGCGCACGTCCGAGGAACGAGGCGCGGACGCACCGCCATCCCTCCTCCCCGCGCACCATCGCTTGGGTCGTCACATTCTCCCCCCCCCTTCGGACACAGCGTCCTCGCTGTGGCCCCACACGCTGTCGGGAGTCGGCTCTGATACTACCTTTAACATCCTAGGTTCGCCACTGTACACATATTGTCCGCTTTGGGCCGAGGCCTGCACGGTTTTAAAACGCGTATTGCAAGGGCAGAGGCCCACCTCTCCCAAGCCAACATATTGTCCTTTTTGGGCCCCGCACTGGCGCGAACGCATCGCCATCGCACCCCAAAACTGCAAGAGAATGGAATATGACACAGCCGTCCTTCCACACGAAGGACGCAGCCTCAATATAACCAACAACCTGATATCAACATATATGAACTCAAACCCATATATATATATATATATCAGATAGACCAACACGTTGGCTACACATCAGAGTTTCTATAATCCTCCAAAATAATATTAACAATAAGAACTCAGTCAACTCAAAAGATAACAAACACTAAATAAGTTCTTCCTTAAGTCATACCAAAAAAAAAAAAAAATCAAAAGTTTCCCCCAACAACGCTCTCACTTTACTCGCCGCTAACCGAGGAACCTGAAAACATAAATGATGACTGGAATGAGCAACCACCGCCCAGTGAGTAATACATATATTCTAAGTAGATCGAGCAAGCACTATGCATGAATTCAAAGCAATTCCATAACCTTTAAACTCCATTCAATATATAAAATACATAATGAATTATATAGGAGTTACTCTTATACTCATATGAAAACTCATTTAAAACACCATAACAATACAAGAATCAATGGTCAAGTCCACTGAATAATCTCCATTCAAAATCACGCGCCAATGGTCTATCTATTGACTAATCTATTGTTCAATCTCTTACCATGGTCACGACACAACGCCTTGTGACAAGGCTACCAAGATTCCCCCTTGGCAAGGTCTCCACCTACAATGCCGGTGGCTTGGCCCAAAAGGATATCCTACCCGGTATGCATACCAACTTGCCCCTCAATGGGCTCACAGTAATAATGAGCAAAATAATCATCCTCAAATACCAGAAAATCAATCCATGAATTAATATAATAAACCAAACAAATACCTTTTTGCAATGTAACAATTCACAATTTCTCAAGTCATCCATATACTTTTCCATAAACTATTTGAAAAGCATTTATAAATATATTTTGCTTTCCAATACTTTGCATAATACGCTTTCCAAACCTTTATAAACAATAAAAAGGTAGTCCATGCCCAATCCGATTTTTATGCAATAATAATGTCATTTCATAACCTCATACTATATATAATCCATATAATTTTCTCAACATGAATTTTACAAATTCAAAGAAGATATAGTACAACTCACATCATCGCCTACGACCCAATAAAATGATATTTGAATCGTCAAATTCGCGGTCCTAACAAATAATTGAGGAATGAGTTAAAACCCGATAAAACTCTACTTCAATTATTAAGACAACTAAATCATGCCTTAACACTAATAAAATGACCCCTAAGAGCTAACAAAACGCCTAACAAAAGCAATTTATTCAAAGCCGTCCAAGAAGCGAGGCTAGGGTGCAAAACTTGATTATGCCATAACTTTCTCATTTGAACTCCGATTCAAGCAATCTTGTAGTCAAAACGAAGATAATTCCAAGCACTAGATGACCCATAAATTGGACAACCCAATTTCGAACCGAAACCGACAAAATCAGACCCCACAGTCACCGCGCGCATACTGTTCATCCAGCGGACAGAAGTTCAAAATTCCGTTTCGAACAAACCACAAGCTCAAATCCAATTCCATAAAATCTCACGGGTCCATGACGTCCTAAACTACCATTCTTATAAATTTTCATGACTCAAAAACTCAAAAATCGGACTTCGCCACTCAATATTCCCAATATTCCGAATTTGAGCCCTAAATTGGAAAAATGCTTCGATTGGAGGAATAAGAAGCACGTGTACTCACCGGGTGTTGCATAAAATAATTGAATCGGCTTTGCGAGGCTCTCACAACGCGCGCGTGCAAAACCCACTCCTTGTTTCCCTTTCTTCTTATGTCCCTCTCCTCTTTTCTCTCTTTTTCTTTTCTTTCCTGACTGGTTCAGTTTTCTACGAATGAAAATGTAACCGTTTATTCTCTCTCCTCTTTGAATTTTCAACTCTCTTTCTTCTTTTCTTTTCTTTTCTTTTTTTTTAAACCCAAGTGGGTCCCACTACTTCCAAAAGACCTGAATATTACATCATTTCCTCCTTAAAAAAAATTTCGTCCTCGAAATTTGAACTTGTCTTAATCCTCAAATAGATGCGGATATTTGCATCTCACTTCCTCCTCAAGTTCCCAAGTAGCCTCTCTCTCAGTATGATTTTGCCACTGTATTTTCACGTACGGAATAATTCGTCGTTGCAACACTTGATCCTTCTTATTGACGATGCGAATAGGGCGCTCCTCTTACATCAAGTTTTCTCTTAATTTCAACGGTGAAAAATCCAGTACGTGGTCAGAATTTGGCAAAATTTTCTTATAACAACAGTTATCATTCCAGCATTAAAATGGCACCTTTCGAAGCTTTGTATGGCCGAAAATGCATAAGTCCTATTTGTTGGGATGATGTTGGTGAGAAAAGATTACTTGGCCCCGAGTTCATTCAACAGTCGGAAGAAAAAGTTAGGTTGGTTCGAGAACGTCTCAGAACGGCTCAAAGTCGTCAGAAAAGTTATGCAGACCTTAAGAGACGCAAGTTAGAATTTAATGTGGGTGAGCACGTGTTCCTAAAGGTGTCTCCTACAAAGGGCGTAATGAGATTTGACACCCGTGGGAAGTTAAGTCCAAGATACGTAGGACCATTCTTGATCTTGGAAAAGATTGGTGAAGTTGCTTATAAATTGGCCTTGCCCCCGACACTCTCTATATATGTTTGTCTATGTCCTTTTCTCTATCTTTGCCGTGCTTCCCCTCATGTTATTGCTAATTGAGATCTTGACTATTATTAACGGGCGCTTGTTGACACCGATGATCATGAAATTTATACTAGTTTGACATGTTCCAATGATGAGAAATATGGGAGAGGGAAGGGTGTTGTGAGTACTCAACTTGTCAGTGAAAGGACTAAATGATTATACTGGATGAACTTCGAGATCTGGCTCTTTTTACACGATGCAGATGTCCGCAACATATCGCTACTCTTGACATTTCTCACCGTTCCCTGTTAAGTATCTGTTGTGTGACTGACAAAGTTTTTGCCCTATATAGGGGAGCATTTACGGTCTGATATAGATGGTCTAGAAACGAAAGTTATTTCTCTGTAAGTTTCAACGCATGTATGGCTTTCTTTTTGGGGGGGTCTGTGTATGGCTTTATTAAATTGTTATTATTGTGTCTTCAATGGTGGAGTTCCCACCATCATTTCTCTCTTCCTTCCCAGGTTGCGGATGCTGTGCTTCGGGACTTTATTTTTGTCCACCTTAATGACCACCACGACAGATTCAATCTTCTCATGTTGGCTTCTTTCCAACTTGCTTCATTTTTTTCTAAAGAAGTGGCAGCATGATATTTGTTCTAATAGCTCTCTTTCTATTACTGTGAATATTTTTCTGATTGTCTTTTTCCTTCATCCAGCTTTATGGTGCAGAAGCCTTTTTCTCTTAGACAGGACTTGTATTCCAGATAACCCAGATTCTTTGCAAAATCCGGAAGTTTTACTGCCCGGTCAACTGATTAAAATTTATGTGAAGGTTTAAGCTTTGTATCTTTTCTTTTTCTTTTTTTCTTTTTTCTTTTTTTTTTTCACTTGACTACACATTACTGGAGGACAATTAAAACTTGAACCAGATGAATGCGAAATTACATTTATTTATGCTCTATTGAATGTCAACTTTTTATGAACTGGGATTGAGGATCACTGGTTTCTGCCATGAGCGAGCTTAATACCAGCCCGGTCATTAATGCAGATCACCTCGGTCAAAACCCGCTTTCAATCGGTTTTGACCATGGGTAGACCCTGTGAACTCTCAGCTCAGGTAAGGGTTCCAACTGTCTTTGGCCCAAGATGTCCCCTAGTTTCGGGGTTTAGGCCCATTGCCACTTTACAGTGACCGAGGTTGCTATTTGATGAACAAAAAAGTAAAGTCAGCTTGCTGCTAGTAGGTTTTGAAATTGCTGCCTTTTGGTCTTTAGCATGTATCCCAAGCAAGAAAGCGAAATATGGTTTTTTTAACGAAAGCAAGACGCTATTTAACATTTTGGTGGTCGAACTATTGATCTGTCGTTCAGCCCTCTGATTTACTTAAAAGTCTCGCTAAATGTAGAGTTTTTTTAGCCTGCATTCTTGAGGAACCTAAAATGCACGATGGAAATTAATATCTGCACGTTTTACCTTATAGCTGTAAAATGATGACTTAAAACAGTTAAATAGAAACGCGATGGATATCTAATCGAACTGAGTGTAATATCTCGGCACTTACTGTGCTTCCTGAATGCAGCTGAAGCTCAATACATTTAATTGCCTGTTTGTTATTTCTTCAGGACAAACTAGAACATTGGCTACCAAAGTCGAAAAAGCTTCTTGAAGACGAGATGAAGAAGAAAGTCTAAGACTTTGATTTCGGTAGCTACATGTTACTGTACGCTTCTCTCTCTGCTCAAATTTGTGTTTCTTCTAAGGCCCTCGACTATTGTTGGAATGAACTAATTTTCCTATGGAATGCGTGCTATTGATTGTGCTGATTGTTGTAGAAGTTATGATTACCTTCAGTTGTTGCTTCTAGAAAACTCCTCCCCCATTCCCTTTTTTCCACCCAAAAAAAAAAAAAAAAAAAAAACCAGTGCCAATACCTCCTACCCCCTCCCCCCCGGGGCAATTCAAGTGGGTTGGAGTTGTTATTGCGATGACTGATGGATTCGTGTATGTTTTTTTTTCTGGCTACAGTATCCAAGAAAATGAGGGATTTTTTCTGGTTCATAAATACTGTTTACTTGTGTGCAGTTATTGCCGACATGCTAAAAGTTTGTTATGTCTGGCTTGTTTGTCCTACCTTTAGGTTTGTTTTGGAGTTCTTGACCAGAGGTTTTTTGACATGTGATTATCTAGTGGCGCATTTTAAGAAGGTCGTGGACAAAAATCCTGGAAGGCTAATCGGTTCGGCCATAGAAAATATGTTAAAAACTGGAAGGCTCGTTACGCAATCAGGTCTGGATTTGCAGCAGGTGTGCATACCTTCTGGCATTACACTGCATTCTTTTAATACAAATGAGCTCTCAGTTCTCTTGTCAGTGCCTTTTCTTTTTCATGATATTTCCTGCAATGCGAAATACCGAGGTCGTTGAAGTGTGTCATCTTGTCGAACTTTTGGGTGTAATCGTTGAAGCACTTTTTGTGACTTGTATCTTGGTATGGACTTGAATTAATCGCAAGCTGCATGGGACTTGCAACTTCTTTCTGCTCTTTAAATGGTTTCTTCGCATTCATATTTTCATGCTTGTTACTGTGGGGTCAGATGGAACAGCAGTAATTTCGTGGTCTTTTTCTGTATTTAGTCTTTAGACTAGAGTTCGAAGATATTGCATGTTTCTTGTTCTTTTTAAGGAAGGATGCTACTGCTTCTAGAGTTTTACGATGGTTTCCATGAATATACACTAGAAGCATAATAGGTTCACTATGGGGGATTTAAAGTAGGAAAGCTTACTCCTGAGTTCTGTAATATTCAGGTCTTTTGAAAGTAGTAGGACCCACTTGGGTTTAAAAAAAAAAAAAAGAAGAAGAAAGAGAGTTGAAAATTCAAAGAGGAGAGAGAATAAGCGGTTACATTTTCATTCATAGAAAATTGAACTAGTCGGGAGAGAAAAGAAAAAGAGGAGAGGGACAGAAGAAGAAAGGGAAACAAGGAGAGGGTTTTGCACGCGCGCGTCGCGGGAGCCGCAAAGCCGACTCGATTATTTTATGCAACGCCCGATGAGTACACGTGCCTCTTATTCCTCCAATCGAAGCATTTTTCCAATTTAGGGCTCAAATTCGGAATATTGGGAATATTGAGTGGCGAAGTCCGATTTTTGAGTTTTTGAGTCATGAAAATTTATAAGAATGGTAGTTTAGGATGTCATGGACACGTGAGATTTTACGGAATTGGATTTGAGCTTGTGGTTTGTCCGAAACGGAATTTTGAACTTCTGCCCGCTGGATGAACAATATGCGCGCAGTGACTGTGGGGTCTGATTTTGTCGGTTTCGGTTCGAAATTGGGTTGTCCAACTTATGGGTCTTCTAGTGCTCGGAATTATCTTCGTTTTGACTACAAGATTGCTTAAATTGGAGTTCGGATGAGAAAGTTATGGCATAATCAAGTTTTGCACCCTAGCCTCGCTTCTTGAACGGCTTTGAATAAATTGTTTTTGTTAGGCGTTTTGTTAGCTCTTAGGAGTCATTTTATTAGTGTTAAGGCGTGATTTAGTTGTCTTAATAATTGAGGTAGAGTTTTATCGGGTTTTAACTCATTCCTCAATTATTTGTTAGGACCGCGAATTTGACGATTCAAATATTATTTTATTGGGTCATGGCGACGAGATGAGTGGTACTATATCTTCTTTGAATTTGTAAAATTCATGTTGAGAAAATTATATGGATTATATATAGTATGTGGCTATGAAATGACATTGTTATTGCATAAAAATCAGATCGGGTATGGACTACATTTTTATTATTTATAAAGGTTTGGAAAGCATGTTATGCAAAGTTTTGGAAGGTAAAATATATTTGTAATTGCTTTGCAAATGGTTTATGGAAAAATACGTGGATGATTTGAGAAATAGTGGATGACAATGTTGCAAAAAGGTATTTGTTTGGTTTATAATATTGATTTCTGAATTGACTTTCTGGTATTGAAGTATTGTTATTTTGTTCATTATTGCTGTGAGCTCATTGAGGGGCATGTTGGTATGCATACCGGATAGGATATCCTTTTGGGCCGAGCCACCGGCATTATAGGTGGAGACCTTGCCAAGGGGGAATCTTGGTAGCCTTGTCACAAGGCGTTGTGTCGTGACCATGATAAGAGATTGAGCAATAGATTAGTCAATGGATGGACCATTGACGCGTGATTTTGAATGGAGATTATTCAGTGGACTTGACCATTGATTCTTGTATTGTTATGATAGTTTAAATGAGTTTTCATATGAATTTAAGAGTAACTCCTATATGAATATTGAATGGAGTTTAAAGGTTATGGGATTGCTTTGAATTCATGCATAGTGCTTGTTCGATCTGCTTAGAAGATATGTATTACTCACTGGGCGGTGGTTGCTCATTCCACTCATCATTTATGTTTTCAGGTTCCTCGGTTAGCGGCGAGTAAAGCGAGAGCGTTGTTGGGGGAAACTTTAATTTTTTTTTTTTATGACTTAAGGAAGAAACTTATTTAGTGTTTGTTATCTTTTGAGTTGACTGAGTTCTTATTGTTAATATTATTTTGGAGGATTATAGAAACTCTGATGTGTAGCCAACGTGTTAGTCTATCTGATATATATATGGTTTGAGTTCATATATGTTGATATCAGGTTATTAGTTATATTGAGGCTGCGTCCTTCGTGTGAAAGGACGGCCGTGTCATATTCCCTTCTCTTGCAGTTTTGGGGTGTGACAAGTTCTACCTTAGTGATTATTCAGAAAGGGAAGTAAGCTTTGGCATGAAGACCCCATTATTTGAAAATAGATCTACTGCTACCGTGAGGGTACCATACCCTTCGTACTTGGGCAAGTAAGCCAGTCGGAAGCGAGCTGTAGTGAAGAAAGTGCGAGAATGATGAGCATCTAATTCAACGTGTTGCGGGGGCACGAGCATGATAGGGGGCTGCTCCAGCTTGAACCTTTTAGAGAAAAGGCGTGGACCTCATCAGTAAAGAAAATTTAATTATTTTTGAAGATATTTTCCTTCGACTCTTAATATCTGAGAGGACCACACTCTATACACACGAAAGCATTTTTTTTATCTCAACTACTTAATGACAATCTCTGTAAAGGGTTTGTGGCTGCTTAGAACATGTTGCCGTTTGGTAGGTGATAACACGAGTAGTCAGAAGTCTCGGTGGGGGGTATTAAGAAATAAACCTTCACGAGTCAAAAAGCCAGTTATTATTACTTCTACTTGACAATGATTTCTTTTTCTTTTTTCGGTTTTTTTTTTCCTGCGCTTGGCAACCTAGCTGAATAACTGCCTTCAACTATATTCCAACACGGGCTTGGTGACTGCACACCAAATCTAGGATTCTGTTACCCATGGCAATGCATGCCTTGCTTAAGTTTCTCCTCCTCTGAACAGAAACTCTGAGGATTCGCAAGTCTCTTGCTTAGGTTTCTTCAAAAGATGATAAGTACTGGGGATTCTTTAGTCAAATTATCAGCGTTGATTTCATTTTTCACTCAGTACTTCATTGAAAACACAAGAGAGTGCCCAAACACAGCCTGGTTAACAGACTAAGTTGAATTCGATTAGATCAAAAGCTTAAGTAATGAGTTCTAGGCCAATTAAACATATATGTTTACTCTAATCATCTGGTGTGAAAGACTATTCCAATGGACATCTCACACATGCGTCCAATTAACATACATGCCTTTTTCTGTACTTGGGGGATTAATTGTCTTTCCCTTTTAGTCCTTAGAACCTAATGTGTTTCTGGATGTCTACATATTTTGGTAGCTTTCATGTAGATTGGCATGTGCTCTCTTACTTGTCTGAGAATTTGAACCTTGTGCGGATGCTATGATTCTGAATAAGTCATCTGTGGAGCATGGAACGTTCCATGGACAAATAGAAAAATGACCAAAAAATCCTCTCATTGAAGATATGGACGTTCGAGGATTTATTTATTTTTTCCTTTTTAAAGTCACCGATGTCAATCCTAGTTACAATTAAGAGCTTTCAACTCCCATGTGGCAGCCAATGAGTTGCCACAGCTTTGAGGTTTGGCAGTTCTTTTAGGACATCATCCCCCAATTTAATCCATAAGCCCTATATATGATCTATAATGAATCGGATACATCAATGCCATATACGAAGACTAAAACTGCATGCCACTAGTCCATATTATCTCAGCGATTATGCTTGTACATTTACACCCCCTACAAGAACAGCAGATCATCATAATGAGATTTGTCTCCTTCATCCTACGATACACCCTCCACCTCACCCGGATACAGTCAACTGTCAGTCTTTCTTTTCAAGACTATAATGGCGATTGTTCAATGAAGCATCCTAATTCAGCCATATTTCACTTTCTGCATGTTCTTACCGCCTGATACCATCAAAAGAGCTAATCCGGCCCAACAGCAGTCAACTCTCAATCTTGTTCAATCTCACATAGCTTTATCAGTCACTATTTGCCAAACCTAATACATTTACCACGTAAATGACTTTACAGGTGCTGAAGTAGTTAGATAATTCTTTGTTAAAAACAGAGGAAGGGCAAAGCAGCAGAGAGTTCAAGAATTTGGTTGATGCAGTGTCATGAAAATAGAAATGAGAGTCAATTGGAAGTGTCCATACAGTTAAATTCTCAAAAGCGCTACTGAAGCGCCGCAGCAGAAGGTGCAATTCATTTTCCTCACCACCATAGAAAGCAATGGATTCAGCATTTTCTTGAACTCGTACAAGCCCATAATGGAAATCAGCTTCTTTCTTCTCTTGCAGGAAATTTAGAGTGACCAGACCCTAAGTCAAACATTAAGACAGCTATCATGTACAGAAACTTACACCATCTTCTATCACCTCTATGAATCACTTGGGAAATGGAAGTAGCCAGGAATCAGGAGGTTGCCTTCCCGAGATGCACGCTGATGGCTGTTCCACCAATCGAATATACAAGAAGAACAACAAAGAGAGGAGGATAGATACCATACAGGATATTGCTGAATGATATTAAGTCAACTGCAGCATTGAAAAATGTCAGAGAGAAAGAAAGGGCTGTGCCTGTGAACGAACTTAGATCGTCAACAATTCGCTGGTCTGGATTATCAATGATTGACTGGGATTGGATTTTGTAGAAGGTTCTGTCCTTCAGATAGCGTTCCATGTAATATCTGGTCATCCAAGACCTCCATCTAAGAGCGAGAGTTTCTCTTGCATAATCTCTCAGCACAAAGAACTGCAAACATGAGTAAGTAGGGGCAGTTACGTCCAGAAAATGGTCAATTAGGAGCTTTTTCGTCTATTAATTCAAGTCGAGGGCAATGGAAACACTACAGAAAGAAGATGGCGACTTCATTTCACTGGGTCCTATTGTCCTTGTTTAAAGAGAGAGGCCACTTGACTAAGTCGACTTTGTGGCCCAAGTGACAGAAGGGTAAAAGGAAGGAGGAGATCCGGACAGAGGCCAATATAAGATAACAACCTGAAGCTAATCCTCCCCGTCGGCTTATACGGCAGAGGAAGAAGAAAGCTCATTCGTGTGGGGGCGATAAGAAGAGAAAGTAGTGCTATAGTAAGCCTAAGAAAGTCGTGAGATTGAAAGCAATGCAAGATGGCGATGGTGCTCACCGGAATGCCAAAAGCGAAACCGCCGAGATAATAGAGGAGTTGCTTGGTGAACTGCTCGGCGTCCTTGTCTTGCATTTAGGGGGAAGAGGGAGGACAGAAGCAGATTCGAGATCAACAAAATTAGCGATCGTCACATATTCAAGTCAGTGCATACGAAGAAGAGAAGAGAAGTACGACGACGGGTGCGATTGATATGGGGGAATGTCCTACTGGCTAGAGCATTGTAGAAATCGCGGCCAAGAAAGGTGAAGCCGACGCTAATGCCAGTGGTGCCCAGAGTGAGTGCAAAAACGGCGGCGAGCTGAAGTCGAGCTTGGGTTCTGTCCTCGGACCACCAATAGGCTCTTAGAAGCTTCAAGGCTTAGTCATCTTGGACATTTCCTTGATCCATTAGGTCTTGGAACCTTTTGTCCATGAGATTCTCTTCCAACTAATTTGGTGATGTCTTCATCGCATCTTTAACATGGAATTTGCTTCTTGAATATAGCTAGAGTGCTTATGCAAGTTCCTAGCTCGCCTCATTCTTGGGCGAATCCTTCCTTATGATCAAATGTCCCCACTTCGGCGCACAATATCACTAGTTAAATGTGCTCACTTGGCCAATAAAGAGAGAGGAAGTGAAGCCACCATTGACATCGACAGTTGGGCTAGTTTCAAAGTAAACAAATACTGATTCAACCTAATCAATTGAAATGAAAATAAAAAATAAAAAATGAAGAGTACGTAAGCCAGACCACCAGTTGAACGGCAGTTGCAATTCAGTTCCGAAATACAGGTGGAATAAAATACGAGCTAATCGTTGAAACCACAACTTGGTAATGTTTCCTGAATGGTATTTGGTTCAACAGAGAAAATGAGCATGCTCATGTTTCACAAAGGGTCTGACCCACAGGTGTCAGCTCTTCTAAATCTCTTCTTTGGGTTGACCCAAGTTGATTCCATTCCAAGGCACAACTCAAATGCCTAAGAAAGATTAGGTATTACAGAGACTTTCTTGCAAAATATGTAATTCCCTCATCAAGACATTTGAGTTCTTTCAGACAAATTCTTGCTGAAGATAATCAGAGGATAAGAATCCTCGCATCTGTGTAAGGTGTAAAGTACTATGACCTATGCATATCTTTAATGCAACAAGGCACTCTATCCATCGGTTGTACACAGTTAAATGATAGAAAGAATGCTAAAAATCTCTTCTTTTCAAACAAAGGAAAAGATCGGAACTATTTAAGAATCCCCGTTTCTAATTTCTATACTTTCATCACCACAAATAAATTACAATTCATCTTTTGGGCCATCATCACTGGACCTCAAATGTTTCGAGATGACCTTCGCCATATTTTTCGCGCTTGATTTCGCAGAGACCTTTATCTGCAAAAAACAGTATATCATGCATCAGATGACTTGAAGTGGCAAAACTAATTAATGAACTCTTTCGGGGACATAAAATACCGGATTAGCTTTGTCACTTGCGGGGTAAAATAGGAGCGTTGGATAGTCAACCACCTGCAGAGACAAATATACTATAAATATGCAACTTTCCCAAGAAAGAGTGGTTGCTCATTATGTTATTATATCACTAATGTTAAGTAATGCCCGTACTGCTACAAAAGTTCAAACTCTGTTTGCTTTATAAGGACAAACTGCTTTTAAGAATCATCATCTGTCTATCATGACATCAGCCATCTCATCTGGCAGCCAAAATGTTTTTGATTCCAAGCATGATTTTATACATGCAATTCATCAATAACTCAATATGTAAATTTCCAATATACTCAAAAAGAAAATTCACGATCTTTAATGTATCCTTTGAGAGACTATAAAAATTCTAAAAATCAAGACAAGAACATGTTAACTACCTGTAATTTTGGATGTTCATTTGCAGAAGCATCAATCCTCGCAAAAACCAAATTATTCAAATCTTTGAAGTGCTTAGCTAACTTCTCTACTTGCTTGCTTGTAGTCTCACAGTTGATGCACCAAGGTGTGTGAACCTGTGAAAGGAGAATTTTACAGCGATGCTTAGATTAGTTTGCTGTGGTTACTTCATACTGATCAATAAAAAAGAATAATATTTCACTAGATCATATTTGAAAATGGCGCAGGTGACTTTCATAAACTATATACAAATGAGTGAAGTAAACTAAGCTATGAGAGATGAAAAACAAGTACCTCAAGAAAGACATTTTTGGGACTGTTCAAAACTATGTCATCAAATGTCTTTCCCACAACAACCTGGATGCTTGCCTCTTTCTGCTATTTGCAAAATTGAAAGCATAAATTAGATAATATTAAGTTAATAGAAAAAAAACAAATGCACAAGCACAATGTCAAGTGAGCTGATGGAGGCAGACGAATTAACCTACAGTACTTTTATAACAAAATGTTGACTGATACATAAAACATACAGACAGAGATATTCACTTTTCACGAAGCTTGCATGATTGTGATGCATTTACGCGTGATCATCAGAGCAGGACATTGCAAATGTAACAAAACAAAAAAATGAAAACAATGTGGAGGAAGAGAGGAACTGCAAAGTTGGCAGCTGATTGTGTTATTCTTCATAACCTAGTTTCAGCTGGTTCTGCATCCAAAGACAATTGCAGTAGTCTAATTGATACATGCACTTGCAAATGCCCTATGCAACCTTCATGCTATCAGGCCCCAAGACTATTACAGACATCAAGTACATAAGAGACTAGTGCAAATAACATTAGTGACTACTGATGCATGGACAGACTTTCCCATAGCATCTTGCTCATATTAAATAGGCATACTCACATTGTCCGGTACTGGCTGAGACTTGAAGTAAGGCGATAATGAACCCTGGAGAAATTTTGAGCCGAAATCCTATGAAAGCAAATCCAGATAAACTTCTTAGTCCAGTAGGTAAGGAACATTTTCCAAGAGAATAACCACAAGAAATGAAGAGGTTACTTCTATATTGGCTGGGGTTGGATCTGTCTCTAACAAATACTTGGAGCTGATTTTGTTATCAAAAGCAGCCACCTAGTTAGGCATGCAAAAGAAAACAAAATTTCATTATAGTAGATCCATAACAAAGGTCCTCAGCATTGACTGTGAAGTAATAGGAAACTAACCACAGTATCCTCTGTGTCTTCAAGTCCATAAAGAGTTAAGAAGGGCTTTGCTAGGTTTTCGTCTGCAATGTCGATATAGATAAACATTATCTATATCCCAAAATGGAGTTAGAAAACCATTGCCACCATAGGAAAAAGTTTAATTTCAGCAGATTATGGTCACTCAATAGTAGGCTTGGCGATTCATGTCAATATTGTCATAATCATGCTTGTGATTCGTATCCATCCATATTAGCATCAAAACTTCTTACCCTCATTTAACAAATCAAATTGTTAGACTTAAGGGGGAAACATGTTAACTTGAATCGGACTAAGTGTTAAGTGTATTGTGTCATATCAAAATAGCTTTTCTCTTTGTATTTGGTGCTTTGCCTCATGTCATGCTGTGCAAATGAGTCATGAAAATTCATATCAGTCGAATTGTGTACCTTTGACTTGAATTTTCTTGCCACATCTTGAAGAGGCTCATGAAGATCCTTGAAGTCTTCAGCCTTAGCAAACACAAAAAGCTGGAAAAAGGATACATGTCACTGATGAGTCAATAGAGAAACTCCAGGGTTATTTTCTCATACCAAGCGCAAAGCTTAAGAGCTGAAATATGTTAAGATATCAACCGGTGCAATTGATGCTGAATATTTTACTAAGAACTGATGAAATGAGGCTAACCAAGAACACAGGAAAAAAGAAAAAAAACACAGCACACCAAACTCTCCAAGCTTTCAACTGACAAATACTTCATAAATGGACATAAACCAAAGCAAGATATAGAAAGTAAAGGTTAACAAAAGGCATATTCAAATCCTCGTAAAACAGCACCTGGAGGTTTATGGGACTGGAGTAAACTCTGACAGAATTAAGCTCAGTCAATTTGGTAACTAAGGGAAATTTGTTATGATCCAAAAACTGCTGCAGCTTTTCCATTTCAAAGGCTCCTTCTGCATAATCAAATTTTAGTGTACTTGTGAGGTTTGCTTGCAATTGTCAGAAAAAAAGCAGATTGAGCTTTGTTTTACATGTCCACTTTTTTATTAATATAACAAGCACCCTGGAAAAAGGCAACCATAGATGCATTAAGCCTTTATAGGAACACCACAGCAGATTGAGCATTCAGAATTCAACTGAAAAAGAAGTTGCTACCTACCATATCCAGCATATCTTTCTGGCTCACTTTTGACAATGCCCAGGAAAAAGCTAGAAGATATAATATCCGGGTAAAGAACACGTGCAGCCTCAATGTTACTGACTTCTACAAATTGGATTTCATTGTCGGCTGTTGCTGTTTTAACAAATTCTTCATAAGCAGGACCCTGCAGGAGAGAATTTTATTCCAGGTGAGTGAAAGTAATGAGAAACAATAGGATCTGTAATTATCAGGCCAGTCAATTGGCAGGCAGGAATTAGATATAGTTGCAAAGCATCAACACATAAGAACACATATCAACAGAGAGCTTTGCTGTTAAAGGTCAATTTAAACTAAGGACTGGCGCACATGCAGCCAATCCAAGCAAACCGATGGGCTACAACTTTCAACATGGCATCCATGAAACCTCAAGTGGAATCAATAGTTTGATTAAACAAAGTTCAAAGACCAGGTTGTAGCTTGCACCTTATAGGAGAAAGAATGACATTAGGTGAAACGAATAATAAATGCAAAAATGGACTAACAACATTCAACTTTACTTCCATATGTCAAACAGTCTATTTCATAAAGTAATCCGATCACATCCATAAAAATAAAGTAGACATATGAGTACCTCAAATTTCTCAAAAACACCAACAGTGAACATATGATGCTTCTTCAAAACTCTTCTGCTTCGGTCACTGAGTTTATCCTAATAACTGGCACACCAGTCTTTTTCCTTGCCCAGATCACTATTTCTTCCCTGTTCCATAATAAATTCAGATAGCTCAATACAATAGCCATATAACAACTGCACCAGTCACGAGAAACACTATATTGATGTAAATTTCCAGCCATATAACTTAGTAACTAAGGCCAATGCCACCAACATACTAACACAGCAAGATAAAAAGACAAAGAACATCATCAGTCACATAGGCTAGTCTGATTGCAAATCCTATCACAAGTCAAACTGAATATATAAACAAGTAAATAAATAAACAAAGAGAAAGATCATGTAGTGCACTTCAACTAAGGTGAACTTTCAATCAATTGGCAACAATTGAGCACAAACAGAAACGAAGTGGTGGGAGGCTGCTAAACTAATTTCAACAAAGAAAGTTCTTTCTTCTCTTCTTCTTCGTCATATCACAACGAGATAATATTAAGACTTATACCTGACTTAAGTCTATAACACCGGTCGATCAAAGGCAGACCGTCCACGCACACATGGTATCACGCAAAGCTTTACCACATAGTACTAATGTCCAAACAACAGCCAAGATTGAACTGGAAAAACAACTTACGCAGAATATCCACCAGTGTAAGCCTGAGAAGTCCCATTGACAAACAGAAGCAAGGTGGGAAAGCCTTTGATCTCGAGAACCGAAGCCGCTTTTGGGTATCTCTCGGCATCGAGCTTGGCCAACACAACCGAACTCCCCAATGCTTTCAATGTGTTCGCAGCCTCCGCGAACTGCGGCATCAGTTCGGCACTCCTCGCGCACCACGGAGCATAGCCCAGAACAAGAACATACTCGTTTTGCTCGATCACTCTCTTCGCACTGTCGCTGTTGAGCTCGAGCACTATTCTCTGCGCTCTTGTCAGTACCTCAGCCTCGGAAGATTTCGCGTGCGTTTCTTGCTCTTGCTCTGCCTCGTCATCTAGAGCTAACAGTTCCTCAATCCCCTCCAAATCTTCATCGTCGACGATCTCTTTCTCTACGGGTTCGGCGATCGCGAGACTGAGTAATAGCAAAATGGTCAGCGTCAGAAGGGCGAATCTCAAAATGGGTTTTCCCAAAACCATTGCTTTTTCACGAACTCGGGCCAAATTCAAGGAAAAAATGAGATCTTGACCCCGTATTCAGGGTTTAAGATCTCGCAGATCAGTGTCGAAGCAAGAATGGAGGGGAGAGAGAGCAGCGGCGATTATAATTGATAGATGGAACGTGAAGTTCAGGGACTTTTTGGAAGAACGAAACTTTCGGTGCCGAAACGACAATGTTCGATGGCGTTTGTAGCGCAGGAAAAGGCGCGATTAGCGATTCTTTATCTGTAATAGCGAGTCGCCTGCCAGTTGAACATGTAAGAATTTACTGTAGAATAGCGGCTCTTGCCTGATCAACCAGGACTTTATAAAGTAACTTATCTCAGATTTTCCCATTTGGGATGAGGACAGCACGTCTGTGATTGGATTCTGACCAGGATATTAGCTAGTTACGAAAATTTGCTTGCTCATATTCATCGAATTACTTAAAACGCATTTAACAATATATGGTGAAAAAACCTAAGTATGTCATCTAATAATCAATCCTTTATGAGGTATATTATTGTGTAAGTATGTCATCTAATAATCAATCCTTTATAAGGTATATTATTGTGTAAGTAGTCACATTCCCGAAAAGAAGTATGTAAGTGTTGTCAAAATATTAAAAACTCAAGCTTATTATTTTGGGTTTGGCATTAGTCGGAACTAGAATATTATTTCCGTTTATAATTAGTTAAGTTTGCAAATAAGTTATGTCCATAATTAATAAACTGTCAATTAGAGACATGGCTCTAATCAGGTAGCTTTTATGGATTTAACGAGTAAGCAAAGGAGAGTTTCGTCACTTCCATTGAAACGAGATCATGGTCGACACAGATATACACATCTCAATGATCTCTCATGCCATTGCTAATTTGCCATGTCAAGCACCTTGCAAGGAAAAAATACGACAGCAGTTCTTAACATGAAAACGTTCTCTTCTAAACACAAGCCATTCGACACTCGGCAACCACGACTCGCGAAGCAAGAAATGCAGGTGGGAATGTCGTAGCATTCATATAGATTCGTAGAGGCAACAAGCATCAATTGTATGTGCAGGAATTTTTCTTGAATATTATGGGCTTGGTACTGGTGGAGTCGATTGTGACCGGGCAGGTGATTCGCTTCCGGTGCCTCGTCCTCACGAGCTTCCCGACCACGTCACCTCGCGAACGGATCTCAAACTGTAGTGTGAACGGGACCACCTCGCCTCCTTTTGGTGAAACCGTTAAGCTCGATCCGGCCCCATACAGAGGAACCTTGATGCCCTCCAAGTTCACCAGTACTGTGCGATGGCTCTTTCGAGGTTGATAATACTTCTTCAGCTGCAACCGTGCAAGTCAAGTAGCAGTTGCCACGAGATGAGAATTTGGCACTTTTCAAGAAAGTCAATAATTCGATGGATTGTAGCAGATCAATTCATTTAAGTAAAATCTGCTTTCATGGATTGCCATGGAAAATGTGTAGCTCTAATCAAATAGATCAATATCTTCCTTTGGCCTTTGCTTAATAGCTCACAAGTCATGATAACAGCAAAAAGCGTATTCAAGTTGAGTCAACACAATTCACTGCTCAAAAGAGGCGCTGGACTCATCCTTAATTCATCAGAACTTGAGCTCAACTCAATTCAGTGCTCCACATGGTCAAGCTTTACTCAACTTCGGCATGATTATCCAAAACAAAGCGGTAGACTAAGCTAAAGAAGGGCTCGAACTGGAATTCAAGCCTGAACTCCAGTTTCATGTCGAAACAGAATTCAACAGTTATATGTATGTACGTACTATAGATATGCTATTGAAAGTCGACTACCCTATTAGGTTCCCTAATCATGATAGTCAGAGTGTTATGAACCTCAAACTTGACAAAAATTTTAATCTAGCACGAGTCCAACAAATTAAGCTCAAGTAGTTTGTGAGTAGTCTGGCTTAATATAACTCTAGAACCAATTTCGTTGTTTATCTTGTGGTCTTGCATTTCTAAGACATCTAAAGAAGCACATGATGGAGAAAGTTTTCACCTGTCCAGTGGCAACGGTGATCTCCAAGTACTCGAGATTGATAGGTGTAGAGCTCACATGGATGCCAAATAATGTTGCCGGATTATAGACACTCATCCTCAGCGATCCATTGAAGGTCAGCATCTTGGTCGTAACCCCAGAGAAATCTGAACCCTCCCCAACATAGAAGTTACTCACCGCCAAGCTCTGCAAAGGAAGAAAAAGCCAGCATATCATCACTTCTCTTCTTCATCTAAATTTTGTAGTCGGTGCATAAAGACCTTTTAATCATCGGGAGAGTGAATATCTTTTTCCCTGTACTAATCTTTTGGCAGTGGCTATGTCTATCCATTCTCAGATATCATGTGTGCCGCCACAAGTAACTCACTTTAGTTGACTTTCTAAATAAAAGATGAGTCTACAAGTCGAAGGAGACATTCTGGAATAACAACTGTTGACACAGACGGACTTCTTTTAAAGACAAAATTCAGAACTATTTACAGATCAAACATCGAGGTAGAGGAGAATTCTGGCTTGAAAAGGTATATTTTTTTTTTCTCCTCATCGTGCTGACAATGGCAACCTAGACAAGAAGCACACGGAAGAGAATAAAGAAGATGACCAGTATCTGGCTCTATGGGATATGAACTATGAGTCTAAGACATCCTTTCTAATACTTTGTTGCAGGTATAAATGTGAACTGAAATATGACCAAATATATATATGTGTGTGTGTGTGTGTGTGAACTGAAAGAACTCGTGAACAAGAGAGGAAGTGATATACCACCACCATACGACAGGTACCCTGAATCATTAGCTTTGAGCTGTTGGAACTTTTTTCATTGTTCTGTACCTAAATTTTACATTCAAAAGATCCCTAGTATTTTCCATTCCTCCCTCTTCAGCATTTCCCATAATCTAAGGGCAAGAACAGGGGAGCCAAATTGCAAAGGTTTTCCAAATACTTCCCAGTGTGACAAAGTAAATCCTATTACATAACTTCAGAGGTAAAGAATGCAGATTCATCAGCACTTTTTCTGAAACTAAAGAAATAGGCTCTGATTTATTTAGAAGCTGTAGATGCTATTCATACTTCACAAAAAACTGTCTCGCTTGACAATGTGAACACCATTCATGTTTTGTGGGGAAGTGGAAGTAAACTGTCTAGGCAAAAAGCTTGCTCTCCAAATTGCTCATGCTCATTCTCATACTCGTGACCCCATATGCAGGTTCCTCACCATAATCTTTCATTTAGGATAGTGGCAGAGCAATATTTCTGCTTCCACTAGATATATAACCAGACATAAATCCTTGTCAAATTAAGAGAGAAAAATCGAAACTATACCTTGACAGTAATCTCTGCTTTGTAAGGCCGACTCGCACCCCAGATGATCAAACAGAACACGGTGAACAGGACCACGAAGCTGCACAGAGCGATTAAGGCCTGGAATCGCCTCATAAATGCCTTGTCCTCTAGTTCATCATAAGACCCCTCTTCCAAAATCACATTACACTCAGGCCAACCCTTATCGTTCCTCTTCCTGCTTCCCTTCCTCCCCGAGGAGGACCTGAAAATCCCCGAGAAACGACTGTACGAAGAATTCCTCGAGTGTCGCCCAAACGATGGGTGGGAGGGGGACTCCATGGGGCTATGTGACATCGGAGTGGCGTGCATTGATGAGGACTTGTCCCCATCATGAGAGTCTCTCGAAGGGCTTTGGACATAGTACACGGGGCGTTTCGGGGACCTCGAAGGCGAGGACGGTGCTAAACTGGTTATGTCGGACTCGGACTTCGTTGAGAGCATCATTTTCGTAGTTTAATCTAGGGCTTTGTAAGTATGAATGAATCAGCTCAGAAAACTGCAGAAAGACTCAAGATGGTGTTGGGGGCCTTCACCACTTGGCATTCATAACAGCTGCAAAAAATTGAATTTCCGAATCCAGCTAAAAGTCAGTAGTTAATACACTCATCTTCTAGACTACTCACAAATCATTCGACCGAAGATGACTAGTATCCATGCCAAAACGAGGACTTGAAAAGATTGATCATAAAAGAGCAAAATTTCCCAGGTGGGTCGAATTCAAGAAAGCGTACGAGTCGTTTCTTGAAGTGGCTTAAAGCACCGCAAAAAGCAAGAAACACACAAGGAGGTGGACATATCCTCCGCAAAGAAAAGTACAAGAAAAACAAGAAGATAGAGAGAGAGAGCAAATCATCACCGCATGATTGAACCAGATTCCTCTGAAAAACTTCTGATGTATCAACTCCTCATGCTCCAAACTTCTGATGTATCATTACAGAAGAGAGGCGTCAAGAGCAGCAATTCAACTCTCTCTCTCTCTCTCTCTCTCTCTCTCTCTCTCGCTGAATGTGCTGTGCATGAGAATTGGAAGGAGAGTTTTTCTCTCAACGGCCAGAGAATGCAGGCTCGCACGTAACGCTTTGTAGAGAAAGTAGCAGCAGTTGCGCAGCTTCAGCCTCGGGCCCGGACTCCGAGCCTACGTCAGCGGAGAGGCCCCAGACCAAGTGTCGGCAGCTTGACAATATGGAAAATGTTGAGGAGACGGCGTCCCTAGTTGCCAATTCTTTTTTTTCTTTTTTTTGTAATTTCTTGTGATCGACAGGCTTCTGATATTTGGCACAGAAAAAATCCATGGAAAACTGCATTTTAATGGCATTATTATGCTGTTGAGACTTTGACGGAGCACCTAAACTTTGATTCTGGACCACCCCTTGAATTAATTAGCTGTCCTTGGCACCTTATTGGTACTTTGCACGTAAAAAACACCCAATTGATTTTACGTGACGTTATTACACGTATGTCAATTCATTTTTAAACTTTTTAATTTCACTATTTGAGTTTCAAATCCATTACACAAATTTTCAATATGATCCTTTTGGCAAAAATTAGCGTTAAGATTTAAAATTCGTAATTGGTAAAATTAAAAAGTTTAAGACTAAATTAGTATCCATATAATAAATTTAGGACTCATTGGACAATTTCTCCACTTTGTAATTGCCAATTATTAATTTCCATGCATGAAACATTAGGCCTTGATGTTAGAATCTTATTTTAGTTATTGTGGCAACCCAGCCATATGCTAAATAGATAAGATTGTTTATCTCGAGGGATCACATCTTTTGCGAATCCCTTTAAAATTATTTGCATGATGATTGTGTATCCGTGGGGGCATCGATGCAGCAACTTCTCAATTAACTTATACAGCTAGGGGGCCCCCATCCTTACTTATTTTTCGCTACGTAAATGAGTTTTCATTTTCTTAATTATTGGGAGTTATAAAGTTCCATGATATTAATGGAATTCTAAGACTATGTAACATGGTCCCTAACCAAGGCAAGCTATCTCTATCGCCACTGATTAGGACAAACGGCAACTACCCCGTCTTTATTAATGAACAAACATACGTGAAAAACACAGCTTATACAGCCTGGATGCTAATGGGATCCGTCTAATAATCGATAAATAAATGACTTTTTATCTCTTCTTAATTTCAACACGTAATAATCGCCACTTGACCTTCTTGCTTACCACATCGACAAAGGGTCTATTTGGAAATTGTTTTGTCAAGGGTTTAGGCTCCAAAACCTTTGGGCAAATGCAAATATCATTTGACAAATTTTTGGAGAGATTTGGAGAAATGCAATTACATTTCTAAAGGGGATTTTGGCCCAAGGCATGTTTAGAGGTGTTTTAAACTTTGAGCATTTTCAGAATGTAAATAAATAAATAAATAAAAATCCCTTTGACTTTGCCCTTGCTCAACTTTTGTAATTTCATAAATGTCCACACCTCACGCAACGTCATTGGTGAGAGTTTAGGCCACCAGCAAGGTCAAATCTAGCCACTAGCAAGCTGGTTTAGCACCGACTGGCCTCGCATGGGTTGCATGACCCTAGACGACATTTGAGGTTGCACAACATCAGATAACCTCGTTTGAAATCACACAACCTCAAGCAATGTTTGGCTGGCAACATGGTTAGGGAATATTTTTTTTTAAAACAAACTAGCAAAGGTCCTTTATAGAATATAGTTTTCCAAATAGTATTTTAAGTCAAAATTATTTTTCAACGCATTTTCAAAATATATTTTATCAAACACTATTTATACTTTGAGAAAATCTTTTCGTCTAAAATATTTTGTAACCTTTCAAAAGCTTTTGCTCGAAGTGTTAGCAAAAGCATCCAAATTCCCTTTACTGCACTAAGCTAGATGCCACAGGACGAAATGATAACAAAGGGCGATAGATCCTGGTGGAAGTCGTCGGTTCACTTGTAGATCAAAACTCAAAAAGCACGGGGTGACGGTGATGGAGAGATGAGGACAAGGCTTGACAGCAAGAGGTGGACCACCCCTCCCCACAGTCTCCACACAGTGCTGAGTTTCCCTCACGCTTTACCAGAAAGTTAGAGCCAATAAGGCCACAGCCAGGCACGAGGGAGAGGAGCTTTTGGTTGTGGCCCATCATACATCATTGCTCCTTTGGAAAACGGTTGTTTGAGTGGAGTTGATCTTCAGTGGAGATTGCCAAACGATGTTACCCTTACGTTGTCGTATAGAACTTGATATTGAAGAGAGGGAGAGATTGATCTTCTTTCATTGTTGTCTTTATCATATCATCCTAGATCTAAGCATGTCCTTAAAAGACATGAGAGAAAAAAAACAAACGAAAGATTACTTCGAAGTGAGAGGTCCTACAATGTTACTCCCGTATTCTCTCTTAATTGGAAAGAAAAAGATTGATTGAAAATTAGGAGACCTAATGGTGGTGAAGGTAGACATCACGTGAAGATTTCGGTTCTGGTTACCAATGGGTAAGGAAGGTATAATAATAACCTCTTATGCCTGAAGTGAGTAAAGGAGTGTGAAGGGTCCTTTGCTTGGCTGGCATGCCTTACAACTGTTCGCAACCACAAGCCAGTCAAGTACTGAAGTGATGGAGAGAGATTGATTTTCTTTCATTGTTGCCTTTGTTACGCCATCTATAAGTCAAAGACTTGTCATCTTCCAGCTCGATGATTGTATTGGGTCTGTGTCAATTGACCTAGATTCAAATGAATTGGAAAAAGAGTGGATTTGCAGGGCCCAAATGAATTGGCTTCCAGACTAATATCAATTCAACCCATTTTATGAAAAAAATGTGACCAATTAACCAACCAACCAAAGATGTTCATTTCATCCCCAGCTCAGCTTTCTGGAAAGTGTCTCAAAGGAGAACATAGAGTACTTCCGATGCCCAGGCCCGGCAGACAATGACGTCCGATTTCACATGGAAAACCAGTTAAAGCAGCAAAGGCTCGTCTCTTTCTGTTTAAGTTCGAGAACTTTTGTTTTCTTCACGAAGAAACGAAGTTAAGGAATTTAAGATTTTGGACCACATTGAGTTGAGCCGTGACTCGTGAGTCCGCATTGAATTGAAGCGTCGTCAAGCCTGCATTTTCCAACTGAAAATGGTCCATTGATTCTCATGCATATGGATCTACCATTGGACTCTTGCTTTCAATTGATTGTTGTGGTATCAAACATACCCATCAAGAAACCTTCGTTTTAATGCAATTAATTTGAGCAAATTCGGATTGACCACAACTTCTAAGCATCAAAAGATAGGATTATTTTGTAGTGTCTGATGACTCATAAATTTCTTGATGACTATAATCATGGTGGTTGTTGAGGATAAGAAGAGCATTTAGCGTTAGCACTCAAATGACCATTCCAACACAATTACAATGAATGAAAAGATGCCCTTAATGAAAGTATGTTTCCCAAAATTCATCCATGCGACTATTAATGTTGTGCAGTACCACTTCAACACAAATCCCATGAAGTAACTCCAGTGGAGCGTCCAGTGCTCTGTAGCGAATCTTTATGTCATTAAAGTTCAAGTAGCATTCGAGGAGGTACCTGATACGCTTTTGTGCTAAACCAGCAGCAGGATCATCACAATGAAGTTCAGCTTCTCACAATCTTGAGAATCCACTAGAAGGAAAGTCCTTGGCTGAAGAAAAGTTTGAAATCGGTAAATCCTCTAGCGATTGCCAACAAGAAGCCATGCAGCCCGACAAAAACCATATAGAGAAAATTGATTTGTGAAGAAGATGGTTCTTGAAATTTTGGCAGTCGAACAGTTGCTCATGCAAAGGTGCTGCTACTATATCACATGCCATGTTCTTAACTAAAGCCTTCAGCAGCAATTGCAAGACGACCTGTTTTTTGCTCTTTAGCACAGTGAAAATTGGCAATGGACTTTCTTCTAAATCAATGACTTCTTAAAAATGAACTGTTCATTATAAAGAAGAAAGCAATATAACTTAATTCAGAAAACAATATGCATATGGAATTCTTTATTCAGCTTGCTTGAACACTGAAGTATCTGTTTCACAGTGTGACCTCAGCTAACTCACGCCTCTGGTTTGTACAATAGCCCATTCCATTGTTATTTGAGTGAAAGAATTTTCCGAATTTAATTTTCCGGACTTTCATGTGTTTGATTTGCTGAAAATGATCAGTTATCACAAAGCTATTTACTGTCGAAGAAAATGCACATTTAAAGTTAGGAAAATAATATCCCTAACCTGAAAAGGGGAAAAACTTCTCCCAAAAAATGATATCCCGAAAAGCATTTGCCATCATCATGAAGTTTCAACACACCCTAAGCCAATGGACAAAAGCAGGCTGGATGTACTATGCAACGGCACTCCTCCTTTTCAGCATCACATCACAGAACTTCACAGCATCTGAGTTATCTCTGACATTATGAACCCTTACAATATTTGCACCGCCAAGTACCCCAGCAGTGACAGCAGCAACCGTTGCTGCATCGCGCTCCTGGGCAATCGGACGAGTGCAAATGTCACCTAGAAATCTTTTCCTAGAAGGTCCTATCAGTAGAGGAGCATGAGAGAGAGCCAAAGTTTTTCTTGCAAGTTCTTCTCGAATGGCTGGTAATCCCACGAGAATGTCCACATTATGTTCAGTGTTCTTTGAGAATCCGATTCCCGGGTCTATGATTATTCTCCAAGCTGGAATACCAGATAATTCGGCATCTTTCCTCTAGTAAACAACTCAGATGCAATCTGCTTACACACATCATTGTATTGGAGGTTTTCTCTATTTTGCATAGTAGATGGATCCCCCCTCATGTGCATCGCAACATAAGGAACGTTAAGGTCAGCAACAACAGGAATCATGTTATCATCCAACTTCCCTGCAGATACATCATTTACGATATGTGCCCCCTTGCTCACTGCTTCTGAAGCAACTTCCGAGTAAAATGTGTCAATGGAGACAAGCTTCCCTTCCATCTCTGGCATTTCCAGGACAGCTTCTAAAATTGGAATCAATCTCTCTAATTCTTCTCTTGGAGAAATCCGATCTGCCCTAGGTCTAGTAGATTGGGCCCCAAGATCAATTATATCTGCCCCCTCCGAAATCATCAAACGGACCTGGGAAACTGCAGCTTCCACACTTTGGAACTTCCCTCCATCACTAAAACTATCTGGTGTTAGGTTGAGAACACCCATCACAGAAGTTCTCTCAGACCAGTCCCAAAGGAGGTCATTTCTGATAGGTAAAACTCTTTTGAGTCCTTCCTTCCCAATCAAAGATTCACCACCCAGTTTATTCCATGATTCAAAAAGACTACCTGAATGTATTGACAGAGAATGCCAAGATGCCACTACATCATTGTCAACTGTTGATCCAATCAAATCCATCAGCGGAGCCATCACAAATGGCCTCTCCCATATTCTTTCGTGAGGGACTACAAGTGTGTCAGAGTTAATTCTAAACTTCCCATAGAACAATATATCCAAGTCAATTGGCCTTGGGCCATACCTGATCCCATTTGTGCGACCCATGTCCCTTTCAATCTTCTTAAGTTGGTGTAGTAATTCATGGGGCCCGAGAGTTGTGATGGCTCTCACAGCGGAGTTCAGAAACTGAGGTTGATCGGTGACATAAGCAGGCGCTGTCTCGTACAAACAACCGTGCCTTGTAATGCGTATGCTGGATTTCTTCATCAAGTCCAAAGCTTCGTTGAAATTATTGAGTCTGTCACCCACATTGCTGCCTAGAGCAATTATGACTTCCTGCTCTTGAGAATGAACCTCCATGACAGTATCCGAGGATAAGTGGCGGAAGCATGAGGAGAACACTGCAAAGAAATTCATGATGAGGAAATCGACCAGAAAACATCCAATCGACAAGTGCAATGCACTGCATGCTTATTTCCAAGATGAAAGCTTCTGCTATGAGCATGCGTGCAAGGTTGAACATTTAGATTTCTTAGAGAAATATCAAAAGGGAGGAGTGCTGATTAGCAGTGAATATCCAGTACTTACAGATTATATAAGACATCACGCAACCAAAAATCATATTATAAAACTAAAGAAACTTTTATGTCAGCTACCTATTATTTGGGAAGAGCCGATTAGTGCAACTATTGATCATGTCGAACTTCTCCTCTTCTCCCAACACAAAGCATACAACCACAAATGTGAAATCAAGAAAAATTTCGTGGCAATGGGTTAGACTATCGGAAAACATCACTCTCTCAAAATCCCAGCCACAACTAGAAGTAGGAATTCACCTGCACCATACTTGAAGGCACTGCCGATATTGTGTTTGGCCGGTAATAACTGCTTGAAGACATTCATCAGGAAGCACACTGCACTCGAAAGTTCGGAGTCACCATTAGTGCCAACACAAGAAACATGATGAGCAACTCCATAGTGAAAAGAGATCAACCACGCAATGGAGGCTGGTAATGGCCGCCAGCCCACCGACCCCCGGCCAAAAAAATGCGTTCGATACAATTTATATAAATCCAATTCCAAGTAAAATCTGTATATTTCTCGCAACTAGATTTTGACAAATCTCCCCCCCCCCCCCGGGGATCCACCACTGAATTACGACATGGGCAGTTGCAATTCGATTTCTAAAGGACGTTAAATACTTTCAAAACAATCAGAAAACTATTCACAGGCATCCACTGGGATAAGCATGAACGAAGACAACAAAGAAAGTCCCACTTCCTCCCCAAAAATCACATTAAACGAGGAGCGAGGAGTTCACTGACTACCCAAGACGCCGTTTCGAAAATAAAACTCACCCATTGAAGCTTGATTGATCGATGCCTTCGGCCAGATGGAGCCCAAAATGGGGGTCACTCCGGACCCTGGGATTCAGAGCTGAGTACAGAGAAAAGAGGACGAGAATGCGACGCGAGGGCTAGAAAGAAGGCAGCGTTTGGACATCATTCGAGGCCGATGGATTGGTCGAGTAATTTCTGCCATTGGTCGAGCTTAATCAAGAGAAGAGGCACTGGCGATAGGGAGCTCCATTGCAGCTCGCACACCCCGTTCACAGCGAGAGCGCCAGGAGAGTTTGCGAGAAGGAATCTGCGAAATTGTATTACGGGAAAATTACAAAAAGAATCCTATGGTATGGTTACCGGGGAAAATTTCAATTAAAGTCTCTTATTCTTTTTAAATAACGGTATACAGTTAATTTTATTTCAAATAATAATATAGAGTGCTCTCATTTTTTTTAAATAATAACTTATAGTGAATCTTATTTTAAATAAGAGTTTGAAGTGTTCTATCTCAAAAAATAATCTAACCTTAATTTTTTTTCTTTTTTTTTTCTTTTTATTGGTGGCTACTCTCAAGTGGTGGTTGGACATTGACAACAATCGAAGAGGCAGCTCGAGCAAGGGTTGCCCTTGCACTACCCGAGCAAGGCTGCCCTCAAAAGCCATAGGTGAGGTCGACTCTCGCTTAGATCCGAGCGAGGGTCATCTTGCCCTTTTTCATTAATCATCTCTCCCACGAGACATCCTATGCAGCGTCAAGGTTGGCTAACATGCTAAATGACGTCATTTTGATTAGAAATCTAATTTTATACAAAATTTTAATTAAATTAGGTTAAAAATTCCAAAAAAAAAATTCCTAAAAAAGGACAAACTCAAAAAAAAAAGAAGCTAAAACTTACCAAAAAAACACACATGCACTTAAAAAAAAAAAATCAAGCCCTCCCCTGTGGTTTGCCCCATCACCACCAACGATGGCTGGCAAGGTTGTCAATAATAGTCGGCACCTTAGCAAGGACTAACAACTCTCATCTAGATTTGGAAGAGAGTTTTGGCCCTAGACTCTAGTTGGTTGGCTAGGGACAGTGACTAGAGGCCATCCCTCCTGCCTATATATTTTTTTTACCATAAAAAACTTTTAAATTTCTTAATTTTAAATCTAATTTAATTAAAATTTAGGTTAAAATTGTCTTTAGACAAAAATACCCTTAGCTAACTAGAAAATTTAGTTGACTAGTTAGATCAAACTCTTAATAACCATGGTACTTCAAACCCTTATCTAAAACTACTATAATCACTTCATATCATATTTTTAAAACAAGATTAACTAAATGACCTTATTTGAGAAAATAACAACCGCTGCTTATATATAATCTCTCGTAATAGAGATGTAAGGTGTGCTAATTATAGTGAAATCCTTCACTAAATATAACCACGTAGTTTAGAGTTGTACCAAGATAAACATCTTATCTCAATTTCTCTTTTTCACGTCTATTCATATTTGTGCGCCGAATTCTAACGTCAAGCAAATACATTATTAGGTTTTTTTATCTTATACGGCAGTCAGAAGTCATAATCAATTGACTCGGAGCATCTACAAAAGTCAAAGACCGACTCGAAAGATCCATCAATTGGGGAGTAATTGTTGATGATGGACTGGGAGCAATCCGAAGTAATCCTAGAGTAGCGTGTAAGTCTAGACAGTTAAAGATTTTTTGCAGAGAAAATAAAAATGAATAACCAAAAGACCTGTTTAAAGATTTAAAAAAAAACGGAGGACAACACGAAAAAAAAAATCATCATCTCAAATATACATCAGACTGATAAGATTAGATGTTGCTTGAGTTTGAACTTGAATTTCAAATTAAATTAGATTACCTTGTTTCAAGATTCATCATTGTTCATGAAAGCATTCCAATCCCTTTTTGTAAGTTTTACTTTTCTACGCATTGTAATTATCATCATCAGCAGTCAATTTCAGTCATCCAACATCAAATGCAATTCCCTTATTTATTTCAAATCCATGTTCGTGTATATCACTAGTAATTTGAATTTATCAAAATTCTCAATACTTCAAGGCATATTAGAATCTATTTACTTCTGATTTTAACGATTGCCTTATTGAAAATTTTAATTACTGATCGAAACCATTGAGGCATTGAGTTTATGGCGATCGCAACCTTGCAAGAGAGAGAAGAAAAGAAACACAATTTTGCCAATTTTTCTGACAATCTATCGTGAACTTTTTTAATCACAAGGAATAGATGCCACAAGCAGCAACTACGCTGATAACTTTGAGAATCTTTTGAGATTATTCTTTATCTTGGTTTAGTAAGGTTTGTTATTTCTTAAAAAATTATTAAACTCCAGTTGTGCTTCCATTATTTTAATATGGAAGCACACGTCGTGCATGCGTGTCACGTGCAAAAGAGTCAAAAATCTATTAAATGTTATCTTTGACATGAAAATCATTTAAATATAACTTGATACGAACATTCAAATTTAGATACATAGAGCATAAAATGCGCCATCCACAACTGTTTAGCTTATTTTAGAATCTAAATAATTTTTTAGATTCGATTTTTATTTCCCCCGGAAAATTATCTACCAAAAAATTGATTTAACTTATTCATATGAATATTTCATTTTCTCTTCATGTTATTCTCGAATAATGATTCAAATTCTATAAACCGTTATTATGAAATAAAATGAAAATTAACGGATCTTGCAATTCGAGTGTAACACAAGAAGAGAAATTAGACGCCATAAGTTTGAGTATTTTTAGTCTGAGTATTGATCCAACCACTCGAGTGCATGCCACCTCTAGATCACATCACATCCAAAACAAAACATGCTTTGACTCAATACATTCCTATCCAAAATAATGAATTTCAATTAGCAAAACAACTCAAATCAATAAACAAAATTAGAAAACTACGTGGATTAAAAAAATGTCAAAACTAGCAAAACTTCCTTCATCCTGTTCAAATTCGAGATTTATTTTCGGCAATCATTCACTGTTTGTCCTTGTAGGCTATTTTCGGATTAGAAAATGCTCAAATTAGTAGATGCTCAGATTAGGAATTACTTAAAAGCTGAACTTTTTTATTAAAAAAGAAGAAGCAACCCACCAAATAAATCTCCAAGAATAAATAAATAAATAAAACAAATTGTCGTTTGTTCTTATAGACGAAAATCAGAAAACTCCAAGAAAAGCACAGACCCAGACCGATGGAGATGACTCCCCCCTGCTTTATGCTGAGCCTGATCATCGTTATCCTCGTGAACATGACGACGGATGAGACGCAGTACGGAGCAGACTGGAGAATCAAAGAATAAAGTAAAAAGAAAAAATGCCCATAAAGTCAGGGAGAGGGGAAAAGGCAGATAGATACGAAGAGGGAAGGAGGAGTTGGACTATAATGTGCCAGCTAAAGTTGCCTGCTTATGACTCAATTACACTTGGAACCCTTGCAGGCAAGCTCTTCTCCCAATGCCATAAATACCCAGTTGGTTCGGCAAAGCATCGAGCCTCTGCGACCCTAGGATAGAAAAAAGATTGGATTTTTCATCGTTCTTCTCTCTGGGTTCAGAGAAAGATAGAGGAAGGAGAGGGAGCAGGAACGGCCCAACTGGAAAGTGAAGGGGAAAAGGATCCTCGCGAAGATGTTGGAAGGGAAGGCTCTGATTGAGGACACGGATATGCCGGTGAAGATGCAGATCCAGGCCATGGCTTGCGCTTCTCAGGCTTTGGATCTGCATGACGTCTTTGACTACAAATCCATCGCAGCCCACATCAAAAAGGTACTTCCTTTTCCTTTCCACTGGTTGCGCCATTTCTTCCAGGAGCGATGAAGAAGATGAGGAGAGAGAGTTTTGGGCAGCTTTTTTTGTGTGTGTTTTCCTGGTTTCTTTATATCATCTTATTTTAAAATTCTGGGTCTCGTGCGTGTGAAAAATATGACAGGAGTTTGATAGAAGTTATGGGGGAGGATGGCAATGTGTGGTGGGCTCAAACTTTGGGTGTTTCTTCACCCATTCAAAAGGGACCTTCATATATTTCACTCTGGAGACCATCAACTTCCTCATCTTCAAAGGTGCTTCTTCTTGAACCTTGTATGCTGTAGCATCACGAGGGCCTTGACAGAGGGGTAGAAAGGTGCCATCGGCCCATCAATCTCAAGCTGTCAATAGCTTTGAGATTTTCCTTTTCTTTTTGCTAGCCCTTCTTGGAAAAAGGAGGCACAGAGAGAGAGAGAGAGAGAGAGAGAGAGAGATAGATGGGCTTTAAATGCCTTTTGAACTTTTGGAGGGCATCTGAGTTGTGCTTTTTTGTATGTATCTCTCTGAGAAATGAAAAGGATGGTAGACCTTTCCAGAAGGTATTTTTCTGGGAAATGATCTTAATCGATTTGGCTTCCGCTACTGATGAAGCGTCGACGATGATGATTAAATGTCCATGGAGGAGAAAGCTATTCAAAATTTGTCTGTGGCTCACTGGGGAGCTGGTTTAGTTTCATGCAGCTTTTGGATAACGTCTGATGCAAGGCCAGACGCGTTTCACTTCCACAAAAATCGAAACGAACAGAGACCGACCTTGCAAAATGCGCTCTCTCTCTCTCTCTCTCTCTCTCTCATGAGTATTTTTTTTCATTTTGGTTTGGGGGGGACAAGGAACCTCGCAAATGCTGCTGAAGTTTTTATGACTATGATGTTTAGAAGAAGCGCAGAAACAAAATAAGACTGCCGTATACGTGAAAATGGCGGACACCCTTTTAACCTGTTCGGCAGCCCATTTAAGCACATTCCCAGAGGTGAAAATGTATTTTACACAATGTACAACGTATTTTGGGTTCTAGAGCTGCATTGGTCTTCATTTAACCTTGAATGACTCCGAGGAATTGATTTATTCTTGGCACCGAATCAGCACTATTTCGGGATAAGAATTGAAATAAGAATTTTTAGCCTCCTTATGCTCACACTCGCAATTTCTTTTAATCAAGTACGAGTCTTCAATAGATTCAGAACCACATTTCCACCAAGATTCGGGATCGTGGAGTGGGGGGATGGACTCTGAATCTGACAGTTTCGGTACTTCCCTCCCCCCGATGGTTTTTGTCACTGCACTTTGAGGTTAGAGCCGTGCTCAAACCAAAGGGCATCATGCATTGGCAATATCCAAAAACATACGTCAATATCAATATTCAGAGGTTTTTGGTCGGATCCTTGCCACGGTACCGCAATTTTCTGGGACTTCATCCTGTGCGTGGAGATAAAGCATGCGCCCCAAGCTCGTGCAATAGATAAAAATCGTGCCGATAGGCATTGATCCTACATACTCATAAGCCTAGACCAGACTGATTTCAATTCTCTCCATTGCACTGGAAAAGGGTAAAACTTTGACAGTACTTGTTACCCTATGGACACACCAGACATGGGCAATCAAAATCTATTTGGGACAATTGATGGCTACCTCGATTTCAGCCGCATCATGTCCATTATCAAAGTATTTTTCTGAAACAGAACAAACTACTTTTGCCCCTAGCGGTGGACAGAATGAGAAGACTCTTATTTATTACAACACTGAAGCCAACTTACAGTAAATCCGAATCATTGGAACATGCTGGTCCGTGATAAGAGCGCAATCAAAACAAGCAAGTCCACATAGTTTGAACCACCAATCCATGGTTCAAAAGCATACGATAGTTTCTAGTCTGAAAAACACTAAAAAATGAAGATTGTAGTATCAAAGTGAGGCATTTCATTTACCCCAACAAGCATCTCCCCCTCAATTTGCCCGGGGTAACAGTCAATTATGAAGTGCCAGCAATACGTAGAGTAACTCAATATATCGACGGCAGTTAAACAACTGGAGTCAAAAGTGGTTTGCTCGTGAAATGAGCTTCAAGGTTTCCAATGACAAGGTCAGCCATGGCCGTGCGAGTTTCCACTGTGGCACTTCCAACATGAGGCAAGAGAACGACATTCTCGAGCCCAAAAAGCTCTTCAGGCACTTCAGGCTCATGTTCAAATACATCGAGCCCAGCCCCACCCAGTCGGCCTTCCACCAGCGCCGATACAAGCTCAGGTTCATCAACATGTGGGCCCCGACCAATGTTGATGAGAACACCCTTGGGGCCTAATGCATCGATGACCTCACGGTTGATGATATGGCGTGTCTCTGGCGTGAGAGGGCATGCAACAATAAGGATATGGCAATTGGAGGCCAATTCAACTGCGCTAGGATAGTACTTGTATTTGCAATCTGTTTTCACTGTTCTGGAGTAGTAACTGATTGGACAGTTGAAGGCTTCGGCTCTCTTGGCTATTGCTGTGCCTATCCTGCCCAATCCAATGATTCCAACTGTTTTTCCAGTGAACTGAAAGAAAATGAGTTCATATATTACTCGTGAACCCAGCAAATTGTCTTCATTACTCTAAAAGATCAAGAGATTTCAAACACACATAAGGAAAAGCACAAAATGGAGATACATTTTCACTTTAGAAATTTAGATAACCTCATTACTCCATCAGATTATCTTAAAAACCCAAAATGATCAATCATTGAAAGGAATTATGGAACTTTTTTACTTCTATTTTTTGATGGAATGCAATATACCCTCAAACCTACTCCCATCATGCTAAGTCCACAAGAATACACATGTACATGAATTAACTGTGCACCTAGGGGGATTAGTGGTTAAATGCCCCGAAACAGCACAGAAGCCTTGCGTATTAAGTAAATGAACTCCACTTGCATAATTAATCAGCTTCCAAAGGAAAAATGCCCATATCATTTCAATTGACAACTGAAATGACAAGGCCAAGTAATTTTGGTGAAAATCACAATGAACCTTGAAACATGAGCATATTGTGCCAGTCTCCACAATCTCCTAACCAATCCTTTTACAGCCCAAGGCAACACACGTCCCTAGAAATTCCACACTTGCATCTAACAGAACAAACTCAGAGAAGGGCCAGGCTATGTGAAAAATGCTAAAGAAACAAGCATATTAGAGATAAGAGGCAAATCAACCAGACTCATCATCAACCAACTCCAGACAAAAGTATGTGGCTCGTGCATAAAGTAGAATCAGAAGTACCTAGAAAGTCAGCAGAAAGAAAAACAACGTAGGACCCAACTGAAAACACCAAAGTGCCTGCTAACCCAAAAGCATTAATATCTGTCAGCACTATGCAGCAAGCATTCCCGTGTAGTCAAAGTGAAGGAAAAATCGTATAGCATCATCTGGGCCATTTCTGCTACCTACACATGCAAATTTAATTCATAATGCAGCAAACATTCCCAAACCCAGCTTCTAGAAAGACTAATCTGAAGTGCCACGAGTTTCCTATGCTTGTGTTTTCCCTCTTCAACTTTTCATCATCGCAGTGCTGGGATTTTCATCTTTTAGCAAGCTAGATCAACCCGGAAACATGTTTTCTTTCATAAATTTCGTTTCCCACGTTCCCTAGAGCAGCAGGGAAAAAAAGAAACGAAAAGCAAACTCTCTGCAGCCAAAAACTTGCAAACCCAAAAGCATGACCCAAGGTTTTATCTGCCATTTTTAACACAATCATATTTGGATCGCATTTTCTTTCAAGCCACAAAAACCAAATTCCTTTCTCATCACCCAATCAGCAACGTTTTTTTGGCGAATACACGATCTCAATTACACACACCCAGCCGTCCCTTAAAGTAATCAGGGTCAACCCGATAAGCTACCGCCCACTCAAGAAATGCAAATTTTTTTTATTAAGGAACGAACCTTGGTGGTCAACTTGAAGTCCCCCTTCTTCCACTTGCCACTCCTGACGTACTTATCGCTCGCGCAAATCCTCCTCAACACGGCCAGGCAAAGCCCGATCGCCAGGTCGGCCACGTCCTCCGTCAGCACGTCGGGGGTGTTGGTGACCCGAATCCCCTTCTCCCGGCACCTTCCCAGGTCGACCTTGTCCAGGCCGACGCTGAAGCTGCTGACGATCTCCAGCCTGGGGAGGGCCTCGATCAGCTCGGCGTCGGCGCCGGCCGAGGAACTGCCGACGACGGCGCGGATGGAGGCGGAGTGCTCCTTGAGGAACTGGGCCCTCTGGGGGAACTGCCAGAACCTGAAGAGGCGGAAGCGCTTCTCGAGCTCCTGCTCGAGATAGGCGTTCATCGGGCAGGCCATGAGGACGCCGATCGAGTCCATGGTCGTTGCGACGGCGGTTCCGGCGCCCTTGTGGGTGGGAGCAAGTTAGGGTTTTTCGGAGGATCGGGGCGGTTCCGGCTTCTGGGTATGCGGTGGATTCGGAGGAAGGGAGAGGGGGGAAGCGAAGCGATGATGGTGCTTCCTATATGTTTGGAAGCTTGCTGCTGTTCTGTGGCTGCGGGGCGTTTCTCTTTCTGCGTGCTGGCGTTCGTGCGTTCGTCAGGCCTCGTCGTCTCGGGTTGCCGGGTCGTGGATCGGAAGATGACAAATGCCGACCGGCGATGCGTGCGTGGCGTCACGAGAGATTCTTCACCAAAAGGAAATAACAAACCACTCCGATTTTTAGGATTTGTCCCCGCCTCGGGGTCGGTCCAATTGTTTTGGCGGGCCGTGGACGATGATGCGAGAGAAATTATTAATAAAGTAATAAATTTATTAGATTTTTGTTAATTCAATTTTCGATTTTTTTTAATTATGCCAATCGATTCTTAAGTTTTTTCACGTTTACTAATTGAATTCATCCAACTAATTTTTATTGGAAATTGCTAACTCGCCTCCTACTTAGCACAACTAGCTCAAAAGTGGAAATTTTAAATGATTTAAAATTTTCATGATTTTTTTTACTTTTCTTTTGGTTTTTGGAGTGAAGATTGACAATCCTTCCTGCGAAACAAAAACAATTAAAAAAATACATTTTAAAAATGTCCACACCGACATTGACTGTGTGTAAGGTGGTTGACATTTACGTTGACAATTTATTATCAAAATTGACCAAATTGACATAATTGGCTAACTCAATTTACACAATTTTTTATCACAAAATTTGCACAATTAAAAAATTTATGATTGAATTGATAAAATCACAATAAATTTATGACTTTTTAGACAAATTTCCCTGATTGATGCGCCCATTAGCAGATAATATAGTCCTTTTCGGGAGTTAATATGTTGATAATTCCAAAACAACCCCAATAATTAAATTTCAGTGTATAAGTTATCCAGCGGCAATTTCAGGTCCGGGGAGATCGGAATCCGGCACCGAACCTATGGTGGTGCCTCGGCCTAACTTGCCCAGTGATCGCCATCTAACTTTCTTGAAAGTATAACTTGGGCCGTTAGCTTGACTATACGAAGGGGAGCCACTTGAACTGAAATAGCAGAACTGGACCGGATCGAGCCGCCTGCCCGATGAGCTCACCTGGGCTTGGTCGGCCTCGTAGGAAAAAAATTCGTGGGCTTGGGCCAGCAATTCCTTCATAAGCTCGGCCCGCCCAAGCCCGCTTGGGTTTGGTCAATTTTCATATGGAGAAATTTATTCTTTTGATTTGGGGGTTAATACCACAAAAACACAAAAAATCCCAAACTATATCCAATATAACATAAATACCCCAAACTATATCCAATATAAAATAAATACCCCAAATTTTCATATGGAGAAATTTATTCTTTTGATTTGGGGGTTAATACCACAAAAACACAAAAAATCCCAAACTATATCCAATATAACATAAATATCCCAAACTATATCCAATATAAAATAAATACCCCAAATTTTCATATGGAGAAATTTATTCTTTTGATTTGGGGGTTAATACCACAAAAACACAAAAAATCCCAAACTATATCCAAAACTAAACATATGATATTCTTAATTATGGTAGGTAAATTCTACATAGATATAGAAACATTTTTAAAAAAAGGAAAGTAAATATATTTGGATCACCAATTTAAATTACAATCGAATGATAGAGGGCAATTTTGTCTTTTTCCATGAAAATTAGGTGGATTTAGTTATATAAGGGGTGGAGATAACACTGCCCAAAAAAAACTGGAATGAAGAAGAGTACATACGCATATATATGGTACATCTCCTTCTCCCACTTCTTTAGTATTTGATTTTCTTCCCATCCCCTTTTTTAAGCGCATATGGAAGTCAAAAGCATCGGTTTCCACTTCGCCAAGTGCTTTCATATGTCCGATTTGTCTACCTAGCCAGATCCTTTCTAGATTGAAAATCATTATGTCTGGGATCGAATTACTATTAATATCTTTATAGTTTAAATGGTCAATACACCTAGCTGGTTTCTTTTGCCCTAAAACAAATTACATTCACATGAATGATCAATAAGTCGAGTCAAATTCGGTTAAGGCCACCAAGGCGACGTGGTTATAAGATCCTGTGTACTTTCATGAGGGGCTCTGGCCCATGTCTTGTCCAAGCTTGGGAAGAACCATTTCGAAGCACTCGCTGCGATGTCCTTATCAAGAAGTCTATCATCTTATTTTTAGGAGAAAAATATATCAACTAACCGGAGAGACAGAGAGCGAGGGAGGGAGGGGTGGTCAGGCTTGCATGTCTTCGCCGGTTTCCTCGCGCGGCCTTAAGAATTGGGTCCCCTATCTATAAGACGGCAATGGAGAAACATTCTCGAAATAGAGAGAAAAAATCGAATCGGAATATGCACTAAAAAGTCATGCACATCTCCTAAAAAAAACATCCCAAATCCTCCCAACATGCACCCCACGTTCGAAGTCAAACATTAAAAGAAAAACATCCCCCCAAAAAAAAATTCAGGCAAAATTCATCACCATTTCCCTGTCAACTCTCCCCCAGAAATCCCCCAAAAATTCTAGCCCCTCTCTCTCTCTCTCATCACACGTTGTGTCGGTCTTTGGCCTCCCCTAACTTATCCCCCTCCCACAACTTTAAGAAGTTGTTCGATTCTTGAAAGGGTTTGACAATTTCCATGGTTGTGTCCTTCATCAAACTCAACTCCGCACCACCGCCCCATATTTCAAAGCTCCACAGCTCATCTTTGATCCGAGGGTGAATTTTCTCTGATAAAGATGGTCAGGGCCATTGAGCAGGAGCAAGAGATCTATAGGTCTAGGCCGTTCCATCACAAAGGGATGCGCGAGGCCTCGGGCCACCACACCAGGACCATGAGCGTCGAACACACCAGCGGGGATTGGTCGCTCCATCGGACCAATGATAAGGTCGCCAAGTCGCGGTTGTCCCGCGAAGACGGGAAGGACAAGCACCCTTCAGGTGAGTTTAGAGATTAGGACTGCTGTTTTTTCCAAGAATTCCGCTTGTTTGGTTAGCAAATCGCTGTGATTCGAACTATACGCTGAGTGAAGTTTTTGATGAATTTCGCTCTTCATTTTTCAGACATGGAACTGATGAAGGAAAGATTTGCCAAGTTGCTTTTGGGAGAGGACATGTCTGGTGGAGGCAAAGGTGTTTCTTCAGCTTTGGCATTATCAAATGCCATCACCAATCTTGCAGGTAAATATGTTAGTTGATTTCTCTACCTTGTTCTTCTTTTGCCAAATCATGATGATAATCATCGCTACAAAATCAATGACAATGTTAAAAAGCAGAATGCCTATAAACAAGCCAATGACTTTCCCTCCAATATTATCAGTTCTGCAATTTGTGAGGCTCGAATAGTTTGATGTTGATCTGTTGAATATGAAACAGCTTCTGTGTTCGGTGAGCAAAAGCGTCTCGAACCGATGTCGCCTGAAACGAGAGCGAGGTGGAAGAAGGAAATCAACTGGCTTTTATCGGTCGCCGACCACATTGTCGAATTCATTCCTTCTCAACAGAAAACGAATGGGATGAATATGGAGGTAACGATCGCGATCTCTCTCGCCCTCTCTTTCCACTTTCCCTTCTGTCTCCCACATATTAACCCAATGAAATCCTTTTTCTTTCGTTTGTTAGATAATGGTCACGAAGCAGCGTACGGATCTACAAATGAACATCCCTGCGCTGCGCAAATTGGATGCCATGCTCATTGTAAGTGGAAACGCTTTTAAGGTTTCATTTCGTTGATTATTCTCTCTCTTACATTGCCAGTGATTCCTTCCTTCAATGACAATAATGGCTTCATGTGGTGCAGGATTGTCTAGACAACTTCCTAAACCAAACTGAGTTCTATTACGTCTCGAAAGATGTGGACCAATCTGAGGAAAATATGACAGACGACAAATGGTGGCTTCCTACAGTCAAAGTTCCTCCAGAGGGCCTCTCTGAAGAGACGAGGAAATGGTTACAGTCTCAAAAAGATTCTGTGAATCAGGTGCTCAAGGCAGCCATGGCTATAAACGCGCAAGTTCTATCAGAGATGGAAATTCCTGATAGCTACATCGAATCCTTACCTAAGGTAACCAATGCAGAGACATGTTGCTAGAGAAGCTCGACATGAACTTAAAAAAGTACGACCATGTGTCGGTTTACTAATCCTCCTTGTTGCTTTTGGTCTATAGAATGGAAGGGCGAGCCTTGGAGATTCAATCTACAGGAGCATTACGGTGGAATTCTTTGACCCCGAGCAGTTCCTCTCGGCAATGGATTTGACGTCCGAACACAAGATTCTTGACCTTAAGAACAGGATCGAGGCTTCAATCGTGATATGGAAGAGGAAGATGACCCACAAGGATGGGAAATCATCTTGGGGCTCAGCCGTGAGCTTGGAGAAGAGAGAGCTCTTCGAGGAAAGAGCTGAGACCATCTTACTCCTCCTCAAGCAACAGTTCCCGGGACTTCCCCAGTCGGCGCTCGACATCAGCAAAATCCAGTGCAACAGGGTAAATATTCCACTACTTGTTCATCCGATATGTTTACATGCTTCCATATTATCATGACATCCGATTATATTGATGACCTGATAGAGATGGTTTCTACAGGATGTAGGTCAAGCTATTTTGGAGAGCTATTCCAGGGTACTTGAAAGCTTGGCCTTCACCGTCATGTCAAGGGTCGAAGAGGTCCTACACGCAGACTATGTTGCACAAAATCCATCTCAAGCGATGGCCAAGAAGAACAGCTTTGGAGATTCTTCCCCGGTCATGGAGTCAGAGAATTTCACCTCACCACAAGAAGACGTGGAGAAGCTTGCCTCTCCGAGGACACCGTCTGCGATGACTCTATCGGATTTCATGGGGTGGAGTTTGGACAAAGGAGACGCCGATTTGAAGAAGGACCTAGGAGGCGATGAGTTGCTAAATGACAGCGATGGAAAGTATCCGAATAAATTCCTTAATGTAGGGACGCCCAAGAAGTTTTCTTACATAGAAAAGCTTGAGCGCGCGGGGGGTCTAAGAAGCCCGACCGCACGACATTAGTGATAATGGTAGGTAAGAGAGAAGGTTAGGAAAAGCACAGAGAAAAAAGAGAGGGATCTGAGAGTAAATAGAACCGGCAATCTGTCTGTGTCAGGAACCCGAACGGGTTTGAGAGTAGCTATATTAGTTATGTTTTCTTCATGTAAATAGAGAACAGCAAACTACATGCTTGGCTTTCTGAGCATAGCAGCATTGTAACTTTGTGGTCTGCCTATTCAGTGAACCCTTTTATTTAGCTTTCGGAAGTTTTTCCTACGAGCGATCGGATCTCTTAACCATCGCCATCTGCGCACTCAGCATGCAATAGGATAGTTCATGATTTCTCTCCTAACTACAGTAGCACAAGCACAAAGTTTTGGCAATGGCTGCCTCTAGAATAACTCAATGCAGCTAAAGACAGGAAACTATTACGAGGCAATCCAATCCAACACTTGTGATGTTGCAGAACTATAAACAGGAAGTGAAAGCAGCGGTTGGTCACGGTGTAGACAGAATGAAAACCTTGTCGTGCTTAAAAATACCGTGGCATTACATGTTGCATATCAATGAGACGATTCTTAATAATCACAGAGGGCGGCCTACGTCTTTCGGAAGTGTACAAAGTATACATACACTGAAGAGACCGAAAGATCAAAATCTCCAAAAGAAATCAGATCTTGCCGCGTGGCCCCAGCTTTGGCGGGAGTTGTGGGCCCTTCTTGATCGGCAAGACGTCGCCTGAAGCTGTGGCGCTCAAGTAAGCAAGGGTAGAACCACCGCCCAGAATCAAGAACTTAAGCAGGAGGCCTCTCTTGGTGAACGGACCCGCGAATGTCTCGAAGAATTTGCTCTGCAGGTATCAGGGCACATGACATGAGCTAAATTACCCAATACAATGCAAAGCTATATAAGTTTAGCGACTAAACATTTCGAGGCGGATACCCTGATCGCCAGAACACCGTTTAAGCCTAAATGCGAAGTTTGCACACAAGATCAACTCGCTATTAATAATGCCGTTATAAGAAAGCGGCACATTCTTCCCTTCTCTTGGGTGGGTGCTAGTGAACTGCCTCTCCGAGAAATAGACTCATTATACTAGATCAAATCGATCACTTATCGAGAAACTGCTCAACTAACACTCTGTCCTGCAAAAACACTAGTTCTCCTACGTTTCATGAACTTTTATTAGTTATGTCCATCGCATTATTCCATTAGAACAAGTTTGTCTTTTCGACGTGTTTTTACACGAGAGAGAGAGAGAGAGAGAGAGAGAGAGAGAGAGAGAGAGAGAGATGCGTTGTCACCGGATGATCATCACCAGGGTTATCCATTAACCATCCGAGTCTTCTCAAGGATCCCGTCATTCACATGTCGCCGGTATACATCATTTCGAAACTCCCCAAGAGAAAACACGGAAGAAAAACGAAGAGAAATCAATCAGATCAGAGCGAGCAGAGACTCGAACCTGAAGAGGGTTGTAAGGGGAAGGAGCGTCGGATCCATACAAGTCCCACTGACCGGTGGTGTTGCCCAGATCTTCCAAGTCAAAGTAGATGCTCTTGTCTCCGTACTTGGCCACCACTCCGCCGCTCCTTCATCAAGAGAAAAAGAGGAAGAAAAAGGTATAAACTTCACCCGATTTACACGCTAGAATCAGCTCAACCGGTTAAACAACTATGGACTCTCTGAGCAGCTCGTTTACTTGATGCTTCTGGGTCTGAAGCTCCGGCGAGCGGGCTTCACGTGGAGCTTCGTTCCGGCGAGGGAGCTGCCGCCGAGACCCTTCACGGCGACCGGCTGAACGGCAGCTAAGGTTGCGAGCGACGACGCCATCTCTGGTGCTCTTCTCAAGAAAGCTCTTCTTCTTTAGCTGGGATCTTTATCAGCTGGCTGAAGCCTCCGCTCGCCACGTGGCGAAAGCAGCTCGTCGGATAGATATACGGGGTCGCCTCTGTGTGGTGCGAGGACGACCGGAGCTGGATAAGACTTATCCATCTCGCGATTCTCCCGTGATCCCAAAACCCGGCCCGCCAGTGATCGGATCCAAGATCGGCCCTGAGCCTTATGGTCCAGGCCCATATATCTTTAATGGGCCTTAGTTGTACTGGGCCTTTCAGGCCCATTTGGATAAAATTTAAAGCAAAAAAAATAAATATTCCAAGAGCACCTCTGTCTTATCATCTTCTTCATCCACTCTCACTCTGCAATCGAACGACCAGCGACCATGTCTCTCACCTCCTCTCTCCTCCATCCTCTCCACTCCCTCAAGCTCTCCACCGCCGGCACCGGCGCCGGCGCCACCTCCTCCACCTTCCTCCATGGGACCACCTCGCTCTCCCTCCTCGCGAAGCCCGCCTCCGTCTCCGTCCCCGCCCCTCGTCCGCCCGTCATTTCGCTGCCCCCCATCCGGGCCATGCGCTCCCTGCAGGGCCGCGTCGTCTGCGCCACCAGCGACAAGACCGTCGCCGTCGAGGTCACGCGCCTCGCCCCCCACCCCAAGTACAAGCGCCGCGTGAGGAAGAAGAAGAAGTACCAGGCCCACGACCCGGATAACCGGTTCAAGGTCGGCGACTTCGTCCAGCTCGAAAAGAGCCGCCCCATCAGCAAAACCAAGACCTTCATCGCCGTCCCGGTCGCCCCCAGGAACGTGAGGGCGGCGGGCAAGAGCGGTGGGGATGGGGAAGGGGAGCTTGGCCTGCCGCTGGAGTCGCAGGGTCAGCAGCAGGCTTGAAATTCGAGGTTCATTGTGCGAAATTCGTGCTTCTTAAGTATGAATTCTTTCTTGCCTTTTCTTCGAATTCCTGTTATCTGTAATGGGTTGCATTGTATTTCGACGAACTTCATGATTGAGCATAGTGGATTCTGGATCTCTCTCGTCGCTGAACTACGAATGAGTCGAGGTAACAACTGAGCTAGACGCTATCTGGATAAGGATTAAGATAGGATTCCGGCATCGACCACTTTCGTGCCTTCTTTTCATGGATGAAGTGGTGTTTATCAAGGGGTTAGTGCCTGTTCGATCCACCTGGTGGCTCGAACTTGCAATGGTTCCGGTACGTTTAGCTCCTTCAGGAAGAGAAGTCACGCAAGTGTTTGATGAAATGCCGATGAGACAGTGTTTGTAACCTGAATAGGATCAATCTTGTGATTTGGTCATTCGGTTGTGTTTGTTTATACGATTGCTGCATTGGCAACAAAAATGTGCTTCCGTTTATGTTAGTTAATCCGACCTAAGAATGGGAGATTCGTACAAAAACTTAGTGAGACATTCCATACGACATGTTCGCTATCTCAATAGATGAATTATCTGTACCGTTATTCCATAAGGATAGTAGAGTCAATGGCATAGTGTTGGCAGGGATTGCAACTCGCAAGAATTATATACCTTGCGGAGTTGTTTTATGGGTACTCTTTTAATTTGTTGTGCTAATGTCCTGTTGCATTTCCATCAGAATGTGTGTTAGTACCTAGAAAGCGCTGGATTGCATTTTTATCTTCCGATACTTTCAAAGCCTATGATGTTTCGGGATTACGCATGCTGATACAATTCTCTGTCATCGTAAAGCAGTAAGTAGCTGTTTGATGATGTCCAGGATTTGGATGAAGTAGCTTAGCCTTCATGATATCATCCTCAAGAAACCCTGAAAGAAAGGATAAAAAAATCCCCGAGCCATACAACATCAACAGCAGTTATATACAGGAAGAATATAATGTTGCACTGTTGATTTAACAGATCATAAATAACAAAACTTCTTCTCTCTCTCTTGCCCGCCAGTCACCACTTTCTGCATACAAAACATGCTAACAACCAAGCCAAGCCTTCCAATCCAACCAAAGAACAAATGAAAAAAAGCCAATGCTTTTGAAACCGCTAAATTTTCTGCACCCTATTAGTTGTACAATTAATTATCCCTATCTACTTAAAATAAAACTGAAAGTTATCAGCCATCCTCACATTGCAAGCTCGTTCTAATATTCCGCAATGTACAGGATATGAGAGTGCTGACAGACTCCACAGACTCCATAGTTAACTTGGCTGTGGGAGAGGTATTTGTTAGGATTTGAAAAGCTATTGTGAGCAGTGATCCTCCTTCTGAGCTCTTCTCCTCGTGCCTAGAGCTGATGACTAGAGGCCTGGACTCGAGCCCATCGGGCAGGATTGAGAAACCGGACGGCAGTGCGGCAATGTTGCTAGAGTCGCAGCCGGTCATCACTGCCTGCATTCCTGTGATGTCCACCGGAGCATAGACCACCATAGATTCATAAGCATTTGTACAGCAATCCTGGAGTACCCACATGCTGGTGTCTTTAGATTTCATCGTCTGCAATTGCGAAGCAGATAATTCCAAGAATTAGAAACTAGCTGATCAACCCTTGATGAGGAAAGAGTCGAACTAACTAAAGAAACTTACTTGGATGTTGACTGCATTGCCGCGATCTTGCCCCTTTGCTAAATTAGCAATGGACTGTACCGGGCTTCCACTCGCCATGATGTCCCACTGAAATTCACACAGCAGAAGTCTTAGTCAATTTATGCACGACATTTCATGCAGAGTTTGATTAGATTTGTGAAGGTTCTCATGGTTAAACCTCGTTGCGCCGAGATTCGTCTCTGAGGAAGTCGAACAGTACATGGGGCGAGACTGGCAATAGCATGGAGGAAACTGCACATAGGATCACCCCTAGAGGCTCTCCGGGATCATTCAGATTCTTCCTCGAAGCCACCCTGATGTCCTCTCCTGTTTTATTTGGGACCTTGTTCCAGGTGTGGTAGCTCGATGCTCCGATGGCGTGACAAAAGCTTTGTGTCATCCTCTGTGCCAGCCTCAAAATGCTTTTCCTTCCTGCAAGTGTGGCAACACCTGCAAGAAAGTCTTGATTAGCATACTTCCCCACTTGGATCGGTAATGGTACGCAAGTGCATTAATGCTTACCGCTCGAATCTTTGGTGGGAACATTAGTCGCCATAAAGAAAACGAGCCGCTCGCACTGGAGTTGCAGTGTCGCCATCCAGTGCCTTGCACCAAAGGCTAAGCCGCTGTTAACGATGGTACGGTACATGGGGTGAACGGTCGTTTTCTGGCACTCCAAGTGCTCTACCCAGATTACCTGAAAATTTCACAAGATCGTACTAAATCGTTCATATCTAACCGAGGAAATAACAAAATTTCATCTTCAAGCATGTGACACTCGACTATTGCTGTAAACTGACAAGAAAGTAGGCAATAAATGCTCGATCTTTCCATCTTTACCTTACAATGTCCATTCGATTTATCCTCGACGATGCAGCCGGAGGGGCGTTTCCTGCATTTCACGAGAGAGGCGTCGATGTTATCTTCGACTTTTTCGATGGAAACATCGACTAAGGCCCACTGCTCCGCGCTGAGTTGTTTGCAGTATCTGACGAAGTACACCTCCCTCGTGGGCACCATTGGTGTGAGCATTTGCAGCTCTGCGAACATCTGCAAAACTTTTCGCCGTAAAAACCAGGAACTCATCTCATCCTACCCATCACTTTCTTCCTTCGGAAGATTCTTGACAACAAGTCCACCACTTAGAAACAATTTACATGCAGCCACAGATAGTCAGAGAGACTAAAAATTTCTTCTTTCTTCTCCCCCCGTTCTAGTCTCCATGAGAAATATTCTCCAAAAGGGCGTTTATTTATTTTATAGTCCAGATACAGAAATTTATTTTCGAAGTTGGGAAATTTTCAAAGGTGGCTTTTTGACCTTCAGTTGAGCTTTGGTTGCAACAGGAAAAAGTAGGTTTGAGCAATATTTACTGCGGTAGCTGTAATTTATGTGACTGGACCACACGAAAAAGAGAACAGAGGAGGGATGCTTCCGAATGGTAAATGCATGGTTTTTGATTGTGAAGACAACGTCTTGTAATCTCCACTGAAGAGAAATTTGGCCCAACTGAGCTCAAAATCAGAAGAAAAACAAAGTATGGTTCTTTGTATTTTCTACATGACTCACCAATTGCACAGCGCCGTTTCTGTTGGCGCCTTCGCCGCTGCAAATGACATCCACCGTTGCTGCCTTTGAGATCATGCTAGGGAACATTTCCTTCCATTGATTCTACATATGGATGGGTTGAACCCAAGAAAACAGAAGAAGAATATCAGTCAAGACGCTAGGGAAAAGAGAAAATGATTGGTGATCTTTACTACTGGATCGATGCATTGCTCGATTTTCATTTAGTCATTCGAAACTAGGGAGTCGCCATTGGCGTTGCTGGCTTACCACGTCCATGAAACTTTGCACGAGGCGAGGGAGGTCGACGAACACAACCCCGGTCTCTCTCGAGGCTTCGATAGATCTCTTGGGCCGGCCCTCGCTCGGGGCTTCGACCTTGAACTCCTTCACGTACTCATCATAATTGAGTATCTCGCGGCCAGTCTCGACGCTCCTGATCCAAAGCGGCTCTCCAGCAGTGGCCATCTTCTTGAGCTCTTCCATCGCTTGGTTCACCAACTCCATGATCCTCGACTTGTCGAGCCCGAAGATTCCAGTGTAAAAATCCAAGGAGCTCCTGTTCTCTTGGTCGCTCCCGGCCGAGCAAGAAGGTGATGCGGTCCCTGGAGTGTACTTTCCTAGAGCTGCTCGGAGCTTCTCAACCTACAAAGATGGGCTCAACATGTTGAGGAAGATGTGCAAATCGCATTGATCGACAGAGAATTCGATGATCAAAAGGAGGAAAATTTCCAGACCTCAGCTTTCAGTCGAGCATTCTCGATTCGGAGTTGCTGCTCCTGAGTTGTCAAGGCGGTGTCTCTGCTTGTGGTGGCTGAGCCACAATTGGGACAGCAAGACTTCTGTATGGTCTCTCTCATGGCTTTGTTCTCATCTCTGAGCTTCTCCATTTCTGTTTTCAGCAGAGAATTCTCATGGCGCTCCTGAATTGCCTGCAAATTTTTCATGCCATTTCCAGAAGTCCCGTCACAAGAGAGAAAAACAACGACAATGCAAGCTTTCTTTTGATCTCAGAAGGACCACTACAAAATCGAACACTAAAACAACCTCAACAACAATGACAAATTTACAAAAACGTTTCAAATGACCCCGAAATTCTCTGACGATCGAAACTGATCGAAATGGGCACTCAGGATCGATCGAGATGGACCTAATCGAAAGAGAAGATCACGACGGCAACGAACCTTGAGCTGCGTCCTGCGATTCTGGAACCAGAACTTGACTTGCCTAGGAGCGAGTCCTAGCTGTTTGCTCAGTTGCTGCCTTTGCTTCTCATCCGGATGAGGCGACTCCTTGAACAACCTATCGAAAAATTACCCATCAAACACATGTCGACTCAAATGCAAAGATGAAGATTCAAGCTGATTTCGTGAGCCATGCGGGCGCACAAACACCCAATGAGCTCGAACACCTCTCTATATAATCGGTGGCAGTCATGCTCAGAAGCAATAGAAAACAAGATGGTCAGTGGATGCTGCATGGCCATAGCTATTTTTAGGATCTTCTAAATGCAAACAAAGAACAAAAGAGCAGGTCAAGAACTGTTCTTTCGTTGCTTCTTTAGTTCCAAGAAAGCATGCATGCACGCCACTAACTTTTTTCCCTCTTTTTTTTTTTTTTTCTATAATAAGCTTTCCGTGTATATATATACATATATATTTATATATAAATAGGGTAGAAGATCATATGGGTAAGTACTATACTTCTGCTTCTGTATCGCCAAAACTTTTTACACGCTAATCGATGAGTCATACTGCGTCATTTCCCCAGTCTTGTATGGTCTCGAGACAACCAAAAACTTGAACATCATTGTACGACCAAACAACATAATTTATTGCCTAGAAGATGCAGAAATTATTTTATTATTGACAATTTCAGATTGAGGCGTTAACCAATTTTTGTGGTCTCGATTGATCTTGTGATGTTGGTGTTCTTTCCTAGTCTATACCGCACGTATTGGAGCATGTAGGAAAAGTGTTGGTTATCAGAAGGCACGTACGCTTCCATTTCGCGGATCTGCTCGGCCGTGTGGCGGTGGTACTTCTTCCGCTTCTTCTTCTTGCTCTTGTCCCCGTCACCGCCGCCGTCCTCGTCGTTGTCCCCGTCTGGATCGAACTCGTCGTCCGATCTCGACCTGGCGGGGCCCGAGTTCTCGCTACTGATCTCGACGGTGTCTTCCCTCCTCCCTCCTCCTCCGCTCCCCTCGTCCCCCTCCTCCACGTCCATGCTGGCCGAGGCCGCCGCCGCCGCCCCCGCATCCCGAAAAATCCCGGCCTAATCCGAATAGAAACAAACAGAAATCACAACCAATACCATCGAACTGCAAAAGAAGAAGAAGAAGAAGCAGCAAGACACAGCACATGTCGAAGACGAATGCGTGCTCGCTAGAGAGAGAGAGAAAGAGAGGGAGAGAGGGAGGGAGGTCTTACGAGGCTGAGGGAGAGAGCGGGAGAGGCGAAGAAGTCCTTGGTGCGAGAGGTGGGGGGATTGTTATTCGACATGTCGACGACGCCCATGGCAAGTTTTGAGGAAGAATGAGTCGTGAGGTTTGTTTTATGGAGGAGGCAACATGTTAGACGCCAATGGTGATGGCGATGAACATTCGTTGCGCTCTTGAGAGAGAGAGAGAGAGAGAGAGAGAGAGAGAAGGAAGAGGGGTGGGGTCTGACAGATTTAAGGATATAAAACAAAATGAAGTGGAGGTGGAGGAGGGCTCTCTCTCTCTCTCTACCCTTTCCTTCTTTGCTTTGCTTAGGTTTGCTTGTGTGGGTTGTGTGTGTCTGACAGAGAGAGAGAGAGAGAGAGGGCCGTTAGGAGTTGACTGTTAGATATTAGGGAACAGCTGAGAAAGAGAGAGAGAGAGAGAGAGAGAGAGAGAGAGAAGGAGAGAGAGAGGCGAAGCGGGAAGAGGACATGCAACTAACTTTAAGCGGTGGAATCTACAACTACAACGGTATTTTCAGTTCCAATTTCCTCCCCCTACCCCTCGTTTCCCGGCTCCGGTAGAGGCTCCGAGCCAGCTCGGCTTCAGCTTAGCCGGCTCGGTCCATGCATTGGGGAATTGAGAAGAAATTCATGAGTCTTCATTCTTGGCCAAATGGGAAGCGGCTTGGGCCCGAGTTGGTTTCAATTGTCGTATCGCGGGCAGCGACCGCATCCGCCCCAAGGAATAAAGGTCACGAGGTCGCTAGAAACACATCTTCGCCACCCTTTCTGGAATAATGTACTCGGATTGGTTCGTTGAAATTCTCAAATTTGTGATTCGTTGAGAGTTTAAGGCTTGGCATTGGGTCCGGATGATTTTGGGATTCATAGGTTGTGGTATTATTTCTGATTGCCAGCTCTTTGAGTATGTGCAGTATTTAGGAGGTGGATCGTCATAACTACAAAAAGGTGGATGTAACTAACGATGTAAAAGTCATGAATTGTGTGTTAATGTATAAGTTAGGTAAGCATTTATTCTAATGAGGTAAATCTACCATGGTAGCCTCTTCACCAATTTACATTTTTTTTTTTTTTTTTTGGGTTTGTAAAAACTTCCCATTTTAAGAAAGTTTGGTTCTTTTTAGGTGAAGCGTTCTTTTGGTTTTTAGAGCTTCCAAAATTTGGCTCTTCAGCACTTATAATTGTGTTCATTTTGATACTATTAGTACTTAGGAAAGTTTAGAGCACAGTTTTAGGGCCATAATTTCATTTTAATGGAAGAACATCCTATTTTAAGAAATTTTGACTCTTTTTGGGTCGAACACTTCATCTTTTGGTTTTTGGAGCCCCATATCATCTATTTTACTTATAATTGTGTCGATTTTGATATAATGAGTACTTCAAATAGTTTAGAGCGGGAGTTGAGGGTCATAATTTCATTCTAAAGGAGAACATTAATGAAATTATGACCCTCAACTTGTGCTCTAAATTTTCGGAAGTACTAATAAAATAAAATAAAAATACAATTTTAAGTAGATTAAATAATTCAAAAGTTCCAAAAATCATGAGGCTAGGTATCCCCCCAAAAAAAAAGCCAAAACTTTTCTTTAAGTTTAGGGCGTTCATTCAATTTTGAATGAGCGACAAGTTAACTTTCTTATTTGTTGAGTGGCCGAGATGTGTTTTGAGATTTTATTTCTTTTCTATGCTCTTCTTCCGATAGTGTCAACTAAAGATTTGATTTTTTTGGTATTAGGATTTGTTTGTGTGTGTGTTGGTGAGTTTTGTGAATTTTGGACTACCTAATTATGTTGACTCGATAATTTAGAGAGGGTAAATTTGCATATAAAATTTAGTAGCTGATATATTGAACGGTGGATCAAGAGCTGAGGTAGCAAAATGAACTTGGTTATTTCTCCAAATAGGATGGCGAAAAGCTCTTGATTAAAATAACTTGATGTATCTAGATGGTCCTTTTTGATCTCATTGTAGAGGCTTGGAAAAGGAATTCCAATGTTATGAATATGCATATTATCACACGGAGAAATTCTTGTGGTTTAGATGGTACTATCAATTACAATGCGAAATCATGTGAAATCTTATACTGGATATTGCTGAAAAGAACATAAACTTTGCCTAGCCACATGATTTATGCACTTGGATTCTCTCTTCATCACGCTTGTGGGAAAATTACCCATTTAATCATAAACTTATTATATACATATACTAATTTAGTCGCTCTTTTTTTACTTTTGTCAATTTAGTTTTAAATCTTTACGAAAATAATGTGGCAGTTCAGTCATTGCTAGTCATCTTACTTGATACACCACCATGTCAGCTATTTTCAGTGGAAATTGATTGGAAAAATTACATTTCACGCAAAAGTTTAGGAATAAATTGGTAAAATTGAAAAGTTTATGTTATGGCTAAAATTTTCTCGCCCACAATATGTTCTAAGACCAAAAGAAAACCTTTTCCATTATAAGGAGGGTGACCACTTTAGGTTGCAATTGACATTGAGGCAAACTCCCCCCTAATGTACCTTGTACAGGGGATGCGTAAAATTCCCTGGGGACATACTTGATGTAAAACTTTTAGATTTCAACTCAAAAGCTTACTTGTCCTCTACTCTCGAAATATCTCATGGTTGTCATCTTCTTGTTATAACTAAGCAAACGGTCGGATTTTCGAATCGATAAAGTCTATCGATGCACACTTTTAATATCAGAAATAGAAATTGCCCAAGAATGGAGTAAAGTTAGCCTGCTGATCCAGCTGAGAAGCAAGAAAACCTTAAAGGGTATTCCTACAATATCTCCAAACAACAATTTTGGAGAAGATCAATGTCAAAATTTTAGTGTATCCATTCTTCATATCATAACACTTTGAAAGATTGGTGCATTCAAATATCTCAAACTCTTTATCATATTGAACATATGGGCTGCTTGAAATTTTGCCTGGACAAACAGCTGAATCGTAAATCCAATCGATTATTTTGATGTACGATTGTTAATGCTACAATGTTTGGTCTGGGCTAGGATTTCAAGAGGCTAGTAAACGAACTTGATCAAACTAAAATCAGGATTGTAAGTTTGGTGATTGACCATAAGAAACTGTACTAGTAAACCGACGAAGGGAACTTGGAAAATCCTTCAGGCCATCCAAGCTGCTGCGGAGAATGTAATAGATGCTACTAACCATCTTTGAATTGTGCTATCTGTCGCAGTTTAGCAAGAGAGACCAGTAGCTTTTCAAGAGACCAGTGGATCTTGATATGGGGATAATTTAACTTCAAGTTAAAGCAATTTGCACACCACGATTCACGACGAAAACTTTGTGCAAACGACATCTTTCTAATGGGCGATGATTCTTTCCCTATTAAAGGCGGCTTTCGGCATTCTTTTCTGAGTTGAAGTAACCCTTGAACGCATTGCTGCTCAGATGCTGCTCATTATCTTTTTGCCCCCACTTATTCATACCTAATGGTCATAATGTTCCTGTGCATATGCTCAACTCCTAACATCAACATGAACATCGGATCGCCGCCTCAAAACATGCTCGAAACAACCGCCCGTGCTTCCTGATACTGTACCACGATGGATTCTTTATTTTGAAGATCCACCATCGAAGAGATGCGTGTCAATCTTGCCCGACAACAATTCCTTTACGCTTTTGAAGATGATTAGCGAAGATATATCAATCATCTATCTACATACGTATCAGCAAAGTCCTTCGACATTACACCAGTGCAGAATATTCAACGTCTTTACCAAACGTGATTAGCTTTGAATAATGGATAATCCAAGGATTATTATCTTCATTAAACTGGGGATAATCTCTTTCTTTTTTGTCCTTCTTCCAGTTGGGTCTGCTAGGCTGCTTCTTGTATTGCCAAGATGTTTCTCTTACGTATGACAATCGCATGACGAAGGATGAAAAGAGCAAGAGCATGAATAGAGTCAGCCGCAGCAGCTCCAATGCCTCCAGCCGAGCCGCATTGAAAAGCAGCTCGCGGGTTTCACTTTGAAAGAAAGGTCAAGATTGACCGATGCATAGTGGTGTGTGAAAAATGTGTGGTCTCCAGTTCGATAACCATTGTTTATATGTTTTCGTGTCTTTATGTCATTTAAAGAGTTGAAAGAAGTGAATGCAATTAATGTATTCGCCTCCAAGCTTTTCATGAATTTAAAGAATTCCCTTCGCGAGATAGGGATAAGTCAATCCTCCATGAGCGATATATATATGACCAATATAATATTCCACAGTGACATCATCTGCACAAAAATGAAATATGCTCCAAAGCTATTGATTTTTCATTCTAGGAGTGTTTTCTACAAGTTTCCCAATTGGTTATTAGATTATTATAGCTGAAATAAGCTCCATGAAAGTGATGTGTTTGCCTTTGTGTAAGAAAGGTTATCAGGGCAAGGACATTACCTGCGAGTTATCCCATCAGCATGGCTAATCTCATCCTTTTGGGGAAATTGCCGAGCTTCGAAGTTTAGAATATTCCTACCTAACTATCCATCTAAGAAAAATCATGGATTTTTATTTCACGCTTACTTTCTAAAAGCATGGTGCGAGAGGAATATTACCCATTTCCCTCTTTCCATGATGGAATATATGGGTGCCCATAAATCTGGATAGGCCCTTTGGAATTAGTCTCATGGACTAAAACTTTAGAGATATGGATTGAAAATTAAGTGTGACGACTTTTAACATGACATATAGGTTTACTAAGAAAAGCCCCAACTCATCACGACACAACCTAATTCGAAATTGACGTTAATCAATACGGAAAAATCTTTTTAAATACCTTTGCTTGAATCGGAATGTGCACTACCTTGATAGTCAGCTAAGCTCGAATTGGAATGTGCACTGCCTCAACAGTCAGTGAATGCTTAGCTTGTAACTTGTCGTTCCATTGCGTTGTTGATTCAATGCGAACTTGTCTCGTTGTGCTGTAGAGTTGACATGAGCTACCGCTAGGATGGTGGCTATTAATGAATAGTGCGCTCCAGTGTGGGCTTGTAATGGGATCTAGTCCACCCATTCTCTCCGGTCGAAAAGAAAAGCCAAACCAACTTACCAAAAAGGAAAAAAAAAAAAAAAAACACGCTTCGTCGTCCCAACAAAGCATATTGATGACAACACAAAATAACATGAATAGTCAACATTAATGACATGACATGATACCCTTTAATTAGAATCACCGGCAGACTCAAGCAGCAACTCCCCCCCCCCCAAACCTTTAAATATATTCCATTCTCCCCCCCCCCAAAAAAAAAAATTTAAGACAAACACATACGTAACAAAAAGAAAGGAAAAAAAAAAAAATACTAGAATACATACTTCATCGTTGACTGGCAAGCTCTAGGTGTCAGGAAACAGCAGAACCAGCGTAAATGCTAAATGCTGTCTCCCACCATTTCTTATCTACCCGTTCAAAATTTGCTGGATCTCAGCTTCATGTGAATCTCAATTTGTGAAGCACGCAGTAGAGCGTCAAATAAAAGCTCTGGCATAAGAAATTCATATACTATGACGGAGACTTTCTCAGCGATATTCTTTCTTGGAGGGTGGAGATTCTCATTTCCTTTGTTTACTGATTATTGACATCGATATTGCTTATACAACTGGATGATAAAAGAATTCACCTCGTGCCATCATGATCCATCACCATCCATAATTAAAGTTTTGGTGCCATACGGGTTATGATTAATTCGATCCGCAATTCAAATCACCACCTCATATATTGCATTTTGTCTTCACTTCCCACATGCTCCTTGGAAAAAGGTAGTTAGGAATGGTAGATACTATGAAGCAATCACATGAGCCAAGCAAAACCTAGTAGCAATAATAGTACTAGTTGATTGGAGTTTCTTTTGAAATTCTCCCTCCACTTTATCCATCCTAAGAAAAAGCATAACCTGTGAACAAAAGAGAAAAAAAAAAAAAAAGCAGCCCAGAAATCTGCCAGAAAAAGGGGTATCTTTGCTTTCTTTATGTTCAAGTCTTTTTCTAATCCCTTGCAGTTGTCTACCCAGTTATGCTTGCAGGTTGCAAAACTCAAAAAATGGAATATTCAGACAAATTGGAAGAATTAACTAGCTAAGCTAAATTTCTACTGAGGTAAAGAAAATTTAAGGCCTAGGATAGAACACAAAAAGCCTATGAGCAGAAAGCAAGGTCGGCCTTCAAAAAAGTATTAATGATGTAACTAATGAACTAAAATGGTGCTTTCCCAGAATAATACAAATCCACTTTAAAGGTGACTGATGTGTAAATGGATCCTGCAAAATCCCACGCAAGAAAAGGCATGGGTGAAAATGGATGGATCACAGAACTGAATGTCAATCCTTACTTATGTAGCGAATATCTCGCATACTTAAAGCAAGAACATGGGCACCTCAAGACTCAATTTCCAATCACAGAACAGGCCCTCTCCATATGCACTAACCGACCATGGCAGAAGCTGCACACTGGAGAGAAAGAGAGGTTCAATTAATGTTTGGTCAATTTTTATCTCCATGTATGGTCGTTCTTCGTGCACCATGGCTGTATTCATTCCCTTTGTCCTTCTAGACGGTACTGTATTAGCCATTTAAGAATTATGTCATTCTAAGAGAGGCACGCACAAGAACAATCAGTTGTCTACAATATAAGTGCAGGAAAATTGCAGAGAAGGTGGCCAGCACCTTAATAGAGACATGACGGAACCGAAGAAGAGCACGCAACCTTAATTTTATAACCTTATGTGAAACTTTTGTCAAGAAATTCTGGCGAAGTCAAAAAAAAAAAGAGTTAGTAACCTATTACCTAACAAGGTTTTGCTTATTCAAGTGGTCTTCCAAGCAGCCAAAACCATGCTTACACAAGAATTTGTACGTACACATATAAGTTTTCTGAAAAGTAATTGGTCATGTCTGACACTAATAAAAAGATATTCAATTAGAAATTTCCAATCAACAAGCTGATAAAAAAATCCAAACACGACACGCAATGGGAAGGTAACTGGAACGCCAAAGGAGCCATTGGGCCCACGACATGTGGAAAGATCATCCAATTTCAATGCTGTTTCACCGAAAATCGAGTCAAATAAGGATGGCACAGCAATCTGAATTAGCAATGTTTTCAGGAAGCTTGTGGGATCATGCTTCAGACAAAAGCTCCTAAGAACCTATCCAACTTTGGGAGACAGGTAGTTATTGAAGAGTAGATGAAATGGTTGTTTTGGACAGCAGGTGAAAAGCTACTACCACAGATTGCCATGCAGGACCAAATAATGCAATATAATGAGATGGAATAAATGCTAACAAATTTTGTGGAGTAGGTTATTCTTTAAGGAGATCTGAAGAGTGTACATACACTTTAGTGTCACTCATTCATGAATGCTTCGCGCTTCACCTAAAGGTCATTCAAGCTTTAAAGGGAAAATGGATTCTCCACTTTGCTTTGTCCCCCAGTGGTAATTGAACTATGACAAGAAATTTTCTCTCCGTGTGCTCTCTGCATGTGAGAAAAGGAAGAGGTGGGCACAAGTTAATAACCTGCCAAAACATGTGTTGGGAATTGAAATGAAACGACCCCTATCCGTGTGGGGGGAGGGAGAGAGAGAGAGAGAGGCTATAGGTATTATTAAAATAAAATTAACCATTCTAAAGATCAATAGTGGCTGTCTTTTGAAGAACATAAATCTATCAACTAATATTGAGGTTAGGGAATGTAAACGTGTATCATGTACCACTGTTCTATCCGCATCCTGTATGTCTTGATCAGTCTACATCCCTTGACATGAGTAAATCATCCACTTTAGCATCCATTCAGGGAAGGATGTCATGTACTACTTTCAGCCTTTCCATATCCCTCTAAACAAGAACATCTGTGTTCTATATTATTCTTAATATTCCAAGCACTGCACACTGCAGTTACTATGATTGCATTGCAGCATCACCTCCATGAGTAAAATTTCAGAACTTTTAATGTTCAGTATATGTGACACCAATTAAGAACGGCAATCACATTTTTTCACAAACCATCCATCATGAATCTTGACATTTCAATGACATAATTAGTGAATCCACTAAATACTGTCTAACTGCCAAACATTTAGTAGATGAGATGGTTCACAGAATGAGCTTCCAACGATGAAAGTTATTCTTCTATTATAAAACTCAATCATCTCCCACAAGACATTATAGTTTCCACACAAAAGCAACTGCAGAAGTTACAATGACTCAAAACTTCTATAGCGGGAAAAAAGAAAAGAAATAACAACTACCGGTCCAAAACTAACTCTATAATATGGGTCCTGTACATATTTTGATTTAAAGCTTCTGGTTGGTCTTAAGGTCATATTTTAAAAAAATAAGAAACAAGACTCCACTGGATTTACTGTGTCATCCGATAATCTTATCCCATCCGCAAGCTGCCCCACAGGCAATACTTTAAGGGAAAAAGTTGTCTCCATAAAAGTTTAAATCATTCAAGGAGCTGGATGTACGAAATAATGTGGAAATTTGATAATTGAAAATCTAGTACTGAAGAATTACTACCCTTATAGTAGACAGATGATTACAGCTAACTCAGCAACTCAAGTTTCAGCTTAATCCATTTTTAAGTTTTTTAATTCAGCTAAGAATGAATCTTGGAAATGCAGTGAGTCCTGTGAAGGCCCTGTCGAATTCAATATTCTAACTTAAGGCAGAATGGCAATAGATCTGGCAAGCGACAGCGAGTTGCACCAAAGTCCTACTTGGCTTATGACATTTTAGTAAGGCGTGAAGATGGGTCAGTATTACAAGAAGGTACCTCCACACCTTGAAAGTATCTAAGTTTTTAAATAGCAATGGCTGTCAATCTAAATCACAAAAACATAATTATTTTTGTAAACTGACTTTTAACATCTTCAACACAGTAAAATAGAATAATGGATAATGAGATGCCAGGAGAACAATATAAAGTACAGTTTCATAGCTGTCCATTAATTAAATTGAAATTAAGTTATAGTTATGGCCATTAAATCTAAGTCATATTGCAAAAGTTTCTCTACTAGTCATGATCAGGAACAGATCAATCACCCCTAATGCCTAACAAACCAAAGTACAGTTATAAATCACATGGAAGTCTTATGCAGAAATTTTATTTTCGTAATGACTTCCTATAGCATCAACCACCTCCAAACCAGAAAAGATAGCAATTACAGGAGATAAACTCTTGTCTAACCATACCACTCACCTGGGTGGCGTTGCTGGTTCGCGCTCTCTTCCTCTCGCAAAAGGTCGAGAGTTCGAATCCCGGCTTCGTCATAGGTGACTTACCTAGTTACATGTGTGTGGTGGCTAGCGCATGCGGCCCCCAGGGTTTACTCCCCTGGCTGTCGGCGGGGTGCGGGGTTCCTTGGGTCATCAAAAAAAAAAAAAAAAAAAAAAACTCTTGTCTAACCATAAACTCTTGTCTAACCTAAATAATCTAGTGATGATGCAGAATTTTTTCTGTAATGACTTCCTAGAGCATCAAACACCTTCAAACCAGCAGAAGACAGCAATTACAAGAGATAAATTCTCGTCTAACTTAACTAATCTATCATTAGCATTTTCTATTACTTCCTAGCTTCTGCTTAGAAACAATACACAGTTCCATCTTCATCTGGTGCCATCACAACTGAAGCATGCTACATCAATCTATAGTTATAGCAAAAGATTATTAGAATTCCTTTCATTCTAGAGAGAGGTTTGACTAAGTTGAAAATCAGGAAAATCGCACCAAAAGTCCTAAGCTTCATTTATGAAATGTATTCAGTTTGCAAACTCTCATCTAACTTAAATAAAGGAATTCTAGACAAAAATCACATCTGACTCAACCAATCTAGTTATAATTGCACGGAAGCTTCAAATTTGTTAATTGATAATGCAGAATTTATTTTTATTTTTTTGTACTGACTTCCCAGAGCATCAAACACCTTCAAACCAGCAGAAGATAGCAATTACAGGAGATAAACAGTCACCTAACTTAACTAATCTGTCATTAGCATTTTCCAATACTTCCTAGCTTTTGATTCTAAGCAATTCACCAGTTCCAACTTCTTCCATCACAATTGAAGATTGCAACATCATAGTTATATCAAAAGCTTATCAGAATTCCTTTATTTCTAAAAAAAGTTTGACTATGTCCAAAATCGAGAAAATTGCACCGACATTCATAAGCTTCACTTATTAAATGCATTCACATCCTAAACCCTCATCTAACTTAAACTAAAGGAATTCTAGTTACAAATCACATCTAACTTAACTAAACTAGTTATAAACCACATGGAAGCCTCGAATCTTTTAATAATAATGCAAGAAGCTTTCTTTTTTCTGCAATGACTCCCTAGAGCATTGAACACCTTCAAACCAGTGGAAGATAACAATTACAGGAAATAACTCTCATCTAACTTAATTAATCTGTCATTATAATTTTCTATTACTTCCTAGCTTCTGATTCGAAACAATTTACAGTTCCGTCTTCATCTGGTGCCATCACAACTGAAGCATGCTACATCAATCTATAGTTATCACAAAAGCTAATCATCCTTTATTCTAGAGAGAGGTTTGGCTATGTCAAAAATCAGAAAAATTCCACCAAGAATCCTAAGCTTCATATGTGAAAGCAATCCAATCCTATATATTTCAATTGATGCAATCAAGTCTAAAATTTTTTAAAAAGTTCAATCAAATCCGTCAAATCAAAACCTCTCTGATTTCTCCTACATTGCACCATCTTAAACTGCCACAAAAGCAACACCCAGCGTAAGGACTTGTGCACTTTACACAATGTTCACAACTTCCAGTGCACTTTTTCATTGAAATACACAAACTGAATCTGTGTGCCCAAGTAAATCAAAATTCAATAATCATTGGACATCCTCTATCACCTTAAATTTCTAATCAAGCAAGATGAAGAACTCCTTTGAAATTTCATTTACCGGGGGAATGAAAATGCTTGCAATCTCTTTCTACAGAAAATGTCCTCAAGAAGGAGGTAAGCTCTTCATGGTTCCAGCTACTAAAGAGCATCCTAGTTCAATTAATGAGAGTCCTCTTGCATACTCTGGTCAAAACCCAAAACAGTTTATTCATCTTCTTCAATAATGCAGCTCATAGCTCAGTCAAATAGCTGGACAGTTGGGGAAGTATTTGCAGCCCGGGATCTGCAAAAGGAATGACCTCCCATATCAGGGCTCATTAGCTGAGGAAGCCAGATTACATGTAATCATTGTAAAAAGGACTTAACTATCAATTGGTATGTCATCTACTGGCCTGGCATTTTCACATGGAGCTTAGGAAGGGGATGCAAGATATGAATTTAGAATTCTACATTGTTTTCTCAGCTTCTGGAGAATAGATATTGGAGAAGTACACGTTATCTCCACTTTTGAATTATAGTACCTATCTATTTTTCCATTTCAATAAACTGATACTTGAACCTCATTCTTAAATTCTGAAAATTCATATCAATCACATTTCTCTTCAGCATCTCATATTAAGTTATTGGCCAGTATGCCATCTAGTTACCTATAATATTCTTCATTCAAGAAAAATAGGGCTCACAGATATTAGGAAGGGTACAAGATCTGAAGTTAGGCAGGGTATATTCACTTCCGAATAGTGGGGAATCCAGTGCAGAGAGTTTACACAAATGGGCCCAATCCTCATTAGTTTCTGTTCCTGCAAGGTCTGTAACAAGAACTACTAAAGGCAAGACTATAAGAGAACTAAATGACTGAGATTGTGTCATATGGATCCTCCTATCACTGTTTCTAAGCCTGACTCTGTAATTATTCAGTCTTGACCAAATGCAACAGATATAGCTACATCGTGCAGAGGCAGCGTCTAGGGCTTCTACCAATATCAGAACAGCATTGAAAAATTAAACTATTGTAACCATAAAAAAAAAAAAAAAGCGAATGATTTAAAAATGAACAAAGAGATTACCCATTCTTTTCGTACCAGAGATTGTCTGAAAAATGGCAACATCTCACAAAAGAATCGAACAGCTACTGCCACCAAAGAAAACAAAGATTATATAAGGCCCCATCATGATTCTACCATGATGTTGGGTGTAGTAAACGACCCTATGTTTGATTAATTTTTTTCGAGATCTAAAAGGAAGATAACCCTTTTGTGTGGAGTGACGGGTCACTCTTCCCAGGGAACCTAAGCAAACCTCGAAAAGAATGACTTCAAACATTCCAACCAAAAGCAAGAGTCTAGAAGCCATAGGCCCATATGGCAGTTGAAACCTTTATTCGGTCTGCTAATCAATTTCAACGACATGTAAAGAATTCCGACAAATTACCGAACACCATTGCGCCGCCACCGCCCCCCCAGGGCGCCATAAAAAACTCCTTTCTGCTGATCATCCGCACGTCTTTACACTTTGGAGTCAAAGGGTTAGACTCTGCAAGAACTGTGTAAAAAACACACCACTCCCAACAAACCATCAGAAGCTGCGAGGCTCTCAGGAAACGATCGATGCATATGCATCATGACAAAAGATCAGAAACAACACTGAAAATTCTCTCGAGTCAACTTACTCCCCCCCGCTTTCCGCTCCAAAGCAGAATCCCTCCTCCACTCTCGCGATATATGCTCCCGCTCGGGGCGAAATCAAATTCAAACCCAACGCGAGCACCGGAGTTCTCGTCGAGAAAAACCGCACGCGCCCGACCGGAGAAGGAGACGAATGCCGTGTGCGCGCGAGGTTGGAAAGCAAGAGGAGGGATCGGGAGCCGCGCCGGAGACTCCATATCTCGAGCTTGCTCCGTCGCGATCAAGCGATCGTCGACGGAATGGAGACTGAGAGTCCGAGGTCCTGCTCGCTCGCTCGAGCGCTTCCGACCTCCCGCCAAAGTTTCGTCGTCGAAGAGGAAGAACCGTTATGCGGAGTGAAGTCCAGTACTCTGGAAATTTGAATTTTGAGAATTTTGCCTTTCACCCTCTTTTTATGCGTCATATCCATGACTAACTGACTTTAAGAATTAATAATACGAAAAACCCCAAACTGTATATTTATAATAAATTTATTAGAAACTAAATTTTTAATAAAGAAAAATTTTAAATTAATATATTTATAATAAATTTCCCTTCCGTTAGCTTTCATTAAATTGTATTAATACCACGAAAAAATTACAAATTGGTACACCACATGTTATTTAATTCATATAAAATTTAACGGGAACTAATGAAATGTCAATTTGTAATTAGTGTACTAATAATTAGTTTTTGTTAAATTTCAGTTCTATATTTTTTATAATATTAACCTTAAAATTAAAGCAAGACACCTTGCAAATTTATTATTGCAAAAAAAATAATTTGAAAACAATTCCCAGCTAGAATTTGAAAGCAAAGAATCATTTCTAAGTTTCAAGAAAATATTAAGATATATATTTATTTTGCGCAAAGTTAAATTACGAGAGCCCCTTCGATTTATGAAGAAAGAAGTTAAATGTAGAAGACTTCTGAAAAAAAATCATAATGGTTTGTAATCGATTGGAGTATTGGAAAAAAAATTCAAATTTGTTAGCTAGAGTGAATTGGTATTTTCTTTGGGAAAGTTCCAAATAAAAGTTTAAAGTACCCTCATTTTCTTAAATAAAAGTTTAAAATACCCCAATTTTCTTAAATAAAAATTTAAAGTGAACATTATCTCAAATAATGAACTAAAGTGACAATATTAGTCTCAAATAATGGTCTGAAGTAAATATAGTCATTTCAAATAATGGCTTAACCTTGCCAAGTCACCAACTAGCAAAATATTCCAACCCATTAGGAATGTTTTCATCAAAACACAATCTAAACTAAAATCAAATTAAATTTAAAAAATAAAACTCAACAAAAAAGGAAAAACAGAGGCAAGAGGGGCTCCCTCTCACCTGTGGCCACCACCCATCGTCAATGGGGCAGTGGTGCTAACCGACGGGGTCTTCAGCATCTAAATGAGGGCTGACAACCTTCGCTAGAAGTGAGAGAGGGTAACAACCCTCTCTTAAATTTGTGTGAAGGCCTTCAATGCCCCACAAAACTTAAGGCGAGGGTCGTTGACACCTGCATAAGGGCCAAGGGGAGTAGATACACGTGCTATTTGATTTGATACATTGGTTCCACCGAGTAGTGCTCAGAATTAATGCGGTGCGTGCTTCGTGAGAAGAACACCTAACAACCTCCTGCTAGGCCTTTGTTTCATCTACAAATGAGCGGGACACGTGCTTGGGAACGAACTACTCTAAATACATAAGCAGAGTTAGAGAATACAACGCCAATATTCTAAAATGGCAAACAGGAAGAGCCATCGGTTTTCGGATTCTTTCCACTGTGGCTCATCACCTATCAACCCCCACTAAGATATGATATTAGAGGTGTCAAGAACCGAACTAGAAACGAAGCCAACTAATTTTATGCATTTTTGGTTTGGTTCGGTTCGGTTTCGATCTGGTTAACTGAAAAATAACTGTTAATTTTTTCGATTTGGTTCAGTTAACCGATCCGAACCAAAATTCTTAACAAAAATTAAACAATTAGTTTAAGCTTCATTTGTTTCATAGAAAATAACTTTCAAGAAAACATTTTTCGGATTTTCTGGCATTCGTTTCACGAAAATAAATTCATTGGAGAATATATTTTTCATGAAGGAAAAAGGTTTTCCAAAATAGAGGAAAATATTTTTCACATTTACTCCCTCTTATCTCATATCCCTATTACTATTAGTCTCCAATTCTTTCTTTTTATTTTTTTCTTTTCTCAAAATTTTTACTTTATTTTTTTATTTCTTTTCTTTTCTTTGCTTCATCTTCTTCCGGTCGCCAGCCATGATGATGGCTAGTGACCTTGCCGTAGTCTGGCCACGCTCGGGCGTCACCAATCTGGCAAAGCCCGTGCCTTGCCGTCGTTTGGTGATGCTCGATTGGCGAGCTCAGCTCGCCCGTCGCTTGTCACTGGCCATTGTCATGGCCAGCGACTAGCCGAAAAAGAAAAACGGCAAAAAGAAAGAAATAAAAAAATTGATTTTATTAAAAAATAACAAAAAAATTGAATTTATGAAAAAAATAAAAAATTGATTTAAAAAAAAAAAATAGAAAAAAAGAAGTGAGGACTAATAAGAGATTTGAGATAGGAGAAAGTAAATGTGTAAAATGTTTTCCCCAACTTAAAAAGTGGAAAACATTTTCCCCCACTTTAAAAGACTTTTTTTTTTTCATGGAAAATGTTTTCCTTAATGAATTTATTTTTCGTGAAATGAACGTCGGAAAATCCGGAAAATATTTTCTTAGAAGTTATTTTTCGTGAAATGAAGAGAGCCTTTAAATTTCTTTGGGATAATGACACGACCGCCAGATCCGGCGGAATTTGACTTTTTATTTCTTATCTCTTCTTCACTTTGATTCTAATGAAAAGAAAGAAAAGGGAAAAAAAACAAAAAAAAAAGAAAGAAAAAAAGATAAAAATGTCATTCGAATAAAAGTTTGGGGTAAATGACAATAAATGTGTCACATGGGGTAAAGTTTGGGGTTTTCGTGTCAAAAAAAAAGTTTAGGATAAATGTGTCAGGTTTTCGCGAAATTTCTTTTATTTCTTATCTCTTCTTCACTTTGATTCTAATAAGCAAGACAAAATAGGAAAACTGAAAAACCGAACCGAACATGATTTTTAATCGAATTCAATTCAATTAGGAATCACATTTTATTGATTCAATCATTCTGAAAATCCCAATCGAATTAACGTGTTTACACCGATACTAAGTACCATTGAAGTTGATGTTCAGTACTAGACAGCGGATTTGGGAAGACAACAGATGCAGCTTGTCAGCGAAAAATTTGTTAGTGGATGTCGGAAGGCATGATTGGCTTTAGCGATAATTGCCTAGACAGACATGCCCAGAGTGAAAAGGAGCACAACGACATCAAATTTGTTGGACGCGGAATTTGTTCAACATTCTCTTACCTATAATTTGTGTGCTATCGTTATCTGGGCACCATTCGTGTACTTTTTTTCAAATTACTTGAAAATGTACTCGTCTTTTAATATCGAAAACAAATTAGTTTTTTTTGGATAAAAAATGGGCCTAGGCCAATCGTACCCGGTCTAGGCACAGGCAAATTGGGCCTAAGCTCCATTGGGCCGTTTAGTCTCTTTTGTCCACATTCTCAACTTTAAATTTTTTTTTTTTTTAAAAAGCTTAATCGAACTTCTTATTGTCCGTGATTTGGTGGACTTTCTATCCATCTTATCATATATTTTAGGGATAAGTGATATAAATAATTTGTGAATTTTGAATTAATGTGTAGTGTAATTCTTAAACTTTTAATCTGTTCGGTGTGAATTCTGAATTTTTCATACATATTCAATATAATTTCTAAATTAACATCAATTATGTAATTCAATAACTACATAAAATAAGTATCAAAAGTTGAAAACCACATCAAACAAATTAAAAATGCACGATCGTACTATACATTTAGTTAAAAATCATAAATTATATTGAATAAATTAAAAATTTATGGATCACTGTTCACGTTTGGTCAAAATTCATAAACTATTTGTGTCATTATTCATATATTAAGTTTGTTCTTATGCTATCAACCAAACATTAAGTGAGGGAACATTTCTCCAAGTTCTCTATCTTCAATCCACCTACAATTTTCACAAAAGAATTTTATGTATCAAGTTTATTTGCTAAAAGAAACATGTATAAAGATAGATAAAATTTTATTGATTTGCAAATCATGCCCTCATCCCTTCACAATGTTTCACGATGCTTGACGTAGAATTTGTTCTATTTTACTGAAAATGAATAATTTAAAAAATATTTTTCTAAAAATAAATACCTATATTTCTTATAAATATAAATAAATAAAAACATTTTTATCATTTACAATAATATTTAGATATAAATTATCACCGATAATGAGAATATTTTCTAAATTGATAAGTTATTTCAAGCGATATAAATAATAATTTTTATAAAAGATGTTCTTTTAAATAATTATTTTTTCAAAAAAAAACGAGATTATTCTTTAATCTATCATTTAACCATTAAAAGATGGATTTGCAAAAGCATAACGAAACTCTTGAGTTTATATCATATTCTATAATTCTCGCTCACGAATTTACAATTCAACTTTTTTCAGAAAATATTAACGGAGAATGTTAATATTCATTTCACATCGAAAATGACGATTCAACCAAATTATTAACCGGAACGCTAATATCAATTGCTGAATTTGACAATGCATATTATTTGGTGGTGCGAATACATCAAAATTAGATGTAATTTTCCTTTATTTTATTTTATTTTCATTTTCTCTTGCATTTTTATGGCGTTCCAAAAAAAAAAAAAAAAAAAACGAAGAAATATTTTTGACACATGATTTCATTTTCAACCTCTCCGAGTCAGATCGACCCGTCGTGCCTCTTCCGATTCACCTCTCGAATCATTTCCCGGCCTCCTACTCGACTGCGATCGCGCTCTCTCTTCCCCACCCCCCTGAAATCCGCAGAGGGAATCGCCGAGCTCGATCGCGGAATCCGATGGAACCGAGCCGCTCGATCCAGATTTAGCGGCCGCAGCTCCGAGGGGGAGGGGTCGGGGACTCGCGATGTCGGCCTTCTCCGTTCCGTCGTCGCCGAATCCCGCCGGTTGATCTCGGCACGGTAATGCTCGATTTCCGATTCCGGTCCCGTCATTTTTCCGTCGGCCGGGTCGCCCGCGGCCGCGAGTTCGAGGAATCGTGTCGTCTGATTCGGTGATCCGGCGCGTTCGCGTGTGTCTGGACCTGTCGCGTTTGGCTCGAGAAAGTGTCGTTTCAGTTCTCGATCGATCCTCTTGATGTCATTTCCGTTTCTTTGGATTTTTTGTGCATTGTTGGATTCGGGCGAGCTGATTTAGGCACGTCGGCGATTGATTTTTAGTTCGAGTCTCAATTACGTTCGGTGATGGCTTCGGTTGCACCTATGGATTATGTGGCGTCGTGTGATTATGGTGTGCTGTGAATGGCAGGGTTGTTGATGTGTCTGGACTTGCTGCTCGGAGTCTGTTGCACTTGCTTTTAGTTCGTGATTGGAGATGGCATGGTTCAGTGGGAGGGTCTCATTGGGGAACTTCCCCGACTTAGCAGGTGCGGTGAATAAGCTCAGCGAGAGTGTGAAGAACATCGAGAAGAATTTCGACAATGCTTTGGGATTCGAGGAGAAGTCGGAGTCGAGCAATGAAGGTAGTCACTATGCGACAAAGTTTTTTTATCTCTCTTTTTATCTTAAGTTGCTGTAATGTTAAGACATTTTTGCTGGCCTGGGCGACAGACCTTGGCATGCCATTTGCACTTGATATTTTCACTAGTCTGGAATGCAATGCGGAAATTTTGGCATTTGTGTAGAGACTCTAATAATTGTTCTCTCAGTTTTGAAGTTCGGGTTTTCCTGTATTTCAAGCTTTAGAAGCTCCAGTAACTTGCTGACAGAGAGGGCAGAACAATATTATGAATGAAATGAAAGACTTATGAAAAATTGTCTTCTCATGTTGCTTAGTCATGTGATTCTTGTGTGGATTATGCACTGTCCATCATTGTGAGGAATGTGGATTCAAGGGCCTTTAGGGGAGTTCCAAACTAAGGCCTTTACTGTGATAATTCTGGTATCCTTGTTGCTTGTAACATCCAAACTTTGGTTATAGGACTATATCACAACGCCGATGCATTTATGTATTATGAAGACAAAACTCCATATTCATACAATCAATCTTGTAATTGGATGTAATATAGACATGGATTTTCTCAAAACTTTTGAAAGATTTTGCAGCTATTTTAAAGTTGAAACCTTTTGACAGGTCCATCAGCCTCAGGAACATGGACATCAGCCACTGACAGAAAAGCATTATTTGAACCTGTCATCTCTTTTATGGGGCAAAGCAGTGGGGACGCCAGTTTAGAATCATCAAAACAATCTGGATCTCCAGAGCATCCATTTAAAGGTGAGGAGGAAGAGACAGCTGAAATTGATGGGTCACTGGATAGACATACGGAAAATACTGCACCTGCTGAAGACGTAAATGAAGAGCTGAAGCTGAAGAAGCATGATGAACACTCAGAGACAGTGGAGGAAACAGAAAAGACAACATCAGATCATGAAGAAGTTGTATCTGTATCAGCACCGCCGCATGATGAACTGCATAATGCTGAGAATATTGAGACATCAGAGGCTGTTGATAATGTAGAACAGGAGGAGGGCCTAGAAACAAATACTTCTGGAAATTCAGTAAGGGCAGAAGCCGTATCAGGAAACCCGGAAGCAGATCAAGCCGAGGGTAGTACTCCTGTAGCAGATGCTGTAGCAGATAAATCATCTGCAGCTGTTGACTTGCATGAGGTTGTTGGCACAGATAAAACAAGAGCAGAAGATACTGTGGAGAAGATTTCGTTAGATCAATCAGGGACAACTGATACCTCTGCTGAAGGTGGCCCTGAGCTATCTGGTTCACCAATTGTATCTGCAGATGAGGTTGGTAGTGCTGGTGAAATTTCCAGGGATAGCTCACCTAATGTACTTGCTTCAGAAGACAGTTCACAGATGGTCTCTCATGAAAAGGAGGAAGTTGTTCCAACGGCTGAAACTACGCCTGAAACACCATCAGGAGTTGATGATTCAGCTGAAGTGATTCAACAATTGAATAATGCTCATGCTCGTGAAATTGATGTCCAAGAACTACGTTTAAGCTCGGTGTCAAATGTTTCTGACACTGTAGTTGCTGCACAAGAATTAGAGACCGTGAAAAGGGAGATGAAGATGATGGAGACAGCATTGCAAGGTGCTGCAAGGCAAGCTCAGGTACATCATTAATAATCGCTACATGAATGACTTATGTGGATCATTAATCATGTTGTGTTAGAAGTGAAGCTCATAGCCTGCTTGTAAAGAATCTGCATTTCCTGTGTCCCTTTGGATCTTGATTGTAAGATATAGGGCAATTTCACCTCATAGTTAAACTCTTCTTTTTTCTGCTTGTTTGTTTGAGTCATGAGCTTTCTGAGTGGTTTCTTGTGGTTGTTTAGTTGGGGGCAGAGCCCTCTCATCAGGATCCTTTGGCTCCAATTCATTTTAATTGCTGGAAGCTCAATACTCTATGAATGAGCATTGATGCAGACATCTTCTTTAGTTATTCGTTTTCGCACGACTTTAGAGTTGCTGATTTCATTTGCAATCACGCTTGTATGGAAAAACATTTTGAAAACCTACAAATTGCTTTATCATAGAGGTGATGTTGTGAATTGTGAATCGAGTTGTAGTTCTTTTAAGCGGATTTCTTTCAGCAATCACCTTATTGCTTTCTTCGTATTGTCATCAAATTCATCACCATGAAGAGATGGTGTTTGATGGCTAATGCTGCAAATTTTTTCATACTGTTCTGTGATTTTTTTTTATCATGGTATGGTCATTGAAGTTGTTAAGAAGGCCACTAATGAGGCAGTAACAGGAAATGTAATGGGGATGGGCAGCCCATTTATGTGGAGGCACCAAGGAGATGCCTCTTTTGGGAAGGTTTAAGGAATCAATTGTCCATGGCTGCTTTGAGTGTGAACTTTTGGGTATCAAAGTTTTTCTTTTTGAAGGCTTTTCAAGTCTTTTGATATGATAAGAGTACAGTGGGCCTTTTTCTTTAGTGACTCAAGTCATCAACTTGATGATTTTCTTTAATATCTGATGATCTAGTTGTTTGCTTGTAATTTTTTCCAATGTCTGCCTCTTTTAAAATCTGTAATTAGAATTCTGATGGACTATTATTCTTTCTACTGCCTTCGGAGATTTATGCTGTTTTCTATTGTTCTTTTTCCAGGCAAAAGCAGATGATATTGCGAAGTTGATGAATGAAAATGAGCAATTAAAAGTTCTTATTGAAGATCTAAAGGTACATGGACTTCCAAGGTCCCCAGTAGAGTATCATTGCAAGCATACTGCCATGCTTTGAAGAAAATCTTTTCATGATACTACTTGTCCATATCTTACTGTGGGTGTGGATAGCATGAATCAGATGTGACTTTTCAATTTGTAGCCATCATGTAGCTTTTTGATAGATATCTTGGATTTATGGTTTAAATCTACCAAGGTGATGTTCTCTGTCTGCCTCCAAAAAAATACCCTATACTCTAAAAACTGGGGACGTTTTTTCAGACTCCTATTTGATTGTGAATTGTGTCTGAGTAAAATGATGTGCACAATGCACTCAAATGTGATAGAGAGCAAAAAGGTTCAGCAGTGAGGGGTATTTTATAAATAGAAAGATACAACTTGGTCTAGTCTTTAGATATCACTTAAACTTTATCACTGCGATCAGTTTGGTGTGTGACATTCCATTTGCCCATGTGATGCTGAACCACATTAAGTAAGAGGATTTGGTCCTTGGTAACATACTCTGCATCCCTTCATTTCTTCCACTTATTATACTCTAACTGTTGATAAATGTGGATCAGAGAAAATCAAATGATGCTGAAGTTGAGACTTTGCGAGAGGAATACCACCAACGTGTTGCTACTCTCGAAAGAAAGGTGTGTCTTCCATATCTTGTCGATGTTAAAAGGATGGGTACTATTCATGTGCATAGTCAAAATTTTGTCATTGCATATCTGAATCATAAGTTTAAAACTTTGTAGTGAAAACTTATGGTAATGATTACCTATGCATATACCTTCACAACATAGCTGATGTGGATTTCTCTACAATGTATTACCTTTCACATGCTAGCAGATGTAGAAGTGAACCAGTTTCTCTCGTTTACGAAGAAGTAGACTTAATAAGATGCAGAGAGAAAGGTTTTCCATCAAGTCTTTGAGGCACTATAACATTATTTTCAAGGTTTGCTGTGGCTGAGACAATGTCTGGTTATTGTATTGAAGTGAAAGCAGAAATCTGGTTGGTTGCAATAACAACTCGTCTTGCACATGTAATGGCAGAATAAAGTTGAAACACCAGCATAATATACATAATAAGATGCAAAGAGAAAGGTTTTCTGTCAAATCTTTGAGGAACTTTAGCATTATTATCAAGGTTTGCCGTGGCTGGGACAAGTCTGGTTATCAAATATAAGTGAAAGTAGAAATGTGGTTAATTGCAATAACAACTCATCTTGCACATGTAATGGCAAAATAAAGTAAAAACACCAGCATCATATTATTCTTCTTCTCTATTGGTCAGTCCTAATCCCACTACATCAGAAAATTGCAAGCAGTGGTGTAGTTTTCCAGTGTTAGAAGCATGTCCTGGAATATATTTCTCCGAGACATGTAATTGTCAAAGCATGGTGTGGTTTATGCTTTATTGGATGTCACATTTTGATGACAGGTATATGCTTTGACTAAAGAAAGAGATACTCTCAGGAGAGAGCAGAGCAAAAAAAGTGATGCTGCCGCTCTTCTCAAGGAAAAAGATGAAATTATCAATCAAGTTATGGCTGAAGGTACGGGTTTGAAGAACTTTACATGCCATTTAGTAAGGGATTGAACACGGGATTTTCTTACTAGATGTTCATTTCAGCTATTTTTATAATTTACTGTTATTGTAATTTATATGCATCTTAGTCTGAATGAAGTTTGATGAGAAAAATGAAGATTAAATCTAGGTGATTTTGGAACTGATTTGTGGTATTTGCTTTTTCTGCTTACAAACAAGGTAAATTAAACTACCTTCTCTACTGGATGTACATGATTTTGAAAAAAACTGTCTAGGGTGATCAATAGATTCATAACCTTCAACAGAAAATGATTGCTGCAGAATTGGGAAAAACTTCCTAAGCAAAGTCATCCAATAAGCTCTCTCTCTCTCTCTCTCTCTCGTAATGATAATGATGATTACCGACTTTTATTTTCAATCTCAGTTCTATTAGAGTTATGCATTTTGATTTTTCTGATGATTTCTGTTGCAGTCATCTCTGCATTTTTTATTTTTTTTGTAATGAGCAGTCTTCTCTGGACTTAGCAAGTATATACATAAATGACATACAAAGAGACATTTTTCATTTACCAGGTGAGGAGCTTTCCAAAAAACAAGCTGCTCAAGAATCTACAATGAGAAAATTAAGGGCTCAGGTGAGCAATCATTTTCTAATACTGATAATACTCAAATAATATTCTATTCTTTAATCAACTGCTTAAGTCATTTTTGTTGAAAAGTTCCAAGTTATATTTTTACTTGCTTTCCCTTTTTTTTGCAAGCTAGATCCGAGAGCTTGAAGAAGAGAAGAAAGGTTTGACTACAAAGCTTCAGGTTAGTTTGTTTGTGCTTGTATAAACTTTTTCACTCCTTCACATGCCACAGCTTTGTATGTTGGGAAACTTTCTCATGGTGAGGCCTCATATGTCTATCACACCCTCCCTTATCTTAGAGAATGTGTCAAGATTGCTGTCAATACTTCTGTTGGTTGTCCTGGAATCAATTAGTGATTGTTTCATTAGTTAATGAAAGTTCAATTTTTGCCTACATATTTGAAATTCCTGATCATTCTATCTGAATAGATTTTTGTCGGAGTGGTGGGAGTCATAAAATAACACAAAAAAGGATCTCATGAACCATTACTTGTTTTGTTCTCTGGCTTGATGTAAAAGCATTCGTACTCGTTTGACCTTTAGGTAGAGGAAAACAAAGCAGAGAGCATGAAGAAGGACAAGGCAGCAACAGAGAAGTTGCTGCAAGAGACAATAGAAAAACACCAAGCTGAATTGTCCGCACAAAAGGAATTTTATACTAGTGCTCTTAATGCGGCCAAGGAGGCTGAAGCCTTGGCTGAGGCCCGTGCTAACAGTGAAGCCAGGACTGAATTGGAGAGTCGCTTGAGAGAGGCTGAGGAACGTGAAGCTATGCTAGTTCAGACACTGGACGAATTAAGGCAGACTTTAAGTAGAAAGGAGCAGCAGGTCCTCAAAATATTCAAACTCCATTTATGGCTTTGTCAAGTTGATTTTCTGGGAGATATTATTTCATTGACCCTGTCAGCAACTTTTGATCTTTCAGTCAGTTTTCAGAGAAGACATGCTTCGCAGGGACATTGAAGATCTCCAGAAGCGCTACCAAGTATGTCCAGAATTCTTGGAATTGGGTAGCAATCAAATTTGACCGTTTCATAGTAGTAGATCTCTTTCATGCCTTTAATAAATATCCAATTGTGTATAGGAAAGTGAACGGCGGTGTGAGGAATTGATTTCACAAGTTCCTGAATCTACAAGACCTCTATTAAGGCAGATTGAAGCTATACAGGTTGAGAGATGATTTTATCTTGGACACTAGTATTCAGATTTTCTTTTGTCTGAGCATGCAATTCACGGTTATGGCATCCTCAATTGGTGACAGGAAGCAGCTTCCAGGAAAGCAGAGGCATGGGCTGCTGTTGAGAGGTCTTTGAATTCTCGACTTCAGGTACTTACCTTTTTTTTATATGGTCTTTATCATTCATTCACTTGATTATGCAAATTTAATCGCTCCGATTGGGTTGGGGGGGGATTGGGGACCTGCAGGAGGAAGAAGCCAAAGCTGCAGCTGCTGAGGAGAGAGCCAGATCTATAAATGAGCGTTTATCCCAGACCTTGTCGCGGATTAATGTGCTGGAAGCTCAGGTTGGCTTTTGAGGAACAACGTACTAGTACTACATATACTGGAGCACTGATCATCCTTTTATCATTCAGATTTCCTGCCTACGAGCAGAGCAGACACAGCAAAGTAGGTCCCTTGAAAAGGAGAGGCAGAGAGCGGCTGAAAATAGGCAGGAGTACCTTGCAGCAAAGGAGGAAGCAGATACTTTAGAAGGTCGTGCAACCCAGCTTGAAGAGGAAATAAGGGAATTGAAACGGAAACACAAACAAGAGTTGCAAGAGTCTCTAATGAATAGGGAACTTTTACAACAGGTCTCATCTTCGTGACATCCGTACATGTATTAACATCATGATTAGTTTTCTGAATCAGTCACGCTGTATCTGGCAGGAATTGGAAAGAGAGAAAACTGCCCGTCTGGAATTGGAAAGGACATCACGTATGCCTCCTAGTGCTGTATCTGATCCGAAAACAAAGCCTGGTCTTGACAATGGTTTGAACCTTAAGCCAGACTTTTGAGTTGGTTGTATCTGTGTTACTTTTGTATCTTACTGGAAAAACTTGTAGGAATTTTGACTCGGAAACTTTCAAGCGCCAGCAGCCTGGGCAGCATGGAGGAGAGTTATTTCCTACAAGCATCTCTGGACTCATCTGATAGTATGTCCGAGAGGAGAAATGCTGGGGAAACTAGTATGAGTCCATACTACATGAAGAGCATGACACCCAGTGCTTTTGAAGCTACCCTTCGTCAGAAGGAGGGTGAGCTTGCATCATATATGTCACGTCTGGTGCGGACTTTTTCTATGATACTTTCTTTTTGGAATGTAAACTTAGTTTTCTAACTTGTGCGTTGTTTTTCCAACTCTATTCTGCTCTTACATCTCATGTCGAATGATTGATTTTTATTGGGTTCTTCTAGACCTGTAAAATTTAATATTATTCCTTTTGATTTTGTACTGAAAGCACTGTTTGCTTGTTCACTTTAGGCATCAATGGAATCTATTCGTGATTCTCTTGCCGAAGAATTAGTAAATTTGACAGCACAGGTGAGTTTGGGTGGTCAGTCTATTAGTTCTTTTTAAATCAGGTGAGACTGAATTTGCTTTATGCTGCTACAGTGTGAAAAGTTACGTTCAGAGGCAGCAACGGTTCCTGGGATTCGAGCAGAGCTTGAAGCACTGAGGCGGCGGCACTCTGCAGCACTGGAGCTTATGGGTGAACGCGATGAGGAGGTAATGCATTAATTCCATGAGACCTTCACTTACATTGTCCAGTACAAAATTGGGCATGCCCTTATTTTTGTGATGGGAATTATCAGCATAGAATTTACATTTACACTGCAAAGAGAGCAAAAGTGATTTTATCGTGGATGCAAATTCCATGCTATATTGCTTTCGTCAATGAAACTTGGCGCAAAAATGAATTGGTATGTGCCGGATACCAACATTAGTTTATATGGACATGTTGAAAAAAGCCTGATGCTCAATGTAGTGAATGTCAGATCGGGGAATCACAAAGAGTGGTTTATATATGTGCTTTAAGAACATCACGCCCTGACACTTTCACATATTTCTAGCTGGAGGAGCTTCGCGCTGATATTGTGGATTTAAAAGAGATGTACAGGGAGCAAGTGAACTTGCTCGTGAATCAGGTATGAATATTTGAGCAGCGTCTGTATGGAAAGTACATTTACTCGGCTGTTGTTAATACATTTTATCTTTTTCGAGCACAGATCCAGAAATTGAGTTCATCGATGCGTGCCACTTGATATCTCAGTTGGGACATCACGTTCTCATCCATTGGCTCGGGGTTTATGGTGAGGATAACAGAATTCGTCGCGCATGCGTGGAGTCATCATCCGTCACTTCGTTTTTACGTTCTTTTCTTCTCCCTTTCCCAACTCGTTATGACCTTAGAATTCCTTTATTTTCCTTCGTTCAGGGAGCAAAAATCTGTGGAGCGATCTTCTGACGAGAGACTGCAAGTGTGAAGTTGTTACTCGGGGATTTACTCCTGTATAGAGGAAAAGTGACGGATTTCCCATTTACAAAATCAAAGTGTAATCGAAGTTACGAAGTGTATGATCTTTCTTGTTTCCTAGAAGATTTTCTGGTCGATCCCAATTTTGCGAGAGTTATGAAATTTGTCGCTCATAATTTTTTGTGTCGAAACGAGCCGATGCCGATGAAAACATAACCGTGGCAAGTGTATTGCTGTGTGATAGGGGAGTGTACGTTGAGAAAGTGTATTCGTTCATTATCTGGCTGATGGGGAGATGCCTCCTTGATCGGACATCAGTTAACTTTAAGTAATTAAGTAAATTTTACCGCTCTGAATGCTTTTGTTTTTCTCGTTTTATGTGATGATAACTATATTAAGAATTTATGTCAGTGTCGGTCCCCCGAAGAAGGCATGCATGTGCATGTGCATGTGCACGAGGGAGAACACAAAACCTCGTTTCAGTCGACCAATTGCTTGGATTAGCTAATCAAATAGACGAATTGATTGGAGCGAGGTCGCTTTTACCCATGATTATCGATCTTAGTGATGGGTCGCATTGGGGAGCAGCCCGGCTAATCTCCATCGGATCCTTGGATCTGGGGGAAAGGCTCGTGCTTCCGGGAAGGAAAAAAAGAAAGGGAACGGCAAGTTCGATGGTCCATCGGGCATCGGAAGCTAAGGACGCAGAGAACACGTGCCCGTTGTGCATTCAAATCCCACCTGATCCCAACAGTCAAACGTCGACCTACGATTGGACCGCGAGCGCGTGGTTTCAGTTTGAGAGACAGCTGATCCGAATCCCCGGGACATTGGGGGGAAATTTTTAATGGGATTAAAAGATACGCGTGTTTGCCTTTGAGCAACTCTAGAAGTAGGAAGCCTCCAGATCCTTTTCTCTCTCTCTCTCCCCAACTTTGCTGCTTCTCTACACCATACTTCGGATCCAACTGTTTCACCTGAACCCCGCTGGCGCTCCCTGCCCGGCGCACGCTAGCACCAAATAATTGCTATGATACATATATACGACGAGATGCATTCTATCCCAAATGATTACAATACGTGCCTATGCCTAGGGCTGTAAAGTTGTTTGAGGATTGACTGTTTTCTTTTTCTTCTATCATCCTTTGCTGTGGAAAAAGCTTGCTTCTTTCATGCACTCAGTAAAGTAGCTTTATATATTCGATTTTAGTATCTCTATACGATGGTTTTAAAAATGGAGACCATAACGATTCCATCAAATTTCGAATATCATAATTTTAAAAAAATCCATTGCTGAAAATAAATATAAAACAATAATCGTCATTATTTCTCAATAGTATTTTCAAACTTAATATTTACCGAATCAAGATGTCTCAATCTTCAATCCTGATGTAATATGCCAACTAAAAGCATGTATTACAATATGAGATTCTTAATACTAGCATTTCAATTTTATAATAACACATTCTTTTATTTGGTTCACACAAAATATTTAATCTTGAAACTCTTGCTCACAAAAATTTCTCCCACATTAGGTTTTTTGATAATATTCAATTGTCGATTGGCTTAAATTTTTTGAAAATCGGGAGATTGAGAATTTAAGCATTATGTATATCGGAACAAGGAACTAAGAAATGTATCATTAATTCAAAAATTGATTGGCAAATTGATGAGTTTGCTGAGTTGCATCAAGAAAAGAATAAGGAAAACTCTTGTCCTTCGTTTAAAGACTTGGAATAAAATAATAATCGCCATTCAAATTATTATATTTTCGAAATACCTCTCTCTCTCTCGCTCTCTCTCTAAATAATAAAACGATATTTACAAAATTCAAAAATGACGCGCTCAGGTTTCCTCGTCCTTAGTTGAAACCTGATGCACACTCTCTCTCTCTCCAGAGTGAGTGACAAGATGACAAATGGTGGACAAACATAGCTCGGGCGCAATTAACGCTCTCTCCCGCGCATGTTAGCCACCTGTATGTATGTTCGTATGTATGTATACCATCACCGCCTTCGCCTTCGTCTTCGTCATTCGCCATCGCCATCTCCATCTCTCTCTCTCTCTCTCTCTCGTGATTGCTGTCCCGCGAAGGTTCCGGAGAATCGACCAACCTCTCCTTCTCCTCATCCGCCGCGGCCCCGATCTCCTGGCATCTCCAAGCGTCGTATTCCTGGCTCCGTCGCGCGTGTTCTGCTGTTCCGGTGCGTACATTTCGAGTTTCGCTGCTTCTCTCTGTTTTGTCCGACGCCTAGCTTCGTGGGTGCGTGTTTCTTCTGTTGTGGGGATAATGGGTGAGCGCTCGCTATTCTGGAGCTCGCGATCTCTCCGTGGGCTTCGCGGTTCGTCGATGAATTCGGGGATCCTCGCTGTCGGACTAGAATTCGGCGGAATGCGGTGATTCTAGATTTGGATCTCGGGTCGAATTGAGCTGTGCATGCTCTCGATTAGAACGTTAGGAGGAGAAGAGGAAAAAAAGAAAAGAAAATAGAACGAGACGGACGTATGCGAGTCTTGATTGTGCTGTGTGTAGACCTCCCTATTTCGTGCATCTGGCGATTTCATGGTTGTGGTCATGCACGTGGCGAGAATGTTTCTTTCGATGTCCGGCGTAGCTGAACTACTATTGGAAAGTACGAAGTGATGCCACTGTCCATTCTCCTTTGTACTAATCGTTTGGCAGAGCCAGCGCTCCTTTTTAACCCTTTTTCTTGTTAAAAAAGGATCTTTGATTGCGTTGATCGTTTGGATTTTCTTGAGGTTTCTGGCTCTATTTTGTCCGCTACCTGCGATAGCTCTGCTAACGCTCTTTGGCTTTTGATGTTGCAGATGGGCGGGAGTGATTTAACCATGCGAGGGCGTCATGGGGATGCCTTTTCAACATACAAGCGCACTGTGCTTAGAGATTATGTCAATTCTCACAAGGATGGTGCCTCTGGTTAGTATAAATGTCATTGCTCAAGTGTCTGTAATTTACTATCAATCGTTAACTGCTTCTAGTTTTAGCTATGTAACCAAAGCAAAAAGTTTGTCGTCAGTTGAATTTTTGCTCTCTTGGCCTCGATCAAAAGAACATTTTTATATTTGGAAATCCATTGAACAGAGCTCTCTGCATTTGGCTTGCCACTGTTCTTTCTCCATAACAAGATGATGTCCCAAGATAGAATGAAGAGAGCAGATTTATAAATTAAAGCTGACAGAAAGAATGAAATGAAGAAACATTGCAATGCAGTTCAGGCATGCAGTCATTGGTTTATGTGATTTGATTGCCACATGAAAAATGGCTGACATGAAGGTGCATCCCCTGAATGTGTCAATTGTTTTGCACTTGCTTTAAGAGATGCCTTTGTCATTTTGGATTTGATCCCCTGCCTAGAATGCTGCATTTACTTAATTCAACAAAGAAAAGTCATCCCTAATTCTTGTGGTTTAAGATTAAGATTAGAATATACCTTAGAAACTTCTCCTGATTTGTTGCTTCCATTGGGTTTTGTGCAAACAACTTCTATTAGCTCAACTAATTTAACATTGTTTCTCAGGACATTTACTAAATGGAGTTGGCAAAGATCTCGGAAACCCTTCATGGAGGCGTTCTTTGCCACATGTCCTTGTGGCAGCTCTTTCTTCCTTCCTGTTTGGTTACCATCTCGGGTGTGCACATGAAGGTCTTGATTGTTGTTTCCTGTGCTGAATTCAACAAGCATAAGAAGAATCACTTTTTTTTGTTATGACGATACAGGGTAGTTAATGAGACACTAGAGAGCATTTCCTTGGACCTAGGCTTCAGTGGAAATGCAATGGCTGAAGGTACTAAAATCAACATGCCACTGATCTCTTGTACATGCTTGTGAGAAAGTGAATTGACATGCTATGTTTGATTAATTAAGGTCTAGTGGTGAGTACATGTCTAGGAGGGGCATTTGTTGGATCCCTGTTTAGTGGTTGGATTGCAGACGGTGTTGGGCGCCGAAGGGCATTTCAGCTATGTGCTCTGCCCATGATTATTGGGGCCTTAATGAGGTAAACACTTGCAATTCTTCTGCATATTTGCATTATTTCCTTTGTGTGCTTGGAGCTATCCAAGACTAGTTTGTCTTGCTCATCATGAGGTGAGTACCTTGCCCGTGTAACCCTATGTTTCGTATAATGTCCTGGTAAGATGTGATCATTTCTTTTTTCTTTTTCTTTTTAAAATTCTCAAGCACATTTGTACTGGGCTTTATTCATACTGGTGGCAGCTATGAATAAATTATATACGCTGCCTATATGTTAACAATGAGTAGCTTCTTACTTCTATTTACATTCTGATTGGCCACGTTAAGTGCTTAATGTGTTCAAGTGACATGGTTTTCAGCCTTTATTTCCAGCTTTTTCTTACTAATTGGCTCATTCACAGGCTAGAGCTTAAATCCATTGACAAGTTTTCATGATTAAATCTGAAAATAAGTTGTCAAAAATAAGGTGATTGAAATAATTCAGCGCTCATGCCGAGTGCATATATTCTTGTGTACCTTAAACTTGAATGTGATTTTGCAGTGCTGCAACAAATGATTTGTGGGGTATGCTTTTAGGAAGATTATTTGTGGGAACTGGAATGGGTCTTGGGCCTCCTGTTGCTGCTCTCTATGTTGCAGAGGTATAATGCACTGACTGCTTCATTATGTTCTGCACTGCCATTGGCTTGTTTCTATTTCTAACTAGTAGAACGACAATAAGACGACAGTACTTTGATCAACTTCTCTCACCTACCTGCCTGAGTTAATTTTTCTTTTACCATATATAGGTCTCGCCTACTAGTGTAAGGGGTACTTTTGGGAGCCTCACCCAAATTGCAACTTGTCTTGGATTAATGGGGTCTCTTTTCATTGGAATTCCAGCCAAGGAAGTCACAAGTTGGTATGCTGTGCTTCATAAATATATTGTCTGTGCATGTTTGTGTCCCTGTTATGTAAATATCAGAGTTGGAAGTTTGAGGGTGTTTGAGAGAAAAATGGTGATGGTCATTTTTTTCTTAGGTGGCGAGTTTGCTTTCTGGTGTCTGTTATTCCTGCAGTGGCACTTGCTCTTCTCATTCATTTCTGCGCAGAAAGTCCTCATTGGCTTTTTAAGGTTTTTTTTCTTCTCCCTTTGTAGTGGTCATGGTTATATTTATAATTGACCTCTTCCTTTTGAATTATTAGTGATTTTTAAGCTGGTTGAGCAGTTTGAGCTTAAGGCAAATCAAACTAGATAGATAATTCTTTTCACTTTCCTAATGGTAGTCACATCCCCATTCTACATGCCTCCACCATTATGGGCTTAAATTATGCATGTGCAACTTGTAATATGTGCATGCATAAGACATATCTGCACTAGCACATGCGTGCATATGCACACTCCATACATGCAGTCACAGACAAGTGGATAAACAATCATACATCTATTACAAAAGAGGATAGAGGTGATTCTTTTCTTTATCGACTATGCGAACCGTCGTTGCATCCATCTTAGCAAATCTTGTAGACAATTTTTTGGATAGTGCCTTGGTGCATTGTAGAATTCATGAGATTCCTGTTAATAATGCATATGATCTTGCGGACAACTTGCTTCTGAGCTATGAAAATTTTTTAATGATATAATGACAGCATCATCTCCGAGTGAATGCAGATGCATCGATCATGTTTTAGCAGTAGCTAAATGGATTCCCCTTCTGATAAGAAGTTTTTAACAATAAATTCCACAGGCTTTTGTAAGTACATAGTTATTAGCTTAGGTGTGGCTCATTGTTGTTGCCCTTGGATTGACTTGCTCCTCATGTATTTCCTACTACTTTCCTTCTGTTATTTTTCCCTTGAGCTCTTTCCTGCGGTTAAGTTATTGTAGGTGAATCTCATAGACGGTGCTTACAGTCTTCCTGACTTGTTTCAGAGAGGAAGAGCTGCTGAAGCAGAAACTGAATTTGAAAAAATTTTGGGTGGACTATATGTAAAATCTGCAATGGCAGAGTTGTCGAAGGCTGACAGGGGAGATGAAGTAGATACTGTAAAATTCTCTGAGTTATTCTACGGTCGCTATTGTAGAAGTATGCAGCTTAATTATTTTTCCACTTACTCATTATGCTATTTGCATCTCTTTACACTAAGCAGCTTCATTAATTACCTTGCAGTGGTTTTCATTGGGTCTGTCCTTTTTGCCTTACAACAGCTTTCAGGAATAAATGCTGTCTTCTACTTCTCTTCTTCTGTTTTTAAAAGTGCTGGTGTACCTTCAGACATTGCAAACATTTGTGTAGGAATATCTAATTTGTCAGGTATGCTTCTATGCTTCATTTTTGTGAAATCTGAGATTGGATCTTGACATGCATTCTAATGCTGCTCAGAAATTAATCAGGGTCAGTCATAGCAATGATCCTGATGGATAAGTTAGGGAGGAAGGTGCTGCTTCTTGGGAGTTTTATGGGAATGGTGAGTTTCACGGAACCCTTGGGAAGACTGCATTTGTTGTATTTAACTTTTGTCACACTTTGAAAGGTGACCCTACTGTGATTTTGGAGGTCACTTTTTATGTGTGGTGGACCATTGGATGCCTAGTAAAAATAAGATGCCACAATTCCATTAGTAGTTATTTGAGGATCCTTATTTCATGTCTGCTCCTTGGATGCATTGGTTCAAGGTGTGTATCTGTTTCTGGTTGTCCATAGTGAGATGCATGATTGTGTGCTTTGAGAGTGAATACAGCAAACCTCAAATAACTAGGTGATACAAATTACTGAACTGTTAATTGAATCATTTTGGCCTTTGTAATGATTTACCTACCATCTGACTTTTACTTTCATCCTTGGTTGTTCAGGCAGTGTCATTGGGTATTCAAGTGGCTGCTGCAAGTTCCTTTGCTTCAGGCTCTGTATCATCATATATGTCAGCTGCTGGCATGCTGCTGTGAGTATCTTCTGAAGTTTGGAGAGAGAAATTTTAAGGAAAACTCAGAAGAAATAAACATTGTGCTGGTCCAGTAATCTTCTGCGTGATTAGGTTCTGCCTAAATTGTGGCAGCATTTAGGGGTTCAAATACTGACTAGTCCAGTAAGATATGGCATGAACTCAGAAGAAATAAACATTGTGGCTGAATATGAAATGAGAAACTTGCTGTTTGTGGATATAATTTCAAATTGGCTAAACATTGATTTGGATGGGCAGCGTCGTCTTGGCATTCGCTCTTGGTGCTGGTCCAGTCCCTGGCCTTCTGTTGTCAGAAATATTTCCTAGTAGAATCAGGGCAAAGGCAATGGCATTTTGTATGGCTGTGCACTGGGTAATATTTTCTTCCTCCTCATGCTTTTTCTGTCGTGATTAGTGCTTCATTTTTGCCACTATTTATTTTGATAGGAGCTAACATCTGACTTTATGTCTGTGAGACTTGAGCTAATGTTAAGTTTTCTGCTTGGATGCTTGCCTCAAGTTCATGAGTTGATTCTTTGAAATTGTCAAGTTCTTAGCACATCTCTCAAAATTAAACCATACTTTACATCTACAATCTCTTGGATGGATTGGCTAAAATTATAATGTCAAAGCTGGAGGTCTTGTAGTTGAATTTCCACGATCTTATTCATTTCCTCAATTATACTCAACTTCCTCCTTTCAGTTGCATGTCAAATCCTAGCTCACACATGACAACGAATGATTTGAGTATTTAAATATTACATAACATCTTAAAATTTTAGGTGGGTTGGTATTGGTCCCACAATATTCTCCAAACTTTATGCTCGAAACTTGTTAAAATGGCCAAATTGGCCAGGAATCTGGCAACTTTGTGCTGTCTCTGTAAGTTCTGGGTTCTCCCTCCTTTGATCATTTAGCTTTTTCTCCTGATTCTAGCTACAACAGCCAATGGTTCCTCTTCTGAGGGCATGCTGTAATCAACTTTCTATTCTCTGCAACAACTGGTATCCCAGTGGGTATAGAGATGTGGCATAGCCCCCAATGTTTTATTACAGTGGGTCATGGCCCACATTGATGGCATGATCCAAAGTTTGACAATAGCTGAATTGATGTCTGTCTAGTTCAGTTAATTAATCCATCAATTTAAATACTGTCTTCTTCTTCTTCCTTTTTTTGGTCAGATACTTTCATTAATATAGATGTTTTCTTTGGTTATTTCAAACATTATTTATTCCACCTTGATCATTAGATAGCATAACCTGGTGCAAATTTGTTTCGAACTCTTGACTTGCGGATATAATAAATATTGTCAAACTCTTAGATTAATTCATAGTTGAAGGATATTAAACTTGTTGATAGGGGTGATCGGGTCCAGGGTGTGGTAGGGTTCAGACCTGGACCCTGTACCCGACCCTGTTATAACCGGTTCCTCTTTTCTGGACCCTGTACCTTACCCTGTTTTTATTGGACCCTATTTTGGACCCAACCTTGTTTTCATTGCAACATGTTTTGCAACCATTCAATATTTTATACGGCTTCGAATTTTACATTAATTAGCGAAAAAACAATAACGTAATTCTCCTAACATTATAAGACAAAGCAAAAATCCTAAAAATGCATAAGCATTAGCAACAAATATGGATCTAATATTAGTTTCATTCCCACAAATACTTCTAATATGACCTAATGTGCTTACTTATGTGCATGCGATAGAGCTCTTATTAAGAGGACATCTTTTTTGAGTTGGACTGAGAATTAGTGTTATAATAGTTAGTAGCATTTGTCCTACGACTATAGTAATAGTTGAAAGTGGGATCATTAAAAAAGAAAAATAATTCATGAGAACAGTTCTTTTTAACAATTTTTTCAAAACAATTCTCTCTTAATTTGATTTAGAGAAAATCTTTCTTTTTTAACATTTCTTCAAAGACAAAGAGACTCAAAAGCATTATATAGAGAGACGATTTTTTTTTTAACAGGGTAAAAACTGGTTCCAAAACCTGTCCGGTTCTGGGTGGGTCTTTGCTTGGACCCTGTTCCCGGACCGGTTTCAACCGGTTCCCAAAAATTGGAACCTGTACCCGAACCGGTTTAACCGGGAACCGGTTCCCGACCCTGTTTTTCGGGTGGTCCGATCCGGGTTCCGGGTAAACCTGATCCGGTTGCACACCCCTACCTGTTGCAATTTGCTGATGGCAAATAAAGATGAGTGCGTTGGTCTTGGTAGCAAGAGCAGACTGTTGATTTACTTTTTACATTCGGCCAGAGATTTTTAGACTATGAGAGAAGTTCTGATTTGTTATAGACAGAATGGTCATCTGATTGAGTTCCATTTCTGCGCCTAGTTTATCCATCTCACTTGATATTTGTTATTGTTCATGCTATGCCAAAAAAGTCTACCTACTGTGTTTTTACCTGCTTCCATCAAATTTCGTGTTATGGTAACCACTGCTAATATATGTTTCCTTTTTATCAGGTGATTAACTTTTTTGTTGGCTTGTTGTTCTTGCAATTGCTGGAGCAACTAGGGCCACAGGTCCTATACACAATTTTCGCTGCCTTTTGCTTGATAGCAGCGGCTTTTGTAAAGAGGAATGTGCTGGAAACAAAAGGAAAATCACTGCAGGAAATCGAGATCGCTCTTCTTCCACAAGAGTAAAGGTACCTCAACTGTTTGTGCTTCTGCGAGACGTTCAGCAGTATCTTACCACAAGCTGAGTATAGTGTGCCCATTACCTTCATTCGAAAACTACCCCTGGCGATTATGTTACTTAATTCTTGAGCTCTGGTTTCAATCCCCGACATGAGTCAAGGTCGAGACGGCCTGCCTCATCAGACAACCATTTGCATCGGTTCTGCATCATGTAAATGTGGAACTCCAGGAAGTCACAATCTCCCACTGATCTCGATAAAGAGTACGTAACATCTAAGGAGCATGGGCAACAGTTTTTGGGCAACGGTTTTGACTCTGTAACTAAAGCACAAATATAGTTTGGTATTTACTTGGTCTATGGTGATATATATTCATGTGCACAAACTCATTGTGGTCCTCAAATCAATCGTTCCTCCTGAAGAGAAATTATCATATTTATTCACTGGTTCGGCAATTGGCGAAGCTGTTTGGCTGTCTCGGCATGCAGTTCTAATCTTATGTGCCGGATTAAACACGACCAACCTAATTGGCAAAGCTGTTTCGGTCGACCATGGACTACGAAAAATACGTTGCTATACTGATGCAGGTTTAAATGGCGGAATCCACGGGTGACGGTTTTGGAATCTGGTAAGACCATAACCATTAGACGATTTGTGATTTTGGCAAAACTTAGTTGTAGTTGAGCAAGGTCAGTCGTTGACAGAAGTTTCTGAAATTAACCGGTTTAGTCGCATTTGATACTATTCACTCTCTGTCATCCTCGTGAGTAAATTAGGGAATTTGAAGTGATTTGCTGGGTTCTACAATCGAAGTAAGGCCGGCGATTTGACAAAGGCTTACGACACGGCTCGAACCCGATTCCAATGTAGTAGAAAATTAATTAGAAATTGATTCTCTTTGACGTTTTTTTTTTCTAGAAATAAAATTTTTATTTCAAATAAAACATTACGAATTGGATGCAATGCTTACATTAGAATGATAAATAAAAGTAGACTCCACTAAGGTAATATTTTTAACTCTTGGACACTTATTTACCTACTTTTAATGAAAAAGACAATCCTGGTAATCATGAAATAAAGCGATGATTGCTTTTTTATGATAATCACTCGAGGGTATACATAATTGGCCTGATCTCAAATTTAAGAGCTTGCAAATATATTGCTCTAAGTCAAAATCAGTTTAGCATAGGGCAATCTCTTAAAAGCTAGATATTATTAACTACAATCATAGTTTTCAATGTCGGGTAGAAGGTGATTTGGAAGCTGTAAAAATATAATCTCACATCACTTGATTATTGTATTTTTTTTATGTATTATATTCTTGTTATTTTATTATATTTATTAATTTAAATTTTTGGGTTGCATTTTTTAACAAAGGCAAATGTTATTCTTTTGTAAGTTTTACCTCTCAAGATCTCTTACTAGATCAGTCTAATTTTGAAACCAAACTCTCTACAAAACCCAATTAAAACGACCTCTTCCAATCATAGTCTTTTTTTTTTTTTTTTCTTCTTTTTCAGAAATCATTTTCAATAAAAATGAACCAAAAAAACAACTAAAAAGTGTTCTCCCCATGTTTGTAAGAAACAATTTATACTATTTCAGTTTTTATGCTCGAATTAAGATTTGGAATCCATTTAACATAAAAGTTCATTAATAAATTTAAGTTTTCTTACTCTTATATGGAAACAAAGAAACCGGGTACTCTTTTCAATGGTTTTCAGACAAACACATCATTCTACATTTTGGAGAAAAGTCGAGAATAATAAAAGAAAAAAAATCCAAAAAACCAAAAACAAAATATTTTCCAAAAAGGCAGTTCTCTCTCTCTCTCTCTCTCTCTCTCCACCCAGTTTCCGGGGGAAAGAGACTTCATAAAACAGCGATCACCCTCGCAAACTCTTCAGGCATAATCACCATTCACTCCACACATCGTCAGGCGAGAGCAGACATCATCTTGCGATCTACCAATCACTCGTAAGCACTTGTTCTTCCTTATGGTTCATAGCTGTTTCGAAGCCGCATGTTTGATCGGTGAAGGTGATAGCTCGTTCAATGCGCATTCGTAGTCTTGCTCTTATCTTTGCCTGCATCATTACCGTCATGAAGGTGATAGCTTGTTCATTACTGGGGTCTCGTCGAACGAGAGAAACTTCGCGGCTATTTGGGTTCTTTGTATTTTGTTTCTTTCTTGCGAAGCAGCTGTTTGTTGAATTGCCTGAACCGTGATTGACTCAGCAAATCCAATCTTTTTCCCTTTCTGGGGTACGTTGCTGACAGTCTGTTGTTCAACTGTGGGGCATCTTGAGGAAGTGAATTTAAGATGGAGGGTGAGGATGAGGAAGTGAAGAACAGACGCGTGATCGAAGCCCGGGCGAGGAACATTAGTCATAACGTGCGGTGCACCGAGTGTGGCAGCCAGTCGATCGAAGATTCTCAAGCTGATATTGCTATTTTATTGAGAAAGGTGATTTTTTTTTCCCTCTGTTTCTGGATCGTGTTCTGTGAGAAGGCAATTTGCTTTTGAATTGTGGGTGTTGTTGTATGTTCTGATATAAATGCTGTGGTATTGAATTCCTATTCTAGTTGCTTTTTTTTTTTTTTTTGCATGTATAAGCAAGGCTAGGTATTCCTTGGTCAAATACTCAGATAATCTTTCAGGGATACAAAACGGCTTTACACATGACAAGCGGAAGAAGTGAGAAAAAAAAGGAGAAGAGTCTATGAGCTTATAATTGTTCTTTCTTAGTTCCTATGTGCAGGACTTATTCCTGAAGATGCTTGTTAAATAAACACGATGAAGGCATGAAACATATGGAACTTTTTTCTTGTTAGCCTTTATGATGAATTGGGATGCATTAAAAGAACTGTGTTTTGAACTTCTGTTTGCTGTCTGAGTTTCCCTTGCTAATTGGTAAATGCCTTCTCTTCGACAAATCTCTCTTAGACCTTTGCTAAAATATGACTCCTGTAATTTTTGCTGTGTAGTTGATTCGTGATGAGATCCAATCTGGGAAAACTGACAAAGAGATTTTTAAGAAGCTCGAGGAGGATTTTGGTGAGACGGTTCTTTACGCCCCAAAGTTTGATATGCAGACTGCAGCCCTGTGGCTGTCACCGGTTAGTATAGAAAGAACCTAAAGATAATATTCTGAATGATATACCTTTTGCCTGAATTTATCCATACTATGACTTGGATTATCCGCTGCAGCTACTAGTGGCAGGTGCTGCTGCTGGCGTATGGGCGTACAATAAGCACAGGCAAAGGACAAATGTTCACATCATGGCTCTAAACCTTGTTAGAGGAGTCCCACTAACACCGAAGGAGAAGGAAACCATGCTCGATCTTCTCACACCACCTCCCTCCCCACGAGGAGCTCCATCCTCATGGTGGAAGAGGTGGCTTGGCCAATGATTTGTGTCGTCTCGCTTTTAACTGTTATCTTTTCAATGGTAGTATGTTTTCATTCTCATGAGAAGTCAATTTTAGATTCTTTCTCGTCCAAACATGAAAGTTCTACTAAAATTAAATAATGTATGTTGTCAAATTATTGGTTAGAGGGCATATGGGAATTTCGTGGGAGAAGCGGACAATGCGTGAAAGTAGTTCAAACCTCAGATTAGCTTTGTGGATGCAATAAATGATCCTTCATTTTTGAGTGTTTTGCATTTCCAGAGAAACTCTATGTACCATTTTTAAACAGCTAGCGGGCCCTCAGACAAACAATCATTGCGCACGGACGGCAAACAGGAAATAATCTGACACTATCGTGTTGTTATTGTAAACAGCCAGGTAATGATGCAGATGAAAAACAGTGGAGAATTAGCCAATAAAAAACGAATGAAGCGCGTTGAGCTATTCAGCTTCACTGTCCCACAAATTGAAAACTGGCAACAATTATGGCCTTGACAAGTTTATTGTGTTTGGTCGTTCCTTTTGTTGTTAACCTTGTGACCAGTCTGGCTCCAAGCTTGATTTATCCGCTACGATGTCTTGACAAAGACAAGCCGGGACACACAATATATAATGCTTTAATGAAGAGTAGGTTATAGTAAATCACAGGAAAGAGAAATCGGCCTCAACCAAGTATTCGGGCTTCTACTCCATCAAATGGCTAAGCTGGAAACCATCGAGGCGGATGGGACGGTGCAGCAACCATCTGGGATGGTGCAGCAACCTCCCGGCATGGTGCAGCAGCCAACTGAGATGCCTCAACCATCTGACATGGTGCACCCACTGTCTGGGATGATGCACCAACCATATGGGATGGCGCAGCAACAGCCGGACATGATGCAGCCGCAGCCACATTCATTCCCTCCGATGACTTTCATGCAACCACCCCAAGATCAGCCAAATGCTCCAAATGGTAACTTGATTGAAAATTCAAACGGCCAGGTGCTTGACAATATAGACGTCGGAGAACCGTGGGGGACTGGGTTGTTTGACTGTTTTCAAAATCCAACAAACGGTAAAGTTGGCTAAACCCCCTTCCTGGAATGACAAAGCAAATCTTTCGCTCACCAAACATTAAGTGTGGAGTAGGATAAAAAATTTACTCGGTGGTGGTTCAAAAATGACGTTCAACTAATCCTGAGGATGAGACATTGATCGTTCCTCCTATGAACTTTTTGCAGCCATTATTACAGCATATCTACCATGCGTCACGTTTGGTCAGATTGCCGAAGTCCTGGATGAAGGAGAAATGAGTAAGTCCTCAACTCTTGTTTACACATCCTATTTGACATCCCGTAAAATTGAGACAAACTAGACTTTATCCTGAACTCTTGGCTACTCAATTTGATAAGTGGTTTTCTCTAAGGACTATACATTGCCAAATTTGGAATTTCAGATTGTGCATTGGGCAGTTATATTTACTTGGCAATGATGCCGGCCCTGTGTTCTCACTGGCTAATGGGATCAAAGTACAGAGCAAAGCTGAGGAGGAAGTACAATCTAGTTGAAGCTCCTTTTCCAGACATAGTTTCTCACATCTTCTGTCCATGTTGTGCCCTCGCCCAGGAGTTCCGTGAGCTCAAGAGCAGATGCCTCGATCCCTCTCTAGGTATCAAGCGCCTCTGTCATTTGAACTCAAAAGCGGCTTTAGTCCTTCACTTGATTGATGGATTTCAGTATCCATGGTATTTGTTTCAACTTTGAACAATGCAAGCGTTTTAAGAGCTTCGTGAATTTTGCCTGCAGGTTGGCAACGGATACACAAGCAGCAAATGGAGATTCCTCCTCCAAGTCAATCCATGACTCGGTGAAGAAACAAAACCAGTTGGAACCTGCAAGTTGCTCAATTTTACGTTGTGGAGCCATTTGTCCTAGAAATATCTTCTTGAATTAATGAACTTAAGATTTTCGAGTTTCTTGAAACCCGTGGTCATGGTAGCCTCTTGTAAAATAGAGGATTAATCAATGTTTATGACCAAATTTCGGTTTGTACTTGTACGAAAAGCATGTAAGCTCATGTACTTTCTCTTGGATTGCCTCTACCATTATGTTCCAAGAGGGATGGCTGAAGAAATTGAAGTCACTTAGGCTGATTACGGTAAAAACTAGAATGGAATCATCAGCATGCTTATGTCAAGTGCAACAAGAAAACTGACGTAACTTAGAAACATTTGATGTAACAGAGAACTTCTGAATCTTTGCTTGATTCATATGTGACCACTGAGAAGTCCTGTCACTCCTATAAATGGGTAGTCCTGAACATCGTTGAATCCCAGTGGACAATTTTCACGAAATAGATATTCAATGCCAATTATTTCTCGAAGTAGATAATGGAATCCTTGAATGCTTTTCTTTTGATTGAAAGAATTTTATTTCTCTCAGGAACCCTTCAAAAATAACAAACTTGGCCTTCAAAATACACTCTATCATAAGATCCATACCCCATCATTGTCTATAACAGAACTTTGAAAAGACAACTATAGGTTTCAAAGCTTAACAACTAACTTAAACACAAAGTAGAGTGGCCGAACCTTTGACTTAGCACAGTCCTTTTCTTTATATGCTGTAAATATCAGCGCAGCATCGATAATTAAACACAAACTTGTTCCTAGATGATCCTTTGAGCCAGTGCAAAAGATTATCCATTTGTAACTCCCGTCATCCTTCAAAAACGTTGTGAATTCTGGCAAATTGCTCATGTCTGAATATATTCTATAGGTGCTCTAAAGAGATGCACGCATACAAACATTGCAGACTTAAGATTTTTCACCTTTTTTTCTGTTTTGGGTAAAGTACATCTGCCTTTTCACTTAAAATGTCAACTGATAAAAATACTTGGTCCATTCAGACGAGTTAGACCAATCCAATCACAATGAAAATACCCATGAGACTTTATTAATCTGTAGATCAAAATCTTGCAGCAAAGCAATCTTGTATACCAAAACCTCTGCTGAAAAAGAACTGTACTTTGTCTGGATCAAATGTCCAGAAATCATACACCAAGAGCTTTGACCTTCTCAAGTGTTGGGTGTCAGAAACCTGGATAAGATTTTTCTGTTTTATCTTCAAGAAACATGAGTCTACTTCGTTGCTTCCCTGTAATTATAAATCTTCTTTTGAAGGGGTCCGTCTTTTCTTGATTATTCTGCTCTAAGCATTGAATTTTCGTGGCATTGGCTTCAGTTTGTATTTAGGATTGGAGGAGAAAAGAGACTTGACATAAAGATCCTGGATGCCTTTCCTGGGAAGCACAGTGTCATCCTGGATTTTTTTTCCCGTTTGTCGTTATTATCCCTGGGTCACAGGCCTCTAGGACTGTCTCAAAGCATCAGCGGTAAACTCCAACATTCCAGCATTCCTCCTCAAAAAACTGAAAAGAAATAGAAAAAAAAAGTGAAGAAATCCGTTCTCCATTCATCTTATCCAGGCTCTTGATTACAGAATATTCATGTGGATATGTTTTGGGCAGCAATTTTGACAGCAATTTGCTCTTGCTTGATGATCGGACTAAATGCCGGATCGCAATGAAAAATCCATAAGCCCTCAATGTCCCTTAAGTGTTAAGCTAACAACTTCACGTTTACATCAATTAGATATATATTCCTTATTGATCAATGTCAGTAACGAATTAAATGTTACATTCTGTATAACAGGTTCCTAATTGGGCTAATACACGAAATGCAACAAGTTTTGTGGCCAGTTTCAAGTTTTTGGAATGGGACCGAAAAGTACTGAACCCATTTATTCTCAGCTCTTTTTTCTTATTCACTTTTTAACTTTTCAATGGTAATCTTGTCTCTTTTTTTTTTCTTGTTTTAATTGATTTTTGGATTTTATTTCGTTAGTCAAGATGACAGTTGATTCTGTACAATGAATGTACACTCAGGTCTCACCAGCCAAAGACTTGAATATTACATTTTCTGACACGAGGCAACATTACGTCCGGTAAGTCCAACCGTCGGGCTTGACTGACATGGAGCCAAAGCGTACGAACCAATTAACACCACAGTCGGAACCAGACATTCAAATGAAATGATTGTCCCACGTCAAAAAAATGTGAGTGCACGTGTTAAGAAAATATCATAACACATGACATTCCATAATCACATATAATAAGCATTATATTTTCATGGATCATGAGTCTACGTGAGTGAGTGGATGAGATTTAATACTAACCAATGATCTTTATTTTTTATTTATTAAAAAAAAAAGAGATTCGAGAAATTTTATTTATTATTTTTTGAATATTATTATTATTATTCCGAATTTTCCGTATGTGTATTTTCAAGATAATTTTCGAAAATTATACTAGTTTAGTTTGTTACTTTTTATATATCTCCATTATTTCAACATAAAGGGGAATTACATATAACTCTCACAATTTATCCACTTTAGAAGGATTAAAAAATTTATCATTGATTTCATTTTTCAAATTAATATACACAATAACCTCCTTTGGGCAGGTGATTGTATATACTTCAATTTCAAAATTTACAAACTTTAACAATTTGTAAATAATGTTCCATTTAATCAATGCCCAAAATTATCAATATGAAGCACTTAACAACATTGCTTCCCAAAATCATTCATTTATTAAACAATAATTTTTGAACTCCCTATCTTTATTAATTTTTAATGTAACATTTTTCACCAGATTCCGGAAAGTTATCTATATATCTATCTCATAAAACAGGCCCGCTATATATAAAACAAGCCCAGTATATCTTCTTCATATATATTTCAGCTTTTCAAGTTTTAAAATATTTTTCATGGGTTTTGATTCTAACACTACTATAAATAGATTAGAAATTAAACGAAGTGATAAGGCATCAATATTCAACCTTCAAGAATTTCGGATCTCACTCATTGGGTTTTGTCAATTTTAAGCCAAAAACTCACCTTGATGCAATTCTAAAACATGTATATAACAATACCTATGCAACGATTTATTACATATATCATTCGATTGTAAGTAATTTAAAAAAATTTGGAACTTTTCAAGATACAAACCCTAGAATTTCAAATTCGAAATTCTCTCTCAATTATTAACTAAAATCTATAAATTATATATGGTTGGAAAGATCTCGATATGTAGAATAAAAACCATAAGGTTTCAGAATCAATCGATGAAAGAGTCCATATGAGAAAATAACGACAACATACAGTTCAAGAGAAGAAATTTCGAATTTGTTTATTAAAAAAAAAAAATTGGATTCTACAATCATATATGACTTGCTCTGATACCACATGTAGAATTTCTTAATATGTACAATCATTAAATTAAAAACGAATTCAATTCATACATGATTGTAAAACACCAATAATCCAAATACGTACAACTAATTAAACACATAAAATTGACGGTGTCGGTGATGATTCCGTCGGAATGTTTTCAGTTTACAATTCGGCGGCGATAGGTATAACCTACCATTTTATAAAATCAACAACGATTTAATTAAACACAATTGCCTATATCTTTCTTGTTCAACTTTATAAGATCACTGAGGATTTAAAATATACCTAATATCCATTAACCCGATTATATAAAATAGAAAATCAATTAATTAATGTAAGCCCATTATTGGAAAATTTCCAACATACCATGCTTGGTGAATGCCGAAGCGCAAGTGATGAATTCGATGTTCTTGAAGTTATGTGTTCTCTGAGTGCGTTACACGTATCGTCTTGCACAAGACCGTTAGACACGGTAGATCACATGTGGTCTCTGCTTCAATCCTACCTAATCTAAATGGCCAGATATAGTTGATCACATATAGCACGCTTGTGCGACAATTTTCTGAGATGACGTTAGTTTAAGACTGATTTCCCAGCAGCTTCATCATAGAAGTCAACCCATCGGTCGTCGGTCGTCCATCTAAGTCAAAGGTTCATCTGGTCAGCATTCAACTGCGCCCAGAAAAGAATAATTTCTCACGGAATTTGACGACTTGCAAGCGCGTGAAGTGTCTCTCTCTCCCGCTCTTCGCTGGGGGGATCGGCTCTTCTCTTGCTTTTGTTTCTTGGAGAATCTTCTGATTGGAGAAGAAGGGTTCTGCTACAGTTTTGGCGATGTTCTATTTCTGTGGATTGTGTGCGGGTTCGGAACCTCAGGACAAGTCATGGCAATCGGGACTATGTAACTGCCACACCGACATGTCCAATGGTATTATTTTTCTCAGTGGCCTGTCTCGGTTTAGTTTCGATGGCTCGATTGGTCTGCTGCCGTGTCTGCAATGTGTGGCGTAGAGATAATTGCATCAGTAGAGGACATAATGTTTCGGTTTTAAGAAAAGTTCTGCATTATTTCCACATTGACCTCTTTGTGTTGAATCGTGAAACATGCAGAAATTAATAGTATAACCCTGTTTCACTCATCCACATTATTAGATATATTCTGATGAACCTTCAGAAGGTAGGTCATCATCATATTTATCCATGGATTTGGTCTTCCGGTTAACTCGCTAATCCGGACAGTAGAGAGTGACTACTCTCTTGAAGGGCTGTTTTTTCCCCATCTTTTTTGATCGCGTGAAATGGTTGTAGCTATAGATGGCAACTCGAAGTACGCCTTAAGGTTGATTGCAGAAGCTCTCTTATGGTTTAAGGCAACAGCAAGAATAGCCTTACGAGGCCTTTCCCGAACAAAATTTCAGATAAAGTTGCACCAGTATCGATAGCCAAAAACAAAGCCTGAGATGATGTTCAACTCATCAATTCCATTTTCTTGCTTAGACTGTACAAAGGTGCAGGAAATCCCATCTGATCTATGTTCTTTTGACTCATGACAGCCATTATAACTGCGCTCTTCCCTTGTGTAACATTTGGACGGATCGCTGAGGTGCTCGACGAGGAAGAATCGCCAAGTGAGGCCTCATTGTCCTTTTACCTTGGGTTATTAACTCTATAAACTCTACTATCCAAGCTGAAAATACCCTTTCTTAATCTCGCATTATTTTTGTCCTATCTTGCAATTCGTCGAGTTTTGGTCCCTGTGCACTTCACTAACTAAAACAGTTTGAGCTCATTTTAGTCCTTTCACCGGTGAAATGCAGGATGTGTGGTGTTCTGTTCTCTTTACCTTGTGATGATGCCTCTCCTCTGCTCTCAGTGGATGATAAGCTCTTGCTATCAAAGAAAGTTCAGGAGGTGTTATCAGTTGTTGAAAAACCCTGCGGTGATACCATCACTCACATGTTTTGCCCCTGTTGCACCCTTTGTCAAGGTACAGAGAGCTCAAGCATAAAGGGCTTGATCCTGCTCTAGGTATGATGTGTCGACTATGTCTTTCATCTCCAGAACACATTCAAGTATATGCTAGAATAGGAGCATATTAAATGATGTCGTCAATCTCACCTCAGAACCTAGCTGTATATCTTGAAAAACACCAGTTGACATTGTCACGTGTATCGTGCAGTACATTGTTTGATAGGGGACATTTAGTAAAATCTTGGGATCACCAATATGGCTTAAACAATCTTGCATTTAAAGTGTCTATTTTTATGCGATGCCCAAGAACAAAGATGGTTTACATTAATATCTTGTACATCAGCTCATGAGAACCCTTTGAAAGTGCAAAAAGTGATTGGGGAATGCCAGATTTCAAGATTCTGTTGAACATGATTAGACTAAAATGTTTAACTTTCGTGATGGCAGCGCAGTACAGTGCATTAGACTTTAGATCTGAATCTGAAACACATAAAGTATGATTGAGAAACATCTCGATATAAACATCTTGACTGAAAAGAAAATGAACATGTTCTGCACATTGAAGCAATGACAAATATGGAATCATTTGATTAAACGTAAGGCTTTCATTTGTAGGATGGAAGGGCATCGTCACACAAAAGGCGAGACAAAATGGCGATCGCCAGGCAACAGCACCTCCTCCAGATCAGTCCATGAGTCGGTGAAGGATATTTGATCCCCGTCGAAGCCAACCCAAGTCTGTTCTGTCCTACATTTCATTGGGTCTGATTCGAATGCACTCCTGTTTGTTTTAGTTTCTTCACCTTGGAAGTAGGAAGCGAAACCGTGACTGATTCGAATGTCATAAGCCAGAACAAAACGCTGTCTATTCTCTAAAAGCTCCGAGGACTCTGTTTTCTGTACGTAATAGGTACATTTGTCTCAGCTCAAGAATCACGTGGTCTTTTCTAACCTGCAACAATATCTCAAATTCGCTAGAGCTGTTGACCAGAATGTCAACATTGTGATGATAAATGTTCTTCGGATGATTGAAGAAGTTTGTTCCTTTCATCCCATCGTCTGAGATAAAGATTAAACAGTCACCCTTCATTGCTGTTTAATCAAGGACGGCCCTTTCAATAGCCATTGTCCTGCTTATTTAATTTGCTGTTTTTGGCGGATAGACTCTGGACCCCTCCTTCTTTGAAGTGTAGTCAGGCGGTCTTCAAAGTGAGAGGGTTGAAGAAAAGCAGGCGTTCTAATTTTTTTTTTTATTTTTTTTTGGGGTGTAAAGAGCTATCATCTACATTTATGGCTCGTAGTTAACTTTTCGGATGATTTAATTGTAAAATATTCATTACCTATGATTCCATGAATGAATTTGATTAAATAAATACATGTCACGTCAATTGCTACATGGCACTTTGATACTACTAAATATAAGAGGCCTTGCATTGACCATTGAAGAGGGAAGAAGGGAGAGAGAGAGAGAGAGAGCTGTCAGCCAATCTAAAGGCATTCCTAGGATTAACGTAGCTAGAACTCGAACGTGATATTTGAGAAAGAAGATATTCGCGTACTTGTTTTTGAATCCATCAATCTTGAAGCGAATAACATCGATCAAATTCATGGATGCTATAGATCTTTTCCTCTATCACCCTCATATCCCTGGCTTGATGAGATTGGCCTCTTTCTTTTTTCTCACAACTCTCCTTATATAAGGTGGCATGTGGATAATTTTGAAGTGGGGCTACTTCACAAGAAGAAAAGTTACTTCTAAAGGAGGGTTAGATGAGGGACCTTTAGCATTATTTAAAGAATTTCCGACTAGGCCCTCTCATTATGGGCGGGGCTCAACTTGGTCCACACAAACCAGGCTCATATTAACTTATTAAGAAAAAAAAAAAACTTATATCTCATTTTAACAAATCAACCTTATAAAATGATAAATTATAATTTCAATTAATATAGCCCACATTTAGGAAAACTCTTATAAGAGCTTCACACAACTTGTCCCCCAAATGACCTCATTCCAAATATGATGTATATTTTGTTCTCTAAAACAAGTGAAAAAGGATGAGATTGATGAAATATATTGGGAAATGAGGGTTTTGACTTAGTTTGACAAGGAAGTGGAGAGAAAGTGGAGAGAGTGGGCCCAGGGTAAAGCCACTGCTCTCCTCAGTTTTCCGATTTTATTTTGGGCCGGTTTAGGAAGTTCGACCGACCAAGAAATTAAGCTTAATGGGCCCGAATTGGGCTAAAAAGCCTAAATGAGGTTTACCATAAAATCAGATTGGACCAGCGACATTGGTCAACTCCCGAGTCGCCGTCGTTCAAAATTTTGGTTGGCGACCCTGAAGCCTCGAAGTTACACGGGATGAGGAATTGATGGCATTTGACTTTATTGATGAATTCAATCCTCAATCGCCATAAAACGTAAGGATGAGCATGATTTCAAATAAAATCTAAAATTGAAAAATCGGATTGGTAAAACATATTTGGTTTAACGTTCCAAGGTATGTAGAATATGTTTCAAATTTCAAAAATCAAAGAACCTATTTTGACGGATAGGTTTCGGATTTTAAGAGGTAGAATTTGAAATCTAAAATAAAATTGTCTTTTTTAGGTTTATGTTTTCGCTTGATTCTACAGTATTTCACATGATGTCTGATAATGAATATATAAATTTTCATTTTATGATTGAGACTTTTAATTTATTAATATTTTTGTATTTTTCGTGTACCTAAATATAAGTTGTGATCAATAAATTATGGCAATAAATGGTGGCCATTAAAGATATTGCAATCGTTTAATTATATACAAGTAGAACCTAGGTAAAACCTAGAATTAGGATGGGTTTTAGGTTCCAAGGTATGTCGAATAAATTTTAAGTTCTAATATAAAGGAACATGTCCAGCGAATAGGTTTTAGGTTGAACCTGTATGGAACTTAAAATCGCTTTCCTCTAATAGGATGTGCGGATGACCTAAGCAAATCGAAACATGGACAATCATGGACTGTTGAGTTTGAGGGTAAAATCTAGGTTTCAACACTTTGAATATGATCTTAACTTAGTCACTAATTAGTGAAAAGCTCATCCTTTGCTGTGCATATTATTTTTAAATATAAAATTTTCTCTATCAACATTTCTAAATAAATCTTTGAACTTTATTTTATAAACGCTTATTTTTATAGGTGTTTATGATTGAAAAGAACTCTTAAAGACTAATTATTTCAGGTAAAATTAATAGATTATTTATTGTTTTTCTCTTCATAGACATCCATCATGATTCTTTAAGACTCCACGTGAAGAATGATAGGGAAAAATATCAAAAAAGTCCAAAATATTTTGTATGTAATTGTGCTAATATAATCTTAAACCTTCTAATGATTTGTCAATATAATCATTTTGGTTAATTTTGGCAAGAAATTGTTAATGCAGACGATAGTCGTCCTATCTGACACGGTTGACAAATGACCAACTTTGATTAGACACTTTTTTTACAGTTTTTTAATAAATTTTCATTTTTTCTTTTTCTTCTTCAAGTATGGGTCGGCATAGGGGTGATCGATTCCCGGTTCGGTCCGGTCCGGTCCAATAGGACCGACCACTTAGCCAAAAAAAATAAAAAAAATACTAGAAATATTATTATTTTAGGGTTTATTGCATTTTTTAAGAAATTTAAGAAATTTATTTTAAATAGAAAATTATTATGGGTTGGTGAGGGCTCGACAATCACTTCCATTTTTATGGAACCAAGAAGCTGGACCAATGCTCGAGAATCGCCGAAAACCCACCGGGCGCGAAGGCCCTTGCCCATGGCCGGCGAGAACCTTACTTGTAATGCAAAGGCCCTTGCCCGTTGCTCAAACTTGCTCGACTAGGCAAGGGTTGGTTGGCAACTTCACCGGCCTAGAGTTGGAATAAAAAGAAAAATAAAATAAAAGAACTGAAATTTTTATAAAAAAAAGTAAGAAAAATAAAAAAAAAGTTGTATATGTCAGTTTTAGTCATGCCACGTTAGATAGCCATTATCCACATTAGCTATTTTCAACTAAAATTGAATGGAATGATTAAATTGATGAATCACAAAAGGTTTATAATTAAATTAACACAATCAATAAAAGTTTATAACTAAATCGATCATTGTTGTATGATAGATTTAGGAATTTTTGGTAATTTTTCCGGATGCAATACTTGAACGTAGATAAGTCCTTGTCTGCTACTGTTGGCACGAAGAACTTCATTCCCCATTACTCATGGCGATCAGGACCATGCGACTGCCCCGCCCCAATGGTACTATTTTCTTCAGTGGCCTGTCTTCTACTGGTCTGCTGCAATGTCTGCGATGCGCAATGTAGATCCGACAGTATCTATGGAGGACATTGATATGTCATCTTTCAAGAAAATTATGCACGCTTCCGCATTGAGCTGTCTCTGTTGAATTGTTACATATTTTCTGATGAATTTCGGAAGGTAGATCATCATCGTATCTCTCCATGGATTCGGAAAAGAAACACATCTGAGCTATTTTCTTCTTCCTTGATCACTCATGACAGCCATAATGACCCTGCTCTTTCCTTGTGTAACATTCGGACGGATCGTTCAAGTCTCGTTACTCTAATCATCATGTTCAAAAGAAACCATAATGACCCTGCTCTTTCCTAAATCCCCGTCATATATGTCCGATCGCAATTCATCGAGTTTTAGTCCCTTCGCCCTTCACTAATTACAACGGCTCTAGTCTTTTTACCGGTGAAATGCAGGTTGTGTGGTGTTCCAGTCTCTTTACCTTGCGGCCCGACGACACCTCTCCTTTGCTCTCCATGGACGAAAGCTTGAGCCAGCGAAGAAAGTTGAGGAGGCATTATCAATTACCGAAAGAACCCTGCAGCGATACTGTCTCCCCCGTTTGCTGTTTTGCCCCTGTCGCCCTTTGTCGAGAGTACAGAGAGTTCAAGAATGAAGGGCTTTGATCCTGCTCTAGGCATGATGTATCGACTATGCCTGTCTCCAAAAACATTCAATCATATGCTAGATCAGGAGCTATCAAAATGATGCCATCGATCTCACCTCGGACTTGCCTTATATCGTGTTCGATAGGGGATAATTAGTAAAATCTTAGGATCACCGGTATCACTTAAAATTCTTGCATTTAGAGGGCTGACACCTCATGCGCTGGCCAAGAACAAAAAGGGTTTACATCTATCTTGTAGATCGGTCATGAGGGCCCTTTGAAATTGCAAAATGTGATCGGGGAATGTCAGATTTTTAAATTATATCGCTTGCGTACGAATACATAAGATGCTTATCTTTTACTATCATTAGAAATGAAATGGGAACTGTGTCTGGACTAGAGAATTTAACTTTGGCGATGGGGATGCGATTAGATATGGTTCATCGGACTCGGTTCTGCAATCAAAAATACATGAAAAACTATGTGGAAAACTTCCATAGATAAACATCATTGCTGAAGAGAAATGAGATGTTCTGCATCCTCTCTTTTCTTTTGAACCTGCAATAGTATTGTGAAGTCGCTTGAGCTGTTGATTGAAATGTCGAACGTTGCAATGATAAAATGTTCTTCAGATGATTGAAGAAGCATTTCATCTTCCTTTCATCCCATCATCCAAGATGAGATTAAATAATCACCGTCCTTTGTTGTTTAATCAAGGACGGAGCTTTTGATAGCCATCGTCTGCTTAATGAATTTGCCGTCTATGGCTGGCCAACTTTGGAATTAACTTTCACGACAGCGACTCCACATTAGATCTTGCTTGATTCTCTACTCCTTTTTCAAATGAAAGAGTAATGCAATATTTAAATAAGGAATTCATTTTTAGAATTTGCAGCTTAAACTAAGGTGTATGTACATTGAATTTGCCTCTTCATTTATGATTATTTTTCACGCTTCAATCTTAGGTCAAGGCCGAGTATGTACATGCAGGATGACAATGTGTCGAGTACACGTATGGTAAGATGGGGACATTTTATTTTATCTTTTCATGAAAAACCTAAAAGCGATCCTATAAATCTTTACGTATGGAAATGCTAGAAGTCTCTCAACTTTTGCACTGTGGCTGCAAAAGTCAAAATGGTACGTCGTTGAATATGCAGATGCACCTCCGTTCTCAATATGTTATAATTTGACTTACCCTTTTTCTTATAATCTAGAGATAGATAGTGGTAGGAGGTTCATGCACCATCTCACAAATGTTACGTGTCAATTAAGTCCAAAATCTTTAATTTGTACAAATTGACTTGTAAATCGATCTAAGAGAATGGAATGTTTCATTTCTATCAGGCATAAACAACACATATCATCCTTATTGGACTGAATAGCCGATTATGGGCAATTCCTAGATGCGTCGGTCTAATTCTTGATTCCGTGAAATTGTAACTAGTGATTTTCAATCCAGTTTTTAATTCCAAAGGGAAATCACCAAGGAATAAGATCATATCGGACTAATATTTTTTATTTTTCTAGTTATTTATTACATAATTTATTTCCCAAACCCCGTGCACCTCTCACGTGTTCCCCTCTCCTCTCCTCTCACTTCTCATTCTAGAGATTGAGCTGTAATCAATTTTCACTTGGCTCTCGGTTTGGCATCTCGCTAAACCTTGCCACTTTTCGAGATTACTCCCACAAACACCAGAGCAGATGGTGCTCCGTACAATACTTGCAATTTCTTTCTTTTTAGACTGATTATGACGCGAGTCTTCTTTTCTGAGAAATTTCAAGCATTGCATTTCTTCTCGTACCGTTTGGATTGGATTAGCTCAGCGACACTGCATTGCACTTACGCTTCCCATAAGATGATGAGAAAACAAAATAATGGCCGAGTCCTATTCGATTTGCTTTCAGGTCAAAGCTGTAGAAGCCACCATCATTTGTGCAATTATATGTGGGCGAAAAAAACGAGGTTTATATTATTGTGAATCACCAATTTCATCGGACTGCCCAAGAATCAGACTAGGCGGTCAAGTCCCTAGTTCTAGAAACTAGGATTTGATCACCTTTAAATTCTACATATGCATTATGGGTTGCCTCCAATGTTGACTGCATTTAAAATTGATGGGCAGCAATGACGCCTGCAATGAAGTCTCACTCAAGTTTTAATAATGCATGACATATTTAACTAAAGTTACTAACCTAGATAATAATGTGCTGGTACGTCATTTTCTGAAGGTAAACCATAGCCCCACATACGGAGCACATACGTACATTGTACGCCAGTGCATTGCATGTGATTGCGGAAAAGAGAGAGCATTTACATAGAGCGATGTCTTTTTAGAGAGACAGAGAAAGAGAGAGAGATGGAAGACGAGGACGATGGGGTAGAGAGAACCGTGAGATTGCTGGAAGACATCTGCAATGGCGTATCTAGCCACGAATTCGAGTTCCTGAGTCTGCAAGGTCTTCGAGTCGTCCGCGCCCGGAAGGACTCCTTCCTCTGCAGCTTCGTCGTCCCCGATCACCTTTCGGTAATCCAAACCCGACTCAGTTCGCTCTCGCTGTTCGCCCGGTCAATCCGCCGCCTTTCTTCTTCCCTCGCGATGTCGAACTTCATCTTTTCTCTGTTTGACATGGATACACGATTGCCGGCGGGCGCCTGCCTCGCAATGCGTTCAGGACAGGGACGGGAATTGGCACGCGGCAGCAATGGCGACACTGATGGACGACGTCGGAGTTGTGACAGTGTACTGCGCCACCGGCAATCTCAAGACCACCCTCGACTTCTGCGTCTCCTACCTCTCCACGGCGAAGATCCAAGTACAGTCTCTCTCTCCCTCTCCCCGTCAAAACTTGCGACGTTTGGCATTTTTTTTAGTTTGTCATACTCTCAAATTTCTGATGATTGAAAAATCTCTCTGTTTAATTTTTGAGTTCTTTGTTTTTGTTAAAAGCTGTTTCCACCATTTTTGGATTTGAAAAGAAAATTGAAATTACTCAAAACACATTTTCATGTTTTCATCAATTTTCTGTTTTTCTATTAAACTTTCAAATTTAAAGCGGATAAAAAGCCTCTTTTCAAGAATTATTGATATAAATCGAAACGAGAAATAACCCTTTGAACCATGCATTTACTCTTCTCCTGATATCGAAATATTTGCATGCCTAACAAATTTCGATGAATAGACGAAAATACGTTGAATGATTATTTCCCAAATGTCAATTTTCCCGAAAAGAAAGAATCTAGAGATGACATGTTGGAGCAACAATTGGAGCCTTCTTTGTGTGGCAGGAAGAAGTGGAGATAGAGGCAAAGGTGGTAGGGGCAGGGTCAAAGGGAAATGCTGCCCTGGTGGTGGTGGAAGTTAGGCGGAAGGACAGCGGCAAGTTAATTGCCTTGGCTAAGCAATGGTTGGCTTCTTTCAATATGACCGTTGATCAACTTAGTAGCAAGCTTTGACGCTTTGCTCGGGACGATTTGCATGCATCCATGCCAATGATTCCCTAGTATTTTTTAAGAACTTGAAACTTTGGATGATTATATAATATAGCTTGTGAAGTGTTCCGACGACTTCCTGTTTTGCGCACAAGTGCAAATATCACCTTTTCATCCTGACGTCCCTATAGTCATTAACTAGTGAGCAGGCCCATGCTTTGCGGTGCACTTTATTTTGAAATTTTCATGTATCAACATTTCTCGATGTGTTATAATAATGAGGAGAGAGATTCTGATAGTATCAAGTTAAATATAAAAATAAAAAAGCACATGGATAGTCTATTTATAGGCTAAGATAGAGGAAATAAATAAAATTAAAATCAGATATGCATAATAAAACATGATCAAAATAGATATTGAAATAAGAGAAAATATTATAAATATCTCTAAGATATATCCTTATATCATGAATAGACAATCTTATCACACATAATTCCTATACGCCAGAGATATGTCCCCTGGATTTCTTAATTATAGCATTTGTCGCAGTTCAGTCCTTTCGGCTGCATCACTCCGCATGCATCTTCAAAAAAAAAATACCGCAAGCTCTATACAATCCATATCTTCGAGTCTTTGGATAGCGACTTCTACACTGCCAATCCTTACAAAATGATTACCCTGTTCTTTGACATTCATGCCGCTACTTGCGCAAGGTCAATAAATCCAACTACAGAAGTGGAAATAGAATATATATACCAGGCTCACGATGGGAAGGAGCCGGCAATAATGGTCATAGCCACCTGATACCTAGATTATTCCTACCGTTTCAGAGGTTAGAGTATCCACGGCACTCATCATAGCACTTGCTAAAAAATAATTAATATGGTCTAATCCAATTCACTGTCAATTTTATAAAATTGTAACCAATGACTTTTGATCAATTACCAATTATATGGGAGAACTGACATGGAACTGGATCAGATCAATCCTACTATTTTTAATTTTTTGATTTAGTTATTTCTTATATAATTTCTAATCTCTCCACCTCACGAGTCACGCGTCTTACACAAGACACAACCAAATGCAGATTTCAAAGGTCTCTCTGTGATCACCAAAATCTAGGGTTCTCACTTCTCATTCTAGAGTTTGAGTTGTAATCAATTTTCACTCAGCTCTCGATTCGACATCTTGCTGAATCTCGTCGCTTCAAGGTTACCCTCCACAAACACCAAAGCAGATGGTGCTCCGTACAATACCTGCAATTTCTTTCTTTCTAGACTGCTTATGATGCAGGTCTTCTTCTTCTTTGAGAAATTTCATGCATTGCATCTCTTCTCGTACCGCTTGGATCGGATGAGTTCGGCGACACTGCATTGCACTTGCGCTTCCCATAAGATGATGAGGAAACAAAAATATGGCCGAATCCTATTCAATTTGCTTTTGGATCGAACTTATAGAAGCATCCTCGTTTGTGTGATCATATGCGGCGAAAATAAAGTTTATATTATTGTGAATAACTGACTCCATTGAATTGCTCGAGAATTGGATCATACCACTACCCAAGACTAGGCGTTCGATCCCTAGTTCTAGAAACTAGGAACCGGTGCTGTTCTTGGTCTTCATACGAGAGGAGCCGTCCTAGCGAGGGTATGCGTGGTGGGGAGTTAATAGCTATTGAGGCTATTAGCCATCCTATGGCTTCAGTGGATGATGGGTTTGTTGCCCTAAAGATTTATAAACTTCCGCTTTCACTAAAAAGGAAGGAAAGGAAAGGACTTTTCCAAAAGAATGACTCTTAGTCGGATCAAAGAACTCTCGATCTTTCTATCCTTAAGACAGAGGATCATCCCTAGTTCTAGAAACTAGGAACCGGTCCTTCCGATCTAGTTCTTGAATTTTGGGTGGGATTAGATTGGACTAAGAATCGATCACCTCTAAATTCTCCATACATATTACGTGCTGCCTCCAATCCTAACCACATTTAAAATCGATTGGCAATGAAACCAACGACAACAACGAATGTGTTCAAAACCGATAATCCAAGCACCACTCGAGTTTTAATAATGCATAACATATCTAATTAAAGTTACTAACCTTAATAATAATAATAATATACTGGTATTACGTCATTTTCTCAACGAGTAATCATGGCAGCACATACTTAGGGCATATGCCCGTGCGTTATATTTGATTTCGTAAAGACTAAACAAGGGAGCGTTTGCAAGTTACATAGATCGATGTCTTCTTAGAGAGAGAGAGAGAGAGAGAGAGAGAGAGAGAGATGGAAAACGAGGGCGATGAAGTAGAGAGAACCGTAAGGTGGCTGGAAGACGTCGCCAGTGGCGCCCTGAAACGCGAATTCGAGTTCCTGACTCTGCAAGGCCTTCGAGTCGTCCGCGCCCGGAAGGACTCCTTCCTCTGCAGCTTCGTCGTCCCCGATCGTCTATCGGTAAGTCCAAATCCGACTCAGTTCGCTCTCGCTGTTCGCCCGATCAATCCGTCGCCTTTCCTTTCTTCCCTCGCGACACCATCGAGATTGATCTTTATTCTGCTCGACGTGCGTACGTGATCCACCTCGCGCGCGCGGCCCGGTGCGTTCAGGATCGAGATGGGAATTGGCACGTGGGAGCGATGGCGACGCTGATCGACGACGTCGGAGCTGCGACGGTGTACTGCGCCACCGGCACCGGCCACGTCAAGGCCACCCTCGACTTTAGCGTCTCCTACGTTTCCACGGCGAAGATCCAAGTACACTCTCTCTCTCTCTCTCTCTCTCTCTCTCTCTCTCTCTTGCCGTCCATCTCTCTCTCTCTCTCTTTTGCCGTCCATACTTGCGACTGTTGTCGTCTTTGAGGCGCCAAAATGGTGTTTGGTAATTGAGAAATATCTCTATTTTATTCTTCAGTTTTATTTTTTGTTAAAAGCTGTTTTTACCCATTTTTCTGTAGCTTGATTTGAAAAGAGTATTGAAACTACTCGAAACACCTTTTGATGTTTCCATTGGTTTTCTATTTTTTTTTTTTTTTTTTTTTGAACTTTCAAATTTAAAGCGAATATAAATTCTCTTTTTTGAGAACTATTGATGTAAATCGAAATAAGAAATAACTTTAGAAATCAAATGCACTCTTTGAAACTACGTCTCTACTCTTCCCTTATTATCAAAATATTTTCATACCAAACGTATTTCGATAAATAGTTGAAAATAACGTGATCATTTAAAAATGTCAATCTTCCCAAATGAAAAAATCATGGAACAGCAATTGGAGCTTTCTTTGTGTGGCAGGAAGAAGTAGAGATAGAATCAAAAATAGTAAGGGCAGGGTCAAAGGGGAAGCTTGCCATGGTGGTGGTGGAAGTGAGGAGGAAAGACGATGGCAAATTAATTGCCTTGGCGAAGCAGTGGATGGCTTATGTCCATCTGACTGGTGATCAAGTTAGTAGCAAGCTTTGACTCTTGATCGGGACGGTTCGCGTGCATCTATGCTAGAGATTCCGTACCATTTTTTAAAATTCGAAACTTTGAATGATTAAATAATACAGCTTGTAAAGTGTCTTGACAACTTCCTTTTCCGTGTACAAGCGCAAATGTCAAGCTTTCGCTATGACTTCCTAGTGATTACTTATACTAACTAGTGAACATGCCCATGCTTTGTGACTCATTTTATTTTGAAATTTTCAGATATCAACATTTTGATATCTCGACGTGTTATAATGACCAAGACCTTGCACTGTATTTTATATATAGTTATTTTGTATGTTTTGATGATTGAAAACAACAGTTATACTTGATAATGTACATATGGACTTTACTAAGATGAGCCTGGCTGGACAATTGACTTCATGCTTAAAACATACATGGTAGAGCAAATAAAAATATCAAACAACATAATTTAGCCATGTCCTCTTAGGTAATAAGGAAATAAATGATTATATACAAAAAAAACTAGTAAACAAAGGATGTAAAAGAAGTAAAAAAGGAAAAAGGAAAATAAGGAATCCCATTATTCACCAAACCTAACTTAGAGTGGACAGAGGTGTCAAAATAGTGTCCCTTCAAAACCTTCATTTTAGTTTTATATATTTGTAAAGATAAGATGAGGGGACCGCCTCAACTTTGCTGGATAACAAAAGATATCCATTTCTCATGCAGTGCAGTGTATGATTACTTTGTGAGTGAATTTTGCCTTGTTCTCCAGCCCCCACCAACTCGATCCGACCCTCTTCCATTTGTAACCTTTTCAGAATGGTACATGCAAAAATATTCTGTACCCTCATTGCCTCTTTATCCACCTCTGTGAATCTTTCCTGACCATTGCTTTGTGCATGCAAGATGCTACTAGCCAAAAACTAAGTGAACTTTGAGAGCAGAAAGAAACTGTTCCTGGGTATTCATTGTTAGGGTTGAGACCGGGACTTCAATTTGTCTGTGAAGTCGAGTGAAGGATCAAGTTCATTTTCCCACTAAGCAGAGTCCCCATCTTACAATTTTCAATGCCAAAACAGCAAATGGCCAGGCCAGTAAACCCGGCCTTGGCCACGGAAAAATTACTTACAATCGGATCTTACATTGCTTGTCAACACCCAGCACAAGTCAAAGCACCAAATACTCATCTTAGATACACTCAAAAAATACAATCTTTTAAAATCACACATAAGTCCTATACACCAGAGATCTGTACTCCGGATATCTTGATTGCAAGCATCTGTAGCAGTTCATTCCTTTCGGCTGCATCACTCCACATGCATCTTCAATAAATACTGCAAGCTCTATACAATCCATATCTTCAGATTCTTTGGCTGGTGACTTCTAAACTGTCAATCCTTGTAAAATTATTTCGATCCAAATGGCACGACACGGTACCCCTATTTCTTGAGATCAGGATCGTTCTTTCCTTCCTCTCTTTCATCTAACTCATCCTTAAGTTTCTTTTCTACTTTACACACTTCTAGTTCCTTCCTGGAGCCGATCTGCTGTTCTTGGACATTCATGCTGCTACTTGCGCAGGGTCCATATATCCAACTACAGAACAGGAAATAGAATACATTCACCAGACTCATGATGGCGAGGAGCCAGTAGTAATTGTCATAGCGACCCTCGTTTATATTAGTCGATACCCAGCTTGTTCTTGTTGTTCCGGAGGTTAGACTGTCCACGGCACTCACTATAGCACTTGCTAACAAGTTTGCCACGGCCATCCCCAGCCCAAACAAGCAAGCTGCAATACTGGACATGGATCTAGGGAATTCGGAATAGTAGAATTCGGTTTGTCCTATCGCAACGAAAGCTTCTGCAAACCCGTTCAGACAATACTGTGGCACGAGCCACATCGCAGACATTCCAACCACCGCATGTGGATCTTCTCGCAGCCCTTCTTGTAAAGCTCTTTTCCTTCGAACGTGCTCAACTATTGCCGAAACAACCATAGCCATACAGGATAGGAGTAGCCCAATTCCCATCCGCAGTTTCACACCGAGATGTACTGGCTTTCCCCTGACTTTTGACGCTAAGGGAAGGACAACACGATCATACAGGATGACCCATATCGAAAGCGTGATGATCGTGAACGTACCAAAAGATCCTGCCGGGATTTGGAAGCGCGAAGTGATGTGTCGATCCATGGAGCTTGCTTGGAGCAATGGGAAAGAGGTTTGGCTTACGTTGATGGACAGCATGATCCCAGTGGACCACAGTGGCACGACTTTAATCAGTGCTTTCAGCTCTTCCACTTGCTGGACAGTGCAAAGACTCCAGGGATTAGAAGCCAATCCATCAGGAGTTATATCATTTTCTGGATCCTTAATGATGCACGCCTTGTTAAAAAACCTGCAATTATACAGTTAAAACATTTTTACTTCACTTCACATGACTTTGAGGCACTGGCTTTTTTGAGAAGTTACCTTAGTTTATTGGTTGGCAGGACAGACTCCAAACCCTTCTTCTGATGGTAGCAACGGAAGCCATCTAATCCCTGGCTTGGGAAGTCAAGTTTCCTGTTCTTATAGGCAACAACAATTACTTGTGCAAACCCAGTGAACAAGCTCTTGTTCGCTTTCTGCTTAATATAAAAAGGCGATGCCAGAACGAATAAGAATGCCGAGAAGAACATGAGAATAGCAGGAATCCCGAAACCGACCTTCCACCCCAAGTGATCTTGTGTATAAACTATGCCTGTCAAGGCGACGAGGACAGAAAGAAAGGCCGAGGCATAGTACCAATTGAAGTAACTCTCTAGCACCCTTTTATTGTTCGGGTTCTCTTTTCTGTCCAATTGATCAGCACCAAATGCTAACGAACAGGGCCGGATCCCTCCAGCTCCGATGGATATGAGGGCGAAGGCCGAGATCAGAAGGATCATTTGGGGTGTGCTCGAGGATTCGCAGGTATTAGTGGACGGGTTGCAAGGAGGAGGCCTTGCCCGTGGTATCATTGCTGTTAACCACAACAGTGTCATTCCCTACAATGTGTGTGTGTGCTTTAGTTGATGGTGTTTCTCTCGGCATAAATGAAGGAGAAGGTTGATTTTGCTATGAAAAACCAACTATGTTCTTTCTGCCAAAATCATCAAACACCAATTCCTGAAGAACAACTGTAGAATCTACACTGACTTTACCAAGATGCTGACGATTTAAGTTGATCTTTGACCAAATCACATTACTTGCTGCTAAAAATTTTTACTCTGGTCTATCCTAATTGAAGTCCTCTCAACTTTTTAGGTCCACCAGAAAGGAGACGACAACAACAGGAACACTGATTGGTACATAATTGAGAAAGCACCATAAAGTGAGAAAGTCGAAGCTCTCAACATCAGGAAGAAGGAAACTTAAAAGCAAAAGCAAGAAAACGACAGTTGACAAGCAGTATCAGCAGCCAAATAATTAAAGCCATCCCCCAAATAATTTCCAGATCTGATAGTGAAACAAAGGTATCTTCAAAAACTCGAGGTGAGACTGGAAGACGCACAATGCCCAAGCAAGTTAAACAACAAAAAGAAATAAAGGAAAGTTGACTATAATAAATTACCGAGAGGCTCGAGATGGAGCCCAAAGCAATGGTGAGGAAGCGACCCAGATAAGAATCGGCAATGAAAGCCCCGAGGAGCGGCATGAAGTTAGTAGCAGCTGACCAGAAGAAGATCAAGTTCGTCCCTTTGGCCACTCCGAAATGGTAGTCCTGCATCAAGTAGAGTATCATGTTGGGCAAGAGCCCATAGCTCGCCACCTTCTCGAACGCTTCGTTGGCTGCGGTTAAAATCGACTCAAGAACTCAGCATTTCGAGCACCAGAAGAACCCAAAAAAAGAATAAAAAAAATTGGAAATCAGGAACAACGCAGATCAACAGCAATGCAGTAGTGCTTAACCTATGATGAAGGGCATGGTGATGAGGCCGCCCTTCGCTGGCTCCGGAGTTTCTTCTTCTTGGCGATTCATCTTCCCTCTCGAGATGCAATACAGAAGCGAGAGCGAGTTGATTTTCTCGTTTCGAGCCCGAAGTGGGTCGGTTTCTTGTACTGGCACTGAATATAAAGAAGATCGCAGAGGTCTAGAGATGGCAAAAGATGTACTGGAAAAAGGCTTTTTCCTTCTTTTTTTTCTACTAGTGTCAGTGGGGCTTGGCAGGCAGAGAGAGAGAGAGAGGGGGGAGGTGGAGGAGGAGGAGGAGGGATGACTTTGCGTGTGAAAAAGAGCAGATAAATAAATGACATGCACGTAAAACAAGAATAATTTCTGTGTACTAGAAGCAGACTAATTTTTAGTGCAGGACAGGGCAGGGGAGGGCAGGGGCATAGTGTGGGGGCTCAGAGCTGATTGACAAGAAGGAGGTGGGCTGATACGATCGACCTTTTGCTTGTCCTGACCGTGTTGTTTTGGCGTGGCGAGCAATCCACTTCTGAGGAGGGAGGCTCTGACCGGAGAAGATCTTAATGCATCCTCCCAAAATTCCAAGCAATTATTGCAAGAGACGAGCCAGAGCCATCTCGTCTGGCTCCGACTTCAGTACATCTCCTTGGTTTTCTTCATCCTCTTCTCGTCCTCATATTAAAAAACTTGCGCGGTTGTGCAGTAGAACTTGGGAGTTTCCAAAGGGGAGGCTTTACTGGGACGATTCTCACATTCAAGGAAGAACATTCAAGGAAGAGAAGTTCTAGGGAGAGGGACGATTCTCACATTCAAGGAAGAGAAGTTACATTTAAGGAAGAGAAGTTCTAGGGAGAGAAAGGATAAAGAAGCTTTAAAGGATACTTGTGTGTCACTTAGATGTACACTGTCAAAATGGGTGCATAACCCATTTATGACCCGTTTAAATATTAAATAGGTCATAAATGGGTTAGGCTTTCTTAAACACATCTAAAGAAAGCATGGATAAAGAAGAGAAGTCTCACATTTAAATATTAAATAAGTTCTAGGGAGAGAAAGGATAAAGAAGTTTAAAGGATTTTGTGTCTTACACATATCTAAAGAAAGCATGACTCATTTATGACCAATTTAATATTTAAATGAGTTATAAATGGGTTATGCACTTATTTTGATAAATGTACCTATAATGGGTTTAAAATTAAAAATACTAAAATACATAGGTCGTTAATGGGTCAAAATTTAAGCTTATTTAGAACCTAACTACTCCTCACTTAAAGATGATGCATCTTCTCTTCGCTCTCAAATCAAAATGAAGAAACCTTCATCATCGTATGATAGCGCGTCGTCTCTCTCTCATTGCTCGTACAGCAGCTTCTCCTCTCGCTCGCATAGCGGCACTATCACACGTGGTCGCCACCATCATCGAATGGTGGCTTGATTGGCCATCAAAACCTAAGTGAGTCTCGTTCTTCCATATGTGTGCATGATTTTTTAAAATAAAAATAATTTAAAATATTTAAAATAAAAATATTAATAATTCAATTTTCTTAAAAAATAAACAATATTAAAGGAATATAATATTTAAAAAATATTATAAAATAAGTTTTCCTAAGTTTAGTTAGATGATGAAGTGTTTTAACAATATGAGTCGAGTCGGGTATGGGTTGGTTAGGTATGGATCAAAAATTTTATATTATACTTAAATGGGTCATAAACGAGTTAATGGATCAGTTTGGGTCGGATCATTTATGATCGGACCCAAATCTAACCCGATCCACCCATTTAACATATCTACTTAAATGAAATGGATGATGCAAATGAAGGGCTCCCTTATTGGTGTCTGCATAATATTTATCCCTAGCTAGGTCGGATATTTTGTTTAGGGCAATTCTATTTCAATTTATACAAAAGTCATTGTAATTATAACTATTGATCTTTACACGATTTAATAGTAGAGAGGACATCAATCATTATCTAATTGATCCAATGGTGGAGATGCAATTGATCTAACGATGGAGCATATTAATCCTCATTACATTAGTCCAACAATGAAGATTGATTTCATTTAACGGTTAAGACCATCAATTCTCATCAAGCAAATCTTTCACCAAAACCAATGAAGGGCTTAGGACACTAGTGAGATAGAGTTAGTGCCGGCGACCATCAACCAAGGTCCCCTCACAATTTGACAATTTTGATGAGCCCCTTTAGATTGATAGTGAAAATTGATCTCATTTAATTGTTAAGATCATCAATTCTCATCAAACAAATCATTCACCAAAGCCAGCAAAAGGCTTAGGTCGCTAGTGAGACAGATTTAGTGTCGACAACCATCAAACAAGGTCCCCTCATGATTTGACGATTTTGATGAGCCCCTTTGGATTGATAATATGGCGCTCCTTGGTCTGTGATATGTGTAGCTCAAATGTATTGATAAGCAATTTTAGGCTCTATGCATTAAGTACAATTGATAACGGCCTGAACTACCCGAAATCTTTGCATCATCCTATTCCATCATTCTTATTCATTAGGCCATTTGACTCACACCATTACACACAACATGAAACCTAGTTGTCGGAGGCAATTAACATGTCCGAATGTGATTATGGGTTAATTTGGTGAGTAGCTATATGTGTCGAGTCAATCCTCTTCAATCTTGATGGATTGAAGCATTTAAGATTGATGACGCTAATGTGGACATATTGAAACCAAACAATCAAAGTGGGGACTCCCCCTTGATTAGGCCACTCGGAGGTCATCACAAGGAGTTCAAATTGTGTTTAGTTCGACTTTGGAAATGGACTTTGCAAAAATGTAAATGCCTTTGCCCTAAAGGGTTTTGGGGAAATACAAATTGTGTTTAATGAGAAATTCTTTGCAAAACTATTTTGATATAAAAAGGCTTTGGCAAATTTTTTCTATGAAGGGCTTTTGGGTTTATTTTTATTTTTTGTTAAAAAATATCAAACTTTTTGCCAACTTCAGCAAATGTGAGGGTAGTTTTGGAACAAGGAGGGGTAAAACCCAAAAAGCTAAACAATTGGTGATGGTAGTTTTGGGAAAAAAAAACTAATTTTAGCATCAGACTAAAAGGTTGAAAACCCAAAGTTGGTCCCTACTAGCATTGGGCTTTCAACTTTTTCAAGACCAGCATTTAGTTGAAAGCCCTTTGGAAAGATTTGTCAAACATCTCAACATTTTCTCAAGGGGTTTTGAAGGCTAAAAACTCCTTGGAAAACCGAACCAAATGCACCAAAAGTCGACAACGTCCCACAAATGACTCAAGGTTCGCAAAGATCAAGGCTTCTATTTTTTTCGATCATCAGTAATGCGATTTTCCTAGCATATAAATCATCGATCTCATGCCATGTTCGATTACTATTTTATGTTGATTGTGGATTTCGTGACAGCTGTTTTCCTCAAACAAGCTAATGTGAGAATCAGATAGTCCAGTCCATTCGACAACTTGGGCTTGAATCCCTCGATCAACTCCTATGGAAAGGGCTGCAGATTCCCAGCTTCGGCTCATTTTCAATGTGGGCTTTCTACAAATCTAGGTTGGTCATCTGTCATCACAGCCCACTAAATTCTTCATGATTTCAAGCGTGAAATCGATGCACTTGGGATTTTATTTAATATTTGACTCCCACAGCTGATGATTCCTAATCAAGCATTTGTGCTCTAATGCCACAACTCCCATTTCTCATTGTAATTTGAAGCTCATCTTCGAAAATGAAGACTAATGAGAGTTAATTAGATTGAGTTTAAGCATGTATAACGGTGGTGATACACTTTTTGAATTTGAGATAGCAACTTAAAAACCAAAATTGTATGTCTTACTTGAGTCGTATGTCTTAATACAGTCCTCCACAACCACCACTGCTCGATTTAGGGCATCTCCATCTCGCCTCCAATTTCAACATTACTCAGTATATATCTTAATGGGATTTCACTTCTTCTTCTTTTTTGGATGGTGAGAATTATACTCCTGTGTTTGTTGGGACATGCGAGAACAAACTCCGCAGGATGGGAACAAGAAGAAACAAGACACCTTCTTGTGCTTTTGTATTCAAGCAGAGACAAAGGATTTTGAGTGCAATAAGTGATAAGTGTCCAGGTCATTGTAATAACTTTTTCAGGTTGAAATGATCACTGGGGAAGCATGGCATGTGTAGCTGCATGCTTTTGTTATCTTCTGCTCTCTCTCTCTCTCTCTCTCTCTCTCTGCGCATCTGCTCTCGCATGACCTGCATATTTGCAGAGAAACAAAAAGCCCCAAATGAATCTGGCGAAACAAATCATGATGCCATATCCAAATTTGACCCAGAAAGCAAAAAAGAATATTAGAAAACTGGTTCCTTTCTTGGGAAAATTAGAAGGAAAGAACTGTCTAGAAACATGTACAGATCACATCACGATAACTTAGCTTCAAGAGTAATGATCAGCAGGAAATAAGTATCGATCCCTTAGATTCTCTTTCTGTCAAAGCATATCTTTATGTTGCCCTTTCTATTGTCAGACTAAACTGGGGAATGAAAGATGAGGTTGGGGGAAGCTTGGATAGGAGGATCTAATGCTCTCCTAGAGCGACCTTACCAAAATGATAACCCCATATTCTATTCCCAACAAAACTTCAAGATTTATTCTGATCAAAACCAGATCGAAACGACGATACAAAAGATAAAAAGGTTCAAGCAATGAAAGACCCACTAAGATCATCATCACGACGTAGGTCTGCTTATGTATATATAATTAGGATGAGATTTTCAACGAGAGCACAGAAAGTTGGCCAAGGAAAAAGAAAACGAGGGCAGAGAGGAAAAAAGAAAACAGTTTTCTAAAGCGAAGTGGGAATGATGCAGCCTATGATGTAGGACTTACGACAGGATTGAGTCATGCCCACAACACCTTGGTCGCTGCAGGAGCGTATTTGAAATGGATGCGAGTGGCCCCCCTCCCCATTACTTTACATTAAATTCTCTATCTTATATTATGCTGCAATTTGTATAATTCGCTCGAGTACAATCTGATAAAGCCTGGCTTGGAAAAAAGACCCGAATTGACGGGGACCCACGATGGCATATTCGGGTCAGCCCACATGAATCTCTCTCTCTCTCTCTCAACTTTCCAGTTAAGAAGATGGGGTAGTCTTTGGACAACCGTGAAATGGATTGCTATAATAAGTACTCATGAAAAGGTCCCATAAAGAAAAAGGGGGAGGGAATGCATTCGATCCACTGTTGGTGACGGGATGGATGGTGAAGGAGGAGGAGCTGTGCAATGTTTGAAGTCTGGAAAGACACTCTTTTTAAAGTCTGTCCTGCTCAAAACATCACATCGTGCCACAAAGTAGGCGTTTTTGTTGCTGCAACATTTGAAATCGTATGACTATGAACTATCATTATTAGGTTTTCTTTTCTTTTCTTTTTGTGACATATTGTTCGCTCGATTAGTTTCGAGAAGACGTCGATGGCGTAGAAGTCAAGCCTAAAAGGCACGTTTTAGTACGACACAAGGATAAAATCGAGCCAAGCTATCTGCGAATAGTTCGAAAATGATCCGATAATTATTCAAGATCGATTAGAATACCTTATCAACTTGAATTTAACCTCGCCAATAGTTAGCTTGACAAGTTCTCTTAACCCTTTATTGAGCTTACACTATTTTTTTCAAAAGTATTTTGTAATTGCAAAGGAAAAAAAAAAGACATATAAGTCAAACTACATATTTAACCTTCATATAAGTAAATACAAAGTGAATGTCCGAGCTTGTAAAACTTGAGCTCGAATCTATATATAACTCTATTACAATCTAGTCAAGCTCGAGGCTAAGTTTTGATACTCGGTCGAGCTCAAGCAGAATTTGGAGTCCCATATAGTCAAGTCAAGCTCAAGCTTGGCATTATGTGGACTTGACTCAACTTGATTACACCCTTAGTTCAAACGATGAGGTGGAAAGGTTCTTGTTGGTGGATTATGTTAGTTTGTATGTCCTAATATTTGGTATGCTAAAAAAAATTGTAATAATTTTCCATGTTGGTAAATTACATATAATGTAGGTGCATTCGAAGTACTAAAGTTAATTAAGAAAAATGTGATTGTTTAATATTTTTTTCGTGACAACTTGCTAATTTATATATATATACTGGTGCGAAATTATCAAGAATTACCGATTCTTATTTTTGTTGCTAACAAACTTTTTAGAATTACCAACTTTAGTTTAAGTGGTTTACAAACTTTTTTCCATTCAGTTATCATATGGTTTCAGGTTATTAACACTTATTTCACAATGTATTAACTTTCTTTTAACAGCTTACCAATTTTTTATGAAGTCACCAACTTTTATACGACACTACCTATCGTATACGAGTTAGTCATCAACAAATTTATGAAGTTAAAAACTCTTATTTGAGTCATTTGCCGACAACTATTTGATGTTTCCCAAATTACCAACTTTCATTGAAGTAACCAGCTCCTACCAACATTATATGAGTTGCTTGAAAATATTTTGACAATGAATTATCGATTAATTTTAAATTTTCAACTCTTATTTGACTTATTGATAATGTTTATTTGATCGTTTCCGAATTACTGACCTTTCTAAAATCCATCCATTTTTATTTGTGAAGAGGAGATGCGGGAGTAAAGTTGGTAACTTCATATAATGTTTGAGAACTTTCTATTTTCTAGCATTTGTATTTCAAACCCAAGGTTGTAAACCCCATATTTTCATCTAGGTCATTATCATGAACAGGCATTGGAAAAGCGGAAAAAAAAGAATGGAAAATTGGATCCAAACGCTCCTGTGTGAAAATGTTGGAGGGACTTAATTTGGATTTTGATTTCATATAATAACGAAGGATCGATACATTACTACCTAAACCCACTCTAGATTGTGACTTATCATCCATGAACTTCATAGAAATACAACAGCTAGAGTTCTCCAATCAATCAAGTACCCGAACAAATTAACAATCAAGTCGATGCTACTCTAAGAATGCATAGCATCATGAGCAGTCAGCCTTAGGTTTTAAGCAGAGTGACTGCTCATGATATTATGTCATTCCATGGGAGCTTGCTCTATCAAAGCCATCGCTCACTGTCCCGATCGGTCCCCGTCAAAAACCGCCGCCAAGTCCTGGAGCCCAATAGTCGGCTCCGCTTTCGTTTCCGACTTGCATAGTGCAAGAGACAGGGACCAAGCACAGGCCTCTACTCTTCAAGTCCTTTGGTTTATCTTGGTTTTCCTGAGAAACCAAAACGTACATATAAAAAAAAAAAAACCCTAAATCATTCTATTTTACCTGTACGGTTATGAAATAAAACTTTCCTCAATGCAGGCACTTGTTTCTTAGGATAATCAAATTAGAGCAATAATGATGACCGAAATGATGATGACAATGATGGTGGTGAAATAGGTTATCCTACAAAATACCAAGGAATCAAATGGAGAGGATTTTATATTTGTTAAATTAACGCTAAAGTGGTGGACCTTTGTTAGGACTTTACTTTTGTGATTGGGCAGGTGTCCTCGAAGAGCTGTGGAGTGAAAAGAATGGAAAAAGAAAGACAAGAGAACTTTTATCATATCCTAGCGAAAAGCCTTTTAGGATTCCAAGCTAATGTCAAGTCTTGGCTATAAATATATATCATGCTTTTGATGACTTTATGAGGGGTAAAGGCGTATAAATTATGGGAACCTTGTTCGCTAAAGCTTTCTCTTCCCATCTAAAGCAGGAGACTTAGATGCTTGGTCCAATAAACAAAGACTACTCCCTCCCTCCCTCCCTCCCTCTCTCTCTCTCTCTCTCTCTCTCTCTCTCTCTCTCTCTCTCTCTCTCTCTCTAGCTGCTTGATTTTGCTCATTCAAGAGGATGGCAGATCCAATAAAGCACAATTATATACCTGCAAGCTGGTGTCTCCAGGAAATGCAAAATTCCCTTCTCCTTGAACCTGACAAAAGATTTCCTCTCGTGAATTTACCAACATAACTGTAGTCTTAACAACAACAGGCTGTTTAACTTCCACTGTATATGTGCCTTTTGAGAGAGAGGGAGAGAGAGAGAGACATCAAACGGGTCTTATAGCAGACACTTAGTACATGTAGCACTGGCCTAATGTTGGCTATGGTTTTCAGATAATTAATCGTGTTTTGGTTGGGTCGTAAACTAAATACATCTAGACTCTAAGATGCATGCACCAAATTTTGTGTTGAATAATGCCTGCACCGTAAATAGAGATTGATTCACAAAGTGATGTGGTAATCTTTTATTGGTGTTTTCATGTTCTACTTATTCAAAAACTAATTCAGAGTTTTTCAATGATATTAGTCTTTTTTGGTTGGACATGAAGTATAAGTATACTGTGGCCAAGTACTTACAGACTGGTGATTCCTCATATTTCCAGATCCATTATTGCGCAAGTACGGAGAGCTAAGAGCCTGCATTATTCATGCAAAACAAAAATGAAAAATATTCTATGCAAACTGCGATTACTCTAGCAGAATGTTTCTTTCAGAAAAGCTATCGAAGTATGGAACTTTCATAGTCTTTATATGCATGCCCCTTCACTGATTCTGAGTTTTTTTTTCTTTTCGCAGAGAGCTCACACGCGTATATAAAATTGTGAGAGCAAATAAACATCACCTCAATTTGACCCTGAAGGAATCTGATATACCCTATGGCTTCTAACAAGACAGAAGCAGTGTCAGTCTGCAAAAAAATAAAAAATAAAGAGAATACATTACACAATTAACACAAGACCCTAAGTTATCTGTCTGGTCCTTCTTTAATGCCAAAAGAAGAGCATATATAGGAGAATGTGAAAAAACAAATACAGGAACTAAGAAGGGGAATTTTTGGCAGAAGGAAATTCTGCTTTTTATGGGCTTTATTCATATAAAAATCACCTTATGCAAATATCTCCTTTCTGTTCATCAATATGTGTCGGGGATGGAGACGAACGAGAAGAAGAGTATTCAAATTAAGTTTACCTTTCCAAAAGGGGAAACAAGCTGGTGGAGTGTTGTTATTCTATCGCCTAGCTTCTCCTTCCTCACCTGCATGCCTCAATGAATAAACAAAATCATCTCAAGCTCCAGGTTGTATGCTTGAGAGAGAGAGAGAGAGAGAGAGAGAGAAAGAGTGGTGTGCAGTGTTAACCTTGAGAGGTAATTGGCTCGAAGAGGGATGAACCCTAGCCTTCTTACATGCCCCTCCAGTGGCTGCGTTATTACACTGAAGGAAGAAAAAATAGTTGCAGGTCAAGGGTCACACATGCATCTATTGCAAGAACACCCGAACCAGCTCCAGTTGTGCTACAGGAACTTCACCTAAAAGATCTTGATCCCAGAGTACTATAAACATTCTAAAAAAACAAACCCACCCACACAAAGAAGAAAAGGGAAAAGTAAAACTGGAAAAAGATTTTACCAACCTCAGATGAATGATCAGGACGCAATTGATTATTGCTGTTCTTATTGCTGTCGGCGTTGGTGCTGGAGAAGTCCAACATGCTGTTGTTATTGTTCAAAGTGGTGACACATGAGGTAGGAGAAGACACAGGCACGATGGTGGTCCTACTATTTGGCCAAGCAGGCTTATTATTGACATTGCTCGGTGCCAGGAACAACTCTTCATGGACTCCATGGCTGTATAACAAGTCACCGCTGGTTTGAGACACCTCTTGTTTTACATCTATAAGCTGAGGATGAGGATGATGAACGACGTGTACACCTAAGGACGGGTTATTCACCATTTGTAGCTCTTCCCAGTTCTCCAACTTTTTTGCCTGAAAGTGACTCGGACCATACTTGTAGTTATCTTCTTCACTGCACAATCCTCCCCTGGATAAGAAAAACAAAAGAAACAGAGAGAGAGGGGAGGTCAAGAAGAGTGATATCACCAGAAAAATAGCCTCCAGATTTGACTGGAAAAAGCTGAAAAATCAGTTCTCTCTCTCTCCCTCTCACACACACATACACAGACAAAAACACATACACACACACAATCACACACACAGAGAGAGAGAGAGAGAGAGAGAGAGAGAGAGAGAGAGAGAGAGAGAGGGAGAGGGAGGGAGGAGAGAGAGTACAGGAGAAGTTGACTCCAAGACTGAGGAAGTTCCTGGGTGTGATTCTCAGCAAGAGAATTCTGAGATCCAACGACATACTGAGGAGGCAACAAACTGGTAGGAGGCTGATGATGGTGGTGATGATGATAAGATGGTGGATGCATGTTCCACCAGTTAGGGTTTCCTGCCATCATTTGTTAGCGAAGTGAACTATGATCTCTCTCTCTCCCCCCCTCCCTCCCTCCTCCTCTCTCCTCACCACCTTCTAAAGAGAGGAGAGGTTAAAAACCAAAAAAAAAACCAAAGCCAGCAAAAAATCTCCCTCCTTGCCTCCTTTTCCCTTTACTTTCTCTTCACCCCGTGTCGTGTATTTCTTTCCCTGTTCATGCATCCAAACAACCCTTTTGTGGGTCTGAAGCTTTTCGACAGAATACTGTTTGCTTTCCTCAGATTAGGTTGAGGAAACACCTCGAGCCTATGTCCTCCAAGAGAATTTTTATAAACAGCGTTTTAGGGTTTGAGAGGAAAGACTTTAGCATTCTCTTTAATATTTAACCCCATTTTTCTATCCTCCCTCACCTTTCCCTTCTTCACTCATTTGGGGTGTTGATTTGTTTATTCTTAGCTTTATTTTTTCTTTTGCGTTTTTATAAAGTGGGGAGGCACAAAAGATGGTGGGTGGCCGATAAAATAATGATTTATGCCCTAGGAGCCTTGCCCCTTAATCCGGGGGAGGGGCATGCCTCGGGATTGTTTTCGTGCTATCTTATTCTGTTGAGGTAGGGCAATGTACTCCTACAGTGTTTGTATATTATAAGTACAATGACGTATCTGAGTGTTTACCGCCTCCTAGGGCAACATCAACATGCCAATAGTTTCATCCAAGGAATGAGGTTCTTTAAATTATCTGACAACATGCATCTTCCAAAGTGAAAAAACTAAGTTAAAGTAAAGGTTGATTCATGTATCTAACCCGAGATCAAATATATTATCATAATCTACATACACAAAACCATGTTGGTTCATCCAAAGATTTAATCGATTTAAATGTAGAATGGCATAGTTATTAATTATTATTCGGTTACTCCAACATATCGTGTCATTAGAGAATATTTGAAAAGATTAATGAGGAAATGGTGGGAGAGCCACGTTTTTAGGAAGGTAGAGCCAACAATTGCCTCCAATTCAGCATGTATGATATGCTAAAATACTTTTACAAAGAGTTAGATTTCATTACTTTTCTAAGTTATGAGTCAAGTGAGTAATTTATCATTTTAACCCACATATGGAATGTTGCAAAGCCTAAAGTGTCATTGAATGTTTATGTTTTATTTTACATCTCGAGCTTTCACTCTATCAATAAAATGCAAGAAGATACACAATTGGAGCTTGCCGACCCAAAAAGAAAAAAAAAAAAAAAGGAGAAAGTGAAATAGAAGTTGCATTCCTACATCGAAACAATGGGGAAAGAGGTGAAAATTAAGAACGCAATTACTCAAAACGGACCATTGGACTCAACCTCACGAAAATTCCACGGGCCCTCTCCACTTTCTACGGGTCACGTATTTTCTGAACCGACGATAGCGGCTCATGTCGTCGACTTTTGATTCAGAATGAGCAACACTGACGTAATAAAACATCAGAACGAAATAAATAAGTAAATAAGGCAAGAAAAGTAAGAAAAACGTCGACAGCAGGATTCGAACCTGCGCAGGCAAAGCCCAACAGATTTCGAGTCTGTCTCCTTAACCACTCGGACATATCGACGCCTTGTTGCTCAAACGTCATGAAGTATATTTATTAAATAATGGCATACCTGATTTAGCCGCTCCCGCCAATCAAGATGAGCTTTCCATCAATTGGAACATAACCTTATAACTATGCGTACCGTCTGTCACGGGGAAAAAAAAAAACATGTAATTAGAAATGCTGGGTCGGATAAATCATATAATACACATCGATTTGTTTCGATAACAATTTGAAGTCATCCGAGAAAGACTATTTCAAACATCCAACCCAAGAATGATGGGTTGGGCCCGGATCGCGAGACTATTTCTAGAGCCCAAAGAGAGGGACCAAAAAAAAATTAGTGTTTTATTTTTTCTGGCGATGGGGTTTATGCTTCCAAAATCATTAGAATTATTAAAAGTTTGGGCAAAAATTAAAATAAATAGATTGTGAAAGCAGCCCTTTTTCAAGTGGGGGACCACGAGATTTTTACTTTAGTCAATTGAATCTTGAAGGCCAGGGAAGAAATCGAGCACTCGGAAAGAAAAAAGAAACGGATTTCACGTTGTGGCCTTTGATGTGCCCTTGCCCACTTTCTCCTCATCAGTGGAGTGCAAGCGTGCTCCAAAATTTTCTTATTTTCCCACCCACCACCACGATTATTCAATGTGTTATAACCAATAATTGAGTTTAATGCTGCAATATAGCGCACAAATACCCCCAACACATTAACTCCAATTGGAGCCATATGATTGAGATTATCGTTTCCGGGATTTTCTATGTAGGACAAGCGAAATGCGAAGATAATTAGTCAAAGAGTCATTAATTTATTATCCCACAGCCAATTCAATCATAAATCTTTCAATTGTACTAATTAAATCCCAAACATTTTTAATGATTTATCAATTTAGTCTTAAAATTTTTGAAAATTTGTTAATTAAGTCATAAACCCGTTATATAGATATTTGGCTGAAAGGGCTATATTAAAAAATCATCAAAATGTTTAAAATTAAATTGGCAAATCATCAAAATATTTAAGGTTAATGGACAAATCATTAAAATTCTTTAGAACTCAATTGGTTCAATTAAAAGATTTAAATCTAAATTAGTCTAAGTTGTAACGTTTTGAATAATTTTCTCGTGAAACATGCTAATGGAGCCCGACTAGCATCTTGCTTTTCTTTAAATGGCGGACATCCCTAGATTCCAAAAAATTTATATACACATGCCAACAAGAATTTTGTTTTCCGCTTTTCGAGGGATAAAAAAAGGAATTATGTGCTTAAAAAGTTGAGTTGACTTGTCTCATCTCAGCATAAAATTTTCGATCCTCGATAGATGTTAGTCCCACTCAATATTTTATACATTTAACTTCTTCTTATTAAGGCCGAAGGGAAATACAACCTTTGATTACTAGAAATGAGTTATCAAAAATCGATATTCCGCCGAGAACAAAGGAAAATATAGCCTATCATTAGAAAAGACTAGTCTGCGAAAAATGACTTCTTGGCGCAAAATACAATTTCATGAAGTTACAAGTTCATGGATTTCTCTTTTTTTTTCTTTTTTTGAATTCTGTGGGAGAAAAGTTAGAATTGGTTCCTTCTAAATAAAAAAGAAAAAGAAAAAGGAGAAATCGTGATCAGCCCAGCCCAAATGTTTGGGCCCTCAGGCCACTACGTGGTCCTAAGATGTTTTTTTCTAAAGCTTTGCATGGTTGGAGAAAATTTGTCGTGCTATAATGTTATTGCCACGATAGTAAACACATATGTGAAAATAAAAAAAAAGGGGGAAAATTTTAGAATTAGTGCATAAAGATAGAATATATAAAATACCGAACGTTTACAAGCAAAAGTACGAGTGCTCATCAATTATTATTATTATTATTATTATTATTATTATTATTATTATTATTATTATTATTATTATTATTATTATTATTATTATTATTTCCTTCTAAAATTTTCCTTTTTCTTTGGCCAAATGAGAATACGCGTTCTTGTTTCATTCTCGTTAAAGCAGTTCTCATAAAATACTCTAGAGTGAATCATCAAAAAATTCATGCACGCAAGACGATACGAAGTATTTTCTCCTTATCATTCTTTTTCCCGCATTTGGGATGATGATACAAAAGATCATTTTTTGGTCAATATGTCATGTAGTCCCTAAATTTTAAATTCATTCAATGTAGTTCATGAACTATAAGCTAACGTGCAACGTGGTCCCTTAACCTTCATTTTTTTGGTAAGGATCCCTTAACCTTCATTTGTTCAATGTAATTCTTGAATTTTTAGTACATACTCAACTTAGTCATTGAACTATATTAAAATACACCTATTGACATTTTCATATATATCAAAATTCAACATATACCAAAAGTCCGGGACCATATTGAATAAATTAAAAATTCATGGATAACATTACACATTAAGCCAAAATTTATGAATTATTTATGCCATTATCTCTTTTCATCTCTTTAGGTATACTTCACCAACTAGTTTTGATATTGTCGTATAGAACTAGAAAGTCACATGTAAATAGTAAAGTAGGAAAAAGTCACACTTTTTTTACTCCCAACGCCGAGCTCAAGGACGGCAGTCAGCCACTTCCTTTGTAGTCGTCAACTCATTCTTGATAGATCCGATCAGGTGTTCATAAAGGTGTCAAAATTGGTCATAAACTCATATTATGACTCATTTTTAATTAAATGGGTCAAATATGAGTCAAATGAAAGTTAAATATGGATCAAATATGGGTCAAGTGAAAATTGAATATGGGTCAAATATAGATCGAGTGAAAATTAAATATTGATCAAATATAAGTTAAGTAAAAGTTAAATATATGTCAAATATGGGTTGTGTGAGTCATTTAACACAGAGCTTCGAGTAAATTTGAGTTTTTCTACAATAATGATGGCTTTTAGCAATATGGGTCGAGTCAGGTATGGGTTGGGTGTGAGTCGGGTCGGATATGGGTCATTAGATTTACATTATATAAATTTGAGTCAAAACGGGTTAAATGGGTTAATATGAGTCGGACCATTTTCAACCCGACCCGACTCACCCATTTGACAGGTCTAGGTGTTCATAATTTGGAGTAAAAGGATTCGAATCTTTGGATGCCGGTACCAAGAACTGATGCCTTAACACTTGGCTAGACTCCAAACGGCCTAATTTGGACGATAGAACGAGGAGAGGGACAAGGGAGAGAAGCAGGGCATGAACGAGCCAAGCCGTGCAAGAACGTGGGTATATAGCAACTAAGCAGCAAAGTTCCCCCTTCAGGACCGACTACAACAAGCTAAGAATAAGCTCTCTGCTCAATTTGCTTACAATGCTGTACCTATCCAAGTCGACGAATCCTTCTTTAACCTTAGACTCATTATGCTATTCGACTAAACTCGTTGACTCCGTGTCCACCGAAAGTGGGTAACCTTCGGTACCGTCAGCATTTATATATATAATTTCTCAAATTATTTATATTTTTTGTTTTGGTTTTTCTCCGACCGCAGATCGGCATGCATGCATGAATGGGGGTGTACGCGAGGAAACAATATTAGACCGGCAAGCTGTTCTTGTTGCAGAGGGTCGTGCAATTATCGCGAATCATGAGATGTCAACAGCTGAAACTTTGGCGCTCTTACGAACAAGAACCTCATCCACCACCAATCTCTCTCTCTCGTGATCATTGTTTCCTTGTCTTTTCTTCTCTTTACTAACCTCAGAATATCGGTCGCCCGTTAATCCGGACAAGCAAATCTACATGGAAAAAAAAAAAAAGTTTAGTTGTTGATTAAACAAGTACTCTTTAAGTCTTTCACAGCGACATGTCGCAACGGATGGAGAGAAATCTGAAACTTCCCTATCAAACTGTCCTCGGCAGGATCATGAGTTCGAGCGGTCGACGTTAGCAGAGAGTCTAGTCAGATAAAATATCTTTCCAAATCGAAAATGGCCAAGGTCTCGTATTATCTGATATGGTGTCTTAGAGATAATTTTTTACATAAACTTGGACATGAGAAAAATAAATATGACACGGCATTAGAAATAGGCATGGTATTTTCATTCAGAACAACATGTTTAGTAATAGGCTTAATTTCGCTCCAAGATTCTCAACTTTAGATCCGACCCCAATTTTGTTCATAACTTTCATTGTAATTCCAAATCTGCCTCCGTGTCCAAAAACTGCCACTACTTTGAAATCATCAATGCCGGGAGCTACTATCACCTTCATAAGGATGAGCAGCAACCTCCAAGAAATCAGTAGCAATTTTAGGGTTTAAATGGGGAGCGTGTACATGACTCGGTAGTACATCCTTTCCCTGGCGATGCATGTGGGCAGATGTCCTTCACCATCCCGCTCCATAAATTTGACCACCTGCTTCGATCCAACCCGGTGCAACATGATTGCTTTCTCCTCATGTAGGCTGAAAGCTCTGCGTTCCTGAGAAGTCGCCATCGAGCGTGGGGAAAAGAACAGAGAGAGGGAGAGGAAATTCCCCGATTCCAGCTGAATGGAAAATCACTGTTTCGGCCTAGAAGTGATAGCGATAAGAGTTCAAGATTCGACTCCTTTGGACTTGATCAAAACGTGATAAAGAATCGATAGCGACCGCACATCGGATGCAATTCCTGGCGAGATTCATATGCTGTCGACACACTATGCATCGGTGGTCGATGCATCTAAACGGACGAGATCGAAGGACGACATTCTAAACACCGCATTGCACGGTACTGCGCAATGGATTTCATGCACCTATAAGATTCGTTACATTTCGGGTTGTCTCATTAGACGACCCACGTCAACGTGAGGCTATGATGGCACGTCATTTTTAAGAAGGCATCATGAAAGTTGCATATGTCAATGGTTGTCGAACCTAATGAAGTAGGAAGCGAAACGGTCCTCGGAAATAATGTGTGCAGTGCACCATCACTTATAACGTCAACATAATTACTAGCTAGACTTATTATATCGGTATATTAAGACCTAGTGAATCTACAGAAACTACGTAGCTCGTGTCTTGGAGGTGAGATCCATCATGTACGAGATAAGCCTAATTATTCCTCAAGCAATGATTGCAATTTATTTAGTAAATTAGGATATCGTAATTATAGATGAGATCTTAGCAAACGTCCCACTAGTCACGTATATAGAAAGAATACTTCCGAATCTATATTATGGATGTATATGTATATAGTATATGTATATGAACGTGTGCATATGTATATAAATATATGTTTATTATACGGTCTATTGCCGGAATCCAGCATTCAGGCATTACACATGACAAGTTCACAACATATAGAAACCCTAGCAACTTGACTAGTTACCACGGTGCTCTCGCTTGCGCACAGTGACCTCCGCTGGGCGTAGCCAATGCTGCAGGCCAGTGGAGGAAAAAATGAAAAAATGAAAAAGAAAAGATAAAAATTCAGAAAAATTACAAAAAAAATTGCCAAAATTGTCAATGTTGACGCTAACCATGCCACATATGACGGCCAATGCCCACATTAGTGACTTTTAGTTAAAATTGGCTATAATGACTACATTGGCAAATTTCAAATGGTTTATGATCAAATTGGCTAAACTAAACTTGCATCTTAACAATAACTTTAAGACTTTCTTGGTTATTTCTCTTAATTTGCATATTAAGCGGCTGGAGTTGCCATAGATAGTGTCCCAACATTCCGAAACCTCTCTATGTATGATTAGACTTGTTAAAATGGATTCATTTTTAGTCAAATATCATAAAATATTGTCATTTTTCATAAATATCACATTTTTCATGAAACAAACGGAGTTTCAAAAGAAAATTATAAAAATTTTCCGATTGATTAGTGTTTTGGTAATATAACTTTTTTAAAAAATAAATCCCTAAGAAATGAGTTTTTAATATGGAGTTAAATACGCGAGTGTTTTAACAATAAAGGTAGTGTCGGGTATGAGTCTAGAAATTTATGCTATGAGTAAATGGGCTATAAATGAATTAATAAATCAACTTGGATCGGATCATTTATGACCCAATCGAAACACAACCCGATATACCCATTTGAAGAATCTAAGTATAATGCTCTACAGAGGTGTCCCGTGCGATTTCAATGGTTTGAATGTCACCACCACAATGACAAGGACAAGATTTTCAGTGTCAAACTCGGGAGGGACAGAAGGAATCCCTCCTTTTCCTTTTTCTTTCGGGGGGAGAGGGAGAGGTGGAGTGCCATTGGGGCGGAGGGGACTTATCGGATTAGCAACTTTGCACTCAGGTGCGGTAGTGGGAATCCACAGGAGGGCAGGCACGAATCGAGATGGACTCGAATCGAAATACCACACGTTTCGGCCTGCAGATCGACGAAGGGCAACCGCCTGGGGCCCTTCTTCTTCTTCTTCTTCTTCTTCGTGCCATCATAATCAGGACGAAGACGGGAAAACAATCGAGACACATTTGCACAGAGAGAGCGTGGCCGATTTTGATTAGACTTTACGTCGGGACCCGCCATCTCGTGGCTAAGCATATTGCCACGTGGACGCATTAGGGTTATTAGCATCCTGAGCCCCCCAGTCAAAATATCCAAGCGTGGGGTGCTCGTCCATCTTTTACCATTGAAGAAATGGTGAGGGTGGCCGAGCTCCCCAAAAAAATTATAAAAAGGTTTTAAATCTTTTTATATTTGTGCCTTTAGGCATATCTAGCCAGTTTTGATCAATCGGTGTTAATAATGACGTCGATATTAACGTGAATAATTTTTAATATTTTTCGAATTGTTTATATTCATTTTCCCTTTTTCTTTCTTTTTTTTTCCCTTCCATTTTCCTCTAAATAGATCGTTGGCTCAACAACTGACCAAAGGTAGAGCCGGCAAGGTAGGCCAAGTCACCATTGCCAAATTTCGTGAGGTTGAAGATTGTGACCTCATCGAATCTAGCGAGGTTAGGTCTCATCCATGGTCGATAAGGGCAAGCCTTTGCCAACCTAGTGGACGACCTTTAGCAAGGGCTTAAGCTCAAGCCTCACTTGAGGCTGGTCATCGGAGGAAGATAGAAGGGGAGGGAAAATGAAAAAAAAAATTATTGAAATCATTATTGGTGGCATAATGTAAGAAAGTCGGATGGATTGAATTGACATAATTGTATTAAATTTATGATTCATTTGACAAAAAAAAAAAGGTTTAGACCGAATTGACATTATTGTAATAGGTTGAGGTCATCAACTGTATTCCCATATCCAAGAATTAGTTCAAGACTTCAAGCAATTAATTCTAGACGTGATGAATTAAGATCAAATACCATAAAATAAAGTAATTTTGCATTTAAGAGGCACATGGATCCTTGTACTCGTTCCAAAAAAAAGCAAATTGAGAATTAAAGGGAAAAAGGGGGGGATAAAAAAGGGAGCCATTTCTGTTGTTAGCAATTAAGAAAGTGCCAGCCTCTCAAAGGGGAGGAACTTTAATTCTTTATGCATCGGCGTGGGGAACAAGTGGGGGCCATTTAGGAGGTTTCGGTTCGAGTAAATTAATTGAATTCGGTTCTTTAGTGGCTCCACCACTGAAGCAAATTGATTGAGAGAGAGAGAGAGAGAGAGAGAGAGAGAGAGAGAGCATCGCGACCCTTTTAATTGCAGATGTTAGGGGAGAGGAAATTCTCGACCTGACCTGACCATATTATTTGATTTTTTTTTTTTGGGGGTGGGAGGATTTATAAGTGGTCGGGCTCCCGCAAAAACAGGGGAATCGAACCTTTTTCGAGCGAGCATGTCCCGAGCGTGCGGACGTGAGGAGTACGGATCCATGCAAAAACGCCCTCGAACCTAACTGTGGAAATTGCCAAAAAAAGATGGGATCAGCCGGTCATATCAGTGTTGGTTCAGTCATAAAATTTTCGATTTGGCCAATTTGATCTAAATCTATTTAATAATTTGTTAATATAGTAAATCCAACTAATTTTGATCGGAAATTAATAATGTTGTCGGTGGGCGCCCTAGGTGACATGTTACACTGACTTGAAAATTTTTGTCAAGAGCCGGTCAAGGGTTGCCGACCAATAGCCAGGCTAAATGGCCCCCGTCGGTCGGGGTGAGGGTTGCAACCCTCCTTGGCCACATGCAAGGTCTCTTTGCCCTTGCCAGCGACTAGCAAAGACTTCGCAATCCTCATCCATGGTTGGCAAGGGCTCACAAGTCCTTGTCTAGTGGGTGGTCGGGGTCATCAGGCCTCAACTGATGCCACAAGCCCTATTCAACCACTGAGCAATGGTCACCACCCTTGCTTAGCTGTGGGTGAGGGCTTGCAAGTCATCTTCTAGTGACCATTAGCTCCTCACTAGCTCTTAACAACAACAACAAAAATGACAAAAATTTTAAAAAACCATAAGATTAAAAGGAAATAAAAATATTTTCACACCGATGTTGTATATATCATATAAGACAATTAACGTCTACATTATCAATTTTGAGTCAAAATTGACTGGATGGACTAAATTGCCAAATTATTATAAGGTTTAGAATTAAATTAGCTAAATTTAAAGGTTTATAACTAAATTTGTAGAAGCATAATTGATTTAGAACTTTTTTAGTAATTTTTGCTTTCTTTTTTGTGACGCGAGATGTTTGGAACTTTATAAAGTGGGCTTATACTAACTTCTAGATTCACATACGATTCTTTTAGAATTTCAATTATCTTGAAGTTTTGGTGCAAAAGCAAATGATTCTAATTTTGATATTTGTTTGAACTCGAAACTAGGGGTGTACAAAAACGGATCATCCAAATCAAGAACCCAAATCAACGATCCGATTTGGTGTAGTCCTTGGGAGTGTTGGTTCGATTATCGATTCCTAAAAGTGGAACCGGTGTCTAGGTAGTTCAATTCTCGATTTCAAGAAAGAACCGAACCAAACCAGACTGACTACATATCCCTTTTGTTATTATTTTTTCAAAAAAATTAGTAAAATATAAACTAAATACTATATTGTCTAATGATACCAAAAGTTAAAGACATAATAACTTTTCACTCATCATTGTTTTTATCAATATATTAAAATTTATAACTTTTTTTTGTTGTGCACAACTACACTTTAATGAGAAAAAAGAAGAAGGTTAGTTTAATTGGATTGGACTGGATCCAAATCGGAACCAACAGTCCAATTCCCGATGCCACCTTGGAGCTGGATATGATTGGAAACCAATCACATCTACTCGAAACCAAACAAGAGACTTTGCTTTATCACACTACGCTTATCTCGATATCAAAACCCTAATGCCGGGCGGACGATCCGATCAGGCATCACCAAATCCCATCTCATCATCATCTCCAACGTGGTTGGGGTTTCGCCATTAGAAAACGACCTCATCGGTTCATTCGTTCCTCGTCTCGGCCTCGATCTTGTCGTTGTTCATGGATTTGACGGCATATATCCGGGATGTGGAGATCAGGCAAAGCGTGCAGCTATATTTTAGTAATATCTGCCGGCGGACCGAATGCCCTGGGGATCCGATTAAATTATATTATATGATATATTGCTTGCCCTCGTTCTCAAATTAAATTCAAACATAATATCATCTTTATGAGGAAGCCCCCCTCGCGGAATATTTATATCGCGAGGGTGATGGGATAATTCGCCACCTACCAATGTTGGTGTACAATTGCGATGATACAACATATCATCCCCTCGAAAAGACGGTCGGAGGGAAGTGGATCTCATTGTTGAAAAAATGTTTCACTTGATAACAGGTTGTGAATATTTTTTATATTCATGTGGTCTAGCTTTACCTAATAGTTTAAGTTTTTATGTTGGATTAACTAAAATGGTATCAAAGCTAGTGCAAGAAAATTACCATAAAAAATCCTAGACTTATAATGCGAATGTCAATTTAATCTCACACATTTTCTCGGTGTAATCTTTCTAGCTAATTTTGAACGGGAAATCACTGACTTGAACAGTAGTCATCTTACGGAGTACATTAGACATTAATGTGGATAATTTTGCAATTATAAAATAATTTTATGAATCTTTTATAATTATTATTTATTTTGTTTTCTTTTTTTCATGGTGAGTGGCAACAATAAAGGGCCTACAAGCCCTTGTCAGCCATTGGCCAAGGTTGCAACCTAGGCTCTTGCCAAAAGAAAGGGGAGGGTTGCCTTGCCCGCAGTCGGCGAGGTCACGAAAGCTTCACACAAGCCCTTGCCAACACCCAATGATGGCTTATTGTACCAAGTAGGATGACCAGTAATCATCGTAGCGATTTCTAGCTAAAATTAACTATAAATTATTGAAAATTTTATGACTAAATTGATCAAATTGAAAAAATTATAATAGAATTGATATTTATATAATATGTTTATGAATTTTTCTTTTTTTAATTATCCTAAGGCAATACTATCCCTTTTGTGTATATGGGCTCACATTCCATTAGTCCAATTACACGTGCTTACATGTGCTGCTTTTTATCCGGCTTGTACTTAAGAAGGGACGTTGAAATATTATCCCACATTGCTTATCAATAGATGCATCGTACACTCTTGAAACCCACCATTGTACTCTTTTTCAGATCTAAATTTTTTCTATTAGAACTCCTTAGACCCCATTTGGTACAACTTGTGATCAAAGTACCACTCGGGTTCCCCCTACGTCTTGATCTTGGGATGCGTCCATTACAAGATGTGTGTGGCTAGGGTACACACTCTTGGTTATTCTTTTGGACTTTACAGTACATAAAATAATCTATGAAATTTCACAAATAAACTCATTTTAATTTCCTCTTGTCCCGCACTTTGCAACCACTCGTTAGCATGCCGGAAGCCACTATAAGTGTCTCTAGATGAGGTAGCCAAAGTCCAACCTAGGTCAAAATAACCGAAGATTTTGCGCAATATAATTCGAACTTTGTGAATTCATGAAAGACAGTGTCATTCCTTTATCATTTGATTCGTCACACTCAATATTCATCTCAATTAATGGGGAAGCAATGCAATATGCACATTGCATAATATAAGAATGATTGATTAATGTTCAAATTAAAATTATTTTCTTCATTTATTTGTGAGAATGGGGCTTGGTATTCAGTTTAGTTCTTTGATTATATATGTACAAAGGCCATATTGACTATGGTATAAAATCTGAAAATGGCATTTAGATGCAGATAATTACCCAACGTACCCAACCCGACCCGAGCAGTGCGCGGGGTCAACGTAGACCCGCTCCGGTCAGCTCCAACGGCTTGCGCCCCCCGCGCGGGGCATCGGCAAACCTTCCTTTGACGCGACGGTCGAATCAGGCCCGTTGAACTGCAGGAGGGGCACGCGTGCCGTCCGATCCGGAGCACGCGACCCATTTTTTGGGCGCTTTTCCTACCTTTTTTCAACAGCGGGATTGGCAAAATAATTACGTCAAGATTCAGGCGTGGTCGAAGAAAGATTCACCCGACCAAAAAAAAAAAAAAAGAGAAAAATATTTTTAATTAAAAAACGCCCGACATATCACTGCACTCGCCCAGTAAAAACACAATGATCGGTTAAAAGCAAGCAACCTTTTCTTGTCAATTTTGACAGATGGGAAATTTACTCTATGCATCGTACCTTTTGTCTCCTTTATGTTTCTATTTTCTTTTCCTTTTTTTTTTAATGTTTCTGGCTTTTCTTTTCTCCCTAACTAAAATTGTCTATTCACAATTTTTTTTTTGCGCTCATGGTTCGATTTGTTCGGTTAATCCCATGTTTCAATCCAAGCCACAGTTTGCCAATTTGGAAAAAAAATTGACTCAATTCCAAACTCATTATTGTCAAGATTTTATATTATCGAAAATCTCGAATCAATATTATTATGATACATTTTTTTTCAAATTAATTTTTGCTTTGCAAGATATCTCAACCTAATATTCAGGCACACTCACCCAAAACTAAAAGGAATATTAATTTGAATTTTTCACGAGATGAAAGTTAGTTTGAAGTAAGTGTGTCATGGGTCATTTAAGTTTGGAATTTTTTTAGACGAAAAATTAGTTTTTGTAGAATATGTGATGGACATTGATTTGGTATTTTAATGATGTTAACCATATTATCAACAGCTTTTAATCCATTAACGGTCATTTATGCTATAAAGCATGCTCAATAGCTATTATAAAGCATTATGAAATGACATTCATAATAGAACATCCGGTTTGGTTCCTTTCTTCTTCTTCTTCTTCTTCTTTTGGCCAAGAAACTTTTTCTATTGCACTTGTTCTAGGTTTTGTTGGGTCAAGAAATGAATGTCAATACTTCACGGAACAAGAATAAGATCTGCGCAGTTCAAATAAGGAAAAAACGTAATCTACCACGAGTCCTTTCTCTTTTATTGATGATCTAAATGGAGCGAGACCAAAGTCCCATGATGTAAATAAGGGTACAAAGCTTGATCGAGAGAGCTCTGTCTCGGTTTAGCCAAAGAATGAATGAGAGACCAGGCCGATTGCTTGGCCAGAAAACGATAAGACGATCCTTCATTGCCAAGGACCGCTTCCCTTTCCCTTCCCTTCCATTTCGATGGCGCTTCAGACAACGTTCTGATCGCCAACTGTCGGATGCTTTTATTTTTCCTATGTGAAGTGTGATTGTTCCATGTCAGTAGCTTTCCTCCTCCTCCGCTCTCTCGACTTTCTAGGGTTTTGTTTTCATGCTGTCCTCTTCAATGGGGCTCTCCTCTCCCTCCCTCCCTCCCTCCCTCCCTTCTGCCTTCCCCCACCCACCACCAGCACATTGATTGTCTAATGTGGTGGACCATCTCTGCACGTAAACCCAACGACTGATGGTGAAAATCTTTCGATGACAGATCTGGGTTTTTTTTTTTTTTTTTTTGTCATCGAGTTGATCATCATCTGCCATGGAAAGTCGCTCCTTTTTGTTCAATCCCTTTCCGTGGTGGTGCTGCACTTTTTTTCTCCATCTCTCCATCTATGTATCTACTTCCCCTCCCTTTTCCGTAGTACAAAACATGAATTCAGGCGATGCCCTCTGATTTCTTGTGATCGCTAGGGTTTGCATGCTTTCATAACAAGTCTTTGATGCGGTTTCTTTTTCAAATGGTCAAAAAAAAAAATTCAAAAGAAAGAAAAATGGAAGCCATAGGTTAAAGGAATAAGAAGTTACGTCAAATGGTCGGTCCATGTTCACTTGATGATTTGTTTCGTGGGATGAGAAATGTTTATAAATTTTCCAGTTAGCTATGTATGAGCTCGCAATTACAATTTACAGACAAATCACGATTAAGGAGGTGCACTCTCAAAAAAAAAAAAAGAGCTTCCTTGCGACATTGTAGTAGAATTACAGAGGCCTTAATACTGCTTGCTGGGGTACAAATAATGACTCATAACACACATCCTAAGGAAAAATGAATTAACCCTAGCGTCTTTTCAGTCAATTACATGTTTAAAATTGTCTTCCTAACCAACATTGAGCGCAAGAAATGAAAACTCTAAAGTCTTCATAATCAACAATGATTGTGATTGTTAGTTCGTCATTGGTACAGATCTCGACGGAGATAATGTATTCCGTCGTATCAATTGTACCGTATTAATCATGTATTTGAATAACATATTATTATCAGTCCGGTTAACTTTTTTCTAAGATAATTATCATACATCGGTGTTTTCCGATCCCTTTAATCACATTATATTGTGTTTTCTTCAATTAGGGTCGGTCATGAATGTAATCTTTTCTTGCTTTAAGAAGAGCACAAACAAATTTGAGCGTACATAATCCGCGTACGTTTGGAGGCTACACGGGAAATACTAAAGTCAAGAAGGTTAAAAGCCAAAAGTCACATCCACACCAAATACATAATTATTTCTCTTTATGGTTATAACTAATTTTGCAGAAAAAACTTTGTTTTTTTTTTTTGGTCGGAACAAATATTACTTTGTTAAAAAAAATTATAAATATGTGTATATATATATATATACACACGCACATATATTATATGAAGATGGGTGGGGAATTTCTCAGTGGGCTGAGTGGCACATCTTTGGTTCAACGATGTAATAATGGCCGAGAAATGATGCCGAGCGAGCTGTCGGTGGTGTGTTGCGGCTGTACAAACTTCAGAGATCTTTAGCAAATGACAAATTTTGAATCTACTAAACAATGACATTGCCTCTGCTTCATTGTCAGTCAGTCCATATGGTAATTCCATTCTCCAGCATACAATTCGATGTTTTTCTGATTTTCCCTTGTTGATCCATTTGAAGGAATTACTTGTTGGGTTACATCTAATGAGCTCATCAATGTCTACCTCGAATTTTTTACAATTTAATTCCATGAACTATGGTTCTCGGCAGACCATTTTAATTTTTTTTTTTCAATTGGGCCTTTGGAGAAGATTTTGATAACTATTAAAACATAAGACTAAACCTTAGGTGAGAAGTCACGCACCTTTCATAAGATGATACAAATTTATTCATGGTGATAAATAATATTGAGACCAATCCTAAACTTCATGTTTTTTTGAGAGAGAATTTATAAATTAATCGGGTGATTTTCAATGCAAAATGCTTCCTTCGTGCTTTTTAAAACTAATATCAATTTCTTGCATTTTGTAATTACATATTAGGATTTAATGCGATAAAGTTATTTATATTTATATCGGATCACCATATAGATAGAATATTATATGATACGTCTTTTATATTCTTGATATTACTCTCTTTGTATCTCAAACTAAGGAATGTCCATTGCATCAATGTATAAGTTAGATTAGTCACATCTCCACGACATTCTTTTACCCCCATCTCTTTTCTTCTTCTTCTTTTTTTTAATGTGGTCTCTCTCTTTCTTTAAGGACATTCTCTTGCCTTGATCTATGAAACAATTGACATTTGACAGTACATCTTGAGCCAGGTGCTACTTCTTGTCCTTAGAACAAAATTCATCCGTCTTTTGATGCAGTGCTAAGCCGAAAAAGAAAATATAATAAAATAAAAACTAATATAAAAAGTTTTCCATAATGAAAGGAAAAATGAAAAAAACAATGCAAAAGAAAGGGGCGCTATAGAAAGGTCAAAGAAGCTTCTTTTCTGTATTAACAGAGCAAAACCAGCTCCCCCCCCCAATCTCTCTCTCTCTCTCTCTCTGTAGAGCTAAACCAGAGTGACTTCTCACTCCTCTCTCTCTCTCTCTCTCTCTCTCTCTCGACAGTCCCATCTCCGCTTCTCCCTCACATATTTCTTCCAACTTTCATCTCTGCAAAACTTGGAGCTCCTTTTCGTTTTGAGTAACTTTGATGTCTACGCCATTGGAACATGATTACATAGGCTTAAAAGAGACTTCTTTAATGTCGAGAAGCTCTGAGAAGGCCTTACCCTCTTCTTCCTCAGGCGGGGATGAGAAGAAATCCTCACTCAACCTCAGAGAAACCGAGTTGAGGCTCGGCTTGCCCGGTTCTCAGTCTCCGGAGAGAAAACAGGCTCTTGGCGTCTCTCTGTTTGGGAAAGATTTCGAGAGCAAGAGCAGTGTTTTGGGTTTTGCCCTGAGCCCTTCAAAGAGCTCGGTTTCGGGAGCCAAGAGAGTGTTCTGTGATGCCATTGATGGGTGTCCCAGTAAATGGGTGTTCTCTGCGAGCAACAGCAAATCTGAGGTTGATTTGGCTAAAGGAGGTCCTGCTTTGTTGTCTCCAAGAAGTGGCAAGGAGGGTGATAATGGGGTTAACACCCTGCAATCTTGTGTGTCGAAACCTGCCATGAAAGAGGCTCTTGGTGGTGTTCCTCAGTCTCCAAAGCCCGAGCAAGAGGAGAGGAAGAATCAAGGTGCTGGTGGGAGTGAGCATGGCTCTGCTCCAGCTGCAAAGTAAGCTTCACCCTTGGCTCATTTTTGGAGCCATACCCGGCTTTTTTGGTTTTTTCTTAATCTCGTTCTTCAATTATTTTTTTAAAAGCGTTTTTGGAGTTACGTGATCTTGTGATGATTGAAGTGGAACAAGCTTTATCTCCATGCTTTCGGCAATTTTTTGTTTTTGTTTTTTTGGTTTGTTTGTTTGTGCAAAATAATTAGTGAAAGGATTTATCTTAACCAGGGCAGATACCTAGCCCCATGATCTTCTTCTCATATGGGTTTTGTTGTGTTTGAGCTCACAGAGTGTTGAATTTTCTTAGTTATCTGCATGTATACCTGATTCTGGGGCAATTTCTTTTTTACTTCCCAAGTGTCGTATGCTTCAAACTGCCTCGTGACCCAAATAAGGCCTCCAGACATAGTTGCTTGTCTTGGGATAAACTCTTGGTTCGTCCTAGTTTATTCTTATGGGCACCATTTGGGTCTTTGTTAGTAATCACAAGAAGAGAATTAAAGACGTTCCTAAGTTAGAACTCTAATCGTTAAATAGTCTTAAAGTCAGAAATGGGAGGCTGATCATACTGTATTCATTCACTGAGATATGCCCATCTTCGGTTAACTCAGCTTTAGAGATTCTTAGTTTTTAGTTTAAGTGGGTGCTGAATGTGCAAGTGCGCATGCAATTTAACAGGGCACAGGTGGTAGGATGGCCACCAATTCGATCGTTTCGCAAGAACACCACGGCCTCTACTTTGGCGAAGAACTGCGACGATGCCGAAGGCAAATGCCTCTACGTGAAGGTTAGCATGGATGGAGCTCCCTATCTGAGGAAGGTCGACCTGAGAACCTACGGCAGCTATTCGGAACTCTCCACTGCTCTTGAGAAAATGTTTAGCTGCTTCACCATCGGTAAAATTCCGGACCCATTTTCATTTAGGACTTGAGTAGAGAAACTCACTCTGCACGCTGACTACAAATGATTTTAACGAGACAAACATAGTGATGCTCGTTTCAATTATGAATGCATTAACTTCCCCGTCCTTCGCTTCTTGTAGTCCATGCATACGCTCTGTACAGCTAAAACTTTCGAGAAATCTTTGTTCTTTTGAATTATCAGTGAGTTTTCATGTCTCATTCTGGTATTTGGCTTTGCCGTGCTATGTGGATGCAAAATGCCTTCATTTCAGAAGGTGCTAAGATTATCCATGCCTTGACTCATGTTGCGAATGGCAGTATCAGGGCATTGCGATTCTCATGGGCCTCTGGGGCAAGAAAGCCTGAGCGAGAGCCGTTTGGCAGACCTTCTCAATGGTTCTGAATATGTTCTCACATACGAAGATAAGGACGGCGACTGGATGCTTGTGGGTGATGTTCCCTGGGAGTAAGCACTTCTCCTAAAATTCACTCATGAGCATTTTCCACTTAAGACATGATTATTCTGCGGCATAACTTGGTTTTCGGTTCTTGAAATAAGAAGATCCAAGTCATCAAAAAGCCTGTTTCTCTTTCTTCTTCTGAATCCTCTCTACATGTGACGTCTTCAGGATGTTCACTGACTCGTGTAGGAGACTAAGGATCATGAAGAGTTCTGAGGCAATTGGTCTAGGTACTGATTCTTTGCAGCTTGTACAAGTTTTTATCGACTGGGCAATTCATTTACTCTTGATCTGATGTCACTGGCCATTTCTTGCTCGCAGCTCCAAGGGCTACAGAGAAGTGCAAGAGCCGGGATTAGCGGGCAAGGCGCTAAAGACTTCCTCTAAAAAGGATTTTGAGTCATATAATTCTATTGAATTCCTATGTATGTTGCTAATTGTCCTTTGAAGCTTTGGAAAGTTTCCTCGAATGGAAGTTTTTCATTTGAATCATGGCTAGATCATATGTTTGTTTTTCGGGTTCCTATGATGTTGTACGTCCGAATTCCTGTTTATGTAAATGGTCTGCTTGCTGCTTTTGACTCTCTCTCTCTCTCTCTCTCTCTCTCTCTCCCCGACCTTCTAGTCGCTGTCTGCCCTGAGTTTCATGATTCATCATACATCAAGAATCATGAGAGACTACGCATGGTTTTGAAAATTACACGGCCTTGCCTGATTTGATTTGTGAAATGAGATTGCTTTTGTCTACTGACCATATCCTCACACTTGGGTCGACCAAGTCCACATTTTTTCCACTTCGCATCCACTGATTGACTTCATTGACCACTTCCTCAGGTTTCGATTGCCATTTGAATAAGGGTGCTGTTCGACTTCGGGGAATGTTTTTAAGAAAATACAAAGGGCTTTGAGGAGAAGGAGTTTTTTGAAATACAAGGAATATTTATTAAAGTGTATTTTAAAAACACGTTTGAAAGCAATTTTGATCATTTACGGTAAAAATTATATTATAAATGATTTTTGCTAATCTTTTTTATAAAAAATCTCAAACTTTATGACAATAGAACTTGCCGGCTGCTCGCTAGTTGCTTGTTGGTGACTCGCCCGTTGCTCGTCGGTGGTGGCTGATGCAAAGTTAGGGTTTTTGTGGATATTTTTGGAATTATGAAAGTTGAATGAAGGTAAAATTGAAAGAAAAAGATTCTACCCTGATTTGCCTAAAGAGGCTTTACAAATACTGGAACAGACGGACCCTACGTCTAAATTCAAGGTGCCAGTACTTGTCTTCCATTTTCTTCCTCCTCTTTCGCAAGACAGTTCCTGATTTCTAAGGACCATCTCGATAAGGCTTAGAACGAAGGTGTTTGATCCTGACCCACATCACTGAAGGCGAAGGGCAAGCCTCGACAGCTGAAGTCTTCTCTCTCTCCGTTACTAGTCTAGGAAACACGGACACAAGGTCTGGATTCTAGATTATTACCATTGTCCTGTTTAAATAATAAATACTGACATTTTCACTGAAATACGGATTCTAGATTATTACCATTGTCCTGTTTAAATAATAAATACTGACATTTTCACTGAAATACGTGTGCCGTTCGAGTGGAGAATCAGAAGAGCACAGTATCGGTTTGATGTATCTTCATTTAATGTTCCCATTATTCAATGGTTCCGACGAGGATATCAGCACACTCTCCTCATATCTACCGCCTTAATCAAGGATCCAGGCCATCGAATTTAAATATAGAATTCCAGGGCGTCCCCGAAATCCACAGCACCAACAAGCCAGAGAAAGAATGTTAAAGCATTTCATTGCAGCAGCTCATTCCGAAATCTGGAAATAGAGAATACAACAGAAGTAAAATGAACCTAATAACAACACTGCAGCAACGTTAAGAAAACCAGGCCTAACTAGTATTAACACGAGTCGAGTCTCAAGAGAGAGAAGGCAAGGTGGCATGTCGCAGTATACTCTCTCGTCACTGTTAAGACTATTGTTTCGATACCTCAACATATACCATCTGAGTATATCCGTTAAATACAGAACGATCGAATGCCGCTAAGCCAAGCCGCTGAAATAAGCGAAACCGACCATCTTCCACAATCGGAGGGCTGGTGCGAGCCGGATCATATCGGGATTGATGCGTGAGAGAAGGGCCGGCAATGGGAGGGAGCTCCCAATATACATCAAGCACTGACTCAAGGAATCGGCTGTTTTGAAAGTGCTGTGTGTAGGAGATAGGTTCATTACTGTGGTTGAAGTTATCGCGCATAACGCCTCTAACACCCCACCAAGCTTCACCAGGACCACATAATTCATCTATATCAACTGCCTTCTCCCAGAACTTCTTTCTCTTTGCTCTAATTCTGGCTTCGTCGCTAAACTTGAAGCAGCTGTGGCCACCCCCTGAAACACGTTGCACAGCAAAGGGAATTAACAACTAATCCTGATTATTCCCAAAATGAAGAGAACTCTAATTCTCCAATTCTTTAAGAGACAAAGGAGAGCTGTAGCACCTGTAATATAAAATTGGTCACAGATCTGCCTTAAAGAATAATGATCTCCAGTCCCAGTATCATAATTGTCCTCAAAAACAAGATGCCTGAAGCCAGCTCTCAGTGCTTGATTGAGCCTGCAGTTGAAAAATTGGTACAAGAGCAATAACAGTTAATCTGATTGCAATGAAAAGAGTTAGCTTCTCTTGCATGAATGGAACCAAAAGGATAGGGGTTCAAATGAAATATGTCATCCTATACCTTTTCAACTCATTTTGATGATCGTCAAAAAAAATAAGAACATGACTGAGATCAGTGATCCCGTGTTTCTTCATCACAGTTTTCCAATCCATGCTTCCAAAATCAACGAAGTCCTTCCCAGCAAAGTACGTGCAGTTACCATCAACGTAAGCAGAGCCCTTCTTTAGGTACTTCTCAGGGTGTCTGGGTGAAAGTGAAATAATTGGAGTGTCCGGCATTGCCTGCCGCAAGACCCAAGTCGAATGACCCTTAAAAGCACCACTCTCTATCATGAGATCTGGCTTAAGCCACCGTGCAATGAACCACAAGCCGAAACTGTGATCAAAGCCCATTCCATACATGTTGTTCTTGATTGGTCGGGTTTCATATATAGGTACAAATTCTTCCAACCCCTTGAGCAAATCCTTGGATGTCCATTCAACATTTTTTCCATGTTTCGATCTGCCTTTTACCAAGTAGAAAAATCAAATGACTAGGTACTCCAGTTAAATTCATCTATGAATCGACAAATTATCAAATTGTAAGCAGTGGGACATCAGATACTGAGTTAATATATACCTCAAAAGCAGAAAATGAAAATAGCAGATATGGGTTTCCTTAATCACAGCTCAATTTAACCAATTTGAGTGCAATACAGGTGAGTTTAAAGCACAAGATGTTTATCAAGTGAGCTTATGTCTACTTATAAATTTCCCTTAAAGAGCCTACATTTCATGTGAATGTGTAAGAAGAGGTGCAGGTTTACCAATGACTATTGTTGCAAAATAACAGATGGCAGCATAGACCTTATATATCATAAATTCCAGTTTTGCATATTCCATCAAAAGCCAGAACTACACTAAATTCAATGCTAAGGACATCTTCATGCTCCATCGATCAATTCTTTTATCAGCTCCTGAGCAGTAAGCAGCAGAAAGGAGCAACACCTTGATTGCTCTCATCATAATGAACTCATATAAACTTGGACAAAAAAAAAAATTATTGACCGAAATCAGCAAAAATGGAATAGTGGTGTTTACGACACAACATCCAATACTGCACAACAACGACAAGGATGAGATTCATAATTAGACTTCGAACACATCAGATTTCTCTCATTACAGTAAATTCATGAAAACCTGAGCAGATCAAAATAATCTAATTAAGTTCAATTTAGATGAGATGACTGTAGATATTGCGGACATGCAAATAATCAAGATCAAATCTCCTCCATTTCCCATGGGTGCACAGAAAATACCTTAGGCATGAAATTTATAATGATGAAAAGACACAGGGAACGAGTTGAACCACATTTTAGTCCACAACACTCAAATGACAGTTCAACGACCAGGGGCTTTACTTGGACATTTCAACAATTCATTTCTCCATCATCTTCCAAGCCACATTTCGCACATTCGGACAACAATTTATGAAGAACGCCTTGGAGGAAGGGCATTATCTGATCAAATGGAGCTCGCTCAGAGAGCATGGCGATGTTCACTCCACACAAACACACTCAAATTGAGACCAAAAAGTGATGTATTATCTTGCTCTAAGATTCGGCTATCAAATCAATCCCTAGATTTACACTCGAAAAAGTGAAAAGCTAACGAAACCGAATCACACTCCAGCTCAAACAGGAGACCGAAGCAAGAAGCGATCCAAATTCGAACAAACCAGATCCGATCCCGCAATTTCCCCCGAACTGCGTCCCTTCACAAGGCTAAAATCCATCGAAAACGAGAGACTTACACCAAGGAACACCGAGCGAGCCGAAATCGGACTCGAGGCCGTCGAATCCGAAGAAGCGGGCGCGAGAGACGGGGTCGTAGGGGTCGGAGATGCAAACGATGTTGCTGGAGTGGCGGATCGCGGAGGGGATGAGGAAGAGGAGGAGGAGGCAGAGCAGGAGGCAGGGCCAGGGGCAGACGTGGTTGAGCTTGGACAAGTGGTTGGCGGCCCTGGCGACGAGGATGGAGACATGGTTCTGCTTCTTGGTCTTGGACTCGTCGGCGGCGAGGGAGGCGGCGTCCCCGCCGTCGCCGTCGCCGTCGTCGGTGTGCGGCGAGGGTCTGCGCATGGAGAGGACTCGCTCGAGCATGGGAGCGAGAGAGGGAGAAGTGAGCGTTGCGAGTATGAGGGCGTGACACGGTGGTGTCCTCAGCTTAAAACGATGTTGCAAGCGATTCTCTCTCTCTCTCTCTCTCTAGAACGTCAATCGTCTTTATCCAAATTAAAATCAAGCCCCTACATTTCATCTAAATCACATACTTGGACGAGAATTAGTATCTTTTACCATTTCGACCCCATTATATTTCTATTGAAGATATCACCACCATTTTTTGAAGACATAATAACACAAACAGTCCATGAACTTTGCTATAATGTGTAATTTGGTCCATAAGCTTTTAATAATTTGTTCAATATAATTCTTGGACTTTTGCTTAATATGCAATGCGATCTCTAAAATTTTAATTTGTTCGATGTAATTTTTAAACTTTTTGTACATGTTTATATAGTTATTAAACTATATAAAAATATTCAATATAGTCATTTGTCTTGAATAATTATGGAAAAATTACATTGAACATTTTCATATAGTTCATGAATTATATTGAATATTTACCAACGATTCAAGAATTATATTGAACAAATTAAAGTTCAATTATCACATTGCACATTGGGTTAAAATACATGAATCACATTGTGCAAGTTAAAAGGTCAAGGACCAAATTACATATTTGATCAAAATTCAGAAACTGTTTGTGTCATTTTCCTTTTTTGAAAAGCTTAATCTCTAACTAAGCATTTTTATCAAAATTTCTACTAGTACACGAGACCAATGAAACCCGTTTCCCGAATTCAAGTCGAAAATGCGATGAACCCGAGATAGGTCGTTTGCGGCAAATTAATCATCGGCAATGACCCGAGAAAGAAAATCTATCAGTGAGTAGACAATTCGTAATTTGTCTTAGATAGCAATTTTGTGTTTTGCATGGGGGAATGAAATAAAATTGAAAACAGAATGGAATGAAATGGAACGATGATTCTTGAGTTTGATTGTAAGAAAAAATGCTGTGGGTATAAGAATTAACGACAACGTTTTGTGAACTTATTTTTTACAGTTCTTGCATTATAGAAAAAATAACTGGATATTTCTTTAAAAACAAACTCAGAGCTATCAGATGTTGAGTACTAATAATATTATTCATGTACTGTAATCTATTGACCATAATACAAAAATTTAGTTATTTGCCACAAATAATTGAAAAGTAGAGTCATTGATACTTTAATTATAATCACTGGTTATTCAATATTAATCATACTATCCATCAATCATATGGAATCAGTGTAGTGATTCAGAGAATTGCACTTACTTGTTGAAGTTGAAAAGTACTATACCGATGCAAAGAGGCGGCTCAATGGGAAAAAAGAAGTAGGAGCATACTACATGGAAGTAAAATCAATTATTTGATTGTTAATTTGACCGATCATCCTACATGAATTTTAATTTTTTTTTAAAATTTTGAATTTTGAATTTTTTTTCTTTTGCTCTTTTCCCCTTTCTTTTTAAGACCCTTGCTGATTGTGAAGGCCCTAGGTGAGGTTGTTGCCCATGGTAGGCCACGATGCCCTTGCCTAGGCCCTTCATGGCCAAATTTGGGTGAGGCGGCCCTCACCCTTGGCCGCAAATGCCCTCGTTAGCTTTGGGCAATCAAGGGGGAGGTGCCCTTGCCCAAATCTGGCGAGGGCCTTTGCATCCAAGGTCGACCTTCATGGGCCCTTAAAAAAAGAAATAAAAAATTCAAAATAATAATAAAATAATTAAAAATATTAAAAAATTGTTTACATTAGTGTCAACGAAGTCAAGGAAATCACAAAGGCCAATTGACGTCCATGTCGAAATTTCCAAGAAAGCAAATCGCCAACGGCACTCAAATGATCGATTTTTTAATTTTATGGCACTCAAAGAAGCGTACAAAATATTATGACACTCAAGTGATTGCCATACAAAAGTTATAACATTCCTATTATTCTTCCCTTCGGCTTAATCCTCTCTACACCTTCACCCTTGTTCTTCTTTTATTTAGTGGTCTTTTGCCATTAATGGATGGGGTTTCCCTAGAAGGAAGAAGAATGAAAAAAATTAGAAAAAATAACAAAAATTTAAAAATGTAAAAATATTATTAAAAGTTATGCACACCAACACCGATCATCCTACGTAGCATTGCTGACATCCACGTTAAAATTGGCAAGACAAACGGAATAGATAAAATGTAAAAAGATTTAATATTAAATTGATAAAATCGAAATATTCATGATTAAATTAATAAAAGTATAATAAATTATATATTATCTACGTTTTTTCCCCCCTAGGGAGCATCGTCCACGTCACGATCCGAATTCGCGCAATCAAAACCGCAATGAAAATCGTTTAGACAGGGCACGTGAGCGACACCGGCGAGCCACTCTCATCCTCGTCCTCCTCCTCTTGCTGCCTTGCCTTCTTCCCAAGTCGCAGAGGAAGGCAACGAAGACTTCGCGAATGATCGCTTGCTGTTCCAGGTCTCTCCCACACTTTCGGTAATCTTCATTTTCCCTTCTCCTTCTTCTTCTTCGCCATCTCTCGTCTTATGATTTTTGGATGAAATTAGGACCGACCCACGTTATTCTTGACCGGAAAAATGCGATCTTTACGTCGTCTAACGATAGTTAATGGAGGATTTCACTCTGCGAAGTTCAGTCCCACATATGTTTGACAAGGAACTTGAATGAGGAATAATAAACGTTTGTCTTGGATTTTTGTTTTTCGCCCTCTAGCTGGATATGGGTAAGTGCTGCATTCGGACGGGAGTGAAGTTTCTTCATTTCGTGCTTGACAACTTGACAGTTCCAGCTGTGCCTTTTCACTCCATCCATTCGAAAGCCCTTTACATGATTTATCTTTTGTTTCCGCAGATTGGATCGTGCGCTAAAGCTTACGAGCTCGTATGTGCTATCACGTCCTGTGAATAATTTTCAGGTACAGAAGTCTTGACATTTTGTTTGTTCCTTGATATTGGGGAAGAAGTTATGATGCTTGACTGAAGCTGGATAGTGGGCGATTATGTTTTAACTACTAGTAGGGAGTGAATTTCACAAGCAGTAACATTTGTCACTGCGGAGCGCAGATCTTTCACATGTCTGTTTATTGATGTTTCTTGGGACAAAAGTTCTGTCAACGGAACTGCAGGAATTGTACTATTTTATGTTTAGTTACCTCGTCTTGGTTGGTGGATGAATTGGCCTATGTTAACAAAATTTCTGCTTAACCCAATTGCACGTGTGGAAATGTGGAAGGTTATATCCAAGGTTGTGGCATGGGCACTTATGTATGAGGAAGTTATATACTTTTTCATCTCCGATTTAGTTTTTCTTTGCCACATCTTGCTTATCATTTTATGTTCTGGGAAATCTATGTTTCTCTGCCGCTATTCTTAAACAGTTTCTAATGCTAATTGATGGCATAATATACAGTATGCTTATCATGGTGTGAGTTGCAACTGGACAATGGACAAAAAGGATCCACAGAGTTCTGTGGAGCTAAACAAGAAGAGTAAAAAAATTGACCTTGTATGGAGACCGGTTTCTACTCAAGCTACTTGTTTTGAAGGTTGGTTCTTTACTGGGAAATTCGTTCCATTTGTTTTAGTATTCTATGTTTGATTTGGTATTGGATAAGCTGAATGAAGAACCTTCGGTTTTCAAAAGCAGTCAGAATTGACTTGTGCTCTGCAACTCTTTGCAACCATTATGTTAATGTGGTTGGGTTGCCATTCACTAAAGTTTTCCTTACTCAAAGTGTGCACCGTTCTTGCTTCAACAGTCACATGATAATTTGACTATGTTACCAAAATCCCTTTATGAAAATATCAGCACATGAAGCTTAGCATGTGTATTTTGTAGGGAGTAGGCTCCGTAAGGTAATACTGATAATCTTTGTTGATGCTCATCTGCCTGAATTCACAGTGAAAGATGTGACAATCAAGTCGGAGGGCACTACTCAAGTTGAAGAAGTACATGGTAGCATAATTGCCCAAGCTTCAATTGCTGAGAAGGACATAGCTGAAGCAGAAATTGATATAACCGAATCAGCTATCAGCTCTAGCATTCCAGGTGTTGGTGCAGATATAGAACCTGTACCTTATTCAGAAAAACGTAGTATTTCAGTGGAGGTAAGTTTTGTTAATTTGCTCTTATCTTTGCAAGGAATATTTTGTCTCACACTTTCATACATTAGATGATCTAGTGTTCCCTGCTAAAATTAGGATGTAAGGTGCCTATGAGCTGTAGCATAACTAAGTTACTGTAAGTTGAGTCTCTTAGGACTGTTTGACAGAACTGTGATGTGTATATCTCTGCGAGATGTTCCATGGGAGATGCAATGAGCCAGAGTTGCAAGTTTAATTTTTATACTACAAAATCCTTGGCTGGCAGAATCCTGTGCCAACTTAAAGGGTTGAAACATGCTGAAAGAACGAAATGGTTGTTCTGTCTCTATCTTAATTTATCAACTGGTTTTGTTTGCTTAGCTAAGTATTATGTGTTGAAGTTTGCGGGATCCTAGTATTTAGGAAGGTGATTTGAGCCAATGAACAAAATTACTCTGGAAGCCACTAGGAGATACTAACAAACTTTATCATCTTCATTTATTTGGCTGAACAATAAGTTGTATCATCGTATATGTGTAGCATCATTAATGGAATCCCATCTGCATGGAGGAGTATATGATGTCTTTGAACCTGGACTGGTTAAAGAACTGGTCTAGGTTTTGGTTCACGGGTCAACCAGTTGAACTTCCAGGTCAATAAAGTTAGAAAATTTACAAATAAATTGACAATATTATATATTAGTTATGCCTTTTCACACTAACAGCAATGCCTACTCCAGTGGATAAGGCATTTTCTTACCTCCAAAGGGTCAGGGGGCTGAACACTTTATATTTTTTCACCAAGTTAATAAATTGGTCAAAGATCTGGTCAAATAATGTGGCCAGTTCACCTGGTTGAACATTTGAACTGGGTCTACACTGGTTGTAACCAATCAGGGATAGTCCAGTTCCCTGTCCAATCAGTTGAACTAGCCAGTTTGGTCCAAGTTTGAAAACATTGTTTTAGACTACTGTTTTAGGTAATAATGGTTCTTACAACAACATAGTCTATATTATTCGATGAGGTTGGCCACATGATCATTTTCCTTATCGCAGCAAAAAACAAAACGCCCTGTATATTAAAGTTCTTACAAGAATTATTGAAGCTATAAAAACTCAGAAACCATTTATTTGTCTTTGGTTTTATTTTTTTGGTGAACCTAAACTTAACATAGGAACTTCCCTGGGGTGAGGGTGGGGGTTATATTTTCATGACAGTAGAGCTTTGAGCCCCAAGTACAAGAGTTGCCCACGAGTGCAATAAAATGTTCCTGGTGATCCATCCCCATCAATGTGGCTCCTGACCTCTTTACCTTTGAAGGTTATATCTTGAAGGTTATATCTAATGATTTAGCTAGGGGTTAAGCAAGGACCTGGGCAATTGTCATATACAACATCAGAGCTTTGCATTTGACAAATTTTAAAAATACGTATGTCAGTCATGACAAAGCTAAAGTTGAAGAAAGATACTTGTTTGACTTCATGTTGTCAGAAAGATTCTTCTTTTGAGCTGATTTAGTCGGTGATATCGCTGTTGGTCATGTTAGTTTGTCTGAGAACATGCATCTAAAGATCTTGTAACCATTTGTCTTTTACTTTGACATGTCATCTCATCTTTACGTTTTCTATGCAGGTAGGTTCTTCACTAATGCGGTTCGTAAAAGGAAAAGGGTATAGATTTATGATGCATGATTGTTTCAAACTAAACTCTTGGCCTTAGTCCCTTATGATTTTGTATTTCATTCACCAGAGGATCTACTCAGAAGAAGATTGAGGAGGAGATGAAAGTTCAAATTAATTTTCCTTCATCAAGGAAGGCTGACCACATTGGTAAGATTTGGGCTCTAGATAGAATAAATGCACAACGGTGTTCATACTTCCTAGAGCTCTCAAAGAGATACTTATCTTCACTATTTTGGGTGCATATGACCTGATCACGTTTTAGCCTTCTTATTGAGCGATTCAGTCTCATAATGCATTTCATGATTGTGAATGCTTATCGTCTTTTAATTGTCTTTGCTTTACAATCTTTGGTAATTCCAAAAGGTTATTCGATACAGTCATTGAAGGAGATTCCAGAGAAGCTGTGGATAGTGCATTGGAGAAGATTCAAACGATAATTGGCGAGGTGAGTTGTTGTGGTGGTTCTCATAGAGTTTGGGATTTTTGAGTATAATTGTATTCCTTAGTAACTAATCAATGAAAGCAAGCATCTATTGAAAATGTCCAAGTTTTGCCTCTTACTAGCACTCTTAAACTTGTAGCAGAATTTCAAAAAAAAAAAAAATTACAGCAGAAAGTCGGATCAGTTTCATTGAAGTCGGCTGGCCTAATTAGCTGTAAAATTTTTGCTTATTAGTTCCATTAGCAGGTGATGTGCTTCTGGCAATAGGCAATAGCTTTATCAGCCTATGCATTATGCCACTAGTCCTTAAAGAAGTTTTAGGGTTTTGTAACTTGAGAAAATCTGTGAAGTTTGTACATAATTTGGTTCTCCATTTCAATGGATGTAATCTTCATATCCAAGTGATGAAGCAATGCGTCATCCTTGAATGGTTATTAATAGTTCCTCAGTGAAAAAGCTACACAAACTTGAACTTTCTGACATTTATTTGCTTGTCCATCTCAAGTAAGATTACTTTCCTCGGTTCTTTTTTATTTATAGTTATTGTGTTAGTACCCAAATTTATAAGTTAGTGTTAGTACCCAAATTTATAATTTAGTCCATAGACTTTGTATAGATCCATATTTATTGATGCAATTGATCATCTCATTATTCTGTTTTTGAAAATGTATGGTCCAATGAGTTGGCATAGTCATGTGTTAGATTTTTCTTTGAATACAAAGAAATTTTTGTTATGCACGGTTGACCTTTTTCTTATGACCACTAACTAAGCACGTGATGATTTTTGATATCTCGCGACTTTCCCAAATTGCAGGCAGTTGAAAGCCCAGGTCTCGATTACTCTCATTTTGTTTCACTTCCTTTGGCAATACACCCTGGTTTGGTTGACAAGCTTTTCAACTTTCAAAACTGTATACTGGGTACTAGCAGTTCTTCTGCTGATGAGATCGTAGATAGGGATTCAAGTGAAGACAGCTCTGAAGGGGAAGACAGTGAGCAGGAGTCAAGGAATGTTGCAGTCAAGTTTGAAGCTGCAGATGGGAAGGAACAAGTTAAGGTCGACATCACCGGCATACCAATTGTTAGTTACCCCCCAAAAGCAACAACATCTTCCTCATTGTCTGGTAAGGAAGAGCCTGCCACTGTTGTGCTCAAGGGTCTCAGCAGTTCGAGTTGGCTTTTTGTTGGGTTGTTGTGGTTATTGGCACCTCGTGTTAAAATGCACATATCCATACATGTATGCCCAGAAACTCTCAGACCCCTATCTTTATCGAGGGGTGAAGTAATGCTATCTTTCATTGTTAATCTTGAAAATATACTGATTTTTACACTAGTGGCTTTGGGAATCTTTGGATATCTCCTCCTCCTCCTTTTACCTTTTGCTTTTGTTTCAGCAACATATAAGATATAATTCTTAGAACTGAGTCTTACATGCATCTGCTTCAAGTGCACATTACTTTGTCTATAATTTATTTACTCTTCCTTGTTTCCCTATAAGTTTCCCTCCAGATTCGCTATAATTATACTCACTTTGAGCTAATTTTTCAGACTTAGGAATTGACAAATCCATATTTATTAAGCCAAAAACATTCCACTTAACTGTACTCATGTTGAAATTGTGGAACAAAGATCGGGTTGCTGCAGCTGCTGAGGTTTTGCAGGTATATCATTTAACCCAACATATTGTTTGTTAAAGTATATTGATATTAGTAGTGGTTAGTGGGTGAGTTTAAGGAAGGTAATTGGGGTTTTGGGTCTCTCTTATGCTCTTTATAGGGGGCCATCTTTGTACTCCTTTATCAAGTTGGTCGAGTAAAGATGTAGTCTCTCTCTCTCTCTCTCTCTCGCTCGCGAATATCCTTCAGTATGCACATGGCATCTGAGCCTTTGAGAGAGGACCTAAATCAAAATCCTAGTTTCTGTTTCTTCTTGTCGTTAATAAACAAAATAAAAAAGATTCTATTCATGTTGGGCTCCTGGTTCCACCTTCCTCGGTTGATGCCATCATCACCATGCCTCCGGTCTCCTGCTTTCTAAGGTCACGACTCATTGTCCACTGCAATCTCCCTTGTTAGTCTAGGGTTTCAATCCACTCAAAATCAAACCACCATGCTCTTTCAGCTTTTACTTCTCCATCTGAGTTGGTCATGTCACCATCATCATCTATCCTCTGGTCACCCAGACCTCGAGAGTTGCACCTCCTCCTCTGTTTGTCATCATCAGGTCCGAGAAGTCCGTTGATGCTTGCCATCCGTTGCTCCACCTCTCTCTGTCACTCATGAGCTCTCTCTACTGTGATCTGTCCACTTCTCTCTTGCCGGCCACTATTCTCTGTCATCTCCATCTGCTTTCTGGTGTCATGGAAAGCTCATCCTCCACCTTCATTGCTGGCCAACACATCCCCTCTGTTTGCAATGTTTGTTTTTATCAAGTTTCTAGTGTCCATTTCAAGCCCAATCCATGCCTCATTGCTGGTCATTGTCAGCCTTTCTCCCATGTAGTTGGTGAAGACATCTCTGTTTGTCATCAAGAGGAGTTGTTTGCTCCTCTCTGTTCGCAACTCCTCTGCTGGTCAAGCTCTCTTCCATCGCGCATTTCCTTGTTATTAACTGATGTCATTTGTTGTCCTTAGTCGTTCTCAGATGTAGTCATTGGTTTTGCTCCTCTGTAACAGTGAAGCTATCTGTTCTCGTGGGATGGTGGTTTGTTTTAGGCTCGGTTGTTTTCAATTCATTATAACCCCCCCACCAAAAAAAAAAAAGAAGAAGCTACGGTAACTTGCCTTCAGCAAAATCTCCCAATATTAATCCGTCGAAACCTCAACAACTTCTACTGTGAATGTCATCCATCTCCAATTGTGAGTATCATTGGTGAGTGAAGTTGTTGTGAGCGCCGAAGCCCAGCACAATTCATTGAGCATCCTGAGTTGAGCATCGTGAGTTGATGCAATTTGATTTGCCACAATTCTTGCAGTCGGGTTCTCATGTGAGTTTATCTTCACTGCTTGAGGAAGGTGTCAAATTTCTTTACTCGATTTGTCACTTCAACGCTTCTATCAAGTCGATGTGGATCACGTTCAATTGTTGTGTAAGGTCCGGCTTACACAATTGTTGTTGTCTCAAATCCAGTTCAAGACATCCATATCTATTATGTAGTGTAAGGTCCGGCTTACACAAAACTTTAGTTGCAGAAGTCTGAAGGAAATTACACTTGTTATTTGCGAGTTAATTGCTCCATCTCGGGGGGAGTGTTGAAGTATATCTAATTGTATTAGTCAGTGGTTAGTAGATGAGTTTTACTTAAGGTAATTGGGTTTTGGGTGTCTCTTGGGCTCTATAAATATTCATGTTATGTACTCTTTAATAAGTCAATTGAGTAAAGATGTAGTCTTTATTGATTCTCTCTCCCCCTTTCTCTGAAAGATCCTAGAATTTTTACAATTTTGTCTCCTGAGTTTATGTGCTTCATGTAAATCACTCCATTTTCTATGCAGAGTATCTCTTCAAAAGTGAGAGATGCATTGGATAACCGTCCCATCTTTGTAAGGCTTAAGGGACTGGTAAGGTTCATTTGAAATTGGAATGGTCAATTATGAAGCTCAACTTAATATTATGCTTTCAACTATTCTTCCAACAATTTAACAGGTCCCTTCGGTCAAAAGCACCTACTCATGTCTTAATTAATGTATCAAGATCTTTCTGCAAAGCCTCTTTAGTTATTTATGTTGTTGGCAGCTTGCATGACGTAAAGTTAAGCTATTCATTCTATTTCAATGACAGATCAACAACTCATGTTGCATGCCTACTCAGATATATGCCCTTGAAAAGGAAACACTGTGGAATATAATTTGCAACTTTTTGCCCTTTTCACTCTTTTTTTGGGCATTGAATGTACATGATCATGGAGAATTTCTGTTCCTTGTAGGACTGCATGAGAGGTTCTGCTGCCAAAGCCCGTGTTCTTTATGTTCCTGTAGAAGAGATTGGCAACGAGGGCAGACTTTTATGTGCTTGTCGTATCCTCTTCTGATGTGTCCTTGCGCTATCTATATTTTCCTATATCTGCAGCCTTAGGGAATGCATGGGGGAAAATTTTGCTGCCAGCTGGATGTTTTGATTGACTGTTTGGATCAGTAATTCTTTGTATCCCTTAACAATTCTTAGAAGTTATTATTGATGCCTATACTGAGGCAGGACTCGTGTTAGAGAAAGATGCTAAACAAAAGTTAAAGGTACTCTCTATGGCCTTTACTTCTTTTTTTCTGTGTATTTCGGGGGCCTGGTGGCATGATGGATCTCTGCAATATTACAATGCTTCATCAGAGACAGACGTGCATGGAACGTTATTTGAGTTTGCAGGGGGGTTAACCATTTGAAAAGAGTCTCCAAAAACATATTGCAAATCAAAGAGCTGTCAAATTTTACGTAGCTTATCCCATGAAGGCAGAATCTTAATGCACTTGCCTTCTTGAATTGCAGTTGCACGCCACAGTCATGAATGCCAGGCACAGGAAAAGGTGGTACAGCTGTCATCCCTTTTTCTTTTCCCCTTTCCTTTTATAAATTTAACGACCTTGTATTGGTGACTATATCTGACTTATACACCACGGCATCTTTTGCTGATGTGTCTATTTGATGTTAATTCAGCAAGAAGAGGACTAGAAAGGTGGATTCATTTGATGCGAGAGGGATATTTAAACAGTATGGATCTGAGGAATGGGGGAATTATCTCCTCCGTGAAGCTCATCTTTCACAAAGGTTTGTGTTTGATGAGAATGGTTATTATCACTGTTGTGCTTCGATTCCTTTCCCGGAGAGCATGCAGTTGGACTGATTCACTTCCTCTGTATAACTGATATTTCATTCCATTAGGAGACGAGAGAGCTAATGATTCTTAGGTGTTTAGCATCTTGTTCTCGTGTGTGTTTTAGTTTTGCTGTGTACGGTACTCCAAATTGTAGCTTTGACGTGATGTTGACTGTGTAGCTGTTGAGAATTATCCATTCACAAGTTTCCAGGAAAGTGAAAGTGATCCTTTCATTTTAAACTTCACAGGATAATCTTCTAAATGTTCTAGTTGGTCCCTTCCAAGAGAGGTTTATTGAGCAGATATAAGAGTTTGCTGCGACTTAGGAAGTCGCGGTTCATCCAATATGCATTTCATGGTGGTAAACAGATGGAAAAGTAAGTATGATGTCACACTACACCTGCCGTGAAGATTTTTTCTCGCCAAAGATGAATTCTAGACTCTGCTCAAAGATCTTCCAAGTCTATCAAAAGGATGCTTTATGAAATTGTGTTAACTTAAATTGTGATTACCGAGTGCTCGATTCTCATAACGAGAATGATTCTTTTGAACACGTGGAAAACTAGATTGTTGAACTAGAAGTACATGAGGAAATATATGAAATTCACCGTAGGCTACACTTAATCCATGGAAATCATGTAAGATCAGTTCTCTCCATCTGGGCTAGAAAGGAGAAGACGAGTTACAGTCTACGCTATTGATGATGATCTTAGTAGGTCATTTAGAGATACAGTTGTTGAAAGTACCAATATGGAAAGACAAATGCTTTGGTCTAGAAGTTCTAAACTGATGCATCGACATGATAGCTATCGATCCAGGACAGGACTCAAACCACAGAGCAGACATCCGAAATTTGACAATCGGAATTCACAACAATGATCGAGTAGGCTTATTCTGAATCAAACCTGAAGCTTTTTTGCCACCCAAGAAGGCGACAATACCGGACTAGTCTCAAAATCCACATTATCCATCTGCTGATCCTCCATAGCTGAGTGTTGCGGAATCACCGTCTCTGTGGGATTAACCTTGACTCGCCAAACCTTGAATGTCTGATCCAAGCTTGCGCTGTAAACCAGCAGGCCCTGCCCCGTGGCCTCCCTCTCCAGAGTTGCTGCCAAGCATTTCACCGGTCCATGATGCCCGTCCATGACCGCGAGACAAGTGTGAAAGCAATTCCCTTCCTCCCTCCTCCAGACCCTGATGGTCGCATCTTCGGAGCCGCTGAAGATCAAATCTGCCCTGGTGGCTAAGCAAAGGACGGCGGAACGGTGACCCCGCAGGAAACCTCCGTGGTTGAACCTCCCCGAGGTCTTTTCCTTCTCCCAGAAGTTGATGAGCCCATCAGACGAACCGGAGTAGACGATGCACGTGCTTGGTGATGAAGACACTGCCAAGGCATTAACCGGCGAGAGTTGGAACTTCAGTGTCATGGTGAGAATATGTGAGCTCTCGCCGAAAACCCTCCTCCATATTTTCACGGAAGCATCTGAGGAGCAGGTGAAGACACAACCATCTTCTTGGTTAATCGCGATCGCGTTTACGTGGCTTTCGTGAGCCACAAATGAATCAACGCACCGGTTTTCCAGGATTTTCCACGCCTTGACTGTTCTGTCCCACGAGCCAGTGTACAAGAGCTTCTCTTCGTGGTTGAAAGCTAGACACGAGATGTAGTCTTTATGTTTCTGATTCGAACTCTTCCTTGGAAACTGGAAAAACGGGTTCTTTTGGGGTAGCGTGGCAAGTTTCTTCGGCTGAAAGTTGTTGGTGGCCGGAACAGCCCATACACGAACTCTTTGGTCCCCGTGCGCAGTGATCAAGATCCTCCCATAAGCTAAGACCGCCCAAACCTCTCCTGAGTTAGCTTTTATGTAACCCACTTCCGTGCAATCCGGGTGCCTCCATGCATGGATCCTGCGACTCTTGGTCCCTGTGAATATGAAGTCTTTGGATACTGCGAGAGAAAGGACGCTGCCTTCATGGCGATGGAGGGAGACTAGGCAATGGTAGAGAAGAGGTTGTGAAGGAGATGTGCGAATAGGCGATAATGCCCATGGGGTCTCGGGGCTCATAGGCGTTGCCGGGATTGATGGTGCAGAAGAAGTGGAGATGCTAACAGGGGGAAACTGCATATCGTTGCGTTCATTCGAGCTTTGGGGGTTAAGGACGCGGGGACGAGTAGGTTTCTCGACTTTGTTTGCTTCTTCATCGATGCAGCTCCATTGCGTCGTTTTCTCGTGGAAGTCCATAACAATATAGAATAGGAAGGCTAATTTCAAACCCGAAAGCTATGAGATTTCTTTCTAGGATTGTAGTTCAGTTGCAGCTATTGGGATGGTAGGTTCAGGCATTTAGGGGACTAGATCTGTTAGCGCATCTCCTCCTGTCGTGAACAAACATCAACATTTATTCATCTCTCTCTCTCTCTCTCTCTCTCTCTCAATTTCTGCGCATGGGTTGGGGGACCATTAGATAGTCTGTTTGATACGCAGAGTTTGTTTCATACTCCTGTAGATTTAAGTTATCATGTGAAGAAGCATCCTAATTTGCTCTAACCAATGCTGATTGCAAGCAGTCAAGGTCATTTCAAAACAAAGATCTGGGAAAGGTTCATGAAGAGCTCAAAGAATCATCTAACAAGCAAAATCAACCAATCAAATTTTAGGCAACCAACGGATAGACCTTTGGTTTCTGGTTGAAAGCTGAAACATTGAAGTGGGAAGGTGTGCATGAAGGCAGCATATCTTTAAGGCCAATAAATTGGTAATGGTTTCGTCTGACCAACTTTTTACTAATTAAATAATGGTGCGACCTACCGCTCATTTACAAGGGGAATGGTTAGTACACAGCTAGATCAGGTGGCCAACTCACATATTTACAAGGGGAATAGTTAGTACCCAGCTATATCAGGGGGCCAATTCCCAGTGTCTCCAGTGTCTCCAGTGTCTCCAGTGTCGCTTAATTTTCTGACATGGACATTACAGGAACCCAGGAATTCATTCAGGGGGGAGAGAGACAGTTGAGCATGCACTATTTTTTCCCCTTTTCTTTCTTGGAAACTGATGCTATTAAACAGCATACGGTTCGACCTCTTCGCACTACTTTGATGGCCACCGGATAATGAACAATTCCTTTCACAGCTTGTCAGCATCCAAATCTAAGGACGAGTACCGTCTGTCCAACCTCCATATTTCCTCAGGATCTCTGTTTGCACCAATGTTGCTGGATGCGCTTGTTGATGTAACTAATGCAAGCATCATGCCGTGATCACTAGAGCCAAGACAGTACTTTGCTTAACGGTCTCTCAAAAGCCCAGAACGTGTTCTCCTGTGATGAGATGGACAATATCAGCAAGCGTTTTCTGGTGGCCATTGACGAGATGATAAAGGACTGAGGGTAGCTCGCGGATCATAAATGGGAGGCGACGGCTATGCTATTATAAGTTGTGAGTACTGGCGGAACGTGATGGTCTAGTCGCCGGGAAAGTCAAAAGTTTTAAATAGGCGACGTTGAACGATCCAATCGCATGACACTACAAAATGACAGCGACCCCGTCCTGGAATGACTTGGAATCTCATAAGATGATCGATGGCCCAGTTTGCCTAGTGATGTCGGGGAAGAAGTATTGCCAAGTGGGTTTGGGCTGAGTTGGGGGATCAAAACTGTGTGTTGTTAAGGAAGTCAGTAAAAGCCCAATCAGGTATAGTGACCTTCGGGTTTTCTTCAAGTCCCCAAGCCCAAGCAAGTTGCCAAAATTTTGAGGCTCACCTATGAACGAGGGCCTCATACCCCAAGAAAAATTCCCAATTTTTGGTTTAATCCTAATTCTATTCCAAACTATTATTTTGTCTAAACAAAATCACCAACTTTTACTTTAGTCCCAAATTTGCTCTACTCATCCATAAATCACCATTGATTTCTTCAAGCTTATTAACTATCATGAGGTTGTTGTTATTTCATACAAAGGTGAGGGCATTAATAGAGACGTGAATTCTGACAATGAACTTCCAAGTAGCTCTAATATTGATAATTTTGAAGAAACTAGTGGCAATCTCTGGATGCGAGCAGATTTCTTATTTTAGCAAAAGTTTGTGATTATTTTTCTTAGATAAAATTTTTTTGGGGTGGAATTGGGATTGGACTTAAAGTCGGTGTTTTATTTTTTTTTACGAAATTAAAATGAGTTACTAAACAGTTTATTTGTTGACTAATGAGTGAGAGAGAGAGAGAGAGAGCGAGATTTATCTAGGCCAAATTTCTTTTCCATGTTGGTGAAATCACAATTAGACCCATCAAATGTCGGGTTGGGTAAAAAATGATTCAACCCAAATTAACCAATCTAACAAGTTTTGACCAATCTCCATACAATATAAAGGTAGTGTATCATACTCAATTCATTTTGCTAATACACTTTTATATTTAACTCATTCTATAAGCAATTTGTCTTCCTAAACAACACCTCAAGAACCATGGATTTTGGATAGAATAGTCTTCGTTCATCATCATGAATAATTTTGTTCCTTAGATAATAGATGTTAAGACATTATGTAAGATGAAATTGGACGTCATGATTGGAATATTCATCCATAAGATTAATAACAATAATACTCTAGTCAACTTTATACTATTTTCCTCGGAACAAGACTCGTAGCTCAAAATAATGTGGTGAAGATTACAAGGAAAATTATTCAAAAAATCCTAAATCTATTGCACTTTTATTAATTCAATCTTAAAAATTTCAATTTTGCCAATCAAATACTAAACATATTTATATATTGCCAATTGAGTCAATCTGACCAACTTTTCATCGGAAATCATTGACATAAATGCCAAACATCTTATATGATACAGCTAATGTCAATGTGATAATTTTTAAAGCATTTGTCATCACTTATGTGCCACTTCATGACTTTTCTTCTCTCTCATTGTAGGAGAATTTGAAACGTCATTAGTATGCCAAACTTCAGGTGCGAATTTTACGGAGATCAAGTGATTATCTTTCGTCAGTCATAAGTCTTTTTTCCCTCAATTAATGCCGAAAAGCGAAGAAGACGTTCTCCTAACGAAGCAGCTCCTTATTGCCTTTGCGTGAAATTGCTCCCTCCAAAACTGACTTCATCCATGGAGTTTTGTGTAGTTTATATCATTTCCTCTTATGTCCTAATCGATCCCAAGCCACATACCCATTTTCGTAAGGAAGTACGTGGGGAGATGGAAGAGGGCCAAGCAAATAATTCAAACCTTAATCATCGATTCCAAAAAATCAGACGTAAGATTAAAGCTAAAACATGGTCCTGACATAATGTAGAAAAGCCCATGATCATCGTCGTCAATTGCGGAAAGCTGGCCTGCTCCGGATGCCGGAACAAGCCAAAGATAATCTTCAAGATTCCTCTCTACCCGATCTCTACTGAGCCAGCCAAATCCCGTGCACTTGATCTTGATCGCATTTTCGTATCAGTTGGAACTAGGGAGAAAAGGGTTGGTGCCAAAGAACAGATTATTATATAGAATGATGAGTTAGGACGATAAAGACAACCCCACAAAACTAGAAAACGTGACCCAGCAATTCTATCCACACAATTCAAACATCAACGACAGACAACGATCCCATCATGATTCGTATGCTAATCCATGGTCGGTGCATTATGTGGACCAAACACACTCTCTGCTCCTATCGCCATCTTTTCTTTATCATTCTCTCTTTTCTCTCTCTCCCTCTCTCCCTCTCTCTTTCATTTTTTTTCTTTGGCCCATCCCGGCTCACGACCCCATCGATGTCTGGTGCAAGGGTTTGGCCAGTCACATGGGAGAATCATTGATGAGCTTCGCGACAGTTCCATCAAAGCTTGTTGATGACAGCGAGGATAACGTGCGTACCAAATATTTTAGCCGGAAATATGGGGAAAACACAGGGAGAAAAAGAAGTTTGTGGGCTGAAATTTGGATGTGCATGGACACGTACTATGGGCATATTCCCTTTATCCACTTAAACATTATTCAAAAGCATGGGATTATGCAAAAACTCGTTCTCCATTCAATAAAGCTTGTTTTATGCTCATTAATGCACCATACGTCCTCAAGGTGTTATAAATATGTGGCCTAGAGAATGACTTTTTTGTGCTATCTGAAGAAGCATCAGCTTTCACCTCCTTCCCTTCTTGTTCATCTCACTCTCTCTCTTCTTTCGATTTAGCTCTCTCTTGACACTCGTGAGAAATATGGCAGGGATTGCATTTGGACGCTTTGATGATTCGTTCAGCTTAGGCTCCTTCAAGGCCTACTTGGCTGAGTTCATCTCCACCTTGCTCTTTGTGTTTGCTGGTGTTGGCTCGGCCATTGCTTATGGTCAGTCACGCTCGACCGTCTTACAAAAGCTTTGCTTACTCTCATTTCTTCCATTTAAAAGTTCCTTTCTTTCCTTGGACTTGAAACACCAAATTTAGCCAAGGTCAAGATTAAAAAAGAAGAAGTGCACGACAAGGAAGTGCCCTTCGGCTTTTTTTTTGGTTCTTGAGTTGAAAATAACATGTTCTATTTTGGGTTGTGCTGTTACAGGTAAGTTGACATCAGATGCTGCTCTTGATCCATCTGGGCTAGTGGCAATAGCAGTTTGCCATGGGTTTGCACTCTTTGTTGCCGTTGCAGTGGGTGCAAACATCTCTGGTGGCCATGTAAATCCAGCTGTCACTTTCGGACTGGCTCTGGGTGGCCAGATCACCATCCTCACTGGCATCTTCTACTGGATTGCCCAGCTTGTTGGTTCCATTGTTGCTTGCTTGCTCCTCAAAGTCGTCACTGGAGGACTGGTAACTATGACGTCTGATCTCGGAGTTTTTTTTTTTTCCCGAGTCCTGATTATACATGTTTCACTTGCATATGGTTTGGACTTGTAAAATTAACCTAATGAAAGTGCAATTGACAGGTTGTGTCGTGAACAATGTCCTCAAACTAGGCAGAGTAGCGTTAATTTCGAGATCATTTGGTTTGATTAACTTAATCACGTGATATATTAATTAAGTATCTCGTGCTGTTTAGTTTTCTTTTTTTCATTTTTATATTTTTGTGCTTTGTAAGGGAGTTCTTTTTCGGAAACGATAATCATGAAAGCAGTTTCTGCAAGCAGATAAGCTTGTACCATTTTCTTTTTTTAAGATGAACTTTCACTGTTCTCTGTAAAGCCAAAAATGTACCCTTTGTGGGCCAGTGCAAGCTAATGATTCATATTCGGTGTAAGTAATTTGTTTTTTTACTCTTCCTTTTAATTATTTTGCAGGCAGTCCCTATTCACAGTGTTGCAGCTGGAGTTGGAGCAATCGAAGGGGTGGTCATGGAGATCATAATCACCTTTGCGCTGGTGTACACTGTCTACGCCACAGCAGCTGACCCAAAGAAGGGCTCATTGGGAATAATTGCCCCCATTGCCATTGGCTTCATCGTCGGCGCCAACATCTTGGCAGCTGGCCCGTTCTCCGGCGGTTCCATGAACCCAGCCCGTTCCTTTGGGCCTGCCGTGGTCAGTGGAGACTTCCACGACAACTGGATCTACTGGGTCGGACCCCTCGTCGGAGGTGGCCTGGCAGGGCTCATCTACGGAAACGTGTTCATGCACTCAGACCATGCACCTCTTGCCAACGAGTTTTAAGTTATAATCAAATCAAGCCGTGTGTGCGCTCACGATGCTTTTGTTCTTGTAATAAAAGAGAGAGGAGCAGATTCTGCTCCTCTTTCTTTTTTTTCTCTCTTAATCTTTCTTTGTTTTCAGCTCTCTCTGATTTTGTTGTTGTAAAGCCTTGTGTGGTGGTCCATTGTGTTATCTAGAAAATGAATGAAGTTGGTGAGTTGTTGAAACAATGTGTCTTCCTTTTGTGACCTGCTTTTTGATTTCCTTTTGCTTGTGATAATGGTGGGTATGACCATCTGTCAGAGAATGACATCGCATGGTTTGGACGCACGCAAATTATTGATGGAGTCGACAGCTATTTGGACCTAGGATGCTCTTAATTTCTTGCTGTGAGACCTGTTTTTCGCCCATTGCCATGCTCACCGGACATGCCATTATTACGATGATTCTTTACCTTGGAGTGAACGTCGATTCACCTGAAGTGAAAATGGAGGAGCATCTGTCCTGATAAAACAAGATGCATCTTTATCATACTTGGTAAAGATTTTATCTGATAATTATTCATCTCACTCATCCTACAATAGTAAAGACATAAATGGCTGGACAGCTAAGCTCATAAACGATCATCGCTATAGTCTTTTCGCACCTCCCCTAATTAGTTCACACATTGGAGAAGCCAAAGATGTCTTAGTTGAACTTTTAATTAATCCCCTTTGTACAGGGAAGAGTTCTGCTGATAAATTAAAATTGTTACTTTTTTTCCTACCCATTAACCTTTGACAGATTTATGAACCCAAATAATATTAACTGCAACAGAAAATTCGTTTCAATACAATAGATTGTGAGGAACTATCTCATGGTCTAGTATAAAAAGAAAAAAAGAAAAAAAAAGAATGGAGCTTGTCTATTCATAATGCATTACGTACAAAATGTTTATCATGAAGACTCTGAAGGTGGCACTTTCTCATATTTCCATTCATGAGCCTTCCACTCAGGCAATTGTTGTATGACAACCTACATGAGATAGAAAGAGGACCAATTTTGTTCAAATGAAGATCTGAGAAAACAGTAGTTAATAAGATGGTGGGAACTTTCGAAAGTAGTTGCTCTAAATGTAGAAAACATAAGGAAAGACATGTTTACCAGCCCTCTAGAATCTGGTTTACCAACTGTTGTTTGACATGCAAGTCTATAATTTTTTGGCTTCTGCAGAAAATCCATGACATTAAGTATCAGAACAACAACAAAATCAGAAAATTCATCTGATAATTACATTCAATCCATCAAAACAAGAAAAACAGCTCATAGTCTCGTAAGGATTCATGGATTCTTCTCTCTATCCTCATTGAACAGGATGTAACAGTTGAAATAAACTCCCATTAAGCATGGAAATAGTTTCTAGTCTTGATACATAAGTTGGAAAAAACAATGAAGATCAAGGGAGACGCTCATTGCTTTTTTGAATACATGTTTATTAGAGGCTCAAGAGCTGGAAAATTTGTGATTTGAGGTCTACAGCTGGTGCCATTTGGCCACAATGAATTAGTTGATGCAGATTGTAAAATCTGCTTTAGCAAGTTGCTTATCTAAACAATCGGAACACATATTGCTTACCTTTTTAAGTTTTTGCTTTTCTTTGTCCGTGACGGGGCTCAGTAGCTCTTTTCCTTGAACAACCTAACATGACAACCCAAAATTCATTGTCAAGAATTCTGTTTCCTCGTCACCTAAAATGAGTCACTTGAATCGTGCAAAACCGGCACATTTCCCTTAGGCTTTGTTGATCTCATTTTGAAAGTAAGCACTGTTAGGCAGGTGATGACTGCGGAGAACTAGCTCACTTCCTCAAGCTCTGTCTCGCCAAGGAGACTAATCGAATGGGAAGCTAAACAATTTGTGGACTAGTTAACATCAGGACCAAAGCATCTATAAGGCATTACAGCAAGAAACGTAGTAGTATTGATATTTCATTCGGCCCTGTTTGAATTTTTACTTCTTACAGTTCACTAGTCTACTATACAATAAAGTAACTTTCTGTAAACCAAACTCGAACCCATAAAACTGTTTTCAGAAACCATAATCTAAGGAAAGAAATGCGAAGAAAAAACTGACCTCAACCATACAAGTTGCACAAGTTCCTCCCCCAGCACAATTCAACAATGGTCTACCCTGAAGATCATCGCAGAACACCGACATCTGATCAGTTCACACACAAACACATAAAAAAGCCGGAACATCTGCCGAAAATGATTTCACTCATGCTTACATAGGGACCGTACAACTCAATGTTGTTATCCAACATGATGTCCCTCAGTTTTTGCCCGCCACATGCCGTGCGAAGATGAACGTCTGGAGTCCCATCAGGAAGCAAAACCGACTGACAAAGTCCGCACCAGAATACACTCAACCTCAAACGGGCAACCTCAAGTTCTCAACTTTAACAAAAAAATCACCTCAGGAATTGTGAATCTGTTCAATTTCCTTTTTTCCTTTCGGAACTTACACTGACAAATGCAAAGTTCACACACGGCGGTTCCTCTGAAGCTGCGGTTTCAGGGTCGGTCTCCGGGATAGTTCCGACTGCTCTGATCCTGCTCCTTGAGAAGCTCGTTTGGCTCCGGAAAGGTCTGAGGTGGGCTCGGCGAGTGCGCGAGCCATGCTTGAAGCTGGGAGTGAGGGAGAAGGAAGCTAGATGGGATGAGTTCAGTTGGACACTACCCATTTCTTGAAGAAGAACGAAAAGGGTCCTCGGACCGTTTGGGGTCTGCTTGATATTTGCATGGAGATAGTGGCTTTGGGTTTTGTGGTGATGACACTTGTTGGCCTTATCCAGTGCAAAAACCTGGGGACGCGAGGCGACAGGAATCTGGTTTCTACATTTGACCTCCCGACCATGTCCTAGTTAAAAGTTTTTTACAGCTCCGGCCCAGACTTTAGTGTATCGCCCGTCTCTCCGCCGACATCGTGGTGGAGCTTATGATGATGGGCTTGCCCATGGCAAAGTCGGTACTTCAGTCTTTTAATAAGAACATTTCTACAATAGGTGAGATGGCTCGTAAATTAACTCCTTATCTGTCTATATGTATAAAAGAATTAAAAGTTTTACTATTTAAATTTCAACTCCGTTAAAATGCTCAAAACCCAAAAGGTATTTTATAAGCCTAGGCTCGAGCGATTTGACCATCAAGAAGTTTGAGTTTGACTAACATTTGCGTCGGTTTTAACTTACTTCACTACCCTTGTGGATAAGTTCATTATATTCAATAATATTCCGCTCCAATCGAAATGGAATTACCTAACTTCAACTTCAGCCAACAAACTACTAGCATTTTTTTTTTGGTCGAAAAAGTACTTCATTGATCATCATCAGGAAGAAGAAGAACATTCATTTCGGTAGTCTAAGCATAAAAGGGAAAATAACGGGTACGGTGGCATCGACAGCCAATTTCGAGGAAGTGTTTCGGCCTGATGGGATTTGGCAACCCAGTCCGCGACAGCATTTGTGGATCTTGATTCGAACATTACTCGGGCTCATGGGAATTGGCCCAGCAAGCTGCGGCAATCTTGGATGAGACCGCGAGAGGCCAACGGAGGGTCGGCCCGGCCCATTACCTATTCCACCACCGACAGATTGTCGCAAACTAGCTACACGTGCAGTTGGTCGTTTAGTTGAAGTCTTCCCCATCTGCAGTTTGAGTTTTCAGCTTCGAACACCCAGAGGAGAACCGCACGGACGCCTAGGGTTTCAGCAATTTCAGCCGAATGGGCGTTGATTTCTGTTGCGAAGCCGTTGATCAATACCCCGTCATTCCCTTGGCAAACCCCAGCGATCGAACCTCTGAGATCGTCGGCGGACCAGGAGCAGTCGATGTTGATTTTCACCGCGCCTGGTTCCGGATTCCGCCACTGTTCGGAGGAGGTAAGGCTCGGTTTTTTTCTTGCTAGTGTTGACGCATGCCATTTTTGAAAGAGTTGCCGACTTACTTCGGCGTCTTGTTTTATACAGCTCGAGTTTGGCCGGCGACCTTGAAAAATCAGGCCGTTCCTTGCTTTCCATATGAGCCATAGTGCTGTGCAAAATAGGGCTTTCTCTTGCGGTGATACTCCAGAAATCAGGTAATCCGCAACCCACTTGTCCGCCCGTGTTATTAGCGTTGGATCGGCTGTTATGTTGGTGTCGAAACTTGACCAAAACTGATTTACCCATGCACACAGGATAAATAAGTGCTCGGTGGTTTCTGGAGCTTGCGCACAGATCGGACATATGGAATTAGGTGATATCTTCCTTCTGTAAAGGTTGTATTTTGTGGGAAGACCTTCCTGGCATAAACTCCACATGAAGAACCGAATTCGGGGATTAGTCTGCAGGTTCCAAATTACGTGCCATAGTTTATTGGGAACCTGAAATGAGGATGAGGCCTGTGAGGCTGCATAGACTTGTTTAATATTGCGTTGTTTGTTGTAGACGCTTTTCACTTGGTATTCTCTTGATTTATGTGCTGTCCATCGCAATTTGTCTGGCTGTGGGTATAGACTTAGGGGGATTGCGAGTATATGTTGTGCAATGGAGGATTCGAAAGTGTTCACAATGAGAGGGGCATTCCATTCTCTAGAATCTGGTTTAAAGAGGTCTGCCACAAGTCTAGGATCATCTTTGTTGTACGGTCCTCCGAGTCTGCCAATAGGCAACCGATTAGCTTCTCTGATATTGATACTTTGACCATCCCCTACCTCCCACCTGACCTCAGGTTCCAGAATAGCATGCCCTGTGATTATTCCTTGCCTACCCCATGATGGTCTGGCGCCCTTTGAAGCTGTCCAGAAGTTAGTGTTTGGAAAATAGAGCCCTTTGAACACCCGACTCTATAAGGCTTTTGGGTTATGGCTTAGTCGCCACGCTTGTTTACCCAACATAGCGTGGTTAAAGTCCACTAGGTCTTTAAACCCCATACCTCCTCTATCTTTCCTGGTTTTCAGTAGGTCCCAATGTTTCCAATGAATACCCTTGTGGTGCTGATTTTGTTGCCACCAGAAACTTGCTATTCTCTTTTCTATAGCACGACAAATGGATAGAGGTATTTTGAAAATGGACATTGCATAAGTAGGTAAGGCTTGGACGACCATTTTTAACAGTACCTCCTTCCCTGCTTTGGATATCAAATTCTCCTTCCACCCCTCTAGTTTTCTTTCCACTCTCCCAAGCAGCCCTTGAAACATCTGTTTTTTAGTCAGTCCCCATTCTGATGGTAATCCCAGGTATTTACCTGTTTTGTCTATCCGCATCTTTTAAGATACTAAACTCTATCTATTTGAGTTCAATTGAATCGGAGTCTTTAAATTCGCACAATCAACCTCCAAACTTTTAATTAAAGGGAAAAGTACACCAAAAACCCTAAATTATGCCCCTCGGGACAATTTTACCATGAACTTTTTTTTTTGTCATAAAAAACCCCAAACTATACCACTTGGAACAATTTTACCCTAAACTTTTTTTTGAGTCATAAAAAACCCTAAACTATGCTACTTGAGATAATTTTACCCTGAACTTTTTTTTATGCCATGAAAAACCCTGAACTATACCACTTGGGACACATTTACCCTAGACTTTTTAACTGAAGGGCATTTTCGTCTTTTCATTTTTTTTCATTTTTTTTCATCTTCCTCTTCCTGGCATGGGAAGAAAAAAAGATTAAAAAAAAGAAAAAAAGAAAAAAAAAAAAAAAGTGAAAATACAAAAATGCCCTTTAGCTAAAAAGTTTGGGGTAAATGTGTCACAAGTGGCATAATTCGAGTTTTTAAGTGGCGTAAGAAAAAGTTCGGGGTAAAATTGTCCCAAAAGAAGATAGTTTGGGGTTTTTTATGACCCAAAAAAAAGTTTAGAATAAAATTGTCCCAAATAGCATAGTTTGGGGTTTTTTATGACCAAAAAAAAGTTAAGGGTAAAATTGTCCCAATGGGCATAGTTTGGGGTTTTTGGTGTCCTTTTCCCTTAATTAAAAGTAGAATAGAATATTAACTCGTATTGAAAAATGTAATTTAGGCCTCGTGTAGGCGACTTTCGAATGCCATGTAGATAAATCGAGGATTTGATTTGTAATTCTTTTTTTCCTTAGTTTTTATCATAAGAACTTAGTTGCATTGAGTACAAAGCACTCGCCATATTATCTTAACTTGCAAGTTTTATTTACGCGTGTGTAATTTTGAGTCGGCAGCAATCAATTAGAGCCATAGCTGGAAGACTTGGAGTAGTAAAAAAATGTTCGTCAAAATAAAAAATCTTAAAAAAAATCGCATCAATTTTGTCAGAAAATGAAAATGATGGGCGGTCTTGTTATTTCTCATTTTTTGACCCGGACCGGTCTGGTCAGCAGGTTCATCCGGTTAGGCCCCATCATGGACGGGCGCGGACTTCTAGGATCCTGGGCCGGACGCATCCCCGTCGTCCGGGCCCGCACAATGAACCGGCATCCGCTAACGTGCGCGCGGCTGGGGCCGGTTCGAAATTGTCCACCGCCAAACGGGGTCCACACGCGTCGGCGACTCACTGCGCTCACCACCCACCTGTTCTTCTTCTCCTTCCTCCATCGCTCGCCGCACCTCGTGATCCCGGCGGCTCTCTCTCTCCCTCTCGATGATTCGCATGAAAGCATCGATTTGATTGCAGTCGAATCAAATCGATGCGCTTCGCCGCGAATTCCTACTCGCGAGATCGCATTTCACCGATCGGCCGGCGACGGTGAAGGAAATTTTTGTTTGTCCGATTCGGCGCGAATTCGTTTGTGGTTTTTCTTTGGGAGGGGGGGGGTGGGGATTGAGCTGAGATGGATTCGAGCAGGAGAGCGGTGGAGTCGTACTGGAGATCGCGCCTGATCGACGCCGCGACCTCCGACGAGGACAAGGTCACGCCCGTCTACAAGCTCGAGGAAATCTGCGAGCTCCTGCGTTCTTCCCACGTCAGCATCGTCAAGGAGGTCTCGGAGTTCGTACTGAAGCGGCTCGATCACAAGAGCCCCGTCGTCAAACAGAAGGTAAGGTGATGGGGTGGTGCCTTTTCTGATTGGTTTTGGTTTCGTTCCGTTTCGCGTTTTGCGTGCGTGGAGCTGATCGTGCACCCGGTTAGTCCTGCAGAATCGATGAGAAGCTGAATCTTGAAGGAACCTAGTTCGTGTGAGTGGAAAAAATTGGTTGAAATGGATCATTTTGAGGAAGTGAATTGCAAACAAGCATGTAAAGAAATGAATACTGGATCTCCTGATTTTAATTCTGCGATACTGCACGACTGAGTACATGTTTGAAGATTACACCATACGTATATCATAAATTTATGAAAGTGGGTCAGCTCAAGAGACTAGGCAGCATCTAGGGGGCGGGGAGTGGCTGAACTAAAGTGGAGTTCCGAGAGATGTTGGTGGTTGGAGCTTTTAGTTTGTTTGGGTTCTGTAACAGTTGAAAGGTAAAGCATTTGTGACGATACTTTTGATATTGGCCTGGAAAGAGAGGAATGATGTCCTCCATAATGGAGTAATTTCAGAACATCATGTTTGCAGTGTGAGTTGGGATGCTGATACTGATACATGGAAGGGGGCCTCTTTTTGATTCGGATAGACCACTTCTTTGTGAGCAAATGGAGGATAGTTTAGTACCTGAGTTGAACTATTGGTTTGCTTATTAGCTTCTTGGGATATGTTTTTATAAGCTTTTTTGCTGGGCAAATGTTTACTAGTTGGTTCTCCTGGTTTGAGTGATGTTCTTGCTGGGAGAATGATAGTGCTCCTGAATTTGTAATACTGAAGGGCATGAAATGGGTGTGGTCCTCTAATGGTCGTTTTGAAGTCTTGAGCAATAAAAATTGTTTACCTTAATTATGAAGTTGCAGATAAATATGAGAACAAAGGAAATTTCTCTTGTGGAATCTTTTGACCGACCATGAGAGTGCTAGATTATTGAACATGGCAAACTGCAATCAGGATGTTCATTTTTCAGAATGAGTTTATGGGTGTGTCTTAGAAGTTAGGAATTTATGTGTGTATCATTAAGCCGACATGCTGGAGCACAGTCAGCTCAACCAGCTCTGTTATCACGCTTTTTTGTTCCTCAAATGTCAATAACTAACTCACGAAAAACAGAACTAGGTTAACAATGAATGAGACCAATAACATCTGCACAGCGCCCCATTCTTTCTATGCAGACATAATTTCGATCCCTGAATATGAGGAGTTTGTGAGCTCAGAGTTATCATGATATGTCCGTGCTAAGAGGCACGTCTCTTGTGCAGGATAATATTGGAAAGAACTTGTCTGTCTGCAGCTTTGTCTATATCTTGTGATTTAATTTGAAGCTGTTTTATTTCTTTTCCTAGTCCAACATACTTGGTGAGGTGATAAATTATCCAAACCACCTTCAAATGTCTAGGAGCGACTATTTCTGACTTCTGTGCATCCTTGACCAAGTTGAATATCTCTTCTGTCTCTTGTATCTTTAATAAAGCATAAATATCACATAGGAGTCTTAACTTGGACACAGATGAATAACCAGTCAAATGGCTTCTGCAGGCTCTTAGGTTAATCAAATATGCAGTTGGAAAATCTGGTTTGGAGTTTCGCAGGGAGATGCAAAGACATTCTGCTGCAGTTCGACAATTATTTCATTACAAGGGGCATCCAGATCCTCTTAAGGGGGATGCTCTGAATAAGGCTGTACGGGACACAGCTCATGAGGCAATTTCTGCCATCTTCTCTGAACAGGACAATAAAGCAGCACCCACTGAGGATCTTAATACAAGAATTCAAGGATTTGGAAACACGAATTTTGAAATGCCATCGGAAGATAAGAAATCATTTCTCAGTGAGGTGGTTGGGCTTGGAAGCGCATCCATCAAGCAAGGACTCAATAGTTTCACTCAGGGGCAGTCATTTAGAAAGAATGAAAATAGCGGTTATAAAGGTCCAAATCTTCGGAGATCTTTGACAATAGAAAGTGATAGCACAAATAAGTATGAACCAGTTGAAATAGGCAATGAGGCTCGGTTGGGAATCTCAACAAAACAGGCTAGTGGTTCCTGGAATCCAGATGTGAGAGCGGTAAGTACAGAATGGACCAATGGAAATTCCACTTCCAGTCATACCGAGAACAAGACTCGTGAAGAGCGGTTGTTGGAAACTATTGTAACATCTGGTGGTGTTCGTCTACAACCCACACGAGATGCTATTCATGTTTTCCTTGTGGAGGCAGCAAAATTGGATCCAGTGGCCATAAGCCGGGCCCTTGAAACAAAGCTTCAGTCTCCTCAATGGCAGGTATTCATTTTGGATTATTATTTTCAATTTGTTGAGGCAGTAAGAATTAGAGATGTAGTAAAACACTGATGGCCACAGTAAAAAAATTAATTTCCCATGGTTTTAATCTTAAAACAGCCATCTAGAAGAATATCAGCTGAAAGATACACAAATATTGGATGACCCAAAAGTGAGTGGATTGGGTCAGGTCTAGTCCTGAGTCTGGAGCATGCAAGGATCTCTCATTATCAGACTATCAGTTAATCTTCTTATCTTAATGATTCAAGGATGTCGAAACATGGGTGTAGCCCATGAAAGCCCCTTTTCAACAAGCTGTAAGACATGAGCGACAAAAACTACCACTCAGCTATAAGTGATAGTTTTTTTCCAGCAAGTAATTGGCCTTTTTTTTCCCATCTGGCTGCCAAAAAGATAAATTACACTTTCATCATGATGTACTTCACAAATTAGTCGTTTTTCAGGTTCGTGTGAGAGCTGTCTGCGTATTGGACGCCATTGTGAGGAGAAAGGACAATGAGCCCTTCTCAATTGTGGCTTCTTATTTCAATGAAAACAAAGAACTTTTGATTAGATGTTCTTTGTCTCCGCAAGCTTCTTTGAGGGAAAAGGCTAATAAGGTTCCCATCCTTCTACCATTTTGAGATCTTCTGTAATTTATTTCCATGTATGTTGTGTCCGAGTGATGGAAAGGAAAAAAGCGATCATTTACTTGCAGTGTCATCATGTGCATTGTGGTCGATCTATTTAGCACCAAAATCTTTGTTAGGTGTCAAACGTGTTGACTGGGGCTCTGTAGTGTGAGATGAGAGGCAGTGGAAAGTCGTAGACTCCATATATACAAACCTCTGGAGTACATTGCAAGGGTGAAGTGATGCTTCTCTTAGCTAGTTCAATGAAAATAATATTTCTTCACATAATGATTATGAAAGCTCAACATGTATCAGGAGTGCTTCTTACTCCTTTTGGTTTTATCATGACTATTAATCTCATTTTGGATGATGAAAAATGTCATACGCCACTTATTTTTTTATGTGTAGATCCTAAGAGAAGAGACTGTACTATTAGGCTTAGCATCACTATCTTTTACTGTTTCATTCCACATGGGGAGAATTCTAGTACTTTTATAATGTAATTTCTGATAGCAATATTGGTTTTTCGTAATATATTGTTCGAGTTAATTTGTGAACTCAAAAGATATATGAGGTAGCACACATCCTCCTCACATTTCATCTAGATTCTTACAACTTCTTTTGCCACCTTGTATGTTTTTAGCCCGAAAACTTCTACAGCATGACATTGATTGCTTGGCATGTTTCCTTTACAATGAAACCGTCTATTTACGTGTAAGTATGCATAATTTAGCAAATAGCTGAGATATAGTGGCGTTATGGCTTTTCTTCACACATGCACTATAGAAAGCATGCTTTTATATAGTTTCAACCTGGTATAGAAGGAGTACTATACTAAGGGCTGTACAATGTCATTTTCCATAGATCCGATCATGCTTGGATTAAATCATAGAATTTGAGAATACCTCTAATTTTCAATGCTTTTCGTAGATTGCTACCATAACGGTAAATACCTAGTTATCTGCAAAAGCAATCCCTTATCTCTATCGGATTTGCAACTGTCAATTACCTCGTGAGGCATTAATCTCATTCTTATTGACAGCTATGGCCAGATATTAATTATACAAATTTTTTATCTCATCATATAGTTTATTTCATTCATCCTCTTTTTCAATGTGAAAGAACCAGATTCTTTGATGGTTTCTGTGACACTGTACTGCGAAGTGTGTTTTAATTGATAAAGCTTTGTTGAGTGGTAAGATCCTGATGTATAATGTATGCTTGCCCTTTTGCATACAGGTCCTTAGCATTTTGGATGGAGAACAGGCAGGTACTCTGGCAATTGATTCAGGTAAGTCAGTGAAGGCTGAGACTGCTACTGCAGTTCAGATGCCTGATCTAATAGATACCGGTGACTCCGAATACATTAATGGAACAAATGATTCAACACATAAGCAAGGTGCTGAAAACACTGGAACGAAAGAGGCAACTGCTTCCATTTATGATTTGCTGGGAGACAATGTTGGGTCCAGTGTGAGCACCAGTGAAGAAAGAATTGATGATGATCCCTTTGCTGATGTCTCTTTTCACAGTGGCCAAGGTCAAGACTCTACTGATGATATCTTTAAGGGGTTGACTATTGATGATAACCATGGTGCTAATCAAAACCCTGTAACAATCAATGAAAATGGGCCTGAATTATTTGATATTTTTGGGTCTTCAGACATCTCTTCAGAGCGGATAAATCAGAGAAATGATGTCAATGCTTTAATGGCTGGCTTGTCTGTAAATGACAGTGACGTGAAAGGAACTCCTGTGACGCTATCTGAAGCCATATTGTCAAAAGGCAATCCTGGCTTTCAAGTCTCTAATGATACGTTGAACAGAATGGTTGGATCTCAAATGACTGGCATCAGTCCCAATGCCATGCCTCTCTCCAGCAGCCTGCCTTTTAGTATAACTCCTGGGATGATGTTTAATCCTGCTTTTGCATCTCAACCCATAAATTATGTTGCAATGAGTAATTTTCTTGCTCAGCAGCAAAATCTAGCAAACATCTCTAACTTCCAACTTAATGGGAATATGAATGCTCAGAGTGTCAACACCAATCATGTTACCGGAACCAATGGCAGTCATTCATCACCCTTCCCTGATATTTTCCAGGCAAATTTTCCTACTCAGGCTCCTAATTTGATAGGGAGCAACTTGAAGAAGGAGGAGACAAAAGCATTTGATTTTATCTTGGTAAGTCTTTTTTCTCATATGATCTGCTTGATAATCATTGTCAGCGACTAGCTACTTACTTTGACCTTGAAATGTCTGAATGTGAGGAAATCGTGCGCTTGTTAAAGTCATATTTTGGATGGTGAAGGTGGATTCTTAGTAGGCCTGGTGGTTTATTCTCTGGTTAAGATTATTGTGATACAAAATCTTCCCCGAGTTTTTTTTTTAAATAATAATTTGGGATAGGTTCCCCAAGTAAATTTTAGCAGAGCTGCTTTGACTTATTCTATTCATGCTGGAGATTTCAAATAAGGGATAAGTTTTTAAATGGTCATGTGCCTATGTCTTCTCTTGCAGGATCATCTTGCTACAGCTCGTGATTCGAAAAGGATGGTCTAATTTTTTGAGCATAACGTTGATTATAAAGCACTTGCCGATACATTGAAATTGCCTTGCCAAGTTTGGGAAGGTGACCAAAGCAACTATCCTATTAATAGAGATGGTCATACATCCCTGTCGTTGGAATACCATGAACATGCACGGCAAATGCAACTTGGTGTTCGATTTGAATGGAAGTCACAAGCAGAATGACCACTGAGGAGTTCTTTCAAATTGCTTGCATAGTTTGTAATGTAAAATTGTGGTTTTATATGTCGATTCTTCAACTTGAAAGGCATGGGTCATCTATTGCGATTACCGACTTGTCAAGGTCGTAATGCTTTTGCAGTAATCAATGAGCAAGCACGAATTGTCTATGCCGTGCCGGTTGGTTACCCATTTGTGCGTTTGAGTCGGTCTTTCCTGTACCATTTCATTTGTCTGCGTCAAACCAATAGCGGATCCTCCCTCGAATCATTGGTTGGGCTTCGTTCTCTCTTTTCTCAAATTTGTTGTATTCGCTCTCTAAGAAGTTGCATGCCTACCTGATGAAAGATTCATGTTCCCGTCGTCTTATGCCACTGGATATGCAAGAGCATGAAGCAGAAGGCAACATTCTAACCAAGATATTGGTCACAAAGTTGTTTGGCAAAGCACAAAATTATTGCTCCCGTGTTGGCTTTTGGATGAAATGTTGCATTGTAGATGTCGTGAGATGAGAGATTATGGAACTCCGTGGAAGTGGCATTAGCTTAGATGAATTTATTCTATGCCTGCACATTGTTCCAGATTATTCCTGTCGTGAGTGGTATATACATCATTCGCAGAGCGTCACGGTCAGTGCGGAAAGTTACATTTTATGTTATTGTGAAGGAAGAGTCTTCAAGGTTGCTCCACAGACGGACTTCCATCTTCTTTGTCCTATTTAATTGTTTGACAATGTCCTGACGTTCTTTTGAATATGGAGAAGGGATCTAGTCACAGCAATTGAAACATCAGAGCATGGAAAATGTAACATAAGTTACAGGAGATTAGTAGAGAGACTGTTGCGACAAAAAGTTTGGTATGCTTTTACCAGTGAAGGTATGTACTTCTTGATGGCTGCTATCATGGCAGCATGACCCACAGCAGATACCTGGTAAAACACAATTCAGGACCAGTTCAAAAACCAAAAGAAAAAAAAAAAAAAGAAGAAGAAAAGGCTATGTTACACTGAAGCTAGTGGGTGATTAGAAGATACATGGAAGAAAATGACCAAAATCTCAACAGCATTTCGCTTTGTTGAGATTGTTCATGTCATACAGATAATGTAGGAAATAGCCTTTCATTTGGATGTTTGAGCCACGTTCAGATATAGCAATAGCGGCAGAAGTGGGGCAAATCCTTCTCTAGGACTCCAATTTAAACAAATAGGAATGGCCGCCTGAGAGTGTGGAAGCCCAGTGCATGCATGAATATGCGCATTGTGTGCGCGTCATACAAATCTTCGACTTAGATATGAGAATATCATGCTGCTGATAGTAATCTATGAAAGCTTTTCATAAGTAGTAATGATGCACGAGCAGATGTAGAAGGAATGAAAGGCAATTGAGTCTGCTTCCCTCTCAAATTCCAGTATGCAACCTGGAATATGGCCCTCAGCTCACAATTTCATGCAGAGAAACGAGAGAGCACAGAACTGAGTAGGTACTCACTGGAAGTAGCATCAGTATGGTGACTGGAATGAGTGTTGCGATGTCATGTAACGTTCTCTTTAACTTCTTTTTCTCTCTCTTTGTGAGATTGTGACCCCGCATTTGCTTAAGGAGAAGCTCGAGCGACACCATGATGTCTATCCAGAGCAGTTGGGTGCCCATCCATATGTTCTGCAGTGAGCATAAGATTATATCAGAAAGTATTTGCTCACAACAGTAAGTTTTGCTTAGGTGTCATGGGGCTTACATTACTGGCAGAGACTAACTTGATGCTGAACTTCCTGCATAAGCCTTCATCCCGGGCATCAGATTTAGTGTCTCCCACCTTGTTGACAGTGGCTAGTGCAACTGTCGTGTTTGCGTTAGTATCCTGCAATTGGTGGCAAAGACAGGTATATAAACTAGGATTGTCATGTCAATGAGGTAAAGTTGGAATCTGAAAGTACAATGAAGCCATACATGGCAAGCTGAAGCTACATCATGTTATGAAGACCGTTAAGCCAACTAAAGTTTTCCATATCGATCCAGATATGGTATAATCAGAAAATATATATATTTAAGCTGATCAGAGAAACTTAGATAACTAGTCCAGAGCTGCTTCCGAAGGAAATGATGCCATTCTTATTACAAACAAATATGCCAAAGTATTACATCATTTCTTCTTTGATAAGCTTCTGCAGCATTCAGGTTGTTGACATTTTCTTATCAGCGCTATATGTTGAACTTGGCTTCTTTTTGTTTGGCCTAGGTGTTGTGATACTGGCTGATTGGACCACTTCCATAACCGCAACAATGAGAGAGTTTTCTCTACACTAACCCTCATGGATTGTCAGAAGAATCTCAATCAATGAAATCACTTCCTTACTATGGACATCTTGAGACCTTTAGATAGGAAAAGGAAGTAGAGACTAGTTTGACTGTTAATTCAGGGATAGGGTATACCTTTGTCAATTTGGGCACATGCCAAGACATGTTCTCAAAACGTTCTTGCGCCATTGAGACACTTGCTTTATGCTGTGCCTCCAGGGCTATAGAGTGCTTAGCCTTCTGCTTAGCTGCTGCAGTCAACATGGGGTCCAAAGCACCAGTTTCGGCTGTCTTAGGAGATTCACTGACATGCATGGGAAATTTTAAAAGATAAGCAGCTTCATTTGCTTCAAGAAATAACAAACAGGGCCAGTAGAATAGATAGCTTACCCTGATCTATCATAAACCGCCCAATAATCTTCTAGACAGACACTTAGCAGGCTTTGGCTGCAAAATTAGTCACAGAAAACTTCAAGATTGATTTATCACTAGAAATTTAGGAAGAAAAGCAAGACCCCGACATGACAGATTTGCTGATCTAGATTACCTCCTGAGTAGAAATGCCAGCACTTCTGAATCTAAGGGCTGCAATGTTGAACGGCTGAAATGAGCGAAGCCAGAGAAAACATCATAGCAAGTGGTGAAAACCCAAGACAGAATAATCTCTGTCTCCGCTTGGATGACATGCTGTTTGGACCTTTTCCTGTCTGGACAGCTTGCGGTTTGTGAAGCATAAAAGTCAAGCCATCCAATTTCATCAATTATCATCTGGTAAAACAAGAGAGAGATTTCATACATTGAAATGGATATCTCATCCCGTTCTGAACTAGGAGTTAAGGAATCTGACCTCCATAAAAATCTGATACATCAGTACCGAAGAAAACTCAGGGTATATGAAGATGATACCACACTCCAAGAAACTTCACAGATATGAAATCACTGTGAAGGTTAACACCAAGAACAAGTGAAGATGATGCTATAGCTTTCGGGTGAAGTGACACATACCTGAGAAAATCCTTGACCTGCTCATCCACTTCTCTTATGCCCATTTTTGACAAGAATAGTCTAGTTCTTCTTCCCAAATATGCAAACAATCCAAGAATGGCTAAACTCTCGGCTTTGACCTGCCACAATGTAATGAACCAAGCCCGACTTTCATTCTCAAGTATGAGACTCATTTTGAAAGGGACTGACATTGTTCACCAACCCAAGTTTTAGAATATCAAACCTATTGTTTCCATCACTAAGAACTTCCCTGGAATCATATTGAGATAGAGATGGATACTATTACTGAAGCTCCTGCCACTCAACCTAAAAATAGCAGTCCCCGTTTCAAAGTTATCTATGAAATTGGAGAGCTAACCTTGTCAGGAGAATCTTCCATGCATGAAACAAGAGGCTCTTTCTGAAATGCAAGTGAGAGCTTCTTTTGAGCAAGACCAATCCAAAATTCAAGCTCTTCACTCTCCTCACTAGGGAGTAACTTCCTCCCAAAATGTGTCAGGAAGTCCAGCTCAAAACCGGCCTCAGTTGCTAATTTATGTACTTTGTCCACTGACACAAGGCTCTGAGAAAGGTCCATGAGCTCAAGCAAAATAGCATCAATGGACATCGAAAGCATGCGGCAGCTTGACTGCCGAGGACCTAATTTCGCCACCGCTGAACAGCAACTTATTGCGACAACAATTCCTGCTACACCACTGAAGAATTATCTTTTAGGATCATATTTTAGCTTCATAGCATAGCCCCTTTTTAAGGGCTCTTTTTCTATTATTTATAGATAGCTGCAGAACAAAAGTTGGGCAACAATGGAAGTCACAACCATACTTATGAGAACATTGTGACACTTTCGCTTTTATGCAAATATAAGAGTGGAGTTACAGTACATTTTCAAATAGGAGATAGTTTTATACAAGAGAAGCTTTGGATTCTCAAGGAATAAACAGGAAAGGGGACACTTAAAATTTTTGCACAAACCTTCCTGCATATTCCATAGACCACTTCTTCAATAGAGGAATGAAAAATCCAGCTATTCGTGGCAATTCTACCTCCCTGAACCATCCAACAAGTCCGGTGTGCCTTTCACTCAATTGACTTTCTATGGACTCCTTTATCAAGTTCAGCCTCGGGCTCAAGCTGATTGATGTGAGAAGTAAAAGTCAGATACTGGACTAACGGCGCAATATAAAGCTGTTAAACAAGTTTTTCACATAATATTTTTACACAACTGCATTATTCACTGAGAGAAAGATTCTTTGGTGACAAACTGGTTTTAACGACTAGGCAAGCTCTCATTTGAGAAAAACAAATGGTGGAATAGCAAGGGAAATATTAGGCTTCCACCGACTGCAAACATCCTGTTTCGACTTTATTTTAGGACTGAAACTTTATGTTACTACTTCCCTTTCACTCTACAGAAGTTAGGTAAAGCATGATGCCATGAAGCTGAAAAAATCAAGACTCACATTTCCTTGACAACTGAAGAGTTGTTGCTACGCTCATGAGAGAGCAAAAACTCCACCTCGACGGCTGTCGTTAACATAGCGTATGCTGCCACCTGTACGAGATTTAGAAATGATGATCCTTGCAAAGAATGCAACCCCTCTAGTCGAACCAAACCACCATTGTCAGAACATGTTGAGGAAGCTATGAACACATGTATTGACAGGTGATAGATTATATAAACTAAAAGATCACATCTCAATAATCATAGGGAACATTAATAACTTGTCTGCAGATACCTGATAAGCAATCCTTTTATGCCACTGGTGCACATCCTTCCCGAGCCAAGCCATCGAAATCTCAGTACTGCTTCCTGCTAACTCGAGTGATTCAATCACAGCAGAGAAGCTCTTAGCGGATTCATGGAGCACCCACACAAGACAATTTACGCGGTTGAACTCCATTTTCTTACTATGACCCTTGACAATTTGACCCCAGTTCTCAATAATGGTCTCATCAGTGAACAGAGAAGCTTTAGGCGATAGTGCCCCCAAGGAATACTTCAGTGGGGAAGGGTGGTATGCAAGGAAGAATTTTGAAGAACTGAAGTCGTTTGAGCAGCCATAACTCTCGCGATCCTTCCTAAATAATTTCAACGGATTCGATGCAATGGCCTTAATCTTTGGTTTCTTGTCTGAACGAAGAGATTCTCTGTGGAAAGCCACCAAAAATGAAAACCAAAACAAAAGTCGAGATTCCCAACAGTCACGACATGATCAACATCAAGAACAGTAAAAAAAAGGATGAATATTCAGCATGAGAAAGCCACATTAACCCTCATAATATCAGCCTTCAAGTCCAAAACTTTTTAGCAGTTTTTCAAAATCAGGCGTTTATACTCAAGTCATAGGCAAACTAAGCAGTCACCCGAGACGTATCCACCTCCGTAATGTTTTCTCTAAACACATTGAATAGTATTTAACCAGTCACCAATATGATCACAAGGTTCACATCACATTTCCTTTCTTTTTCCTTTTCTTCTCTTTCTTCTTTCTTCTTTATTGTCCATAATCACATCAAAAGCTATCTACTCATGCACATACTTCTTACGCCAGATATGCTTCATACAACAGCATGAATACAATGGTATCCAACGAAGAGAGTCAAAATGAGAGAGCTTACGAGTTGTTGAGAGGCTTGGGCAGTTGCAGAGACAAATGAGAAGCCATTAAAGAACTACGAGGTAAGCAAAGAAGAGCAGACGTGGTAGTGTCTCCCCAATATATACGACAAGGATTTGCCTCAGCGAAGCCATCGAGGTACCAATACAATTAAAATATGATTTTCTTTTTTCCGTAAAAATCGGGTCTTTATAGGAGTTAACACCCGCCGGCTGCTTTGTCTTACAAGATTTGGAATTTGATGGTAATATATTATTTTTATATAGCACTATGATCCAAAGCCGAGACTTTCTTTTTTTGTTTTTAAGCTAGATGACCAGGAAGAACTTATCCACAGTATGGAAGCTGTTCAGTGTTTGTGTCGAATTGATGTTTATACGTGCCACCTGGGATACACATGCCTCGTAGTGAGATGAGACACTGCAGCATAGGGAACTCCAAGTAGGGTCATCCATCACACTTGTCGAACCTCGTCCATTTGTTTGATACTCCCAAAGCAATGTCGACAAGAAAAAATCGAAAGTTCCCACAGCCGAAAAAGGAAGGATCAAGAGAGTGAATTCTCGAGGAATAAGCAATTTGAGACTTGTCGGTCCCTCTAGGACTTCAAAATTAACGAAAAAAGACTCGACCGGTTTCATGCGTAGTCAAGTTCTCAGCTTTACAAGATGTCCTGGCAAAGGAGGTTTGGTATCAGTATGTGTTGTTTGATGATCGAGAAGAATTGGGAACTAGTTCATTGATGAATTGTTTATCACCACATAAGCTCTCTCTTTTTTAGAGCTAGCAAATAAGCATCGAGTACCAAGCTTATCCTCGCATGCTATACGGAAACTTCTTAAGAGTATATTGCCCGGATCTTCCATACTGTTATAAATACTTGACGCCTCAATTGCATACGCACCCACTTCTTGATTGTGGCAAAGTCGCACGTATGAGAAAATTCAGCAGTAAGACAAGGTGACTGAATGTGAAAACACTTAACATTCAGTGGGGGTTCTCAAACTAAAAGCTGATTCACAGAAGAAAGTCATCTGTTTGAATGGAAATCACAGCAATCAGAACATGCTAGGACTTGGTTGGTAGTTAGGATTGAGGGTGTGAGAAAACTCACTAGCTCACACCACCTACTATTCCCAAAGAGAATTGCTAAGAATCAGCTCACATTCCATCATCCAAGAAAAACTGTAAAAAAGACATGTTAACAAGCACCCTAGTGTAAAATTTCCTACTGTTGTCTCATTGACTTTTAATTGGATCATTGTTCAGAGAGAAACCGAATAATATACAGCTTCAAAAATATCCTGTCAAAATCTAAGAAGCAACATCCCTCTACATATCCAGTCGATTGATTTCATTTTTTTTACTTTTCCCTTCAGTCACCTAAACTCACTGATGTAGTTGACCTGATATAGAGAAACAGCATTGTTCGCTGCTTCAGTTTTGCAAGGACTTTGCCTGATGTCACCAACCTCAGTCTGTGTCCCTTCGGTTTCTGTATATTCTATCCATAAGCCAGCAACTGAAGAATCACCCATCGATCCTCTTAGATTCATTCTCTACTGGAGCTTCAGCTTCAGTTTCCTTTCCAAATCCTAGTTCTGACATGTCTTGTCTTGCCATCAAGTTCCTAAAGAATGCAAATGGCACACTTGTGAGCTCAACATAGAAAACTACTTTATTTACTGAAGGGTATGGCTACCCATTACATGAAAACCACATCCATAGACATCCACTCCATCTCCGCATCATCAGGAAAATACTAATACACACAATATAATCCTTTGTGCAATCAAATTGGTCGTGTGCTACTCAGTCTTGAGTACTCAAGGCAAATCAGTCTTGGGAGAATCTTGCTTAGTTATCAGGACAAGTTGACTCACTCTTGAGGCATTTTGAGCAGCTTGTAATACTAAAACTCATGAATGATATCATTCAAGTGACATAGCAATACTCCTACAAGAACCTTTATTCTATCACATAGCTGGATAATACAATTTGTTTAATTCAGACGGAGCAACTCATGACAACCTCATAAATCTGTTTTCTTGTCTACTCTTTCATATGCATACGTTGAGGTGGTTCAAAGAACTACAAAAATAAACAGGAGCGCCTCATTCACGTTAGATTTTAGAATCAAGGAATCTGAGAAAAGCAGATTATAACATGGTGTAAAGAAACGGTCTACAAGATTTCCCGTAGTTATGCAAGTCTACCACATTCATCCAGCCCATCAAATTTGTTTTGATGGGTGTGCTACATGCTTAAACTACAATATCTTAAACAAGCATTTTGGATACTTTGCAAACAACAGCAGATGTACATCAACACAAAAGTGATCCATTCAAAAGCTACAGCTACAAGGTGTACTCACTTTGTCATACGACACTCCAAATACTTTTTTGAGAAGTGTCTACATTTTTCAGACTGATGACTTGAAGACTTGAGGCAACTGAGATAATCCTTCTTCTCCTGAAGCAGAAAGAGAAAGAGCCACAAACATGATTAAAAACAAACTGAAAGAAAGATGAAAACACACCCAACTGTCAATCAAATATTCCCAAGTGGTATAGGATTCCAGGATCTCTTTCTTGTAAAAAAACACGAAAGAAGTACCAGGTCACATTCGTGCATGTGATCCAAGGGGAAGACACCTTTCTCTGGAGGTACTGGTCGCAATCCCCTGTTCCCTCCAAATGCACCGCCTGCAAGGATTGCAAGTCACAGATGAGTGCAATCATGCATAGGCGCTTCTTCTCGATCATCCCAAAAAGAAGTAGCTTGCAGTGCAAGTGAAGCTACTGTGTCTGCAGTAGTTGCAGTACATCATGCCAGACTGCAAAGCACCATACTACTCCGACCACCCTACTGCTACTGCCATTGCGACCCCTACCACTGCCGCCACCACCATTCCAAATGGCACGCCGCTAACTACCAACACCCCACCCGCCACTACTGCCACTTTAAAAGACAATGCCATATGGTCAGTGATCTCCACTGACCGTGCAGAAGATACCCGTGAAAGGACCCGAACTACTTTATCACCCCAAGTCAGCTTTGCAATCTTCTTCTTCAAAACGATAGCAGGTATTGACACTTCTAAACTAATTACCAAGTTAGCTTCTTTCTTTATTCTCAGGTAAAAAGACGCCGCTTTTCTCATGGCCCAGGTGATATAGTTTATGCAACACACTTAAAAAGGCAAAAACATAGGCTCAATTCACCAACCACGACTCATTTCTTCCCATAGAAACAGATTAAGCCACTGACGGCAGCGTTCAATCCAGAACTCGTCAAGAACCTCCCAAACCACCCCCCCCCCAACCCACCAACACTCCACCCAAAAAAAAAAATGCACAATTTCAGTAATAAAGAAAGCGAAATCCTCCAGAAAATGCTCGCGAAAATCGAGGATGAAGTTACCTGCGCTCATTTGCGAGTCTATGCGCGACTTGGGTTTGTGCAGAAACTCGGCAGATCGGTTCACCACTTCGACGCGACGACGATAGAAGAGCAGAGGGGAAAATTACAAATCAAGAACTCTCCTCCCCGCTTGACCGGGCCCATAGAACGGCCCGGCCCATAGTTACATTCCCCTCTAAAAAGTTTCATCGCGGTTCTCGTCCAGATATCAGGATTATTAAAAAGTAAAAACTAGAGGAGGATATCCTTATTTAAGAAGATAAAGATACAAAGATACAAAGTAAATTGGGGACGTGAGACGTGCAGTTCACTCCTAAATTTCATCAAATACCTTTTTTATCAAACAAATTAATCTCGCACTTTTGAATGTTTTATTGAGAGATTATGTGAGTTTGATTACACGACAGGTTATGGTTATATTATGTTCATCATGCAATTAATGTCGCTGTGTAACAGTTGTGTCCATGGCGGTCCCAATTCCCCCGTCAGATGAGGGGGATGAAATCTCGTATGGCCAAAGAATAGAGAGCTCGAGACATGGTAAAAAGAGATGATGAAGAGACAATGCTGCTTTATCCTCTCTACATACGTAACTCTAATCACAAGAGAATAAGAATGTACAGTTCCCATGACTGGGCTGTATTTAGCTACATCAGGGGATGACGGCGAATCGCCGGAAACGGCACGCCGTTTCTTGGCCCCTTCCTCTGCTCTTTCTATCTATGGAGGGAAGTGAAGAAAAGTTCAGCTGCTGCTAAGTGTTCTCTATTCACCATATAAACACCCTCTGCTTGTGAACTCTGGCAATTGTGCAGAGCTCTGATCTTTTCCCAGGAGCTCCTAGCCGTTCATATTCTCGAGGACTCGGTTTACTTGAGGTCACTAAACTGCCTGAGCTTGCAAAGGTTTGTTGGGATTTGTATGCCTGTGCGGGTGGGGATGCTGAATCACGACGAGAATCGAATCCCTACAGCTCTTGTCGCCGCAAAGGGAAGTCGGCTACATTAACAGACATACTTGGTCAGTAGGAAGAACGTCGTATAATCCTTTACCGTTTTCAAAAGGGCCAGTTAAGACTTGAAGGGGGAAGACTTCACTTAGAGGAGACAAACCGTAAGCTAGAATAAAACCGAGAAAACAAAGTGTCTGTATCAGCTAGACCAAATCCAAATAAGCAAATGCTTAAAGACTTGGTTGAGTTGTCAAGTTTGAGCTGCTTACTATTCCAATCTGCCACTTGTGACGACTGAAATCTTTAAAAGTAGCTGCATCCATTTCCTGGAACGAGTGTTAATGCATTAGCCAAGAAGATGTCGTATTAATCAACAGTCAAGCAAAGCTTAAAAAACAAAAGAAGGGCTCAGTTAATTGGTGTGTGGGGGGGAGATGTCCCTAACTTTTAGGAAGCATGCAGATGATATATTTGAGTTGAGGACATGAGATACAAGGTTGAGGGAACCAAACAATGAGAGCAGATGAGCTATTTGCATCTGTCATTTTGATAAGATTAAGAATGTACACTTTAAATATAAGGTTAATGTAATGAAGAGGGGAAACCTTTAGTAAGTTTTCTTGGTGAACAATAATTCTCAAGTTTTAAAAGAGAGAAAAGCCAAGATATTCCCGCATTTATGTCGAGGTAAACATCTTATGCATTTCTCTCCATCAACTGAAACTTTGGCACCAACATCTATTTGAACAGAATTACAGAACCAAGGCCTACTGTGTGACAACAAATGAAAAGCGGTACACCTCTAACCCAGAAAATTGTATGGCAACTGAAGGATCATCAATTTTCTTAGAAGATAATGTAACGATCCAAATACAATGTAGCGATAGACGAATCTCAATGGTCTCCAAAATGAGATAACTTACAATACTGTATATAGGAGGAATAACTGTGCTGTCTTTAGATTTTACAGTAGGCATGACTGTGAAGCGTGGGGCCAGGTCTTGTGATCTGAAAGTCCACCTATAACGAACGTGAGCAGAATCAGCAATTCCACGTAGTTGAAGAAGTGTTTCTGATTTTTATGCTAGGCCTTCATGGTCTCAGAAAAGGCATATTTGATAAGGGAAACCTTCATAAACTTGCAGATCACTTACCCGATGTACAAAAATATGCAGAATATTGCCCATTCTCGAAATAACAGCCGAAGCCAGTAATTATTTGATGAGTCATCAATGTTTATATAAATCTGGAAATTAATGCCAAGCTGTCTTAGAAATTATATTCCTTACTTTTCCCACCATAAAAGATCATAAAAATGACGCAGATGTATAATATACTTGCCACTATTTCAGCCATGGCCACAATTTGCATTGCACCCTGAAATTTCCTGTATGGACCAGAAGAAGAGCACATCAAATTCGATCTTTGGTAGTGCAAAAGAGAACAGGGAAAAAACCAACAGTGTTCATAGGACTGGGGCTAAAAACAGACAGGGCACCGCATACTTGAACATGATGTACTTCATATATACAGCATCATGCATTGCTTGGACATCCTCATCTTCTATATAGTTCAACTGCTCCCTCAGTGCCGATAGATTTTGAGATATGTGGTAAAAGATTGTATAGAACGATACAAAATAATTAATCAACAGAAGCCCCTGCACCAGAATGCATTATACATTACAAGTTCTACCCAGGAACAGATGCATATCTCCAATAAAGATGCGCATAAACAATCGCCAGGCAATCAAAAATTGAAACCGAAACACACTAGCTTCATGGAGCTCACCGTAAAATAAGGAACAGAAGCTCTGTAACCAACAAGGGTCAGATAAAACACACTCCCAAGTGCAGCTGTTGTGCGACGCTCTTTTACCGATAGGCGCTCACAGGTGATACAGTACCCATGAGAAATAAGCAAGAAGGATATAAAAGAAGCTGTCTGAAAGAGTACTCCAGTTACATAGACCCCAAAAGACATCCATAAGGAACACCTCTGAAGATAGAAGCATGAATACCTGCAAACGGCACCATATTTGCTGGATCAACAATTGAGGAAAAGAGGTGGCTGGGAAGCATTGTTTACAGAAGAATAAGCATTTACACTGTAATCTTTCAACACAGCCTGAAACAGCAATCGGTGCCACTACAGGATTTAACATGAGTTTCCATTCCAGTTCTTGGCATCGTAAGCACATGCATCAACTGCTCTAGAAAGGTATAAAGCTTTTCCTGTCTACAATATTACCCCCATAGCAATTAATGTGGGAAACATAAAAAAATCAATTTAAACAAGCAATCCTCTTTCAGACATGTACGTGAGAACCAACAACTCCATTGTTTGAAAAGATTAATCCTTGGTTATAGTATTTGAAGTGAAAAGCATGACATTGTATTGATGATGCAGAGTTTGCAGAACCAGAACAGATGACAATATCCCAAGGGAGGAAACAGGGGAGGGAGAAAGAGAAAGAAGGCCCATTTTGGTACTCAAACTCATCAAAACACCAGCCACCTCCGCTCTGCTCCATCTTCCATAGATGAAAATTTTGAAAATAGCTAACCTCCTATCAAAAAAATATTTTAATTAATTAATTAAATTTAGCTTACCAGAAAAGGAAGGAGAGCATGAGCTGCAAAGCCTTGACCAAAGGGACGGATGCTAGCGTCCACTGCAAATTACTCGTCTGCTCTAGGATAAAAATCAGAAAACGGCAGGTTACCAAAAAAAAAAAAAATCAGAAAACGGAAGACGAAATCACTTTCGAAGAAAAAGAAAAGGAAAAGATATCTCTTCATGAAAAGAAATTGCTTTCATGTAAAATAGCACCCACCCCCCAACGCAAAGAATCAAAAGAAAAGAAACAGAAGAAGAAGAAGAAGATAATACATGCCTGGACTTCAAGATGGAAGTTCATCACTCTTCGATATGCTAGCTACGCTCACAGAGAAACAGAGAGAGCAACACGGAATCTACGAAAGTGTTCAAAACGAGCGACGTCTTCACTAAGTTCAGCGAGACTCAAGAGAAAACCAAAGACGCGCAAAGACGACGTTTTGATGGACAAATGGATTCATCTCAACCTTAAGCTCTTTCAACAACCAGAACGGCGAACCAAGGAAGAGCATTTCCAGCAATAACCGACGAGAAACAGAACGAAATCAAATTCCCCGCTCGAACACGGCTAAGGAAACGACAGACGGGTCGACGGAGTGAGGAGGAAGCGGGACCTGAAAGCGGGCGTTGCGGTAGGTGTTGAAGGTCCAGGAGCAAGCGGAGACGACCCAGATCGCGAGGAAGGCCAAGTACACCGATGGCAGCGGCCGGTAGGACTCGTCGAGGCCGAGACGGTGCGGCGCCTCCATCTCCGGAGCAGCCTTATGCCCGACGAAGCCGGAGACGACGGCGGCGGAAGCGGCGGTGAACGTGCGTTCCGGTACCCGCCTGAGTTTCAGACTTTCGGTTACAGAGAGCGAGAGGGACGATGGTCAGCGGGGCTATTTATACTCTTATACAGTTCGGCACGCGCTCCACGTGTCGGCGCGTGCAATTCGATTTCGGCTCCACGCGGGACGCCAAAAAAATAATCATCAATTTCCATTTTCGAAATGGCGATATTCTAGTTAGAATATACAGAATTATAGGAAATCATCTCGAACAGAATTATTTCGAAAACGATCTTCATTTTCTGCAAAAAATAAAAAGAAAAAATTCTCGACTTTGCATATGGCTATTATCTAAATAAAGTCAAAAGATCAAAGTTTTGAGTATTAAAAAATCATAATATTGGAGTGAGTGTTCCCAAATTGAATAGGGGAGAAAGATTATTGGCTCATTTTTTTTATATTTATTGGAATGATGTAGTTAGTGGATATAAGTGCGAGATGGTGTCCCGTAATTTCTTCGTTTTTTTTTTCCTTTTTAAGTTTCCTTTTTTTCTCTTTGTTGGTTTTTTTTTTTTTTTTTTTGGCTTTTGCGGCCGAAGACGGTGTCGTATGATTGAACGGATCCCACCTCGGCCGTGCTCTCCGTGATTTCCCCCGGCTTTCCGGGCCGGTTCAGGGCGCACGAGCTACGCCCGCACCAACTTTGCGCTTCATTCAAAGATCGTTACGTGCTCTCCTCTCCGGCGCGGCGGCGCTTCAAGAAACCCACGCAGTGCACATGGATTGAATGTCCGTTCCGGGTCCTCGACTCGACCCCCGAGTAAGTGTCACGGCGACGGAATCCGAATGCGCATGTGAATTGTGTGTGCGCGAACACGGTTTCCATGACCTTTAGAGCTAAACTCTCGAGCTTGCAATAGCGATCATGGTATTTCCAATGCAATGTGATTTAGTCATCTCATGTGTTGATTACCTACTCGGCATGGATGTTCCTTTAGCAATTCAGAGATAAGAAGCAATATGGGCTGTGATTAGGGTGAGCATGGTTTTGACATGGAACTGAGAATTTGAGAATAGTCTAGTTCCAGGTTTTGACAAAATAAATTTAAAGTTCTTATCTTAAAAATTAGAAAATTTGTCTTTACGAGTAAACAGAACCCGAAAAACCACTCATCGCTAACTTTGACCATCTCAATGCTCTGTTCTCCCTTCTTCTTCTTTTTAAAATCTTCTGCATATTCAAGTATAGGTAAGACCAAAGCAGAGGGTTGAACAAACCAAACACAAAAACATGGCAGTTCCGTACCAAGTTATGATGTAAAGAGGGAATGTATGCGTCGATCCATCAGACCAACCACTCCGGAAAAATCATCACGCAATGTCCTCGAAATTGGACTGGTTAGGAAGTTCTTGGGGAGCTGTCCATACGTGATTAACAGGCATTAGGTGAACAAACACTCAACACCATCAACCAGTTCCCCCCTTCTCAATCCTAATCCATCCATCTTCAACGGCTTGGAAATATCATTTCTTTTTCCCCCCCTTGTTTTCCCCGTCGAGGTCCACGTATTTATACACTCCATAATGGACTCGATGTTTGTCGAGTGTCACGAAAAGGGACCGTGCAATCAATCGCCAATAGCAAGATTAATGGAAGAATTAAAATGAGAAGCTGAACGCGCCATGATTTATGTGGTTAGGTCCGTGCATCGGGATCCCTGAATCCACTATGAACAAAGGAGATTGATTACAAGTTCAGATCGAAAGCTCCCTCGCGCCTAAGTCCTCCAAATTATATACAGTCGATGGTCGCCTGGCATTTCGACCTTTGAGAAAAGGAACTTGTCTTGCCATATTCCTATTCCACTTTTCGGGCACTTGGATCCTCACTCGATTCGTTGGTCAAAACTCGAGACATGCTCAACGCGATGAGTTCAGGCTGAGGCCCCGCCGCACGGGGTGGGGGGAGCCGGCGACGGGGGCGGGGGCTGATGAAATGCATCTCGTGAGACGTGACCGGAGCAAACCATGGGCTCCACAGTAGATCAGGTATGGACCCAAGAACTTTAATTAGTTTCAGCTTGGGTTGGGGCCGCGTATGGGACCTGACCCTTTAAAGACGTTCAAGCGTAGGCCCATAACTTTTGATTTAGAGATATCAGTGATTGGAAACAAGGCCCAGAAATTCAGGCCCATGATCTCTCTCTTTCTCTCACTGCGGCCCTTTCGGTCGGCCCCTCCTTCAGTTTGTCACTTGCTTCGTGACCTCGTAGTAACTCCACTCTTGTCATGTTATCGAGTCAAACCGTTCCATGTAGCACATGGGTGATGTCCGACCAAAATTTTGCAAGTTAGATTAAACCCACTTCTTCAGTATACTATTGCAAATATTCAATTGAATTTCTAAAGTTACATTTCCCATCGTTATCTAAACATGTGAATTAGAACGGATTGATCAACGAAATATGCACCGAAGATTAAATCCTAATATACCTCATAACAATAGAGGAAGAGAAGGAGGAGTGGCAAGCAGAATGTAAATGATTTTTTTTTTGGCTGGCTGGGTGTGTTCTCAACAAGGCTCTATGGAAGTTTCAAACTCGTACGAGGAAATGGTAGCCATTAGGGCAAGGGTCCAATGGGTTTTTTTTTTTGGTTTATCCTACTTTATTCATATTCTAATATTCGAACTTTTACTCTATTTCATTGCATGTCGTAAAAGTCAAAATCCACTCTTGAAATTAAATTGCTCTCACCTTAAACCCCCATGAATGTGGAGATTTGAATTCTCCACCTCCTCATTTTCATATGAAAAAGGTGGCTACTAGACTCCAACGGTTGGTAAAGGGTTTTTAAAATTAAAAGAATGCACTATTAATACACCACAAGACTGATAAATGCTACCACTACACCAAATCTTAGATTTAAATTATGTTTATTTTGCAAAAAATAAATGATTTAAAAAAATATTTTCCTAAAAATAATTGTTCGTATCCCTTGAAATAATTAGTTACTGAAAAATAATTTTACTATAAGCAATAATTTATGTTTAAATATTTTCATAAACATTTAAATATTTTTCGTTTATTCATTTTTGTAAGTGATGTTAGCGATATTTTTAGGAAATTATTTTTCAAATTATTCATTTTCCATGAAATAAATGATTCCTTAGCGATTTTTATGACAAAAAAAAGAATTAAAAAATTACAAAAATTGTCCATGGCAACACTAATAGCACTGCATATTACAACTAGTATCCGTATTAGCGGTTTTTAAACAAAATTGATTGGAAGAAAATTGTCCAAAAAACTTAAACCTATTAATAAAAAAAAATTTTGCAAAATCTTAAAAATTTTCACTTTTTGCCAATTCAGGTATGATATTTTAATTTTGCCAATTCAGTCGTAAATATTTTTACTTCTTGCCAATTAAGTCCATCCGACCAATTTTGACTAGAAATTGACGAAACCATCGACATTGATGTGGCACTTTTTAAATAATACTTTAATAATGTATTGAATTTTTTTATGGTTATTTTTCTTCTTTTTTTTACTTTTTTTTTCTCTTTTTCTAGTTTTTAGACCTAGGGCCGGCGGGGTTGCCGGCCGATCCACTCTGACCCTCGCCGATGACCCTTGCCAGCCTTAGGTCTTAAAACCAGAAAAAAAGGAGGAAAAAAAATGTTAAAAAGAAGAAGAAATAACTATAAAAAATTCAAAATATCATTAAAATATTATTTAAAGAGTGCCACGTTAGTGTTGGCGGTCCACATCAAAAACCAAAATTGATCTAATGGACTCAATTGGTAATAAGTAAAAAGATTTAGGACTGAATTAGCAATAAGTGAAAAGATTTAAGATTGAATTAGCAAAATTGAAATATTTAAAACTAAATTGGCAAAAGTGCAATAGGTTTAGGACTTTTTGGATAATTTTCCCTATACTTGATTTATGATTTTTGTCTTTTGAGAAATTGAGCCAATGTCATCTAAAATATCAAATTTCTAAAATTTAAAGTTAAAATTAAACAATCAGCTAAATTTGCAAATGAAGATCATATCCTCTAGGATTGTCGGACAATATGCAAAATAATCGCAAAGAGCATAGGACCTAGGTAGCTCCTGCCCCACATAAAGATAGATAGCTCCTATGCCGGTGAGAACCACATTTTAATTTATCTCAAAATTTCCAAACGGTTGGTGAATGCATAATTCTCTTTCGATCGCACACCAACATTCAATAATTCGCGTTTCAATTAGGGCACGATCACATCGACATGAATCTTGTCGATTCCCATCATGGCTCAACAACAATGCAAGAGGGAAACCAACGATCCCCGGAACTTTTTGACTAATAATACTCGCTCGATCACGTTGAGATTACTCTAATGTGCAATGCTTTCCTTACTCATTCCAACCAAAGATACTTTTGTCGTTAAAAGAATGGTTGACCTGAAATTCCGAATATGTCCGTGCAAAGTGTCGAGTGGACAAGTCTACTTTACTTCCATTGGGCCACCTTTTGATACTTTAAGGGAAAAAAAAAATTTGGGAATATCAAATTGCACATGTGCTGACTAATTCAATTATTGGTGGACTAAAGAGGCATGGAAAATTATTATCAACACGTGACGTGAAAATGGAATATCGACCTTTCTATCTTTTTTATTCAATAAAGCAATTATTCTCCAACAATAGTAGTAGGCGGAGATTTCTCTTTTATAAGAAATAAGTTAAAAGGAGATAACCCCTTTATTATATCAATCATGTATCAATTTAGTCATAAATCAATTATAATTGTGTCGATTCAATCGTAAAAGTTTTTTTGTTAATTTAATCCATTCAACTAATTTTAGGCGGCTGACACTAACATGGATGCCCACTACTAGCAAGGGCGAGCTTTAGCCACTCCTGATAAGGTCTCGCCCTCACCGTTGCCATGGCTAGACAAGTTTAATTATTGATTAGTTGATAAATCAACTAGCTCCAAAATAACTGATGAAATAAATTGGTTGGTCGTTGTTTTTTTCCTTATTCTCCATTGATTAGTTGAGATGTTAATGTCGGCACAGGTCAAATGCTCTTGTATAATATTAATTCAAAAATAAATCGCACCATTTGACACTAAAAGAAATGGGAAGTTTCCACGAAGAATGTTAGGTTAAAGATCCTTCTTTTTCTTCTTTTATCTTTTGGTAATCAATTGAATAAACCCACAAGGAGTCCGACGAGCGATCCTGCGTCGTGTAATCCATTTCGCGCATGTGAGAGCAATGTGCATTATTTCGTTTTTTTCTCTGCATTGAACCAGCCAAAGTTCGGTGTAAGGGACACATTATCATCAATTATTACACGATTTCTAATGTGGTTCAGATCTTCATGTCCCCCTCCATTGCTTTAATGGTCGGCTGCCAACTTAGGATTTTTTTTATCTTTTACTTAAATGCGAAGGTTTTTATAAAGCGTTCAACAATTAACAAGGCGCAAATTGCCGTTGGAACTTGGAAGAAATAAAGGAGCTATAGCTTTTGTAACTCTTTTGTCGATAGATAAAAACATTTGTCCCTAAAACTTTGCATTGCGGTCAACAAATTACATCAAGATTATGCGCAGTAATTTGTAGTAAAGAATATTGGCTACGCGACAGAGCTGACCCAAAGACAAGTTAAAAGGGTGTATAATAAACTTACCCATGGAGAATTTTTTTTTTTTTTTGTTTCTTTGAGAGTTTTTAAGTAGATTTGGGTTCAGAAAGATTACCGTTTTCTTTAAGAAGATGATACGATTCGGTTCAAAAACCTAAACAGTCAAGAAAGAGATTTTTACGAATGTAATTTCGAGATTTTTCTTTCCAACCAAAATTCTTTTGCATGCGGTAACACAAGTCAATACCCATCTTTATCCACAAGAAAAATCCCATTAAATCAGACACATGCTGAGAGAGAGAGAGAGAACATGGGTCAATATCATATTTCTTTATGGCTGAAATCGTGAGTTTTGAGCAGAGGCGAAAGTACAGACAAACAAACAAACAAAAAAAAACAAAGGCGAAAGGGTTTGATTTTCTTCTTGTTTTTCAAACACAGGACCCAAGAAAAAGCTTCGGCTCCTTCGATAAGAGCCGACGGTGTTGCTGGCAAAGTACGAGCGAACCCTTAAAAGGACAATAATGGGGGAGAGAGAGGGAGGAAGGGAGTGGACGCAGATGCGATTGGAAAAAATCAATGAAGCTTACCATAGCTTAGGTACAAATTTCGTGGAACCCAATTTGTACCGCCACATGCCCATCCAAGGGTCCACGCCACCATGCTTTTGGCCCTCTTCTTTTTATTCTTGTTGATTTTTTTTTTGACCTTTTCGATTCGGACCTTTCTTTCGTCTTGAGATCATATGGCTTCAAAAGAGCTTTCATTCATTGCCTGTCCTCGTATTCTCATGTTTTTCCTAATTAAGTCTTTGTAGACTTAATTTTGTCTAATCAAGTTTTTTTTACCTCCATGGATTTTCCAACCGAGCCCTTCTGACAATAGATCCTGACCAAATTCGAGTGACGCGGTATTTGCACAATGCCAAAATAGGACACAAACAAAGTATGGAGATATCTACGTGAAAGTTTATAAAGAAAATGTCGGGGTATGATGTGATGAAAACTTAGCCGGCACCATTCACGTGAATGTTCACATTGGACGGAATTCTATTCACATCTCACTATGATGTCGTTTGAATTTGATATCGGAACAACTTAATCAGAAAATCCATCGACATAAATTCAAAGGACGGGGATTCAACCAGAGGAAAAAAAAAAAAAGGCGAGAAGAAGGCGATGACTTAGGTAGGATTTTCCGACTCATTAATCTCCCAATCAAAGGGGGCCCCGCACAGTAGTTCCAGCCCTGTTTTTCAAATCTAAGCTTCTTTGACAATTGTAGAGATGCTCGAGCACGCATTGTCACTAAATGGAGTCTAGAGATTGGACGGGCGAGGTGTAAATAACGGGGCTAATGGAGAGACAACAACCAGACCCTAACGTTCGATTTTTTGAAGCAATTGACTTATCTCGATATTTTATAAATATTTTTTCTCATTATTTTTCCCCCCGCCCCCATTTTCCTACCTTCTCTCTCTCTCTCTCTGTTAGTATGTTTTTGTCATCGTGGAAATATAAATGGTTGGTTATGGGTCGCTTTGCTGGAGCGTGCTCACTCTCTCTACAAAAGCCCACATCCACCTTTCTCTCTCTTTCCCTCAAAGAAGCTCTCTCTCTCTCTCTCTCTCTCTCTCTCTCTCTCTCTCTCTCTCTCTCTCTCTCTCTCTCTCTAGCTAGCACATTCTCAACCTCCGATTCAGGGCGACCACCCAATGCCGGCGCCACCTCGCACGGCGGAGTCCGAGGCCGCCGCCCCGGCCAGCACCTCCCCGATCCCGTCGCCGGCCTCCCCGTCTTCCTCCTCCGGCTCGTCCTCCTGCGCGTCGAACCCCGAGCCTCCCCGCCACGAGTCGAGCGCGAGAGGCGCGGTCCCGAAGGGCGAGGGCCGGCCTGCACCTGCGGCAACGGCGGCGGCGAAGCGAGCTCGGGAGGACGGTAGCAAGCACCCGCTGTACAGAGGGGTCCGCATGCGGAGCTGGGGCAAGTGGGTGTCGGAGATCCGCGAGCCCCGCAAGAAGTCGCGCATTTGGCTCGGCACCTTCCCCACGGCCGAGATGGCGGCCCGCGCCCACGACGTCGCCGCGCTGAGCGTGAAGGGCAAGTCGGCCGTGCTGAACTTCCCCGGCCTCGCCGAGCTCCTCCCACGGCCCGTGTCGCGCGCGCCCCGCGACGTCCAGGCCGCCGCGGCGAGGGCGGCCGCCATGGAAGTCGACGCGACGACGCCGGCATCATCATCATCGCCGCCGCTGCAGCCGCAGCCGCAGGCGCCGCCGTCGTGCTCCGAGGCCGCGGAGCCGGAGGAGCTGAGCGAGATCATCGAGCTGCCCAACATAGAAGGCGGGTTCGGCTTCGGCTTCGACTTCGACTTCGGGTCCGGGCCATCCGGATCGTCGTCGTCGGGCGACGTGCTGTTGGCCGACACGTTGGACGACTACGGCTGGGCGGAGGATCAGCCGCGGTGGCTGATCGAGAGCGACGACGCCGTCGACTTCGGGGCGGAGTTTCTTCATCAGTTTTTGGCGGCTGAGAGCAGTTACCCTCCGGAATTCGAAGCGCTTGTGCGGGATTAATTGCGGCTAATTATTTTAGGTGCTTGTTTTTCTTTTCTTTTTTTTCCTTTTCCTCCTTTTTTTTTGAATTTCTAATTCCTCGGGAGAACCATATAAAATCTATAGCTTTCTCGTCCTCATGTCTGTCCCTTAGCTATGTATGCTAACTCAATTTCTTGGACCAATGTAAATTATTCATATAATATATACTTACACAATTCAGCACCCCTTCGTCTCTCTATTTCTTTTGTCCTAAACAGCAAAAAAGAGAGTAAAAAAACCGGCTTGCACGCGTGGACAGGTGTCGAGAGCTCGAGAAGTGTTTCTTTTTTGTCTTTTTGCAGCACAAGTCGAGGGTCACAGCTCGTGGTCTCTCTTCTAAGGAGACTATCGCCGTTCTTCGGGTACGATCCCGGGAGAAAGTTTCTTGTTTTACCTTTTCCTAATTCCGATGCCCTTTTTCCATTCGAATCTCCCAAGGTAATCTCCGATGCTTTCTCGGGATACTTTCCAAGTTTTGCCGTTTGCATGAAAATTGGCCAAAATCTAGTAAATGAAACCGTTGGATAGTCTTTGGGTCTTATTCCCCCCTTTCCCGAAGAGAGAATTGTGCCGTTGCATCACATTTCGCTATCGAGGAACTCGAGTAGCGGAGCGGACGACGCTAGCGACCAAAACATTGAATCCCATGACGCAAAAAAACGTAAGGCGGACGTCGGTCGTCAGAACAAAAGCCACTTTGTATCGTGTAGGAAAATAGATGTGGGAGAGGGCCTTCCTTTTGTCGAGTACCCATCCTTTTGGTTTAACCAAACTTCTAATCTTGTTTACTTATCAAGAATTATCCACACAAAAAACTTATGGGCTTTTTTTTTTTTTTTTAATTGAGGAGGTTGGACGGTTGGTTGCAATTTTCTAGATGACTGAGGGGCTTCTTTATGTAATTTACCACCCATAAATTAAAGCTATATGCATCATATATTACCATGTTAGGAAATTCATAAAAGAAAATTTCTATGCATCATGAAATTCAATTCAAACGCGCATCATCACGCCAAGCGTAATATTTACTATTGTTGTCGAGGATATCGTCGATCAATTGCTCTTTTGACATAATTCTCGAAAGACTAGTTAATAATAACTCCAACTTTTATTTACTCTCATCCCCAGAAATGTGTGGTAATTATATTGTAGCCCGGACATCCCACGATCATTCATGGAAAATGGTTCTCTTCCGATCACGAAATGACGAGGAGAGAATCGTCTTAATCTAGCAAGAGAGCGCAACTGTCGCACGGCGACTGTCCGGAGCCAGCCATCCTCCAGTGAAAGAATCCCAATCTTTGCACGGCCCATCGCTGTCGTCCCGGCATCGTTCCTTCTCCGTAGCACTCGTGGTTTTTTATTCTCGCAATCATGGCATTCGCGAGAGAAGAGACGACCTCGTCAAAGTTTAAGGAGCGGGACCGACCGACCGACCTCCCTCCCTCCCTCCCCCCCCACGTCCGACGACGGCACGCGCCGGAGCTAGGAACCGGAACTCGGGAAAGAAGACGAGTCCGAACTCTCGAAATCTAATAACCGGTTTCGTCGTTTTGTTTTCGATGAATCATTGCAGCGGGTGGCTCTCGTCATATGATGTTGACGCGAGGCGTCGTCTAGAGCTGAGGTGGTCCAATGGGACGGAGAGGGACTGCAATCATCTCCCGGTCTGAAATTTCCACCCCACTTGAAAGCGTGCAGTCCAACGGACACTCGATTTTGAACCGGGGACGGTAAGTGGGAATGCAACGCCACGCCATCATGTTGGCGTTTTCCAAGTGATTCGTGGATTAGTCTCCGTTTACCTATATAGTATTTTCTTGGACGGCCATTGGAGCGTACCTTTGAATAGTATTCGCATACCGCATCGAGTCCACTCGATTAATTGAATCTAAGACGAGCCATCCGCGCTGGGACCGGTGATTCGTGGAAACATGTTTTCTTGTGGCCCGGTTCTGAATAATTGCACGGAGCGTGAATCGAATGTGAAATCCTGATTATTTAGAGTAATGCGTTGTTTTAAAGTTACTGGGGTGGGAATCTACTGTGAGTGGTAAAGAAATTAGGGTGCTCCGAGTTCCCGACACAGAATCTGCTGCTCGGGTTCATTGCAAAAGTTGTTTGAAAGCTTTTGCTATAACAAACAAAAAAAACACATGGAATCATTTTGCTTGGCTTGTGATTGTCACATTTTTCGTGGCTAGAGCCTACGAATCCCACCGATTTGCCATCACATATATATAAAGACATTATTAGACAGGAGCCATGTTCTTGATCTCACGGCAACCGCGTTTGAATTGTTCCATCAACGAATAGGTCTAGCGCAATTTGAATTAAGCACGATGTGTTTCAATTGCAATAGAGACGTGAGTGAGTCGTAAATAAAGTGAACGATATTTATTATTAGCAAGTTGAAGTGATCAATATATAAGTCAAGTTGAACTAGGCCTTCAAATCGAGCCTAACTCATTGCCTAGGCTCACCCATGAATGGTAAAACTAATATTATCTTTTCAGTGGTATCATGGTGAGGGACGGCACACGGTACCTAGTCGTTCGATGTACGGCGCATTCTCTTCTGAGCGCCATTATCTCTATATAAGTAGGAAGAGGTAGGTAATGACTTGGTCTAGAGAGTAAAAAGGGAATGTGGTACAACTTTGCATATTAAATGGGCGAAGATGGGAGCTGGGGAGGAGTACGAAGGCCAATATACCTACAGGCTAATATAGCTATTCAGCTTAGGCATGTCCTCTGCACATTCCCAAAGGACCTTGTCTGTCCGATGATCGGGGCGGCCAGTACCGATCAGTACAGGTCCTCCCTCAATAACTCCGTGGACACGCTCTTGTCCACGCAAGCTAGTTAAGCTCGAGGTCGGTTCGTGAAATGCCCACGTCGAGAAGCCAATGGCCCCAAGAAGCCTCGAGGGTTTTACTTTCGGGGGACACGGGTGGGGCTCCGTAGTTAATAGACGTCCGGACAGCGACGTTTCGTTTGCGCGGTGGACAGCGACGGCTTCGGATCGCTCGACTTTCCCTGTCTCGGTAACTCTCTCTCTCTCTCTCTCTCTCTCTCTCTCTCTTCTTGTGCAGGAACTTTCCTCGTGAAGACTCTCACGCCTGAAAGATCTGTCGTGGAGGGAAAACTAGGCTATGGGGACCTCTGGCTACTGGTTCGAGGGTCAATTCGGTGCAAGTTTTTCTAGGTTCTACCGGTGCAGAATCGAATAATATAATGAGGGCAGTTGTTTGACGATTGAGTGAAGCAACAGAGAGTCGTTGTTTAACTTCTAGAGGGCAAGTTGTCTACAGGGACTTTTCCATATCCGCAGAAGGGAGGCAGGCTAGTTCTATAAAACTCGGAAGGAGGAGGAGGAGGATGACCTAGCGCTCCTGGCGCAGAAGCGAAGCAACACGTGGCTGGAATAACAAGGGTTTATTGATTGACGAGGAAAATCTCGATTCGAAACACATCGTTCCATCGGTCTTGGACATGTTACATTCAACATGAAAAGAGACGCATCTCCTGTTATCAACCATGAATTGGGATAATAACAAAAGGAAGCCTTAAACTTGTTGTGCAGACATCAATTCAATTATAGACCTTTTAATTTGATCAATTTAATGATAAACATTTTGACGATTTGCCAATGTGATTTTTCTGATCAATTTTGGCAGGTAATTATTAATGTTGACACCAACCGTTTTATGTGGCATAACCGACATTGATTAAGATAATTTTTTTAAATTTTTAAAAAAGTATAAATTGTTTTTTTTTTTTTGTGATGGGTTGGTTACATGAGGGCCACCTCACTCACAAACTGTGAAAACTCTCCACGTCAAAATTGGTTGTGCAATGTAAGATGCTCAACATTCACGACTTTCTAGATAAAATTGATTAGAATGACTACACTAACAAATCATTCATGTTGAAGATTAAATTAGCATTCGTACAATGAGTTTATGATTTTTGTAGTGATTCTTTTGGCTTAGAAATCAGTTTTTCTTACATTGAATTAATCTGATAAGTGAAGGAGAATCTGATCATTCACTTGGTCTGGCCTTGTTATGATTGTTTATCCTTTTGAGGTGGTTGAGCATGTGATTCGATGCCACTAAAGTGAAAATGTGGAGAAATTAGAGCAAAAGCGACACAAAGTCATTCGTCATCGTGTCCTGAATGGGGCCGCTGCTGCATTTAGTGAACAGTCGTATGGGTCCCATGGGATCCCTTTAGATATACTCGCGTGAAGACTATCAAAAAGAGAAAATTATCAAAAATTCCTAAGTTTATTAATATGAAAGCTAATGTTAACCTAAATTTTTTTAATTTTGCGGATTTAATACTAAACCTTTTGACAACTCAAATCATTGAGTTGAGTAGTCCTCTCCTAAGACCGATAGAGAGAAAAAGGAAAAAGAAACAGAAAGAAAAAAAAAAAAGAAAGAAGAAAAAAAATTCATAAAATTATAAAAGTTGTTCATGTCAGTGTCAGCCGTACCATGTAGGATAACTAACACTAACTAGACTGCCATATCATTGGTTTCCTATCAAAACCGGTAGGAATCACCAAATTGACAAATCGTTAAAAGATCTATAACTAAATTAACAAATTACCAAAATATTTAGGATTAAATCCGCAAAATTAAAAAGTTTATGATTGAATTGGCCACTGTACACTAGATATAGGACTTTTTGACAATTTTCTTTGATCAAAATTATTAGGTCAAGAGCACTACATATAATATATGATTTGAAAGATTATAAATGCCCAATTAGATTAGTGAATCATATTCAACAGTCATTAACAACCTTTCATGCAATGTACTATATTTATTTTGTAAATCAATCTATTGTGCATTTCGCTGAAAATTTCATGATTAAGGAAAATATTTTGCATTTTGATCTTCATTTGTTTGGAGGATAAAGCAAAATGATTTCATTCTTATTAGAAAGGGAAATCGTTTTCCCCCAAATTTGAGTTTATTATTTTCAATTCATGGAAAATGTTTTCCATAAATTGATCAGTGTTCTGTCATCCAAACACCGAAAAGTCGAAAAACGGTTTTCCTTTGAACGAATGGACCGTTGATAAACATAGCACGTCTCCTTATTTGATTTGCCTTTGTCTTGTCTTGGCAAGAAAGACATAAAATAAGCCCAAAATTAGTTGATTCTACAATGGTCCATAAAAAATATGAACATAGGGAAGGAAAGACCAGCAGGTCATGCATGCTTCCAACAAATATAATTATGTCGGTAGAGGAGATTTAGTATCTTGAAGAACATACGTTGCAAAAGACATAATCAGCCATGTGATAAGTTGGCTCAATGCCTTTCCTCGCATCTAACATTCACAACAACTAGAAATCAAAATAAAAAAGGGATTATATTCGTGATTTGGTGGTTAGGAAGCTTAATCAGTTTGATTTCTCGTAATCAAGATTGACGAATCAACTTGTAGCTTAATCTTTGCCATACGATCCGTCAATCTTGGAGTGAAAACGAAAGGAAAACAAAAAAACCTTGTAGCTTTTGTGGGCGCCGCAATGCTTACAGAGAACTTAAGAAAAATGAACACGGATTGTGTCTTCTAATTTGAGTACGGAATTCCTTAATTAAAGTTTCGTTTGTTTCGCGAAAAATAAATGATTTGGAAATAAAATTAATTTTCTGAAAATGATCGCCTATGTCGTTTGAAATAATTAATCAATAAAAAATATTTTCATTACAAATAATATTCTATATTTAAACATTTTCATAAACGATAATAAAATATAACGTTTATATATTTTTTAAGTGATACAAATAATCATTTTAAGGAAAATATTTTTTTAAAATTATTTATTTTTCGTGAAATAAATCCATCATAAAATCAAAGACTTTTTTTTTTTCTGTAGGAACTCATATTTTCTTGTTTGGTCAATGAGAGGGTGAAATTCATACGCAAGCATCAGTGTTGTTTCTCAACCCTAGTACAATAATTGCCCGATTGAGACCGGGTATGAGGAGCTTGGATTCGGTGGAGGATTAGTGGATTGCTGCAAGAGGCACCGACCCTCGACTAGTAATTAAGTAAAGGTTTGAATTATTTGTACTAGCAATAAAAAATATATATATATTTCTTATAATTAAAAGCATCAACGTTTGCGTTGATTATTTGAGATGTTATGATAGTTTTTTTGACTGTTTTAAATCATTAATTTGTCCATAAACTTGTAATGTAGGATTGCTATTCATTTTAGGCATGAGCTTTTTATGGAATTGATGGTTCAAGGTTAAAAGTTGCCTTGGAGTTTTGCATTGTCGAATAGACTAATATGGAAACGGGAGACTATTCCTCCCCATTTGCAAAGTTCATGTAATGGAATCGTTGCCCCGTCGTAATTGGGTTGTGTTTTCACCATCAATTTTATATTTGATTATCCCTGTTTTAACATCGTGACATCTTAAAATTAGGTGAAATGTCTTTCAAAAGCATATCGCAAGGTATTTTAATTGTAGAGTAGACCTAATCATAGATTAGTGCTTGTGAGCCCATAGACTCGATCAAGCCAATTTGATGGAAGGGATTGCTCTCTCGAATTGTGCTACCAAAGGCTCCATTGACAAGCAAGAGACAACCAATCGAACTAAAACATCTTAGTTGAAAGAGAATGCATGAAGTCGAAATCTCTAATGATCATCGCAGGTGGATCACCCAGGATATAAGAGGCATGCTAACCTAACCTCATCCTCATTTTCCACCTACTTATCCCAGAAGTCTTAACAAAAGGAGAAAAGAAAATACAAAAAGTAATCAGAAGAAATACGACAACCGACATATAAAATGTACACTTCGCATTTTAGGTAAACCGTAAAGATGGACGAATTGGGATCAAGGAATCATTCGAAAGTCTTATTATCCACTACTCTCTTTTGGTAGAAACTCATGTAACTTCGAAAATGGCAAGTTAATTTTTTAGATAAGTGCAGCATAAGTGCAGCATAAGTACAAAAATTTGGCACAGTAAGACACTTAAGTATTCAAAATTTCGAAAGATATACTTAAGTACTATTTAAAAAAATTTGGGATATTTAAGTGTCAAATCCTACAAATGGTGCCGTAAATTCAACGTGGCGAAATTTTAACAATCTAAATTGTCCGTGTGGCTCGCAAGAAAGCTGAGTCAACAAAGAAGAGCCAAAACAATGTCATTTTAATGCTGATGCAGCTTATAATATAAATATTAATTATATTATATTAAAATTAAATTTATTTATAAAAAAAAAAAAGGAGACAGCCCTCACCAAATCCTCTCCTATTCCTTTTTCTCTTTTTTTATTTTTAATCCATTTTGGGGCTTTTGTTGCCGTGGCAATTTTTTTTTTCAAAAAAGAGCCACACAAACAATTTTTTTTTAAAAAATATTGACATGTGGATTTATCTTTTTAAAGAATTGCTCCGTCAGAAAAAAAATGTCGCTGAAAAATACCACTTAAGCAATTTGGCCGAATTTTTAAATGATCTATTTTTTCTCCGATTTTAACACTTAAAAATACTTTTCGGAACATTCGGTACTTAAATATCTTCTCGTACCAAGTTTTGGCACTTGGGGTGTTTAGCACTGGATAAGTGCAATTAAAATCCTAAAATTTATTATGAAAGTATAATTGAGTTCTAAAATTTTCAAAAAGTACAATTAAATTCTAAGACTTATCAAATTGGTGCAATCAGTTTTTCCATTAACTCTATATAACTTGACTAATGATAAATTCTCATGTGATTTTTTTATTATTTTCTCTTTGTTTTTGTCCAAATTTGATTTTAAATCTAAATATTATTTACATTAGATTAAAAAAAAATAAAGAGGAAAAACAAAAAAAGGGCGAAGGCTTGCAAGGCTCTTGTCGCCACCGCCTCACCATCACCGAAAACGGCAACTAATGGTGAGGTGAGGGTCAACCAGCATCCTTGGGCTATTGCAAGGCAAGGGTCATCAATGCACTTCCGCTAGTGGTGGCCCTCGACTATGGCCGGCCATTAGTTGAGGCTTAACAATCCTGACCTACCCTTGCTGGTCCTTTCCTGCAATAGTAAGTCAACCACAATGAGGGACTTGTTAGTCCTCGCTCTCTTTTGCCTTCCTCTTCTTCTTTTTTAAAAGAAATTAACTAAAATAATGTTTAAATTAAAAATTATATTTACATCAAAATGACGTTGTTTTAATCTTGTTTTTAATTTTTTACCTATGCCGATGCCATGTAAAATAGAGAAAATAATAAATAAAGTCATATCAACATTTTCTATTAATCAAATTTAATGGAATTAACGAAAATATTTAATTACACCAATTCAATAAGTTTTAGAACTCATTTATACATTCGTGACATGTTTTAAAGCTTTTAAAACACTAATCTCTTAATTTTTTGACCACTTCACAATTACAAACCAATGTAATTTTCCTTGAAGTTACGTGAGCTTTGATGGTGATATTGGTTGAAAACTAGGCTTTTGGAGTTTGGAGGAGGGTTTTGTTTACTTATAGTAAAGATTAATGAGTTGCGAACAAGGTAAGAACCGGATTTGCATGTCAAAAACATGCCATGCCTCGCGAGGGAAAAAGAACTAAAATCGCTAGCTTCAATGTCGAGTGTCCTAAAGCTAAGATGCTGTTGAAGCTTATCTTTTCCCCAGAAGGGATTAGATGAATAGAGAGTCCATTCAATTCGGGATAGGACGTGAGGCTACTTAGCCTATGGAGTCGTTATTGATCACGCAAAAACAATAGACAAAGCGATAATGATGCTTACCGCCATTGATTAGACGCGTCTGCTCACTTGAAATTCTGTCTATATCTGCCCAAGAATCTTCCCAGAGGCCAAACGACAGAAAAGCAAACGCACTGTCAATCATCACATCGATGGCCCGCCCACAACCCACTGCGGCGTGCAAAACGACGCTGCGGTTCATTTAGCACGAGACTCCGTCCGAAAAGAGCACGGGCGAGATGAATCAATCTAATAATCAAAGAGCTGAAAGTGAGAGTTCTGTAAAGATGGCGCACGGAAACCTGAATTACTCAGCATCATTGCTCACGCTTGTGCACTAGTGAATCACATGCGGGTTGCAATAGCAGATAAGGATGTAACTTTGAATGTAATAATGGATTCTAATAAGTGTAAGTAAACAACTAATTACGTAAAGAACTTGACACGCGTAATATGAATTTCTACCGTGAAAGGAGCGCTCCAACGCACTTGGAATCTAACATACGTCATGTGAATTCCTCACCGTAAATTGAGTACTTCGATGGATCGAGTTCATCATCTCAAAGTTGTAGAGATGACACGTATTCTTTTATGTTTTTGGTGACACGCCACGTTCAAGTTCTGACTAAAGGGCATTGAATCGCTTTCTTGTGCCGTGAGATTTTATGAGTGCCATAGTGATTTTGCTCGTAATTAGGCACTTGATCGTACAATCTGTTTTGTGTGCACGTTGATTAAAGAGGTCATGTCGATGTCTAAATCTTATCGTCTTCCCTTAGTTGAACGTTTCTTACACTAAACGGGCAAATGTTGCTGCTGGGAGAGCAAACAAAACAACGGACACAGATTAGATCAGCGCGTTACAAGTCATCCAATCAATTCGATTCCTAAAATCATGGCATCTTCAGCATTCGACGTATCAACAATGCCTATCGGACAACACTAGCCATCGCGTTAGTACAATGGGACAGCTTAGGGAAGTCGTGAATAATGTCAAGTCCCACCGCGCTAGAAATTTCCGAGGGCATGTACATATCTACGGATTAGACACCTAAGCGAGCATGCAATCATCGATTGATGTTGAACTAGAAAAGAATCATGGGAAATACAAAGATTTTTACATTCTTAAACCTCGGATGATTGTAGAAACTAGCATGGACTAGTTAAAAACGCAGATCCAAACAATATACACACTCAGTGTTTCTGTAGCATCGGATTTCCACACCTCAGCTTATGATTAACAGAAGAACTTGTATAGTTTCAAGATACGTGTTCGACTCCGTTGCACTCTTTTATGAAACGATATGGAAGGTTCGAGCATGTCTTTTTGGGAGTTCAACCCTTGTGCTTCAAGCTATGCATTCCCGATTGTACTTTAATCGTTTGCATCTCGTTCTAGGATCGGACAACCTGATTAAATTACTGGAAACCTGCCTTTCCTATTGGATTTGAGCTTGTTTTCTAATGTTGACAAAGGTTTGCGTAGCAGATGCAATTCTTTCCTAATTAGTGTCAATGATTGATATGCTGGTTTTTCCTCCATAAAGCAGGAAGACAACTTGAGTTTTGAAAAGGAAAGACCGCCGGCAAAGTGGAAATCCTGCTCGCCATACTTATTTGTTTATTAATAATCTTGTGATTGTAGTTAACGCACGACATAATGCGTGATCCCGTGGGATTAACTTGTCTTGGTATGGCGATCATGACACTTCATTTGCTTCTGTTTTTCAGGGTATGATAGCCGGTCATGCTCTTGTTGACAAAACCAGTGGAGTGTCCCGAAAGGCATGCCAAAAGGAAACGAAAATGAATAATCGACGGCAAGGAACATAAAATACATGGGGTGTGTGCTGGAGAGCCTGCGAAACTTGCGAACCCTACAAAGTGATTACGGTTCCCGGTGGGGTAGCTTCTGATGTGGGTATTAGAGCTCGCAGGACAGATTTCAAGAATCTGAAATTTCGAAACAGGCCATAACACCCTATAGCCGCTGTACACCCTGCTCGTGTACCCCGTATAGGGGTACCCTATAGAAAGGCACAAGGTATTATGTATGTATTCCTTAGTTAAATACGAGGGTACGTAATTATGTATCGTTGTCTCTTTTTCTCTATGAAAGAGTAACGTCTAGATTTGTGAAAGCTTTAATAAATTAACGATCTCCAATCCCATTATCAAAAACATATCTTTAACTCCACTTCACCCTCCTTCTCTCAATAAAGTGGCGGTTGGCTTTCATGGAAACTCGTATTCGAATTAGGGTGGAAACTTATTTATATATTTGTTCTTTTTGTATACTTTTGACGTCATAATCATTGTAAGATTATGTCACTATTAGACATGAACGAATTTCACTATGTCATCCATATTTTATGTGTTAAATGTTAAATACAGGGAATTTTGGTGTACTTGTCGGTTCTACAGCTTCTAAGGGGGTTCCAAAAACTTATAATAAGTTCGTGGGATAAAAATCCTTTCCACCCTGAAACCTGAACACTTCGAATAAATACCACCTGGAAGCAGCCACGGGATGACAATGCTTCGTGTTCTAAGAATCTAGAGATATAGCTAACATCACATCGTTTCATTTCACATACCGTACTATATTAAATTTGAGGGTAACAAGTGATTTGTGTTCCCACAAGAGTCCGACAAGGCGAGGCACAGCCGCACGCAAAATGCCTTGATTGTCGGAATACATAGGCTAGTCACATTTCCCAATCTTATCATTCGGCTCCCCTCGGAAAATGACTCGATGGAACCTCGATTGTGCATTGCGATTGATATTGTGCCTTATCTAGTTTGTAATAAAATGAGATCATTAGCCAAATTTTTGGGACTAAACCCTAAAGTCGAAATCATAAATTTCACATATGGGGTCAATAACTATAGAAATTAAATGTCCGATGCTTGTTCATTAGATGTTTTATCAACAATGACATTGGCATGGGCTTACGAATTATAATCCGTACGAAGCCTACATTATATTTTGTGGCTGAATACTATGAACAAAAAGATATTAAGACAATTTTACGGTTCATAGACTTATCAAAATATGCCATAAATCCATGTCTTAACCCATGAGTTAAGTCATTATATGGGTTAATTATATTTAATAAATGGGTCATAAAGAAGCTTAGAATAGTAAAGCTCAAAAAATATGGATGTTAAATGAGTTAACAGTTTATCCAAACTCAAACCATGTTCATGACTTTCTCATTAACCTCTATGAGAAAATAATAATTTTTTTGGATTATTCCAAGTTTAGAAAAGTGTTGGTGAGCTTGCAAGATGGGCCCAAATTCACCCTTATTAAAAATATCAAGACTACTTCTATTTTTCCCCATTATTTTTTATTTTTATTGATATTGTAAGTTTCGTCTATTATTCATTGGATAATTGTTGGAGTATGTCTTTCCTTTATTACTTTTGGATATTCTAATCTTATTTCTTGTCATTCGAATTCATGATTAGCATAAATCATCTTATTTAATATCTTACTTCTATTTAATTAAAATTTCAATTCCTCCACGTCCTTTGTTGTTGTGATTTTATAAATTCACTACCAAGTACTAATTTTCTCCTATTCTTTATTGTGAATTGAAAATTTTATGCAATGTTAAAAGCTAATTCTTTAGCTTCTCATAGTTGAAATAGAGATTTTATCCAAATAATATATACACATGAAGAGCTTAAAGTGAACTAAATGAATATAGATCTTCATAGGTTAAAGTGGGAGAAAATTGTCCAAAAATTCCTGAACATATTACATTTTTACCAATTCAATCTAAAACATTTTTATATGCCAATTGAATCCAAAATCTTTTTCACATTTTGTTGACTAAGCCAATGGAGTGTCCAAAAAGACATGCAAAAAGGAAACAAAAAATGAATAATCGGTGGCAAGAAATGTAAGTAGAGAGCCCGTGCAACATGCGGACCCTGCAAAGTCATCACGGTCGCAAGTCGGGTAGCTTTCGATGTGGGTATTAGAGCTTGCGGGATAGATTTCAAAGTCTGAAATTTCGAAACGGGCCAGACCACCCTGTAGCCACCGAACACCCCGCGCGCTATATCTCGTAAAGGGGCACCCTATAAAAGGTACAAGGTACCATGCCTCTATTCCTTAGTTAAATACGAGAGTAATCATGCCTTTTTCTCAATGAAATGGCAGCATCAAAATTGGTGAAAGCCCTGATAGATCAACGATCTCCAATCCCATTAAAAAGACAAATCTCTTAACTCCACTTCACCCTTCCTCTCTCTATGACGAGCTTGGCTATGTATATGAGTTACAATATCGTCCATGGTCTCAATAAAGTGGGGTTGGCTTTTACGGAAACTCATTCAAATGAGGGGTGAAGCTGAATTATTTCTTCTTCTTCTTTTTGTACTTTTGACGTTATACTCATTGTAAGATTATGTTACTATTAGACATGAACGAATTTTCCTATGTAATCAATATGTTTTGTGTTGAATCTTTAATGTGTTAATAACTACAACTGGGACAAATTTTTATTCAATGAAAACCTTTTTTTTTGAAAATACAGGGAAGTTCAGTGCACTTGTTGGTTCTACAGGTTTTAAGAAGGTTCCAAGAACCAATTAAGGACCCTTTCCCTCCCTAGAACCTGCAAACCTCAAATAAATACCACTTGTAGATAGCCACGAGATGACAATGTCGTGTTCTAAGAATCTAGAGATATAGCTAATAGCACATCGTTTCATTTCACATATCGTACTATATTAAATTATGAAAGTGACAAGTGATTTGTCTTCCCACAAGAATTCAGCAAGGGGGACACAACTGCATGAGAAATGCCTGATCGTTGGGTTACATAGGTTAATCACGTTTCGCAATCTCTTTACTCAACTCCCCGCGGAAATGACTTGATGGAACGTTGATTGTGCATTGTGATTGATATTGTGCCTTATCTAGTTCGTAATAAAATGATATCATTAACCCAACTTTGAGGACTTGACCCTAAAGTCAAAATCATAAATCACATCAGTGAGCGCCAATAACAATAGAAATTGGATGTGTGGTGCTCATTCGATAAATATTTCATCATCAATGACATTGGGATGGGCTTGAGAATGATAACCCATCTGCAACCTATACTGATAGATCATAAATATCTCCTAAACCCATCTCGGTTATATTTTGTGGCTAAATGTTATAAAGATACTAGGACATTCTACAGTTTTAGACTTGTCAAAATGGGTCGTAGACCCATTTGTTAACCCATATATGATAGATTAGTTATATGGGTTAGTTATATTCAATAAATAAGTTATAAATGGATTTGAAATGACAAAGCCCAAAAAAATATTGATGTTAAATGGGTTCAAAGTTTACCAAAACCTAATTCACATTTGTGACTCTCTCTTCAACCTTTACGAAAAATGACATACTCCTTGTATTGTTCCAAGTTTAGAGAAGTTTTAGTGAGCCTGTAAAAATGGGCCCAACTTCACCCTTATTAAATAGAAGGCTTTTTTTCCTCCATTAAGTTTTATTTTTATTAATCTTATAAGTTTTGTTTGTTAGTTATTGAGAAGTTATTGGAATATATATTTTCTTGGTTGCATTTGGCATGGCTGTATTTATGCAATATCCTAATCTTAGTTCTTGTCATCGCAATCCATGGCCAACATAAATTATCTTACTTCCATTTAATTAAAATTGCAATTTCTCCATATTATTTGTTGCTATGATTTTATAAATTCACCACCAAATACTAGTTTTGTCTTATTCTTCATTGTTAATCAATAAAAAAATTGAAAATTTTATACAATGTTGAAAGCCAATTCTTTAGCATTTTATAGTCGAAATAGTTTATCCAAATAATATATATACATGAAGAGCTTAAAGTGAACTAAATGGATATAAATTCTCATAACATTAGATTACCTATGGAAGTATTTTAGTAACATGGACCAAGTCAGGTACAAGCTAGGTCAAGTATGGATCACTATATTTGTATTACGTGTTAATAGGTCAAAATAGGTTAAATAAGTTAACTTAAATCAGACCATTTCCAATCCAACCCAACCTACTCGTTTGACGGCCCTAATAGTTCTAACCAAATAATCAATTTTTTGGTGTTGGTGGAATTTTTTATAGAGTTGGTATTTGTCAAAGAAAAACTATTGCTAAAAAAGTTACCAATTACCTTATTTTTTAGTGACTTGTTGGTAACTTATATACAATTTTATGAAATTACCAACTCTTTTGATGGCTTGCAAATCACTAACTTTTCTTATATTTTATCAGATTTTTGCTTACATTTCTTGCTACCGTCTTTAACTTACTAGTCCTATATGAATTTACCTATCTTTATTTGAGTCATTACCAAAAAAATTTCTGATCAAAGCACAAATTAATTTTGAGTTACCAACATTTATTTGTGCAACCCACTAGCTTTTCTCTTATTAAGTTACCAATTAGTTTAGGTTTATCAACTCCTATTTGTGTTACTTACCAATGTTCACTTGTTTTTTTCTTAAAATTTTTCAAACTTTTATATTAAGTTACCAACATTTACTTGTGTTACTTTTTTTTTGGGGGGGGAGGGGGTTGTTACTTACCTACCAATTAAATTGACCAACTCCTTTTTTTGGCCAGATTTTACAAGGTTGCAGTTAACAGTTTTTCGACTATACTAATATTTTATTGAAGTTTTTGTGTAGTGTGATTAGTTAAGTTCAACTTTTTGTGAATGCATGTCTGCTAAATCTCAAATCTGTTGCAGGTTTTTAGACTCAAAATCAGGCCAATGGTCTGAATCTCCAAACTTAAATGCGACCTCATAAAATCTGGGCAAGCTGGAATTGTTTACACGCCCATGCGATTCACTCTTTACTACATTTATATATATACTGATTTATAAAATTGATATATCAAGCGATGTGATGAATCATTACAAGGACGTTGGACATGACTGGCTTTGTTTTTTTAACAAGCATTTGTTAAATGATGCCACTTATAGTCTTTTGACATATGTACAAACTTTTATTCTCTATGCTATAGATTCTTTCCAAGACAACTAGAAATTATGCTGGATTGTCCATTTCTCAAGGATAACACTTCAAAGGAACGCTAAAATGGTACGATGTGGCTCGTCGAATCTCGACGGCCAATTTCCCGGAAGGCATGCAACTTTTCTTAATAGTTATGGCACGCACTGTAAATTTGGTGAAGGCATGGCAACATGACACATTATAGAATAGTGGGCAACCTTCAAATGTGTCTCAAATTTCAAAGAGTCAAATACAAATGCTCACCATCAAACAAACATAACCCTGAATACCCCACAAATCAACAAATTTCAACAGATAAGAGCGATGAAAATTGAACAAACATGACAATTGACGAGTGGAAATGAAATAATCAACTCCTTAAACCTCCTAAAACACCAAATAACCCAAATCTAGTAATAAAAACGCATCATGGCTGCAAAAGAAGCCATGGCCAATGGACTCATGAAAGCCGCAACTGCAACCGATGAGGTTCCCATTGCCGTTCCTGAGGAAGCACTCGAGAGCGGGGAAGCATAAGGAGAGAGGCCGCCTGCGCCAGCCTGTGGAGGGTTGGCGATGGAAGGAGGAGTGGAGATTCGGTGAGGAGACATCACGTCGACGATCAAGCGCTGGCCGTTCTTGCAGTGATTGGTCGCCCCGCTTATGAAGTAAAAGAAACCGGGCTTGTCGAGAGTGAACGTGCTGTTCCCGTTGTTGAAGGCCGCGACGGGATTGCTGGTGTTGCAGTGGTAGTAGCTCCATTTGTCCACCACCAGAACCGAGTCATTCTTGTACTCGAAATCTTCAAATTATGAGAAACCGATCAGTTGACGACGAAACTACACTTAACTCCACAAACTCAAGAGGCAATAGCTCCGTACTTACTCTTATGCTACTCATTTTATAATATCGACTCCAACAAGACGAACTTTCGACTAAAAATGCTCCCTGCTTTTCTGGAGTTCAAAGTTGTTATAGCCATTTCTCGGGATATCAAGCTAAAGTTTGCACCTTTTATCGTGATAACAAGTGAGATCTATTAAACAAAAAATTTCGTCCCTTCAGGTAATGTTAAAGACCTGCTTTCTCATGGTACGCATATTTGAAAGCTCATCGACAAATTCTCAAATTTGCATGAACAAGAGTTTAGGATTAGCTTTCAAAACCCTAGCTCTAACATCTGCAAATTCACTCACATCTTTCTATGATCAAATCTCTTCCATTTGACTGAATCTTCCCATACGTTCTTCACTCGCATGAGTAACAACCCCACATTGTCATCGTCTAAAAAGAAAAAACAGAGAAGAAGAGAAGGAAGAGAAGAGACTCACTGAGAGAATCTCCAACGCGGAACCTGTTCCTCGTAGCCCAGTCGGAGTAAAGCGAGGAGTTGAGTTCAGCAGGTTCGTGCCAGCCTTCACCGCCGCCCACGCGGAACTCCCTCGCAGCTTCGACCTTCGCCTCCATGGCGACTCCTCCGACAAGAACGAGAGCGGCGAAAACAGCGAAGAGCCGATCGCGAAGTCCCCAAGCAGACGCCATTTTCATACGGCTCTTCCACGAACTTCCGGGCGAGATAATGACGACGACGAGAGAAGTAACCGTGCATGAGAGCTTCGTCCAGTTTGGAGCGAGCGAAAGGAGAGGGTACGATTTTATAAGCAGGGTTCGGTTTTTTTTTTTTTTTTCCTGATGAACGTGGTAGAGAGAGCAGGGACGTGGCGGTTGGCGGCGGTTGATCGTGGGGAGGGTGGTCACTGGTCAGAGTCAGCTTCTTCGTCAGTCAAACAGAAGGAGGAAGTTTCTTTCCTCTCGTGTCCACGTGTCCTTTCATGAGGTGATCGGCAACGACGGGGCCGTTCCTAGGAGCGGCCAGTGCTGAGCTGGCCCATGACGGGGTCGTGCCACGCCCGCTCGTGGGCCACGGGCACGGCACACGGGGCCGGCCCAGGACCGCCCATGATGGAGGTCCGTAGCTTGGCTCCCGAGTCGGGTCGGGCCCGGCCCATTCTTCGTCGCGATCGAACCGTTGGATTTGGATCCGATAGGCCGAGAGCGTCGTTGACAAGTGACAGCGACATCAAATGGTGGGCGACTGACCCGTTAAGCAACTAGCCGTTGGAATCCAATTCCCAGGGGACAAAAAGAACCATTTTGGAGAGACATCCTGAATTTGCAAAACGAATGTATCAAGAAGAGAATGGAAATTGTTAACTCCCTATGCTCAACTGTTTCTCGGATCCTTTAAAATGTCTGATTCATTGTTGGGCCGAGACTTCACGGGACACATAAGTAATGTGGAGATATGGATGCGCACCATGTTAACGAACAAGAACACTTGTATAGATGGGTTCGAGGGTCCGTTTATAAACAGGACGAGGAGGCAAGGTTGGTGGATCTTACCTGAGTGACGAGCAATGTCCTCGCTCTCAACATGTCAAATAACATTGATTACTCTTCATCCGAGGCATCAATAAAAATTCAAGAAGATTTTCGTACGAATAGAAATCAGAGGGAATTGGAAATGAGTCTGACACTCACATTATCCGCTCACTAGTAAAATCGAAATTTTTATCTTTTTTTAATAAAGCTAGAAGACCTTGTCTTATACGTCACTATAATTTGAGGGAGATATGCAAAATAAGATCAATAAGCTGTATTAAGATCTCTTAGTGCACGAGGGACGTGGAACTATGGGTCTATTCAGACCCACTTAAGCCCAAATCCAAGTGGGTTTTATTTTCTCAAACCATTCCAAAACCGTAATAAAAGAAATTTAGATAACCCATATACCGCCCCGATCCATTGAAAACGAGTTAAAAAGTGGATCTACAACCCATATTGCCATTTTCGTTGGAACCTAATCAAGCTTCAAAAGCATGAAGCCTTGGTAGGTGTTGAAGGAGAAGGGATGGATTGCAAGAGATGGTGACTTAGCTAGCATTCGCTTTGCCTGAGTGATAAATGGACGCTCCAGGCAAATCTAATGCTACAAAGACGAGCATTGGGTCACACTAAACTTGTTCATCGAAAATGACATAGTTTCTCTCTTTATTCCTTGGAAACAAAAAAGTAAACTTTTTTTCACTTCTTGTTTATATTAAAATTTTATTTCCTAGCCACTAATCTATTCTGAGGAATAGAAAAATTAACTGATGTATACAAATGGATTTCTGTATTTTTTTTCTATTACGAAGAATAAAAGAATAGAAAAAAATTACAAAATTACAAAATAAGTCCAAGCGTACAAAGATAGGAGATAGGTGCAGGGAGCGATGGCAAAACCCTTAATTAATCCAAGGACTCGTGTCCAAAATCGCTTTATAAAATGATATTTTATTCCTCTGAATCCTTGAATATGATTATATGACCCACTTATTCGAATTTTCAGGTTATCATGATTCTCTTTTGCAAAGCAATCGCGTATGATCTTTATATCCCTGACATTGCTCTCAGTGGCCGGAGATGATGCATTTTTAAGGGAGTTTGTCCATGTGCCTGTGCTACAACCTAATATGTGTCGGTCGGTAATACGAAGATCCACTTATATCTGTAATTTTCACCCCACATACAAAACAAGCAAAGACCCATAAAATGTACCAAGAGAACTAGCTGCACTAAAAGTACATATGCTTCACAAGGGACGATCGCTTCGGCCGATTCGATCGAGGCGCGAAGCAAATTCAGCTACCAGTCTTCTAACTGAGGAAGGAGAATAGCATGGGGGAGCTGATCGAGTCAGCATTTGGCTAGCCAGATGACGTCCAGGACGACCGAGGTCGCGAGCAAGATGCAGCTGAAGAACGTGAAGGCGATGGAGACGGTGACGTGGTCGCAGAAGCTGTGGAGGGGCTTGCAGAAGTTGGGGAGCGCCGTGTGCCGTATCCCCGTGCGGTTCAGGTTGGTGACCCCGGAGGCGGCCGATCCGGCGCTCGTCAACGCGTAGGCCAGCACCTGGTCTCCGGCGAACACGAGCCACGCGTGGCTCCTGGAGGGGATCGCCGACGATTTCCCGAGTAGCCTCGAGACGCAGATGAGCAGCTGCAGGAACGAGTGGACCGCGACCGCCCCCGAAACGCCGGCCAAGTACCTGGATCAATGCCACGAGTAAATCGACTCGGACTCGGAGCAGCACGTGGCGTCCTCGACGCTAAGAAAATTACCCGACAAAGATAAAATTCGCAATGTAAAACGATGTACGTAAGCTCTGATTTACGCTTCTCAGGAAAAGAAATTTCGACAGACTTCCTAATCATGCAAATTTCTGCCAAAAAGAAAGCAGCACGCCAGTTTAGTGAGCTATTGTCACCCAACGACATGGTCAACACCATACGAATGAATCGACAGTAAGAAAATTTCTGTTGGGTCATCGACATGGGTTGAAGCCAAGGATGTTTTCTCCTTTTTTCTTTTGGCCTTTTCGTGGCTTTTCCCAGAAGAGGACAAGGATGTCCTAAGGGTAGAGACACGCTACCTGCTCACGGGTTCTCTTTGCTATTCCTCGACACCTTATTTCTTGAGGAGTACCTTTCTTCAGCTGATTGACGGCAAAGCTTCACAAGTCGCAACATGACAAAACGAGGCAGGACAAAATTTCTCCGGTTCGGTCGGTCAGCTTCCTCGCAGAATCCCAGTTCAAAGAACCAAAAACGAGAGAGAGAGAGAGAGAGAGAGAGAGAGAGAGAGAAGTCTGCAAGGAGGAATAAGTCTGCAAGCATGGTTGCACTTTGTGACAGGAGTAGCAGTGGCTTTGGACGGTGATTGAGACGTCTCACCAAGAAGAATAAAAAATGAGACAGAACACTCAACCGAGACTCCAGTGTTTGTATGACTATTGAGAAGTTGATGTTGGAGGAGATGTTGCTTGAAATCATTTCTGTTTAGATCCTTTGCATTAGATTAAGAAAGATCGGTGACCTACAACTGACCCATGTGCAAAGGAAATGGACCACCCATTGACTTTTTCTGCATGCGGTGATGTATTAAGAACGAGAGAGATTTCCCATCATTTTTCTTGAACTTGAACTGTTCAACAAAAACCCCGAAACCTTTCGCTCCCTATACTAACATGGGTATCCGCAATCAAGAAAGAGAGAGAGAGAGAGAGCGGCGTACTCGAAGGAGTTGGAGAAGGACCATTTGGAGTGAACGGGGAACTGGAAGCCGTAGATGACGAGGACGCTGTGCTGTTCCGCGGTGACCATGAACGAGAACGCTGTCAAGGAAGCCGCCATGCACATCGCCCTCAAAATTGCATGCATGACTTCGGCTTTCCAGCCGGCGCCTTTCAGGCCCGGCGCCCCCGCCGCCTCAAGGGACCCGTTCATTGTTGCGCCTTGGCCAACAGCGGCCATTTTTGTCTCCGGCAGCTGCAGCGCCACCTCTGGTTGCGTCAGCTTCTGTCCGTTGAACATCTCTCTCTGTGAAGAACAATGGTGGTGCTGTGCGTCTGTGTTGCGAGAGAGAGGGAGAAAGAAAGAGACTGCGTTTGGGAGTGTTTAAAAGAAGGGCAAAGAGAGTGAGCTTATGTATGCTAATCTTCCCAGGAATATGGTAAAAGAAATTCCATGGGCAAATGTCTTGTTTGGAAAAATATATATATTGTTTAGAATTTGGTTGATGGCTATGTGATGATTTAACTTGATACGGAGAGATCCGCCGGATCATGTGAACCCTATGTGGGACCCATGTCTAATGATCCAAAAACAAGCTAGCATTGCATCAACTCATCTTTTCGTATCAACTTTCAAGCCAGTTGGATTTCATGAACTCCATCCTTTACATCGTCAGGGCCGATGACCAAGTGGGGTGGTGAAGGTCACGATTGACCGTGCTGAAATTGGAAAACATATTCTATGACCATAATATGAAATGATCTTGAGTCGACCGACTATCGGATACCATATCAAACACCATCTTAGTCACATGGGAAATAGCGATGTATTAGCTAATTACCTAACCCTAATTTATAAGCTTTTGAATGTTTTGAAAAATCGTTAAAAGTTGTGATATTATATGATTAGCATGGATGTAATACTATATAGCATTTGATTTTTAGTTTTTTTTTTGTTGTTGTTGTCATGTGGTGAAATCGTAGATTCATGTGGTTTTGCTTTAGATCTTATTTATATACCACGTAAATTGGCCATAAGAGGATGAGTAAATTTTCGTGACATTCCTGTTTTCCAGGGGGGAAATGACAATAAATATCAATATAATACAAAATGCAGGAACCGGCAACTCCCGGGCCCACGGCCGATCCGGCCAACGGGCAGCTTGACACGTGGCAAAATGCGGTGATTTGAACGCCCGTGAGTGCACAGGAGAATTAGAATCGATGCCTTCCTAGGCAATTGTTTTGACCCGGAAGAAACAGAAAGACGTGGGTGAAAAAGATCACAGGACGCACATTCCACCAGGTGAATTTATCTTTATAAGCCCCCTATTGGTTTTGGTCACTCGACTATTTGAAATCCCCATGTTTTCGCAAAAAATTATTTTTGGGAAAACGTATTCCAGCGTTAGAATTACCTAAAAAAAATCAAAGGAAAATTTATATTTAAATTCAGGGAAATAACTATTATTTTTCAAAAATTTGATATCATTTTATATCGGCGCTTAAACGAAAGACTCTACGTTTGAGCATAGGAACCTCGACGGCCCATTCCCAAGTCCACCAAAGTCAAGCCCACAACCAAAGAGGCTAGGCACGGATCCCCGGCACCTAAGCTCGAGTCTACAAGGCCCGAGTCAAGACCCTTGATGCACATGCTTTGTATCCCAACGCTCAAACCCAAGTCCATCGAGGCTACACTTGGGTTTATAGAGGCTTGAACCTAGGACCTAGGCGCTCAAGCTTGGGTCTTCAATGCCAAAGCTTGGGTCAATTGAGGCGTGACTTGGGACCTCATGCCTTGCCCGAGTCCTTTGTGTCGGTACGCCAAACTCATCAATGTCAAGTCCAAGACCCTAGTGCCAAGGCCAAGATCTCCAACACTTGGGCTGGGTCCATCGAGCCTAAGTGCATAACACTTTAGCTTCGAGGTCCTAGACCAAGCACCAAGGACATCCACTTGGCACTTGACCTTTGTGAACTTGGACCAAAGCATCGGGGATCCAACACGATTACAAGCTTGGCCTTTACAGACTTCGCCCTACCTTATAGAATGGCACAAGCACCGATGTCCCAAACTCACTCTCTATGAAACAAGGCATAGACTTCAGGATCCTTGACTCAAGTGTTGTCGAGGAGCCAAGCTCAAGCACTAAGATCTCGGCCCAAATTTTGTGGACCTAGGACTCATGCTCAACCCTAGGCCCACTGAGGCTAGACCCGATTTCACATAAGTTAAGTCTATGACCTAAGTGCCCATGCCTGAGTCACTAGCACAGAGTAGTTAATGTCTATTTAGAAAAATAAAAGTAGATTTTCCTTTTCAACGATGGAAATTTTTTTCAAATTTCAATCAAACACCAAAAATTATTATCATTTTCTTGGAAAATGACTTCTTGCAAAATATTTTCTAGAAATGTCAAAGTTTCTACGAAACAAACCAATATGAAAAATCTATCTCAATATCAATATGTTTTAACTTTTCTAATCGAATTCTGCTACTTAAAAGTTTTCTAAGCAAGACTCTTTCACTTACACAAATTACGTAACCAAATCTCTCGACACAAAATTCGATTAATTCCAACTGATGTGGTTGTCGGAGTATGCTGGAGTTTGAGTGGATTAGTTGTTGCCTAAATGGACATCAGAGGAGCATGGAAAGTGAATGAACAAAATTTTTATTTTATTTCGTTTTTCCTTTTCTTGACTATTCACTACTCAAATTGGATTTCTACGTAGATAACGTTTAATCCACGTTACGTTTCGGCAACCTCCAATGGTCACACCAATTAGAATTGGTCGGATTTTGTGCGGAGAGGACTTCATCAGACATTTCTTGCTAGTGAAAAAATAAGACAAATGGAAAGTACACAAACTCGGCTAAAGAATTAGTAAAAAGCATCGGGTCGAAAAGTAAAACTTTTATCTTAAAGTGAGTTGTGCTCATTTGTTCCAGCTAAATTGAATGGAATAAAAAGTGAAAATGTGAAAACATTTGGATTGCGTGATTCACTTTATTTGCAAAATTTGAGTCTTTTTGACAACGAAGGTTGACATATTGCTGCGCTTCTAGACGTACGCTACAATTGCAATGATGGCAGCGTAGGTGCATGCTCTAGCATCTTAGGCAGCAACAGTCGGAAGATCTGACCCCTACTTTTTATCTTTTTGCTTCTTTTTCCAAATGGATTGTTTCAATAAATTCTAATGACTTGTCATATATGGTCGTAAGAGGAAGGCTCCAATTTCAGCTTGCGAATTGGGCTTTCCCCCTTATATGGGCCAGAAGGCCCACGAGGACAGCGAAGGCAGGGCCACCTTCGAGGCCCAAATACCTCTCCATAAGCCACATTCACATACCTTGGGAAGAACAATGGACGAGACTAATGCCTGTCTTCTGAAAATCTCCGACCACATGGCAGATTTTTGGTCATTTTGGACCTCGCATTTTGTTTGGGACGTGATTCGGTCGGGCTGGTTGTTTTTTTCTTAGACAGATATGCCTTCTTTTTACCAGCATATAATCACCAATATACTAAATTTTCTCAATAAAAACAAAAGAAAAAAGAAGAAGTGAAGAGGAAAGCTGGAGTCCATTGGGAATTGGGGTACCTATCTCAAGGGGGCGAAGGCCATCATTGCTCTCCAAGGTGCCTATGAACTCATCCTCTAGATTGCCTTCCTTCAATCATCCTCTCCTTCCAAGAAGCCAACTCATGTTAAAAAATTGCATTTTTCAGTTTTGTTTGCTTAAAAAAAAAATCAAAATTTAAAAAAAAAAAATCATTTATATCACTTAAAATCAATTAGTTATTGAAAAATATCTTCATTATCAACCGACCATTTATTTATAAACATTTTTCTGACTAATATACCCTGAAATTATTTTTTAAATCATTTATTTTTCGCATAATAAATATTGCTTTTCATATTTAATCATTCGAAAAATATATATTGCACTTTTTTGCTTGCCAATTGCTTTTTAATTGTCGTCTTATGTTTTTTGGGGGGAATTGACGAGGAGGGTCCGCCTGATTGTCGCCGTTTCGTTCGTGATTTTTGGCAGCCAACGACATATTTAAGGAAAAAAAAAAGGGGGGGGGAGGTAATTGACATAATTATTACATACATCGAGTGTTCCCCTTTTCCCTTTTTCCGCAGCTCCTTCCGCCTCAATTTTCAAAATTCAACGCCACGTGTTCATCGTTGAACCGCTATACAGTAGCCCCCTGGACTTTATCGTATTTCCAAAACGGGCCCGATACTTTTGCCCGCGGGGGCCTCGCGCCCGTGGCGCGGCCGCGTAAATCCCCGACCGCGACCAACCCTGCCTCATCGGGTTCCACCTCAATATGGCGTATGAAAGACAGTTCATTATGTCCGCCGATAAGTTTCATGTGAATTCCATCAAATTTTAAGGTTCGGTTCAAATACAATTTATTAGCTTTTTTTTTTTATTAGGGTTGGATGACACATTTGGCAAATAAATTAAATATAATCTAGTCGCCTCGTTTCTTAAAATATATTCCGAACAAGACATGATAGGAAACCAAAGAGAAAAAAAAAAGAGTTTTGGAGTTGTGATTTTTGTTCATATTAATAAGATACATGAATATTGTGCATAAAGTCTAAAACCTATTATACGACAGTCAATTTAATCGTAAATATTAGATTTTATCAATTTAATCTTAAGTTTTTTTTACGATTATCAATATAGTTAGCGTTGTGTTGACAACTATCATGATTATTTAAAATTGTTCCAAATTTTTTGTTTTGTTTTTTTTTTCTTTTTGACCTTGTGGCTTAGAACTAGGAAAAAAGAAAATGAAATAAAATATCAACAAAGATTGTAAAAATTGTCACGGTTAGTGTCAAGTATGGCTTATCTACAATGTCATATAAGACAGATAACGTCAATATTAATGATTTTCAACAAAATTGATCAAAATAACTAAATTGGCAAATAATCAAAAGATCTATAACTAAATTAGCAAATCATTAAAGATTTATCACTAAATTTACATAATTAAAATGTTTAAAACTAAAAATATTTAAGATATAATAAATTTATGACTTTTTGATAATTATCTCGTTTACAATGAAGCCAATCAAGCCTTCTAGTGCAATCACTATAAGTGCACGATATGGACAATTTTCATCTTGTTTAAGTTGTATCCCGATCATCAGATGCAATCTACAGTGTCTCTCTTGATAAATTTATTTTCTTAATATTTTAAGTGAATTTGGTAATCTCCTCGCATCATGTAATTGTGTTTTTTTTGTCATCGCGAATTCCAGCTCTTTGTTTCGTAATTATTTTAGTTATCTGCGACCTTTTGTCCCCTTCTTTTTTAATCTTTTTTCTTTTTTCTAATGATGTCCAGTGCTTTAGAGCTATTTATTTCTCTTTTTCATTTTTCAACATTACAAATTTGTCATGCTAGCATTACATGCGTATAATGAAGGACGTTATTGAAGAAATGATTTAACTTCACATAATTTAGCATTAAATAAAAAAAAGCATCGTTGACACAAAAAATTGTCCAAGTGTTGTAGTTGATAGCTTAGTCAACGAAAACCTACGAGATATGTGGTAGGAGCATAAAATAGTTGTGTCGAGAATAATTAGTCGACGTGATATAATCGACTGATAAGGAGACTTAGTTTAGTTGTCAGAGGTTTAACGAGAAATAGTCAAGTGTCGGAATAAAGACTGATAAACGAGGAAGATTGATGTGACTAATGGGGAAAAATGCACAATGTAATCATAAAGATCGTAGAATTAATATAACAGTCAATACAACGAAGTCGATGTGATTATTAGAATACCAGATATAATGCAACATTTTATAATTGCATATAGGACGAGGGATTCATGTAACGTTGATCGTGAGTTATAAATACACTCAAGTGTACTATTTGTAAACCATCTCGATTAATCACACAACTCGATATTTTTATCTTATATTTACCGCAACCTACATCGTTAGCATCAATTGCTCCCGACGTTCATACTTTAATATATTATCACATAAAGGATCCTTCATATCCTTTGTCAATTCCTTTGTCACACTTGAAATATATTTATATGGTTTCTTTCGTGAAATAAGTACATTGCATTATTTACTTTCTTTCACAGTAGCCCATATATATATATAAATACATATAATACATATTTACGTTATGACTTCAAAAGTTATATAAAGGTCAAAAGATGGAATTATCTTTTGTATAAATACGGAATTTACGTTGGGTAAAACAGCTAGAGGGCAGGCAAATCATTCCTTGCTCGGTAGCGTCGAGCCTGATGCAGACAAAGTTGCCTAGGAGAATCGAACCCTTAACGTCAAGGATGAAGAGTCGTACCAAGAACTTCAATGCAAAGCCCCCCACCAATCCGAGTCACTTTAGTTTTTGCATTTTTGGAATTTTTAGTTATTCCATCATGATGGTTTTTTGAAAAGTGACATTTCACTTTCTATGCATTTTCTTTTTCCTTTTCTTTTCCCCCTGAAATTTCCTTTCTTTTCAACGAGGAAGTCCACCTTACGTAAGTAAAATCGCTCTCAGACTTCAAGAGCAACGCAAATAAAATACAGCGTAATTGGCCCGAGCTTGCCCGATGGATAGTTGGTCACTCATTCAAATACACCAAAGGTTGCGGCTGAATGTCGATTAACTAGTGACAAGGATCGTATGAACACGACTGTGAATAACTATATGCGTAAATAACCATAATGATGACTAAACATGATATTATGATTTCAAATCAATATATTTATGTCAAATTTATAATTTGTTAATTTTCTTTAAATTAAATGAATACTTCGAAAAATTATAAATTAATATATTTGTGAGAAATAAAAAGTAAAATCTAAAATTAGTACAATCATACCATAGAATTTAATAGAAATTAATGAATAATAAATTTATTATAAATATATCAGTTTTGAGTTTCAAAAATAAATTTATTAAAAATGTATCAGGAGGTTTCTCGTGATGTTATTCCTTTATAAAAATTGTTTAAAACATACGCGGGCAAGATTTTGGCAAGTAAGAAATGAAATGTGAAAAAAAATATTAAAAAGAAAAGAAAAGAAAAAGAAAAAGGCGAAGACAGTGAAATCCCCAACCCCACTACTGTCCAAACACTGTAAACCGTGACTTCACTCTGTGAAAATTCTAAGATTAGGTGTCAAATCTGCTCGCAAATCACGGCCCCATCCGGCAGCAACACACATAGGACTCTCTCTCTCTCTCTCTCTCTCTCTCTCTCTCTCCTGAGATGAAAGCCCAATCAGACAAATCCAACGATAAGAGTCCAGCTAACACCTCTCCTTGTCCCTACAATCTTACAATATCTATTACATCACACACCCACCCCTTTCGTTTTCACGTCTCATCATGTCCTGTCACTTGAGGGAATATATATTTGTATCATTATAAATATATATTATATATAACATGTGTATATGTACGTGAGGCGTAGGTATGTCCGAATGGTGATGCAGGCATACGGATATGGAGGGTGTTGCGATCATGACGTAGCCTCATGAAAACCAACCCTGCTTCCGAGCCAAAGAAGAATAAAATTCAAAAGAAATGGAGTTCCTCCTTTTCTCTCTTTCTTTATGGGGTTTTTCAGCTTTAAAATCCGAGACGCATGCAAGAGAACTCATGATGGTGTTCTCTCTGTCCCACGCCAGGCCTCTCTCTCTCTCTCTCTCTCTCTCTCTCGTGCTCTCTATAAAAGAGTATTTTATAAGTTTCTGATGCAAGCTCTCTGTTTCTTGAATTGCCCCTTTTGATTGCTGTTACTTACCAACTTGCCATCCCGGGGGGAAATGGCCTTTGTTGGGGTAAAAATTTCGATGGGCAGGATTTGCCAGGAATGGGAAGGTCCAAGAATAGTCGTAGAGATACGATAGTTCCAAATCCAAATCACAGTTTTTTGAATCTGGCATTTTGGGATCTTTTGGACAAAGTCTGGTTAGCAGGTCCTGGATTCACCAGACAAAGATGACAAATTTGTTACGGGCATCCTCAGTTTCTTGACAGCGATTTTAATGGATATTTTAGTTAATCTTTCCCTTCTTTAGCTTTGTTTTCTAATTCCCAAAATCCCCCCCCCCTCCCAAAAAAGAAAAAGAAAAAGAAGAAAGTGGTGGATTCTCTTGGGGGAGGGAAAAACAATATTCTTAATCAGGAAACCAAGTATGTATCATTCTCATTCTTGCTCGATATCAGCTCATGTTTAGGTACTTGTGTTGATGAGTACCTCGACTTCATTTAACGTATCAAATGATGAACTTAATCCATGTACATCTCGTATTGGATTCTCGTCTCATTGCGATAGATGCTATTTCCAGATATCCCTCTTTCCCGCATTTTTTGTCTCCAATCCCAGAAGGGCGAAAACGAAAGAAGTCATTATGTGAATCCTTTGGCGAGTTCTTGCAATCCTACATTTATTGGCCTATTACATAGATTTGTGCAGAGACTAACTTTTTTTCTCTGAGCACAAAATCATTAAAGATTACGCTAGCAGTGTTCACAAAGGTCGACGCGCAAAGGGAGAGAGAGTGAGGGACATATGGGGCTTAACACCTCTCAAAGATTTGACTTTTTGCAGGAATATCTTTTATCCCTTTTGTCTGTCTTGAAGGGCATTACTGGACCTCATACCTTGCCTCACTCGACAGAGAAATTCCTTAATGATTTTCGAAATACAAACCATAGATAGGAAGAATTATATTGCTCATATAGTTTGTTGCTCTGTTTTGTTGTTGTTGCACACAGTGAAGTGAGAGAGACTGTTATGTTAAAAAATAAAAAGATAAGAAAATTTGCAACGGACCCCTGTTCTGAGCCGAAAGTGACGAACCAATGAAAGCACGAACGCGCACAGAACAGAAGAGGGTATAGCAAAAACCAAATGAGAACCACTTTCCTGTGCAAATAACAAAGCCTTCCTTTTGGTCTCTTTTATTGACTCTCTCTCTCCCCAACTCTCTTTACTCAAATTCAATGAATTGTATTGCTTTTTCTCCATTTTGCAGGGGCAGGGAATAATTATCACCATATCTGAGATCTCCTGTTTTTGACTCCAAACTTCTCTCCAACCCAAACCATCATCTCTCTCCCTTCCTCCCTCTCTCTCTCTCTCTCTCCTCATTTAATGGGTCTTGCTCGGAAGTTTTTGGATTTTATATCCTTTTCGTGAAAACCCCCCATTAAAGATGTGTGGACGAGCAGATGAACAGTGGACTCAGAAGAATCTTTATTGGCGCGATGAAGATCGGTGAGAAGGAAAAGAGAAAAGCTTCTGTTGCCGCTTCTTCTGCAGCCATTTGTTGCTTCTGGAGCTGAAATTTGGATCTGGGTGTGAGCAAAGTTCGCAGCTTTATGCTTTCCCAAGACTCGCCGCTGAGTTGACTCGTTGACTCGCTCGGATCATGTGACCCTGAAGAGTTGAGCTCCGATTCTTGAATAATAGACAAAAGGGTGTTGGGGCTATGTGTGAAGTTTGCGATTGTGAAAGGTATTAGGTTGAAGAAGCGCTGATCTCTAGAGAGAGATTTTTCACTGTTCGTCTTGTGTTTGGTGATGCTTCTCAATGGGACAACAAGGGATGAGACTGCGTAATTAGACCGGGGATAATATTTGCTTTGTTGTTTGTATCAAGCAGTTCTCAAGATTGCACTGAAATCTTGGGTATTTGGCATTTTGCATTTGGGTGAGAGCTCCAAAGAGTCGAGAAAAGAAAAGGAGGGTGTTTTGGGGTCGGGCACTGTGGACTATTTCTTGAGAAGTTCTACCGTTCCTTTTCCTGGAAAGCGAGAATTTTTCCCGGAAAGGGGGGTGATTGAATTGAATTTTTCTGGAGATGGCAACCTCCTGCAAGGACGGTAAACTCGGGAACAGCAACAGTAGCAATAGCTTGGACAATGGGAAATATGTGAGGTACACGCCTGAGCAAGTTGAGGCCCTTGAGAGGCTCTACCACGAGTGTCCGAAGCCCAGTTCACTCCGTCGCCAACAGCTGATCAGGGAGTGTCCCATTCTCTCCAACATTGAGCCCAAGCAAATCAAGGTCTGGTTCCAGAACAGAAGGTATGTCCATGTCCCTTACCTTTTTTGGGTTATTGTGATGCTCCGAAGATGCTCTTTTCGAAGCAAGAATACATGGCGAGTATGTGTCAGTTCATGAAGTTCCGATGGCTTTCTTCTTTCTCGTAGTTGAAGGGTGTTGTGTCCCCATTGCTTTATTTAATTGGTTGGTAAAGGCTTGAAGGGTAACCGCTAAAAATTTATTCTTTCTTCGATTTTTGGAAGCGGTTCCCTGTGTTAAGTAGTTGCTCCAGTGTGATAAGTAATGCGAAGCATGTTGTCGAAGTTAGTGTTAGCTAGTACATTGACTCGGTACAAATGGGCATTTTCCTATAGCAATATGTAGTCACATGCAAGTACCTGTGTGCTTTTGCTGATTGCAGATGCAGGGAGAAGCAGAGGAAAGAAGCTTCCCGTTTGCAAGCTGTGAACAGGAAGCTCACTGCCATGAACAAGCTATTGATGGAGGAGAATGATAGGTTGCAGAAGCAAGTTTCTCAGCTGGTGTATGAGAATGGCTATTTCCGCCAACACACCCAGAACGTACTTTTTCTTTTCCTTTGTATATCTCTCCTATTGAACACCGTGAAATAGATTTGATTCGGACATACAGCAATGGAAGATCATGTCTTCATTTTGAGTTCTTTGTTTTCGCTTTGTGATTCTGATAGTTTGCAAATGGGAAGGGTTTTTGTTTTCTTGTTAGTTTAATGAGTGCTTTGTGTGATATCAGTTTTTTGGATTAAGACATGGTGGTGAAATTGTTTCTTACAGACGACGCTTGCAACCAAAGACACAAGCTGTGAATCGGTGGTGACGAGCGGTCAACACCAGTTGACATCTCAGCATCCTCCAAGGGATGCTAGTCCTGCAGGGTTAGTGGGGATGTGGTTGTGGTGTCACTTTCTGTCATTTAAAATGCCCTTTTGATCCTTTTCTTTTGTTTTTGTCTCCTTTCGCTGTTAAAACAACGTCCTGGTTCTTTCCTGTCTTTTTTAATAATTTATTAATATTGTTTTTGCAGGCTTTTGTCCATTGCAGAAGAGACTTTAGCAGAGTTTCTTTCAAAGGCCACTGGAACCGCTGTGGAGTGGGTCCAAATGCCTGGAATGAAGGTATATTTGGACTTATTTTCTTTTTCAGTCTTTGGCATAAATGATGTCATTGAGACGCTGGAGAGCTTTTTACTTTGTTGTAAAAATTGATTTTCATAGAAATGCGGAATATTCAGTTCTATTTTTGTTCTCTGTTTGATTGCAGCAATGTGCAAGAGATTTTGTTTTTTGTTCCTAATTTGGTGTTGTGTTTGCGAAGAAATTGACGAAGATGTCTGTTAATTTGCTTAGCCTGGTCCGGATTCCATTGGAATCGTTGCTATTTCCCATGGTTGCGCTGGTGTGGCAGCACGAGCATGTGGACTCGTGGGTCTTGAACCTACAAGAGTAAGCATCCCAGAACAGTTCTGTCCAATTTCTATTTGGAGCTCATTCCAATGTGTTCATAAATGTGACTTGGAAACTGATTCAGGTCGCAGAAATCCTAAAGGATCGACCGTCATGGTTCCGTGACTGTCGAGCCGTGGATGTTTTGAACGTGCTGCCGACAGCAAATGGTGGAACCATTGAGCTGCTTTACATGCAGGTGATAATATACACTGTGAAGTGTTTTGCTATTCTAGAATGTAGAGTGTTTCTCATGGTTCTATTCATTATTCAGCTCTATGCGCCGACAACCTTGGCGCCAGCTCGTGACTTCTGGTTGCTGCGTTATACTTCTGTTCTGGAAGATGGGAGTCTCGTGGTATGTTGGTGAAAAAGTGGTGGGCTTGTGTTTGGTGTTCTTGTTTAGACCAGGAGATATTTTTTTCCCCCGCTTCTTTTCTTCGGTAGATGTCATATAAACACCTTTTCCGTATCAGCTGCTCATGTCTACTATATCTTTGATAAATATGGTGTTTAGGTGTGTGAGAGGTCACTTAAAAATACTCAAAATGGTCCAAGCATGCCTCCAGTACAGCCTTTTGTCCGAGCAGAGATGCTCCTAGTGGCTACTTGGTACGTCCATGTGAAGGTGGTGGTTCAATTATCCGCATCGTTGATCACTTGGATCTAGAGGTAAAAATTGTGAAGTATGTTCAATGATCTTGCTTGAATTATATCTTGCTGTTCAATAGTACTACTAACTTGAGCATCTCGCAGCCATGGAGTGTGCCTGAAGTACTGCGACCATTGTATGAGTCCTCCACAATGCTTGCTCAGAAGACGACAATGGCTGTAAGCTGACATGAATAAAGGCTATGTTTAGACTCTACATCTTTTAGCATCCCTATGTTCTACTAACTGTTACTTTAACGCCGTTAGTTCATATTAGCTGGAGGGGGTTTCTGATACACCACTTTTTCCCATCTATGAGATCAGGCTCTACGACAGCTGAGGCAGATAGCTCAGGAAATTTCACAGCCTAATGTTTCTGGCTGGGGAAGGCGACCTGCAGCGCTTAGAGCTCTTAGCCAGAGGTTAAGCAGGTGGAAATTATTTTCAAAAGTGCAGCTCATGATTTGATTGCAGGTGGATTCTTGCTGCTGCTTTGAACTGATAAACGATGATGTGCAGGGGATTTAATGAGGCTCTTAATGGATTTACTGATGAAGGATGGTCGATCATGGGGAATGATGGCATTGATGATGTCACTATTCTCGTCAATTCATCCCCTGACAAGCTAATGGGATTGAATCTTTCGTTTTCAAATGGATTCCCAGCTGTGAGCAACGCTGTGCTATGCGCTAGGGCCTCTATGCTCTTGCAGGTGAGGATGCTAATTGTCTTTCTACGCCTACTTATTTTAGGAAAAAAATGTTACTACGCGATCACTATGTATGTGGATTCATGATCCGACTGAATATACATATGATTTATAGGCTATTCATTGGAGTTTATTCTAATTGGTTTCATCTTTTAGTTTAGTTTTGATTTTTGTGGGTTGCGCTGGAGCTACTACTCTTTCCATCTGTTCTCTAGAAAGGCATGCTCATTAATTGATTTTAGTGCATTGAATGGCTTATAAATTTTTCTGTAAATGACGCTCCCATATTTGTTATTTTAGACACTGTGTGAGCAAATAGTGTGCAACCTACGTTCTGATGATTTACTTGTAAAATTTTGAAAAGAGCCACAAAAATAGAAAGAATAAAAGTGTGTTCTTTTGGAATTTCCTTCCAGTTCAATTTGGGTCGAAGCATTCTTTCTGAAAGACTTACGTTAGCATTTGTTTTGATTACTCTATAATGTCTCTATTTTTAATCCCATTGTCCTGGCTTGGTCTTTCCCTTTCAGAATGTGCCTCCTGCGGTCCTCCTTCGCTTCCTCCGTGAGCACAGGTCAGAATGGGCTGACAACAGTATCGATGCATACTCAGCTGCAGCAGTGAAAGTTGGTTCCTGCGCTTTACCTGGATCACGTATTGGGAGTTTTGGGGGTCAAGTTATACTTCCACTTGCTCATACTATTGAGCATGAAGAGGTATGATGGATGGCTAAATACTATATCTGACACCCTTTTGCACCATCCTTCTATTTTGTTCAACTCAATCGTGATCATCTATTTTTCGTTGATCCATATCTTCTCTTGTGCTTTTATAAGTTCTTGGAGGTCATCAAATTGGAAGGTATGGGCCACTCTCCAGAAGATGCCCTAATGCCCAGAGATATATTCTTCCTGCAAGTAAGTATTACTTCTGCTTTACTTGTTTTCTTGATTATTCTGTTGAATATAGGAAGCAATATTTTTGGCTTGATAAGTCAACCATTTTCATGCAAACCACTGATATTGTTATTGAAGTTAATGTTGAGACTAGAATCATCTTATGTATGTTCTCTCTCTCTCTCTCTCTCTCTCTCTGCATGCAAGCACATGTGTCCTGTCTTTTTCTTGCTGTTTTTGGTTAATCTCTCTTTTTGCCTTTTTTCCACAGATGTGCAGTGGAGTGGATGAAAATGCTGTGGGAACATTTGCCGAATTGATATTTGCTCCAATTGATGCTTCCTTTGCTGATGATGCACCTCTTCTTCCTTCTGGGTTTCGTATCATTCCTCTTGATTCAGTAAAGGTAAAGCTTAAACTTACTTCATTCAGCATCACTTCACACTACTAAATTGGTGATCAATTTGCACTAACCCTTGATTCCTGCAATTTTTTTACTGTCGCATTGATTACTGTGTTGCACTGCAGGAAGCTTCTAGTCCTAATCGCACGCTGGACCTCGCTTCTTCTCTTGAGATCGGGCCAGCTGGAAATAGGAGTTTTAATGATATTAATGCTAATTCTGGCTGTACGAGATCAGTGATGACTATTGCATTTGAGTTTGCATTTGAAAGCCACATGCAGGAACATGTGGCCTCCATGGCCCGCCAATATGTGCGTAGCATAATATCCTCGGTGCAGAGAGTGGCATTGGCACTCTCTCCTTCTAATCTGGGTTCACATGCTGGTCTGCGTACGCCTCTTGGCACTCCTGAAGCTCAAACACTTGCTCGCTGGATTTGCCACAGTTATAGGTATGCCACTCTTTTTATTTTTATTGATAATGTGTAAGGCTCATGTTACATTCTCCAATATAAAGAAAATAAAATCATAAGGCAAAGCGTGTTGGCCTGTTGTTGATGCACATTTATGCTGTTGATCTTCTCCTTATTGATCCATGAAAAGGTAGAGGAACTACAGTTGTCTCATCGTTGGTAGTTACATAAGTTCCTCTAAATTTGTTACATAGCTGGTAACTTATGCCTGGACGTTGATTCTGATTGATGTGTGAACTATTACATCACCTTGTGTGTCTGATGAACCATCTCTGCAAAAATTGCAGGTGCTACTTGGGGGTGGATCTTCTCAAGTCGAGCAATGAAGGAAGTGAGTCGATTCTCAAGAACCTGTGGCATCACTCAGATGCTATCATGTGCTGCTCTCTTAAGGTGCACTCTTGTTCCTTTGCTTAGGATATCTACAAAAAATGACCCACAAGGCAATCGTTCCTTTACTACGGAAAACAGATCTGCCTCTCAAAGAAACAATCTCCTTCAGAAGGTTTAAATTAAGGTTGCTGGTCTTGTGAACTTAAATTTCAGGACGACTTGTTTGTGACTGTTCATGATGCATCTCATATGGATAGACTTACCAGTGGATAGTGTGCTTTACAATTCTGCAAGAATACTGTAGTTCATCTTTATAAGTTGTTTCTGTGCTGTTCTTGTATTACGCAGGAATACTTTCCATTTTGCAATATGAGCTATATTCTAAAACCCCTCTACCTTGCAGGCCTTACCCGTATTCACGTTTGCAAATCAGGCAGGTCTGGACATGCTCGAAACCACCTTGGTGGCGCTGCAAGACATAACCCTGGAAAAGATATTCGATGATCATGGCCGAAAGACCCTCTGTTCAGAGTTCCCACAAATCATGCAACAGGTCTGTGACTTCTTCCCACATTCTTCTAACCCAAGACGGTACTTATTTGGAAAAGCTTCTCGTGGGTTCACTTTGGACGAGCCAGAAAGTTTCCTACGGCTAGGACTAGATGCAAAAGAAGCCAACCTAAATTGAGCTTTTTGCTTGTTGATAACATATCTGTTTATTTAGCCGCTTCAACGGGATCTTGTTGTGATTGATTGCATTAGCATTTGAACTTGATCCATTATTTTGTGAAAGGTGGTTGCTGCATATGTCGATATTATTGAAACCCTAGTAGTGGTAGGTTCCACAAACTAAGCTACTTAAAAGTTTTCTTGCAGGGTTTTGCTTGTCTTCAAGGTGGGATCTGCCTCTCGAGCATGGGACGACCGGTGTCGTACGAAAGGGCAGTAGCGTGGAAAGTTATGAATGAAGAAGAGAATGCCCACTGCATCTGCTTTATGTTCATCAACTGGTCTTTTGTGTGATTTCTGTTGTAGAAGCTAAGGTGTTAAAGCTATGTAAGTCATGAAGAAGACTTTTTATCTAGTAACTTCTACTTCAAACTCCTTTGGTCTGTGAACCTTAGAACTGATATGTCCTCTTTTGTTTAGACGATGGTCATGTAGACACCCGGTCAATGTTGACTCTTTTGCCATGTCTGTGTAGTGGTTATGAATGGACCTGGATATTATGCTTGGAAGTGGTTGATTATCGCTGTCGTGATGTACATGTGGACGTAGCTTCCGTTCTAAGTGGAACGATGCATGATTTTCGGGATATTTTGTACAGTCGGTACTTCGTGTGTCAATCTAGGACCGGCCCAAGGTCTACATCCTCGTCATTGGGGTATACTCTCTCGTGAGTTCGCCAACCGGTCTTATGATGGCCGGCTTGTTACACGGTTCGATGGTCCACTTCGTCTGCGTCGTGGTGGCCACGGAGGGACATACCTGAATGCAATTCGATATGGCATTTTCCTTCCGATGTTGCGTGCAATCGCATTTTCCGATGAAAGAGCACACATAAGAATTTCGTGGGACTGACGTTGTCAGCCCATATTGAGAGTTATTTTCGAATTGGTACATGGAGTCATGATTGCATGCAAATGTAACGCTGGCTGCAGACATGCATTGAATGAACTGTAAAGACCAATGGCTCATCATTTCTTATCCCTTTTGTTCCAAGGTTGCAACGAGTCTGAGCAAAGGGGTTTAAAGATGGGAACACCCCTGTGTTTCCATATCATGTATGATTAAACGTGGGACCATATATATACACACACACCATTTCTTTTCTCTTAAAAATGGATTTACATTGCTGTTTAGTCATTGTCAGCTGTCTTATGAGGCATACCATTACGCAAATGATTTTTGACAAAATTGATGAGAAAGACTACAATAAAATATTGTGTAAAGAATAAAATATTGTGTAAAGGTTAAAAACTAAATTGAAAAAATTCAAAAGTTTGATATTGTATCGACATTCGTATAATTGGTTTAAAATTAATTGGATGTTTTCCCTCCCACCAAACAAAAATCCAAATCCACCTATATCGCTCACCAACCACCGAGTGTTGTCCTCTTCCTCAAGGTCATCACCGTGCGAGGGGCAGTAGCACAAACAATAGAAAGCTCAAGTTCAAATCCTTCTTCAAATTCTTCAATCGATCCACTTGAATGTTCACCTAAAAATTTAAGTCAACTAGGATAATATTAAAAGGAAATTTCAAATAAGGGCATAAAGTGGACATTGTTTCAAATAAGGAATTGAAGTGATCAAATTATCTCAAAAAGGACTTTTGGCTGGTTGGAGGCTTGTCGATGACTATTCCGGTCATTATAGAATGCTATTTAAGTAAAAATAAAAATACCAAGCATATATTTTTTAATTTTCCTCTTCCCTCCTCAGCCATTGTTGCATTTTGTTGATGAGCAGTGGAGGTCATCGACCTCATGTGAGGGCAAGGCAGCCCTCGCTTGGGTGGGTGGGGGATTTCCTCATCAAATCTTGGCAAGGGTTGCCCTTGCCTAAGTCCGATGACCACTGCAATGGTCGGTGGAGGGATGAGAGAAAAAGAAAAAGAAAAGAAAAAGAAAAAATTAAAAAAAGGAAAATAAATTTTCAAAAAGTAAAAGACAAAAATACTCTTCGGCTAGCAAGATTAGGCCTTTTTTTAGACCGATATGGCCATTAGGCCTTTATTTGCAATGAGTTTTACTTAAGGCTCTTATTTGAGAAAAAAAAAGACACTTTATACTTTTACTTGAAGTAAAGTCTACTTTAACTTTTTATTTAAGAAAATGAGAGTACTTCAATTCTTTATTTGAAAATTTTCCAACTACGAACTATTGCACACCACACCAATTTTTTGACATGAGAGTTTTCTAACTCAAAATATATGTATATCTTAACAATATTTCCCTTACGTGAGTCAATATACGCTAAGAGTAGGCCACCTATCAACCCTTTATTGAAATATTTACCATGATATGTTTAGCTTAAGAGATTGTCAAGGGAGAGTTTGAGTCCATATCCATCAGTATATCTAGTTATACCAATTTTCACTCAAAAGATTAAATTAATAAGTTATGAGCTAATTAGAATATATTTACTACTCTGCACCATACTATTTTCCAATGTAGGATTTTTCAAATACAACTTGTAGATACATTTGAATACATCATCTTCCAAATTCGCACCAAATGCCCTCGCTCCGCTAGGCCGCTCTTATTTGTCTCACTCACCTCCCACACCTTCTCTTCCACTCGCGCTCGCGTAATTATAGCCTAATATCCCTCCAAACATTAAAACTATAGTAAATTACTAATAGTCTAATACATTTTTGAATAATGGATAAACACTTTAAGGGATACAGCATTAAAATTAATTTATATCTATATCTATACTATATGTGAAAGGACGGTTTTGGGAGGACACGTGTCTCCTCTACCTCCTTTCCTCTTTTTCTTTTTTGTTTTCGTTTTTCGTTTTACAATAAAAAAAATCCCATGTCACTCTCTCCCTCTTTTTCTCCTTTTTTTTTTTTGTGTTATTTTTACATTACACTACATATTTAGCTTTTTTTTTTTTTTCAATTTTACTGTTATAGTGCCAAATTTAATTTTCGCTCCATTCTTTTTGTATTTCTCGTGTTTTCGTCAGGATCATTACATTTTAGTCTACTTTTATTGAATACATCTAATTATTATACTTAATACATCAAAAAAAGATACGTAATTTTAAATTATTTTTTTATTAATTTATTAATTTAATATATTTTTTTCACGAGATTCTTTCTCTTCAAGATAATGACAACTAAATCCTTCCATGTAAAAAATTGATTCCCCTGAATTATGAATGGATAATGAAGATTTTTTTCATATATATATATATATCCTAAATTTATACATTTCTTTTTCCAATTATTTGTCAATCTATCAATCTTAATTTTCTATGAAAACATTAGGATATATTTAGACCTAATGACAGTATATTTAGATTATTAAAAAACTATAAACTTATTAAATTACGAGGAAATAATGTCATTCTCCCAAGTAAACACTTCATTCATTCCTAATTATTTCGCTTAATGAGCTCAACTGAATTCCAGATTAGGTAATTATGATGCATTTTGACTATGTTCGAATTGACAAATGAAACAGGCAATCTTTTGTAATTGCTTTTTTTTTTTTTCTTACGTCCAATTTAATAAAAGAATAATAGGGTATTCATAATAAAAAAAAATTGTCCTGCGACGAAGCGCGGGTAATATACTAATTTTTCATTAATAATGGAGTGCCAATTCTTTGATCGCCTTTCCAATCAAATAATTTACAGGAGCACTAAGGTCTCGTTCTCATGACAATGACCCTAACAGAGTGCAATCGTGGTATATTCTAACTAGACGTGGAGCAAGATAGAGAGCACAGATGATCACCTGAGAGTAACCCTTGAACTTTATAATAAGAAATTGCTTTCACATTATTAACCTATGATGTCACTATTGCTTTATAGTCCAAATTTACATTACAAATTCGGAATGCAAAATTTTACAAACTAGGTCAAGTTTGACACCTTTTTGTTATTTCACTAAGCAAACTAGATCACATTTATGCGAATTATCGAGTGTACGTGAGATAGTCAAGTAATAAAAAATGCTCGATTCAAGAAATTATATATTTCTCATTTCTCTAAATTACTTTGAACCAAACAACAAACACCCGTCCTATGTCTAACATTCACACATTTGAATTCTTGATTCTTCTAGAAATCACAAGTTAGATAGAAAGGGAAAAGAAATAATTAAAAGACTTCGGAACTAATTCCCTTAAGGGCTAAAGCACATCCCTATAGGGAAGCTAGGGTTTCGCAATTGTCGTCCAACAACACCCACGTAAAGAAAGCTAATTCCTCAACCTTTTCGATGGTGTAAGATAACTACAATTCATTAATACTTTTCTTTTCATAATCAATATCCCTCCTCTCCTCGTGACAACAAGCCTCAACTACTATTCTAGCTCATTTATAAAAGTTTCAAGCTCACGATATGATTTCGCAGCTCGTGAAGTCATGGCGATTCTGTGTGGGGGCAAGCTACGGAGCGGTCGCTTTCTGTCATGCTTTTACGAGATTGAGTAAAAAGAAAGAGATTTTCAGCACAAGTGCATGTATGTTTGCGTTAGTTACACACGTGAAGTTCTTCCACTTTTGCGCGGAAGATGTCTCTTTCTTAAGGCCTTCTTGGTCTAGCTTTATGCTGTGTTGTGGACCACATAACTAGCTCTAATTTATGTTTCCCTAATTGCGTGTGCAATAGTAAAATAAGTCCGTTATGTACCGATATGTTCGAGGAAGGATGCGGTGGGAAGGAAGCAGCCCTAATGATCATGGTAGGATGATCCTTTTTCGACAAATGCTCCCAAGATATCGCCGCTTCATTTGAACCTGTAAACTTATGCCTATGCTCGAACAAACTATATATAAACACATGAATATATGGACGTATTTTGTTTGTGAGCATGAACATATATATTGTTGCATATGGTCCTCTCTTCCGGCAATGTATCTCTTTCTCATAACTAGCATTAACACTTGACTCCTAAGATGTTATCGATGTCAAGCTGAATATTTCTTTCTTAAGGTCTTCTACTTCTAGCTTCATTTATAATAGTATAGACCTCAATATTAACTTCAATTTATGTTGCCTAATTGCTGCATAATAGTCATGTTAGAAAGATGTATACAACCTCTGTAATTAGCTCGAATCATGTTTTGCTCTACAAGTATACACACGCATCTAGAGCATATGACTGTAGATTTGTTTTGCTTAATACACGCATGAAGATATGAATAATTTATGATCCGATCTTAAAACAGTCATTTTAGTCTGGTGACCAGCGAGAACTCTATAGCCATTAACTTTTTCGGTTATCGGCCAAACTCAAAGTTCCATCGACATCCTGCCAGCTTTTTTTGATCAAGACCATTGAAAACTATGCTATTATTGATCTACTTGAATCCTGATTTCAGAGAAAAGAAAATTCTCCACAAAAGAAACACAATGTTCCATGTTTTGGATCCTCCTTTCCATTCCCTACCTCTTTTGTATGTAAACGCAAATCAAAGTAATTAATTGTTTTCCCCTTATAGCTGTTTCTTCCCGATCTCTCTCTCTCTCTCTCACTTCCCGCCAAACGAAAGCAACAGAACAGGAGAAGGAAAGTAATAGAAAAGATCATGAAAAGATATGAAAGCTGTGCATTGTGCAGCTTATGCTCACGTTAACGCATTGTCTTCGTCGTCACCATCATCAGCCCGAAGCAAAAGAGAAAAATTAAAAAAAGGAGTTAGCTAGTGTTCTCTTGGAAATAAATGCATTGCTTCTCTCATTGATGATAACACTCAAAACAAAAGTTGGAGCGTCTTGCTCTTTCTCAGCCGTACCTTTAGTGAAAAATCTAGCCCGTTCACGGCGATTCCAGCGTCGATGATAGCTGACACGAGACTCGTCATGGTCCACACAACATCTAAAACGATTCACGCACACACAAACACACGGATTCATGTTAGGAAAGAGGCCTTTCTAGCATTATAAATATGTGTACATTGCACCAGTGTCTCCCCAACTTGAAACGATCCTCTAGCCGTCAGAGTTGCACTCGCTCTCCCTTTTCGTGGTTAGTTTCTTCTCTCTCATTGATCTCGATCGATTTCAACATAATTTTGGAAAAAGTCTCGAACTTGTCGCACCAGATTTTTAGACCCTCATGGCACCGCATGGAGAGGCTATTGTGAGCTCTTACTCCAAGCCTGCTAGCAAGGCCACGGGTGCCTTTTCCAAGCCGCCGAGGCTATCGACCGACAGCCTCCACCGGACCAAGTCAGAGATGACGTTTGGGATGATGAAAGAGGTGGCGGCGGATCACTTGAATGCGTCGGCGGCGGCCGCCCCGCCAATATCGGAGGTCAAGGACGCCAAGTGCGAGTGCTGTGGCATGAGCGAGGAGTGCACGCTGGAGTACATTGAGCGGGTGCGCAAGAGGTTCTCGGGAAGGTGGATATGCGGGCTGTGTTCCGAGGCGGTGAAGGAGGAGGCAGAGAAGAACGGCGGGAGGCGGGACGAGGCGCTGACCACGCACATGAGTGCGTGCGCCAAGTTCAAGAAGATCCGGGCGTACCCGGCGCTGTTCCAGGCCAACGCCATGAGGGAGATCTTGAAGAAGAGCACGGTGAGGGCCAAGTCTCTAAGCCCTAGGGACGCGGAAGGCCAGAAGAGAGTCGGCATGATCACGAGGAGTTCGAGCTGCATTCCGGCCATCACCAAGGACTTGAACGACCTTAATCTGGCCAACTGAATTTCTCTAGCTACAAAGATTTGGATTTTCGGTGTACATGGTTTCATATTTCATCGACCATGTGCACCTTTTATTAGTTGATGAATTTGTGTTTAAGCTGACAAGTCAAGTCGTCATGTATCAGCTGAACCCCTAACAGTAATGATAACTTGGTGGACAGGTCTTTTGTCGTTTTTACCTTCCAAAACGAGGGTTTTTTGAAGTCTTTGTCCTTGTTGAGTTATCAAACTCTCGACTAGTCAAAAATCAGGGCAGTGTATTTGATGGTGCTTTAAGGTTGTGGACGTGCCTTTTTTTGCCCATCTAGTGTAAGTGTAGCTGATTTCGATTTTTATTTTGTATTAGCCCTTTTTTATTTGATTAAGGAGTTGGTTGTCTATCTGGTTATTGACCCTTTTGTCAATATTAGTGACTATCAAATTAAGAATATTAATGTAATCTTAATTAATAATCTCTCTCTCTCTCTCACGATTGGTGGTGAACTTCATTGAATCGGAATTTCTTGGATTAAGCATCACCGGTCCCTAAACTTTTCTAAAATGTTCAACAATAGAGCCCTTCAAGTAATTTCTTCTGTCAAATGTTGAACGGTATGTAAGTTGCCGCACCAATTTGACTGGACCACTAAATGATCATTTTTAGTTTTTGCTAATTTGGATTAAGTACAAAAATTCACAAAAAGGAAAAAAAAACTAAACTTCCATAATACTTAAATATTGACAAGTCAATTCGCAAATATTGATTTCTTCATAGTTCTCTTAAGCTCGAATGATATTATAAGTTTTGGTGGACTTTTACTTTTCTTTAAATACATATAACCAGGCCTTGAATCATCGAGAAAAAGGTCCCGTCCCACTGTAGTTTTCACTAATATCAAAATGGAATCAAACTTAATCTATGACAATAATTTGAATATGGTAAGAATTAATGTTTGTCAATTACAACTTCAATATTCATGATCTTTCATTAATTTACTGCCGCACTTTTGAAAACGTATGAAACCAATCTGGAATTCCATTTTTGCAGCATCACTTGATTTCTAGATCAACTGGAGATTGGGATGCTGATGTTTCTTGGGCTTTGCTCAGCTTATAAGAGGGGATTGGCTTTCCTTGACCATTGTTCAAACTCTCTGCGTTTGGTTGAGATTTGGAAATGGGTTTTGGGAAAATGCAAATGCCTTTGGCATAAAGGGTTTTTAGAAAATGCAAATTGTGTTTGGTGAAAAATTATTTGCAAAACTACTTTGGCATAGGCAAATCTTTTTTTTAGAGGGCTTTTGGGTTTAATTTTTTTTATTATAAAAAATATCAAACTCTTTGCCGACATTGGCAAAAATGAGTAGTTTTGAAGGGGTAAAATTGGAAAACTAAAGAATTGGTGATGGTAGTTTTGGAAGGAAAAAAAAAAAAACTAGTTTCAACATTTGGGAAGGCCCAAAGTTGGTACCTACCAACATTGGATTTTTAGCTTTCCTAAGGTCAACATTTGGCCAAAAGCCCCTCGAAAAGAATTGCCAACACCCTAGCTTTCCTCAAGGGGCATTCGAGGCTGAAAATCCCTCGAGAAAGCCGAATCAAACACATAAAGCTTCTTACGCTGTAACTGCTGATTCAATTCCTTCTCAGCTTAAGGGATTGGTTTAGGAAAAGGCTAGGTACTTGTTCAGACGTTAAAAGAAAGGCATCTCTAGATAATCATAGATGGGGTGTTGTTAGGATAAGGCACACAAACATAACAAATAGAGAGTAAATGTGAGCAAGAGAAAGAAGTGCGACTTTCCAACATCCAAAAGACAACCCAAAAGTTCTTCTAAGGCCTAAGAAAATGTGTCTTCGCGGTCGCCCTCGGCGATGTCACCCACTTCCATGTTGCTGAACTCCAGGAAGTGAGTGGGCCTGTGGTCCTCGTGACAGTACTCTCTCGGTGTCCCCAGTTTCATTCCGTACTTCATGCTTGATGCGTGCTTCACCCCCATGAAGTTGGAGTTCCACGGGCCATTATCCGGCATCTACGTTAAAAGAAGAAAGTAAAATCAGGTAAGTGATTCAGTCATTATCAGGTAAGGATGAAATACAGAAGTGGCATTGTTGCTAATTGATCTCGAACGTTGATAAATTCAGGTCGGTGAGCAATACGACGAATGGGACAATTCTAACAGGATATGCAGATTATGTTTCGTGAGAAGCATTTGAAACATTCTCATGATCCTTCTTTCTTGCCATGTAAAAGCCAAGGAACCTGTCGCTGAGGAGCATCTGTACCTTCTCGTAGTGAGTTGGAAAGTATCCAGCCGGATTGCTTCCAGTGTCTTTATTCAGACAACCTGAAGGGTTGAGCTTGTAAGCAGTTAAGGAGCAGGAACTTGGCGTAAGACTGCATGTCCGGATAATGCACTTCTCGTCATCCCAATGCTTGTTGCTCTCCGAAACTCGAGCATAATTAATTAGATCCTACAAAAGTAAAGCAGCACAAGTGAGATCACAAGACTCCTTATATCAATTCACAAGATCAGCGACACTAAATGAGCACTTGATCATACTTGAGGTGTAACTGTGGAAGCTCATTTGGCTGCGTGTGCATCCACCCCAATGGCACCAAGTCATTTAGGAAATCCTGCTCGGGGAGTGCACTCGGAAGATTCACCTGCTGATGTGTTCTCCATTGAGGTGGCATTGCGATACAGCGAATTTCCTTGACCTGATGATTATGGGATGGGCTTATACCATACGAGTACCTAGCAATCTGATGCAGATCCGCTATGCAAATAAATTTCTTCAATATGTTCATGGGCATAACATAAGTATATCCTGTCTCCTGCATCACCGGGCGGAAAGTATATATAAGTAAATAGCAAAAGCTATGACATTTTGCTACCTTACTCTGACTTTGTAAGTTCCTTAGAATTCAGTACCCACTATACACACGGATGGAGTACGAATTGAACCTTTTCCTTTAATTTTCACCAACCAATGTGGTAGTCACACCCACTAATAGAAGAAGGTCTCAAGGTACGTAATGCTTCTCATTTTGATGGCCCACCAAAAGAATTACCCATTCAAATGCTAACAAGATCAGGGCAATGAACATACCTTTATGTCCTTGGAATTAACATATATGCGGTTCACTCGAAGATAAAGATTGGTCACCGATATTGCCCTCACACGCCAGTCAGTCTTAGAACCAAATGCAGCTTCTTCATAAGGACTAGTGGTGGTCACAATCAGTTCATCACCATGCATATTGGTGGTCCTTGTTGTGACTGCCGTAAGCTGACTGGCTTCTTTTGCCTGAATATATGTCAACAAGTCAGCAAACTAGAGCAGAGGCGCAGATCAATATTTTAACACTTCTCCATAATTAAGACATACGGTACCTGTTTCTCAATTTCCACAATTTGCTACCTCAGTTGAGATGGAGGGGTAATCTCAGCACGGGGTATAATATCATGAATCTCAGACTGTGTGAAAGCTGAAGTATTCAATTGTTGTTCTTCTTTGCATAATCTGAGAGAATCAAGTCTCTCAAGGCTACTTCAACCTGCACATGAGAAAACATACTCTTGTAAAACAGGAGGAGATAAGTTACAGCTAAATCTGTGCAAAGCAAAACAAATGTACATTTTTTTTCTTTGAAAAATAACCATAGTAACAGGAGAATATAGGAGGTTTGTTTACTTTTACCAGCCATATGATTGCAACATCAAACAGCAACTGAAGGCAAAATATCAAGAAGAAAACTTACACATGAACTTCCAATAATGCAAGCACCTAATATCCTGAACATATACGCATGCCATTATCAGAAAGAGGTGAAAGCTTGTTCTTAACCTGAAAAAACTGTGGTCATACATAATCATTCTGATATTTGGTACAAAACAGTGCAACTTTTCTGGCAAAGTTCGCAACCTATAGCACAAAGTGGGTGCTATCATTTTATTACAGTCTCACTAGTAGAAGAAAGTAAAAGAATCACATTACCTTCATCCACTGATCATCTGTGAGAGACGGCCAAATATGATGAGGTTAGTGACAACTGTCTTATTGGGCTTTAGTAACGTCCTAGCCTTCTCATTGTTCACATGAAGAGCACGGAGAATCAAAATGAGACGAGAGAATGCAGTGTAGGATGATATGCTTTTCAGCCAGTCGTCATATATGTTAAACCGAACCATTTGAGGCTCTGTTGCCTTCAAAATCAGATCACCAAACTTTTCTATTTTCAAGCAAGCTTAAAATGATAGTTGCAGTTCACTCCCTTTAATAACAGTATTGGGGAAATCCAACAAGTGAACCTCCATTGGATCAAGCATTCCCTTCCGAGTAACAAGGATCTGCTTTGGTGGATCTTCAACAGTCATAGAACGCGCAAGAGCAGCTACTTCTTCTGCTGTTTTCCAATTGGCCAGCTGACCTAGACGCTTTTGCCGAGCCCAAAAACTTGTGTGAATGACCTGTATGATCAAAGTACATTAAAGTCTGTAAACTAAGCTTACTGTCCCACATGGATAAAAAAACTTATTTCAAATGATGTTCCGGGATGGCAAACCTTCAGGAAAAGCTGGCCAGTCCCTGGATTGAATATGAAAATGGCACTATTGATGGGCTTCGTAGTTAGATTTCCCTCAAATGTCTTGTGAATTGTTACACGATAAGCATTAATGTCATCAACGGACCATATAATTTGATTATTGAAAAAATCTCTCCATAATTCTGAGATGACAAGTATGGCTTCGTAGGCTCTGAAGAATAGAGCCGCAACCCTTTCCTTATGCGCTCTCGGAGAACATACAATGCTGGATTTGACGGCACAAAGGACATACAATGATCATTTAGGATAGTTAACAAATAGAATTAGATAAACAGAATCAACAGAACTTTTGCACTATGTAATAGTAAATTACCTTCATAATCTTATTCATAGCCTGTACAAACAGAATGGTTACCAAACATACTTTTAGTTATATGTTACAAGAGTATTAGATAGCCGAACCTAGCACAGTGTTATTTCTAGCAGGCATGGCAATGCAACTCTGTTTTGAGTGAGGGAAAAATATCCATGTAGGTGATCTTGGAATCACCTTTAGTCAATCTTGTAGATAGAGGTCCTAGTGGTTTAGGTTGCCTTCGCGATGCGCTACTCTTTGGTTCAGTTTCCAATTGAGTAGCTTATTTATTTATTTACTTATTATTTTTAAGGTCGAGCGCTACCCATGAACTATAGCAGTCCAATGTAAAACTGTTTTCATAGGCTTGGTTTTTTATTGGTGCTCTCCAATAAGAATGCGACTGGCTAGGCTCTTTTACTAAAGTGGGACACATGGACAATGCAATGAAGCTTGAAAAATAAGCACATGGATGCTGTCCCTTGAAGCATGTTTTTTCGGTTAAGCTCTAATTGTGTACGATTGGAGCTTACCAATTTTCTTGGAGATCCTCATTCGTATCATATGTTTATGAAACTGGCCGTCCTAGCTCCTTTTACTTTGCTTTTGTCCATAAAAAATTTAGAGCCTCCTCTTTGTGCCGGCTAAACTCTGGTCCCATCCATCCATCTATATGTGCATATATGATTGAAATGCTGATATGTGACCCTAGAAACAGAGATTAGGCGGTCCAGCTATTGCAAATTGTGTTTCCCTATTGCTCTCGATTCTTTTCTCATGAAGTCTTCAACTTTTTTCTTTCCACTTTGCCAAGTTGTTGTCATATTTAGGTCCCCCAATAAATGGTGAGAGGAAATAGTCCTACTCTCTTGACATTTGTTATGGAATAGGAAACAGTTATTCGTGAATTCCTCATGTTTAACTGCATCATTTTCTATGGCGAATGATTTTTATTCCTGGTCAGATGGACGATTCAAGCTTCTACACTTACAGATTCTTCATGTCCCATTCCTGTTAATGTTTGTCTTGATCGTTTTTACCTTTTGGTATTAATCACTCAACATAAATAATTTCATTGGCACAGCCCAATGCTTAGACATGCAATCCCTCTCAAGTCTCAGCTTAATTCTCTCCCTATCGACTTATGATCCCTTAAATGTATTAAATCTAGTTTTTGCACACCAGGACACGATTGGTTTATTGGTTTTCGTCTCGTTGCCTTCCTCAGAGGAACGAACTTGCAAAAAAGCTTCTCAATTTGCTGCCTCACCATTCATTTGGCAAGTATTAGGATATACGTGTGAGTTGTGTTAGAGAAGTAGTTTCACATCAGAGAATTAATGTGGTGTTGAGCAGTTAATATATCTTAGTTAGCCCATAACTCACTAGCTTATTTTTTTGAGTTAAGGTGGGTTCAATTGGATATATTGATGAGCTTAGACTTGAATCTATACCACTACCCAAAAAGGGGACAACTCGTACACACCTCACTCCCTTCCCGATCCGCCATCTCATGAAAGGGGACAGCTTGTTAAAAACAAGAGCCCCATTAGCAGAAAAAGGGAGCACACCTCACTCCCTTCATGATTCGCTCCTATCGGCGGTGAAACTATAATACCCAAACCACCACTCCCTTCCTGATTCGCCATCTCATGAAAGAGGACAACTCGTTAAAAACAAGAGCCCCATTGGCAGAAAAAGGGAGCATACCTCACTCCCTTCATGATCCACCATCTCATGAAAGGAAAAAGGGAGCACACCTCACTCCCTTCATGATCCGCTCCTATCGGCGGTGAAACTATAATACCCAAACTACCACTCCCTTCCTGATTCGCCATCTCATGAAAGGGGACAACTTGTTAAAAACAAGAGCTCCATTAGCAGAAAAAGGGAGCACACCTCACTCCCTTCATGATCCGCCATCTCATGAAAGGGGACAACTCGTTAAAAAAGAGAGCCCCTTGGTAGAAAAATGGAGCAAACCTCACTCTCGCTCCTATCATCTCACTGCCAAGCTTCTTTTCCAAACCTACTCATCTCTTTCTTCCAACATGAAGAAGATGGAATTCGAAGGATGTAGCCACCGCCGAGCTTCTTTTCCAACCCTACTCTTCATCTCTCTCTTCCAACACGAAGAAACCCTACTCTTTATCTCTCTCTTCCAACATGAAGAACCTGATTCGCCATCTCATGAAAGGGGACAACTCGTTAAAAACAAGAGCCCCATTGGCAAAAAAAGGGAGCACACCTCACTCTCGCTCTTATCATCTCACCGCCGAGCTTCTTTTCCAACCCTACTTTTCATCTCTCTCTTCCAACATGAAGAAGATGGAATTCAAGGATGTAGCCACTGCCAAGCTTCTTTTCCAACGCTACTCTTCATCTCTTTCTTCTAACACGAAGAAACCCTACTCTTCATCTCTCTCTTCCAACACGAAAAGATGGAATTCGAAGGATGTAGCCACTGCCGAGCTTCTTTTCCAACCTTACTCTTCATCTCTCTCTTCCAACACGAAGAAGATGGAATTTGAAGGATGTAGCCACCCCGATGATGGGCGTAACGACACCTACGACTTCTGAAGGGCTCCCTTCTTAGACATCTTCGAGCTCAAGAAAGGTTCATTCTATCAAGCCATCGCCACTGAATTTTTGGCCTATTTCCTCTTGCTTTACCAACATGAAGAAGATGGAATTCGAAGGATGTAGCCACCCCGATGATGGGCGTAACGACACGTACGACTTCTGAAAGGACTCCCTTCTTAGAGATCTTCAAGCTCAGGAAGGGTTCATTCTATCGAGCCATCGCCACTGAATTTTTGGCCTCTTTCCTCTTGCTTTACATAGGGATGTCGTATGTTATTGTATAGAAGAATTTCACCGCTGAGCTTCTTTTCCAACCCTACTCTTCATCTCTCTCTTCCAACACAAAGAAGATGGAATTCGAAGGACGTAGCCACCTCGATGATGAGCGTAACGACACCTACGACTTTCGAAGGGCTCCCTTCTTAGACATCTTCGAGCTCAGGAAGGGTTCATTCTATCAAGCCATCACCGTTGAATTTTTGGCCTCTTTCCTCTTGCTTTACATGGGGATATTGTTTGTTATCGTATAGAAGAATTAGTTTGGCCCTTTCGAGTGTATCCTGTCCATAGCCTGGATCTTCATCTCCTTCCCATTTCCCTTTTTTTCCTATTTTTGTTAAAAAAAGGAGCACGCCTCACTCTCGCCCACATCATCTCACCGCTGAGCTTCTTTTCCAGCCCTACTCTCCACCTCTCTCTTCCAACATGAAGAAGATGGAATTCGGAGGACGTAGTCACCCTGATGATGGGTGTAACGACACTTACGACTTTCGAAGGGCTCCTTCCTTAGTCATCTTCGAGCTCAGGAAGGGTTCATTCTATCGAGCCATCACCGCTAAATTTTTGGCCTCTTTCCTCTTGCTTTACAGGGGGATATTGTCTGTTATCGTACAGACAAATCAGTTTGGTCCTTTCGAGGGTGTCTTGTCCATAGCTTGGATCTCCGTCTCCCCCCCCCTTCCCTTTTTTTCCTTTCTATTAAAAAAGGGAGCACACTTCACTCTTGCCCCCATCATCTTACCGCCAAGCATCTTCTCCAGCCCTACTCTCCACCTCTCTATTCCAATACGAAGAAGATGGAATTCAGAGGACGTAGCCACCCCGATGATGGGCGTAACGACACCTACGACTTCCGAAGGGCTCCCTTCCTAGACATCTTCGAGCTCAGGAAGGGTTCATTCTATCCATCCATCGCTGCTAAATTTTTGGCCTCTTTCCTCTTGGTTTACATGGGGATATTGTTTGTTATCATACAGAAGAATCAGTTTGGCCCTTCCGAGGGTGTCCTATCCAAAGCCTAGATCTCCATCTCCCTCCCCTTTCCCTTTTTTTCCTTTTTGTTAAAAAAGGGAGCACACCTCACTCTCGCCCCCATCATCTCACCGCCGAGCTTCTTTTCCAACCTGACTCCCCACCTCTCTCTTCCAACACGAAGAAGATGGAATTCGGAGGACCTAACCACCCTGATGATGAGCATAACGACACCTACGACTTTCGAATGGCTCCATTCCTGGACATCTTGGAGCTCAGGAAGGTTCATTTTATCGAGCCATCGCCATTGAATTTTTGGCCTATTTCCTCTTGCTTTACGTGGGGATATTGTCTGTAATCGTACAGAAGAATCAGTTTGGCCATTCTAAGGGTGTCCTATCCATAGCCTGGATCTCCGTCTCCCTCCCATTTCCTTTTTTTTTTTTTTTCCTTTTTGTTAAAAAATGGAGCACACCTCACTCTTGTTCCCATAATCTCACCGCCCAACTTCTTTTCCAGCCCTACTCTCCATCTCTCTCTTCCAACACAAGAAGATGGAATTCGGAGGACGTAACCACTCTGATGATGGGCGTAACACACTTACGACTTCCAAAGGGCTCCCATCTAGACATCTTCGAGCACATAAATGGTTCATTTTATCGAGCCATTGCCACTGAATTTTTGGCCTCTTTCCTCTTGCTTTACATAGGGATATTTTCTGTTATCGTATAGAATAATCAGTTTGGCCCTTCCGAGGGTGTCTTGTCCATAGCATGGATCTCCATCTCCCTCCCCTTTCCCTTTTTTTCCTTTTTGTTAAAAAAAGGAGCATACCTCACTCTCACCCCCATCATCTCACTGCCAAGCTTCTTTTCCATCCATACTCTCCATCTCTCTCTTCCAATGTGAAGAAGATGGAATTCGGAAGACGTAGCCACTTCGAAGATGGGCGTAACGACACCAACGACTTCCAAAGGGCTCCCATCTAGACATCTTCGAGCACATAAAGGGTTCATTTTATCGAGCCATTGCCACTGAATTTTTGGCCTCTTTCCTCTTGCTTTACATAGGGATACTGTCTGTTATCGTATAGAAGAATCAATTTGGCCCTTCCGAGGGTGTCCTATCCATAGCCAGGATCTCTGTCTCCCTCCTCTTTCCCTTTTTTTTCCTTTCTGTTAAAAAAGGGAGCACACTTCACTCTCGCCCCCATCATCTCATCACCGAGCTTCTTTTCTAGCCCTATTCTCCATCTCTCTTCTAACACGAAGAAGATGGAATTTGGAGGACATAACCACCCCGATGATGTGCATAATGACACCAACGACTTTTGAAGGGCTGCCTTCCAAGACATCTTCAAGCTTAGGAACGGTTCATTCTATCAAGCCATTGTCGATGAATTTTTGGCCTCTTTCCTCTTGCTTTACATAGGGATACTGTCTGTTATCGTACAAAATAATCAATTTGGCCTTTCCAAGGGTGTCCTATCCATAGCTTGGATCTCTATCTCCCTCCCTTTTCCCTTTTTTTCCTTTCTGTTCAAAAAGAGAGCACACCTCACTCTCGCCCCCATCATCTCACCGCCAAGCTTCTTTTCCAGCCTTACTCTCCATCTCTCTCTTCTAACACGAAGAAGATGGAATTTGGAGGACATAGCCACCCCGATGATGGGCATAACGACACCAACGACTTTTGAAGGGCTGCCTTCCAAGACATCTTCAAGCTTAGGAACGGTTCATTCTATCAAGCCATTGTCGATGAACTTTTGGCCTCTTTCCTCTTGTTTTACATAGGGATACTGTCTGTTATCGTACAGAAGAATTAGTTTGGCCCTTCCAAGGGTGTCCTATCCATAGTCTGGATCTCCGTCTCCTTCCCCTTTCCCTTTTTTTCCTTTCTGTTAAAAAAGGGAGCACACCTCACTCTTGCCCTCATCATCTCACCGCCGAGTTTCTTTTCCAGCCCTACTCTCCATCTCTCTTTTCCAACACGAAGAAGATAGAATTTGGAGGAGGTAGCCACCCCGATGATGGGCGTATCGACACCAACGATCTCCGAAGGGTTGCCTTCTTAGACATCTTCGAGCTTAGGAAGGGTTCATTCTATTGAGCCATCGCCGCCGAATTTTTGGCCTCTTTCCTCTTGCTTTACATGGGGATATTGTCTGTTATGGTATAGAAGAATCAGTTTGGCCCTTCCGAACGTGTCTTGTCCATAGCCAGGATCTTTATCTCCCTCCCTTTTCCCTTTTTTCCATTCTTTTAAAAAAGGGGCACACCTCACTCTCGCCCCCATCATCTCACCGCCAAGCTTCTTTTCCAGCCCTACTCTCCACCTCTCACTTCCAACACAAAGAAGATGGAATTCGGAGGACGTAACCACCCCGATGATGGGCGTAAAGACACCTACGGCTTCCAAAGGGAGACACTTTCGAGTTCAGGAAGGGTTTATTCTATTGAGTCATCACTGCTGAATTTATGTCCTCTTTCCTTTTGCTTTACATAGGTATACTGTCTGTTATCATACAGAAGAATCAATTTGGCCCTTCCGAGGGTGTCCTGTCCATAGCCTGGATCTCCATCTCCCTCCGCTTTCCCTTTTTTCCTTTCTGTTAAAAAAGGGAGCACACCTCACTCTCGCCCCCATCATCTTACCACCGAGCTTCTTTTCCAGCCCTACTCTCCTTCTCTCTCTTCCCACACGAAGAAGATGGAATTCGGAGGATGTAGCCACCCCGATGATGGGCGTAACAACACCAACGACTTCCGAAGGGCTGCCTTTCTAGACACCTTCGAGCTCAGGAAGGGTTCATTCTATCTAGCCATCGCCGCTGAATTTTTGGCCTCTTTCCTCTTGCTTTACATGGGGATATTGTCTGTTATCGTACAGAAGAATCAATTTGGCCCTTCCGAGGGTGTCCTATCCATAACCTGGATCTCCATCTCCTTCCCCTTTCCCTTTTTTTCCTTTCTGTTAAAAAAGGGAGCACACCTCACTCTTGCCCCCATCATCTCACCGCCGAGTTTCTTTTCCAGCCCTACTCTCCATCTCTCTTTTCGAACACGAAGAAGATGGAATTCGGAGGAGGTAGCCACCCCGATGATGGGCGTATCGACACCAACGACCTTCGAAGGGTTGCCTTCCTAGATATCTTCGAGCTTAGGAAGGGTTCATTCTATCAAGCCATTGTCGCTGAATTTTTGGCCTCTTTCCTCTTGCTTTACATGGGGATATTGTCTGTTATTGTACAGAAGAATCAGTTTGGCCCTTCCAAGGGTGTCTTGTCCATAGCCAGGATCTTTGTCTCCCTCACCTTTCTCTTTTTTCCATTCTTTTAAAAAAGGGGCACACCTCACTCTCGCCCTCATCATCTCACCGCCAAGCTTCTTTTCCAGCCCTACTCTCCACCTCTCATTTTCAACACAAAGAAGATGGAATTCGGAGGATGTAACCACCCCGATGATGGGCGTAAAGACACCTACGGCTTCCGAAGGGAGACACCTTCGACCTCAGGAAGGGTTCATTGTATTGAGTCATCACTGCTGAATTTATGTCCTCTTTCCTTTTGCTTTACATAGGGATACTGTCAATTATCGTACAGAAGAATCAATTTGGCCCTTCCGAGGGTGTCCTGTCCATAGCCTGAATCTCCGTCTCCCTCCGCTTTCCCTTTTTTACGTTTTATTAAAAAGGAGAGCACACCTCACTCTCGCCCCATCATCTCACCACCGAGCTTCTTTTCCAGCCCTACTCTCCACCTCTCTCTTCCAACACAAAGAAGATGGAATTCGGAGGGTGTAACCACCCCGATGATGGGCGTAAAGACATCTACGGCTTCCGAAGGGAGACACTTTTGAGCTCAGGAAGGGTTTATTGTATTGAGTCATCACTGTTGAATTTATGTCCTCTTTCCTTTTGCTTTACATGGGAATATTGTCTATTATCGTACAGAAGAATTAGTTTGGCCCTTCCGAGGGTGTCCTGTCCATAGCTTGGATCTCCGTCTCCGTCTCCGTTCCCTTTCCCTTTTTTTTTCTTTCTGTTAAAAAAGGGAGCACACCTCACTTTTACCCCCATCATCTCACCGCCGAGTTTCTTTCCAACCCTACTCTCCATCTCTCTTTTCCAACACGAAGAAGATGGAATTTGGAGGAGGTAGCCACCCCGATGATGGGCGTAACGACACCAACGACCTCCGAAGGGTTTCCTTCCTAGATATCTTTGAGCTTAGGAAGGGTTCATTTTATCGAGCCATCGCCGTTGAATTTTTGGCCTCTTTCCTCTTGCTTTACATGGGGATATTGTCTGTTATCATACAGAAGAATCAGTTTGGCCTTTCCGAGGGTGTCTTCTCCATAGCCAGGATCTCTGCCTCCCTCCCCTTTCCATTTTTTCCTTTCTTTTAAAAAAGGGGCACACCTCACTCTCGCTCCCATCATCTCACCGCCAAGCTTTTTTTCCAGCCCTACTCTCTACCTCTCTCTTCCAACACAAAGAAGATGGAATACGGAGGACGTAGATACCCCGATGATGGGCGTAACAACACCAACGACTTCTGAAGGGCTGCCTTTCTAGACACCTTCGAGCTCAGGAAGGATTCATTCTATCTAGCCATTGTTGATTAATTTTTGGCCTCTTTCCTCTTGCTTTATATGGGGATATTGTCTGTTATCGTACAAAAGAATTAGTTTGGCTCTTCCGAGGGTGTCCTATCCATAGCCTGGATCTCCGTCTCCGTCTCCTTCCCCTTTCCCTTTTTTTCCTTTCTGTTAAAAAAAGGAGCACACATCACTCTTGCCACCATCATCTCACTGCCGAGCTTCTTTTCCAGCCCTACTCTCCATCTCTCTTTTCCAACACAAAGAAGATGGAATTCGGAGGAGGTAGCCACCCCGATGATGGGCGTAACCACACCAACGATCTCCGAAGGGTTGCTTTTCTAGACATCTTCGAGCTTAGGAAGGGTTCATTCTATCGAGCCATCGCCGCTGAATTTTTAGCCTCTTTCCTCTTGCTTTACATAGGGAGATTGTTTGTTATCGTATAGAAGAATTAGTTTGGCCCTTTCGAGGGTGTCTGGCGGTGCTTCTGGAGCAATACGACATCTACTATTATGACGCAACGAGGATCTGCAGCTGATGATCATCGGGAGGATGTTCCAACAGCTGGCCAATTAACGCAGGGACCGGTGCAGTACGGTAGTGGGATGTGTTGTTCTACATCTTTTTTTTTTCTTCTTTTGCTGGACCAATTAAACTTCCCATGCTAATTTCCCCTTATATTAGAAACGCTTATGTAACATGAGCTTCCCATAAGGGTTTCCCATGATTATATTCTTTTGTTATAATATTTTATATTGACTAAGGAGTGTTAACCTAATAAAAAGCATACGAAATAGACGGGTAACTTCAACGGATTTCCTGTACGGGTCATTTAGGATTCGGATAGTTATCCACCAAAATGATCACCTCAAAGATTAGCCAGCACCATTCCAAGCATATTCTCGAACCGAGAAGACTAATGATCTTAAGAAAGTCCCGTGTATCGCTTTACGGCTACATCGGTTTTGTTTGTTCATTATGGTTGCGTGAGAAGGCGATGTCTTTTAGGTTTGGAAGTGCTCATGTTCGTGTTCTGCCATGACTCTTTTTTTTCTTCTCATGAAACTATGGTGTGCATTTACTTCATTGTTTGGGTTATGTTCTTCTACTTGCTTTTTACTTTTCATGAAAAAGTATCCGGCCGGATTGCTTCCAGTGTCTTTATCCATACAAACCTGAAGGGTTGACCTTGTAAGCAGTAAATGAGTAGGAACGTTCCTTGACGTGAAACTGCATATCCGCATAATGACGTGAAACTGCATGTCCGGAAATTATGGTGTGCATTTATTTCATTGTTTGGGATGTGTTCTTTTGCTTGCTTTTTACTTTTCATGCTTTTTTTACTTTTCATGAAAAGATGAACAAAAGGGATCTGCAACTTTGGATTTACTTGGTTCTTTGCCGCTCTCTTTTCACGAATTGGTTACTAAAACTATGGCAGCATCAAGATGCCACTAGCATAACATATCTCGACCTGCTCGTTTGACTGTATCTGTTAATTACACTTTGTCTCAGCAATAAAAAGCCACAGTTTGATTGAATCGTATTTTGAACACATAATTGTGTGTCTTTCTCCGGCTAAATGACCAACAAGTTACTTATCATTTAGACGTTGTGCAAGAGAACATGTTTTACTTTAGGTTAGTTAGCAAATATTTGTACTTCATCTTTTAGCACAATCTTCCATAAGGGTGGTTCTTATTGCCGCTCTTCTGTGAAGATCACCAAATGCAATTCAACTAATTCTTTGGCGAAAGGTTGATGCGATGGCACCTAGCCAAAGATATGAAATATTGAAAATTATTTACACATCTATCCTTATTTTTCTAGAATAGTAAATGAAATGGGATCCAAAGAAATTAATTGTAAAATAATTGGCACAATAGACAAATGAAGTTAAAGACCGTCGCTCAATTGCAAAAACACCGAATCTTCATGATGAAACGTCTTGTGCATTTTTTCTTGAGGTGCTTTTTCTTGAAAAATTTTATTGCGAGGAAAAATATTTTAAATTTTAAAAAATTTTAGAAAATTTTGAAATGACTCTACATATTGATTTTTGTATGAGTCAAAAGGTTTCGAGTGTTTGAACTTGAGTTATTCGAAATGGAAATAGTCTTAGACTTTGTTCTTCTAGGAAGGGGAAGCATAAATAATATACCTCATCTTTTTACCTATTGACCCTCGGCATAAGATACAAAATTCATACGGATGCATGAGATTTAAATGGTTGTTCCGTCAGTGCATATATTATTTAAGCATCGGAATAATTAGGGACAGTAGAGATATACGTTTTACCTTTTCCGATTAGCTCAAGGAGAGTGGTTGGAAGTGGAAGTGTACTCCAGAAATGGGATTTCTTGGATTAAGCATCAGCGTTTACATTACCAAGAAGCAATACTGCTACCGCTACCTCACTATGTAGTTCTATGTCCTGGAAAAAAAAAAAAACCTCGAAGCCCTAACAAAATATGTTTCCTATTCCATATTTTCTTCCTCCGACCTTAGTATATACTACATTACCAAGAAGCAATATTGCCACCGCTACCTCACTATCCAGTTCTATATACTAGGAAAAAAAAACCTCGAAGGCCTAACAGTTCTATATACTATGGGGATATTGTCTGTTATCATACAAAAGAATTAGTTTGGCCATTCCGAGGGTGTCCTATCCATAGTCTAGATCTCCGTCTCCTTCCCCTTTCCCTTTTTTTTTCTTTCTGTTAAAAAAGGGAGCACACCTTACTCTTGCCCTCATCATCTCACCGCCAAGTTTCTTTTCCAGCCCTACTCTCCATCTCTCTTTTCCAACATGAAGAAGATAGAATTTGGAGGAGGTAGCCACCTCGATGATGGGCGTATCGACACCAACGACCTCCGAAGGGTTGCCTTCTTAGACATCTTCGAGCTTAGGAAGGGTTCATTCTATTGAGCCATCGCCGCCGAATTTTTGGCCTCTTTCCTCTTGCTTTACATGGGGATATTGTCTGTTATGGTACAGAAGAATCAGTTTGGCCCTTCCGAGCGTGTCTTGTCCATAGCCAGGATCTCTATCTCCCTCCCTTTTCCCTTTTTTCCATTCTTTTAAAAAAGGGGCACACCTCACTCTCGCTCCCATCATCTCACCGCCAAGCTTCTTTTCCAGCCCTACTCTCCACCTCTCACTTCCAACACAAAGAAGATGGAATTCGGAGGACGTAACCACCCCGATGATGGGCGTAAAGACACCTACGGCTTCCAAAGGGAGACACTTTCGAGTTAGGAAGGGTTTATTCTATTGAGTCATCACTGCTGAATTTATGTCCTCTTTCCTTTTGCTTTACATAGGGATACTGTCAGTTATCGTACAGAAGAATCAATTTGGCCTTTCCGAGGGTGTCCTGTTCATAGCTTGGATCTCCGTCTCCCTCCGCTTTCCCTTTTTTCCTTTCTGTTAAAAAAGGGAGCACACCTCACTCTCGCCCCAATCATCTTACCGCCGAGCTTCTTTTCCAGCCCTACTCTCCTTCTCTCTCTTCCCACACGAAGAAATGGAATTCGGAGGATGTAGCCACCCCGATGATGGGCGTAACAACACCAACGACTTCCGAAGGGCTGCCTTTCTAGACACCTTCGAGCTCAGGAAGGGTTCATTCTATCTAGCCATCGCCGTTGAATTTTTGGCCTCTTTCCTCTTGCTTTACATGGGGATATTGTTTGTTATCGTACAGAAGAATCAATTTGGCCCTTTCGAGGGTGTCCTATCCATAACCTGGATCTCCATCTCCTTCCCCTTTCCCTTTTTTTCCTTTCTGTTAAAAAAGGGAGCACACCTCACTCTTGCCCCCATCATCTCACCTCCGAGTTTCTTTTTCAGCCCTACTCTCCATCTCTCTTTTCCAACACGAAGAAGATGGAATTTGGAGGAGGTAGCCACCCCGATGATGGGCGTATCGACACCAACGACCTCCGAAGGGTTGCCTTCCTAGACATCTTCGAGCTTAGGAAGAGTTCATTCTATCAAGCCATTGTCGCTGAATTTTTGGCCTCTTTCCTCTTGCTTTACATGGGGATATTATCTGTCATTGTACAGAAGAATCGGTTTGGCCCTTCCGAGGGTGTCTTGTCCATAGCCAGGATCTTTGTCCCCCTCCCCTTTCCCTTTTTTCCATTCTTTTAAAAAAGGGGCACACCTCACTCTCGCCCTCATTATCTCACCGCCAAGCTTCTTTTCCAGCCCTACTCTCCACCTCTCATTTCCAACACAAAGAAGATGGAATTCGGAGGACGTAACCACCCCGATGATGGGCGTAAAGACACCTACGGCTTTCGAAGGGAGACACCTTCGACCTCAGGAAGGGTTCATTGTATTGAGTCATCACTGCTGAATTTATGTCCTCTTTTCTTTTGCTTTACATAGGGATACTGTCAATTATCGTACAAAAGAATCAATTTGGCCCTTCCGAGGGTGTCCTGTCCATAGCCTGGATCTCCGTCTCCCTCCGCTTTCCCTTTTTTCCGTTTTATTAAAAAGGAGAGCACACCTCACTCTCGCCCCATCATCTCACCGCCGAGCTTCTTTTCCAGCCCTACTCTCCACCTCTCTCTTCCAACACAAAGAAGATGGAATTCGGAGGACGTAACCACCCCGATGATAGGCGTAAAGACATCTACGGCTTCCGAAGGGAGACACTTTCGAGCTCAGGAAGGGTTTATTGTATTGAGTCATCACTGTTGAATTTATGTCCTCTTTCCTTTTGCTTTACATGGGAATATTGTCTATTATCGTACAGAAGAATTAGTTTGGCCCTTCCGAGGGTGTCCTGTCCATAGCTTGGATCTCCATCTCCGTCCCCTTTTCCTTTCTGTTAAAAAAGGGAGCACACCTCACTTTTACCCCCATCATCTCACCGCCGAGTTTCTTTCCAACCTTACTCTCCATCGCTCTTTTCCAACACGAAGAAGATGGAATTTGGAGGAGGTAGCCACCCCGATGATGGGCGTAATGACACCAACGACCTCCGAACGGTTTCGTTCCTAGATATCTTCGAGCTTAGGAAGGGTTCATTTTATCGAGCCATCGCCGTTGAATTTTTGGCCTCTTTCCTCTTGCTTTACATGGGGATATTGTCTGTTATCGTACAGAAGAATCAGTTTGGCCTTTCCGAGGGTGTCTTCTCCATAGCCAGGATCTCTGCCTCCCTCCCCTTTCCATTTTTTCCTTTCTTTTAAAAAAGGGGCACACCTCACTCTCGCTCCCATCATCTCACCACCAAGCTTTTTTTCCAACCATACTCTATACCTCTCTTCCAACACAAAGAAGATGGAATTCGGAGGACGTAGACACCCCGATGATGGGCGTAACAACACCAACGACTTCCGAAGGGCTGCCTTTCTAGACACCTTCGAGCTCAGGAAGGATTCATTCTATCTAGCCATTGTTGCTTAATTTTTGGCCTCTTTCCTCTTGCTTTATATGGGGATATTGTCTGTTATCGTACAAAAAAATTCGTTTGGCTCTTCCGAGGGTGTCCTATCCATAGCCTGGATCTCCGTCTTCTTCCCCTTTCCCTTTTTTTCCTTTTTGTTAAAAAAGGGAGCACACATCACTCTTGCCACCATCATCTCACCGCCGAGCTTCTTTTCCAGCCCTACTCTCCATCTCTCTTTTCCAACACAAAGAAGATGGAATTCGGAGGAGGTAGCCACCCCGATGATGGGCGTAACCACACCAACGACCTCCGAAGGGTTGCTTTCCTAGACATCTTCGAGCTTAGGAAGGGTTCATTCTATTGAGCCATCGCCGCTGAATTTTTAGCCTCTTTCCTCTTGCTTTACATAGGGATATTGTTTGTTATCGTATAGAAGAATTAGTTTGGCCCTTCCGAGGGTGTCTGGAGGTGCTTCTGGAGCAATATGGCATCTACTATTATGATGCAACGAGGATCTGCAGCTGATGATCATCGGGAGGATGTTCCAACAGCTGGCCAATTAATGCAGGGACCGGTGCAGTACGGTAGTGGGATGTGTTGTTCTACGTCTTTTTTTTTTTCTTCTTTTGCTGGACCAATTAAACTTCCCATGCTAATTTCCCCTTATATTAGAAACGCTTATGTAACATGAGCTTCCCATAAGGGTTTCCCATGATTATATTCTTTTGTTATAATATTTTATATTGACTAAGGAGTGTTAACCTAATAAAAAGCATACGAAATAGACGGGTAACTTCAACGGATTTCCTGTACGGGTCATTTAGGATTCGGATAGTTATCCACCAAAATGATCACCTCAAAGATTAGCCAGGCACCATTCCAAGCATATTCTCGAACCGAGAAGACTAATGATCTTAAGATAGTCTCGCGTATCGCTTTACGGCTACATCGGTTTTGTTTGTTCATTATGATTGCGTGAGAAGGCGATGTCTTTTAGGTTTGGAAGTGCTTATGTTCGTGTTCCGCCATGACTCTTTTTTTTTCTCATGAAATTATGGTGTACATTTACTTCATTGTTTGGGTTGTGTTGTTCTACTTCCTTTTTACTTTTCATGAAAAAGTATCCGGCCGGATTGCTTCCAGTGTCTTTATCCATACAAACCTGAAGGGTTGACCTTGTAAACAGTAAATGAGCAGGAACTTGACGTGAAACTGCATGTCCGCATAATGACGTGAAACTGCATGTCCGGAAATTATGGTGTGCATTTATTTCATGGTTTGGGATGTGTTATTCTACTTGCTTTTTACTTTTCATGAAAAGATGAACAAAAGGGATCTGCAACTTTGGATTTACTTGGTTCTTTGCCGCTCTCTTTTCACGAACTGGTTACTAAAACTATGGCAGCATCAAGATGCCACTAGCATAACATATCTCGACCTGCTCGTTTGACTTTATCTGTTAATTACACTTTGTCTCAACAATAAAAAGCCACAGTTTGATTGAATCGTATTTTGAACACATAATTGTGTGTCTTTCTCCGGCTAAATGACCAACAAGTTACTTATCATTTAGACGTTGTGCAAGAGAACATGTTTTACTTTAGGTTAGTTAGCAAATATTTGTACTTCATCTTTTGGCACAATCTTCCATAGGGGTGGTTCTTATTGCCGCTCTTCTGTGAAGATCACCAACTGCAATTCAACTAATTCTTTGGCGAAACGTTGATGCAATGGCACCTAGCCAGAGATATGAAATATTGAAAATTATTTACACATCTATCCTTATTTTTCTAGAATAGTAAATGAAATGGGATCCAAAGAAATTAATTGTAAAATAATTGGCACAATAGACAAATGAAGTTAAAGACCAGTCGCTCAATTGCAAAAACACCGAATCTTCATGATGAAACGTCTTGTGCATTTTTTCTTGAGGTGCTTTTTCTTGAAAAAATTTATTGCGAGGAAAAATATTTTAAATTTTAAAAAATTTTAGAAAATTTTGAAATGACTCTACATATTGATTTTTGTATGAGTCAAAAGGTTTCGAGTGTTTGAACTTGAGTTATTCGAAATGGAAATAGTCTCGAGACTTTGTTCTTCTAGGAAGGGGAAGCATAAATAATATACCTCATCTTTTTACCTATTGACCCTCGGCATAAGATACAAAATTCATACGGATGCATGAGATTTAAATGGTTGTTCCGTCGTGCATATATTATTTAAGCATCGGAATAATTAGGGACAGTAGAGATATACGTTTTACCTTTTCCGATTAGCTCAAGGAGAGTGGTTGGAAGTGGAAGTGTACTCCAGAAACGGGATTTCTTGGATTAAGCATCAGCGTTTACATTACCAAGAAGCAATACTGCTACCGCTACCTCACTATGGAGTTCTATATACTGGAAAAAAAAAAAAACCTCGAAGCCCTAACAAAATCTGTTTCCTCTCCCATATTTTCTTCCTCCGACCTTAGTATATACTACATTACCAAGAAGCAATACTGCCACCACTACCTCACTATCCAATTCTATATACTAGGAAAAAAAAACCTCGAAGGCCTAACAAAACCTGTTTCCTCTCCCATATTTACTTCCTCCGACCTCACTTCAGTCTCACGATTCCGCCTCTAAGTTCACGTAAAAAAGAGGTCATGATGCTCCTTTCTCAATCGGGTCACCCGTTATCTTTTCATCTGGCATAAGTATAGCCGAAGTGTTAAAACTTGGCACGATGGGACATTTAAGTGCTAAAAGTTATGAAATGTATACTTAAGTGTCATTTTATTAATTTTTCTTGCCTACGTGGCTGGCTGGAAACTGAGTTGGCGAAAAATCAACCAAAAGGACGCTGTTTTGTGTTGACGTGTATTTTAAAAATTATTAATTAAATAATATTAAATAATTTAAAAATATATTATTATAAAATCGATTTTATTAATAAAAAAAAGAGAGGAAGGGGATCTGGCAAGGGCTCACGATGCCACTGGCCAGGGCCTGGCAACCCCAGTCGACTTGCGGCTAGGGCTAGCGCCGGCCCTTCTCGGTAATGGTGGGGTGGCGACGGTAAGGGCTGCACAGCCGGATCCCATTCCTCTTTTTTTTTTTAAAATCGATTTTAAATTTTTTTAATCTGACGTGGACAATTTTTTTGATTAAAATTGCCTCGTGGATTTTTTATTTTAAAAAAAAGCCCCATCAGCAAATAAACTCACCAGGAAATGGACATGTGGTAGTTTGGTCGGAATTTTTCGCCGTTGGCACTTAATTGATTCCTTTTGCTCCGATTTTGGTGCTTATGTGTACCTTTTGTAACTTTTGGCACTTAGGTGTCCTCCCATGCCGAGTTTTAGCGCTCTAGAAGTCGGTATGTACTTTTCATTTCATGTGGTGTCATCTTATCAAAGATTTCTTTTGAAGGGTTCTTTACACTAAGTATTCGCCAACTGGTGTTTTTTCTATGTTTGTTTCTCGTTTCGTAGGTGAGAGCCTGAAGCAGGGAGAGATGGTTCTGGACTCGAGGTCTCCGTATTGTGTGGACAAGTAGAAGCAGCATTTCGGGACATCGTCACGTGAGGATCACATCCATAACTTCCGGACAAGATGGTTAAGAGCATCATCGCCGTCGGGTGGAGACGACCATAGCTAGCATCTCCTCTCGTGGAGATGCACATGTGGAGACAAGATCTTCCATCCTTGGACTCCGACAAAACGGAAGTACCGGGAATTAAAAAACGACGGTAAGGCAGCTGACAACGTCCATTTCGGTCGACAAGTCATTAATTTTTCCTCTAACTTTATCCGGGAATTTCCTCCTCGTCCTCCTACCTTAGGGGCTCACCAGCTGGGGAGCAAGTAGCAGCTTTGGGGCATGATTGGGAGAGGGCAATCATGATGTTTGTCCATAGCAGTCTGCTCACGTCGGAAAATTTTAAAGGAACCCCAAATCGTGGATACCGGGAAAATGCGGAGACACCAAAAAAGAAAAAAGAGAGAGAAGAAATATGGGCCTTTATTTATTTATTTGGTAATTTGGTATCCCTTTTCTTAAGCAATAATACCTTGAAACTATAATATCCAAACTACCCCTCCCTTCTTGATCCGCCATCTTATGAAAGGAAAACTCGTTAAAAACGAGAGCCCCATTGGCAGATCGTCTCTGTCTCCCTCCCCCTTCCCTTTTTTTCCCTTTATGTTAGGAAGGGGAGCACACCTCACTCTTGCCCCCATCATCTCATCGCCGAGCTTCCTTTCTAGCCCTACTCTCCATCTCTCTATTCCGACACGAAGAAGATGGAATTTGGAGGACATAACCACCCCGATGATGGACATAACGACACCTATGACTTCCGAAAGGCTCTCTTCCCGGACATCTTCGAGCTGAGGAAGGGTTCATTCTATCAAGCCATCGCCGCTGCCTCTTTCCTCTTGCTTTACATGAGGATATTGTCTGTTATCGTACAAAAGAATCAGTTTGGCCCTTCGGAGGGTGTCCTACCCATAGCCTGGGTCTTCGCTGCTTCTATGTTTGTCCTTGTGTTTTTTACAATCGATGTGTCTAGTACGTTCAAAACCCTTGTTTCATTCTCGTTTTCACATTTTATGTTTGAAGGGTCTTCAAGGGTGTTTGCATGTCGATGCAGGTGTGTTTTGCAACCCAGCCGTTACCTTTGGATTGTTTGTGGCCGGGAGGATCGGCTTGAATAAGACTGAGGCCTACTCGATGGCTCAATGTTTGGGCGCCGTTTGCGGCATCAGCATCGTGAAGGCTACCATGGAGAGTAAATACAACTTAGTGGGAGGCGGTGCAAACCTGGTGGCTCCAGGCTACGGCGTGGGCTATGGCGTGGGCGCCGCATTGCTTTCCGAAATCGTTGGCACTTTCTTCCTGGCATCTACAGTGTTACCATCGGCTGACCCGAAAAGAAATCCAAACATCCCTCAAAGGTCCGTACGTAATAACTTCCTTTCCCAGTTCAAATTAGCTCTTCCTTCCTTTAACGAATGAATGTTTGGGTGTCCAGGTTTTACTTCCATTGTCGGTCGGTTTGGCAATGCTCATGGCGCATCTGGCGACTATCCCATCACCGGTTGCGGGATCAACCCAGCTCGGAGCTTCGGTGCCACTGTTATTTACAACCATCCATCTGTTTGGAAAGATCAGGTGGTAGCAAGAACTTTGGGTTTTGTTTTATTTAGCAACCCCTTTTATTTATTTGAAGATAGTTATGTGTGCATTTGGTGCTAATTGATGTTTTCCGAATGCGATGAGCAGTGGCTTTTTTGGTTCGGGCCGTTTTGGGGTCTCTAATGGCCACCCTCTTTCATCAACATATAATCAGAGTAGCTATGATGAGGCTCCTTGAAGCCTGCACTGGTTGGCATCATGATTTTGAAAACAACAGCAGCCTCCCTAGTCACTTCCACCGCCACCCAGGGGGACGCCAACTCTTCACAACACGGCCCAACCGTGTGAGACCACCCCAGGCACATGCCCCGCGACCCCCCGAGGGACGATTGCCATGACTACACTGATGCCTGCCGCGATGGCCATTGGGATCCCCTAAGGCACAACCACTAAGACTAGGTAGGGATATCAAGAACCGAATCAAAATCGAAAATCGAATCGAACCGAACCAAACCGAAATTTTGAGCATTTTTGGTTCAGTTAACCGAACCAAACTGGAATTCTTAATTAAAAGTGAATAATCTCTCTTCATCGTCATCTCTTCTTCATTTAGGTCCCAATAAGTAAAGCAAAAATTGAAACATTGAAAAACCATTTCGAATTGAACCGAATTTTCGGTTCGGTTCGTATTTGGTTCGGGACGGTTTCGGTTTGGTTCGATTTTTGACCGAACCGTTTACACCCTTATGACCAATAGCCCTACATTGATGCCCGCTAGGGTCCCCCGAGGCACTAAGAGCCCTACACTAATGTCCACCGAGTTCCCTCGGGGCACCTTAGCTCCGGCCATAATGACCGGGAGTCCTACACTAACGTCCGATGGGATCCCCGAGACACCAAGAGCCCTGCACTAATGCCCACAAGGATCCCCCGAGGCAACCTTGCCATGATGACTGGGGGCCCTACATAGACACCCGTCGTGATCCCTCGGGGCACGCCCGCCATGACTAGGGGCCCAACACTGATGCCCGCCAAGATCCCTTAAGACACCAAGAGCTCTATATTGATGCCCACTAGGATCCCCCGAGGTAGGAGCCCTATACTGATGCTCGCCAGGATCTCCCGAGGCACCAGGAGCCCTATACTGATGCCCGCCAGGATCCCCCAAGGGACGCTTGTCGTGACCAGGAGTCCTCCACTTCCCGCCTGACCCATCGGGTTCCCCCAAGGCACGCCCGCCTCAACCTCCCCAACGCCCTCTTTCACAACAACTCGGGGAGCCTAACAAAACCAGTATCCAATTCTACATACTGCCACTTGGCCTAACAAAACCAACATCCAATTTCCAGTTCTACATACTGCCACCTCATTGCTATGTCACTATGTACCGCAAGAGATTAGAAAATGGACAATTGTTTTTATCTAATTCATAAGAATCTATACAAAATCCCTTATGGTACACTAGATCCAGAAATAACCACTACAGATGGCCTAACAAAACCAATATCACGTCTTTTCCCGAAAAACGAAAAATCAGCCAAGCACGTGCTCATGCAATCGCCACTATGAGACGGAGGAACAACTCCCTATTCTTCATTCCTGCCACAATCAACACCGACAACATTACTAGAGCCATCGACACTAGATCGAGCTTCTTCTTCTTAAACAAGGAAATAGAGCCCATTAACACTAACGTGAGAAATATTTCTAAGCCTACATTTGTACCAACTCCATCGCCACCAAAGTGCACAATCTCTAAGAGATCAACAGGGCGGTGCACCTCGACAGTAGGGCCTGTGGAATGCGGCGTTCTCAATGTCACCATCAGTAGCCGTTAACGTCATCTTGCGCTTGTGCTATCCTTTCTCGACCGTGATCGTCCATCTTTCATTGCCAATGTCTTCGAAGACAACAATGCGTTGGAATTTTTAGATAAACATCGATTGATCAATCACTAGATGCGACACACCCAAGAAGATTCCCTATTTCTTCTTCTGTAACGAAATAGTTGGCGGAGAGCAGTGTTGAGGTCCAAGGGAGAGATGAAGTAGCAAGAGAGGCGAAGTGAGGTGGATTGGGAGGAAAGAAGCGGCATTGCATCGATACATTAGCTGATTCCCCAAAATATCCCATGGCTAATTCCCCAAAATACCCCATGGTTAATTCCCTAAAATACCCTAACATCAGGTTTCAACTCCCTCTCATGAAAAGTATCTTTTATCAACCCCGTGTCTGTATCTGTGTCTATCCCCTGCGTCTCCATTGTTACATGCAATATTCCGTTTACAGATACAACATGGTTAGAAGTTGTGTGAATTGTGATGGATAGCCATGTGTCACGGATCCAAAATTTCCGTGATCCATAAAGTATTGATGATCGAGGGAGAACGACCAAAACGCCTGTAGAAAGATTTCAGTGCCTCCAGAATATTCTTAGGGACGAGCGATACTGTAATTGTGCTGTGGTCTAAAATTTTCTCAGCCTAAATGCCGGTAAATGATAGGTGGGGCAGTACGATCTTGTCCGCCGAATTCAAACTCAATCCATGGTTATAATCCGAGAGCCTTAAGTATAAGAATATGTGCCCTCCTCTTCATTTGTAACCATCCAACCATTTTAGCAATCCAAGTTCCATTCTCTCTTCAGAGCTTCTCTCTAGCTCTCTTTACGATCCAAGTGAGTAGAAGGCTTGGTTTAGGCCCCAACGATCCCAAGCGATCCGAAATAGCCTAAGTCGTCATACGGTTACAATCCCAAATGATCGGCCCGTGACACATGGGATTTGAATGCGCATAGATTTTTTGATTGATGGGAAAATAAAAAATAAAAAGGCATGTGAATGATTGTCGTTTCATGACCACCTCCCACGGACCCATGCTTCTGACTCTTGCCTAATGCATGGACGCCATGTGGCTTCAATCCCTCTTGGTCCTTGGGATCCATGCGTGGATCCATTCGTTAGTATCCGAAAAAATTATTTTTCTACCCCTAGAAAAATTAGTCAAGAAATTTTTTTTCATTGTCAATAACATTTTATACCGGATTATTTCTGCGGACATAAGGAATATTTTTCATTTAATTATTTTTATAAACAATATAATCAATTAAATTTTTGAAAATATCTTTCAAATATTGATATTGAGTTTTCTGTAAGTGAAATGACACATCCAGGAGTTACTTTTTTATAACTTAAACTGTATCTAAGCATTGGATTTGAAAATAGTGAATATAGACAATGGAACAATTAATTGGCTTATGTTCAAAAATTCAATCAGATCCTATCATAAATATATACTTCAGAAAATATCATAGTAAATCGGGCATTGTGATGCTACAAATATCTGCTATGCCTGATATATTTTTATGGAACTAGTTCGAATTCCTGTGCTCCGATCAATGCTTAAAAATAGTAAAAAGGAGCTGACTCAAAGCTCTGGCTGCAACCACAGTTCACGGGCACAGTGCATTACGTTCTCCTCAAAGGGTTGTAGAATCATATCAAGTAAATATGCTCCTATGAGGGTTGTACAATCATATCAAGTAAATATGCTCTTATGGGCTGATGGCTGATGGCGAAACAATCGAGAGGATTTTATTTTTAACTGGGCCCATGTTTACCGCTGCCCGTGCTGGGCTTCCACCCATTCTTTCTTCGTCTCCTCTTCTTTTTCTAAAGCAAGATCCGTCTCCTCTTCTTTTTATGAAGCAAGACCCGATTTGCCACATGTTAATTCACCAAATCGATAGCTCTTCGCTTTTCCGAGCAGTTCCTTTGGGTTCACCCTTTCTCAAGGAGCAATCCACCGATGGTTTAAGATCCACGAAATGACAATATATCAAATGCGAAGTAAACCTTTGTTGTGATCTATGTGTTAGGGTTGGCGCGCATGTGGTTTAGGTTGTGCCAGATCCTTGGAGCTTTTAGCAAGTTTCACTGGAAAGACTCATTCGATGGCATTCCCAAGCTTTCACCTTTTCCCGATCAGCCAGCCTCGTGGATAGCTCGCAGAATCGAAGTCGGGTGGTGGCAAGCAAGGACTCATTTGATGGCCATCGGCCCTTGGCACTACCCACAGGCTCCAATGGCTCGAACAGAGCCTTTCGACGCTCGGATAGTTTCAAGCTCACGATATGATTTCGCAGCTCGTGAAGTTATGGCGATTCTGCGTGGGGGCAAGCTACGGAGCGGTCGCTTTCTGTCATGCTTTTACGAGATTGAGTAAAAAGAAAAAGAAGACAAAAAAGAAAGAGATTTTCAGCACAAGTGCATATATGTTTGCGTTAGTTCCGCACGTGAAGTTCTTCCACTTTTGCGTGGAAAACGTCTCTTTCTTAAGGCCTTCTTGGTCTAGCTTTATGCTGTGTTATGGACCACATAACTAGCTCTAATTTATGTTTCCCTAATTGCGTGTGCAATAATAAAATAAGTCCGTTGTGTACCGATATGTTCGAGGAAGGATGCGGTGGGAAGGAAGCAGCCCTAATGATCATGGTAGGATGATCCTTTTTCGACAAATGCTCCCAAGATATCGCCGCTTCATTTGAACCTATAAACTTACGCCTATGCTCGAACAAACTATATATAAACACATGAATATATGGACGTATTTTGTTTGCGAGCATGAACATATATGTTGTCGTATATGGTCCTCTCTTCCTGCGATGTATCTCTTTCTCGTAAATAGCATGAGCACTTGACTCCTAAGAAGTTATCGATGTCAAGCTGAATATCTCTTTCTTAAGGTCTTCTACTTCTAGCTTTATTTGTAATGGTACATACCTCAATATTAACTTCAATTTATGTTGCCTAATTGCTGCATAATAATCGTGTTAGAAAAATGTATACACACTCTGCAATTAGCTCAAGTCATGTTTTGCTCTACATGTATACACACACGCATCTAGAGCATATGATTGTAGACTTATTTCGCTTTGTACGCGCACACAGATATGAATAATATATGATCCGATCTTAAAACAGTCATTTTAGTTTGGTAACTAGCGAGAACTCTATAGCCCTTTACTTTTTCGGTTATCGGCCAAACTTGGAGTTCCATCGAGATCCTGCCAGCCTTTTTTTTATCAAGACCGTGAAAAATCATGCTATCATCGATCTACTTGAATCCTGATTTCAAAGAAAAGCAAATTCTCCACAAAAGAAACACAATGTTCCATGTTTTGGATCCTCCTTTCCATTCCCTACCTCTTTTGTATGTAAACGCAAATCAAAGCAATTAATCGTTTTCCCCTTATAGCTGTTTCTTCCCAATCTCTCTCTCTCTCTCTCTCTCTCTCTCTCTCTCTCTCTCTCTCTCTCTCTCTCTCTCTCTCTCTCTCTCTCTCTCATTTCCCGCCAAACGAAACAACAGAACAGGAGAAGGACAAGAATAGAAAAGATCATGAAAAGATATGAAAGCTGTGCATTGTGCAGGTTATGCTCACGTTAACGCATTGTCTTCGTCATCACCATCATCAGCCCGAAGCCAAAAGAGAAAAATAAAAAAAGGAGTTAGCTAGTGTTCGCTTGGAAATAAATGCATTTCTTCTCTCATTGATGATAACACTCGGAACAAAAGTTGGAGCGTCTTGCTCTTTCTCAGCCGTACCTTTAGTGAAAAATCTAGCCCGTTCACGGCGATTCCTGCGTCGATGATAGCTGACACGAGACTCGTCATGGTCCATACAACATCTAAAACGATTCACGCACACACAAACACACGGATTCATGTTAGGAGAGAGGCCTCTCTAGCATTATAAATATGTGTACATTCCACCAGTGTCTCCCCAACTTGATATGATCTTCTAGCCGTCAGTTGCACTCGCTCTCCCTTTTCGTGGTTAGTTTCTTCTCTCTCATTGATCTCGATCGATTTCGACATAATTTTGGAAAAAGTCTCGAACTCGTCGCACCAGTTTTTTAGACCCTCATGGCACCGCATGGAGAGGCTATTGTGAGCTCTTACTCCAAGCCTGCTAGCAAGGCCATGGGCACCTTCTCCAAGCTGCCGAGGCTACCGACCGACAGCCTCCACCGGACCAAGTCGGACATGACATTCGAGATGATGACAGAGGTGGCGTCGGATCACTTGAATGCATCGGCAGCAGCCCTCCCGCCAATATCGGAGGTTGAGGACGCCAAGTGCGAGTGCTGCGGCATGAGCGAGGAGTGCACGCTGGAGTACATCGAGCGGGTGAGCAAGAGGTTCTCGGGGAGGTGGATATGCGGGCTGTGTGCCGAGGCGGTGAAGGAGGAGGCAGAGAAGAACGGCGGGAGGCGGGACGAGGCGCTGACCACGCACATGAGCGCGTGCGCCAAGTTCAAGAAGATCCGGGCGTACCCGGCGCTGTTCCAGGCCAACGCCATGAGGGAGATCTTGAAGAAGAGCACGGTGAGGGCCAAGTCTCAAAGCCCGAGGGACGCGGAAGGCCAGAAGAGAGTCGGCATGATCACGAGGAGTTCGAGCTGCATTCCGGCCATCACCAAGGACTTGAACGACCTTAATCTGGCCAACTGAATTTCTCTAGCTACAAAGATTTGTATTTTCGGTGTACATGGTTTCATATTTCATCGACCATGTGCACCATTTATTAGTTGATGATTTTGTGTTTAAGCTGACAAGTCAAGTCCTCATGTATCAGCTGAACCCCTAACAGTAATGATAACTTGGTGGACAGGCCTTTTGTCGTTTTTACCTTCCAAAACGAGGGTTTTTTTTAAGGTTGTTGTCCTTGTTGAGTTATCAAACTCTCGACTAGTCAAAAATTAGGGCAGTGTTTTGATGGTGCTTTAAGGTTGCGGACGTGCCTTTTTTGCCCGTCTAGTGTAAGTGTAGCTGATTTCGATCTTTATTTTGTATTAGCCCTTTTTCATTTGATTAAGAAGCTGTGTATTTGGTTATTGACCTTTTTACCGATATTAGTGGATGTATCAAATTAAGAATATTAATGTGATCTTAATTAAGAATCCACTATGTGTAATTTATTTTTCTTTTTTATTTTCAAATTATTTGAAGATGTGCTAGTATTTCAATTTAGATTAATTGATTGGGTGTTTTCATTAATTTTTCATAATTACCTTTTTAATTTAACATTTGAAAAATTAGTTTAACTCTTTTTGATTTTTTTACTAAGGAATCGAACTTACTGTGCTCTGGATAATTTATATTAATTTTTATAAACTAATTCTTTTGAAAAAATTTAAAATATAAATTACTTAAGACTGCCTCAGGTAATTATAACCACAGAACAAGACAAAAAAAGGGAAGAGGAGAAGAAGTGACGTGGCATCCTATGCGTTGCCATACGGAACGCTCCGGTTGTCACCCAACACGAAATGGAAAAAAATTCAAAAAGAAAAAAAGAAGAAAAAGAAGAGCATGTTTGAGAAACCCCAAGAACAATCTCCGAGCACGTGTCACGAGGAAGAAGAACCACCTTTTCTTGATGCGTCAAGAAGCTGATCGAGACTTCCTGAACAGTGTCGAATCCCACTCACTGTCAAGCTCCTCTCCATAACTCTCGACCCTCTCCACTCAGTCTTTGGCTGAAACAAACATCCCGCGACGATCAAAAGCCACTATGGCGCTGGCTCGTTTGGATCTCAAGAACGTGCAGCAGAAGTTGGGTTCGGCTTCCTCTGCTCCTTCTGTATGCAGGGCGAGGCAGATTAGACAGAGGCGGAGTAGCAGTGATGAGACGATGGCGATGAGTGGAAGGTTCTTGGCAACAGCGATCGAGAAGGCTTTCGATGACAAGGAAGTCGCAGTGACCGAGAAAGGTGACAGCAGGAGGTTCAGGCTCTTCCCCGGGAGGAACCGCAGAAGGAGCCTCTGGAGGAGGAACGAGGATGCCGACTTCGTCCCTGCTCTTTACGGTAAAATGTTTTTATGTCGATTGTAGATTCTCGGTTTCCTGTGTTGTTTCAAGGATGGTCCTGTTGTTTGCTTCCTCGATCGGGTTCGGTTTGTGTCTTATCGGTCTGAGATTAGCGAGATATTTTCACGAGAGAAGAAATTTCACTTCTCTGATCAGGACCAAACTCGTTAAATCAAGCTCATTAAGATTAAGAATGTTTCTGATGCTAATTTGAGCACCTTGGGTTGTAACCCCGTTTTTGGCATTTTTCATAGTTCTTTCCTTCGGGGCTCGGCAGCGCGCTGATGCAAGCGACGGAGAACATAAACGGGCTGTTGGAGAACACGAACATATCGCCGTGGCAACTCATGGGCCGGGTCAAAGAGAAGGACGACCACTTACAAGCCGCGGTACGAGGTCCCGGGGCTGACCAAGGACGACGTGAAGATCACGGTCCACGACGGGATCCTGACGATCAAGGGCGAGCACAAGAGAGAGGAAGAGGAAGGGTCGGACGACGAGTACTGGTCTGCTGCGACGTCTGGGTATTACAACAAGAGCCTAGCCCTGCCCGAGGATGCTAAAGCGGATGAGATCAAGGCTGAGTTGAAGGATGGTGTGCTCAACATCGTCATTTCCAGGACCGAGAGGCCGAAGAAGGATGTCAAGGAAGCGAAAGTCCACTGAGCGTGCTTTGTTTCTGTGAAGCGTGTGAAGCAGCTTCTTGTGACCTTGCCTGTTTGGTAGGCTGAGAGATCGCTCGCTCTTAGGCTTGGCTTCAGCCTTGTAGTTTGAGCGGCTTGTTAATAAAGTTTGTCAAGGTGGCATTGACAGTATTCATGTACCGAGATGAATCTTTTGGATCAAAGGAGTTTCTACATATAGATGGTATTGATGATAACACGGATGGTAATGATGATAACGTGGACAATCCATTACAGCGTAAGAAATGCGTGTGTGGGAGGCCTAGCCCCGCCATTTGATTTTTGAAATCCGTCTCTATTGCTAGGTGGTTTTCAAGTACTTTGCATGACCAGGTGGACAGAATTCTCACGTTATTTGTCCCTTTATTAGAATTTCTTGGTAACCACGAGTGTAAGAGAAAAGCTCCGCAAGCCCCTGTGAACAATAACATACCGGACGAACTGACAGGAACCATGGTACCTATTTTTGAAATTTTTTGTTTTTTTCTGGAATTAAAAAAACATTTATCAATCAATTTTTTTTGGAATTTTCTAAATTTTTCTATTTTTTTGGAATTTTGAAAATATTCGATTTTTTTATTTATTAAAAAAGTATGCTCATCCAACTTTAATGCCGCTCACGGAATTAAACCTAATCGAAAGATCCAAACGTCTCAAAAGTAAAACGGTTCCTCTTTCCTCACCGAGACAACACCCTTGGGATCAGCTAAAATGAGTCGGAGCCAACATCTGGAGATATGATTAAGATAAAAGTAATTAAGACATTCATTAAATACATTGTCCAAAATGCACCAGTTTCCAGTCTCTCCTCCTTTTCTTTCTTGTTGAGTTTCTTCTCCATTGGTGAAGTATGCAAGCTCCGTCTCTTCCACGGGGGACACCCCTCATTCTGGTCTCTCTCTCTCTACTTATATTTCCTTTCCCTCCCATAAATTCCTGTCTCGGTTCGCTAAGGATTGTCTCAGGGAGTTGTTCTCCCCCACCCCCTCCAAAAAAAAATAAAAAAAAAATTTCTCTTCTCAACGGGCCATTCACATGCCTTGTTAGTTGCAGCAACTTTTGTCCTCGTCTTCAGTCTCACGATTCCGCCTCGAAGTTCAGGTAAGAAGGAGGTCATCATGCTCCTTTCTCAATCGGGTCATCTCATGTTGTGTCACCATATCAAAGATTTCTTTTGAAGATTTACACTCAGTATTCACCAACATGGTGTATTTTCTAGGTCAGAGCCTGAAGCAGGGAGAGATGGTTCTGGGCTCGAGGCCTCCAGATTGTGTGGACAGATAGAAGCAGCATCGCGGGACATCGTCACGTGAAGATCACAGCCATAACTTCTGGACAGATTGGTTCAGAGCATCGTCGTCGTCGGGTGGAGACGACCATAGTTACCATCTCCTCTCGTGGAGATGCACATGTGGAGACAAGATCTTCCATCCTTGGACTCCGGCGAAAAGGAAGTACCGGGAATTAAAAATCACGGACAAGTCATTAATTTTTCCTCTACCTTTATCCGGGAATTTCCTCCTCATCCTCCTGCCTTGGGGGCTCGCCAGCTGGGGAGCAAATAGCAGCTTTGGGGCATGATTCGGAGAGGGCAATCATGATGTTTGTCCGTAGCAGTCTGCTCACAGGGAAAGCAGCACGACTCTACCTAGTATATTACCTCGCCTCGTCTCGTCTCACGTCTCACGTCTCACTAGATGAACCATTCGACTTGACCAATATGTTTCTGTGTACACTCCTAGTCCAACGTACTCAATCAAAGTGTTCACTACTCCATTCATAAATCAATTCTCAAGTAATACCGTGTTCTCTTTTTCATAACGGATGGTCACTAAATGATCCCCCAATCACTCTAGTACTGAACCTAGCCACCATGCAGACAATAACTAAAGACAGACGTCATATATAAGAAACCACTTGTTGTCCACAAGTATTGACACGGGTATAAGAACAATCGCTCGTATACTTCCCCTGAAAATAACATCAGAACTTGTGGAAAAGCTCAAGCCAAAAGCACATTGAACTCAGTATTAGCATTAAAGATCCAGAGACTGTGCCCTTCAAGATTATGCCCGATGACCGACGAAACGGGGCCGCCATCTTCTTCCCTAAATCCCTCTGATCATCACTCACTTTCTCTACATCATCATCATCATCTCCTGCCGTGTGAGCCAGTATATCAAGCGTGGTCACAATCTCTACGTACTGCTTCCTTATGGCGCCCGTCTCCTGGTCGGCCTCCATCATCATAGACCCACCACCGGCACCGCCAGCACGCGGTTGGTTGGTCACCAGGGCGTTCATGGTATCGGCGAGCGACACCGTGTGGGGGGACGTCGACGAGCCGTCTCTTATGCAGGACCAGATCTCCGACTCGCTGTTCTCAAGCGTGGTCACAATCCCTATTTTTTCTTGAGGTGCTTTTTCTTGAAAAATTTTAATGCGAGGAAAAATATTTTAAATTTTAAAAACTTTTAGAAAATTTCGAAATGACTCTACATATTGATGTTTGCATGAGTCGAAAGGTTTCAAGCATTTGAACTTGAGTTATTCGAAAAAGAAATAGTCTCAAACTTTGTTCTTCTAGGAAGGGGAGCATAAATAATATACCTCATCTTTTACCTACGGACCCTCAGGCATAAAATACAAAATTCATGCGTATGCATGAGATTTAAATGACTGTTCCGTCAGTGCATATATTATTTAAGCATCGGAATAATTAGGGATGGTCGAGATATACGTTTTACCTTTTCCGATTAGCTCAAGGAGAGTGATTGGAAGTGGAAGAGTACTCCATGTAAAAGGAAACGGGATTTTAGCCTTGCTATCTGATATCTCCAGATTCCTATTTTAAATATAGCACTGATCTCTTTTTTCCTTTTTCTCTCCGCCACTTGCTCGCCCATAAAACTCCTCGCTTCTTCTTCTTCTTCTTCTTCGTTCTCGATCAGAAACCCTAGAAAACAATGTGGTGCGTTGCAGGCCCTTTGGAGTACCTCGCCATAACCGGAGGATCCGTTAAGGACGTCAGGCTAGCGAAGAAGGCATGGATATGGCCGACCCAGAAGTGCGTTAAGTTCCACGTTTCGCCAGTCAGCTACACCATCCCTTTCTGCCGTGCCGTCTTCACCATCGGCCCCTGCCTCACGAACCACGAGAGCCTCCTCCTCTATGCCAAGTTCGTTGCCTCGCATGTCGAGTCCTCGGTCCGCGTTCAGGACCTCGTCGAGGATATCATTGAGAGCCAGACCCGCGTGGTCGCCCCCTCCTTGACCATGGAGCATATATTGGACGAGCTCCAATTGGAACTCAACCAGTTCGGGCTTGTGATCTACAACGCCATCCTGGTCGGATTTTTTTCCCTAATTGAGCCCGTCATGATACGTCCTTTACTGTTTTCCTTTATCGCTTCATATTGTGATCTTGGTGCCTATGTTGACCTAGGCCGATCTGATTCGTAATCGTATTTGTTCGTTGACATGGTTTTTAATTGCTTCTTATTGGTTGAAGGGTCCGTTACTTTTTTGGAGACCGGCTTCGGCTTAAAAGATGTTTTTAGGCTTTTTATTATCCATGGCCGGTGTGTCTGATTCCGTGTTCTTGTGATGTGATGTGGATCATATTTTCTTTTTAATTTTCTGTTACAATATATATATTATCGTGACAGAGCGCGGATGCCGCCAAGATGAAGGGCCATATGAAAATCGATTTAGAGACCAAAGCTACGATAAAGGGTAAAGTCGGTACTGGACTGACCAAACGAATTGATGTGAAGACCGATTTTGAGACCAAGATTCTTATACCAATGGATGGTCAAGTCAAGTTGGAGATAAAGAGGGAGGTGGCGATAAAGAGGGCAAGGAAGATCTTTAAGAAGCCACGGGGCACTGAATTACCCGGAGCGAACGCTCACCTAGCCATAAAGAAGGACGCATGGTCTCGACTGGCCAAGGTAGAATGTCTTGTTGAACAACTTTCGTGGAATTTCTGCAAGGTTATGATGTTAATGTAGAGAAACCTCCTTGCCTATCTTCGGGCAAGGAAAATTAAAGGTCGAGAATGCTTTTCGGAAGGCCTGTATCGAATAAAAAGAGGATGGGCATAGGCCTTAAGTTTCCACTTCATTGAAAGAATTTGCTTTTCTTCACTGTAGGTGCAAGCCGAGGCGCAAAAGACGACGGCAGACACAACCTTCCTGCAAGAGGATGAGGATATCCCGGCGCTAGTGGAGGTGCGAGGCCGGTACCTAGCGGTGCTTCTGGAGCAATACGGCATCTACTATTATGACGCAATATGACGCAACGAGGATCTGCAGCTGATGAATAATCATCGAGAGGATGTTCCAACAGCTGGTCAATTGATCATCGGGAGGATGTTCCAACAGCTGGTCAATCAACGCAAGGACTGGTGCACGGTAGTGGGATGTGTTGTTCTACGTCTTTTTTTTTCTTCTTTTGCCGGATCAATTAAACTTCCCATGCTAATTTTCCCTTATATTAGAAACGCTTATGTAACATGAGCTTCCCATAAGGGTTTCTCATGATTATATTCTTTTGTTATAATATTTTATATTGACTAAGGAGTGTTAACCTAATAAAAAGCATATGAAATAGACGGGTAACTTTAACGGATTTCCTGTACGGTCATTTAGGATTCGGATAGTTATCCACCAAAATGATCATCTCAAAGATTAGCCAGGCACCATTCCAAGCATATTCTCGAACCGAGAAGACTAATGATCTTAAGATAGTCTCGCGTATCGCTTTACGGCTACATCGGTTTTGTTTGTTCATTATGATTGCGTGAGAAGGCGATGTCTTTTAGGTTTGGAAGTGCTCATGTTCGTGTTCCGCCATGACTTTTTTTTTTCTCATGAAATTATGATGTGCATTTACTTCATTGTTTGGGTTGTGTTCTTCTACTTCCTTTTTACTTTTCATGAAAAAGTATCCGGCCGGATTACTTCCAATGTCTTTATCCATACAAACCTGAAGGGTTGACCTTGTAAGCAGTAAATGAGCAGAAACTTGACGTGAAACTGCATGTCCGCATAATGACGTGAAACTGCATGTCCGGAAATTATGGTGTGCATTTATTTCATGGTTTGGGATGTGTTGTTCTACTTGCTTTTTACTTTTCATGAAAAGATGAACAAAAGGGATCTGCAACTTTGGATTTACTTGGTTCTTTGCCGCTCTCTTTTCACGAACTGGTTACTAAAACTATGGTAGCATCAAGATGCCACTAGCATAACATATCTCGACCTACTCGTTTGACTGTATCTGTTAATTACACTTTGTCTCAGCAATAAAAAGCCACAATTTGATTGAATCGTATTTTGAACACATAATTGTGTGTCTTTCTCCGGCTAAATGACCAACAAGTTACTTATCATTTAGACTTTGTGCAAGAGAACATGTTTTACTTTAGGTTAGTTAGCAAATATTTTCTTTTGGCACAATCTTCCATAAGGGTGGTTAGCTCTTCTGTGAAGATCACCAAATGCAATTCAACTAATTCTTTGGCGAAAGGTTGATGCGATGGCACCTAGCCAGAGATATGAAATATTGAAAATTATTTACACATCTATCCTTATTTTTCTAGAATAGTAAATGAAATGGGATCCAAAGAAATTAATTGTAAAATAATTGGCACAATAGACAAATGAAGTTAAAGACCAATCTTCGCTCAATTGCAAAAACACCGAATCTTCATGATGAAACGTCTTGTGCATTTTTTCTTGAGGTGTTTTTCCTTGAAAAATTTTAATGCGAGGAAAAATATTTTAAATTTTAAAAATTTTAGAAAATTTTGAAATGACTCTACATATTGATTTTTGCATGAGTCAAAAGGTTTCGAGTGTTTGAACTTGAGTTATTCGAAATGGAAATAGTCTTAGACTTTGTTCTTCTAGGAAGGGGAAGCATAAATAATATATCTCATCTTTTTACCTATTGACCCTCGGCATAAGATACAAAATTCATACGGATGCATGAGATTTAAATGGCTGTTCCGTCAGTGCATATATTATTTAAGCATCGGAATAATTAGGGACAGTAGAGATATACGTTTTACCTTTTCCGATTAGCTCAAGGAGAGTGGTGGGAAGTGGATTAAGCATCAGCGTTTACATTACCAAGAAGCAATACTGCTACCGCTACTTCACCATGCAGTTCTATATACTGGAAAAAAAAAAAACCTCGAAGCCCTAACAAAACCTGTTTCCTATCCCATATTTTCTTCCTCTGACCTCAGTATATACTACATTACCAAGAAGCAATACTGCTACCGCTACCTCACTATCCAGTTCTATATACTGGGGAAAAAAAAAAAACCTCGAAGGCCTAACAAAACCTGTTTCCTCTCCCATATTTACTTCCTCCGACCTCAGTATATACTTTCCTGAAAACGAAAACTCAGCCAAGCACTTACTCACGCAATAGCCACTATGAGACGAAGGAAAAACTTCCTATTCTTCACTCCCGCCGCAATCAAAACCAGCACCATTAACAGAGCCATGCCCACTGGCTCGAGCTTCTTCTTCTTGAAGAGGGCAACAGATCCCATTAACACAAATGTGAGAAATATTTCTAACCCTTTGTTTGTTCCAGCTTCATCGCTACCAGAGTCCACAATATCAGCAGAGCGGGGCGACGACTAGACAGCAGAACGGGGTGCCTCGACAGCAGAGCGGGGCGTCTTGACAGCAGGGCTTGCGGGGGTGCCGGCGTTCTCAATGTCGCCACCGGTCGTCGTTACCGTCATCGTGTGCTTGCGTTGTCCCTTCTTGACCGTGATCGTCCATGAGTTTTCGTCGTCAATGTCTTCGGAGACAACAATGCGTTAGAACAGATAAACATCGATCGATCGACTCGTTGAAAGCTTAAACTCACCAGATGCGACGCGCCCAAGGAGATTCCCCATTTCTTCTTCAGCAATGAGCCGGCGGAGAGCGGCGGAGAGGTGCGAGGGAGAGAAGAGGCGGCGAGAGACGAAGTGAGTTGGATTGGGAAAGACGCCGCATTTGATTCTCTAAAATACCCAGGGTTAATTTCCCAAAATACCCTATAGCTAATTCCCTAAAATACCCCCAACATCAGGGTTTCAAGCCCCCTCTCATCAGCCCACGTGTCTGTCTCTTGTCTATCCCCTGCGCGTAAGAATTTCAGGACCACCTCCCACGGACCCCGTGCTTGTTCACTCCCTCTCGCATTCCATCGCTTAATCACAGTTCGGCAGCATTATTGCACCTTCCTTCAGCTCGAATATTCACCGTTCGAATTTTCAATAGCATCACTCTCCAAGCTTTACTCATCCGGCTTTCTAAGGTTTTATCTCGCGGGCTTCGTGTCGCTTTGCATCCAAAAGCGTCCACTGAACTTGCCTAGTTTACGCCCTACCAGTTCGCCTAGACATTTTTATCAACATATCCAGGACGGAATAAAGAAAATAATTTACCAGGCAAAAAGAGTGCCTGGATGTAACTGACAACTAGAAAATAAAAAAGAAAGAAGGCAGGTCGATAACGGCGTAATTGTACAGAAGATAGTGGCAACCGATGCATAATTTCGTACAAACAAGCCAACATAGATGTTCATATGATTATGGTTTTCTTTTCAAGGTCTAAAACTTAGTAAGATTTCGCATTTGATTTTCGCTCATTGCCCCCCTCAATTTTTGTGAGTGTTAAAAGGTTATGCCTAATTGATGGCGGAACTGATAAATCAAATCGATTACAATTTGAAAATCATTGTCCAGAGTAGGAGTGAAACGACCTTGAGCCCGCTCAAACCGTACATTGAGTTTGGCAACTTGCCACGCCATGATCAAGTCTATTAAATACTGAATCTATCTACTCTTTCCGTGGATAAAAATAATCTACATTTCATAATTCACAAGAAAAGTAAAACGAAAGGAAAAGATAAGAAAATAGTTCTTAAGTACTTTAATCCTAATTTGGATAATTTTATTTTCTAGCAGATTGGATTAATGTTATAGCCGCGGCTATTGCACCTCTAATGTTTATATTGACACGAGCTCTTCGCAAGACTGCTTTGCCCCTAATTCGGCGATTTGCATGGTAAAGTGGCGACTACTAAGACACATTAGCGATTCCAAGGTTCTTCAAACATCAGTAAAACCTTTCCCTCGATTTGGTAGCCAAATATATTAGGTGTTGCATAAGAACAAAAAGATCTGCAACATTATCTTTGGTTGACAGCCAAAAAATGGTCAGAGAAAATCCATAACCCATATTCCACACACTAAGGCAAAGTCCTCGTATTTGGTAAATTTCCAACTTTTTCTCTACCGAGTTCTTTCCTCAACTGATTCTTTAATGATGTTAAGAAGAGCTCCTCTCACTATAACCATGCTGAGATATTTTGTACCCTCATATTCTTAAGGCTCTTCTTTTCATTTGGTAAAATATCTTTGAGGTTAAGACAAAGACATGATGTCGAAAACTTAATTGCTGTCGCGGTACGGAGTTCCTTTTCTCCATGTCCAAATTAGCAGCCATAAAGATATTGGGGCAAGAAGGGAGAAGAAATCAAGTTTATGATATTTAAAATAGGTATGAATCAGGCGAACATACCAAATGAGAATTAGGTAGAGCATCATAAAACATATATCAAGTCAGGAGAGGCCCAAGGATGCACGAAACCTCCATCTTTGCCCAGAATTGCTCAGTAGTGGAATGCAATAACATCTGCAAATCATTATATGGGTGACACCACCGGCGGGAAATACGTTGACAAGGATCATCGCTGCTGCATCTAGAGTCTCTTGCTTTTATTAGGAATAAAAAATAGAATTAATACGTGAATAAGAAAGTTCTATACTTTACTCTCATGTCATGTCCTCTTATGGACACTTTTTTATTTTATTTTGGTCGGATTGTTACGAACACATTGAGGTCTCTCTTTCGACTATACCGTGGCCAAAACCATCATCTCCGTTTTGTTATGGTACACATATATACAGAAAAAAGAATGACTTAGGCCCCACTTCCATCATATATAATATGCACAAACACAATCCCGGGTTGAGATGGTCAAATGTAAGTGTTGATGTGTGACGAGTAGTCACGCATTCCCTCTCCTTCCTATGCCATCCCTTCTTCCCACAATACCAATTTGGATGGTCCATCCCTCTCATCGGCTCATCGATCCCTTGTTCTTCCGACTGGTACGTCTGCGGACCGTTCAATTCTCCTCTCAAATTGCTCATCACAATGGGCATCAGGAACATTGAGAAAGAACTTTGGTTAGCCAAGAGGATCGTGACTCGTAAAGCACAGTAGAATTCAGAAGCCTCTTTGACCAAATAATAAATGAAAAGGGGAAAAGGCAAGAGGTCGCTAGAGCCTTGTTTAGAGATTGTGGGTAGTTCTTATGTCAATTTCAGAGCTGACCCTGTTGGCAGAATGAAAAAAAAAAAAAATGGATAAGTTGCTGACACTAATGACCAACATCTTCTCTTTAACCATTTCATCTAACACGATTGACTGTGGTAAAGTATGATTGTGTTTGCAAGAATTGACTTAAGATAAGCATGTCTAATGTGAATAAGTTAATAATGGTGGCACTACATCATCCGAATCAAGATGAGGGATATCTTTGGATATTCTGTTTGGTGTAATTTGTATGTAATTGATATTAGGCAACCACTACGTGTAATTTATTTTTGTTTTTTCTTTTCAAATTATTTGAAGATGTGCTAGTATTTCAATTTAGCTTAATTGATTGGGTGTTTTCATTAATTTTTCATAATTACCTTTTTAATTTAACATTTGGAAAAATTAGTTTAACTCTTTTTTGATTTTTTTTACTAAGGAATCGAACTTACTGTGCTCTGGATAATTCATGTTAATTTTTATAAACTAATTCTTTTGAAAGAAATTTAAAATATAAATTACTTAAGACTGCCTCAGGTAATTATAACCACAGAACAAGACAAAAAAAAAGGGCAGAGGAGAAGAAGTGACGTGGCATCCTATGCATTGCCACACGGAACGCTCCGGTTCTCACCCTACACGAAATGGAAAAAAATTCAAAAAGAAGAGCATGTTTGGAGAACTCGAGAAACCCCAAGAGCAATCTCCGAGCACGTGTCACGAGGAAGAAGAACCACCTTTTCTTGTTCTTGATGCGTCAAGAAGGTGATGATCGAGACTTGCTGAACAGTCTCGAATCCCACTCACTGTCGAGCTCCTCTCTATAACTCTCGACCCTCTCCATCTTCTCCTCATCAACACCCGAACGACTCAGTCTTTGGCTGAAACAAACATCCCGCGACGATCAAAAGCCACTATGGCGCTGGCTCGTTTGGCCCTCAAGAACGTGCAGCAGAAGTTGGGTTCGGCTTCCTCTGCTCCTTCTGTATGCAGGGCGAGGCAGATTAGACAGAGGCGGAGTAGCAGTGATGAGACGATGGCGATGAGTGGAAGGTTCTTGGCAACAGCGACCGAGAAGGCTTTCGACGACAAGGAAGTCGCAGTGACCGAGAAAGGTGACAGCAGGAGGTTCAGGCTCTTCCCCGGGAGGAACCGCAGAAGGAGCCTCTGGAGGAGGAACGAGGATGCCGACTTCGTCCCTGATCTTTACGGTAAAATGTTTTTATGTCGATTGTAGATTCTCGGTTTCCTGTGTTGTTTCAAGGATGGTCCTGTTGTTTGCTTCCTCGATCGGGTTCGGTTTGTGTCTTATCGGTCTGAGATTAGCGAGATATTTTCACGAGAGAAGAAATTTCACTTCTCTGATCAGGACCAAACTCGTTAAATCAAGCTCATTAAGATTAAGAATGTTTCTGATGCTAATTTGAGCACCTTGGGTTGTAACCCCGTTTTTGGCATTTTTCATAGTTCTTTCCTTCGGGGCTCGGCAGCGCGCTGATGCAAGCGACGTAGGACATAAACGGGCTGTTCGAGAACACGAACATATCGCCGTGGCAACTCATGGGCCGGGTCAAAGAGAAGGACGACCACTTACAAGCCGCGGTACGAGGTCCCGGGGCTGACCAAGGACGACGTGAAGATCACGGTCCACGACGGGATCCTGACGATCAAGGGCGAGCACAAGAGAGAGGAAGAGGAAGGGTCGGACGACGAGTACTGGTCTGCTGCGACGTCTGGGTATTACAACAAGAGCCTAGCCCTGCCCGAGGATGCTAAAGCGGATGAGATCTAGGCTGAGTTGAAGGATGGTGTGCTCAACATCATCATTCCCAGGACCGAGAGGCCGAAGAAGGATGTCAAGGAAGCGAAAGTCCACTGAGCGTGCTTTGTTTCTGTGAAGCGTGTGAAGCAGCTTCTTGTGACCTTGCCTGTTTGGTAGGCTGAGAGATCGCTCGCTCTTAGGCTTGGCTTCAGCCTTGTAGTTTGAGCGGTTTGTTAATAAAGTTTGTCAAGGTGGCATTGACAGTATTCATGTACCGAGATGAATCTTTTGGATCAAAGGAGTTTCTACATATAGATGGTATTGATGATAACACGGATGGTAATGATGATAACGTGGACAATCCATTACAGCGTAAGAAATGCGTGTGTGGGAGGCCTAGGCCCGCCATTTGATTTTTGAAATCCGTCTCTATTGCTAGGTGGTTTTCAAGTACTTTGCATAACCAGGTGGACAGAATTCTCACGTTATTTGTCCCTTTATTAGAATTTCTTGGTAACCACGAGTGCAGGAGAAAAGCTCCGCAAGCCCCTGTGAACAATAACATACCGGACGAATTGACAGGAACCTTGGTACCTACTGAGGGGTACTGCTCATCCAAACTTTAATATCGCTCAGACGATGAACCAAACGTCTCAAAAGTAAAAAGCTTGGGATCAGCTAAAATGAGTCGGAGCCAACATCTGGAGATATGATTAAGATAAAAGTAATTAAGGCATTCATTAAATACATTGTCCAAAATGCACCAGTTTCCAATCTCTCCTCCTTTTCTTTCTTGTTGAGTTTCTTCTCCATTGGTGAAGTATGCAAGCTCCGTCTCTTCCACGGGGGACACCCCTCATTCTGGTCTCTCTCTCTCTCTGTACTTATATTTCCTTTCCCTCCCATAAATTCCTGTCTCGGTTCGCTAAGGATTGTCTCAGGGAGTTGTTCTCCCCCACCCCCTCCAAAAAAACAAAAAAAAATTTCTCTTCTCAACGGGCCATTCACATGCCTTGTTAGTTGCAGCAACTTTTGTCCTCGTCTTCAGTCTCACGATTCCGCCTCGAAGTTCAGGTAAGAAGGAGGCCATCATGCTCCTTTCTCAATCGGGTCACCCGTTATCTTTTCATCTGGCATAAGTACAGCCCAAGTGTTAAAACTTGGCACGATGGGACATTTAAGTGTTAAAAGTTATGAAATATATACTTAAGTGCCATTTTTCAAAACAAATGGATCACTTCAGGGCCAAGTCGTCGGAACCCTTTCGAAAATCTTACGTGGTAATTTTTTATTAATTTTTCTCACCTACGTGGCTGGCTGGAAACTGAGTTGGCGAAAAATCAACCAAAACGACGCTGTTTTGTACTGACGTGTATTTTAAAAATTATTAATTAAATAATATTAAATAATTTAAAAATATATTATTATAAAATTGATTTTATTAATAAAAAAAAGAGAGAGGAAGGGGATCTGGCAAAGGCTCACGATGCCACCGGTCGGGGCACGGCAACCTTAGTCAACCTATGGCTAGGGCTAACGCCAGCCCTTCTCGGCAATGGTGGGGTGACAACAGCGGCGGTGACGGCGAGGGTTGCACAGCCGAATACCCTTCCTCTTCTTTTTTTTTAAATTGATTTTAAATTTTTTTTGATCTCGACGCGGACAATTTTTTTGATTAAAATTGCCTCGTGGATTTTTATTTTAAAAAAAAATGCCCGTCAACAAATAAACTCACCGGGAAATGGACATGTGGCAGTTTGGTCGGAATTTTTCGCCGTTGGCACTTAATTGATCCATTTTGCTCCGATTTTGGCGCTTATGTGTACCTTTTGTAACTTTTGGTAGTGCTCTCGTGCCAAGTTTTGGCACTCCAGGGGTTGGTATGTACTTTTCATTTCATGTGGTGTCATCTTATCAAAGATTTCTTTTGAAGGGTTCTTTACACTTATTCGCCAACTGGTGTTTTTTCTATGTTTGTTTCTCGTTTCGTAGGTGAGAGCCTGAAGCAGGGAGAGATGGTTCTGGGCTCGAGGCCTCCGGATTGTGTAGACAAGTAGAAGCAGCATTTCGGGACATCGTCACGTGAGGATCACATCCATAACTTCCGGACAAGATGGTTAAGAGCATCATCGCCGTCGAGTGGAGACGCCATAGCTAGCATCTCCTCTCGTGGAGATGCACATGTGGAGACAAGATCTTCCATCCTTGGACTCCGACAAAACGGAAGTACCGGGAATTAAAAAACGACGGCAAGGCAGCTGACAACGTCCGTTTCGGTCGAAAAGTCATTAATTTTTCCTCTAACTTTATCCGGGAATTTCCTCCTTGTCCTCTTGCCTTGGGGGCTCACCAGCCGGGGAGCAAGTAGCAGCTTTGGGGCGTGATTGGGAGAGGGCAATCATGATGTTTGTCCGTAGCAGTCTGCTCCTTTGGGTTCACCCTTTCTCAAGGAGCAATTCACACCTATAATGTTGAAAACCGATGGTTTAAGATCCACGAAATGACAATATATCAAATGCGAAGTAAACCTTTGTTGTGATCTATGTGTTAGGGTTGGCGCGCATGTGGTTTAGGTTGTGCCAGATCCTTGGAGCTTTTAGCAAGTTTCACTGGAAAGACTCATTCGATGACATTCCCAAGCTTTTCACCTTTTCCCGATCAGCCAGCCTCGTGGATAGCTCGCAGAATCGAAGTCGGGTGGTGGCAAGCAAGGACTCATTTGATGGCCATCGGCCCTTGGCACTACCCACAGGCTCCAATGGCTCGAACAGAGCCTTTCGACGCTCGGATAGTTTCAAGCTCACGATATGATTTCGCAGCTCGTGAAGTTATGGCGATTCTGCGTGGGGGCAAGCTACGGAGCGGTCGCTTTCTGTCATGCTTTTACGAGATTGAGTAAAAAGAAAAAGAAGACAAAAAAGAAAGAGATTTTCAGCACAAGTGCATGTATGTTTGCGTTAGTTCCACACGTGAAGTTCTTCCACTTTTGCGTGGAAAACGTCTCTTTCTTAAGGCCTTCTTGGTCTAGCTTTATGCTGTGTTATGGACCACATAACTAGCTCTAATTTATGTTTCCCTAATTGCGTGTGCAATACTAAAATAAGTCCGTTGTGTACCGATATGTTCGAGGAAGGATGCGGTGGGAAGGAAGCAGCCCTAATGATCATGGTAGGATGATCCTTTTTAAACAGATGCTCCTGAGATATCGCTGCTTCATTTGAACCTGTAAACTTACGCCTATGCTCGAACAAACTATATATAAACACATGAATATATGGACATATTTTGTTTGCGAGCATGAACATATATGTTGTCGTATATGGTCCTCTCTTCCTGCAATGTATCTCTTTCTCGTAAATGGCATGAACACTTGACTCCTAAGAAGTTATTGATGTCAAGTTGAATATCTCTTTCTTAAGGTCTTCTACTTCTAGCTTTATTTGTAACGGTACAGACCTCAATATTAACTTCAATTTATGTTGCCTAATTGCTGCATGATAATCATGTTAGAAAAATGTATACACACTCTGCAATTAGCTCAAATCATGTTTTGCTCTACATGTATACACACACGCATCTAGAGCATATGATTGTGGACTTATTTCGCTTTATACTCGCACAAAGATATGAATAATATATGATCCGATCTTAAAACAATCATTTTAGTTGGGTAACTAGCGAGAACTCTATAGCCATTTACATTTTTGGTTATCGGCCAAACTTGGAGTTCCATCGAGATCCTACCAGCTTTTTTTTATCAAGACCGTGAAAAATCATGCTATCATCGATTTACTTGAATCCTGATTTCAGAGAAAAGCAAATTCTCCACAAAAGAAACACAATGTTCCATGTTTTGGATCCTCCTTTCCATTCCCTACCTCTTTTGTATGTAAACGCAAATCAAAGCAATTAATCGTTTTCCCCTTATAGCTGTTTCTTCCCAATCTCTCTCTCTCTCTCTCATTTCCCGCCAAACGAAAGCAACAGAACAGGAGAAGGACAAGAATAGAAAAGATCATGAAAAGATATGAAAGCTGTGCATTGTGCAGGTTATGCTCACGTTAACGCATTGTCTTCGTCATCACCATCATCAGCCCGAAGCCAAAAGAGAAAAATAAAAAAAAGGAGTTAGCTAGTGTTCGCTTGGAAATAAATGCATTGCTTCTCTCATTGATGATAACGCTCGAAACAAAAGTTGGAGCGTCTTGCTCTTTCTCAGCCGTACCTTTAGTGAAAAATCTAGCCCGTTCACGGCGATTCCTGCGTCGATGATAGCTGACACGAGACTCGTCATGGTCCATACAACATCTAAAACGATTCACGCACACACAAACACACGGATTCATGTTAGGAGAGAGGCCTCTCTAGCATTATAAATATGTGTACATTCCACCAGTGTCTCCCCAACTTGATATGATCTTCTAGCCGTCAGTTGCACTCGCTCTCCCTTTTCGTGGTTAGTTTCTTCTCTCTCATTGATCTCGATCGATTTCGACATAATTTTGGAAAAAGTCTCGAACTCGTCGCACCAGTTTTTAGACCCTCATGGCACCGCATGGAGAGGCTATTGTGAGCTCTTACTCCAAGCCTGCTAGCAAGGCCATGGGCACCTTCTCCAAGCTGCCGAGGCTACCGACCGACAGCCTCCACCGGACCAAGTCGGACATGACATTCGAGATGATGACAAAGGTGGCGGCGGATCACTTGAATGCATCAGCAGCGGCCCTCCCACCAATATCGGAGGTTGAGGACGCCAAGTGCGAGTGCTGCCGCATGAGCGAGGAGTGCACGCTGGAGTACATCGAGCGGGTGCGCAAGAGGTTCTCGGGGAGGTGGATATGCGGGCTGTGTGCCGAGGCGGTGAAGGAGGAGGCAGAGAAGAACGGCGGGAGGCCGGACGAGGCGCTGACCACGCACATGAGCGCGTGCGCCAAGTTCAAGAAGATCCGGGCGTACCCGGCGCTGTTCCAGGCCAACGCAATGAGGGAGATCTTGAAGAAGAGCACGGTGAGGGCCAAGTCTCAAAGCCCGAGGGACGCGGAAGGCCAGAAGAGAGTCGGCATGATCACGAGGAGTTCGAGCTGCATTCCGGCCATCACCAAGGACTTGAACGACCTTAATCTGGCCAACTGAATTTCTCTAGCTACAAAGATTTGGATTTTCGGTGTACATGGTTTCATATTTCATCGACCATGTGCACCATTTATTAGTTGATGATTTTGTGTTTAAGCTGACAAGTCAAGTCCTCATGTATCTGCTGAACCCCTAACAGTAATGATAACTTGGTGGACAGGCCTTTTGTCGTTTTTACCTTCCAAAACGAGGGTTTTTTTAGGTTGCTGTCCTTGTTGAGTTATCAAACTTTCGACTAGTCAAAAATTGGGGCAGGTATTTGATGGTGCTTTAAGGTTGCGGACGTGCCCCTTTTTGCCCATCTAGTGTAAGTGTAGCATCTTTATTTTGTGTTAGCCCTGTTTTGTTTGATTGAGGAGCTGATTGTCTATCTAGTTATTGATCATTTTGCCGATATTAGCGGTTGTATCAAATTAAGAACATTAATGTAATCTTAATTAAGAATTTCTCTTTCTCTCTCACACGATTGGGGGTGAACTTCATTGAATCGGAATTTCATGGATTAAGCATCAGCGGTCCCTAAACTTTTCTAAAATGTTTAACAATAGAGCCATTCAAGTAATTTCTTTTGTCAAATGTTAAACGTTATGTAAGCTGCCGTGCCAATTTGACAGGACTACTAAACGATCATTTTGAGTTTTTGCTAATTTGGATTAAGTACAAAAAATTCACAAAAAGGAAAAAAAACCAAACTTCCATAATGCTTGAATATTGACATGTGAATTCGCAAATATTGATTTCTTCACAGTTCTCTTGAACTCGAATGATACTATAAGTTCTGGTGGGCTTTTACTTTTTTTTTTTTAAATACATACGACCAGGCCCGAGTAAGACACAAGTCAGACAAACGGACATATATAGCAAAAACGAATCCATGTCACAAGTCTAATTTCCAAAAACATTCGTACCATAACACCATTAAATAAACTCGATGAGAATAAAGTGCGGAGTTTGCTTGATGCTAGGGATGATAAAAAAAGAATTAAGGACCCTAAAGTACGCCTGGAGGGACGATGGGAGTGGATAGGGCCCTTCGTACGCCTCGCGCAAGTTTCCATCTAATTGAAAGAACTCTTTCCAAATGAAGGGTCAAATCTCCCTCCTCTCGGTGGGATGTTCAGCCCTGCCACTTTCCTTCGACATGAAATTCCGTCGGCTTTTGTTTATTTTAGGGTACGAAGATTCCAGTCTTGCAAGCACGAAAAAGGCGATGCAGAGAGACCAGCCCAAGCAAAGAACCCTAGGCCCATGTCTCAAGACGACGGCGCTCTTCCTTCGTTGCTAAGAGTCTCTCTCGCGTCCGCATGATTTCCTCCTGCCGCGGACACCGAAGCAACAGAGGAGACAGCGATTAAGAAAACGAGAAAAAGGCAAAGGGGGTGTCAGTCAAACTTATGATACTAGTGGCCATTCCAAGCACGACTACTTTGGCTCCAAGATTTGATCTTCCTCTTTCTCCTCTAATTATTGCACAGATGAGTTTAAAATCCGACGAAAGCGACCCTTAACTTAACCCAGTGAAATATCTATTGCACCCACAGCCATTTTGAGTTGCATGTAAACTTTACTTTAATCTACAGAACAGAGGTGCATACCCTACTTCTAACTTTGCGTCTTCTTCCTCCTTACCCCACCTCTTTATATACCCCCTCCCTCCCCCATTCTTACCCATCTTCCCCAAACTAAAGCTTCACCTACCTCTCTCTCTCTCTCTCTCTCTCTCAAGAAAGAAAGAAAGAAAGGAAGGAAGACATGGAACATAATCTGCCCTTGGCGGCTAAGAAGATATGGAGCACATTGCGCGTGGTGCTCTATATGCTGAGGAAAGAAATTTCCAGGAGGAGGATCATGGCTGATCTCAACATGATGATGAAGCGCGGCAAGATCGCCAGCAAGGCCATCGGCAACCTCATGTTCCCCAACCACCACGCCGCTGGCTCCACGTCTGGGCGCCACTCGCACGACGGCCATTCCTCGTCGTCCTCCTCCTCCTCGGGGCCGCTCGAGTACGAGTTCAGCTGCAACAACAGCCCCGCCATCCCTTACCATTTCCCCAACCTCCACACCAACAAGCGGAGGTGCCACCAACTGAACCAGCACCTCCACAACCTCTTCATGTGCGCCCACCCGCCCCATACCCAGGACGACGACGATGTCGTGGGCGCGTTCAACTTCGACAAGGCGATAATGGAGATGCTGAGCAACCAGAAGGAGGTGGTGGAGGCGTCGCCGATGTTGCCGGGGTTCGGCCGGACCCCACTGGTGCGGCCGCTGAGGATCACGGACTCACCCTTCCCGTTGAAGGAGGAGGAGGACGGCGACGATCGAGTGGACAAGGCGGCGACGGAGTTCATAGAGAAGTTCTACAGGGAGCTGAAGCAACAAAAGTGAATGCACGGTTGAGATTGGCCGTGCCCATGCATAGAATCTTGTTGTAGTAATTTCCCCTTTTGATATTTTGTGTAGTTGATTAACGTTTGTGGGCATGCCTGAAAACTCTCGTCGACGGAGAGGATGTTCATGTCGCCGCTGAGAATAATAATATTGAGAGGTTAACTTGCCTGAATAGCAATTTCAGCCCTTTAATTTTCTTTCTATCTGGAGTGTATATTCTACAGAATTTTAAAGGCCTATCCTAGAACTTTAAGCATATTCTCAATGATACATCAAGGGGACGGTCCTGTCTAATGAAGGATCAAGAGAGTTTATTTTTTTAAAGTAATCAACTGCAAAAATCTCTGATCGAGGTTAATCGACGCGATTAGTGTCTTGCGGGGGTATATTAGTTATGTTTGACGATAAGCTAATAATACCGTTGTCAAAATTGGGGGAATCGGCCTCTGCTTCCTCAAGGCCCTCGTAGCTCCTCCGCCACGGGCATCAGTTCCCTCGCTATAGATCCATGCTGTATACGATTTGATGGCGGGTCTGTATTTTCCTTTGTCCCTTCCTCAAAGAAGACTTTCGATTCATACGCTACAAATATATGTATATCACCTATACGCAAACTTAACTAAAAATACGGGTCAACGCCCACATCAAAACTAAACGAAGACGTAACCCTAATTCAATTATTGATCTCATCTATTGGAACGAGATCTGGAAGATATCTTCCGCCATGTCGATTAGTAGAAATGTATGTAACACGAATCTTGCCTTGTTAGAAGATTCAATTATTCAATTAGCTACTAAAGTTAGGCAGGGGCATGATGAACCTATGGTAGCATATGGTTGTATATACTCCAATGGCAACCAAGCTTTTTGAGGCCTCATTTTTTTTTTTGTTCCCACTAACATGTCCTAATATGATTCCACTACGTGAAAAAGTGAATCTACTAGCTGGTCCCCTCTGCAAAATACCAACTAAGCTTTATTTTTTTCCTTTCCCACCCTTGCTTTTCCTTTTCCCATTCTTACTTACTTTCTTTTTTCTATTTAATTATTTCACGGCATCTAAAGTTGGAGCTGGTTTTATGGGAAACTTCCTCTCTCTCTCTCTCTCTCTCTCTCTCTCTCTCTCTCTCTGTGGTTGTCAACGAGTTACTTTTGCCAAAATTTTAATCTGACCCACCACTCACGGTCCCAGCAATTAATAATTGCAATGAATTGGAGTATTTTTTTTTATTAAAAAAGAATGTCTTTCGAGGAGGGTATTTTGGCTATTCCCAGTTTAAGGAGGGTTTATGCGAGGATATTTTTCTTTACCAAGTAAATCGGAAAGAATTTCCAAACTGCTCGTGCAGCGTTGCCTAGGAACTTATATCGTACAAAGAGACTTTTTAGTTACTAGCATCTTAATAGCACGTTAAGCCCAAACCTTTAAGTTAGAGGTGATCCTGAGTAGTTATGACTTTTCTTTTTGTCTAAAATAGATATGGCTTAAACGAAAAACTCCATAGTAGGTTTGGGACCATCATGGTAATGCTCATAAAGGGTCACTAGCATTCATCGTTCCTTCCTACGCCATCATCATTCCAAAAATATTATACCAGGAGAGGGTTTAGCCAAAAAAAAAGACATTGCTTAGTTAGCAAACTTGGGAATTTTATGATGTGCAAAAAAATGCGAAGGCAAATTATTTCCTTATAAGAAAAGTCAATCATAACAAGCGTTTTCAAATGAATATGCTAAAAAGTTGCATGATGGATTCATTTTCTATGAAACATAAAACATTATATTTCCCATTTATGAGTGGTCGATGATTGGTCATATCTCTCCCCCACAAGTTTCACTGTGAACCCAGATTGTGACAAGGTCACTTTCAAATCATTGGAAGAGAGAGGCATAAATAAATTTATTGACATTGACAGTGACACAATGTTAAGAAATAAAAAAAGGCATATTCCCATAGCTAAGTAAACCTGTAGATCGAGAATATAATATGCCAAATCGAGATTTCTGTTGTAGTATCTCTCGAGGAGAGTTCTTTCGTACATGGCACAGACAACAACGTGTACTCCCTACGAGACCGGTTAATACTAATAATATTGGAGAAGCAATCAAGAAAAGATGATTAGAACATGTACGACTTGAATAAGTCATTTTTATTTTATTCGAGAAGGATAGAAACAAGGGACCTCAAGCACTTTAATGTCGGAATTTTTCAATTTCTTTTTCCTTGCTCGACATTAAGCCAAATGTCATCGTCCTCTCCTGCCTGACGTCCCTACAGCAGCTCATGATAAATCAATCAGGGCAAGAAGAAGTTTCTCTTATCGTGCATAATCTCTCCGAAGTTCTATTTTCGCCGTTCAAATTAACAATTAAAATGATCCATTCCGAAATGGGGGTTCATTCGAATAACATATTCTTGCATATTCATAAGAGAAGATTGTGCCATGCCTTTAAAATATCGGAATCAGAATAACAAAATTCCGTGGCTTGAGAGATCAAATAGGGGAATTGGTGGCGTAAAATTAAACAAGATCGGGCCCATTTCCTAAACATATGAAGCTAGCAACAGATCTAGGGTTAAACTTGTTTGATGTTCCCTTCTTATTCAAATCAAGTAAACCTACGCATGTTTTTCTCCCATGTTCTTGCTTTTAATCCCTCGTATTAAATCGAATGATACATGAAATCCAGCTGGGAAAGGGAGTGAACCCTCATCGTTCTTGGCAAGATGCTGTGACGGCTAGGGTTTCCAACTTTTTTTTCCCCGAGCGATGATGAAAGGTGGCGATGCATAAAGAGGCTCAAAGCCAAAGTTTTAGGTGAAACGTTAGGTGGAGGTGAAAAGACATTGGTGAATTGCGGGACATATGTCGCTTTTTGAACTAGGCTTTGGCTTTTCTTGGACATCCTTCACGTGTGATGCCAGAGGAAGGTTTCGTGATCTTCCTCCTCTCCCTTTGGTTATTGGAAAAACCGCAGCTTGTTTTTTTACTGGCAATAATTCGTTTCGTGCGCACAAACATGGACAACAACGTTCCATAATTATTGAAATCGTTTGAAAGTCAGCGCATTGTTACCTAATTTCGCCTTTTTTTTATGCTAAAAAGCTTGCAATTGTATAGTTTAGTTGTATAGTTTATACAAGTTATCGAGACGCGTGATACGAATCTTCTTAAATTTCTCTTATGAAATTCAAGATGACTCACGGTATGTTTCGAAAGCAACGATACTTCCAAATCGAGATGATGGATAAAAACACTGTGCTTCGAGAGTGCCTATGGTCCTATCTCAATTGAGAGTGTAATGTTTTTCCGTTCTAGTTTAACGATGTTCTTTCGGCATTGTAAGACTTCTGTCTTCTCCTCGTGTGAATAATCTTGATTTTGACTTGTACTTTTTATACATATACATCAAATTTATCTCGATCTATTAACACAAGCAGGGTGGTGCATAAACATACGAACTTAATTGTTAAGGAAATTCCTGGCCGTTGGTTGGCTTTGATTGGTACAAGGCCTTGCCCTAACAAAAACAAGTTCTTAAATGGACATGCATGTAACATTTATTTCTTAAAAGGCATGGCTAAATAATTCACATATATAGTCCATATCGAATGAGGTAGACGTCCAATTTCGGCCCCACGAATTGACATGACAGAAATCAAAGGTTATGAATTTTTTATTTCACTGCGTGCAACGTGTGCATGGTTTTCCAACTTCGAATTTTATTTCCCTTCGAAAGATATAGGACCATCTCAGATTACAGATCAATTATTGGACTTCTTTCATGATTTTCACCTAATAATTCAGTATACCAATTACTTTTTCCTTGAACTTGTCATTATCTCCCTAATCCCGATTTCTCTCGAGGAAAACTGTTTGGCCAGTATTTGTTTTTCCGCAAAAAGCCCTGACTGGACATAAATCCAGATGTAGCACCAGCCAATCAATCGAAGGTTAAGATGTTGAAAATTATACGCATGGATATTGGTATTTAGACCGAACTAAAAACAAAAGAGACTTTTGATTTCGCACACGAAAAGTGAAATCGATCCTTTTCTCAAAGAAAAATAATTATTAAAGGTTCTTGTCAATAATGAGCGTCTTAATAAGGAAACGATTTTCAATATCCTGATTACTCATAGGACGAGAGAGATGGTTGCATTAGGATCCACAAATGACTTTTTTACATAATCCTATTATAAAGTGATAAGTTAATTAACTTACATAGGATATGCATAAGGACTGGAAAACAAGCCTAGGGTACAAAAAAGATGCGTTCAAGGCAAAGTCATTATCTGCAACCAAGGAAAATGAAGATACACAAGATAAGTGACTTTTCTTTAGCTCCAAGCCTAAGCTAAAGAAAAGCATTGTCCAATCAATTATCAATTCGAGGACCTTGGAACTCCAGAGAAAACCAGGTGCTCTCTCTGTGTAAAATAAAGTCTCAACAAAAGGAACCCAAAAGCTTAAAGGGTTAAAAGAAGGGGTTGTCTTCATATATAGTGGGGAAGGTGGGAAAAGCAAAAGCTTAATATGCCAAAAGCTCATTTTCTTTAATGGCATGCTTTCGCTCATTTCCTCCCACTAACAAAGCGAGCGAGAGAGAGAGAGAGAGAGACGAAATGAATGAGTAGCATGCTTTTTCACATGCATATGGAAAGCACATCTTAGCCAACAGAGGCGTCCGGGATCGCCATGATCGTTAATGTATATGTAGCGAAGCGTGCCTGGCCTTTCTTTCAATCCCACTGGCGGCTCATTGAGCCCGTTCAAACATTTCAGGGAAAATTACTAAAAGAGTCCTAGATCCACTACACTTGTGCCACTTTAGTCCTAAATTTTTCGATTTGCCCAATTTATAACTAAATTTTTAATGATTTGCCAATGTAGTTCTTTTAACCAATTTTGACCGGAAATCATTGATAAACACAACAACATGCTATGTAGGGTGGCTAGCATTGACATTGACAATTTTTATAATTATTTATATTTTTCTTTCTTTCTTTTCCTTACCAAGTGCAACAAGGGTCATTGGCCAACCCTCATTGACCACAAGCAAGGACTGGGGACCTTGGTCAACCACTAGGCGAGGGTCGCGAAGCCTTAGCCAACAACGGGAGAGGGTCATGGCCCTTGCCCATGACTAGTGAGGACTTTGCAGTCCTCACCCATTGTATGTTTGGGCGACCTGGTTGATTCGATGATTTTGTCTATAACATGACATGACTTTGTCACATCTTAGTTTGATGAGAGCAGGGAGTAGTCGTTGAGATTAGAGGGCCCAAACAAGAAGCAGCTTCTGATAGGCTCCTAAGATAGTGAAGGGGTAGGATTGAACTAAATTTATATCAAATTGGGGGAAAAGCAATATAGAAATATATATGTGAAAACTAGAATTAATTCATGGAGGCATCTTTTGACATGACGGTAAACTTAATTTAGAAACTTCAAAGTTAAGCATGCACAAGTGAGAGCACTATTAGGATAAGTGACCTCTTGAGAAAATGTTCACCTGCATCTAAAGGACAAAATAGTGAGCCTTGATGTGGGAAGAGCACACCAAAGACCAAAGCGGACAATATCTAGAGTGAGTTAAATTCAAGATGACACACAAAATATATGTGTTGGTTCTATTATACCTTACGTACTAAGTTTCGTTCGGCTATATGAAACGTGACAATTTAAAAAAATAAAGCAAGGAGAACTAATCTATTGTTACTAATGGCTTTCCCCCTTAAAATAGAATGGATATTTTAGATGCATGCCAAGGTACTGACCATGCAATGTTACTTTTCGAATTGAATATCCTCATCGCGACACGTTCTCTACCCACATGAATGCCAAGCTCCCGTTAATGGGTTCCCTTTTCGTTCAACGTTGGCACGAAGCGATGGGCAAATAAGCGAGTTGTTCTTCCTTTTTCAGGCCGTGGTGCACAATTGCTAAAGCTACCATTGAAAAAGACCTTGTAGAAAGAGAGAGAGAGGGAGAGAGAGGTAATTGGTGCATGAGTGAAGTTTTAATAATTGAGGACTCTCTCTTTTTTCATACGATGCCAAAGATTCGAGAACATACTTCTCCCTCGATCTAAAGTCAATAATATTGACATGTATCGGTGCAGTTTTCGCTTTATAAAAGCTAAATCACGAATTTTTTGCGTGAGGAGGAGTTTTCTTTGGTCGGATTGAAGAGCCTGGCTTTTCTCTTCTCTCTTCCCCAATGTTCATGTCCAAAAGTTTCATCTCCATTTGATCCCTGACACGATGCTTCTTTGAAAGAGGGGAAGCACCATTTGCAGGACGACCTAGCATCGCGCAATCACATCGCGCAGAGAGAGAGAGAGAGAGAGTCTCCTTTTTCTGTTTTTACTTTGCAATTAATCTAATCAAGCAAAGGCAAAGCAAGGGTTAAGGGGCCATCTTTTCACTTTGATCAAAATGGGCTAATTTGCTACTAATCTATCTTAACGTATGCCATTGCCAAGTCTCCATCACATTGAACCAAAATGACTTTGTTTCCTCTCCCTTGATCTTTTTGGCCATCAATTGGCGCTTTTGAATCTCCTAAATTACTTTTTTTTTTGGGCAAAGATCTTTCTAAATTAGTTATTTCATGCGTATAATTTATAAGGTCCTCATCAATCCTTTTTTCGGTCCACTTGCTTCAGGGGGGGAAGTGATATCGGATAATATCTTTCACGTTTTCCGTTGCTTTACGTCATCCTTAAAAATTAAGTATCGTTCGGAGGTCGATAAATACATTTACGTGTAAAATTTGAAGAGAGAATTTACATCTTTTGAGAATTGAGAGTTGCTTTTCGAGAAATTGATTTGACCTCCACCGTTGCCACCGACCCATTTCAACTCAACCTGATCCCCGAGGGACCTTTGGCACAGGCCTCGGCTCGGATGCACAATGGCCAAATCGGTGTCCCTATTCCCCAGTCTCTAGCGGCCGAACCACTTTTTCGCTAAAAAACACATGAAAAAGATTTCGGCCCCATCTGAAAAGGATATGTAAGCATGGGAAAATAAATGAGTTGTCTCAAAAAGATTTCAGCTGCATCGTAAACTACTTCTAAATTTCAACCATGCAAGAAACAACGATTATCTTACATTAAATGTGTACGTGCATGTTGGTATATGTGGAAACAAACATGTAATCCGTATATAGATTAAAAAAAAAACTCACTAAGCATGAAGTCCATCCGATTCCCAACGCGTGGCACTCCATCAAAAGAGACACGTCCCATCGCATTAGGGCAACAAACCTTTTTTTTTTTTTTTGTAAATTTGCTTCAAGATTAATCTAATCAAGCAATGGCAAAAAGGGGTTAAGAGGGCACCTTTAGCTTTGTCCAACGGGCTAATTTCCCCATTAACCCTTGTCTTAAAAATTTTGTCAACTCGACAAGTGCTCGTCGCTTTTTTGATGTGTTGAATTATTGGCAGACAAAACATAATAATCGGCAAAAGTTAACTCGAGAATATCTTGCTTATATATAATAAAAAAGGCCGATGAGTATCTTGCTCTAAATCTTGGTGCTAATCCGTGATTTAGCTTTAAGACGATAGGTGGCGAGTTGAGATCCGGTCCGAGCTTGTGGCTATTATTATACGCCCGAGAATCCATGCACCGTTCATTTCTCTCTCGCTCGAAGCTTCCTCGTTGGACTCCGGCCCGATTGTCTCTTGACGTCCCTCTCATGCTTTGAGAAACGAAAAGAAAGAAGGGAGAAAGAAAATTCTCGAAAAGGTATGAAAAGATCTTTTGCATGGTGATATTTGTGTGTCTTAAAAGTTTTTGGTTTGTTTGGCTCTAAATAAAAGACATATTATACATGTTGAGAATGTGTTGAGCTTGAGTCCACGGAGAAAACCGAACCAAATAGTTTTCCTAGGAGAACAGTATAAAAAAAGCTATAAATCTATTATATTGTTATCAATTTTATATTAAAATTTTTAATTGAACTAATTTAATCATCAATATTTTCACATTTTGTCAATTGGATTTATTCAGCCAATTTAGGGAGGGAATTGTTGAGATGGATGCCAATTGTCATTTGTAGTCGACACTAAAACTAACATTCATTTATAATATTTTATAATTTTCCTTTTTTTTCCTATCCCTTTTATTTTGACCGGTGGCTGGCAAGGGTTGGCCTTGCCACAAGCAAGGGCTAGCCTTGCTAGACCTAGTTACTTTTCCCATTTTCCTAGTTTGTATTAATTTGAGTGATTTTTCTAAAAGGAAATTCCCATTTTGGGTATGTGGATTATTTATGTGAGATATGGAATTCTACTCACCTATTACATGCTAGAGCAACAGGAGGAGTTTTAAGATTTTCTTTCCATGAGAGATTGTGAGATACACTTGTAGGTATTACTTTGGATGTGAACTAAAGATAGGAAACACTCAAGCTATCGGTGATTGGCCTCCCACGTGGAGAAGGCATCAACAACCAAATCAAACGACTTAAGTCTCCGGCATTTTTATCGTTTCTCGTTAATTTCTTCAATAATTTTTTCTTCTCGTGTTAAACTTGAATTGCAAGGTTGGCCTGCTTCCACATTATTTTGACATCAATACATGAGGATGGCATGTGAGAACCAAAACGCTAAACTTGTAAGCCACCAGACAAAACCATAGACATGAATTTCGTCTTCAAACATAATTTTTAGTACGAACCACTTTGTAGGAGGAGGGAATAGGCAAGCCGAAGCGGTACAAGAGGAAACCGGGACTGTTCTTAGATCTTTTGGGCCGTTCGAGACGCGGTTGTGGATCCCGATTGATATGGGCCAAATTGGGCCCATTAAACTATTCTCCTGCCTCCTGTCGCTTCGATGAATTCGGGCTTTCGCGTCGGGTCATTTCAAGGTGCAGCCCGCCCACATAAGGAGCACATCCGGCCCACAAAATCAAGTAACGCATCTGGATTTCCACGAGGGGCCATGCCTTCAAATTGAGTGACCCGAATGCTTGACCCATTTTCTCATTCGAAAACGTAATGTGAAAATTCGTTTTAGAGATGTTCATTGGTCGCGTTACACAAAGTTTTCAAATCGAAAACCATCCCATCATGATCGTTTCCCTTCGCCAATATATCTCATGTTCCTATTTATTCATCGATTTTTCATTAGGTTTGAACTTTTTCTCGCAATCTAGAGTTTTCCTTGAGATCTTATCTATTGAGATATCAAACCTTTAGACTATTTTTTGATGGGAGATATTTGGAGGGAAGAGAAAATGTTCTTAAAAGGCCAAGAGAAATAATTAGAAGAGACTAGGAGGGTCTCAAAGAGATTGCTCCTATCGATATTATTTACCTTTTTTTTATGCATTTAAGTCTCTCCGAAACTTTCCAAATATGAAAGGATTGTTTGAAAAGATTTCTGTAATATACTCAACAACTTTATATTACTTTTTCATTTATGTACTTGTTTTATATACACGAAAAATACACTTTCGCAATGTATTTTTTTTCCTTTTATATAAGCCATTCAAATCTTGTGCCTTCTTTTCTCTTGGAATTTTTTTCAATCCCTTGTTTTTTTACTGATCCCTCCATCTAAATTGAGTGTTTATACATGCATGCATTCTCTTCAAGTAATATAACCCTTTTTTAACTTCTTTTATTATTTTTTTTGTTAAGTGCACTAAAAAATTTGAAATTTATTATGAAAGTACAACTAGACTTAAAACTTTTAAGAATGGCAATTAAGTTATAAAACTTATTAAATTAGTACAATCGAATCATTTCGTTTTATTTTTTCGAACTTGGTTAACAAACAATACTAATACAAATTTTTTTAATTTTTTCTCTCTTTTACATGATGGTGTCGTGGTTAAAATATGAAATGTAAAGACGATGTTTTGGTCCAAAAATGATTTTAATGCAAATTTTATTTAAATTAAATTAAAAAATAAGAAAAAAATTTAAAAGGAGAGGGGGGCCTAGTAACTCCACTAAACATTTTTTTTATAAGTTGAATGGAGTTAACATAACAACTTAATTGTACCAATTTGGAGAAGTTTTAAGATTTGATATTACTTTTTATAAGTTTTAAGACTTAATTATACTTTCATTGCAAGTTTAGGTATTTACTCATTGCTTATTTCTTATTTTATTTAAAGAAACAGGTCCTCAGATTGACCAAGCTCCACCTATATTCATATTCTATTTTTTTTATTGTCGTTTTCCCTTCTTCTATTTTTCCCTCAAACAAATTTTTATTGTCTGACCAACACAACAGAAGTCAACGCAGACTTGAAGGAAATAGTCGCCGTCCCTCCCTTACCTTCGCAGACGCGCAGAGTCGTCGCCCCCGCGCGACGGGGAAAACAGAACGAAACGAGAAAAAATATCGCGCCTCCCCTACGGGATCGAACGGTCCAGATCGCTCCTCACCGTAACAGCCGTGCGCCGCCCCGTGCGGCATCCCAGCCCCCGCTCGCGGCCGTGCGTTATTAACCCCCGGTTCTGTCAGGATTCATTTCCCGATCTGGAACCAGAAGGACGAAACGGGACAAAGAAAAAGAAATAGAAATAATAATAAAAACGACAAGAAACGCGACGCCCTCTTTTTAATTTTCCATAACAGAAAACAATAAACCTCATTCACACGTGGAGCACCATCGACCGTCAATATTCTGATTTCTACGGTCCACATCTCTCCGCGGAGTAATTTCCTCGTTTCGATAAATTCTTTAACCTAGAGACGCCAAAAAAATAGAAAGCAAAATAACTTATTCCGTCGTTTTTACTCTCCTGTCCCTCTCTCTCTCTCTCTCTCTCGCTCGAGTGTCCGGAGATTCGTGAGAAACTCGACCATCTCCGATCCTAGTTTTCTCAGCTTCCGATAGAGTTCGTCCGTCCGTCGCTCCCTAGCTCTCGACGCGCTCCGGCACCGGTTCTTGTCTTCCGCCGCGTGCCGCATTCGCTTCCGGCGACGCTCGGTCTCAGCTGAATCGCGACGGTTTTCTCTGTTATCTTCCGCCGTTCCGGCCCGTCGCTGTTTCATTCGGTGCGCTTCGGTGGAGCACGAGGGAGCCTTGATCATCAGCTGGAGATCGTGACTCCAGATCGGTGACTCTTGGCTGATTCTTTTGTTTTTTTTTGTTTTTGGTCTTTTTTGGTGGGGTTCTTCAGTCATCGATTGGAGTGAGAGCAAGAAAAAAGCTGGGGTTTTGTCTTCTTCCTTCTCGATTTGGGGGATGATGATTGGACAATGAACGATGCCAGTACGCCGTAGTGGCGCGCGCAAGGGCCGAGCAGCACAGGGAGTCAACCGACAGGGACCAGTCGACGCCGGGGGCGCGATCGCGACCAGAACGCGGGGGCGGCGTGCGGTGGCGGCGGCGACCGTAGCTGTGCCGGCGGATAACGAACTAGGGCGGGAGGAGAAGGCCGTCGAGGGGAACGTGGTTGCGGCGGCGGCGGAGGAGGAGGGGAAAGCGGAGGAAGGAGAAGGTTGCAGGGTGGTTTTGGGGGAGGGTTTGGGAGTGTCCCCACCTGCATTGCAGAAGGAAGGTGTGGGAGAGAAGCCGATGGACGATTTTGACAGTGGCGCCGGGCGCAGCAACAAGGGGCACGCCGGGGAGGACGAGGGGAGCACGGCTCCTCTTCCCGAGAAGGTTTGTGCTCTTAGTATACCATTGTTTCTATATTTGTTGCTGTTATTGCTGCTGTCGTCTTGTCGTCACTGTTGTCATCATTCTTCTTTCATATTGCTTGAAGTTTTCTGTGGTTTTTAGTGATTGTCATTGTAACTGGACAAGCTTTATTTTTTATGTTCCGCAAGGAATGAATGCGGTGGCTGGTTTTGGTGGAGAATGACAGTGGGCGGTTGGTTCACGAATTTGTGTGATCTTCCTTGCTAAATCGAATTAAAAGCAGTGGAAAGATGAATTATTGTGGCAGTTTGGGGCATCGTTGTTTTTAGTGTTTGTTATTCGAAGAAATTTCCAGATTAAAGGATTAAGGTACTAGAGTCTGACATTTATGTGATTTGAGATAACTAGGTAGAGACATAGTTCGAATAGATTTACTTTGCTTGACAACGTAATCCCAAGTAATTGACTTGGGTTGTAGAAGAAATTCTGATAGCCCACATTATTAAGGTGAAGTCTGTCTCTGTCTCTGTGTTTGTGCACGCTGTGTGCACCATGTGTTCTCTTTTTGGGGTTGGAGGAGAATTTTATGGTGCTCTTAGTGCCTTTGAGCCTTTGATGCATAAAACTGTTATTAATTGCACATCTTGTTCCTTAAATCCAATGGTTGAAATGCCCGCTTATCCAATGGTTGAAATGCATCAGGAGCATTCATCGGGATGAAATATTTACTTATTCAAAGGCCTTGCAGTCTGCTCCCCACTGTATATCAATTTGGGCTAGTAGATTGTCCAGTCATGTTCCCTATCCTGGACATCAGGAAATATGTGATTTTACTTTTGTAGTTTGTAGAGTGAATCATGTGATAACGAGGATGGGATGCTCTTGACTATCGATTGAGGAATATTGTGGATGGCTTTTTTGCATTGTGTTAAGTTTTATTTGGTCTCGAATTATATATTTTCTGCTTTGAGGCAGCTACATTTCTTTTCTCTGATTATGAAATTATGACAACCTAGAACTGCCTTATAGTATATGCTCCAAAAGTGGAAGTCAACCATCAAGAGTTGGGATTGTGCTTACAAATTAAGTGTACTTCTCATATGACACAATCAATTTGCTGGCTTTCTATGTTTGTCTGATTGAAAGAATTACCCAGAGTGCATAACCTGGACCTGAGGTTGAAGAATGTCTGTTAGCTGTCAATTGTTGAATTATTAATTGGAAAGACTGATGTGTTTGTTAATTGTTACATGTGTCATTCATCATTCCGTCATTTCTTGCTCTTGCATTTTCTTTCTTAAAACTACTCTCCTCTCTTTTGATTGCTCTAATTGATTATGTGGAGCATATTAAAACCTTTATGAAGAGACCCGAGTAACATTATGGTTGGTGTCTACTAATTTTAGACGTCTCTTTGATGTTTTAGTTCCTTAATCATTTCTTGCTTGTTAAATGATTTCGGAGGTGATGGGCATATGGTATTGGTGTTCCCAATCTAATCATGCTGCAATATATTGGTATGGATTTTCCGTTCCAGACCAGTATCACCCGTATCTTACATCTTTGTATACTTTGAGACAATTTGAGATTAGCTTGGTAGGGGTAGCCATTTTTTATCTCTGGTGAAAAAAGGTATATGGAAAGTGGAAGAAGTACAAGGAAGATGGGAGGAAGAAAGTGAGGCAGAAGAGATGAAATATTGTTTGTCATTTATATTCAAAGAAGCATGAGACTGCAACGTTAAGCTGTCCAGGTGATTGCCACAGCAAATCTTGTAGCAGAGAAGATGACAGAGGAGAAGACAATTCAACTAAGTTTTCAACTTCTTGATAGATTTGACTTATTGATTGTTTAGGCACGGACTTTGTCTTAAAATATGTGATTACCTGTGTTACATAACTGGCTAAACCTCTCTACACTAATAATTATTCCTTTTTATCCTTGTTTTTAGTCAAATTCATTTTAATATACTTTCTTTGACAAAAAAAAATTAAAATTATTCATGCATCTTTCTTTGAAACTTTAATATTGGAACAAGGTGTCGTCCAACAAAAGTAGTTGATGGTTTGAGTGCTCGACTTCTTATTCTATTCCATCTGGTGTCATAGCTTAGAAAAGGAATCAAGGAATGCTATTGAGGAAGGTTGAAGGTGATTTAGAAATAAGTTTTTATCTATTAAAATGTTTATTGGGATGTAATTTGTATGGGTCCATAGCACCTATCCATCATTATCTAAAGGAACACTTTCACTTAATAATTAACCACATGACAGTGAACTCCCCAGATATATACCATTTCGGTGACAACAGGACAGCCACCTCAAAAAAAAAAAAAAATGAAAGAAGGGAAAGAATTTATTGGATGCCGCATGTTTCTTGAATTTAGTTTCGTCGTGTAGCTTCATTTGATTTCTCATTTTTCCTTGGCATAACAGGACTATAATTTTAATGCTGTGGGAAGAGCAACCCTAAATCTGACCTAGTTCTACCGTATAATCTCTAGCTTAATATGTTTTGACAATTTTTAATTTGGGGGCCGATGGTAAAGATTACATCATATAGGTTTTTTTCTTTTTTGGAATATAATATCGCATTTAAGTTGGGAAAAGAAAAAAAGAAATCTTTGTTGGGGCATCATTAGAGCATTAAGGCATGTGAGTCCTATCTATGAGCTATTGATGTTAACGGCAGTCAGAATTATTTTAACCTCTGGGAGAATGTAATGGGAGTTTCTTATCTTGAATTTGGCATCCATCTTAGTGTGCATTCGATTGGGGTTATTCATGGAGCAAAGAGCTTACAAGATGGTAGTATACACTGAGAAAGTAAATGCAGTGAAATAGTTGTTAAGTTTGTTGTTTTTGCAGTTTTTCCATGATGGTTCAATTCATTTCTATTTCATTATAATTCCAGCTCAGCTATTTATTGCCCATATTCTGCTTTTAGCCACCACTTGCCCATCTTTTCGCATCTAGGTAAAACATTTCCAGCTATGCCTGTGCTATGAATATTTGCTGCATGCATTCTGCTTTTTAGCATGCTTTACTTGTGGGTATTATTTAGTCCGAAATTTTGCATGTCTTGGATAGGTTTTCTGAGCTCTCTTTATTTAGTAAAAATCCGGACATGAATATGCGATACCTTAATTGTGTTGTGCATGCATCTATAAAAGGTGATGATTCCATGTATGACACATTAACTGCATCTGATGAAATCATACAGTTGTCACGGCAAGGTAGCAGCACAAGAACCATGAACCTTTTCATGCTTAAAAATTATGTTAGCTCTAGATTTTCACGTACTTTAGTCATCTTTGCAAGCCTCTTTTCCACTATAGACGTCTTAAATGCTTTTGTATCTTGAGTGACCTCATAACTTGTGGGGGCTTTCTGAATTTGGTACGAGTTTGTGATGTGAGGCCATAGCATTGTGAGCATCATTTAAGCCGGTCACAGCCTGCTGAGTTATCTTACCTGTATGACAGAGTAACTAGCGGATTGCTTTCCTGGTTGTCATTTCCTTTATTTGGGATATACTTTATTGCAGGTCCAGGTTGGTGGGTCCCCAGTATATAGATTAGACAGGAAATTGGGAAAGGGCGGTTTTGGGCAAGTTTATGTTGGTCGTCGTGTTTCTGCCATCAGTACAAATGGACCAGCGGAGGTATGCTGGTTTTCCGTTTACGCTTCACTTCCATAATATCATGTGTCCTAGATTCCTTTATATACACTATCAAAGTGTGTCTCTCAGGTGGCCTTGAAGTTTGAGCATAGAAGTAGCAAAGGATGTAACTATGGACCCCCATACGAATGGCAGGTCTACAAGTGAGTATGCTTTTATTCCCTTGCATCATTCTGTTTGCCAGTCTAAACAAATCACTTACTCTTGTATCATATGTGCAGCACTCTAGGTGGTAGTCATGGTGTACCCCGGGTGCACTTCAAGGGTCGGCAAGGTGACTACTATGTCATGGTATGCTTTTTGTGCAGATTATTGAAGTAGATTTTTCCGAGGTTTTGGTGTCATGATAGGTTTTTGAGAGATCATACTTCCTGCAGGTTATGGATATGCTGGGGCCAAGCCTGTGGGATGTTTGGAATAACAATTCTCACACGTAAGTTTGGGATACACTGTTGTGGCCCTCAATGCTTGTTGCTTTGTTATACTTCTTAAGTGCTTAAAAGCTTGTTGTTTATGCAGAATGTCAACTGAAATGGTTGCATGCATTGCCATTGAAGCAATATCCATATTGGAGAAAATGCACTCTAAAGGGTACTTCTGCTATTACATTTGCTGATCTTTTTTAAATTTCATGTTGTGTGACTGATCTTTCTCGTGCAACTTGTCTGGCTGGTTTCCTTGTCTCTAATGAGATTCATTAATGATTTTCACAACATAGGCCTGGTATGTAGGATTTACTCTAGTGTACCGATCTTAATATAAGTTTTAGCATTAATTTACTCTATAAAGAAACAATAATAGGAGAATATCATTGTCATGTATTGAGAATTAGACATTTATCTTCTTTAATGATGGTGAGTAGTTTTAATTGTCCCTCGGAACTCACTTGATTTTCATACTTATATATTATGGAACTTTGTCAGATATGTACATGGGGATGTAAAGCCAGAGAATTTTTTACTTGGCCCACCCGGGACTCCAGATGAGAAGAAACTTTTCTTGGTTGACCTTGGATTAGGTAATTTTTTGCTTACATTATGCATAGTTTTATTTGTGGAGCTGGTAGAGGTTTTACATTGAATTGTTATCTGTTCTGATCTGTCAGCGACTAAATGGCGGGACAATTCAACTGGTCTGCATGTTGATTATGATCAACGGCCAGATGTTTTCAGGTATCTTCATTTTCGTTTTACCTATTTTCTAACGAGTAGTTTTCTCTCTGTTCTCATTGACCTGGTTCTTTCCACAATACAATTTGTAACACTAGCTGCTCTTGTTTGTCATCTTTGTCATAGGGGAACAGTGCGTTATGCTAGTGTCCATGCTCATTTAGGGAGAATTGGTAGCAGGAGAGATGATCTTGAATCCCTTGCTTACACACTAGTTTTCCTCCTCCGAGGTCGTTTACCCTGGCAGGGTTATCAGGTTGGTATTAGCAAATTGCTTATAAAGTTTTGTAAAGTGCTACCAGTATTGACTTGATCTTTATGCTTTTTATCACATTGCAGGGAGAGAATAAAGGTTTCCTTGTTTGCAAGAAGAAGATGGCTACATCTCCTGAAACTCTTTGTTGTTTCTGTCCACAACCATTTCGACAGTTCGTTGAACATGTGGTGAACTTGAAGTTTGATGAGGAGCCTAAATATGCAAAATATATATCCTTTTTTGATGGGATTATTGGCCCAAACCCAGATATTAGACCAATTAACACAGAGGGTGCTCAGAAGGTACCGAAGATAGATGGTTCTCCTTTTGCAATTATTAACAAATATATCATTCAATTTTAATTATCCTTGTGGAAAATGTGTATGGAGCTGACCAGGTTCTTATGTGTTGTCATTAAAAGCTTATCATTCAGGTTGGTCATAAGAGAGGACGCCTGACAATGGAGGAAGACGATGAAGACGATGATGGACAACCTAGGAAGAAGGTTCGCCTGGGTATGCCAGCGACTCAGTGGATAAGTGTTTACAATGCTCGCCGCCCTATGAAGCAAAGGTATTTATATGATGTGGTCACAAATTGTTTGATGAAGTGGTTAGGATTTTTCCACAATTGGCCCTATCGTTTTCGCTATAAACTAGTTTGTCTTGCATTATCCTGAGCAAATTTTCTAAATGCTTGAATTAGTTATGATTGGTTGGAGTTAATGGTTAACCATTAAATTATTATTTACTTCTTAGGTATCACTATAATGTGGCGGATGCAAGGCTCAATCAACACATTGAGAAAGGAATGGAGGATGGCTTGTTTATCAGCAGCGTGGCCTCATGTCAAAATCTCTGGGCCCTTATTATGGACGCTGGCACTGGATTTACTTCACAAGTTTATGAGCTCTCTCCTTTTTTTCTTCACAAGGTATTTCCCTAAGGCCACGGATCTCCTCATTTGAGTGGTTTGAGAATTGTATGCTCTTTTAATATTTTTGTGAGGTATCAAGTTGCCAGTTATATGGGTGCATGCCAAGTTAAAGAATCTTCCCTTTTAGGTTAAGTGGAGGTACATCTGAAAAAGCCTTTTGGTCATTTAGGCTGTAAATATGTTGGTTTGGCCTGGGTAATCCAAAAGTTGCCGGTGTAAAAAAGCAACTTCTACTCTATTGTAAATTGTCAGATGCTAACATGTTGTGTACGATTGAAGGAATGGATAATGGATCAGTGGGAAAAGAACTATTACATCAGTGCAATAGCTGGAGGCACTAATGGGAGCTCGTTAGTGGTGATGTCGAAAGGTACTTCCCCTACTTTGGGTATCATTTGCCTGCTAATGTTTGCATTCTTCTAATACTAATTTCTTGACCTGTCAGGAACCCAGTATCTTCAACAGTCTTACAAAGTCAGCGATTCTTTTCCATTCAAATGGATCAACAAAAAATGGAAAGAGGGTTTTTACGTAACTGCAATGGCCACATCGGGAAGTAGATGGGCTATAGTAATGTCTCGTGGTGCAGGTTTTTCTGACCAGGTACTGGAGTTAGTGTTGTCTTTACATCCATTTACTGATGGCTGTGGAGAACTCACCATTGAAGCATCAATTTCAGGTCGTCGAATTGGATTTCCTTTACCCAAGCGAAGGCATACATCGGAGATGGGACTGTGGTTATCGAATAACTGCAACTGCTGCAACGTGGGACCAAGCTGCATTTGTTCTTAGTGTACCAAGGAGAAGGCCAACGGATGAGACCCAGGAGACTCTCCGAACTTCTGCTTTCCCAAGCACACATGTCAAGGTGCGTACTTCACGGCATTAGTTTATTGAAGTTACTTGCCCAATATTTTTTATACCTTAAGGTTGACACTGTTTGTCATGCAGGAGAAGTGGGCAAAGAATCTTTATATTGCATCCGTGTGCTATGGAAGAACCGTTTCTTGAGTCCTGTTGAAGCTCTGAAGCGATGGCCGAGTGCTCCTTATTTTGCTCTCTCTATTTTGCTCTCTCGTAGTCTTGGCATTTCTGGAGCTAAGATAAGTCTCTCGATGATAGAAAAGCTTTGGCTATTAAGTAGTGCAGCTTATGTAGAAGTCAGCGATGCCCGTAGTTGTAGGAAATTTAATGTGCTCTAGTTAATGTTCTTGATCAGTCAAAGCCCAAAAGGAGCGCTTTGCATTGTCGGATCTCTTTGTAGATTGATGACTGTCCGGCTCGATATCCTTAATATGGTTTGGGGGTCTTTACTGGTGCCTCTCTCTCTCTCTCTCACATTGGGGCAGTTGTATTTGTTTTTACCAGCATCGAAATTCTTCATTTAAAAAGTGCTCCTTCCAATTTCCCCATGAATAAGAGGTGGGAGTGCTTAGCGGTTGTGCCTGACGTAGGTGACCTGGCATTATAAAATTAATTTCGAGCAACGTTCACCGAGCAGGAACTTTACTGGCTCAGGGTGTCCAACCTAGATTGCCGTGTCAAACCTGCGCTCGTATGTGTGCATGTGCGGCCCCTTTGACCTCGTATGGAGATGGGACGAAATCAGTAGGCAGAAAACTATAGAGAGCCGATCCAATAGTCGAAGATGTCTGAGATTGGAGAGTGGAGACTACTTCCCTGAAGATGGGCCATTCTGTAACGTCACAAATAAATCATAAACAGGCAAACCAAAGTTTCTTCTTCAAAATAGAAGTAACGAACTCGATCATGCCAGAATCTGTGGAAGCGCAGATCATTCATTCATCAGCAGGTCGATCACGGTCATCAAGGCTACAAGTTTGACATGTTACGTCTATCCTCTTCTGGGAGAATCCCATAAAATATCAACTTCACGTGCTTACCTCTATCATACTTTTCATCCTCTTCGATTTTGCAGGTTTTATTCTAGTTCTTTTTTATCAAATTCAAAACAAGCAAAGAAAATTAGAAACTCCCACCCCCTTTTCAGTTATTCTCCGATTTTCCAGAGCAATGCACGGTTACTCCCACAAGCTACGGGCCGAGATACTCAAGGCAGTTTCATACTGATTGGTCTCGGAAAGCTGTGGGCACTCTTCTTGCCTTGGCCGGCAACACAATCTGCTCAGCTCAACTATTTCCTGAACCACAAATTAGCCGAGATGAGAAGTCATAATATGCTTGAATCAAATGCATGCAGACACCATGCACGACATGACCAAGTTTTTTGGAGATGCTGCAGCCAGATAACAAGAAATCCTGACGTCAACAACAGACCCATTTATAGAATGGTGAAACGGCTTTGTTAAGCACTAACCTGGCTGAGATCATGGTCGTAACGGACAATGAAGACGCAAGTGCAACTGCTGGCATCGTGCAGTTTTCTCTGAATTTCCATAATATGGGCATCACAATAGACTGCTTGATTAAATCGTTCCTGTGCAGAATCACAGGTCAACACAGACACTCCATTATAACCAAAATGAAAAGATTCTCTTGTTGGGGCATTAATTACTCGCATAACAATAAATCGACGCCGCAAGCTTTAAATTGGTCATTGTTCTTGAACTTGCAGACTTTAAGTGATGACCACGTGATAAAGCCTTTTTTTAGAGTAATGGAGAGTAATGTCAATTTAAAGATAAAAGGTACCTGAAAGCACAGGACAAGATCTCCAGTATTGATTCGGTGGCACTCCGAAGGTTCTAAAGGAATAGATCGTTCCCTGATGCCCTTCCTCACATTGACCCATTCATCTTCCTCCTTTCCAAACCCAGCAAATCGTACACGAGCTTCCTGCAAAGCATAAAAAGTTATATCTAGGAACCCATCCCCAAATCTATGCCCTTTCCACTCCATTGATGGGTTCCTCAGGCCATGCAGGCATCATGCATAAAAACAGGGCATATATCTTGAAGAATCATTATCCCCATGGAAGGTTTTAAATTGCTGCCACATGCATACTGAAACAATCATGAATGCAGGCCCAGCAGCTGCCAAATAGCAGAGAGCGCATCAGAGCAGGCGTGAACTTCAAAATGTTTGCACATGATACAGTAGAAGGGTAATTAAATTACTTGGCTTGAGTTTTGAATTTTTTTTAGGAATATTAGAGCGCCGTTTGTTTTGAAGCAGCTGCTACTGTCCCTCTATTTGATTCCTTGCTGCAAAGTCTCAGTTATGATGAGGTGATGGACCACTTAGATCCCCATCACACCATCTTTCTGAGAGAGCTCTACAAAACATCCATTATTATAATAAGCATGCCATTTTGACAACAGATGCAATAGAGTCACCTGACAGAATTATGTGTTTGGCAATAATAATAATTAATTATCCAAGCAACAGCATCAAGCTGAGCCCAAACAGTGTGGATTTGGCAAGGTTAGTGCTTGCCAATAACAGTAGAAGGATTTTGTTGTCCAATAGAATAGGAGCTTGACGAGTGGCTTTTCTAGTGCGGAGGCAAAAAAGATCCAGATAACACATAAGACAAGAGACTAGTTAAAAGTAGAAGAACCTTACCAGTTCACCCGTACAAAGAACCCTGAAGGTGAGAAACGAAGCGACGTCGTACCTGAAAAACCGTCGAGATATAGCTGATGGGAATATTTGACTCATAAATAAATCATGCCATTCATAAACAGCATTTTGTCTCTACAATTAATGGTATGACAGCTGTAATGGGGATGTGGACTACAACTGGCATATGCTTTTCATAAATCATTATGTCCATGGCAAAAAGGGAAAAGCAAATTATTCATCGAGTTGAGCTGAGAAGCAATATTGCTTTGACAAAGCTCAATTTTGGACGTAAAAATTAATGTCAGGACCTCAATTAGGGTTCATTTTTCCATGTTTCCACTGATCCGATTCCAATATCAAAATTCTTGCTTCTCAAAGCTTTGAACAGGAACAAGGAGCCAAAAGAAAGACATTCCAGGGAGTAATTATCCCTCCCAAACTTAAAAGGAGGTAAAGGAAAACCATAGAATGAAATAACATTACAGAAGTTTCAGATGCCCGGATGGAAACCAGAAAATTTGATTTAGGCACACAAACTGACAGACTACTAAGTGTGTTCAATGTTTTCTGGCCCAACGGCTATGTTGTGATCAACTGATTCAAATTCTAATATTATTAGATATGGTAGGATATAAAGCATTCTTTACCAATGGATGGCTAATACTTAAATCTTAATGATGCTTTGACTTCAAAATATAGACTAGACGAGAATCATACTACAGCTGCCATGTCCAACAAGTACTAGGAGAATAGCAAACAGGAGCAGAGGCTCACCTCACATAAAATATTTTGAGTCTTTCATTATAATGTTTTTCTCAAAATTATCAACTGCACATTGTATAATTAATCAGAGATGTGCTTTTAAGGAGGCAAAATAAAATACAAATCACCAAGTTCGGTGACAGAGGTCTATGACTCTGCGCCCATCATAAAGTAATTATGCCTTAATATCACTAATGTCTTCAAGAAGCTCAAAAGTGAAAAATATCTATAATAATATCATAACCTTTCTGGGACAATTAGGAAATTAAGAGTTCCATTGAGCTTGGGAATAGACTAATAGAGCCATTGCTACCAAAAAGATCAAGTCATTGAAGCCTAATCATCAACTAGTCGAAACAAAAGGGTGAAGAAGATTGGAACTCAGCACACAACATGTCCATGAAAATAAGGTGTCATTTCATCATTTGTACATCTTACCAGGCATTGTCTTTGAAAGATTTAGCTTCAAATGCCAATTCTGAAAGATCTGCCGCATCATTACCTGTTAAAACATACGAGGGCCAAATCACATTGAATAATGCACAACTCTTTTTACAGTTCAGGGATGATGTGACAAATATAATGACGGGGAAAATATTCAAGTAAATTGGTAAACATTCCTATGGTAGACATAAGATAGTTCCCACCCAAAGGTGTAAATAGGGAGCCATATGCATACAAAGGCACATCAAACAATCCCGATAGTCCACACCAAGAATGAGGAAGAGGCACCTTCAGGCTTCTGGGAACTTTCACTGGCGTTTCTAGAAATGTTGGCATCTGAAAGGTCAACAAATAACTTCAGTGCAACAGGTGAAGATACGGTTTCAGCTTGCAGCTCTTTGTGTTTATCCTGGAACCAACTTTGCACCTGGACATACAAGAGAGGCAGATCGTTCCAGCAAATGTTTATCACCCAGTTGCAGATAGAACTATGATGTTAAGGCCGCATCTAGAGCTAAAACAATGAGAAAAGAGAATTGAACATGGTGATAATAGAGGACGTGCTTTTCTCTCTAATGCTTATGCCTCATCTTTTCTTTTCTCATATTGAAGATGGACAGAATAAATGCAATGAGCGGAAACATGCAAACCTGTTGCCACGTCAACGCAGCTCTTCCAGCTCGAATTGCTGAGGAACTATGTGCTGATAATGTGTCAAATGAAATCAAATGAAGACAGATAATGTTCATTCAATAAAGTATGGGTAGGCACCATAGGAAGGTACAAACATTACCTTAATCTTGTTGCAAGTTCTTCACAAAACTCTTGATGCAAAGCTTTCTCTCCCATGTCATTAATTATATTCTCCATCTCCACAATCTGTCAAATAACATGGAAAACCCAAGAAACATGGGAAACAGAAAAGGAATGTAATCAAATGAACATTTCAGTTCAAACATTCAGTATGCTAATGAGAAAAATGAGTAGAATCCGACCATGTAAACCTTGCCAGTGAGATAAAAGACTGCACATAACATTTGAGATTATAGCAGCAACGAAACTATCGGCATTGAGCATTTCCCCACTGCCTTAAGATCATTTGCAATCCCAAAGCATCAACTAATTCCAGGGTTATATACTCAACCAAATAAGGACAACATGAATCATCAGAAACCAAACGGGAAGGAAGTATATTGTACTCGTACAACTCTTTGCTGAAAAGAGCCCACTTCATTCAAGACGGTGAAGCCATTGCTATCAGAAACTACACGAACTGAAGCAACCAAAGCACGCAACCTTTTCAGGCAAAACACAATGGGTATACAGCCTGACATTGCTTCTCGTCAAAACGAGTAGCGAAAAAAGGTTTTTCCCTCTCCATTGCACCTCGTGAAAAGAAAGAAAATAATGGGCTTTACCAGCAAGAACAGAGAGAGAAGGAGCATTGTTTCCATCACCAATGGAAAAAAAGCAAAAAAAAAAAAAAAAAAAAAAAAAAGAAAAGAAGGAAAAACAAGAACGCCAAAAGGGGGACACAAACCCGAGCCATAATCGAGTGGGCACGCCACGAAATGAAAAACCAAAGGCCACCCTAAACACAAAGAAGCTCAGAGCATGCAGCTTGATCCACACGCATACACAGAGCTTAGCGGAAACACCGAGTCGAGTCGGGACTCGGGATCAACATTTGCTTGCAGAGGGTGTTCTAATCAAAAGCAGAAGGTGATCAAATACGAGAGAAAGAGAAAGGGCTGTCGAAGTTTCACCTCAGACAGCGAAAACAGAGAGTGGATTGGTCTTGAATCCCTCGAGCCACCTCCCTCCATTTCTCTCGAGCTCGAGAACGAGACTAGCTCCAGCGATGATGAAGCCCCACTCCTTCTTGTGGAGGCACAGAGAGCGAGGTGGGGTGGGGGGTTTTCCTCTGGTCAAGACATGTCCTTTTTTGGTCAAAGAGAGAATTAATGGGAAATCATACAAATAATATTTTTGATATGGTCCATAAATTATAACTCAAAATATAATGTATTTCATGAATTTTTTAATTTATTCAACGTGATCTTTAAAATTTTAATACATGGTCAATTTAATTTATGAATTATATAAAAATATTTAATATTATTCTTGAACTTGAATTGACGGAAGAAAAACTTCGAACATTTTTATATAGTTCAATGATTTTGTTGAACATATACAAAAAATTTATGGATTATATTGAACAAGTTAAAAGTTTAAGTATTGTATTATATGTTTGGCTAAAATACAAGTATCGCATTGAATAAATTATAAATTCAGGGATCATCAAAATTTAATAACCGTTGGTGTAATTATCCCTATTTTAAAAAAATAATAAATATAAAAAATGCTTGATAAGCGTTCTAAAGACATTCATCGACAATTCATCCTTCTTATATATTGTCATTGGAATAGATTTCTTTTGTTTTTGAATTTACTTTGAATTGTTTATACATATGATTAGTTATTTGTGGTTGAAATTTCTTTAATCCGTTTCGTTAAAATAAATGGAGTAATGCTTAAAATAAATGCAAAAATTCTCATAATTTTTGAAAATAATATTTTTTATGGTGAAAAAGCAAAGTATAGGTGAATGATTTTAGGGTCAGTCCAGATTTTACCTAGAACCCCATCCTAAATATTTCCAAGAATCTAAAACCTACCCAAGTCGATTCTAGGGTCCACCCATATTCCATTTGTATTTTTATTTGAATGGGTGTAGTGAATCATTACTTTTAATGGCCACCATATTTTACAATTGATTGACCAAAGCTCATATTTAAATACAAAAAGTAAAAATCTTAGTCATAAATTTCATTGGAAATAGATGTTTAGATGAGTGGTTTTAGATTATATACTAATATTGGATATCATAGAATACAATGGGATCTCTTGAATATGTAAAAAAAGAAAAACACAAAGACTTGTTTTAAGTTTCAAATTTCTAGGTTTCATCGATAATTTGGATCTTATCCGTCAGAACCGGTTTCTCAATTTTTTGAACATGGAACTTGCTCTACATACCTCAAAATCTAAAATTGGACTGAAAATCGGTTGGTTCTCTCTTGGCTTTACCTTAAAATCATACTCACTCGTAAAACAAAGCACTGATGATATGTCAAAATAAACCTTTTATGTTGGGTGTCATATTGTTAAAGTATCGATCCTTTTTAAAGATGAAATTTACTTATAGAATCAACTGATAAGAATCGTTATATAATTTCTTTATCATAGAAATACATTGAATTGCATCGACACGTGGGTAAAATAAATTTTGGGAAATGAACAGTTCAAGTGCCAAAACTTGGCACAAAAAAATACTCAAGTGTCAAAAATTACGAAAGATACATTTAGATGCTATTTAAAAAAAAATTAGATAACTTAAATACCAACTCTGATGAAGGCCACCGGAAATCTGAATGTAACTTATTTTAATAATTTTTAATATCTACATGGGTCATTGGAATTACACGTCATCTTACCTTTACAAAAAACGAAGTTGTTTTAGCTCAAGTTTAATTTTTAATATAAATATTAATGAAATAATATAAAAAACAAAATTTTCTTTTTAAAAAAAGGGGAGCAATAGCATAGGTGAAGGAACCTCCCTCACCTGTGGCTACTGCCCCATCACGGATGGGGGGTGGCAATGGACTGTTAGGGCCAATTGGCCCTCGCCAGATGCCGGTAGAGGGCAGCGACCCTCTCCCAGATATGGGTGAGCGTCACTAGCCCTTGCCTAGCATTGCTGAGGTAGGGAGGCTCTCTCGCCTGTCTTATTACTCCCTTTTCTTTTAATTTTTTTAATTTCGTTTTTAATATTATTTAATTAATATTTATATAAAAAATCTAATTAAGATCAAAACGGCATCATTTTGTGTTGATTTAGTTATGTTGGCACTTAATGACATCGTTTTGGGTTTATTTGGCCATGATAGTGTTCAAAACAACGCCGTTTCGACTTCAACTCATTGGAAAAATACTATATTAGTATTTTGGCCGAATTTTCTCGCTATTGACACTTAATTAATCATTTTTCTCCGATCTTGGCAATTAACTATACTTATCTAAATTTTTGGCACTTAAATGTTCCCTCATGCCAAATTTTGGCACTTTAGAGGTTTGCATGTCAATAAATTTTTGTAGAGTCTCATGTTGCTTCAATTCATTCATCTATGGGATCATGTCGAATATCAGATATTTATCGACTTTATTGTTGCTAAGAAAACTTACCATCCAACTATAATGTCTCCGAAGTTCCTTGTAATAAAGTCTATCTTTAACTCTAGCGTGGTTTTGAAAAGTTTCCCCACCACCAACGATTCGAGGTTAAAGCGCATACAGTCGACATCGACTCTAATGGGATCCATCGTCCGACAGATATCGTCAGCAGCCGATCGTCTGAATAGGGTATGTCCGCGGCATTTAAATGCGCAAATGTGAAGACCACCATTGTCTCTTTGTATTTCTGGGATTGAAGTAATGGAACAAGGAATCCAGCAAGCTGATGAATGACTGAAACTTCACCTAACTTTATGTACTCTTTCAAAAGTCATACAAAATCTGTCAACAATCATGTGAAAAACTCAGGTTCGCACACTAGGAAAACGAAAAACTTCTTGCTTTGCATATGGTCCTCCCCGTGCTGTATCCATAATCGAAAGATAGAAGTAACCGGAGATGATCAAAACTTGTTGAGAACGTAGAGGAAAAGATGGTACGCAAGGCTCAGAACGATGGCCGCCATGACTTGCTGGCTGACCGAGACGGTGTTTCTCCCACTGCAGCACTCTTCGTCGTTGGAGGCCGGCGCCCGTAGGGGAGGCGAGCAGAGGAAAGCCATCGAGATGCGGTCCTCCGTCTCGCTTTTGAATATCGGCCTCCCTACGACGTGCTTATACCGCCCGCCACTCAATGCCTGCAGAAAAAGAGAGAGAGAAGGGCGCCGTTAATGTTTGACAGAGGATCGGATATGAACGAAGGCTTCAGTTCTAGCATGCAGATGAATGGCGCGAGCGCGAGCTTCTGTTTATATACTGCGATGACAACCGAGTTATTTGGAGTTCGAATTTCTGGAAACATTCATTCATTCAATCTTCCTACTTGATTTTGCCTTGATGGCACCAGTCACATTGCCAATGTCATTTAGTTTTCACTTGATCTTCCTTGAACAGAATGTATCCGAACATTTTCTGGGAATAAATCGTCGACCACGGCATACCTGAAATTGATCGCCGACTGTGACGATCAAAGAGTGTTTATCGGGGCAAAACGAGACCCACCCTTTCTTGGAGTACACATGAAACTCCGAGGCGCCATCGCACAAATGCAAGCACAAGGCGTGGGAGTAATCGGCTCCTCTAATCATCATCCTGATCACGTCGTACCTGAGAGAGCTCGCCCACCGATCGTCGTCCAGGAGGTTCTTACTGTGCTTGAGAATGCAGCACATGGTTCCAGTGCCAGCGCCGGCTCCGGCACACCCTTCGCCTTTTGCGGCATTGTTTCCGCATGTGGATTCGTCGAGACATTGCTCCCGGAGAACTGTCATGACCCTCTCTGCAATCTTCTCAACGCGCGATTGAAGTTTCGCCATTTCATCACTGTAATTTAACCCGAAAATTAGAGAGCAAGTCGCATAAGAAGGCGCTGCAAATCACGGGGATTTCGAGTTATCTGCTAATTCAATCTCGTTGGAATAATGATTGCAGATCGATTGAGTGAAAACCCGAGACCTTTACGCCCAAGTTCGGTGAATAATCTGATTTTTTTTTTCTGGAATGATTAATGTGGAGATCCAGCAGCATCAAACTGAAGTTGAACGCATAAGAGGACAAAAGACTAGGTAGTTATTTACCGGAAATTCGAATAACCCGATGGCCAGACTCTCTGCATCTCGGACTCCAACCCTTCCTCTCTACACCACACGAACTCTTCAGCCAACTCGCTGCCGTCTTCCTCCTCGCTGCCGCCGTGGGCTTCCTCGAATCCGTAAGCCTTCTCCGGCGACCTCATTGCTACCGTCCTCTTCTCCGGCGGCACCAGAAAGATCCCTGCGGCAGCCACCATCGCGCCCCACGAATACTCGCGCCCGATCCCGTGGTTCACCAGCTGAAAGCATCCAACCCTCGCTATGGAATCCAACATCCTCGACGCGGAGTTGCTCCCTTGGGGTGCCCAGTGAGCCGAAATCCACGCTCGACGGGTTCTCGATGAACTTCTGCTTCGGGAAGATCTTGTCGGGCAAGATGAGATCCGGGACTCGGAGTGAGCTCTCCAGGAACTCGGTCAAGACATCGTCGTTCGTGACGCACGATCGCCGGCCCGACGCCACTGGGGAAGGTGGCGGGGCGCGGAAATCGACGGGCTTTTCCCGACCCGACTCCGGCGAGACACCCATGATAAAAAATCTACCGAGCCTACAGCTACCACCTACTCTTGCATATCGCTACACAGTTCCTAGCGGGATCCAAATGGAAGAAAACACTCCTCCATCCGACCTCGAGGAAGAGAGAGGGGGAAAAGCGAGAAGCAGCAGCAATGATGGGAATGTCTACGGCGTCGCCGACACCGAGAGAATCATCGAGTCCTGGTTTTTGCTTTTTCTGGGGGTTTTGTACCGAGATGTACACAAGGGCCTAATCCGACGTTATGAAGGCCCCTTTCGTGGTCCAACGGGTCGGTAGGGTGGCGTACAAGCTGGACCTACCGTCCAAGCTCAAGCTGCATTCGATGTTCCACGTAAGTATGTTGAAGCCTTATCTTGCGGACGAAGATGATCCGAACAGGGGCGAATCGCAACGAGCACCCCTTGGCGCGAAGACTTCTTACGACCATGACATTGAATGCATCATGGCTGATTGGATCATACGGAAGAAGTATCGGGCACCTAGACGGGAGTACCTTGTTCGATGGAAAGGCCTTCCGGAGAGTGAAGCGAGTTGGGAGCCCTCCGAGGCTCTCTGGCAATTCAAGCGACACATCGATGCATTCCATGCCGAGGATGCGACGAGGGCGTCGCTGCATAAGTGGGGAGAATGACACGACCCAAGAGAGTTGAGCCCGAGACACGGACGGTCTCCGGCCATACACAAAGCCCGCCTAAGGGACTCTCTTGAGCCCGTGACTGTTCGGTTCCAAATGATTGTCCTGTCCCGTTCGTCTTTTTCGCTCGTCCCTTATGGCCGAGGATCGAGGATTTCGTGGGGTTCCCAGGCTGCCATGCCATGTCAGCCATGGCCATGGCAGCTATCTTTGAACTGTCCCCATGCATTAGACCCTACTGTAGCCTTGTAATCATTGTGTATATTTGAATATGGCCGTCGAATCAATGAGGGGATCGACGGACCAGATTAGTTCGACTCCTGTATAAATAGGAGACCCTCACCCCATTTGTAAACAGCTTGATCAGAAGTGAATACACGCTCCTTTACTCTCAAACACTGTTCTGATCGAGTGAGTGATCAAAAGACTGACTTGGGATCGTTCCTAATGCCGCACGGGTGCGATTTGTTCGTTGTGAATCGATCGGCCCGTGACACAAGCATGTTCGCCCACCTTGCTTGAGTTTTCGACTTATTGCGCATGTCGGTTTTATTGGTGTCAAGTGAGCATGCCGGTTTTATTGGTGTCAAGTTTACGTATGCTCGTAATGATATTATCCACTGTTTTAGCTAGAGCCCGCACAATTTCGTTTTTCTGGATTTTCTGCCAAAAAAAGCCTCTTTAAAAATCAGGACAAGGTACTTCACCTTACTACACTTACGTGATTTGGGATTCAATTCATTTCTGTCCCGACGCTATTCTAGAGTCGGAGCGGCACCTTGTCCGAGCTCTCTCTGGCCCCAACAATCACTCCCGCTCTAGTAGGATTGAGTCGTTACAATTGGGGTTGCCTCTAGGAGCATAGACCTATGTGTCCTTGGTAATTATCCCGGCCTATGTGTGAGATGGAAAGACTATCATGCCCCGTGGGAATTAGCTGAGCACTTGGATAACCCAGCGCAATTATTGATATAAGAAAATAATTTGTATATAAGTATGTATACTTAAAATGGTATGTTATTATATATATACACATGCGTGTGCACGCTCTGATGGACATAAACTTTCCCGATATCATTCACTACAAAGATTATAATACCAAATAGAAAAAATATGGATGTAGAAAAAAAGTCTTAAACCTATTACGATTTTGCCAATTTAGTCCTAAATCATTCAATTTTGCCAATTCAATCTTTAACATTTTCACTTCTTGCCAATTGAGTTATTTGGCTAATTTTGGTTGGAAATTACTGACGTGGACAGCTGGCACTGATGTGACACTTTTTTTACTAATATTTTGAATTTTTTTTTTAGGGTTTTCAAGCTTTGGCCGGCAAGGGTCGTCGACTGATCCTCATCAACAATGGGTGAGGGTGTTGTGGCCCTCATTGGTGAAAGCAAGGGCGTGCAAGCCCCTGCCGACTCTAGGTGAGGGCTGCGATGCCCTCACTAGATCTAGCCAAGCAAAGGTTGTCAAGCAAAACAAAAACCTTTAAAAAATTCAAAATATTATTTTAAAATGTGCTACATTAGCTTCAACCATCCACGTCAGCAATTTTCGGCCGAAATTGACCGAGTGGATTTAATTGGCAAGAAGTAAAAATGTTTAGGATTGAATTAGCAAAATTAAAAAGTTTAGAACTGAATTAGCAAAAGTGTAATGGGTTTAAGATATTTTGGACAATTTTCCAGAAAAAATCATGCAGACGTTTCATCTTTTGTGGAATTTTTCATCTTAAATTGTAGTTAAAGATAAAAAAAAAATCCATAGGGGTTTTTTTTCTTCCTAAAACTCCAAAAGTTTTTTTTTTGTCAGGCCACTTGCAATAGTCCCTCCAGCAAATGCGCCTAGCTAGACTATGTTCCTTATTTTTATATGCTAGTGCCCTCACTTCTCGTTTGCCTTTTTAGTAAAAGAATATTTTTCTTCCCCTCTAACCTGGGAGTACTCCCGAATTTTACATCCCAAAATTTAGATGAAGTAATTTAAGAACTTACTCAGGCCCAATAAAATTCCAAAGGTTTTTTTTTGGTCGGTTTTACTTTACTCCTACTCTAACACTCAACATTTTGCCCCACCTCCTTACAGGGCATGGGAGTTGAAATTCACTTCTGAAACTAAATCGTTTCCACCCTAACTCTCATGAGAAAGTGAGGATTTGAATCCCCCACCTCCCCCTTCTCATATGAGAAGGATGATTACTAAAGTAAACCCCATTGATTAATAAAACTCTAAAGGTTGAATGGTCGTTTTTGTTGTATTATTATTCCACGTTGCTTCTAGAGGAAATTTTTGCGAAGCTAATATGGCCATGTACATTTTCCCAACTTCAATTACGCCTGACCATTGTGGATTTGAACTTTCTCTTCTTTCATGTAATACGAAGAGTTGTTCTTTCTAATTGAAAGAAAAGGGTCACTCTAACCCTCTTGAAAAAGTGGTGATTTGAATCCCTCCACCTCCCCTTTCTTATATGAGAATGATGGTCACTAAGGTAAACCCCAGTGATTAATAAAACTCTAAAGGTTGAATGGTCGTTTTTGTTGTATTATTATTCCACATTGCTTCTAGAGGAAATTTTTGGGAAGCTAATATGGCCATGTACATTTTCCCAACTTCAATCACGCCCGACGATTGCCGAATTGACCTTTCTCTTCTTCCATGTAATCCGAAGAGTTGTTCTTTCTAATTGAAAGAAAGGGTCACCCTAACCCTCTTGAGAAAGTGGGGATTTGAATCTCCCACCTCCCCCTTCTCATATGAGAAGAATGGTCACTAAAGTAAATCTCGGTGATTAATAAAACTCTAAAGGTTTTTTTTTTTGGTCAAATAATAAAACTCTAAAGGTTGAATGGTCATTTTTGTTGTATTATTATTCCACATTGCTTCTAGAGGAAATTTTTGCGAAGCTAATATGACCATGTACATTTTCCCAACTTCAATTATGCCTGACGATTGCGGATTTTAACTTTCTCTTCTTTCATGTAATACGAAGAGTTGTTCTTTCTAATCGAAAGAAATGGTCACCCTAACCCTCATGAGAAAGTGATAATTGGAATCTCCCATCTCCCTCTTCTCATATGAGAATGATGGTTATTAAGGTAAACCCCAGTGATTAATAAAACTCTAAAGGTTGAATGGTCATTTTTGTTGTATTATAATTCGACGTTGCTTCTAGAGGAAATTTTTGCAAAGCTAATATGGCCATGTACATTTTCCCAACTTCAATTACGCCTGACCATTGTGGATTTGAACTTTCTCTTCTTTCATGTAATACAAAGAGTTGTTCTTTCTAATTGAAAGAAAAGGTCACCCTAACCTTATGAGAAAGTGATGATTGGAATCTCCCACCTCCCCCTTCTCATATGAGAATGATGATCACTAAGGTAAACCCCGGTGATTAATAAAACTCTAAAGGTTGAATGGTCGTTTTTGTTGTATTATTATTCCACGTTGCTTCTAGAGGAAATTTTCGGGACACTAATATGGCCACGTGCATTTTACCAACTTCAATTACGCCTAACGATTGCGGATTTGACCTTTTTCTTCTTCCATGTAATCCGAAGCGTTGTTCTTTCTAATTGAAAGAAGGGTCAAGTCTGTTGAAAAAAATCATCAGTTGAATTATAAAGTCATAGTGTGGATTTGAAATTAAATCAAGAGATGCTTTGAACTTAAAAATCCCGATCTCTGGTCTCGCTAAATTAGATCGATTTTGCAGCTTAATCCCTGACTTGGTCAAAATTCACATTTTGGTCCTCGAATTTTTTTTTTCCTGTCATGCCGTTTTGCTTCTTATATTAACCGTGTTTTCGTGGCGAATATTTATGTTGCAGCTCACGCTCCTGATAGACCGACGGAAATATTGCAGAAGCAACACACAAAAACTGGACTGTTTTACTTTCCAGATTTAGCATATACTTTACACATCCCAAAAACCAGAAGGGTTGTGATATTTTATATTGCATTCTGGATAATAATATACCTCAATTAAGAAGAAAAAAAGATTAGTCATTGATTAATCGAAAATACGGGGACAGCTGAGTTGCACGGATGTTTCTTGCACAGTGGAATGGCTGCGGTCTTCCTTTTTAATTGGCCAAACGCGGTGGCTACGGCTCGCTGGCGGTCCCGCGATACGCTCCACCAACCAAGTCAACGTTTGACTGCAATTGGGTCATTTGTCTTTTGGATGTACTCGAGTTGAATCGGTCTTTTATTGCATTTTAAGCTCAATACGTAACGTGATCTGAATTTTTAAAGATATTTATTGTAATCTTTTCGTTTGTTCGAACAACAAATTATATGCTGAGTACTTTTAAATATGATGAATCAACATGTCTATCTTTTATCCATTTGCTTTAGAAAAATAAAAATAAAAGATTAAGTCGTTAACATGTTGATCATAATTTTGGTAACGTTGATTATTAGATCTAAATATATGACTTGGACAATTTAAATATAACTTATTTTTCTTTGCCCAATGCTCAGATTTAATGGATTAGAAGTCATGTCAGTAGATTTGGTTGACTTGAGAATTAATGAAAAGATGATATTAGACATTTCCTTATAGTTTAGACACTAAATTGGATATTTGCTTAATAAAAAATATAAGGATAACATCGCATATTGAATTAAAATTCATAAATCATTTACGTCGTTTACATAAGGGAAATGGCATATTTATTATTATTATTATTATTATTATTACCACCACTTTGCATTTTACATTCTTTTTACCATTTTAGATGAGTCCGTAAACTACTTTGCTTGAATTTTGGGACATAAAATATGAGAGCATTTTTTTTTTTTTTTTTTATAACCTGGGAACCCGCACCCGCCGGCATTCCTACCACACACGCGCACCGGATAAGTCAAGTCACCAAGTTACGAAGAAACCCCTCCCCTTTGAGCGAAAGGGTCACGGAGCCTATTCAATTTGGAAATATGGGAGCATTCCTACCTTGTTAGGAAAGAAAAGTAATAACTTGGAATAAATTGTGCGAATACTAACACATTAAAATAAAAAAACAGCCATGTTAGATGCCCTCGTTGAAAAGACTACTATTGATGATCTTCGTATGTGAAAACACCCTCGAGCCTTTACTTTACCATGAGTCCATGCCTCTCGAGTCAGCATCTTGCCTTCTTTTTACCATTTCATATACACTACTTAGTAAATGCCGGTGCTTTGCCATCTCTCTGCCGGCTCTTCCCCCGATGAAATTCCTCCCACCAACTCAAACGCAGCTAATTTTGACTTTCCTATCCCATGCGGATGTTTTATCGATGGAAGAAATGATGCACCTGCGCCCACCAATACGTAAAATCCTCATAATCGAAATTCACCTTCAAACCAGGAGTTGCTCCGGCGAAATCCATACAACTCTTGACCTCTTCATTATGTTTTTCCCTCCTCAAGCAAGTGGTGGCCAAAAAGGTTGGCCACACAATACAATAACAAAAAAAAAAAAACCAATGTTACTGTCAAATGTAGTTGGAATTGGAGGACTGTTTGTCAAAGTTCATGGCCCCTCTCCTCACTTAAATGTTTTTGGGTGCGAAAAGTCAGTCGATCTTGACCTCCTTTGATTCTACAAGATCTCCCTTCCTCTCGTTTATCTGTTTGGTGTCCTTCCCTTTCCTACCACCACCTTTTTTATTAGTTAGTTAATTAATTAGTTTCATAATAATAACTTAATACATCAAATTGTTTGAGGATTATTCTATTTTCATTCAATCTTAGTCATAGTCTCCAGTGAAAGATAATATTATTTATTTATAATATGTATTATTGGATCGATGGATAGTGTTATTTACTAACCTTCGCGGGATAAGGATGCTTTTATTCGCCATATCAAATTGGCAAGAGAGAAAAATGTCATTTTCCATGCTAGAAGGGTTTGATCTTGTTTGCACCGGATTTGCTATTCTCCCATCTGCATACATGACAATTTTCATGACACTCTGATGCATTTAAGGCATTGGCATTATTAGCCCGTCAGCGTACGAAGAGAGCGATCTCGCACTTGATCAATGACCACTCATGTGTGCAACTCGTGGCTGAATGTCCACCCTTTATGATTTTTCTGCAACACCGTCCTGATCGAAGAAAAAGAGCCTGGCCATGGTTATTGAATGAAGCATTCGGCGCGATTTTAAGATGGTGGCGAGTCGTCACCCAATCGAAATGGCTCTCTAATAATCATGCCACGTCTGAAATTTGAGCTTTTGCTCTCCCCGATCTCATGCCACAATGTTCAGAGGAATTGGTTTACCCCAAGGCTTCTCGAGAGATCGAGTCGACGTCGACGCGTGATGTCTCGACGGTTTCATGTTCCAAGTGTTGCGCATGCGTGCGCTCACGCACGCACATAAATGCTACTTTTCTCGTACTTCCCCTCGCTCGAAGGCGATGATATTTTTAAAGCTATGTGGACTCGATACACACCATCAACAGCTTGCGAAAGCTACTAGAAAGGTAACCACAGACGGCGACAAAGTTACCTCGCAACTTTATCCGGCATCTGACGTGATGATTTCGACTAATTTTCTTTTCAAAACATGATCAAACGGGGTAGCAGCGTTTTCAAAAGTTATAGTCACATAAGTTGAAAATCCCATCAATTTACAACGCCTTAAACCTAATTACATCACGATGGAGACATGATGAATTTTAAAGTCAATGTCCCGAGGTCTAAACAAACCCGTGGGCGGTTAAGAGTTTGAAATTTCTAGACCTATTCCCACTCGTTTGTGAATGATGGGTTCATTTGGGAAACGAGAGCATACGAGACGGGGCTGGGAAGAGCGAATCGATGAATCGGCATCCATGTTGTCCCGTTCACACGACGAAAAACACAAAAATGTTTTCTGGCCAGAAGTTTGGCACAGTAGGAGGAAGTGGTGGAGTCGAATCTTTCCAGCTGAGGACCAAAGGGCAAATCCCAATAATGGGGAAGCTGATGATCGATTATATAAATCCATGGAAACGCTGAGATTTTCAAAGGGTGGAAAGCGAAGGGGCAGTGCATTTGAATTCCCAAATTTCAACAGGGACGACCTCCACGACCCATACTGACGACCACCTTCAATGTTTTTGGTTCACCTACCGCGCTGCCAAACGTCGTCTTCAGATCATATATGGGAAGATGCAACCGGTAAAGGCGCTTCTCGATATTTATTATTACTTTTTTATTTACGGTAATTTTGCTTTTTATTTTTGGAAGAATGAACTCAATAATCGTTTCCCTGGCATAATGCTGACGTGATGCTTGCCAAGATAGATCAGCCCGCCATCGGCGCACTATCTTAGTCCGGTGAGAATGGCATTCACAAAGCAACCGTGGAGCGAGGCAGGATTATGTTGCTTTGTGCCCAAAGTACGAATGTTTGTTTCTGTTTTAGGTAAATTATGGCGAACATTGGAAAGCATTAAAAGAAGGAAAAAGTGTTAGAAAAAGTCATAAATATATTATATTAATGTTAATTTTATTTTAAAATTTTTGATTTAGCGTTAATTCAGTTCTTCTGGCTAATTTTGGTTCGATATTGTGAACGTGGCATCATTAGTGCTAACGTTGATAATTTTTAGTAATTTTTATTTTTTTTTCAAATTATATATTTCTTTTCTTTTCCTTCTCCTCCTTCTTCTTTGCTAAGCCAGTGACTAATGCAATATGTTTGAGACTATTATAATATTATTAAAAGTTATCTACATTAGCGCCGATCGTGTCATATTAGCCATATTCGGCCAAAAGTAGCCAAAATGACTGAATTGATATTAAATCGAAATGTTTAGGACTAAATTTATAGAAATGCAAAAGATTTAGGGCTTTTCTAATACTTTTATCATCAAGAAACTGTTTGTAAAAAAATACGCATGATTTTGTTTTTTGTTGTTGGATAATTTGTTGGTAAGTACAAATACTTATATGAGATTACCAATTTTTTTGGATTGTTTGTATATTACCATCTAACTTACTACATTTATTTGCATAACTTATTGATGTTTTGAATTAACTAAAATAGTCTAAAAAGTCTTAGATTTATTGCACTTTTGTCATTTCAATCTTAAATTTTTTAATTTTACCAACTGAGTCCTAAGTTTTTTCACATTTTGCCAATTAAGTCGATCCTGCCATTTATGATTGAAAATTGCTTGTCCTAAACAAAAGTGATAAAAGTAACATTTTTTTTTGTCTAAGATAACAATAGTTTATAATTTATAACCAATCAAAAAAAAATAATGGAGTTAATAATGCGAGACTAGTTGGTAAATTAATTGTAGAAAATGAGAGTTGGTGATCCTAAGTTATATGATAGTTTAATTAAAAAAGTTGGTGCATCACTCAAGTAAAAGATCGATAATTAAATTTGTATAAGAGTTGGTAAATTTGAGGCATAGGTGAGATAGATAAATAAAAGCTTATTGAAAATAATTTTTTTTGTAGTTTGCAAAAAATAAAAAAGGAGTTGATAATTCCAAAAAAGTGCCAATGAGTTACCAATGACTTACTTTGAAATCAGGTGACCGATAATTTTCTAGATTAAATTTTTTTTTGACACTTACTAGTTATTTTCATAAATCCACCAGCACGAAATAAAATCCCATGAATTTCTCTAAAGGGAAACTCGGAGATGAATTATAAAGATCAGCAAGTGATTTCTTGACTACATTGTCTTAGCTTATACAGAATCAAACGTATACAAGCTAATGTGATACCTTTATCTTAGAACTTCACTGTGTCACAACAAAAGAGATGTACCAATTTAAGGGATGCCAAATTGATTATCTCATGGATTGACTTGCGCTGTGTGTTTTTTAAAGTGAAGGAGAGCTGTTGGGTTCCCACCAGAAAGATAAAGACAAATCTATGTTTTTAAAAAATGCCTAGGAGTTGTTAGGCGAACTTAAAAATTGAACCCAGCATTGAAAGTCTCTCAAACGGGGAAAAACAAAAGACAACGAAGAAATTTATTCATATGGTAAACATATAGAACGACTCACTAATTGCTTGTATATTGACTCCGAAATGAATAATAATAACAGCAAATATAAGCACATGTTCCGAGTAGGTTATCTGTCGGCAATGAGCATAACCTTGGAAATTGGTAAATATATAAATAGTTAGGTCAAGAAATTCTTTAAAAAAGAAACAAGGAGGTCTTCTAGCTAGCCTAATTCCAACACCGGTCTCGATAGGATTATTAACTCCATTTAATCATTGTTCTAATCAACGTGAAAACTCATACATATATCTAGACTTCATTTATTCCATGGAAAATGTATTATTGAAAAAATATTTTCTTAATAGGTGTGACCCGTTGGACATAGATCGATTTTTTTTTTTATTTGTCACTTCAGGAAAATGGATATATCCAAAAAAGATTTTCGTTCGATCCTTGAAAGCATTGTAAGTGATTATTTTTAAGAAAATATTTCTTCAATCATTCATTTTCTGTAAAATAAATATAACCTTAATTTTTACGTAGGGAAACACAGTACTGCTTCGCAAGCAAAACAACGCAAAGCAAGTGCATCAGCATACGTGCACCCACTTGGCACTGTCCGGGGTTAAAGACTATGGTGACAATCCCAATCGATGGAACAGTAAGGATTGGTGGACCTAAATATGGCAAAGATCAGAGACATTAACATCACCTGGTGGTTTCATATACCAAACCCCCCAACTTTAGCCAATACCCTTTCGATTTGGGTGGGGTTGGGTCACCAAGGAAGTGTAAGCATGCCTGTCCCATTTTTTAAGCAGCGAGAATTGGTAGCTGGCTTAGCATTTGTACCTGTAAGGAAACCGTAAGCGTTGGCATAATTGATTAGAGGGTCTTAAAAAGGATTTCCAGCTTAGAATGAATCTCGCAAACTGTTCTAGGACGTCACTGGATTTAAAAGACGGTTCATAGATCTTACGGTATATTTAATGGATTTCTCGGTAGTTGGTTCTCCATGCTCGTAAGAGTTGCACATGCGAGGAGGTTTCATAATTGGCATAGTCAGGATGGATTCGATTAATGCAAGAGAGAGAGATCATTATAAGAATAAAACAAATTGGCATCTAATGATTCAATGACTATCCAGAAAAGTGGCATCTAATTTAAGCAAATGACTAGCTAGACGTCAAAATTGATCCCGTTACAAGACGAAGAGATCGAATGGATAGTGAATACATAATGGTGAAAAGGGGTTATAATTCGAATATCTCCTTCCCTATTTTCATTGTCTTTTTGTAGAAGCAATCGTAATCAGGAGCAAAGAAACAAGGAGTAGATGGCTTATCGATCCATTGTCCGTGGCACCACATACTTAAAAATTAGGATGAACTAGATTGACTTGTTTTTTGTTGATTGAGATCTTTGTGTCATCGGCCAAAAGAAATCGAGAGATGCCCGCATGAAAGTAAACGTGGCTATTTCTAACACAACACAATAACATGGCTGAACACAAGATGGAATTAGCGAGTTTGGATCGAGGATGATCATGTTTTGGTCAATTGGCGTCAAACTACAAGGCGTGGTAAATAATTTTATTGGGCACGCATCGAATTTGCTATACATGAAATAGATCTAGATAATCCATTTAATTTGACGGGAATTGTTGACATGGCATCTATGTGACCTAGCTAGAATAGTTAGCTATAGTTCTTTCGATGCTATTCACTATCTAGATTTTAAATTGATGATTTTTCAATGACTATCAACACATTTGATTTGATTTGATGATATTTTGTAGATGGAGTTATTAATTTTATGAAAACATTGAGAATATTTTGTCTCGAGTTCATGTTGGTGGGGCGATTGCGTATCTACGCCGGTCACGCAATGTTGTCGACCCATATCGTGTTACACAAGTTATGTTGCGCATCAATCAATTAATTTGAAAATATCCTCATGTAGGTTGACGCCATTGACTAGTCAGGTCTCTTGTTTGGGTTTAACCATTGTACAGCATATATTCTTACATCGACCCGATATGAATCCGACCCGAGAACACGAATAGTTGAATCTCAAGGTGGATTGAGCTACAGCAAAAAATTTCCGTTCCATCTGTTCCGTTCCCCCACCAGAAAAAAAGAAGAGAATGTCTTGACTCCAAATCAAATTTCAAATGCATATGACAGCAACAGTTCCTCTCTCGCTCGTGTATAAATGCACTCAATAAGTTCTCCTGATGGACTTTGCCCCTTGCCAACTCTCTTTCTCTCTCTCCCTCTCCCTCTCTGCTTGTGGGAACAGCGAAAGCTGCACATAGAGACAACTAATCATCGATTGATCATTGGAGGGGAGGAAGCAGAAGCCATTTCTCTTCCATCCTCCTCCATTGATCCCCTTATCTTCCTCCCCCACCCCTCCCCCCTTCTACAGAAGAGCCGACTCTCCGCATAGAAACTCAAAAAGCACAAGGGCCGGTTCAAATGAAAGTTGCTTTTACCTGAATCAACTCTCTCTCTCTCTCTCTCTCTGCCTGGAGCTGAGTGATTCTTAAGTAAGTTTCTTTCTTAACTACTCTGCAAAAGCTACACCTTCTAGCAAGTAGTCATTGCATGCTGTGAACCCGCATGGGCCTGGTTCAAGAATACAGTGTGGACCTGAATTAGTCTTCTCCCCTTTTGGTCTCTCTTCTTTCTTTCACGTTTGGCAAAACCCATTTGCTCTTTAAGCTCATCCGATGCTCAAAATGCTTGCGACCCCTGATTTTTGGTACACGAGATTACATCTTTTTGATGGTAACACACGTCCCACTTTTGAAATATATGCCGTATTTGCCACCTTCTTTGCAACTGATGAAAGTACCATTTCACCTGCAACTCCCGGGCAACATATCATTATTCCCGCATTTTTACGCTTCAGAGGAAACAAACTAAGTTTCACACTGTTCACGTTCTCAATTGATTGATTTTGTTTGAGGGGGTGCAAATCGCTCTGCTGACGACTTCCTTGTGTTTATGAATGAGCAAGTCTTTGGAGATGGCCGGCACGGAAAGAAGCCGGTCCGGGAGGCAAAGCGCAGGATGGGCCGGAGCGGCAGTAAGCGTTATGAGCAGGAGCATGAGCAGGAGGAGTAGTTGGAGCATGGAGGACGTGTTCAGGGACTCCAGCAGGACGCATAACGAAGACGAAGAGGCGCTGAAATGGGCCGCGATCGAGAGACTGCCCACGTACGACCGCCTGAGAACGAGCATCATCCAGTCGTTCGCGGACGGCAACAACGAGATCAATATGGCGGTGCAGAACAGTAGAGCAGTGGACTTGAGGAGGCTCGACGTGGACGACAAGCAGAACTTCATAGACAGGGTCTTCAGGGTGGCTGAGGAAGACAACGAGAAGTTCCTGAAGAAGTTCAGGCATCGGATTGACAAGTACGCCGATTCCTCTCCGTCTCTTTCATTTTACAATAATCACGGAGACGTTACCGATGCTCTGTCGTATTCGCGTTTACGTGTTGGACAAAAAAAGTTTCGATTTTTCAAAGTACAAATGCAGGAAAAGTCCGCCTCCATCATTTCCTCGTGATCTACAGACAAAAGAACTCCCAAGAAAGGAAAAAAAGAACCATCTTTAGGCAGACTACTTTCTTCAATCTTGGACGTGTGCACGGTCCAGGTCGGCGTGGTCCCTCGATAAAATATCAGTATTAAGAGCGAATAAGCTTTAGATCCCAGTCAAACAGAGTCATTTGAACTGAAACGAAGGGCAAAATACATCTCCCGGTTTGGATTTTTGCGGTCGTTTCTTTGTCCTAATTAGTTGGTGATTGCTTTTGGCAGGGTTGGGATAAAACTACCAACAGTGGAAGTTAGATTTGAGCAGTTGACGGTGGAAGCAGATTGCTATATTGGAAGCAGAGCTCTTCCCACTCTTCCAAATGCTGCCCAAAACATTGCAGAGTCTGCTCTCGGCTTGCTTGGGATTAGATGGGCCAAGACGACTAAGCTCACCATCCTCAAAGATGTCTCCGGAATCATCAAACCCTCGAGGTTTGAAGCCTCAACCTTTTATTGTCGAGACAAGGAGATTTTTCGTTCTGTCTATTCTCCGTGAAAGATCATCTTTTTCAGGCACTTTTCAGGAGATCGATATTTATGTCAATATGCGTGAGCCTACATAAATTTTAGAAGACTGACATATATGAATATTTTTCAAATGGGTGATATACTTATTAGAAATATCAATGGGAGAAAAGACAATTACAGATGTGAAATGGTTATAAATTAACGTTTGGCAGTCAATAACTAGGATGGCTTAAATAGATAGTTATACTTCTCTGATTATGTGCCAACAACTTAGGTAATTCATAATTTTTTCTGCAGAGAAGATAACACAAGTAATCAGCTTGGATACTTTTATATGGCAGTTCATTACCTTTTTTCCAACTTTAATTAGTTACAGATTATCTATGTGACATAAAATAATGTGTACTGTATATTGTTAATCGTTGTCTTTAGGATGGCTCTGCTATTAGGACCGCCATCCTCAGGAAAGACTACCCTTCTTCTGGCCCTTGCAGGAAAGTTGGACCCAAGCTTGAAGGTAAATTAATTAATTATAGTGCATTTTTTTTTCAGAGCCCCTGTCAGATATAGAGAAAATTTTCCATCTGAATTGTGCACATGCTTAATGTTACATGGTGATTCAACACAGGTTCAAGGAGATATTACATACAATGGGTACAGGCTAAATGAGTTTGTACCACAAAAGACAGCTGCATATATTAGCCAAAACGATGTTCATGTTGGGGAAATGACTGTCAAAGAAACCTTGGATTTCTCTGCAAGGTGCCAGGGAGTCGGGACTCGATATGGTAAATAATAATTCGATTAAGAACCCGATCAAATATGAATATCTGGTATCATTAGGCCAAAAAAAAGAGAGAGGAAAAAATATCGAAATTTATGGGTACATTTTTGCAGAACTTCTTAGTGAGCTTGCAAGAAGAGAGAAATATGCCGGGATCTTCCCTGAACCCGAAGTTGATCTCTTCATGAAGGTAAACGTATTTTGGGGACTATTCTCTTTGGATCAGTCACGTATGCCTCATTACTCACGGGTCCATCTTAAAAGGGAGAGCAAGACAGAAGATGGCGTGACTATTTACTACATACTCTCGACATGATCATTGCAATTTAGATGATATCGCGTGCTTTTCAATTAATCAATGTCATGAAAATTATCCACATGTATTTCCCAGTATGCAATTTCAAATAATGGGATTTTATTTCTTCTTTTCTGTGATCTCCAGGCTACAGCAATGAAAGGGGTAGAGAGCAGCCTCATTACAGACTACACACTGAAAGTGAGTAGCCCTAAAAACACCTCTCAGCCAATCATGTTGAACCGATATCGGCAAGAACGTTAAATAAATTTCATAGTCAGGAAAATCTGTGCTTATGTATTTTTTCTTTTCTTGGTCAACATTTTCAACTCACCTACTACGTTGACGGGTGTCCAACTTTTATTGGTGAACTCTGGGGCCCATGGCTGCTTGATATGTTTTACAGTGCATCTGGTGAACAATTTTCAATCGAAGAAAATGTCCGTGTCCAATACCAACTTCATGACTGTTGGGTCGGCTTTGCAGTTTAGTTCAACACACTCACACACAGGAAATTAGGTAGTGATTTGATGTCTTTGACACCCCCAATTTGAGAGATCACCAAGCTATCGCGAAAATTGCACGTGCACAATCAGGTGCCATATTAAGCAACTACTCGGGTATCAAACTCTATATGCTTTTCACGAAGGGCTTTTCCAAGAAGTTGTGAAACTTGCGATACAGAGAGATGAATTGATGATGAAATCTCACTTACAAATGACAAAGAATATTTATCTACTTTAATTAGATAATGTACTGTGATCTTGATGGCCTAAATTGAATCTACTATTTAGGATTAGTGAGGATCTCAGTCCTTTCCTCGCATGTAAATTAACATGGGTCTCTTATAACATGTTCATATGATGAAAAAAAACAGATCTTGGGGCTTGATATATGCCGGGACACAATCGTTGGCGATGAAATGCAGAGAGGCATATCCGGTGGACAGAAGAAAAGAGTGACAACAGGTTCATTCCATTCACCAAGACAAGATAAACTCTTTGACATGCATCTTGAATCTTGTGGCCTTTCTTTCACTTGGGTTTGAATCCCACACACTGTTTTAAATGCATGTCACGTATTTATATGTGAAGTTAGAAGGGTTAATTTTAATTTTCGTTATAGCCTCCACATAGAACTTGTCATGCACAGGGTCGTTCGGACAGTCCACGTTGCTACCAGGACTGAATCCGATCATTGCAATTTTGGTTGAGTACAAATTGAGCATGTTAGAGGATTTGATTAAGTATAGACGTATCACAAGTTATAAGATCAGAAGTGCGCTTTGACTGTTGTATTGTGTGGGGTGTTTAAACCACCAGGCGAGATGATCGTTGGGCCAACAAAAACGCTGTTCATGGACGAGATATCGACGGGCCTGGACAGCTCCACGACGTTCCAGATCGTGAAGTGCATGCAGCAGATCGCACACCTCACGGACGCGACCATACTGATGTCCCTGCTGCAGCCAGCTCCTGAGACGTTCGATCTGTTCGACGACATCATCCTCTTATCGGAAGGCCAGATTGTGTACCAGGGCCCCCGCGAACACATCTTGGAATTCTTCGAGCGGTGTGGGTTCCGGTGCCCTGAGAGGAAAGGGACTGCTGATTTCTTGCAAGAGGTAAACGCATATTGTCATACACTGTTCCTTCCTGAATAATGGACATGTATGGTTAAATGAGTCTAGTTGAATCTAGAGCTGAGCTCGAAAAAGTAAAACACATTGCTTGGGCTTACTCATGAATAGGAACATTGAATTTTCTTCAGGACAAATGATCGTGTTTGGTCGGGCTAGGTTTTGGTTCCTCAATATAGATTAGTACCATGACTTTCCAATCAGGTAGTGAGCTAGAAAGCTCATTTGACATGTTGTAGGAAATATCTCTTCCGCTAAGGATTCGCTGGGGGAACTAAACCTCCTCACTGAAGGTTTACTTATGAACTTTGAAGTAGATACAAAGGCTAGTGTACAAAGTCTGGTGGACTTTAAGTGGGTACTGACTCCTGAATGACTCCTAAATCGAGCTTTGAACAAAAATCTACCGCATCAATGTGACAATCTATTCTTTAGAATCACAAACTACTGGCACTTAAGCCCTTACAAGGAGGGCAAAAGACATTTGTTTGACATTACTCATCTTTGTGGTTTTTTGGCAGGTGACATCAAGGAAGGATCAGGAGCAGTACTGGGCAGACAGAAGCAAACCATATAGATACATATCAGTGAGCGAATTTGCAGAGAAGTTCAAGCACTTCCATGTGGGAATGAGGCTGGACAACGAGCTCTCCATCCCATTCGACAAAAGCCTCAGCCACCGAGCCGCCCTTGTCTTCACCAAGTACTCAGTCCCCAAAATGGATCTCCTCAAGGCCTGCTTTGACAAGGAGTGGCTGCTCATCAAGAAGAATGCGTTCGTCTACATCTTCAAGACTGTCCAGATCATTCTCATGGCGATCATTGCATCAACAGTGTTCATAAGGACCAGGATGCACACTCGTAATGAACAAGATGGTGCTCTCTTTATTGGCGCGCTCTTGTTTGGCATGATCATCAATATGTTCAATGGTTTTGCCGAGCTCTCACTGACCATAATGAGGCTTCCAGTGTTCTACAAGCACAGAGACCTTCTCCTTCACCCTGCATGGACCTTCACCCTCCCCAATTTCCTGCTGAGGATTCCCATGTCCATTTTGGAGTCCATTGTTTGGATCGTAATGACGTACTATTCCATTGGATTCGCACCTGAACCAAGCAGGTACTTTTCGAAACAGCCCTATTTCTGCTCAGTTTAAACTTCCTACTGGCCGGAAATTCATGTGGCGTACAGATTGAAAAGTACTCTGTAATGTCTTCATTGTAACTGATTGTTTGTAGGGAGTCTTGAAATGTGAATTGAATTGGCATCTAATACTCTCCTACTTGAAGGTTTTTCAAGCAACTGCTGTTGGTGTTCCTGATCCAACAAATGGCTGCTGCAATCTTTAGATTCATAGCCGGAGTCTGCAAGACAATGATTATTGCCAACACGGGTGGAGCTCTCATGCTCCTCTTGGTGTTCATGCTCGGCGGTTTCATCATTCCGCGAGGTCAGCTTTTTATTCATTATTTCATCGAGAAGCAATGTGCTGCAAAACAAAGTGGACTGTGAACATGAAAATGCTCTGTATCTATGCGGCAGGTCAAATACCGAGCTGGTGGTCATGGGGTTACTGGGTTTCTCCTATGACATACGGTTTCAATGCCATTACCGTGAATGAGATGTTCGCTCCGAGATGGATGGATAAAATTGTAATAGTTATCTTTTTCCTTTTCCCCTTATAGACTAAAGCATGTATCTAGACTCAGAAACGAGCAATACTGAGGTAGATCTTGTAATATAAGAAATGGGAATCACTTGAACTTAAATTACATTTCAGGCCTCGGACAGAGTCACGAGATTAGGCATTGCGGTGCTGAAAAACTTTGATGTCTTTCCTGAGAAAAATTGGTACTGGATTGGAGCAGCTGCACTTCTCGGGTTCACAGTTCTCTACAATGTGCTCTTTACCTTCGCACTTATGTACCTCAACCGTGAGTAACTAACATAAACTACAGTTTTTCCTTGTATCAAATTCTAAAGCTCCTTTTTTATTGGAACGTGATAGCTCCCAGGAAACCACAAGCTATAATATCTGAAGAATCTGCGAAAGAGATGGAAGCTCAACAGAAAAGATCAGAGGAAGAACTGAAGATGAGAGGACACCCTTCCAACAAAGATCAGAAAACTAGATCATTACACACCTCCAGTGGAAGCAATACAGGTAAACAAGCAAGAAGAGCTAGACTATCAACTGGTAGAATGGACTAAAATAGCTGAAATGACCCATCGCTCTATTGATTCAGGGGAAATGAGAACTCAAAGTGTGAGTAGAACGCCAAATACTGATGAGTTAAGTAGGCATCATTCATCTCATGAAGGGGCAAAAGGTGTTGCTCCGAAGAGAGGAATGGTTCTTCCTTTCACTCCTCTGGCAATGTCCTTTGACAATGTGAACTACTTTGTAGACATGCCAGCAGTAAGTCTCCATGTCCTATAAGCCTCTATTTATGCTTTAGTTTGTATCCCAGGCACGAAATTGAAGGATGTTCCGACTTTAATCCTTTGTTTGCATTATATAGGAAATGAAAGAACAAGGAGTTACAGAGGACAAGCTCCAACTACTTCAAGAAGTAACGGGTGTGTTTAGACCCGGAGTCTTGACTGCACTGATGGGCGTCAGTGGAGCTGGAAAGACGACACTGATGGATGTTTTAGCAGGAAGGAAGACGGGCGGTTACATCGAAGGTGAAATTAGAATATCTGGATTCCCGAAGAAGCAAGAAACCTTTGCTCGAATCTCTGGGTATTGTGAACAGAATGACATCCACTCTCCTCAAGTCACTGTGAAAGAATCTTTGATCTACTCAGCTTACCTCCGGCTACCAAATGAAGTCAGCAAAGAAGAAAAGATGGTAAAGACTTATCTGGCTTTCTATATTCAAGAGTCAGAGAATGAGCTTGTAAAAAATCAACTCAAGAAATGTATATTTTTTGTGTTGAATTTTCCAGATTTTTGTGGATGAGGTGATGGAATTGGTGGAGCTGGACAACCTTAAGGATGCCATAATAGGCCTTCCTGGAATTACAGGCCTGTCAACTGAACAGAGAAAACGGCTTACGATTGCCGTGGAGCTTGTCGCGAATCCTTCCATCATATTCATGGACGAACCTACATCAGGCCTCGATGCAAGGGCTGCAGCCATTGTCATGAGGACAGTGAGGAACACGGTCGACACTGGCAGGACGGTCGTTTGTACAATTCACCAACCGAGCATCGACATCTTCGAAGCCTTTGATGAGGTAGTTATTGAAAAATAAAATAAATAAAAGAAATCTCTTGCTATGGCTTGCACTCATCTACAGTAGATGTAGCAGCGCTGACCAAAAATGCTCTGTATCAGCTTCTACTGATGAAAAGAGGTGGACAAGTGATCTACTTGGGTCCCTTAGGTCGGAATTCTCACAAGATCATCGAATACTTTGAGGTGACTAACACTCTTAAAGTTGTTCAGATGCAGCGATAACTAATCCTAGATAGCATCAATTTACATGTACTAATTAACTGCAGGATATACCTGGGATCCCAAAAATTAAAGAGAAGTACAATCCGGCCACGTGGATGCTTGAAGTGAGCTCGATAGCAGCAGAAGTACGATTGCAAATCGATTTTGCCAAACACTACAAGTCCTCATCCTTGTATCAGTAAGTCAAGTCATTCTAATGTTTATGAAGATACTGGTGTTACTTTCTTGATCTTGAGCTAAAATGTGTGGCCGGGAGCAGGAGAAACTCAGCTTTAGTGAAGGAGCTAAGCACGCCTTCACCAGGGAGCCAAAGATCTCTACTTCCCAACCCAGTATTCTCAGTCCACATGGGGACAGTTCAAATCATGCATATGGAAACAATGGTGGACTTACTGGAGAAGTCCAGAGTACAATCTTGTTAGGTTCTTTTTCACTTTAGCTTGTGCCTTGATGGTCGGAACAATTTTTTGGAAGGTCGGCAAGAAGAGGTTAGTGAAGCGCTTGAGGGGGAAAAAACACAAAATTTCCATATACTTCATGTTTCGGTCTCTTCTTGCTTCGAACTTGCTATTGATTTGGTGTTCTTTCATTCATTACCTTATTGCAGGGACAATTCTAATGATCTTACCATGATAATTGGATCGATGTACGCGGCTGTGCTGTTTGTCGGAATCAACAATTGTTCTACCGTGCAGCCTGTTGTAGCCATTGAAAGGACAGTGTTTTATCGAGAAAGAGCGGCCGGAATGTACTCCTCACTGCCTTACGCCCTTGCACAGGTGACGAGGAATTAATTCATTTCGACTGTGTTTTTCGAATTCATTTTAGTAACAAATACTTAAAGTCCAATCATTTGTCCCACCGTACAATTAAATAAGGATGGTCGGAGGGGAAATTTTAGCTTGATGATTTTTTAATCCTTATTATGGTTGTAATTTCGGCTTTATATGTCAATGTAGGTTATCTGTGAAATACCGTACGTGTTCGTTCAAACCACGTACTACACATTGATAGTGTATGCAATGGTGAGCTTCCAGTGGACAGTGGAGAAATTCTTCTGGTTCTTTTTTGTCAGCTTTTTCTCCTTCCTCTACTTCACGTACTATGGCATGATGACTGTCTCCATCACACCCAACCACCAAGTGGCCTCCATCTTTGCCGCAGCCTTCTATGCATTGTTCAATCTATTCTCTGGATTCTTCATCCCGAAGCCAGTAAGTTATTCCTTTAAACCCTCATGGAGTTCGAATTTGTTTAAAATAAAGTTGTTTTGCCATAAATCTTGATGCAAACGCAATTCTCTGTTGGAATTTTCAGAAAATACCCAAATGGTGGTTGTGGTACTACTGGATTTGCCCTGTGGCATGGACGGTGTACGGTCTGATCGTGTCACAGTATGGTGATATCACAGACTCCATCATGGTGCCTGGGATGTCGCCTGACCCAACTGTCAAGTGGTATATAGAGCATCATTATGGGTACGACCCCAGTTTCATGGGGCCGGTCGCCGGTGTCTTGGTAGGTTTCACGCTGTTCTTCGCGCTTCTGTTTGCCTACTGTATAAGGAGTCTAAACTTCCAAATGAGATAGGTTAGATGGAGATCAATAGGGACAACAGAACTGCAGCTAAAGAAGGACTCGTGGATTTTTTCCCGAGTACCACAGTATATGATGTAATTAGTGTTTTCAGTTGGCCTTTCGAGTTATAATATTGATCAAACATAAAAGACAGTGCAACAATACTTTTCCTACTTATAGTAGATGACGGCGACAACGATGATGAATATAGCTAAGTTTCTGAGAGATGCAACCTGTGTATGTAAAACTACAGCATTTAGGTACAGAGGAATTTTAATCTGCCTCTGACAGTTTTGCTATTCCTCGCAATTGATTCATGTGAGACTCCACATTTATTTTTGCCCCGATTTGCGTCTAATAACTTCCTAAAAGGCGTGTATAATGAGCATTTGCAAACCCAACCAAGGAGGTAAATCATTACAGTCCGATCTGGTGCATGTGAATTCAGTACATCCAGACCCTGGAACGTGTAGGCCTAGAAGCAGGTCCATGGCGATCCAAGATTCATTTATGCCATTGCCTCTTAAAGAGCGCATCCCTAATGAACGATATCCTCTTTTCAAAATCTGCTAATACTATTATCGCTAGAAAGAAAGGATAGAACCAACTGCTAGTGTGAATCCTAGGTTTGTTTTTAGGCAAGCCATTTTATTCGCTTGAAGAAAACTAGCCAGCAAAAATGAAAAGGAAAAAGGAGAGAGATGGAGATGGAATGGAAATGAAAAATGGCCAATTTTACACCATCAATGATGTCAAGATGGAGATCCTATTTTTCAGGTCACAACGTGGTCAAAAGGCCATGGAATCAGCACAGCAGCATAAGTGGACCCTAGCAGAGCAAAAGTCCGGATGAGAGCAAAAATAGGAACCAAATGCACAATTGATCAGGATTAGGAAACTGCTGAATGCCCATGATTCTTTGATTGAATCCCCACCCAGAAAATTGTTTGATCACTAGCCTACACAAAAGTTAACTCCAAATCTCTGTAGAGATCACCCTAAAGAGAGAGCATAAGAAAACGCTGGCCACCGCCCCATCCTGACCACCGTGGCAGATGGCTGAGACCGCTCACTGTGGTGGTGCCAAAACTGCATTCCGGGTATATTCTGTCCCTCAACTATAGCTTCTAAAAGCAAGTGTGGCATCGAATTTCTTATTCCCACCGGCTATCGACCAGGGCGGAGCATGGCCTTTCACAAAGTGGCACTAGTAGATCTTGAAAAAAATCTCACCTCTGATACGTACATGGATGAATAGATGGCGACATACGGCTAATGTCACTTTATAAAGCGACTTTTTTTTTTAATTCAGTGACGCTGGACAAAATTATCTTTGTAATTTTTCGAGTTTCACCGTCTTGCATGCTCAGGATTAACTGCCTTCGCAGCTACCCTGCAGAAGCAGCATGAAGTTCTTTCCCCTCATGAAAAAGTTGGCCGTTTTTACATTCATTCCATTCTAGATATGTTAGTCCTGAAACTACGCATCTATCTTCTTCACAGTTATCTTGATAAAAGCCATTCCTACTCCAGGTTCTTAACAGAATCCTTCACTCCCAACAGATAACAGAAAATGCCCGCTTAGGTAGTGATCAAGACGAGGGATAAAAAAGTTCAGGAATAGTTGGTCACAGGAGAATACAAGAGGAAGGAATGGATAACTGGGGACCAGAGGATGATCGTTTCTTCAGCACGTCGAGTTCGAGGAAGGATGAAGACGAGGCACTGCAATGGGCTGCAATAGAGAAGCTCCCCACGTACAAGAGGCTGAGGACGAGCATTCTGCAGTCCACCCCGGAGGAGGATGGCAGCGCTGCCGATGACATCAAGCAGGGCACGAGCAAGGAGGTTGATGTCCGGAAGTTGAACAAGAAGGAGAGGCACGAGTTCATTGAGAAGCACTTCAAGGTTGCTGATGTAGATAACGCCAAGTTCTTGACCAAGCTCAGAGCCCGCATCGATAGGTTTTACATAACTTCCCAAGATTTACATTTGGTGATGATATATTTATTGTTTTTGCCCTGAAGTTGTACTTGTTGCATTTCACATTGTCAATTCAATTGCAGGGTAGGGATTCAACTCCCTACAATAGAAGTCAGATTTGAACAATTACGAGTTGAAGCGGATTGCTATATTGGGTCCAGAGCTCTTCCGACACTGTTGAACGAAGCACGTAACATTGCCGAATCGGCGCTCCGCCTGTTTGGTATTAAGCTTGCCAAGAAAGTGAAATTGACAATCCTTAAGGATGTTTCTGGAATCATCAGGCCATCAAGGTGATCCTACATGTATCTAAAATGTTACGATTAATATTTTGGAGTTGATGCGCTTCAACTATGTGTTCTCTTGCTTGTTTCGCTGTATCTCTGAAATTATTTATTTTGTTCTGTTTGAGCAGCTGTATGAGCAGAGAAAGTCAAAACTTTGACATCAGTTTGATAGGGTTATTTGAAGCTATATTGGATATAAATCTATCATTAGGTTTAGTATTGTGTTGTGCATTTTGATGTATTAAGTTTATTCGGATTCTCGGTTTGGCTCTATATCTTCAACGAAGTAACTTTTTGTGACCAGTCACCAGATGCATTTTATGTGCATCGAGATCGAATGAAGGCCGTAACTGGCAATGAACTACGCTCCCTAGCTTCTATGGACACCGAATACTATTAGTCCATTTCTCGTCATCAATTTTGATCATTGCAAATAGACAATAAATAATTTTAGAGAAACTTGGTGTACTTTTATAATCTTGTTCTCTGATGTGATCAGGATGACTCTTCTTCTAGGACCACCTTCATCTGGGAAGACAACTCTATTGCTGGCACTAGCAGGAAAGTTGAACTCAAGTCTTAAGGTATGTTATACCGCTGTATTTCAAACCTATACACCAATTAATTTTTCTCTTTATCGTTTCCTCTCTCTAAGGATACAATCAAGACTATTTGGACTTGAGCATATTAAGCTTGGTCAGCTTTAATCTACTAAATGCAAACTCTTGAGTTAGTTGCATTTTCAGCTAGTCATCAGAAGTGGTCCTAGGATTCTTATATCTGTCCATCAGGTGGAAGGACAAGTGTCATACAACGGCTATAGACTGAAGGAGTTTGTACCACAAAAGACGTCGGCATACATTAGCCAAAACGATGTGCATTTGGGCGATCTTACCGTCAAGGAGACATTTGATTATTCAGCGAGATTCCAAGGAAGCGGTCCTCGTTATGGTATCACCTTCTAAGAATCTCTCAATCATGACCATTCTTTTTCACTGGACGAAGCTTAGATCTGTTTCTATTTTGATATATTAGATTTACTAGCTGAGCTCTCAAGAAGAGAGAAGGATGCTGGAATACGCCCAGAGTCCGATGTCGATCTTTTCATGAAGGTAGATGCTACTAATGTTTAAACTCAGTGCGAATGATCAAATTCACGCATTCACACACTCATGCACACCGTACAAACTCATTCATATATGTGCCTTCACCACTCTATTTCTAAATGCAGGCAACTGCTGTTGGATCCAAGACAAATCTCATTACCGATTATACGCTCAAGGTTAGCTCTTTAATAGCCACCGCAGAGTAATGTAAATTGTCCATTGCATCGCAGTTGATACTCTCCCCATGATGCCATTGAGTCATAGAATTACCGGTCAATATATTGTTTGCTGGAACAGCTTCTGGGACTTGACATATGCAAGGACACTGTTGTCGGAGATGAAATGAGACGAGGAGTGTCAGGTGGACAGAAAAAGAGAGTGACAACAGGTTAATTCTGGTTACCCAACACTGCCGACAAATTCACAGTTGATTGTCCGAATAACAGAAAATATCGTTTTGCATAACGATTGCCTGTTTCTGTACTACGTGTTACTTTTAAATTCCATATAGATGGAACTAATGGCTTGACGAAATGGATCAAATAGACGTCCTTTTAGGACATATGACTGCAATGCAAGTCACCCACTGCGATCTTTCATTTTTCTGACGGATCTTTGACATGTCAAGTGCCTATTTTCATTGTCATAAACACTTCACGTCTAGTATAATACAGGCGAGATGATGGTGGGACCGACAAAAACTCTCCTAATGGATGAGATATCAACTGGTCTGGACAGCTCAACATCATTTCAAATTGTGAGGTGCATGCAACAGATCGCGCATTTAGTCGATTCCACCGTATTCATGTCCCTCCTCCAGCCAGATCCTGAGACGTTCGAGCTGTTTGATGATATCGTCCTCTTATCAGAAGGCCGTATCATTTATCAGGGTCCTCGGGAGCATGTAGTCGAGTTCTTCGAAAGCTGCGGATTTCAGTGTCCTGAGAGGAAGGGTGTCGCTGACTTTCTGCAAGAGGTGAAGACGTCTTAACTTTTTGTTCAAAATCACTAGACCCTTTTGGGAAGCACTGTTTTGCTTCTTGGGCTATTATTTATGCAACTATGTATATCTGCTGGACTTTTATATTCATATAAATGGCTTTTTTGGTTGATCGCCAGAATAGAAGAACCCTGTCATCCTTTAACAATTCCTGAAAGGCTGAAACAGTTTCTTGAGCATCTCAGAATGCTTCAAAACATCAGCTTTCTAGTCCAGCACCGAAATTTCTAGCGACTGCTTAATCACTGGTTTGAGCATTATCACAGGTTACATCCGAGAAGGACCAAGAGCAATATTGGGCAGACAAGAACAAGCCCTACCAATTCATTTCGGTTGCGGAGTTTTCCGACAGGTTTAAGGCCTTTCATGTGGGCCAGCAGCTAGAAAGGGAACTCCAAACTCCTTACGACAAAAGCAAAAGCCACAGAGCTGCTCTGACCTTTTCGAGACAGTCAACTCACAAAATGGAACTCCTAAAAGCATCTATCGATAGAGAATGGCTTCTGATCAAGAGAACCAAGGGCGTTTACATTTTCAGGACTTTTCAGATTATCATAGTCGGGTTTGTGGCAGCGACAGTTTTCTTGAGAACGACACTGCATAGGACGTATGATGATGCGACTGTGTACATTGGGGGAATTATTTTCGCCATGGTTATCAATATGTTTAATGGCAATGTTGAGCTATCTCTCACTCTTATGAGGCTTCCGGTGTTTTATAAGCAAAGGGATTTTCTATTTTATCCTGCGTGGGTGTTCACCGTCCCGAACTTCTTACTCCGTGTGCCCATCTCAGTTTGGGAAGCTGCAGTCTGGACCCTTGTGACTTACTATCCCATTGGATATGACCCAGCAGCAAGCAGGTACTTAACCAGATATGCTTTTATGCGCTCAATCTACTTCATTCGCTGGGAAAAATTTATGGTTCTTTCTTCTGTTTTCCAGGTTTTTCAAATACCTGCTTGTGGTATTTTTGATCCAACAAATGGCTGCTGGGTTGTTCCGGTTCTTGGCTGGTGCCTGTAGGACTATGATGATTGCCCAGACCGGCGGTTCTCTTGCTCTGCTCCTTCTGTTCCTGCTTGGAGGTTTCATTCTCCCGAAACGTAAGAGTTCTTTTTCAAGAACCTTCCCATGACTATTATGACAGATTATATTGAGCAGTGCAAGCAATCAAAATTTATTATATGGAGTCGAGGATGTATTTCTTTTTGCAACAACTTATTTTAGACAGTAACACAATGAGGCTTCAAAGTGCAGGCCAAATACCAGTATGGTGGTCTTGGGCTAACTGGGTCTCGCCTCTATCATATGCATTCAAAGCCTTGACCATCAACGAGATGCGTGCTCCAAGGTGGATGAACAAATCGGTAACTCACGAAACATGTATCGGGTTAACGGAGTGGTTGGATGCTGTCTGTAGTTATTGTGATCCGAGTCAGTAACTCAGCACTAATTGATATTGCCGCAGGGACCATATCCCAATACAAAATTAGGTGAGGCAGCGTTGGATGTATTCGATGTCAACTACAAGAGCTACTGGTTTTGGATTGGAACTGGAGCACTTGTTGGATTCATTATCCTCTTCAATATCCTATTTACCTATGTCCTTGTGTATCTAAACCGTGAGTTCTAGCTTTTCTGTGGTTAATCCATGATGCCTTGGATGCATTGTTGCAGCAGCAGTTTAATATATGCTGACTAGTTGAGCTGAATGCACATATTACAGCCGTCGGAAAGCCACAAGCTGTTGTTTCTGATAAGGACAAGCAATCAAACGGCGAAGGCTCCCCAGGAATAGAACAAAGTAAAGCAAGAGGATCAGTGATGGGAATTAGCATGGGTAAACGTTTCCTTTCGCGATTCCTAGTTGCTCAAAATTATGAGCAGAAAAGTGCAAATTCCTATGTTATCTCAAGTTTTTAGCATTTTACAGAATTTCGACACAGAAAAAATTTCTAAATGAATTTTCAGGGAAAAAGTCCACTCGACAAAATAGCAAGTCCACTCTTCTTGATGGACCTGGCATTCCGGCGGCCAACGGTGCAGCGCCAAAGAAAGGAATGATACTCCCATTTCAACCTCTATCGATGTCCTTCGACTGTATCAACTACTACGTTGACATGCCCTCGGTATTCTTTCTAATTCTCATGCTATTCTAAGTGGACAAGCAGTTCTTTTTCCCTTACATGGAGCTGATCAGACATTCTGTATGAGGACAGGAAATAAGAAGTCATGGAGTGACCGAGAACAAGCTCCAATTGCTCCGAGAAGTGACAGGAACATTCAGGCCTGGTGTCCTAACTGCTTTGATGGGCGTTAGTGGCGCTGGAAAGACGACACTGATGGACGTTCTCGCAGGGAGGAAAACCGGCGGTTACATAGATGGTGATATAAGAATATCCGGGTTTCCCAAGAAGCAAGAAACGTTTGCGAGAATTTCCGGCTATTGCGAGCAGACGGATATTCACTCCCCTCAGATCACTATTAAAGAGTCGTTAATTTACTCGGCCTTCTTGAGACTCCCCAGAGAGGTAGACGATGGGGCAAAGATGGTAAGAAAACCTTGATCATTGCCAGGGGAATTGCCTTATCTGTCTTTTTCAAGCTTATCTTCACATTTAACTTACATTCTGCATATGCTCCAGATTTTCGTCGATGAAGTGATGGAACTTGTCGAGCTCGGTAGTATCAAGAATGCCATAGTAGGGCTTCCAGGGGTCTCTGGGTTGTCGACGGAACAGAGAAAGAGGTTGACCATAGCAGTTGAACTCGTTGCGAACCCTTCGATCATTTTCATGGATGAGCCGACTTCAGGTCTCGATGCAAGGGCAGCAGCCATTGTCATGAGGACCGTGAGGAACACAGTGGACACGGGACGAACTGTCGTGTGCACAATTCATCAGCCAAGCATTGATATATTCGAATCATTTGATGAGGTAGACCTCTTAACGTACTTCCCACGTCCAGGAGACGTTTCGGCTATTTCCAATTTTAACACTAGTTATGTCTCGCGACAGCTGCTGTTGATGAAAAGAGGAGGGCAAGTTATTTACTCGGGACCGCTCGGTCACGTTCCTGCAAGCTTGTAGAGTATTTCGAGGTGCATCTCACCTTTCCTTGTCACCACTTTTTATTTTATCATCAATTGATATACCGCATGGATCGCTCTAGAGCAATACGAATGTTTTGCAGGCAATCCCCGGAGTCCCTAAACTACCAGAGGCGCAAAATCCTGCGGGATGGATGCTGGACGTGAGCTCAGTTGGGAACGAGGTCCAGCTCAAGATGGACTTCGCCGAATACTATAAATCATCGGCGTTGTATAAGTAAGTGCGAAAAATAAGGCTCAGATGGAGAAAATGGCTTCTGTAGTTTTGTCGTCGGAATGTGGTGATCATTTAGCTGAACTGCATTTCACACATGTAAAGGCAAAACAAGGATCTCGTGGAGGAGCTGCGCACGCCACCGGCAGGTGCGAGCAACTTGAGCTTCCCCGACCAGTATGCTCAGTCGACGTGGGGTCAGTTCAAATACTGCTTGTGGAAGCAATGGTGGATCTATTGGAGGAGCCCCGATTACAACCTCGTACGAATCCTCTTCACCTTGGTGGTCGCACTCGTGCTCGGTTCCATTTTCTGGCGAATCGGCAAAACCAGGTGATAGAATTTTCCATCCCTAGAGAGCCCTTCAAGTTTTTCCTACTTCTTAGCCCGGCTGACCCTGAAAATTCCAAGAAAATTGAACCATCCTGATTGAATCTCCTGGACTGAAACTCTTGTTGCTTTATCAGATGGTCACTCTAAAACATACTTTCTTTTGACTAGGGCTGAGGTTCATGATCTGACCACGGTCATCGGAGCCATGTACGTTTCCGTCTTGTTCGTGGGGATTAACAATTGCTCGACCGTTCAACCGATAGTTTCCAGAGAGCGATCTGTGTTCTACCGAGAAAGAGCCGCCGGCATGTATGCCGCCCTACCATATGCAGTTGCCCAGGTAAAAACCAATGAGGAACTGCACTCTAATGGCTCATGCTCATGAAGGAATAGCTACCGATTAGTCGCTTCGAAATTAATCTTCTTTTGCCGCTTGTCGGTTCGAAACAGGTAATTGTGGAAATACCATACGCGGTGGCTCAATCGGCATTATACTCCGTGATCATATATGGGATGATGAGCTTCCAGTGGACTGCAGCGAAGTTCTTCTGGTTCTTCTTCATCGCCTTCATCTCCCTTCTCTACTTCACATACTACGGCATGATGACAGTGGCGCTCACCCCGAACCTTCAAGCGGCGGCTATCTTGGCGTCGGCTTTCTTCGGCTTCTTCACTCTATTCTCGGGGTTCTTCATACCTAAACCGGTGAGCCTCGAAATCCTTATCTCTAACCACTGACATTAGAGTTCCTGCGCAGAACAAAAATCGGCAAACTACTGTTTCGTTTCGCGATTGCAGAAAATACCCATCTGGTGGAAGTGGTACTACTACATCTGTCCCCTGTCATGGACGGTGTACGCGCTGATCGTGACGCAATACGGCGACATGGACGACCCGATCAAAGTGCCGGGGATGTCCCGCGATCCGAGCATCAAATGGTACCTCGAGGACCATTTCGGCTACAACCTGCACTTCATGGGGCCAACCTCGGCGATTTTGGTCGCCTTCGCCGTGCTCTTCGCGCTTCTTTTCGCCTTCTGCATCACCCGCCTGAACTTCCAAAGAAGGTAGTCTAGGAAAACAGGGCGGCATTCATCAGATCGCTGTCATTCTTCTTTGTGTTTCCCTCTTCTGCTTGCCAGTCGTGATTCATCGCTTGTTAGCCAAACCAGTACAGTCGAAATGTACGACGGACCGCGTCGCTTTTTTGCTTAACGACTCGTGGACATAGCCTCGCCTAATCTAGTCGGGACGGCACGCGAATAGCTCGCCCTAGAGATGGACCCCGGGATCGGGTGCATCGGAATCTTTGCCATCATTCGACCGGGCCGGATTCATGTCGACGCCTTATTGGACGGACCTGGCAACACCCTATTGGACGCCCTACACGGGTCTCAATTAAGAAGACATGAATGATATGATCGTTTTGGGGGTAGCTGGACCCGAGCTCCAACTACCAACCATGCCTAATCATCGGGTGATTAGCATAAGTTGAGATGGATTAGCTGATAAAACATCAAACGTCATCACGGATTCTTGTAAGAAATCGGCTTTCATTTGCTCACCGTGGCTTCTTAGGATTCGTAAAAAATATTGTAAAATTATTACCACAAAAAATCTAAATTAATACATCTATGACAAATTTACTATAAAATTATATTTTTATATTAAAAAATCCCAAATTTGTATGCCAATAATAATTTTCGTTAAATTTTACTGTCATATTATCGAGTTGATTAACATATAACAGTTGATAGGTGTACAAGTTTAACAAAAAGTAATAAATTGTAAATTTGTTACAAACATAACGATTTGAAATTTTTAATGGTCAAAAAATTTATTTTTGAGTAAATTTATCACAAATACACTAATTTGAGATTTGATTAACCTAATATTATATGACAAATAATATGTATTATTGTTATGATACGTGGCTGGAACATGAACACAACCAAAATTTCCTCAAGCCGGGCATGGAAATTGCGGTGATTATTGATATGAAAGTTGGGGCCGGGCCTACGGTCGGATTTGGATGAGATGCGAACTAGAAATTTGCTCGGCCGGTTTGTGTTTGGGACCGATATTTGTCGATCCCGAGCGATTTTCCATTACATAGGAATAGGAAGTTAGGTTGGAGAAATTCATGTCTAGATTGTCAGAAAAGGACAATCCCCGGAGCCAAGTTGAAAGTCCCCAGTCTCGCAGCGTAAGGTAGTTGCGTAGCATAATTTTTATTTTTGTTATAATCTTTAAATCTTCATTATATTTTCCCAACCTTTAAAGGGTTAAAAGTGAATTTTATCTCATCGCATCGCATCCTCTATATATTTACAAAGAAAATAGAATTATAAATTAAAATATTATTATCAAGTAAATAAATGTCGATGATGATGTAAAAACAGAAAAGTTATTAAGATTTGATGAATATATTAATAGAAGAAGTCATAAGATATTTTAAGGATAAAGAAAGACAGATCAGCAAAAATGGGCCTCGAGGCCGATATTACAAAAACTGGGTACTCGCTATGTACTTTTCAGAAGCTAACTAATGGGAAAAAAAAAAGAGAGTCGATAATTTAAAAAATATTTATAAACGGAGCTTTAGATTTCAGTTAATTATTTCCTTTTATGAGCTCCGGACCTCATTCTACTTTTATAAAATATGGAATGATTCCTATGTATCGATCATTATTTTTTTCATATGATAATTAACCCTCTAAAATATACGTAATTTCCATCATTGAGGCCATTTTCCCTTTTTACTTAATTTGTATTTTATTTTTTCCTTTGCGCTAAATCTAATATGGTTAGGAATAATGACGTAAATGGTCCGTAAACTTTAAGTTAATGTGTAATATGACTTAAAATGGCTAAATTTATGAAATCTTCACAAGTTTTTCATCAAAAGTTTTGCATAATTTAATATCAATGATCTCGTCGACTAGTAAAAAAAACAGCATCAAAGAAAGAAAGTTGAAAAAAAATGAAAAAAAAAGTCGAACCTAAAACGGAGAAACCAGATTCGGGTAAAACCAAATTCGTACCTGAATCTCCGACGGAGAGAGAGAGAGAGCTTTGCTTCCTCAGACAGACTCTCTTTCTTCCTCCGTTCTTCTCTCTCTCCCTCTCCCTCCGACGACATCGAATTCTAGAGAGAGAAAGAGAGAGAGACTCCATTGCCATTTCTCTCGCCATGATCTCGTTGAATGGAAGCAGCTTTCTGGTAACCTCACTTCGCTTCCCTCTCCATTTCGCTGGGTGTGAACTGACGGCGACGATCGGTCGGTTGTTTCGTCCTCCGTTGATTTTTCTTCGCTCGCTTTCCCCTTTGTGTGGCGGCAGCAGCAGCAGCAGCCGAGCATCTGCAAGTCGTGCGGAACCTTCGATGAGGCGCGGAGAAGCCCCGTCGCCTTCGTGACACTGCGATCGAAGCCGAACGGGCGCTGTCGAGTGGCCAGCGACGGGAACGGCCGCGTCTTGGTGGACGGCGCATTGAATGAAGACGGCTCTTCTTCTTCGTCGTTGTCGTCCGTTCTGGAGCTGGACTCAAAGTCCGCCGCCGGTGTCGGCGGCAGCGGCCCCGACGTGTACGGTGAAGACAGAGCCTCCGAGGACCAGCTCGTCACGCCTTGGGCCGTCTCTGTGGCCAGGTCAGATTCGTCGTCGTCGTCTTCTGGTTTCGATGCTCCCGATGCGCCTTCGCTATCGAGAAAATTTTTACTGTTTCATATTTTCCTCCGATTATATTTATGACGCGATAATTATTTTCAGATGGACGCCGACATGTTTAGGTGGTATTGAAAAGGGCACCGTATTGTTTGAATGAGGGCCCTGGTATTCAATAATTAGTGTCTAAAAAAATCCATTTTTAAAATATTCCCCTTTTTTCTCTTTGGATGTAGTGAAATTATTTTCCGCGTGTTATGCGTTTTAGCCTCTCTCTTTTTTAATGTTGAACGCTGTAAGAATGACGGCACTTCTGTTCTGGCTTCTCCATCAACAACCTTTCCAAGCAAGACTTGTACTTTTTGTTTGTAGCGCCGGGTTGCTAATATTTTTTACAGATGTTACAGAGCTATCCAATTTGGGACGATGAAGGTGGTGGCCGGTGGTCCTGTAAAATTGAGTATTCTGTTAATGTTTTATAAGCCGGCGAGAAACAGATTACAAAATTATATTTGGTGTGCCTAGAGAATTATCGCAACAATTTTCAAAATTTAATGCGGTCGGTGATGCCAAGCACCCTAGATTGGCTTCTTGAAGATTGTCTTTTGGACTAGTAATACGGTACACATCCTGAAGGTCCAAAGCATCTGTGTTCTGTGTTTTCTGGATGCATGTCTTCTGTATACTTGAATTCATGGAAGAACTAGGCTGCTATTCATATGTCATCTTCATACAGGATTAGACAGTGTATTTTGAGAGAAGCTGGAGTGGCTGCGGATTGAGGAGAATTTGAGTGGTGCTCGTTTGAGGTGATTTAGACATGAGAAAAAAAGGTTCTACAAAAGCTCAGACGTTAAGGTGTGACCTATGCTGATATACAGGTTTTGGATGGACAGAGAAAGGTCTGAAAGATATAGGTGGAGATTTATAGAAAGATTATGATTGCCAGGTCATCCTAATAGAGCACAGTTGGGCAAGGGATCCACTCATCCCAGTCTTTGGGCATGCCTTCTTCTAAATTCTGTGGTCCTTTAAGCATAAATATGAGTTTTTATATGCTTGCTTCTCTAATGCTTCACCTTCTAGTTTCTAATGAGCAATTTTCCCCTCTGTCAGTGGGTATAGTTTGCTTCGAGATCCACACCACAACAAAGCACTTGCCTTTTCTGAAAAAGAGAGAGATGCGCACTACTTACGCGGGCTTCTCCCCCAGTAGTTGTTTCTCAAGATCTTCAGGTTATCTACGCACTGGATAATTCTTTTAATGACTTTTTACATGCCCCCTACTTGTGCATTTCCATTTCAGGTCTATCACATATGACATTTATTTTGCGACTCCATAACATCAGGTGAAGAAGATAATGCACAGCCTTCGCCAGTACCAAGTCCCACTGCAAAAGTACATGGCAATGATGGATCTTCAAGTGAGTTTATGTTTCTTCCTTCTTGAAGAGATTCAGGTTTTCCACTTAGGATCATGTTTACATGGTTTACATATCTTGCTTTGTACGTGATCAAGGGTCCTAGTGGAACTGGCCATCTGAAATTATTTTCTTTGACGTGCTTCTTCTTCCTTTTATACTTTTTCTGCAGACATAGCTTATCTTCATTCATCTCAAAATTAGAGAATCATGCTTTTTTAGTGATTTATAAATGTCAGTCTTATTCAATCATGCGAGCAGAACAAGAGTGCTGCCTTGATAGCTTTAAGATATCGCAGCAATGGCAACTTTTGCATTTTGCTAGACATATACCTCATCTTTACTATCGAAACAAAAAGCAGCACATTTCTCAAATCCTAGTGTAGTGTCATACTTTTGGAATATCCCTATCACAGGAGACAAACGAGAGGCTGTTCTACAAGCTTCTTCTTGACCATGTTGAGGAGCTTCTTCCTGTTGTCTACACTCCAACTGTGGGTGAAGCTTGCCAAAAATATGGGAGCATTTTCAGACGACCTCAAGGTCTCTTTATCAGTTTGAAAGAAAAGTATGTCTCTGTGTCCACTGTACTTCATCGATTGCAGTATTCTGTTTTCCTAATAGACATTCCTTTGCTATCGTCTGGTGTTGGATGCATTTATGGTCTTACAAATAATTAACCTTAGGGGCAAGATTCTTGAGGTCTTAAAGAACTGGCCACAGAGAAACATTCAGGTTATTGTCGTGACGGACGGCGAACGGATCTTAGGACTCGGAGATCTTGGATGTCAAGTATATATTTTCAGTGACTGTCTCTCTCCTTCACATACATGTGCGCACATGCACCCCAAGGACGCATGCACGCCCACACGCATGCTCACATGACGCAATTGATAACTGTCTCTAGAATTGTCTCTTTGCTAGGGAATGGGGATTCCAGTAGGGAAGCTTTCATTGTACACTGCTCTTGGCGGAGTCCGTCCTTCTGCAGTAAGTTATGCTTCTGTGTCCATATAATTGTGAAATATCTTCAAGTCTAGAACCAGTTACATCAAATGTCCTAGAACTTTCATTAGGTGCTATGTTTTCTTTATATAGACACTAGATATTGCTTTCTACCTTCTATCTCTTGCTACCACGGGCTTAAGTGAAATTTCCGTTGTGTGGCATTTGCAGTTCTGACTTCAGCAAAATGATGCAACCAAATTACATGTACATTTATTTTCCTGTCAGTTTGCATATAGAATGAGACGGCAGTTAATAATGTTGATTTCGATTCTTTGTTATGCTTCTATTTGCCAATGCCCTGTGAAAATTAATGCATATTTGAAGAGTGCTAGGATGGACTATCTGAAGGTTTTAGATGTTTTATTGTGTTCATGGTGAGCCATGTCCAGAACTCGAGTAATGGTGGTTATGTTTGTCTAATCTTTTTTCTTCGGATACTTACAATAACTGTACATTTTGTCATTTACAGTGCTTGCCTGTAACTATTGATGTGGGGACTAATAATGAGAACCTACTGAAGGATGAGTTCTACATTGGGCTCAGGCAGAGGAGGGCAACTGGGGAGGTCTGATTTGCTTTTACCACTTGAATTATCATTTTTTTACTGCATGCAGTCATACGTTATGCAATGTAAGAAATCTGAATCACATGTTCTTCTTTCAGGAATATGCCGAACTTTTGCATGAATTTATGACTGCAGTCAAGCAGATTTTTGGGGAGAAAGTACTCATTCAGGTCTGACTATCATTTTATAGTTTGTGCTAGTCATCAATTTTTTATTTTTTAAATCTTTGTGGATTCCTCAAGCCTTAAAATAACTTTTGGTGCAGTTTGAAGATTTTGCAAACCACAATGCTTTTGAGCTGCTTGAGAAGTATGGGACGACTCATCTTGTCTTCAATGATGATATTCAGGTTAAAATCTGAACCCTCTAAATATGCGTCAAAATAAGCCTATTTACTTTTCCACTACTTTGCTCCAGGGAACGGCATCTGTGGTCCTTGCAGGGCTTATTGCAGCATTAAAGTTTGTGGGGGGAACCTTGGCAGATCAACGATTTCTATTCCTTGGGGCTGGGGAGGTTCGTTGTCAAATTTTGTCATGAGAGACCTTAACTTCTTTTCAAGTAGCTTTGCGTATCAGTATAAAGTCCTATAGTCTGCATTTATGTATTATGGTTCTGCTGCCTTGGAATCATTGGAAGAATGTAGAGGCAAATTTGCTCCTCTTTCTTATTTCAATTAGCTTTCGTATCTATAATATCTGGTATAAGGAAGTTCTGCTGTGACTGGTGTTTGTTACAGGCTGGCACTGGTATAGCTGAACTTATGGCCCTCGAAATGTCAAAACAGGTTAAATCATAGCATTCAATATTTATTTGAGTATTCATTTTGAGAAATTCTGGATGATGATATGATATACATAACGTAATAAGATATACCTGATATTTTTTGCAGACAAATGTTCCAGTGGAGGAAGCTCGTAAGAAAATTTGGCTAGTCGATTCGAAGGTAGAAAAATGTGCCTTTTCTTTGTGAATTGGATTGTTGTTATAATTCATCCATTGGTAAACCATTGCATGTGTTCTTTTGCAGGGTCTAATAGTCAATTCACGTTGGGAATCACTCCAGCAATTCAAGAAGCCTTGGGCTCATGAACATGAGCCTATTAATGAACTTGTGGATGCAGTAAAGGTGCTCTCTCTCTCTCTCTCTCTCGCGTGCGCTTTGTTGTGGATGATGCAGGCACCAGATATATGATCTCAGGCTGATCTCATAGTCTCTATTTGTTGTCTAGGGTTCTTATTCTAATGCTTTCTTATTGTCTCAGGTAATCAAACCAACAGTGTTGATTGGAACATCAGGTGTGGGAAGCACATTTACAGAAGATGTGGTTGAGGCTATGGCTGCTCTGAATGATGTATGTATCACTTCTGTCCACTTCACCTACCATCTAAAGGACAAGATGCTTAATTAGATTTGTCTGGGACTTGCAGAAACCCATCATTCTTGCCCTTTCCAACCCAACTTCACAATCTGAATGTACAGCAGAAGAAGCTTTTAAATGGAGTCAGGTAATATAATCATGCAAGTCCTGTCTTGCTGAAATTCGCATCTCCCTCTCTTCCTGAAATATAAATACTCGTTACCCGATTGGTTTGCTTAATGTTTACTGTGATTTCTGTTCTTGCAGGGCCACGCTATATTCGCCAGTGGGAGCCCATTTGCTCCTGTTCAATACAAGGGGAAGACCCTTGTGCCTGGCCAGGTCTTTAACAAATAGTGTATATCTCAACTCTAGATATAAGTACATGAAATCTCGATGACTAACTTGAACTGTTATTTTCTTCTGTTCCAGGCTAATAATGCATACATTTTCCCAGGACTTGGCCTAGGCTTGATAATGTCTGGTGCAATCCGTGTTCACAACGATATGCTTTTGGCTGCCTGTAAGTGCACCATTTTGGGTTAAAACAAATTCTAGCATGGACCTTGGCATGCACGTCATTATTGACCTTGGACCGATAAATTTCTTGACATGGGAATATAAGCTAATTCAAATGTTTCAATTGCATGTCTGCCTTTTCTGATTATTTTTGGCCATTATGCATACTTCTTGGGAACAGCGGAAGCACTGGCTGCACAAGTGACTCGGGAAAACTTTGACAAGGGACTCATATTTCCGCCTTTTACTGACATAAGAAAGATCTCAGCCCAAATAGCTGCCGATGTCGCAGCAAAAGCTTATGAGCTTGGTAAGTTCTTTAGTTTTTGGAAGAATCCTACTATTTGCTCTTTTACTTTATATGCTTTTTCTAATCAAGTCCCTATATTTTCAATTTATCTAATCAAGTCTTTCTACTTTAACAAATTTTCTAATCAAGTTGCCCTAATTCCAAATCTAGCTAACATGGCCATCGAATGATGCCATAGTTTGACATGGATAAAATTTTGATGTCCACATTGGCTAAATTTTATCCACATCAATATTCCAAAATTGTCTTTATTATAATTTTCCCCACACATCCACGCGGGCATCTGCATATTTTATTTGCATCATACTTGGGCATCGTGCGGCGGTCGACACCTTTGGTCGGATTTGGTATCAGATGCGACTTCATTAGAAAATTTATGAAAGTAGACAGATTTGATTAGACAAAATTAGAGGTAATGGGCTTGATTAGAAAAAAGGGCCAAAGCATAGGATTGAAAAGTTTGACTTTTTCTTCTGTTTGAAATTTTTAGTATTCATCGATTGAGCGATTGAGCATTTGCACGTACACGTGCCTCGCCTTCTCATGTTCCTTTCGTGGATGAAATGCTTTTACAGGCTTGGCTACTCGCCTCCCTCAGCCGAAAGACCTGGTGAAGTATGCGGAGAGCTGTATGTACAGCCCTACCTACCGTAGCTACCGTTAAACTGGGGCAAGTACTGTGTATGTCTCGCGTGGAGTTCTCTTCAACTATGCTGCTGTCATTTGTCGTTTGTTTCATATGTTGTGTCCTTGTTCTTCCCCCTCATTCTCTCCTCATCTGTGGAGGATTGAGCTACAAGTAGGTGAAGACAAATAATAAACAAAAGGGTGGCAAGGAGAACATTCATGAAAACAAAAGTATGTTGCAGTTATAGAATAATCTGCATTGACATCGTACCTGAGAGGGGGAGAGAGAGAGTCATTTTATGACGTTTGACTAATGTAAGCTATTGGGATATTCGCATTAGGATTCTTCGATGGAACACTCCAGTCCTTTTCTTGACTTATTTAGAGGGCGAGGGGGAGAGACAGAGATCGGATCAGGCTTGACTAATCTGAGCTATTTGTGCTAATTCGCGTTGGGTTTGATTGATAGAACGTTTTGTCCATTTCTTTACTTATCTTGGAGGGGGAGAAAAGTTGCAACAGAAGCAAAAGTCAAGACAAAATTGCCTTCGTTTTTGTTGAGCTTTGAAAGTTCAAGGAAGTAGACTGTCTTTTCTTAAGAAGTTTAGGATGTCAGGCATTGAGTTTATACTTGACATACTAAAGAGCATGACTTAGATAGAGTTTATAGAAATCCAGCTTAGCTTGACCTAAAAAAAAAAAACAAAGGAGTATCGAGTTTATCATGACTTAGATGGATTATAGAGAGCAAATTTGAGGAAAAAGAAAATAAAGGACGATGCTGAGATAGAAAACGGCAGTCTTATGTTGTGTACATCAAAGGCGTTGATTTTGAAATTGGCATGCTAGCTCTTCATAATAAAAAGGGATCACTTAAAACGAATTTAAGATTAGAGGCGAGGCGAAATTATTGAGTTGGATGAAATATTCACCTTTTATTTGGAACAAATTCTTCTCGATTCATAATAATATTCCACACCTAATTTTGTCGTCGCCTTCCTTCCCCAAAAAAAGGGAAGTGAATCCGGAGTCTCGAAAAGTGACTTTGTATCGAAGTTGTTGCTTATTTCCATTTCTAGTCCCCTTTCAAGATAAATAGGTTCAACTTACAATAAATCCCCCTCCAATAGTATAGCGACGAATTGGATTTGGGGAATCCAAGTTATCTATTGAATTTGGGAATTTCCAACAATAAATTCTTTGTTCCTGTAGAGTTGTAGATTCGAATTCCGTGATCCCATCAACGGCCCACAGTGGATAAAACCAAAATGAAATGCAATCAAAACGGATGACGTCAACTCCCCTCCTCTCTCTCCTTTTCTATTCAACTATGAACACCCGCCACGAGTACAAATCCACGTTGACTTTGGACCGACGACGAGGTTTACAACAAGTAAAAGTCAGGCTGACAAAAAGGATGTCGGCCGAAAGATTATTTTCGCTTATGGTTTTGGATAGCATTTTATATATTTTCATTTCTACGGCGGTTGGACTTGCATCGAAAACCATTTCTCCAGCGACATCGCGGATGGGGGACGCAAATAATCGACGATTTATCAAAAATTCCGTCGACCGACTCTACAAAAATTATGTTCTTTTCAATCTTCATCAAGGTGACCGCTCAGCTTGATTTCATGGATTATCTCTTCATCATAAGTTATATAAATTTCAAAAGATAAGTTATTTTTAGGGTTTGTCTATTTAACGTAACATTAATTATTTTAGAAAACTTTTTTTCAAAATGATTACTGTATTGTCTAGAAAACAGATGAATAAAAAAAAATCTCAATATTCACGAAAATGTTCAAATACAAATAGTTGTTTCATCAACGGATTAATTCAAAAGATAATAGCAATCATTTTTAAAGAGATATTTTTCAAATTATTCATTTTTTAACAAAACAAAAAGAGCCTTAATATTTCAAAACTATTTTGCGAGAGGGACGGGAACAGGTGAAATGCATTATAAATAGTTTTCGGATAATAAAAGCAGTCGATAAGAGGGAAAAGGAAAAAAAAATCCCCAAAGACAGGTCAAATAAGGAAAAAAAGTTAAATTACGACGTGGGGTTTAGTAAGAAAAGAAAAAATGCAGATAGGAAAAATAAATAAATAAATAAAAGTAAAGCGGTCAAATTTCGTGGAGAAGAAGCAGAACGTTATCTCCTCATCTCTCCTTCTTCGAAGCTCTAACGAACGACCGCCCTCGTTTTCCCTCTCTGTGTGTAATCCCCGATTTACCCCTCCATCTCCACTGCATAAATAAAGCCCGCAGTGAAACTCGTTCTCCCCACCACACCTCCACACGGCTCGGGACTCGCCCGAGTCAACATCACCGCTCCGCGACCCCGGCGCCATGACGCGGCGATGCTCCCACTGCTGCAACAAGGGCCACAACTCCAGGACCTGCCCCGTCCGTGGCGGCGGCGGGGACGGCGGCGGGGGGGCGGCCGCCGCCAGTTCCTCCTCCCCCTCCACCTCCTCCTCTAGCGCGGCGGCGGCGGCGGCGGCGTCCGGCGGCGGGGGCGGGAGCGGGGTGAAGCTGTTCGGGGTTAGGTTAACGGACGGCTCGATCATGAAGAAGAGCGCCAGCGTGGGGTGCCTGTCCGCCGCCCACTACCACTCCTCGTCCTCCGCCGCCGCCTCCCCGAACCCCGGCTCGTCTCCGATCGACGGGAGCGACGGGTACCTGTCGGACGATCCTGCGCACGGCTCCCGCTCATCCACTAGGCGCGTGGAGAGGAAGAAAGGTATCGAGGATTTTTGATTTACTCTCTCGCGGCTCCCTGATTCTGTGGTATCGATTGTGCGTTTTCTGATTGTTTGGGTTGTGCTGTTTCTTTCCGTCCTTGTGAGTTCGGATTGGAAGCGTGTGCGTGTTTGGTTGAAAATTGGAGCTTGATACGTGTGGCGAGCGGCTAGGATATATCAATGATGGTCCCTGCCTTTTGGATTTCCAGTTTAGATGTAAAGATCGTTCTTTTGCAGCTCTCAACGAAATCAAAGCGATTGAGGGCAACTTGATGGAGAAAAATCTCAGTTAGAATATCACGCGTCATCTACTTCTAATCTCAAACGCTACAGTAATTATGTGCAGGTGTGAAATGGTACCATTACTACTGTGAGGGTTTGCTAATGAGAATAATTTGACTCGATCTTGTATTTGGTATCTCTTATTAGTTAACATTTTGGAAAGCTCGCTGTCTTTTGGAGATTATCTTTAAAGAGAAAGGCTAGCTTGATGATGTTAGGGAAGGCTCCTTCATTAATTTGCTTGTATGTTCCATTTCCTAGTTACCTTTTTGGAAATGAGATGTTGATGGAACTGGTATAGGAAGAGATACATGAATTTGTCTCTTAAGTTCTGAGATTCTTTCTTTTTTGGTCACTAAACATGGGATTCAGTCATCTGTGACTTAAAAGTTACCGCACCTGATTTGTACAAATGAGAAACTATTAAATGAGCATTAAGAATTGCCTACTGAACAAATGAATGAGCTTCACAGTTGTGAATTCTTGTTCTTAGCTCTGTGAGATTGGTGGTACTCCATGTCTTGTAATTCCAATGTGAGTAATTATATCAGCTGGCAGGCATGCTTCCGTCAAAGTTTTCTCCTGCCAAGTAGGATGCAGCTATCTCATCTCTGCATTTGTAGTTGGATCATGTTAAGTTTCTTCTTTTGATATCATACCACATTGTTAGTGTTCCAACAGGATAGCAACATCAGCAATAAAGTATTGTGCGGGATAGGCAATATGTTGCCATGGGTCCATAAATTATTTATATGTTAGCTTTGTCAGTGTCAGATTAATGAATTTGTTTTGGTTTTTGCCTGGTAGATTCCATGGTTGACTGCTCTCTAACTGCCCAGAGGTGGATACTGAGATGACTACCTTCTAGATTGTTATGTAGACACCATAATACATACTGCATAACACTGAGCATTTAGTATTTGATATTAGAAGTATATGGCGTCTCATCCATGTGGTCGGTGGGCATTACTTATTGTTCAGTTGGATTTGGCTCCAGGTAACCCATGGACTGAGGAAGAGCATCGGCGGTTTTTAATTGGTCTTCAGAAATTGGGTAAAGGAGACTGGCGAGGGATAGCTCGTGACTTTGTGACAACAAGGACTCCTACTCAAGTGGCAAGCCATGCCCAGAAGTATTATATCCGGCAGAGTAATGCTGGCCGAAGAAAAAGGCGCTCCAGCCTTTTTGACATGGCTCCAGATATGGTTTGTCTTCTCTATGATGTTGTTTCTGCACATTCATTTCACTTCCTTCAAATATCCTGCTTGTGCATGTTTTAAGACGTATTCTTAGCTTGTGCATGTTTTAAGTTGTATTCTTAGCTCATGCCGATATATGCTTTAACCTTGCTCTAGTGCTGATTACATGATAAAGGCCATTCCCCTTAGACCTTTGGAGCACATGATATGATATCAGCAGGAATTACTTTGTCTTCAACAAATTATGACCTGATCATTACTTTTCTCTATAAAACATATAAAAACAAAAGAAAAAAGGGGGTGGGACAGCACCTTTTTTGTGCAATTCATGGTTTATGACTAGAATTTTTTAGATCCATTGCCAATAGATCTAATGTTTAGATTACTAATTTAGATGTGGTTTAATATTTAAATAGTGCAACACTCGTCACATGTTGGCTGATATTTGGCTTACCACTTAAGCATGGTAATTGATTATGTTGAAAGGGGAGATAGATAAGAGGCCTGGAGAAATTGCAAAACAGTGCTCTGTGTTCCTATAAGCTTAAGCTATCGTAGAGGAAAGCATCTTCTAGTATTTAAATGTTATAGCAACAACTCTTCTTTTTTCCCTTCAGTCTGTTTTGTTCTGTCAATACTTTTGGTGAGATCCATCTTTTGCTTTTGTAGGCTACTGCTGACCAACCCTCACTTCCAGAAGAAACATTTCTGCCTCCTTTGGTGAGACTTAACGATGAAACTAACTCAACAACTTCAACCAGTATCGGACTCGATTTAGAAAGAACGCCTATGGAGACCTCACTCCCAGAAACATCTGAAGGGTGTGGTGATGCTGCGATGGACTCAACTGGTCAAGTACCTCTTGTCCCCTGTTACTTCCCATACTATTTACCACTACCTTTTCCCATGTGGCCGCCCAACATGGCACCTCCTGAAGATGGAAGGGTGGCGGAGACATCTCATCACCGTGTGCTGAAGCCAATCCCGGTATTTCCAAAAGAACCCTTAAATATCGACCAAATAGTTGGAATGTCTCAGCTAAGTATTGCTGAGAATGAACCTACACCACTGTCTTTGAAGTTTCTTGGGGAAACTTCTCGACAATCAGCATTCATGAAGGCGCCTTCAGTCAATGAATCAGATCTTGACAACTGCAAGGATGGCGCCACTCAAGCGGCTTGATTCATCCCTAAGATCAGCGACAGTTTCGTTCTTGTGAATTTTTCTGTGAAACCATCTGTGTTGTTGTCCTCCTTTCCTATTGTCTATGCTTTCTTTAGGCTCTCTGCTCCACACAGCCCCTAGCTAGATCATACTTCTTGAAGTATTTATTCTTTGTGCACTATGTGGATGGAATCCAAAATAAACTTAGTCCCAAAATTCGGGCATTGTTGCAAGCTTGTCACTTGGTAATACAGCAGGTTTGCCCAATGCATTAGGCCTAGCTGTTAAACTTGCTCATGCGCGCAGTGGAGAGGCTCCACCTTGAACAGCGCTAAGTGTATCCGCATTATCGTTTATTCTTTTTACAGTTCGTGCTTGGGCAAGAAAGTCCTGAAGTCGGCTTGATAAGGGGCTTTTCTTGTATGGACCTGGATCCGCCGGACCAGATACATGGATTCAGTGAACCCGGGTTAATGTAAAAAATTTCCAATTACAGAATACGGCATAATTGTATGATATTTAAATAGGATTTACTTGGGACTCACGTGAACAACGGTTCATGTCGGCGCGATATACTAAACCAGACTTGGATGTAGGCAAGCCCGGTCCCTCAAATAGTACCCTGCTTTTGACGACTTGTCTTTTGTCGGAGCGAATGAAGAATGTTGCATTCCATATTGCTGAGATTCTCTCCGACCTCTAGTCTTATCATCATATGCTGTCGTTTCGCACGATACTCTTGGTCCATAAATTTAAGCTCTTGGCAGCTTTTTGCAGGATCTGATTTGGGAAGTTGATGAAATTGCAAAAGCAGTCATCTCCTGGAAATCCACCACACATCCCACCTACTCCCGGCCCCTCCAGTTGTATTCTCCCGCTTTTCCGCCTTGCGTTCATGGCCTGGTCCTAATAAAGCCACGGATCTCCTCCCTTTTATCTTCCTCCTTTAATGACATACGTCCATCGTGCTTTTTAAGAAGAGAAAACCCCCCATGAATCCGACCTCATCCGCCACATTGGTCAACGCATTTATTTCCAAAGCTGCACGTTGTGGCGTGAGTTCTCTAACTGGTCTCTGACCAGAGCCTCACCGTCCGCGGTTTTGCATGCAAAGGTGGCGCTCGGAGATGTCAGAAAAGAGAAGGTCCTAAAACTTGTATCCGACCGTAAAAACATCGGCACCCAATACCCAAACACCACGTCAGAAAATCGCGTTAATAACTGTTTTATCATTTTTCTCCCAGGATGTGGCGGCACGCGATTGGAAGCTTGCCAAAATTTTGCTAGAAAATTTAGAATATTCCCTAAGCGGGACTTTGTTAATATAACAATATTTACATAATAGTCTTTGAGTCACTATAAGAATAATAGTTTATTGTAAGCCATAAATTGTTAAAGGAATGGGTTTTATAATAATTTATAATTAAATATTATTTGATTTTTTATGATTTAAAATTGTCACAAAATATTTCTCTTAAAAATATATGGGGAGTGGCCAAATCGACTAATGGAATGGTTCCCATTTAAAGGACAAAGAGCCAGATTATACATGCCTAATACGGAGCGAGACATTGATTGTTTGCTGCCGTATTTGCAATAGAGTCTCGTCAAGAAATTAAAGACGCTTAGCGTCGTACCCAAAAAAAAAAGGCTTAACGAGGAAATGACATTAAGATCGTGAATATCACAAGAAAGACGATGTATTGAAAACCCTTTGTGAGAAACGAGTTTCTCCCACCCTCACTGCCAGTTCCTTGGTGTCTTGTGATCTCTCACATAATCAACTTCTGCCATGGCTAAAACCCCAAAGAACCTTGTCGGAAACTGGCTCGATCGCGAAGAAAGCACACCCAAAGGCATCGATAACGTGCTTGCTGTGCCCGCAGAGACCCGTGACAAGAGTGACCAAATCGTCATTGCTGCTGAAGATGTCCCTGAGAGCCCCGCTGCAGCCGGGCCTTCCAACAAGGCGAAGGCGGCGGCAGCGGCGGCGGTTGTCCCGGGGAACGACGATCCAGTCGTCCCAAGGGATATCGTCCCTCCAACAAACGAGATGGCAGGGAGGACGGAGGGTGTGGGACTGAACTTGTACGAGACATGGGCCATAGCCATGGCCAAGAACCGTAGGAGGGCCATGGAGGATTTCGCGTGCGTCAAGCCGCGGTTCCTCGCCGGCAATTGCAACTCGATCGGTGAATGCATCACTCCGCCGAAGAAGCGTGCGCACCACAGGCCGAATGCTTCCTACTTCGGAGTGTTCGACGGGCATGGCGGCTCCGAGGTACAGTTGATCAGTTCATATAATCTTATGTTATTACTCGATTTTCTACGTAATTGTCCGTTTGATTTGATTTCATACACATGTTAGAAGATGATCTGCATAGATTGGGAAATTTTTCGCTTACTCTTTCATCTGTTAGAGGAGGACCGTTAGAAAGTAGGGTGATAGCTTCATCGTGTTTGTTGAGTTCGGCCGTTAAGAAGGCGGCGCAAAGATTTGAATTCACAACGGCATGCTCGGTAATTTTGTGTTTGATTCGATCCAACTCCCGGTGATCATCTTTCAATTAAAGTATTTTAATGTGCCTTGTCGATTTGTCCACGTGGAAAGCGGCATATGCGCGATTTATTTTTATTGATCGGTTTGATGCGACACGTCAAAGTCATCAAAATAAGATCTTTCTTATTCGATATTTACATTTAACCTAAAGCCCAAAAAAAATAATTCAAGGGGAGTGGAAAAAATGACGGGATAGAGAGGTGTATTGCATACGCTTTTGGTCTTTCATATTTGAACAATTTTTAATATTCATTTTTTGAAAAAATGTTAAATTTTTTAAAAAAAAAGTTATATATTCTGGTCGGGCCATTCGGACTTCCCTCGACGTGAGGTCGAAGTCTAGCCCGGCCCGAAATATACCCGGATATAAGCGGTCCAAAATATAAATATATATAAAAAGAAAAGAAAATACTAATTAAGGAGATACAACAGTGCAAAAGTAAGTACAAATCGAGAGGTTTGGGAAGAAAAGAATTTTCTTCTCGTCGATGGGAATTCGGAGATCGGAGAAAGGAATCGCAATGAAGGGGACGGAAACGGCGGAAGCCGCCGGACCGCCTCGAACTTCCGGTCGCCGGAAAACGCCGAGTGATCAGGGCAGGTACTCCTCATTGCCTTTGCCCATCCGTTTCTGCGTTCGCACAGATCTGGTGCGGTCTCGTTGTAGTGGAGACTCCTGATCGTGCTTTTTATCGGCTCGAATGGGCGCGATTTTCGCGTTCGTCGATGGACTGTGTGTGTATAGGCTTTCTTGGATCATGTGTTTGGCGGAGGTGCTTCGTTTCGTGATTTAAGCTGTTCCTACCCTTGATCGCCTCACTTTCTTCTGACCAATATATGTTTGTTGAGTGAGGTTCCAATTCCAATCACTGGAATTCCAGCGGTTGGTGTTTCTTACTAGTACATTGGCAATTGAAAGTACAGTATTTGAAGCAGAACAGGCCCAGTAGACTGAAATGCCCAACGTCTTTTTTCAGGCGAGTAACTATTGTGCGGATCACCTGCATGACATTCTAGCACAAGAATGGAAAGAAGCTGTTGATAAAGATGGTTGGAAACATAGGTGGGAGGCAGCTATTATAAGGGCTTATGAGAGGGCTGATGATGCTTTCAAAGAGGGCACACGAACCTCGAAAAAAGCCGGCTCGACAGCCGTGGTCGTCGTTTTGTCTGCTTGCCAGATCATTGTTGGCAACTGTGGGGATTCCAGGGCTGTGCTGTGTCGCAGGAATGAAGCTGTTCCGTTGACCGTTGACCACAAGGTCCTTGGTGACTGCCTAATTTTGATTCTCAATTTTCATCTACCCTTTTACATTTGATTGTTTCTGGTACATATCATAAAATTCATTGTGCCATGCGTGCAACATTATATGTTTTTGGTGTCCTACTCATGCATTCATGTAGTGAGACTTTTAAGCGGTCATTGTGCACTTGCGGATTGGAAACTTTATCAAAGTTGGTCACATGTAGAATGATACATTTGTGGATCTGTTGTTTGTGAATGTTCATCTCAGTCCAAATAGTCACTTTGGAGTCTGTGTTTAGACATGGACTAATGAAAAGGTGTAAATGTGGTCTAAAATTTGTTTCATAGCATAACTAAAGAGTAATATGCAAGTTTTTGGGCAAACATACTGACCAACTATATGAGGGAGTAAGTTCTCTTTGCTAACCTATGAGGTCAGCAAACATGTGAGGTTGCTTTGTGTTTACTGTGGTTTCAGCCGACATTATATGGTTAACATTTCGTGAACTCAGTTTTTTAGGGCTTGTAATCAGAGGGACCTATAGAAATATGAATTGGTTGGTTTTAACGTGAAATTGACAATTGAACTTCGATTTTACAAGAAGAGATTGCATTTGTTGATCTGAAGATGTGACAGAAGGAGCTGATAGGTAGTCATAAGTTCGCCCCTTCTTGTTCAAGCCTTTTTTCCTATATAAGCTGCTGTCAAGTAAAATATTCTAGTGCATTTAGTGATGAAGAGTAAGAAACATCCAATAACCAGCTTGGTAAATGGAGGAGCAGGGAAAGCCCATGTTTAGATTGGTGAGCCTGCACATTCAGTTCCTTCACTGAAATAGCTGGCTAAATCAGAAGAAAGCATTCTAGTATAATTTATTTTGGCTTGGCTCAAAGAACTCTGCAATTCAATGGAAAATCCAGGTAAACTGAGGATGAAGGTTTAGGGTATCTGGATGGAGTTTGCATATTCTTTGATTTATTTACAATTTAAGGATTGTTTATGGGGGGTCAATAGTAAAAACCATGGGTATAATGGTGCAACTTCTGCAACTGCTAATTGGCAAGTCGAACAAAGTCAAATATTATAGATGGCTTTTCCTAACTTGCAGATTTTTATTTTCCTCCTCAACTACTTGTCCGTGGCTTTTCTTCTTTCTCTGTTTGCTTCCTTTTCGTTCCTATGTTTTCTTAAGCTTCTCTTCCTCTTCTTTAAGCATTTTCTCTATTGGGTTTGGGCAGAAGTTGCTGTCACAATAAAGGAATGAGAGGTCGGTATATGAATCAAGTACCTGGTGCATTGCCTCTCTGATTGAAGAAGAGAAAGGCTTTGTATAAAAAGTCTAGAGCCATGTGCCCTAGATAGTTTCTCTTTTATGCCCTACTCCTATTACATTAGTTTCATTCTTCATTTAAGAACATCACCTACCTAAGTTATGGCTAGACATTGTAGCATAAGTTCATAAAATCTAAACATGAAGAAGATTTTGGAGTTTGACATTAAGCGAGGTTTTCCTTGTATTTATGTAGAATTTATAAACCATATATTAGCACTGGTCTTACTGCTTATTCTTAGTTTTATCCTTGGGAAATCTCTATTTGCCTATTAGTTGGACAATCATTAGTGCAGGTATACTCCTTATCTCATGTTACACACATTCCAAGAATTGTCCCTTGTCGATATTCCTTAGGAGCCACAGTTTGTGGTCTATAATGCCTTCTAGAATTCAATGGGAAGGGTGGCAGAATAACTTAGATATCTTTACTTACAGAAAGGAGAAGGTAATTTGAGAAAGCTTTAATTTTTTGCCATTTATGCCAATGCATTTTCAATTGCTGTTGCTTTTATGTATGTATCCGTGACTCAGCTATTCCGTGTATCTCAATTCAGTAAGCCAGTGTTTCATTTCTTTAAACTCATTGACCATTTTCTCTACATTTACTAGACTACTCATTTCAGTGCTCCCTGGGTGGATTTGTTTGAATTATTGGTTCACTGGGTAGAGATTTTGCTCTATTTGTGTATGCAGCCTAATAGGGAAGATGAGCTGAAGAGGATCACCGATGCAGGAGGCAAAGTTCTATGCACTGACTGTGAGAGAGTAGAGGGAATTCTTTCTATGTCAAGAGCAATAGGTAGGTGCATCTCCCATGGTGTCCATTTATCATTTCTAGACTATCAGCTGGAGAAATTTATCATTACCTGTATTGTTGATTTTATTTCTTCTTTTCTAATATGTCTGGTCATCCAAGTAATGTGGCTGAAGCTTATGTGGTCGAAAACCGCTTGTTCTGTTTATCCAATTAATTTCAAGGCTAGAAGCTTGGTTTGATCTTCTTACCTTGTCTGAAAGTCTATTCAGACTCTAATATATCTTATTTTGATATAGTGAGTTGTCTGTGCAAGTCCCAATAGGCGATTCTTCTTGGGTCAGCAGAAAAGCACTGAGATGTAGTCCCCCCCTCCTTCTTTTTCCTCTCCCAACCCAAAAAAAAAAAGAGAAAGAGATAAATAACCTGGTGGTCTGTCAAGTAACCTTCTCTTTGTCAACAAGAAACATATGAAGCAAACTAATCTAAATCAAAGGATGAATAGAAGGTGCAGGCAATATTCTTATCCTCTTATTACTTAAGATATTATCTAATGCATCTCTAATGAGATACAAATTGTTGGTGCCATCACCACCATGAGCAGCTGAGCTTGTCTGAGTTTGTAGAATCATTAAAAATGCAGCAGCTATCTGGAGCTAGCTCTTCCCTTCGACCTAGTAAATGTCCAATTATTCAGAACTTTTTAATTTGAAATAAAGTTTCTTGGATGCCGTAATAACTTACAAAATAGGAAGTGTTTATCCTCGTGTGGATTTTATTTCAGTAGGAACTTGACAAGTCAAACCACTGATACGTCTTGCTTTTACTGCTATATCGAGAGTTACTTAATGTATTGCTTGACATGAAATGGATAATATCCCCCCAAAGTTTGGGGATGGATTTTTCTTATATTAACCTCTTGAGAGTCTTAACATGTTACTAAGAGCTTATTGGATAATGCCTATTATTTAGCTTATTATCATTTTTATTTTCCGCTTATTCAATTGATCAACAAGTGATACTGTACTTTATTATTACACTGAGCATATCAACTTGATACGTGGATTTTTAGGTGATCGCTTTCTAAAACCCTGGGTAATCCCAGTACCTGAGGTTACTTTCATGACTCGATCTGAAGATGACGAATTTCTTATCCTGGCAAGTGATGGAGTGTGGAATGTCATGAGTAATGAGGAAGCAGTTGCATTTGCAAGAGTGACACGTAGAAGGCTGCAAAAGTTGACAATGATGGGTCATGATCGTGTTGCAAAAGCCATTGCTAATGGTCTCCTTGGAAGAGCTATTAATAAAGGGAGTGTTGACAACATTTCTGTTATTTATATCGACCTCAGCCGGCCCAAGAGAAGGAAGAAGCCTCACGAAGAATCAGAAGCAAATCAAGCTTGAGTAAAATAGAAATCATGTGCTCCTCAGAAGCATTGTTTAATACCAATAGAACTATTGTCTTTGCAAGCTGTTGAAACATGTGATTCCTTTTATGTCCTAGTTAATAATGCAGTACTAATAACTGACCGAGGAGCATGCTTTTTAAATATGAAGACAATTCCATTTATGTTATCTTGGATGCATTTCTCAAATTCCTATAGGTCTCCTCTGCTCTCTTCAGAACCAGGGATTCCATGTTTCTGTAGAAAGATTTATCCGGACGAAACTTATTGAGGAAAGACGGATTCCCTCCGAAACGGAGCATGGTGAGCAATACAGCTGCCAAAGCTGCTGCTTATCTGGACAAAGCAATCCCATATTCCATTCTTAATTCCATGTGGTGTGGTTACGATCTTTGAAGTAAATTCATTTGAGAGCAACCCCAAATTTATGCTTGATGATTTGCTTTTGTATGAGACTAATTTTGCCTGGGAAACTGTGTATAATAAATCTGGATCAGTTTTAAGAGTGTACATGTTAGCAGTCACTACTCAAGAAGCATGATGCTCTCTCTGCCTACAACTATGGATCTCACTCTTTTAGGCGTGCGAAGGACATCGAGAGTCAGTTAGCTCGTTAGTAGACTTTGGGCCATCTAATTTCTCAGACATTTCTGCCGGAAAACAGGGGGCTTCTCGAGGTTTGATATTGGTGTTGCCTCATAAAAATTGTAATGTGGGACGGAAGCTGTAGATTGCTTCATTATTCATAGAAATAAGGTTCTTATCTCTACTTTCGCGTCTATGGGAAATGGAAAATTCCAAAAGGGTGGTGTCCCCGAAAAGATACTGCTACGAATCTCAAACCTGTTGGAGCAAATTTCGTGCACAAATTCCTCACCCCGCGTGTCGTTCGAGAACATCGACCATTTCTTCTTTAAGAAGGGAGGTGGTCCTGAAGACGCAATGAAGGTAAAATAGTCAAAACCTCTTAATTCTATTTTGACTTGGAAAATTTGCCTCGTCAAGTTCATTTCGTGGCACTTCACTCTTAGAATTTTTCAGTCTGCATCAGTTCATCCTAAATCCCGACAGTTCATGGGGTTTCAGCATAGACACAGCTACACATGAGCCGTAACTCCTTAAATGAATGGGTTATAAACAGCTCAAGGAAATCAATCGGTGTCAAGGTCAACCTCAGCCTTACTTTTTCCATGTCAATTCTTCACGAGACTAAAGATTTTCCTCCATTTTTTGTTTGGCCTTTGCTAGCATTACAGTCTTTAAGATATTGTAAGGGTAACCGTATGTTATGAGGCTACAAATTTTTAAAAGAGTGAATCCCACAATAATTTCTAATTTTTTTTTTTTTTGCAACCCATAACATATTATTCTCACAATGAATTTTGAACAGTCACATAAGCAAGCAGATCTTTCCGTTTACCCTGGGCCCATGTTCTCTATTGTTAACTATTTATGGCGGCTATGTTATGTTCATTTTGCTCTTTTATGGTAGGGATGTATGTGCTGCGAGGATCTTGTCTCCATCCCCCATATGGATAAAACTTTGGCAGAGCAAGCTAAAAAGCTGCTCATAGTGGGAGTGGATGCAAAATTCTTTGCAATTATGTGTATACCAACCATTGGATGCTTGCACACAGGATGAGCAGAATTGATGCTGCAAAGAGGGGAATATCTACAAAAAAAAGACAAACAAGAAAGCAACCTTAAATAATCCGGACTTCTGCATCAATGCCCACAGTTTTTGTTGGATTGTTACAATTATTTATTCGCGTGATGAGCCCATTCCTGGCGAAAGGAGAGGGAAAAGTGGCTGATTTTTTTCGAGAAGGTCCATAAGCAGCTAGTTACAGGATCACCAACTCTTTGATTCTGTAACCCCAGCCTTCTTTATTTTTGAAGAATGTGACACCTGATGGCCCATTTCACTTTCCTGTCAAAGAATCTCCTGCCTAATCATTCTTCTTTTATGAAGAAAAAAGATCATTCTTGGTTGCAAACCATTCTATGTTTTAATTCGTGACAAAACTCTGCTAGAACTTGAGTAAATGCATTAACTCTAGCCACCATCTCTTCAAAGTTGGCTATTACACCAGAGATCAGACTTTGTGCAACTCTTGAGAATATGGCAAGGAGAATTTGGTAGATTGTCTGTTTATAAGTATTTTGTGCAAATACTTGTCCTTCCTTTAGGTTCAAATCATTATCTAGGTTAAATTTGAAATTCAACCTTGTACAGGCTTTTAAAAAATAACTTGATTGACCTTTTGTTCAATCTTCTCACTGAAACCCTTCAATGGGAGATAGAAACAAATTACAGTTGTAGCTAGATAAAATTATGCAAGATTCACTGCAGAGGGAATGGAGTCACCAAGAATCAGAACCGAATGGTTTTCTTGATAACGATTTGTGTTTTATGTCCACCGGAACACACCATCTCCTCTATAAACCATTAGATCCCCATTTGTAACACCCCCAGCCAGTGGTGTTTGCTTCTTTTACTACGTGCAGGGAAAATAGGTGCAGGCTGAAACCAAACGTCACATGGCACTGCACCAAAAAAAGGTGTATGTCATTCGTAATTGCCAAGATTTACAGCATAAACGACCACCACGACCATTTCGCTGTTTCTTGCTTAAGCCAGAAAAATGCACAAAATGACTCCAGCAACTTCGACTCTCTGGAGATCTAATGTGCAGGTTGTAGTTTTTGGCTAAAAGGAATGGCTTCTAATGCAACAGCAAGAGATGTACTTTGCATAGAGTCTGTGAGGTTCAGAATGAGCTGAAAATGTTGGTAATTCGGCTGTTGAGCAAAGAATTTGGGCAGATTTGATCATGATATTTGGTTTGTTAAAGCCGTTAAATGACTTACTCTGATGTCATTAAGAACCCACTGATCTTTGATCGAATGCAAAATATTTTTTGAACTCCTAATTAAATTGTCTTGGTCATCTTGATCATTCAAATTGAAATATCAATAAAAAGCTGAAGTGAATTGCCACCACCGTGGTCGGTGAAGGGCGATGACCCTCGCCAATATTAGGGTAGGCAGCATCATCACCCGAACCCCTTTTTCTCTGCTTCTTCTCATCACTCTCTGGCTGGAAAACAAGGGTTGCAGCTGACCTCGCTCGATCATGGTGAGGGTCGCTGCACCTTGCGCTAATCCTGGCAACTGCCTCCTCCTCCCTCTCCTCCCCTAGGGTTTTTGTTGTTTGGTTCTTTTCATCATGTCAATGTTGATGTGGCAGTCCACATAGGTGTTTTTATACATGCTTTAACTCGATAATCAATATGAATAAAAATAATATTAATAATTTAGGGACATGATTAGCCAAAAAGTTCCAATCGACTTGATTATTATTCTGCAAAAGTTCAAAAAAAAAATAGCGTCTTTATTCCGATTGGATTGATGATTAAGACCTGAAGACATGTGGAAAGAATGTTGAACTGCGATGGGTGCCCTGCAGCTTCATAACTCACAAGACCAAATTATATATCTGAGGTGAACAAAATTCTGTAGAAAATGGAGCACCTCTTCTAGAGGAGCAACGTCAAAGATAAACAGGACCCAATTACTTTGAAATGATTGTGAAAAAGACAACATAAATAATTTGCAATGATTGTGAGCTGATGCAATTTTAGCACATCAATGCAGAAGCCCAGTTCCCAGCCAAACAGAGACGATCAGTTGTCCAGGGTGGGATTCTTATCAACATTGGAGACAGTGATGGGAAGGAGGGAGGGGGAGAATGACAATCTGTGCGCCACAAGAAAACACAGGAGGAGAAAAAAATAACATATTCTGATCCCTCTCCACCCACACACATTCTCAGCCCTTTAACGCTCCTTTTTAACAAAGCAACAGATGTGACCACACACTTGCCACGGAGAGAGAGGGAGAGGGAGCGCTGCAAAATTCATCATTACTAGAGACTCCTCTCACTCTCTTCAGTGTGGCAGAGGAACAAAAGAAGGATCTCTTCCTGGACACTCCTGTTTCCTTTTTCTAACATCTTTGCAACAATGGCAGTTAGAGGAAGTTTAGGGAGAATGAGACAGACAGAATTAGACATGACAGGGACCACTGACCTATGCTGGTTGTGCTCAATCATTAGTGGGATTTTGTTTTCCTTCCCATCTTAGTGATGTTTTCCTCTTTTGGCCACCTGATGATTCTCCAACAGGGAAGTTGTTCTCCACAAACAAGAACGGCCGTAGGTTAATGTCTTCCTTGACATGAAGAATGCGGGCTCTGTTCTTCTATAGTTGTGTAATCTGTGGGATCAAAAGCCTGATTTTGCAAAAAGCGCACAATCATATTCAAGCAACGTTTTTGGGCTGCAAATCGAACGGTAACCAGCTGAGTGGCAGGTGGGGTTGTCCTTCCATGTTAAACGCATCACATCTTATTCTATCTGAATTATATGATGATTAAAGGAAGCAAAAGCCCTTTTCCCGTTCTAAAATTAGCCTTTGGTAGGTAGAACGTGAATATCATTTCAAATCAATCGCATACAACCCATTTTTTAGGGGATGATTCCTCCATAAAATAATTAAGAACCGATACCATCCGGCATGCAGCATAAGAGGAAATATCAGAATGCATAAGAACAAAATGGGTAGAGAAGCTCTCTCGAACGAGATAATGCTTCGCACAAAGATTATATTACTGGCGTGAAGAAACCAAAGTTGTGAAGAGAACGAAAGCGTGAGGCACGTGCAAAGCCGAGAACGACGTCGAGTTGTCTTGAGTGAATCTTAAAAGAAAGAAAAAAGGCGGAGTTGACTTTGGGTCATTGGGTGCTTGAAAGCTTGAGGTCTGGAATTGCAGAACAAGGGCAACATCATGTCATGTCAAGCTCCAGCTCAGATGTAAAACTAATTTCACAAGAACGGTAGGGGATGGGCTGTTAGGAAAGAAAGGTCACAGTCAGTGTAGGACTAGTTACGTACAACATTCCGTGGGCGTTGGCTAAGGAATTGTATTCTTCATTCTTTTGTTTCTTTCTGTGCTGCTAAAGATGGAGCATCGCTGTACTTTGTTCTCGTTTCTATCTGAGAATAAAAGCACGTAAAAGAAAGCCGCATCGGGTGTGTAGCAAGACGAAGACGTCGTCTTTTTCCTAAGCCGGAAATGAATTCCTCTCGGCGTTTCCATTGTCATTTGGGAATACGGAGCTCTTCTTTGCCTTTGTTAAATGTCAATGAAGCTAGGCCGAAGTCAATTGTCTCCGGTGGGGCATTATAGTCGCCCGCCCGTCGCCCGCTCATTCCGACATCAATGGAAGACGGGCAAAATGGGGTGTGAATAGTGGTTCTGGAGAGGGGGTCTTTTGAAAGAACAGGGAGGGAAAAGCTCAACTTGGAGTGCTTTTCACTAAAAGAAAGGGAGCGGTTATTTCTGTCCTTGGCATAAACTTTTTTTAAATCAAGGAAAAGAGTGACATGCGAGGGTCATAACCTCACCATTTATCTTTCATGAGATTGATTTCATAAAAATCTTGAACTAGTATACATATTCATTATTTATTTCGAATTAATTTATGTATCATGAAAAATTACAGTTTATTACATAATGTCGTATTTACCCCAAGCTAATTTTCATGTCATAACTAATTTCAAATCTATATACTTGTGCTTATATTAACTCCAAACTAATTGTTATATCCTATTTATCCCAAACTGATTTCGTGCTACACAATATGCAAAAAAATTTAATTTTTTCTTGAGGTTTAAGTAGATTTGTCATGGAAGTACCAATTTTACGATGTTAATCCTTTTGTAATTGATTGTCTTGGAATTATTACAACTGTCCCCGCTTTTCACTTCTGTAGCACAAAAAACAAAGCCAAAAAAGGTTCCTCCTTTCCTCTTTACTGAGATTGGAGGAGAACTTGAAAAATAAGATTGCATGTCCTCTTGCTCAGGCTACCAATTCAGGTTACCCAAAACTAATTGTTTTCATATTTACCCCAAATAATTGTCAATTCCCATTTATCCCACATTAACGTTCAGGTTACAGAATCTGTTAAAATTTCTAATTTTTCCCCAAGGTTTTAGTAGATTTGTCAAGAAAGTACCAATTTGGTGATGTTAACCCTCTTTTGCATGATTGTCTTGGAATTATTACAACTTTCCCACTTTTGGCTGTCTGTAGCAAAAAAGACAACTAAAAAAGGTTGCTCCTTTCCTCTTTACTGAGGATGGAGGGAAACTTGAAAAAGAAGATTGCGTGTCTTGCTCAAGCTGCCAATTCAGGTTTGAGAACATCCTTTGCAAGTTGACGATAGAGAGTGTCGTTATTGTATTTATCCCTTTTCATATTTTTATTTTTATATTTTTTTGCAACTAGATGATAGATATTTTCAGGGACACATGGAATTCTGTGTCATTCAATGAATGGAAGTAGAGCCATCAATTCGACCAATGAGGTTAAAAGATGTTGCTGTTCTTGAAAGGATGGAGAATTAATTACTTCATATGTTAAAAGTCATCAAGAAAAATATCAAGTGCTATATGAAGTTTTCTCTTTTATCTGATGTAATAGCACTATGGTGATTTGATCCGATACCGCTTATTTAAATGTTACAAGCTACCCCAATAGCATATGCCGAATTGATTGGAATGTCTCTTGGCTTGGCATATATACATATTTCTTAATCTCACTTATAGGAACATAGGAATATTTGCATAGTATCTAGAAAGTATTTGATTAACCTTCCTCTCTTCTTTTTCAGTTTTATTGGCAATTGATTGGTCTCTCTCGTTGAGATGTGCCAAATGAATTGGTCACAAATGACCACCATAAACATGCAAAGACATCGCTATGAGATATTTATCATTGGCAATGGTCTCCAAATCACTAGCCTCAAGCACCAATTGATTTGCCAATATAGATCATACTCGCGTTGAAGTAAATAGTAAGAACTCTAAAATTGTAATAGGAGCACTAGAAAGGTTCCGTACATCTTGTGCAAGCTTTTAGAAAAACGCACAAATATCTTGTAGCCCGCAAATATTAACCTGAACAATAAATACACCATGAAATGACAGATGGGACTTCAACCTCATAAAATAGGAGTTATTCCCCAAACTTTTCTCACGTTCTCTCCCTTTACAATGTTTTCTTGTAAATGGTCCTCTCCCAACACTAAAAACACATATGATAAGCAAAAAAGCAAGTTGATGTGATATTTTATATTTGCAGACAGCATCTGAAAGCCCTCCATTTTATGTCCATTGCTTGGATACCCAAATTCTCTACTTTTCTCCTTCACAGTGACATGTCCGCGTTCATTAACTCCCTCCCTCTCTCCCCCTTCCTCTCTCCTACCTAAAACTACTATAAAAACCTTCAGAAACCTCATAGCATTGCATGGTCAATCAAGCCTCTACTGAACCCTAGCTCGTACCATTGTTCATCATCCTTCTCTCCATATTCTTTTTAACTTATCCACAGAAACCTAAGAGACCTCCCTTCTCTTATACTTACCTCAAATTCTTTCGCTGATGGAGAGGAACAATCAGCTGCAGCGCCAAGTTGCTCTCATGAGGCAATCCCTCTTTGATCAGGTTCATTAGATTCATTGTTTTGTTAAACGATGAAGGAGTTTGATTTCAAATAGATCTGCTCATAATAACCTTTCCTTTATTCTTGCATGTAATAGCCTCTTACCAATGACAAGTGAAAAGAAAATTGCAAAAAGGGTCGGCTGGTTTTTGTTGTTCATTATCGAAGATACAACTCTCACTTGCATATCAACAAATAAGCTTCTTGATCAGCAGTCCCTTCTAGTTTGGAGGAAAAAAAAAAAACTTTGCGCTTCTTTTAGTTTCACTTGTCTTTATACAAGTAGATCAGGAATTAATGCATATCCCGGTTCTTCAAAAATTCAGTGCAGTTAGATTTCTTCAGGTATACTGATATACTTGAAAATAAAAGTTTTCATTTCAATATTGACGAAATAAAACGTATACTTTGGCATCACAACCCAGGGATATCTTGATGAACAATTTGTTCAGTTGGAGGAGCTGCAAGACGATACCAACCCTAATTTTGTTGAGGAAGTCGTGACATTGTATTACCGTGATTCAGCTCGACTAATTGCCAGCATAGAGCAGGCATTGTGAGTATCAAGCCAACTTTATTTATTTATTTCGACTTCGTAGCTCAGTGTATGTTTTACATCTCCGAATTACTTATTCCTTCTTTGCCTTACTTCATTCAGGGACAAGAGCCCTCTTGATTTCAACAAGTTGGATAGCTACATGCATCAGTTTAAAGGAAGTAGCTCAAGGTATATACATACATACAACATACTGAATTTGTATAGCTACTGACCTTTCAATTTTTTAGCAAAAGTTCCATGAGAAAAGTCAATAAAAGCATATTATGTAGGAGAGGAATCGTAAGGTATATTCACAGCTTTCTAATTCTTCTTTTTCTTGTCTATTTATCGTGATTCGTTACAGCATTGGAGGCAGAAAAGTCAAAACCGAGTGTTCGCAGTTTAGGGAATACTGCAGGACGGCAAACGGAGAAGGGTAATCCACAATTCCATGAACAACACTAGAACTTCTTGAAATTTTTGCTTCATGGGGTGTTTGCTTATGTTCCGAGACATTTCATTAAATAGGCATACATGGTCAACTTATCACGAAATACTATATTTGTACTATTGAAACCGTATAAACTAGGGAGACTCTATAAATACCCATATTTGCATACGTACTAATGTTATCCAATTAATAGGTTTCTGTAATGATTTGTCGAAGATTGTGGTTTTTTTTTAACTCATTACCCAAAAAAAATCAGATGCATTAGGACTTTCCAGCAAGTGAAGAGGGAATATTCAACATTGAGGAAGAAACTTGAGGCCTACTTTCAGGTGCTTTTAACTAGCTTAATTTAATCTTATTTGTCTTTTCATCTATGAGAGAAACCAATGCTTCCAATTAAAGTTTCCTTAAAATACATAACTTTATGAATCTTATTCCACAGTTGGCAAGACAAGCAGGGCCCAGAGGTGCAGCTTCTCGCTCCACATAGAAAAAAAAAGAAGAGAGATTCTGCTCATAATAGCTCTTGCTAGGGACTTAGCTTTAGAAAAATAATCTGTCGAAAATAGAAAGCAAGGGCTCGTGAAGGCTGCAATATATTGAGAGTGAGGGAGTGCGTGGTGAGCTGGCGCCTGCTTGCACCAGAAAACTCAGAAGAAGATATAGGGTTTCTATGCTTTTCCAAGTTCTCAGGAGTGACTTTGTAATCTTAAGTTGAGTGACTTGTAATATATATATATATGAGAAAAAGATAGTAGCTCTTTATTGACTATATGATCACCCATCCAATATGTTTTCCTCGAACTGGGATTCAATTAATCCACAGGATGAATACGTACGAGCATGAACCAGTCGAGCTTTCTTGTGACTAAAAATGGTGAAGTCACAAACCGCGACTCGTTCCTCTCTTGGGGCAGGAGGGTGTCCTTATTGTCCAAAAGTAGAAACGGCTTTTGTCAATTATTGTTGTCTCGTGAGCGGTTAAACGATCGTGTCGATTGAACCTAGGAGACATCCATCCTTATATCCAAGTTCCGGGATGATTTTGCATGGAAAGAATTAGAGCGCGCATGGTAAAAATTTTGTTCCATAAATCAATTTCTAGCCATAAATCAATTTTTCTATTTCTATTCTCCGGACGAATTTCCAAGATAAAATAGCGTTTTTAATAATATAAAATTTCTATTTCCAGAATAAAAATTCATTTGACAATATTATAAATTTTTTCATTTCCAAGTGGCGACAATCGGAAACCGGTGGTGGCGATTGACAACCGACAATGGTGACCAACAATTGGAGGCGGCCAGTAGCGACCGGCGAGCAATGGTGGCCAGCGGGCAACGGCGACTGTTGGCGAGTGGGCAGTAGGCAGTGATCGGTGGACCACGACGAGCAACCGACGACTGATAGTCGAGTGGCAAATGAGTGACCGGTAAGTGATAACGAGAGTGAAGTAATAAAATAAGTTTTTGTTTCTCACTTTTATTCTAGAAATAGAGAAGTAAAAAATTTTAATTTTTTATTTCTATTCTAAATCTCTTTCTAGAGTAGAAATTTGTTTTAGAAATAGAAAAATGAAATTGCGAATTTTTATTCCAAACATATTCCTCGGAACAAAAAAAAAATAGACAAACAAAGAAGTAAAAATGATTCCATGCGCACCCTTAGCAACCAGCGCTTTAATGAAGAGAACACAAGCTAGTACGTTAGCATCTTACTCACTCGCGGACTCAAACGCGGACAGCATACGAAATGAACATCGAAGAAGCAGCTTCAACGATTTGGAGGTCTTCTACCTATATAAGGAAGTTCGTCGGGAACAACAACATTAAATAGGAAACTCATTCCGACGAAATTAAATTGCTGGAAATAGAAAAACCCAAACTCGATTTCCTTCTGAGGTTAGAGCAAGGTATATATATATAATCTTTCAGTTCACTATATATCTTGTGCTTTGAAAGTTGCAATTCGGTTGCATCGAAAGCGCAAAACAATATGAATCTATTCAGTAGAATCTTTGTACTCGTCGTTGACTCTATCGGACAAGCGATTCACAATTTGCATTCCTCGAATTAATCAGCATCTAGGCGATGCAAGACACCTTCCTCGCCACGTCCACAACCATAGCTATTAAAGAACCCCTTTCAATCTTAAAAAGTTGACAACATGAAAATTTGGCGTTCGGCCTATTGACGGGCTTTTGATTTGGGCCCAATTGGAGTCGGACGATCCCTTTTTCCTCCGTCCTTTTCCGGAGCCGCACCACGGAAAATTCTCGCCTCGAGTGGGCCTTTTGCGGCCCATGTTTCCAAATTTCAAATTGCGCATAGGCCATTTGATGGTTTTCATTGTGGCAACTGAGCTTCATTACTTCACACGGTTTCTTCACAACAAAAAACACGGGTCTTAGAAACAATGAAGCCATGAAGTAGTAGGAGGATTAGTAAACCGATCTTTAAGAAGGCAATTACATTTACGGTTCTTAGCTATCCAGTTCACCACTTTATTTGTTTCTCTCGAGTAATGGGCTAGACTTAGGTTTTCAGAATTGGTCATTTCTAATTTGCAGGTGTAGATAATAGCATTCTCCTCCCATGAACCCTTTTCTTGATCTGTCACTGCTGTTTATCACATTTAAGTTTTCCAACTTCAAACTTAAGTTGAGAGAAGCATTCTTCCTTAGATATTGGCATGCCTCTAATAAGGCTAAGGGTCTCGGTTTGGCTCGCTGAAGTTGCACAAACTCTCTTCACAAACCCCTCCACCTTCTTCCAATTTGGTCTCTACAGACAAGCGCTATGCTTCCTTCTAATATGTTGGCCTCGGACGAGCCATTTACATTCACCTTCAATTCGTTCGTTTCTGTTCGGTGGCTTCCAAACCGCAAGTGAAAACCTTTCTTTCCTCCTCAACTTTTTTTGTGCTCATGGGTTCCATTGCTCGAAGCCCAATGAAAATATTTTCCCATTTTTAAGTTAAGAAATTTACTTTCTTCACTTTAAATATGTATGTTTTCTTAGATCAATAATGATTTTCCGTTAAATGATTGTTTTTGGTAAACCAAACATGCAAAAGTCGAGAAAAATAATTCATAAAAAATTACTTTATTCAGATAAACACATTTTAAGGTGACAATGGCTAATGAATTTGTTAAAGTTTTGCTAGTTTGAATTGCATATTGGAACTTCTCTTATAGCTTTGGTGAGACTTAAATCTGGCCTGTTGACGGGTAGGCCCACGAGTGGCCCAAAGTGAGTTACCTATCTTTTCCTTTTTTTTTTTTTTGTTTTTTGGAAAGAAATCTATCGATTCACGCTTACATATCAAAACCATCATCACTTATAAAAACCTTTGATTTGCATTTATCTAAGCCAAAAAATACATTTACCCCCAACCCTATTCCCATATCTTTCCTCTCCCCCTCTCTCTCCACCCTTTGCCGCCATTGTCGCCATTTCGCCCGACATTACCTCTGGTGTCCCTTGCCATCAAGCCCCTCATCGCAACAACCCACCCTCTCTCTCCTCTCTCCCTATAGAGTTCAAGACTCACAGCTATGGGAAGTCACAAGCCGCAAAACCTCAACCCCACCAGGATCACACAAACCCAGCAAGCTCATGCGTCTTGGAAGACGGTAATCAAGAAGATCAACCCCCAATCTAGCGGCAATTTAATAAACAAATACCTTTGCTAAACTTACATTTTTTTAAATATCAAAGTAGATGCAATGATGTTATGTCTGTTGTGCATTCTCTTTTAATACTACTCGTACATTTATATAATCTTTATATAAGATCAATCATAAGTGTTCTCCTCATAAATTCAGTATAGATACTTGCCTAAACATGGTAGTTTTTTCTACCAATAGATTTGGACTTATCTAGTCATTAGTAGTATGTGATTATGACCACCCTTGTCCATCATACACCTCTCAACATGTCTGATTCTTGGAACAAGCATTTGGGTTCATTCTCGACAATTACCATTGACACTTCCACTGTTGCTTGAGATTATTTTTCTCTTCTTCTCTTCTCTCTCTCTTTTTTAAATTATCAAATTCGAAAATCAGTTGCATGAGAGAACAATCCCACTTAACGACAAGGATCTAGGAAGAGGTCGACGAACAACTCCCTCAAGAAGATCCCTTCTCCACCCCTCCCGAAAAGAAGAAAAGTCTTGGATAAAGACTCTTTTTAATATAAAAAATTGTGAGAGTGAAAAAGGAAAAAATTCAAATTTGCAAAAAATAAATAAATAAATTAGAGGACATTAATGAAAAGGACAGAACATGCAAGCAAAGGAGACGCACAGGCAGCGCTCCTCCCCTCGAGAATTTCCGGCATGTCCAAAATCCGCAGCCGGACCAAAATCTAAGAGGCGCTCGACTCTCTCTCTCTCTCTCTCTCTCTCTGTGTCGTATAAATACGAGGCTGTTGGTGATCCTCAGTGAGTTCAGTCGCTGACGAGAGCTGTTGTCGTCAAGTCGTCGACGAAAGCTCAGCTCCCTCTCTCTCTCTCTCTCTCTCTCTCTCTCGTGTCACTCCGCTTCTTCTGTACACGATAGAGCCGTTCGTTTCGTCTTCAGCTGGCGTCGCCGATTGGTTGGGGGCAGAGGGGATTCTCTGTTTTTACGGTGGAGGTGAGGAGGAGGAGGAGCCGAATTAGCCGATCCGATTGAGGTTCCTTTCAGTACTTCGCTCGGGGATCTGTACATTCCGAGATAAGTTTTTCGATTCGAATTTTAGTTCGTAGGCTGTTGTTAGTCTCTGGAGTTTGAGGTTTCTTGGATGAAGTAGGTAGGGGTTTCGGTTGGGAGAGGTGCGTGAGTTTTCGCGCCCTCTTCTCTTGTGGAAGACGGAATCGTCTTGACTGGTTTTTGGGGGTTTTGGCGGTTTTAGGGTTTAGGTTTCTGCTTAGAACGGAGAGGAGAGGATAGTGTTTGTGGATATCCATTCTTTATTCGTTCGAGTTTTTGATCTGCCCTAATCGGAACTTTGCTCTCTCTCCCTGATTTTTTTTTTTTTCCTGATCTTCGAACCTCAGACTTTGTAGTGAAATTCCTCTCTTCTAGGGTTTTCCTTGATTGAATTGAACCCCGGCCATGGCCTCGTATAGACCCTTTCCCCCACAATCCTCATTTGGTCCGCCACCAAGCCAAAATCCACTTCCGCCTCCGCCGCCACCGCCGCCAATTTCCCAGCCGCAGGCAGGTGCGCAGTATTCACAGAATTGGGGTTACAGTGGTGGTGGAGGTGGTGGTGACGTGCCTATGCCATCAGCTGGTACCGCTGCATTCCCTCAAAACTACAGCCAAATTCACCCGAATTCTAATTATCCCCACCAACCTTACAATCCTTCAAGACCTCAACACCCCCCTCCTCCCCATTATCCATACCAGCCACCTCCACCGCCTCCACCACCAGATTCTTCATATCCTCCGCCCCCACCACCACCACCTCCACAGAATTCAGCGGGCTTACAGCCTCCTTCACAACCACAACAGCCTCCTATGTATTACCCATCATCTTCGCAATACACTCAGTACAATCCTGCATCAATGCAGTCATTGCAGTTACCACCGCCTCCTCCTCCCCCATCATCTCCTCCTAGTTCTGCAATTCCACCACCACCCCCAGTTCGCCACCTCCTCCTCCTCCTCCTCTGAGTAAAGAAAGTGTAGGCTCTGATAGGAAATCCCTTGAGCGTGATAAAGGTGCTTTGAGAGAACGTGAACCCAGTAAATATGATCGTGGTTTTTCCGTTAAACCGCATAAACTCCCTGCCCCAATGGTCAAAAAACCGAATGGGAATTCAGGGGAGGGTGGAGACTGAAGAAGAGAGGAGGTTGAGAAAGAAGAAGGAGTATGAGAAGCAAAAACAGGAGGAGAAGCACAGGCAGCAGATGAAGGAGTCACAAAATTCAATATTACAGAAGACCCATATGTTGTCTTCCGGGAAGGGACACGGGTCAATTGTCGGTTCTAGAATGGGGGATAGGAAGTCAACACCATTCTTGACGGGTGAGAGGACTGAGAATAGGTTGAAGAAGCCAACCACATTTTTGTGCAAGTTGAAGTAAGTGTTTTAGTGTATAAATTTTTTTCAGCCTGTGTTTCTTGCTAACATAATGCTGGCTGCACATGTGGAGACTTTCCTTATTGCCTAACATTTGTAATCCCATAAACTTGGCTTTTGAAGAAGCAGAAAAACATTGGCAAGAAGCAAGCTTGCTGTTACGACTGCATGTCCTACTATGAGATCTGATGTTATTTGGATAAATATGAATGTATCTTTTGCAGAATGTTGACTTGGTAATTTATACTATATATAGGCAGACTTTTTATGAATATATGAAGTATTAAATCATAAGGTTTGTTTTGATTTCTGAGGCCATAATCCATATTCTGGATTTTCTTTTTGTTTGGATTAGTAATATATACTTTATGCCTTTTCAAGTTTACGGAATGACAAAGACTGATATTGTTCTGCAGATTCTGGCTGAAAATTTCTCTTGTAATTTGTTGGATTCAATAGTTTCATCTGAACAGTTCGATCACTGTAGATAAGGGCCGACAATCTATTGATTGCCTAATGATGACAAATGGTATCTTGAACTTACCCTTGATTTGCTTCCTGTTTTTTGAAGATTTCGAAATGAGCTGCCAGACCCAAGTGCTCAACCAAAACTTATGGCTTTCAAGAAAGACAAGGATCGGTATGTAACATCATTGTGCTGCAGAATTCAATTTTTCCTTGGGTGCATGTATGTGTAATGTTGCCTTTATTTCACTAAGCTGATTACACCTGCTCTTTCAAGAGTGTTGCATGTCTCATGATGTGCGGTATAGTTGAATTTGGGAAATTAGTAGGAAAGTGGGGAAAGAATTACAGAAAGAGCAGTCATTTGTTGAGGCTTTATAAACAATTAAAAGTGGTATAGAAGTGCAAAAAGTTGCAGTTATGCAGTGATTTCTAAAATATCGCTCCATCAAGATTTGTTACAGCAGTTGGACGGTCAAGATAATAACAGGAGGCTGAAATTTAACTTTTGGATCATTATCATTTCAGTTTATTAAGTACGGAAAAAAAAAACTGGAGCTTTACAAGATACATGATCTCATTTGAAGATAAACCCTGCTATGTTTTCCTTTTTGCAGCTTTTCTAAATACACTATCACATCTCTGGAGAAAAGTTGGAAGCCTGAACTTCATGTTGAGCCTGATCTTGGCATTCCTCTCGACCTGCTGGACCTGAATATATACAAGTATTTTCCCAGCCACACTAATCTCTTAAATGGTGTCAATTGTCTTGTTTCACAAGTCATCTGATTTCGTTTTCTTTTTCAATAGTCCTCCAAGTATTCGCAAACCCCTTGATCCAGAGGATGAAGAATTACTGCGTGATGATGATGTGGTGACACCAATAAAGAAGGATGGGATAAGAAGGAAAGAACGACCTACTGATAAAGGTGTTTCTTGGCTAGTTAAAACACAGTACATATCTCCTCTCAGTTTGGATTCGGCAAAACAGGTGGATGGCCTTACTGATATGAACCTTTTTTCAGTAAATATTTGCTTGGTTTAGTATTTATTAATTGCATTGGAATTGCAGTCTTTAACTGAGAAACAAGCGAAAGAATTGCGTGAAATGAAGGGAGGTCGCAACATTTTGGAGAATCTCAATGACAGGTTTTCTCTTCTGATCATTTATCAGGAAATATCCTTATTGTGGGCTTGTTTGTCATTTTCTTTTTGCTAAAGGAGCAATGTAATTCCAGGGAAAGACGAATTAAGGAAATCGAGGCATCTTTTGAGGCAGCTAAGTCAGCCCCTGTTCATGCAACCAATAAGAACTTATATCCAGTTGAAGTTCTGCCTCTTTTACCCGATTTTGATCGGTATGTACTCAATCTATGTTTGTATTATGGCTCATAAGAAGGAATCAGTCTTGATAGCTTCTCTTGCATGAGACTTGATCTGCTGTGGAAAACTTGTTTTTTCCTTAATTCATCATCTGATGTGTATGCATGTACTGATTTGTTGAACATAAGGAGTTGCTTTTTATTGGATGTAAAATGGGTTGATCTAGAATTGTCTGAACCGAACATCAAACGTTTTTGGCCACTGGTAAGTAATCTGTAAGTAGGGACATGTTGATGTCAGTTCATTGACTAGGCATTAGCAGAGACTGCTTGGATCAAGATTTTCACTGGAGGCATCATATGATTACTACCAGTTCACAATGAAAAATGTGCTGATAGGCTCTAATCTTTTTTCTAGCTGATTTCATATTACAGGAGAGTGATGATGACCATTTAGCATTGTCTATTATACTTGATGCAGGTACGATGATCAATTTATCCTCGCATCATTTGATAATGATCCCACAGCTGATTCAGAAACCTACAGTAAGTTGGAACAATCTGCCCGTGATGAGTATGAAGCAAAGGTGAGTTGTAGGTCCTCTTGCACTAATGGTCAGGAATAGTTCGGTTTAGTAGATGGTGTTATGGGAAAAAGGTTTTAGAATATTTTTCAGTTAATATGTTGCTTGAAGTATTTTGCTACAAGAAAAAACATGTTAAAACGTGATGATTACAGGGTAACTACTCTGCTGTTTTCCTTTAGTCTTTCATTTCGGGTCTCCTGGGAGGTGTAGCCCTTCTACCTGAGCTTTGTATTTTTTATTTTTTTAAATGGTGTGCAAATATCCAATTACTTTAAGGAGTAAGGAACATATCATCATGTCCATTTCAGGCTATTATGAAAAGTTATGAGGCCATAGGCTCCGATCCATCAAAACCGGAGAAATTCTTAGCCTACATGGTCCCTTCTGCAGATGAGGTATACTCGCATAATTGATTCTGTTCCTGGCGATTGGTAAATACCATTTAACTGTGGTAGATGTTTACGCTAGTCACAATGAGTGGTCTTTTTTACTTTTTGATGGCAGATATCAAAGGATATGTATGATGAGGACGAAGAAATTGGCTACTCTTGGCTTCGGGAATACCACTGGGATTTTGTACGTGACATAACCCATCTGTAATGCCTGATGGTACATCTTGGAATATCTGTTGTTAAACATACAATCTCCCACCTTGTATGCAACAGGTTCGAGGTGGCAATGATGCAGAGGAGCCCAGCACATACCTAATGTCATTTGATGAGGGTGAAGCACGCTATGTGGTAAATATCGGCATGCTTTTTCTTTGGTTTTTAGGATGTAGACCATATTTTAGTTGCTTCATTTATTGTTGTTGCCATTCAGCCTCTTCCCAGAAAGCTGAATTTGAGGAAAAAGAGAGCAGAGGGAAGATCCAGTGATGAAGTCGAACATTTTGCAAGACCTGCCAGTGTTACCGTGAGGCGCAGACCAACACCTGCTACTATCGAGTTGAAAGAACCAGGGGTATAGCCACAAGTGATTTTCATGCTGCCGATTTTTTGATGTTTGATTTTCGGTAACATGGTCCTGGTCCGGTGTCCTACAGGTCTACTTGAATTCAAAGAGGAGTGCTTCTACTTCTAACTTAGGGGCTTTGGAAGATGATGAAGACGATCTTGGATCACCTGAGAGGATCACTCGAGACGAGCATATGGAACGATCTAGCGGGGCAGAAGATGACATGTCTGAGTGAGCAGTTTGGCTGGTGGAAGTAACGGGCCAGTGTTCAAATGTGCAGTTTTAGCACCCTGCTCTATACAGAGTTTGTACTGAGGTTGCTTTTTCATTAAGATAGGTTTTTCCTTCATTACCATACTGCTAGAGGGAAGCTGTGCAAAAGGATAAAAGATACAATAATGTTATGTTGCAATTGTAGTTAGCAAATGCCAATCTTCATAGTGGCAAATGGGCCCCTTTCATCTTCATTTTTCAGTGCTCCATTTATTTTTGGCGAGAATCGATGGCCTGTCCAGAGTTTCAAGTCTTTCTATGCCCCTTCTATGTGAAGCCAAGTCACTTCTTGCACAGTCAGAGGAAGTGTTGCTAAAAATCAGTCACTGCAGATAATTAACACCAGATAAAATACCGGAGGTCTCGTCAATGGTCATAATCTCGAGCTGAGTCTGAATGAGTATGCATTGAGGGTCTGACTCGAGCAGTGTACCTGTTTTTTTTTTTTTTTGCCCTGACGGGTACAAGACTTAAAGGTACTTGTTTTGACAAACTTTTACACCATCCATGAAAAATGAAAAATTGGTAGGATCTGCTAGCTTCATGGACCGGACTTAATCCACAACATCAAGAGGCATTCGCACGTATGATCAACTCACGTGATTATAGCGATCGTTTGGGGTGGGGGAGTAATTTGCTCTTAAGATTGAGATCAGCTCATTTTCTTACCCAAAGTCCGATCTGAGCCAGGCCTTGAGTCCTCGGGATTCCTTCACCTTACGGCCCATGAGTGAGCTACAACTCTAGCAGTTCTTTTTCTTATTTAAGTTTTTCCCATTTGTGTACTATATAGGTAATCGTAGAGCCTGTAAGAAGGGAGTGGCCAAACTTGGGACTTTTTAACTCCAGATGGTAAATTTCCGGTATTCCAACCGCTGAAATCACCATAAGAGAACACCTGATGCATCTGAAAGATTCAAGATATCTAACTAGAGGTTAAAGCTATTGTCCAATATTACAAATGACGCTCATCATTTGGGGAATAAATGAGAACGAAAATCAAATAACTACACATACTAATAAAAAGAATGTGTGATTGATTATTTACATTTCTTGCCAATTATCGATAAAGGGGTGTGTATCTAGTTGTTGGAAAAATTTAGTAAAATTGACGGCCAGCATCAAACTCCCAGAAACTAAGTTGTTGCGAGTGATGACCTGTTGACAGTCAAAACACAGACAGAACGGGGAGTTAAAAACCTGATGAAGCAATATCACTAATACCAATGTCTGACTAGACAAGTGGGTGAAAAGACAGACCATGCTTGCCAACATCTGACGGCTTGTAGTCGCACAGCTCTCTTTGGATCATCAAGTGCCCTTGATACAGCTTGCAATACCTTGATCAAACAGACACAATGTCAGATGAATATGTAAATAGACTCATTGGAGGGGGACATACACAAGAAGCAATCATAATTTACCTGTGTTCTCAAGGGGTAAATCCTAGAATAAGGCAGCATTGACATGGCAACAAGACATTGAAGTGCCGTCTCTCGAACAAGCTACACGTACAGTATATATATAGGAGTTACACGTAGCACAAGGTGAGTAAAGAACACCAGATGCTTTAACCTAGTTACTAATGCGTAGGAAAATAGAGCAGTACAGACAAAGGTGTCCATGTGCACAAGCACAAGCCTTTTCCATTGTGACAGTTTCTGATCCCAAGCGGGTGATCTCACTTCACAAGAAGTAAAAATAAAGTATTTGCACCAATACAGAGAATGATGTTGAACGCAGTACAAATGACAATGCAATTACCTAAGAGCCAAAGATTACAACAGAGAAGTGTCACAGCGGTTGCTAAATCAATGTTCAGTCTTCCAAGCATCACCACTAGCTGAAACTGTCTATACCAAGAATTCAACGACACACATATCCATGTCTGGAGACTACAACTGGATTATAGTTAGTTCCATGGTCTCCCTGGATACTGGAATTACTTTTTTTTTAACTTGATTTTCAGCGACTGAATTTACTTTCTGTGTATGAGCTTATAACCACTTATGTTATGTCTTCACCAATCTATGAAACCTGTCCTGGTCTATTAGTAGACTAAAGTCTTCCCTCTGTTTTACTAATCACGTTTTGGTTGAGAGAGAGAATAGTGATACTTGAAGGTATGGCCGCTGCCTGATCTGCCCCTACTGTCCAGGATGACCCCCAGACTCCAAAGCCTTTCGCTTTATTACTTTAGAAACACCCATGGCTAAGGAGGAATAAAATGTTCAAAGATTAGTAAGAAGTGACCTCACCCATCCCCTCCCCCCCCCCAACTGTCAAATGCAATTAAAAGAGAGTGCAGATGCATGCCCAGAGTACAGGCGGTGGAGCTGATTTATTAACACATGCAAGGCAAGCAGAGCCATAGCGTTATCATCTGGCAATCACTAACTTTGAAGTAGAAAAGAGAATCTAGGAAGGGTAATGGAACATGTTGAAACCTTTGCCCATCGCTGGGAGTCATCTTGACTGAAAGACAATAAGAAAACAGGATCTAATGGGCCTAAAGCAAAATCCAGCATAAATATTTCCAACTTTGGAAAAGAATCACATACCATCATATGGGGATAGCTAACCACCCTGGTGAGGCAATTATTAATGATATATGCATTCTCAATGACATCCTCCTGGCCTGCAATGCAAAAGTTTAAAATTTCTATCTTAGGCAATATTTTAGCAGCTAGTAACACAAAAGACAGGATTATCCTTGTTCTGAACTGCTGCCCATAACCAACCCTCATCCGCATCAAGATGATCCATACGTGACAATTTATTCTTTTCTTTTTTTATTTCATCTCAAAGTTGGCTTCAGCGATCAAATGCAGAAGCACAAAAAGAAAAGACATCTCTAGTCTGTCATAGCTGTTTAATAGCATCTGTAGCATCAAAATCTTCTGCCAGTGCCCTTGCTCACGGTGCCATTAAAATCTGTGTCACTCACGTAGTAGCTATGCAAATCACCTATCTTAATGGATACCACGGAATCCATCCATTTCTCCTCATTGCAAAAACCTAGAAATGGATATGTAACAACCGGGGACACAATCCAAATTAAGTCACTCAACTTTGATTTTTTGCTTTCCATTTTTCCTTTAGGTTGTGTTAGGGAATGGAGTCAGGAGGCCGAAGAAATGATTTGAGATATTGGAGGATAAACTATGAACAGGGAGACATCTCGACAAAAAACAGCATCATGATCCATGAATTTAAACTATGTTTCACCACCAAAGGAAAAGGCTATAGCAACAGGCTCGCATAAATAAAATCAATAATCTGGCATGTACAGGAACTATTCTGCCAAAGTATTAATACTAAAAATATACGAGGACAATCTACAAAATCATTGAAGTAAAAGCATCACTTTGCAACACTCTTCCACCAACCATTCCAGATGAACGTGATGGGTGAAGCTATTCTTCTACTCAGAGTAATCATGAAATCCAAAGAAGTAAGTACTTAGCCATACCAGTCACTGAAATCTAGATAAATATATGAACGGTCATATATGAATCAGTATAAAATCCAGAAAGTGAACAAGTTTCCTGATCAACAATATTCATCCTGTGATACATATACAGAATATTGAATATGACATTCAAATTACTATCAACCTTTTGTCTACACATATTTCCCATTAGTTATATGCCCATAGAAGGCATTGGAAATCAGGACTTCCTCTCTTTGCAATTCCCAGAGTATGAAGGAGCAAGAGAGAGAACACTGTCAGTACTCTTAATAAATAGACAGATTAGCTTTCACTTACAGCTTTTGTCTGTCAATATTCCAGATAGAAGCAGCAGAAGACTGTACATCGTATCTTTGCCCAGATTATCCTTGCTAAACATCAGTAAGGCATCTAGAAGGACTGGAGTGAGCTACCAAAGGGAGAAAAGTATTTCTTGCTTCAGATTGTGTTTTCTAATAGTATCAGCATTGAAATAACTATTGTATGTATAAATCTCATAAGAAATAACTAGAGTTCTGAGGTTCTTGATGTAAACCTTTTTTGCTTCTCCCAGGACAGCAACTAGGGGAGTTTCGGACATTATATATGCCAGAGCCCGACAAAGTACAGATCTGTATTAGGAAAATGTTTCACTTTCAGCATATGATTACCGTAGACTGTCTCAATATAAAGAGTGCCTCAGCCAGTTTAATCAAATGAATTGACATAATGATAAAGGCAAGACCATGATAAAAGTCAGAAATATATTATGCATCGCAACAAAATCAGCTATAGGATGAGGTAATATGAATAGTGACATGACAGCAGTCCTGTAGCTATTCAATGATGCTTGATACACATTTCACAGGGACCTGAAAGAGCATCCTGCATGCACAAAGGGTAGGAGGCTCCGCTACTTGTTCAGAAAACATAAGGCAGGTGACATGGCTCGAATAAGTACATATTGAGCCACAGATCTCTCCAGAATAATACAGACATGGTGAAAACAAGGCCACATTATGGTCATCTGTAACTTCAAGCTTTTTCATGCATATAGGCCTTGGAAGATTTGTGAACCTTGTCTAACTAGAAGCTATGGCACTGAAAGAAAGCACATGGAAGGGCCTCTGCCATTTAGATAATGATGGAGGGGTACCAGAGGAATTACAAAAATGAGAATAGTGAAGGAGGAATTGAGAAGAGAAATCAAACCTTTTGAACAATGAATCAGATTTAATGATCAATCCTTGAAGTATGGGCATCATAGTCAAGAAAAACCGTTGCTTGTAGAGAGGTCGTATATTTGCATGGTATCTTCGACTTAGACAAACTTCTGAATCACTCATCATGATATGAAATGCATCTGCCACATAGGTCATGACAGAAGAAGATAAATCCTGCTCACAATTTTCCTGTCCAGAATTCTCTCTCAAGTGCCTCCCATCTTTGGATGAAAAACACTCTAGAAGTATCATAACAATATCTCTAACCTTTTCATGACCACGCATCAGCAAACCTTTTCCTATCCATGCTAATCCAACAATGGCATTGACTTGAAGCTGTCTATTGTTAAAAGCACCAAGACACAAATCCGTTAAAGTCATTGTGCTTTTATCCCTATACCCATAGAGATTCCTAAAGCACTATCTGCATGGCTAATTCTCATGTTGAAAATTATATCCATTGCCTCTTCCAGAGGACAATCATCCAAAGTACTTTGGCCATTGGATTTTGAACTGAATTTGTTCACCAAAGAACCCAGTGCCTGTGCTGATGAAACATGCCCCCTGAGGAGCATTTCCATGAATAGCCATAGTGTAGCTCTCACATCAGGAAGGTGAGTCTGGGGATGTATTGCCATTATTACAGATGAAAATAATGAGAGAACCCATCTGTCTCTAATAGATAGCTTTAGCTTGTGAGAGATATCCAACCCTCTCGTTTCAATGGGATTGACAGCAGATTCATTCCATGAAAAGAAATGGCATGATGAAACAACTGCATAAGCCTTCTGGACAATTACATTCTGGCTTGTCTCTGAGCAATTTGAAACGGCAAACTTCATAGATTTCATGGTTGCCTCAAAAATATCCTATACAAATGCAGCAGATTAGTCTCCATTTTGCAACAAAAATTTCTCAAAACCTGCGTACAGCAGCCGCAGTTGACAGTCTGGCATTCCAAAGATACTTGCAGATGATTTTGCTTTGATAACTTTTCAAGAAAACAAGCCAAAGGGAATAAGATTGCAGATTAAGAAAACAATATACAACTTACCTTTTCTTCCGTCCTTGTACTGAAATGCTTGCAGCATTCTATTTGGTTCCATACATTGATCACAAAGAGCTTAAGAACTTCATCAAAACCTTCTGAGTTGTTTATCCTGAAATCAATAGATTGTGGACATCAGAAAGTAATTAGGTGTTAAAGGAAAGAGGTGACTAAAGCCATGCTCGGATCACAGTTCGTTTCATTGAAGCAGGATAAAGTAACGTATAAGTATCAATCACCAAAAAATCAATTTGTACAAGGGAACCGTAATTTTATCCAAGGGAAGTAAGAGTAGAAGAGCAGGAGGCAATAGACAGATAGTCTGATCCATTCAAAGGGAGTAGGAATATTTTACAGCACTAGAAACTTTTAAAAGGGACAGGAATTCTAACAGATAGAAGAACTTCATTGAGTAGCATATGTAAGAGTACGGTGTGTACCATGGAAGGACCTTATTGGTGTAGCATTCCAAAACCTGAACTGTGTTTTCAGCTGGCCCCATGTCTCCATTGACCTAACCAAGCATAATGTTCAATTAACTTAAAGTTTACTTGGTAGGCGGGCATTCAACCATCAAGTGGAAGATAAAAACAACAGTAAAGAGAGACGCCTCTTTAGTTGCAAGTGTATTTGAATACATTAGACTTTTCCAGATGCTCGCCAAATGACTATGACTATTAGCAGAAAACCACAATCTACAGCAGTCCATGTTCCTAGCATTGACAACTGCCAAATCACTAGACACATATCCATTCCTTCAAAGAAGATACTTCAAGACCTTTATTCAAGAATCGTCTGTACTAAATGATAATCAGATGAATACTCACAAAAAGATTCGATAAATTAGTGAATATGGCTTCTTCTAGTCTTGGAACAACTTTTAGCATATAGTTTCTTCCACTCATGCCAACCTCGGAAATGGCCTCCAGTTTGCGAGAGAAAGGTATCACACATTCAGCTGCAGTCAATAATGAACCAATCTTCTCAACAACAACCATATAAGATATCTCTTTCTTGGACTCATGGTATTTTTCTATGAATGAGCCAACACTGACAAGTGCCTTCAAAGCCAAGTTCCATGAAAGAGTGCTCTGGAAATTCTCAGTGATAATTGAGAGGAGTGCTGCCAAAATGTACTCCAATAAGGACTCTGGTATGGGTAGAAAACTTCCAGGAAATGTGGCCAAAATTTGCAAGCCTTTAACTGCACAAACCATTGGAATTAGAGAAGACACAAAGTGAAAATAATAAACGGAGTCCTTTTTTTAAAGAAATATATTCATTAATAGAGAAAGCTGTTCATGTACATCAGGAACATACAAAAAGAGGAAAAATAATTGATAAGACAAGACTACTTCATAAAAGTCAAAAACTCAAAGTCCATCAATACCTAAAATCAGCAAGAAGGGCGACCAAAGAAGATTCAAATCGATCCCTCTTGAAAGGGCAACGATAGGGAAAATAATAAACCATGACTGACAATACCCTTGTATGCTCACACCGGATATGCCAACTCTGTTCTGGACTACTTACCTCAGTCATAAGAATAGGAAATAGAAAAAATCAGAAATCAGAATTCTCTGGCAGATAGAAGCTGTACAAACTTCCATAAAATCGAGTCAATCCATCATAAGGATCAAGAGTATCCCACATTACAAAGTCAATGCCAGGTTATTGCTTTATCAGACAAATATCTAGATGATTAAAAAATCCTTTATGATCCATGATAGCAAGATTTAAAGAAATTTATTTTCATGCCATCAAATATTTGTAAAAGGTAATTTTTTGTTTCGAATCAGAAGATTGGCTTCGCTGCCCAAAAAGCATCGAAACTTCACCAAAACTTAGACAGAAGAAAGATGTCAATTTTCTCATATGGCAGAAAGACCAAGAAAATTAAGACCGAGAAAATTCTAACAGAGAGGCTATTGACGACAGTGCTGACTAAAGCATTTACCTCCAAGGATGACAACTGCTATGGATGTCTCATTGCCCCTCCCCACGTTAGAAATAAAAGCTGTAGCTAGTGAAGCTGAAAAACTCTCGAGCATGCAGCAAAATGTTTCTTGTGCTGGAAAAGATGCAACTTGTGCATAACCCACTGTCAAGTCTCTGCATGCCTCAAGAAGTATGACACTGAGGTAAAGAGCTCCAAAATTAAGTGTTCCGGAAACTGCATGCTCGCCACTAGGAGACATATTTTCGGATGGCTTGACGATTGAAAGCCCCAGAGTATTCATCAGACAGGGAAAGAAACTTTCGAATATCTGATTGCATGAGGAAAGAGTACTTCTTGCAGCAGTAGCCAGGATGCAACCAACTCCATGTATTTTCTGCTTACTTTGCAAGGAAATATTACTGAAGCTCTTGTAGCTATTGATGTTGTTAAAAATCAGATTTATTTCTTCATCATTAACAATCAAATCTAAGAATAAGACACTGTTTTGCATGACAAGCTTCTCCAGAACTGTTAAAGCCTCTTTTGCAATTTCATCATCTGAAAATCCAATGCCATCAACAGATTCAGAGTCAAAGCATAAAACAGGCTCTTGAGATGAAGAAAAGACAATGTTTCTCAATGATGACCAGATTGCCACAGCATGCTTTTCCATTCTGGCTGTACCATACTTTAACGTACAATGGCTGAGATACTTTAAAGAATCAATCTGCAAGCAAATGCAGTTCAAATTTTACATGGTGACCATAATAGATACTAAGAAAATGGGCACAATCGTCAAATGGCTCCATTGCTGAGAAATTGTGATAACAAGAACAAGAGATTCTAACCTTTGCCAGGGGAAGAGAAGAAGAAAGTTTTTCGAGCAGCAATGGTATTGCAAATGGCTCAAAAAGTGGTGTAGAAGTGAATGCAAACTGCATAGTAAAACAAAGTTAATAAAGATGTTAGAGAACATACCAAACATACAAGGGTAGGAGAAGCTTAATTAATTCACCGCAACACTAACAGATTATATGCCACTTTCTGAAAAGCTGCATAGGTTCTGATACCTAATGTGGTTCAAGTGCTCTAAGCAAGACTCAACTAGTTTTAAGGATACATAGCACGTGTCAAAGATTGACCTTTAACTTCATTTAAAGCCAAATCTTTTCTCTCCACCATATGCTTCATCTATTCAATTTTGCCAAGCAATGGGGGGATGTATGCTTGCAACTAAATGTCACCGTAGTTTGTCACAATTTGATCATAATCTGCAAAGCTTACTCGAATCCTCTATTCACACGGTAGAAATGAGCAACAAGATAGATATCTTATGTTCTAACAGAAAAAAGACCTTTCCCATTTATATTCTCAAGATCTCAACAGCAAGATATCATTGTTCTCACAAGTCTCATGAGTTCTCTGCATTGGTTGTACGCCTTTAGTTACGATAGGATATGATAAAGTCTATAACTGACAGAGCATGTGGTCATTTCTACTGTGCTTCATTAAATGCATTATACTGAAATTTTATAAAATTAATCTGAATCTATTGACCTTCTCTTTAGAGTATATCAAATCTCACACTAGATTAAGTAGTAAATTTTCCATAACTTCACATGATTTGTATGATTCACTAATTGTCAAGTTCACTGGAATTCAAACATATGTGAATTGTGATGCCCTGGAAAAGCTCAATGTCATCAAAAAGTCACAAAGATGCATTTAAAATCTGCAAATACAATTACATGCTTTCTATTCATAACCCAAAATCCAGACACCTGCAGAGTTTGATCAAGATGCCTCCTAATTTCACAATATGTCTCTGTGAAACTGCAGCATCATGCCATTAAAAGTAAGTCTATAAATACTTTAGTCATGTCTACTCATTGAATGACCATGGTCCAAAAATAAAAAATCCTCTGGTAATACCATGGGCTCATCCAACTTTCATAGTATCATTTATTTTAATTAAGAATCTCGAAGCTACTCAGTATTCGATGCATGACCATTTTCATTGACACTGATATCAACCAAAAGCAAGATATAGCTAGTAATAAAGCTTTCAAAGGTGCTCAAAATACTACCTCAACCACGACAATTACTTTTTCCAGTCCACAAACTTATATTTTAAAGAGTTTTATAAATTTGCGTAGGCATTTGCATTTGAAAAACTATATACACAGATCATGCAAATTAGAACTTCAACTGATTGCCTTTTTGTGATAGTATGTAGTGCATCCTAACATGGTTTTTCTCTCTTTACAAATATTAGAACGACATTGAGCAGCAGCTCCTCTTTATCGAAATTTTTATGGACACATTTCTCATCAAAGAGCTTTACAATGGCATATGGCAACACTGCCCTGCCATGCTGGAACCGCAACTAGTGCCACATTGTAATTTAAAGCCCAATGCTGAGCATCTGATGGAAATCATTCTTAAGAAAATGAACATCCCAAATTTGATGAGAATTTAAATGAAGAATTGAATAGTGTGGCCATAAATTCAAGAAAAACAACATAAAAACAGGTAAAAATATAAGGAAATCATCATGGTCATAATTCCCCTACTGAATAAACCGTAAGGTGCACAGAGTCTCAAAGACTAAATAACCTGGTCACTAGCAACTCATAGGCACAGTAAACAGACTCTAAGGCGGCTATACATGAAAATGAGTAATAATCAACTAGCAGATGAGTAGAAGGTTTCATAGTAGTGTTTATAACGTCTCTAGTTATGCTTCCAGGTTTTTGTCTTCATGTTTAACTACTCAATCAGCTAATTGTGCAAAGCTGAGAATCAGAGAGATTAGAGAAGGGACACATACTAACAATTTCAAGACCAAATTAAACATGGTCAATACCAATGTTGTCAGGCCCAAATAACTTTTGACTTGAATTTGCTCAGAATTTTAAGATTCTCCCAAGCATCTAAGGCATGAGATCATTGGTTCCAGCAAAGCAATGGAATGCAGGATTGCCATAATGCCATCAATATACATTAAAGGCGCTACCTGGTCATTACTGCATGTGTGTGTACACAGAGAGAGAGAGAGAGAGAGAGAGAGAGAGGAGATAACTCATAGCTCTACTAGCAATGACTCATTATAGCACTGATAGAATCTTGAAACAAATTGAATTTCACATTTATGGAATGGCAGAAAAGTCTCTATGCAATCTAGTGCGTACCATTAATGCCCGGGAGAGCTCATCCCTCGTGACATCTGCATCCTCGCCTTTAGTCTGGATTTGTGAAAAAGAAAGAAGAATCTATGCATCAGCTAAGTAGCATGCAAATTGCTTTGAAATAGTGTATTTAGTTCACAATTTTAGAAAGAGTCTAACAGCAAACCAGAATGCAATGCATTAAATGTTAACACAGACTAAAAGTTGCTTTCCCTCTTAAGAACAATGTCGGCATGTTATTCATGTGGTATCCCCATGGGACAATGGTATAGAGAACATAAAACAGCTAGCATACTCATGCTCCTTTTAAAAATTGTTAAATGAAAACATATCAGATAAATGCAGAACCAGGACTTAAGGTTTTGGCTGTTGGTCAATTAAGGACTTAAAGGTTTTATAAAAGTCAATTGAGGATTTAAGGTCTTGAAAAAGCCCCAATTAGCTCTCAAGCTCACTGTCAGTGGAATTCAGGCATCCATGTAGCTCCCACATAAAATTTGGTCATTTGCCACGTGTTAATTCTGATGCCTAAATTCCACCAAAGTCCAACCCGAGACCTGATTGTGGCCTTTTTCAATACCTTGAGTCCAAATTGACCAAAATAAAACCTTAAATCCTCATATCACCAACCATCAAAACTAAGTGCTGTGTTTGCATTTATATCAGATATCTCATTTGAAACAAAGCATAACACTAAAGCAAAATGCAAGTGTTCAACTAGAAAGATGCCTTAGATTGATAATGTATTAAAGGATATGAGGCACCTTTCAAACTAAAGCCAAGAATCTTAAAGGTGAAGTAATATCCTAAGCAGAATTAACATAAAACTTACGTGTGTGAAATGGATTGGAAAGTAGCGGCCCAATATGTCAAATATCTCCCCAACTGAGCCATCGGAAGGACCACATAAATCTGGATATAGTCGCATCGCTAGTTCAACAATATGAAATGCCACTAGTAAGCATTGAGGGTCCTTTTCATAATCAACAGCTTCACATATTGCATAAAAGATTTCAGTGACCTAGATTGCAAACAGAATACGAGTGACTGATACAACAGGATTTATATATCAAGGACATTAAAAACCCAACTAAAAATATCAGCAATGAATGTACATAGGAGAGATCGATCAATGTGTCATTAATGCACTAGAACAAAACAAGCATTTTTATGCATACACAGTTAAGGATATGCCAAAAGCACATAAGTGCACACAGAAGCTGCAATCATTCTCAAGAAATAATTGTCAAGAGTAGCATACACTAATTCACTGAAAATTGCTTATTTAATGACGTTGCATCATATAACAGTGTTACTTCAGTTTTTTTAAAATGCATCAGATATATGGTAGTAAACAGCTTTATTTTAACATTTAGCCACTTTGGCATTTCTCATTTTTCAAATAGCATTATAATGAAGTCTATGTCCTCAGCTCAAAAAAGTTGGAATTATTATGCCTAATAAAAGAAGCAAATGTTTCTAAGAAGGAATCTTTCTGGAAAATAAAGGGATTGCATCTTCATTATTACACAGGTAAGCTACATACAGTTTGCAACATGACGAAATGTAAAATAATATTAAGTTATGTTATCTAGGCTGTGTTGCATAAGAAACAACATTCTGTAACATCAAATGAAAAGGAATAGGCTTGCTTATAAATGTAATCTCTGCAAGTCAAGGCATAAAAAAAGAAAGTTAAAAGCATTGACGTCACTATTTGGTAGGCACCTATAACATCTAAAGTTTTAAAACAAGAAACACCAAAACAGGCATTTCAACCTGAACCAAACTGCAACAAGATTTCAGCAGTGCTGAGAAATATTGGTATATAAAGGTTCTGATGGACCAACAGAGATTATTGTTAAGTCTTCAAAGTCACTTTGCCTTATTCCATACTGAACTCAATTAAGTTCAAGATGAAAGGCCTACTTTTGGTCGTCATTGAGATTTAAATATACTGCTTGGACAAATAGATTTGCACGTATTTACCTCTTAGCTTCTTCATCAATATATGAAGATTGAAAAAATGCACAGATACTAAGAACCAATCATACGTTACAGAGAATTGTTTGAGGAAAACTTGGATGAGAATGATACCACTGAAACGATGGCATCTGGATAATTTTCCAGCAGGCACTCCAGAAGTTCAAAGCAAAGCTGCAATATCGATATGTAAAATCAAGTGAGCAAGACTCCAGAAAATAGCTGAATTTAGAGAAAGGAAATGCTTTATTACTTTTATTTGGACAAGAATATTCAGATATTCAAACAATTACATGTTAAAACCCACCTTTCTGTCATGCTGTGCCAAGGACTGGACATGTAGATTATGCACATATGACTTTGAAACAACCATTGCATCAGAAATTGTCACCATACCCACCCCATCCTTTCTCCGTATCAAAGCCAAGCAACCAACAAGTGCACCTCGCAAAGCTTTCCAATCCGCCTGATACAAGTATGATATCCTTTTCTTATGACTACAAATTTTTTATATTATTCAATATGAGAAACATATATAAACAACCAAAATAGAATAGGAAAACAACAAGAGATCATGATCAGCTTTTTCAAAACCTTGCATGAATATGCCCTTAAGTTATCCCTCTATGATCCCAATGCCCTCAGAACTGCAAATGTTGGACAACCGTGATTCACGACCATGCTTCTTATGGTTTATAAACAGCAATTTTTTTCCTCTCTCTCCACACTATATCAATGCCAACTAGCTTTTAGAACAGCACAACTAGTGAAGCTTTGTGCTACTAAAACTTAAAACGAATGAGATAATCTAATTGAGACCTAATATTTAACCCCACATGTAAAAACTTACATTCAGTAAATTTACAATAATTTTCAAGCAAGTCCTGAAAATATAGCCTATTCAATGGATTTTTGACAAGCTCCTACACCTTCCGCCCCCCCCAAAAAAAAAAAAAAAAAAGGAAGAAGGCTTTCACATGCATCCTCTCACTATGGATCAGCAACTCCTTTTTATGTGGCATAGCCATTCAAACAAGTTAAATCAATATAGATATTGATCTAGGAGCTAAAAACTAGACTAGTAAGGTGTCCAATTGGAATTGGAAGTCAAGTTAAACAGGTCAAACCAACAGTCAGTCTGATGGCCTCTTGGTAGTCCAATCAGTCAGACTATGTTTCAATATGTATGACATCAGACTAGTTATTTTACACATAAGATATGCCATACAGTGACGTGCCCAACATATTAGCCAAGCAGTCTTGCCAGCACCCTTATTATGACCAATACGTCCCAGTTACAATTCCACCAACTAGCCCGTGCAGCCTAGTTTGATTATTTTGTTGCCAGTTGCAGATATGCAAGACAATTGCAGAGCACAAGTCCAACCAATGTAGTATCTCCATATACATCAGAACTCAAGATTAGAGGTGTCATGCCTATCTCAACCCCACCTCCATGACAAGCCAAAACGACGAACCCCCAACTTAAAACTGGGTTGATCCAATTCCCAACTGGTCAACCAGTGATTAAACGAGATGAAGTCAACACTGAACTGGGCTCACCCGGTTAACCAGACTGAATCACCAAGGAAATCCTATTTCAGCCAATCCAACTAGGTAACTCGCACCAGTCTGAAGTCGTTAGTCAAGAATGACAAATATGTAGTATAGTTGATGTTGTCATCTACACTTTCTCAAGTATAAAATGACAATATCACTAAACAACAATTAAAGTTATGATCTGTTCTTTTCAAAAATCTGACTTCATCTTAAGACAAGTTCCTCTGGAACAAACACACAAAAAAGAAATGTCCAGCAACTATTAATTGATCCATTTTGCTTAAAAGAGTTACTACAATTTGTTCCAGACAAACCTCCCACAATTTCCTCACAATCAATCTCTATTGACCCTGATTAAAGGGAGCAATGCAACTTCAGGGGTTACTAAAGTGCAACAATGATGAAAGCTCCACACAAACCTTGCCTGTTATCTTTGAATTTCCAGAACCCACTTCTTCCAAAGCAGAACAGAAGGTGGAAATCAGGAGAGGGGAAAAGAAAACAAAATGGATACTGATAAACAAACAAAGATTGAATATGATGCGAAACAAAAGTTTCGCAACAATATTTTTGAGTATTTCATGTATACAAGAAAGTCCTTTGCTCACCAGTCTATCTGCAAAGAATATTATCAAGCTGTGGATAGTGGATGCTTCCAAAGGCTTCGATGAAAGACAGTCCAGCAATTCCGCTAGGAGAAGAATACCTAGAGAACAAGACCATGCTTAATATAGTTTGTTTCAAATTTGGATGCAATATGTAATACAAACAATAATGAGGGGTGATTGATTGTCCAATGGGTCAATTGCCACCCTGGAACCGGGAACCAAACCAGAAGGGTCGGTTCCCAGTTTGCGAAACTGGGTCTCACCCTGGAACAGGGACCAGACTAGAAGGGTCGGTTCCCAATTTGAGGAACCGGAAACCGGCACACCTCGTCCTGCAATGAACCGGCCAATCCGGTTCCTGGGTGAGTCCAGGAACCAACAGTAATATCTTTCTTCTTTTTTTTTCTCCCATTCCCTACATAACTACAAGTGTTTTTTTTCTTTTTTTTGGGGTCAAAAAACTACAATTGTTGTTGCATGTTCTCATTCTTTAGTGTTTTGGATCTTTAATCAATGAAAAGTTCGATGGAAAGTCGTTAAAAGTGAGATAAAATATAATCAAGTATGATTAGCTTGCTAATATAAATAAAATATCAATTCAGTCCACACATGGACAATCACTGGTTCCGAATTTTAGAACCAGGAATTGGACTGGTTCCGTGGAACTGCCCAGGACCAGCCAGTTCCCGATTCGGTCCAGTTCTAGTGTTCACACCTAACAATAATGATGCACTAGCTCACTGAGTGGTAAGATTTGCAAAAGAATTTTATGTCAAAACACTTCAAATGACTAAATTCACAATCAATTTGCATGCTAATCCATTTTCTACTCATAAACTTACACGAAATTGTAAAAATTGGCTAGAATAACAGAGGTGTAAGAAGGAATACAATTTAATTAGCAATTCAGCATGTTAAAGTCACTGAAATATACCTCTACAGCGAATAACACTATCTGTAGTTGTCAAATACAAGCCCATTTCTCTGACCTGTAACAGGAAAAATGGAGAGCATTAGCCAAAATTAACCAAAAGAGGCGTAAAGACTCAGGTTATAGAGTAACTTGCATTTCTCCTTCACAGAGAGCATCTGAAAGGGAGATTACCAATATCTCTATAGATAGGAGATCCTTCTTCAAAAGGGAAGTGATTGCCCGTAAACTTGCCACCTGTGGCAGAGTAATCAGAAAACTAACAGAAGTGAAAGCATAAGGAAAACTAGATGGACAACATTCACAAGCTAGAGGATCAGTTGCCCCATATATTTTACTCAAATTGTGCACTCTAAAAGGATGGTCGATTTTATCACTGTGCCGGCTGGAAGAAAAGAAACTTCGCAGCCCTCGTTGTTTATGGACATCTACTCTTAATCTGTACCAGGAGACTTCATTGAGTGTAATATAGTTACCATGAACTCCCATGAAATAAGTGACAAATATACTACTCGTAGCTCAATTTTTTCTTTCTTTTCATTTTTAAGAGAGGGTTCATCACACAGTTCATTGAAACTGTTAGGGGACATTCAGTCATACAGTCTTGACAGGTTTTCCAGCATTTTTTTTTTTTTTTTGCTTCCTTTTACTTTGAAACATATTATTTTTTCAATTTCTACTTTTCTACAAATAAGTTCTGGACATTGTCTTCACGTCTATATGTATAATCTCCATCTGTTTGCTGATTTTTGAACGTGAAAGCCATTCATGAAGTCTCAGACTTCTTCTCGTTTATATCACTATATATAAAACCGAGCACTGTTATTCTGCTGTTATCTAGAAAACTGGCAACCAAAAAATTTAGTGAGAAATCACTTCCCAAAACCAACCAGACCCTATTTCTAAATCCAAAACGACAATATAGGTGCTCAAGGCAACAAAAGGTATTCCTCTGACAACACTCACAAGCTACGAAACAAAGCAAATGTCCAGGAACTCCAGTTCCCATCAAAATCCCTTGTCACCTCCTTGGGCCGGCTCACTAAGATGATTGCCAATAAATTTTCAAACTTTTAATCATCTTGCATGATACATTTATGTACAAGAGCATTTAGACTCATAAAATCCGTACCCGCTCCCCTTAGTGAACTAATTGTGCCAAGAAGCGAAGTCCCAGACAGTATACACTCGGTTTGGAAACTTTATTGCGCGTAGCTCCAACTATTAAACTTTCTGCACCTTTCTTAATCGGCATCCGCAGAGCACGGACGACAGATCAATGGACCGGAATCCGACTGAATAAAACTAGCGAGACAGAGCAACTAACCTGCTCACTCGGAGAGCGAGAAGTATCGACGTATGATTCAATGTGACGAGTCAGCTCACTGAGTTCTGCCATGAGAGAGAGAGAGAGAGCTTTAGGGTTTTAGCCTGAGAGAAAAACGGAGAGTGGGTTTTTGACGTTTCAGGAAGCAAGCCGCTGGAGATGGCGACGCATGAGCAAGAGCATCGGGTTTGTAAGAAGGTTTTATTTTCGTTTCGGTCCCTATAGATCCGTATATTTCTGTAATTCCCCAACCCTCTTATCTTTATTTTCAGTTCTCGGAACCCGGATCGTGCCGGTGTTTTCAATTGCACCCTTGTTAGATTACCGGATTTGCTGTCGACCTGGCTCTAGCGTTTTCTTCTTGGTCTTTTGCCAAAATGCCGAGAAAACTCGAGTTCTCAATACATCAAGCTAACAAGTGTTTCGAGAGCATTCTTTAAAAGCTTCAGCATGACGTGTAAAATACAAATCGACTTTTTATATAAGTATCTTTTCCTTTTCACTTAGAATGGTTACTCAATCTAATAGATCTCAACACTAATGATATAGCACAAAACCTTTTTTAGCTACCCAAACATTGAAACCCGACATGTTTACTTCAAAAGAAAGACAGCAAATGCTATTTTTCATCCCTTAATAGTTGCATAAATAGTGATTGCGACTCTTGCTTTCAAGAAAAATTGTCCAAAAAGCCAAAAATATATTATAAGGCGGTTAATCAAGTTCTAAACATTTCAACTATATCGATCTAGTTTTAAATTTTTTGATGATTTGCCAAGTCCAAAACCTTTTAACAAATCATCGATTTAGTCTTTCCAATTAATTTTAGTATGAAATCATTAATGGGGTGACTCGATGTTTATTGTCTTTTTTCTATTTTTCCCTTTCTTTTTACACAAGGCCAATGACCCTCCCCCAACCCGCTTAAAAAGAAGAAAAAGAAAGAAAAGAGAATAAAATATAAAAATTAAGGAAGTTTTATAAAAATTTGAAAAAAAATGATTTCCAAACAAAAAATTCAAAAATTTGCATTAGCAAATCATTAAAAAGTTTAAGACTAATTAGCAAATAATCAAAATATTTAAGATTAAATTAACATGATTAAAAAATGTATGACCGAATTGACCATTGTATAATTAAATCATAATGTTTTAGACGATGTTCCCCTTATTTTCACCTTACATTGCAAGCCGAACTTAGGTTGTCTTCCGTAATCCAAACAAATGTGAGGTTATCCATAGATTTGTGCTAGAGGTGTCAAAATGGGTTATAAACCCATATTATAACTCATTTCTAGTTAAATGGGTCAAATATAGGTCAAGTAAAAGTTAAATATTGGTCAAATATGGATTGAGTGAGTTATTAAGTAGACCCATCATCTCTCTCATTCCATTCCCCTCCTTTATGCATTCTCGACCTCTTTTGCCGATCTCGCCGTCATGCCGCCGTCACCATCACCAATCTCAAGCTTGTTGTTGTCGACTAGCTCAGCCTAGATCTAGGCAAGTGAGCCTCATTAGAGCTTGGGCTGGTGAGCCCTAAGCTCATTGGTCGAAGCTCGACCTAAATCTGGATAAGCAAGTCACGAGGTCGCCGACCTTGGCTGAAATGTAACTCACCCGGATTTGAGTAGGCGAACCTCGAACTCACTGGCTGCAATAGAGCTCGCGGCTCACTAGATCCAGGCGAGCATGAGCTTGACCATTGCCAATGACCTCGGCGAAGCCTAGATCGGCCAAGTCTTGAGTTCATCGGCCTCGGTCAAGTTCAGGCATTTGCCTGCGTCTTGGCCAATCACCGTCGGGCAACACAAGTAGAGGAAAGGGGGGAAGAAGAAGGAAGAAGAAAGAAAAGAGAAAAGAAAGGGAAAAGAAAAAGCAAGAAAGAAAAAAAAATCCAATTTTTAAAAATAATTAAAAAATCGATTTTTTATTTTCCAAAAACTATTTCAATTCGAAGGTATCCACATTTTTTTTATTTACTAATTTTTTATTATTTAATTTACCTTATAAATTTGATGTGAAATTTTTATTCAAATAATTTATATATGAAAAGTTTAAAGTAGACTAAATAAGTTATAGTAGATTTTCTTAAATCAAGTTAAATATTAATATGTGTTTGTAATATGAATTTATATATGTGTTATCAAAAAATGGGGGTGAAAATTGATTAAATGGGTCAACGCGAGTTTGACCATTTTTTACCCGGCCCGATTCACCCATTTGATACACCTAACTTGTGCCCCGAGGCCACACGAATCTCTCACTCTTATGGCCCATGGCCCCGCTCATGATTTTTCACATATTCAATTTGGGCCAACCACCTGAGGTTCGATCCATGCCCGTGGGCCTATGCAAGGGTTTGGTGCAAACCGATCGATCCGCCATCCATCTAATCGGGAAGGGGCGTGGTGGTGGCGCAATTGAATAGTGGTGGCTCAGTCGTATTCAATTGCGCCATCATGGCCTGCTTTGAATCCCCCTAGCCTAGCCGTGCAAGCGAATAGGGGAGCATCGTGCGTTCACATTAGCCCACACTCCCGGGCATAATGGCTTTTGTACGTAGTGGCCACAAGGGACACGCCCACACATGTGGGCTTAAAGAAATGTTCCATTTCGATCGCCTTCTGCCTCCACGCACGAGGACGTGATTAGACCTAGATACCCATATTCTGTCAATCATGGCTCGTAAAGTTGGAGATGTCGAGCATCCATCGCGTTCGTGCCAAACTAAAGTCGGAATCGAATCGAACTAATTTAGTTCGAGAACAAAGAGATGGAAACCGAACCTGACTATATTAGAATTTGGGGTCGAATGGTGCCATATTGAACTATTTCAATTCCCTTCGGTGACAAAGTTTAGGTTATCTCAACCTAATTTCAAGCAATGAGAATGATAATCTAATCTAATACAACGGATCAAAATTAATTATTATTAAGTGGCGTGGCTCGTAATTCTGAAAAGAATTATTAACCACTCGAGCGAGAATATCATTAAATATGGAGAGATGCTAATGAAGTAATACAAACTTATTAATTTGGAGCACAGTGCTTCTTTGAACTCAAATTGAGTTCGCGTGCTTTGATGATTATATAAATTTATCACTTACGTGACCGGCTTTTAATTTAAAAAATAAAAAAAAAGTCACCTTTGAGGCGGTTGTTTTTTCTTTCGATCAATCTTGAAAGATAGCTCCATCAAAGCAATGAAGAAGAAAATGTAGATAGTTCTTACATATAGAAGAGTTTTAAGAGTAGACTTAAATATGCCCTTAAACTATTTTGCCAAAACTCTATGATGTAAAACATGGGATATTCCTTACTAAGCATGGAAAAAAATATTTACCTAAGACGTAAAGGGCATTTTCAAGTAGAGAAAGTGGACTTCACTGTAACTTTTTCGATGATTTTTTGAGAAATTGGTAGGCCGATATAATAGTCGCCTACGTCAATGAAGGTGGAAAGGGAAGATGAAATGCCTCCTGCCTAGGCTGATCTATGCTTGGCGCCATGTCTTTCAACCAATTTGTCAGTCTAGTACACCTGGTCGAAAGAGATTCAAGGGCATTTCGTGTTTGAATTCCGTTCATCAGCAATTTTTCTAATTATGAATTCTCTTTCTCTGAAGATAATAGACTGGTGTTGGTTTTTGTTCTCGATTTAACCAATTTTACCAGTAATCATCCAAACGTCGTTTTCACGCATGTTTCCCAACATCAGAAAAAATGTCTTGTAATTCGATTGTGTCGAAACAGCTGGAACATGAATGGCCATGTTTAGATAAGGATAAACCCAAGCGCCAAGTGCCAATGATCTTTCACAGGCGTGCTTAAGAAATCCACCACCTGTTTATTTTTATTTTTGGGTCATAAAAATCCATCACCTGTTAAAAAGCACTCATTTATCTTTTTTATCAGACGTGTGCCGAGTGACGCGAAGAGAGAAAAGTGGTCTTTCGATTTTGTCTATGTAAAGCTCGAGTTTAAGCCAGAATCAGAACCGACAAAAAGCCAGAATACACAGGGCCATGATGTGTCGTCATTGGACTCGTGACTTGAACGCAAGGTAAATTTCAGGGGAGATTGATCTCGATCCCAGTACAAGAAAGACGGGGGATTATGCCACCGGATGGAAATGTTCATCGAATGACGTCTCCTTTCGTTCTTTAATATATGATATGCGCAAAGACTAGACTAGACAAAGGGCCCGCGCGTTGCGCACATGTGTTAGTGAAATGTTTTTGCTGAACTGAACAGTATTTTTGGGCAGGTCCTGCTTGCGTGCGTGTTGCTCTCGTCCTAGATTCCTGTTTCCGGTTGTCCTTGGTTTAAGGGACTCTCTCTCTGGTTCCTGTCTTTGGTTGTTTCCATGATCATGGTCCTCATTCCTCTGTAGCATTTTCCTACAACAACTCAACAAAACGGGCAGGAAGAAGGGGAGTGAAACCCATTTTTTAAGCGTGCCAACGCTCGAGAGGAGAAGAAAAAAACACTACAAAGGAAAAGCTCGGTATCGTTGCATTCCCCCACCCTACTCTCTCTCTCTCTCTCTTTCTAGCCCCTGCTTTTGCCTTCTTGCTCTCGTGACACCTTTTCTTGGGAAGGTTTATGCCGGTCTCTATCTAGTCCTTCAGGTTTCGAGTCTTGCGTTGTTTGGTTCTCTGTCTCTTCGAAGTGGGTGGTTCTAAGTTGTGCTTCTCGTGGCTCTCAACGTTCAAGGTCACACCTTTCCCTTGGTTTCCAACAAGCCGAGCATCTATATCTTGTCCAGCTTCATGCAAGGCTCGGTAGTCTGGTTCAACACTTGCAAGCTTCAAGGGAAGGTACTAAAGGTCTCTCGGGATTGTTCACCATACGTGTGCCTATTTCTTTTCTTTTAAACGGATTATATAAAATTTCTATCTGGGTGCAGAATTTGAAGTAAAAAGAGTGTTTCTTTCTGTCCTCTCCCAACTGGTAAAACTCAAAACACTTGACGCATGGAGCGAGTTTCAAGAAATGGGGAGGCTTCTCAGCTGCTAGATTTCGTAGCAAAGGAGAGAGAGTGGCTCATGAAGAGACTCCAAGAGCAAAGACGGGGCCCTCCTCCTCCAGAGGACAAGGCGCTAGAGCTCAAGCTCGGCCCGCCTGGTGCAGACCAGTCCAACAAAGACTTGACCATGAACTACAAATTAGAAAAGGACGAGTCTCTTCTCTCTCTTGGCTACTTCAACGGTGGAAGTCAAGCTCAAGCACAGAACTTTGCTCCATATCTCCAGTTCTCACCCTCAATTTCTCGGACCCAATTGCCTGTTTTGGCAAAGGATATAACTTCTGAAACGATGGACTTGCAGAACAATAATGATGCAGAGAAAAAGAAAGCATTTTTAGCAGCTTCTGCTGCTACTGCCGCAACTACAGCTGTGCTCAACAGCTCTCAGAAAAGGTACACACAACACATCAGTTTTCTCTTTCCCTCTGCCCCCCCCCCCCCCCCCCTCCCCCTTCCTAATTGTCTCCATCAGCCGAGCATATTCAATCACAGAACAGCGAGTTTTTATTTTATTTGTGTATGCTTTAAATAAGAAAAAAAAATAGAAAAATCATGGATTAGCGATAACACTCAAGACATTATGGGATGTTAAATTTTCTAGCTACGCTAGATCTACATATTGTGGTCCATGGCTCATGTGTATTGGTTTTAGGACTTTATGTTTGCAAAGTTTCTAAAGGAATATGTTTGCCTCTAAGCAAGTGTCCACTAATTTATATCTCTGCCTTTGGAATACTGGAATTTGGAGTTTTGCACCATTACCTGGATAGTGATGCTTTAATGCTGCATCTTTCTGCGCAATAATGCTGGCGTTTAGCTTGTTCTGGCAATAAAGATTTTTATTTCTTGTGCTTGTCGATATCCTCTTCTGATGTAAGTTTTGCCCTTTCTTTAATGACTTTGTGTCCGAGTTTTCGTGTACTTGTTTGCTCAATTTCTTTCCTTTTCCTTTTGTCCCGGGACTCTTGGGGCTATTGCATGGTTGATTTATCATTAGGACAAGTCATCAAAGGGGAGAATAAACATTTTAATAATCTGAAAAACTACTTGATAATGAGGACATTCGTCATCTTAAGTGTTCACAACTGGATTGTGGAAAATTCCATTTCATTGGCTGAATGTATTGATGATGGATGATGGATATACTTTCTTTTTCTTTGGTGCCATGGCATGATAAATACCTTGGTGAATTAGTTCTTTGCCGATTCAGTTTCATCTAGTACTATCTAGACTCTGGATGCATTTTCATATTCCTACTTATGCAATTTTATGCCCTCGTGAATGTTCCTTGACAGGACTGCTCCAGCTCCAGTTGTTGGGTGGCCGCCACTGCGAACGTTCAGGAAAAATCTCGCTAGCAGCGATGGCCATGGAAAACCAGCCCCCAAGACTCATCAGGACATGGTCTCGAGCAAAATAGTCAGTGAAAAGCCTGCTGAAAGTAGTGGAAAAGGGTTGTTCGTGAAGATGAACATGGACGGTGTCCCCATTGGCCGGAAAGTGGATCTCAATGCCTATGACAGTTACCAAAAACTGTCTGCTGCTGTCGATGAACTCTTCCGAGGCCTTCTTGCAGGTTATACATATTTGTAAATAAAAAAACTATGTATTGTCTTCACCTGTGTTGTGGGAAGGCACAGATTTTAATTCTTGCAGCTAAAAGTAATTGAGTATCGAGATATCATCGCATCACCTGCCTATGTCTTAAGTGTCATCAGTGCCGGTTCACTATAGTAAGCTTTCACAAAGTAATGAACTAGTCAATCTAGCGATTTTCTAATCCCTTCATAGTCATGATGAGTTGATGGTGTTACTTTTGCGAAACTATTAAGTATTCCCAAACTATATTCCCTCCTCTTACACAAGAGCACCCCACCGATACATGTTATCAATATGTATTCCAGAGGCAATGAAAAGTTTCACGCTAAGTTAATGATTGACACATCAAGAACGGTATGCGAGAGGAAAGATTCTTTAATCTGCAGTTTAGCTCAAGAGTTGTTATCGATCTCACCATCTGTCATTATACCAGGCTCGACTTGTGTGTAAACTGTACTTTGCTCACGTCATGTCTTTGCCCTTTCATTCTCTGTTCAGCGCAAAGAGATTCCTCTGGTTGTGATATCAAGAACACACAGGAGGAAGAGAAGCCGATTACAGGTTTACTCGATGGAAGAGGGGAATATACTCTTGTTTACGAGGACTACGAAGGAGACAGGATGCTTGTTGGCGATGTCCCTTGGCAGTAAGCATCTCCCCACTCTGGATCTGATGCGTTTACAAAATACATACTTTCGTTTAATATTCGTGCACTCGGTGGTTGAGCCTTTGTTTAATGGTATCATGTTTCTTAGTTGTCTTGAGAACAGCATCAGATTCTTGATCCGTCGTCGTTTTGTGTTATTTTATTGCGCGTACCGTCTTGGCCAGTGCGATTTGTGGGACTCTATGCAGTGAGGGATGTTTGCTTGGAGCGAGAACAAGACACGAATATTCCGTGCTAACACTGATTCGTGAAAACGAATTCATTTCTGAATGTTGTTGGGAAGTGACTGATATTTTGATGTTTTGCCTCTTTGTGCTGTGATCTAATGTTCCAAATGTGAATTGACAGTATGTTCATATCGACTGTGAAGAGACTGCGTGTTCTGAAGAGCTCTGAGATTTCTGTGCTCAGCGGTAAGTTTATACGTCCTTCTTCGATCAAAAACTTTGGTCCTGCATAATTTATCATCAATGCTGCGTGCAATGTCCTTGCAGCCGGTGGACAGAAGCAAGACAAGACGTGGTCGGATTCTGCCATGCGATGAGCAGACTCTTCGAGAGGGATTTTCGCGTGAAGGAGTGATTTAGTTCGGATTGGTACTTCATTCCGAACTGCATATAACGATCGATGGGATGTCGATATCCTTATCTTATCTTACTGCTTGTAATTTCACACTTTTTCACGAGGACGAACTCGATCGTGTCCAACCACTTCTCGTGTTACTCGGCCTCATGAAAGAAATGTAATTTTTTTTTATTTTTAGAGCCGCAAATCCGGTCTCGGAGTAGATCTTTTTCCTCTTCAGGAGTTGCTGCTGTGTTGGTTATGTAACGAAGAACATGGATTTCTCTATGGAAGGCCTAATGATGTCGTGAGGAGATTCTACAATTTTTCAACTGGGAAAAAGAATGTCATTATTATCAGCAAAGTGAAAGTCTAAAAATTTGATTCATGAAAAATGCGTTCCCTTGAAACATGTTCTTTTGTTTCATTGAAAATTTCATGTTAAAGAAAAATAGAGAAAATTAATTTTTGAAAAATTCTTTTGCTCTTGTTTTGTTGTAAACTTAATAATAAAGGAAAACATTCAAAATGATGAGTAAATTTGTCAAGAGTGTATCGATTTACGATATCAATACTAATTTGAGATTTTTTGTAATACTAATCCATTAATGATAAAAAAATTAGTTTAAGATAAATTAATTATATTTGTACTAGTTTGAGATTATTCGTAATACTAATCCAAATAATTTTCCTTCAAATAAATAGACCTATAATCCATATGCTAAGCACTTACTTCGGCAAATCCTAATCACGCCTAGTCTATAGCTAGAGGACTCAACTTTTACCATTTTTTAGGGCGTGGGCACAGATCACAAATGAAAGACAAATCCCAGAACATAGTTTATACTCTTATAATCTACAAAGAGATGTCCTCGGAACTTGCATCCGAGCCAAAGAATTTGATTATGGAAACGCACTTTCGATACGAACATCGGGGCCGATGATGTTACCCATCCCGACATACCGATAGCATCGAATGAACATTTGTCATGCGCACGAAGCTCACATGGCAACGCTCGGAAAAGGGTTGCTCTCCCATCCCTCAGCGGTCAGCATAGACAAATTTAGCTTATCGGGTCTCTCACGCTCGCCACCTAACAGGCCTAAGGTATACAACCCTTTCACTTTGATTCTTGACAACCTTAATGTATGACATGCAAGCTGTCTAATCAAGTGCATCCCGTGCAGAACCGGATCTGATCCTTTGTCCGAATGCAAGAATGATTGAGGAAAAAAAAAAGCCTTTGACTCGAAGCACATGACAGTCATCTAATCTGGAAGAAAACTTAAAAAAATGGGGACCCCTTCCCCTTCTTCTACCTATCATTTGGAATTCAGTAGGTGAACTGTCAGTAGTTTCTTCTTGAAAAAAAAGAACCATATGTAGTCGAAGAAAATAAGGAAGCTTAAAGTTGGGAAGATTAATTTCCTAATCCGAAAAGGAGAGGGCATTTTCTCTAATAATGAATTTTTCCCAGAATAAATACATCCTTGATGGATTCCTAAATTCAAAGTAATCCCAAGCTGCACTCTGTGTAGCTCATGAGTCCAGAGGATCTAGATATTAGAATTGGCACGTGGTTTTTTGTTGGGTACAACCTATGTGTGAGGGCTAGGGATTAGAGGGACTTTTCTTTTTCCTCTCTTTCTATACACAGCGAACTCCCATCACACATCTTTGTGAATTTTAGAGCATTCATGTTCCTTAGTCGTACACACCTAAACTAAGGGTCGAAGTTGAGCAATCCATTCATCCGTCGCCATCACCTTCTCGCAATCATGAATTGAGAATCGGAGATTTCTATTTTCTTAATTAAGTAATTATCAGATGATATGTAATAGCACGACGAGCCTTGCGCCACGATTGGTGAGGCCGGGATGTATGATTGCAGAAAAAGTTGTTGGGTTCTTAGAGAGTCAAATACGGGCATGAACGAAGGGTCGTTTTCGACGAAAGAAGTGTATGCCTAACGAGGGGGAACAGAACAAAGAATTCTGTCTCAGAAGGTAGGCCAAGCGTGCGTTTGGTTTCCCCCCATTGTGTGCTTGGTTTGGCCCAAATTTCTGTCCGACCTCAAGCCGAAGGCTCTCCTCGTTTTGGTTCGGTCGCTTTCCAAGAGGAATTGCGGCTAAATAAATGGACCAATCGGGCACGCCATTCTAGCTACCCGACCACATATTTGAAAACCCCTATTTGAGATTTCACTATCCAACCATATCGCCTAGTGAGAAAGAAAGGTATATATCGAGTGTGATTAGGGGTCTAATCGAGTTAAAATTCCCATCTCATTTTTGTTTGATCTAAAATCGAGTTTGATGCAATCATAAAAAATCTGAGCCTTATTTTAAAAATCTGAGCCTTATTTTTCCTTCCTAGCAATAGGCAAGGGAGCGGCAATCGGTGTGACTACTTTATAGATGCGTGTATTGAAAATGACTTATAAATTTAACCACCGAGTCCCACATAGATTGAGGAGGTGGGAAGCACTCTGGACAGGGGGAGTCCATGAGGTTTTCCCCAAGTAGGTCCACCACGGGCCTGTCAAGCTCCTTATAGAGGAGGAATACACTTGGCCAACAGAAAAAGAGAGGATGTACATATCATTGGACGTTTAGATATGAGACTATGGAGAAAAGGTCATTCATTATGGCTCTTGACTTAGTATTGAAATTGGCGATGTCGCCATAGTCGTGCCATCAAGATGGTAGAGGTATAAAAATAATTTATGAAAGCGAAAAGCACTAAGCACGGCACTATCATGGCAACCGTGTTTGAAGTCGGGACTTATTGGGAATATTACTAGTCCATATCACCGTACCATCGCCCAAAGGAAGGGAAAGGTAAAGGAAAAGGAAAGATATTTTGGCACCATTGAAGCTCTCCAGAAGCTCGAATTTGACCTCGTTCATCTATATATCAAAAGGCGAGGCCGTCTAATCAAAATAGCTCGATTTCTACTTAATATGACCCTCAAACCTGACGAGAGCTCGATGGGCTTGGAACTTCCAAGTTGGAAGATCTAATATTGTCTATCAACACTGCATTGCTACGGGAAGCCGACAGATGTACCAAAATAGATGGGCCAAGCCCAATAGAACATCTACTTAATTCTTATGTTTGAATGCCTACTTACCAAGGTATACCAAATAGTCAATCAGTGTATTTTTTAAACCGTATTTAAGAACTGACAATAGTTTGACACCGCACTTTGTATCGGAGAATATTATGTATTGGAGGAGAAATATGTAACAATGTTTGGTGTAACCAGAAAAACATGAAAATGGATAATAACATTAACAACACAGTAACAAATTGACAATGACAAACAAGCGAATGTATATATATCTTTACAAATAAAGATGACTAATTACAAAACAAATATAGATTTGCAAGACGGTATAAACTCGTAAAGGAATTAAATAAGATGTGAGGTATGGCTAATCGAATCTTCTTAAAGCGATTAATTTCTGCCAATGGTGTTAAGTAGTTTTGTGAACTATGCTTCTAAAGATACAATATCTCGAACCCGTTTGAATTAGCATTGTACAAACAAGACTCTATCAAACACTCTTTGAAACCGGCACACTAAGAGAAATTTGAAGTGAAGAGATGAGGAGTGAGGGTTTCTATTGTTGTTTGAATGAAGAATAGTTCAAATCTATCTATAGAGTTTGAGAAGTCATGTTCTGAAGAGATATATGAACTAAAGCGATACGTAAATTATATAGATACATGACCTCAAGAGATACATGAATTAAATAGATACATGAATTCAAGAGATGTATGAATTAATGAGATAATCTCTTCCTGCTTGCTTTCCTTGATCCATTAACTATAATTACCAGTCTTAACAAAATCTAGCATTGCTCCTAAATAAATCTATCTCCGTGCTTCCACGTACTTGGGATGTTTACACCGTTTCATCTCATGCTGTTACTAGTTCTCTATATGAATGCAATTCTCATCACATATGAAAGGAAGGTGGTTATGTCCAATATACCTAGTACTCTTCACTGCACGACGAGTAAGTAGACGTGCTTCTGTTTCGAATTAATAGATCACGTAATTAATTTCAATTTGAATATGAAATTGAGTTTCGATCTCTAGAGGGTCCAACATGAGTTGAGACTTGTGTATAACAATACTAAAGGGGGGGAAAATAGAGGAAAGGACAATAAAATAAAGGTCTAGGATCTTTGCTTTTGGGTGCTTCACATTGGAATTCTTCTCAAGTCATCAGTAGAGGAATCCTGAGAGCACAAATTTGACAAAGTGAAATGGAGACACAATCATTTGAGGAACCTTCCCATGCCTCACATCCCTCATTTTCCTACTCCCTCTCAATCTTTCGCTGAAGAAACCAAAACAAGGGAGTGGACTTTGGTAAAGAAATGAGATGGTGCATGCACATCATCCCATCTAATTTAATATTCGTTAAGCTAAGAATGAACGCGCAAGGTGTTGACTTGTTGATCACTTAAGGAGAGCAACAGGCCACACGCTTTCGCATCGTGAGGGAGTATCGAAAGTGGTCTTATGTCGAATCATTTCCCTTTACCGTTTCATTATCACCAGCATATTTTAGCATATTTTGGGTTTTACAGCGTTTGCAAACTTGTCATTCCTAGTCTTTATGTGTGAGGGATGATGGGTAAAAATTGATACCTTACAGTTGAAGAAGAAGGGATGAATATACACTCAAGAAATTCCTCTTATCACATTCTTCAAGCATGTCATTGAGCAGTGATTATACTACTTGAGAAACAAACGTATACTGAGAAACAAAGGGAATGACAACTTGATTCAAGGTTTGAACATCTTTCAACGATTGTCTGCTTTAGTTTGATGATCATCACTCATCAGATATATAGAAACTGAGGATTGTCCCTCTTTTCATGCGAACATCAAGAGGAGGAGATCGCACAGAAGAAAAACACCCCATTGAGAGAAAATCTAAGGGCTACGAATTAAAGAAACAAAAGGCATACGTTCCTATATATCTGAATTCACTCCACACCAGTGCCTAACCCTAAACCAAGGATTGAAACCTGAAAAACAAGGAAAGACGAGAAAAGGCCGCGAAGAACCTGAAGAGCCACACTAGAAACAGCAACAACTAATGAACGAATTAATCGAAAAGGAAAGGGGAAAGAAAGAGCAAGAAAAGAAACCTTAGGATGAGAGGGTGAGAAGAGACTACTGTACATGTGATTTCAATTGATCACATGCATTGCTGAAGCTTGAATAAGCTTGAAGAACAAAGATGGTCATGCAAAATATATTATTTTCAGGTGATATCTGATAAGTAATGTTTCTCTGCCTGGCTTAATCCTGTGTGCCACGTACATGGGTGTAACCCTCTTATGTTATGATCCTTGGTGGAAGAAGGCCCAGCCGACCGACCGATCTACCACTGCGTACTCCGCCTCCGCCGCATGTGGCGACCGTTCTTGGAAGCAAGATCCATCACCATGATGGATGTCAGCCATTTTGTGTGCTCTGTTTGTGTGTGTGTGGGGGGTGGGGGTTGAGAGAGAGAGAAATTATTGTTCTAGCTTTGCTCTCTTTATAAGTGGAATAAAGGAAGGTACTTTTCTATTTTCTTTTCATCCCCCATTTTGTACTATCAACATATCCAAATGCCCCATGCATTAAGTAAACATACAAAATTCAAAATACCGTTCATTGAAAAAATTAAAGTTCACACATGCGTGTCGGTTGGTAATCGATTCGAGCGAAAAAATAATCAAGAATTTCATTGACAAGACTAGTATCAATACACTATTAATAGTTACAATAAGATATACTTTCGGAATAACTTAAAAGATAAACTTTCCAGTGGGACAAGTCAAACGAGTCGTCCACTTTTGACTCGGCCAAACCAAAATGTTGTGGGCGTAGCATTCGGCTCGGCATATGACGTTTACAGCCCCAACATGGCAAGTGGAAGTGATAAGGACGCACCGTGAAATGTTCGAAAAGGTTTCAATGGCGAATTCATTCCGAGTTGGACTAACTCCTGATGGGAGAACGAGAAGGCAACAAAGTCGGGGGCACTTCCATCTCTTCTTTTTCTTATTGGAGAGCACTTTCATCTTTGGTCAAGAAATGATCAATATGTCATACCTTTATTCCTTTGCATGTAGACTTTTCTGTGCAATGTCTCATTGCATGTACATGATAAAGAGCGTGACAATAAATTAAAAATAAAAATAAAAACAAAACAAAACAAAAGCTCTTGTTTTCGAAATCTTCGATTTGAATTTTGTTCAGAAGGGATCCTCACAATGGATTATATCACTAGTGTTTCATATAATTACTGTGCTAATTAGTTCACTTAGCCATAACCCATTATGGGTTTCCCCATCATGCACTATGTATCCCATCCAGATTCCAAAATTTGACAAACAAAAGTACAGATGCTCATATAAAGATCAGGCTTACTACATATATCGTGTTCTTCATTTTATCAAGAGCAAATAGATTTTCTTGTTTGGATCACTCACTCGGGCGTTTGCCCGAGTAATTACCGATTCGTAAGATTAACCGATATTGATTATCTACATAGCTTTTCAGGTCCGGTTTCACGTCCCGAAAAAAGTTCATTCAATTCAAAACAATTCAAAAGAGAAGAAGTTCCTGATGGGTCGTTGGGAAATCAAGAATCTGACCAGCTTTCAAAGTAATCATCACTTTGTGCTGAGTTGGGCTCTGGACCTACCATGTACTAAAATCAAGTCTATGAAATTTGTTCCAAGAGAGCCGTGTTGGAGATATCTTCTAAAACGGTGATAGGAAAGGCCTATGCATGACTAGCACAAAGGCAATTAGTTCTTCGTTTTCTTATGAAGGCTAACGGTAATCGATTTCAAGATAAACAACTCCCACATTAAAATCGAAAATTGTCCACTAAAGACTAGTTTTGAAAAATAGGAATCGGGAACCCCCGGTGGTTCTATTAACCCACCCAAAAATCGAAGTCCAGTTCCAGAATGGATTCATGGAAACAATCTAACGGGATGGAATAAAGATAAAAAGTTTATGATATGTGTTGTATGGATGTCATGCACTAAGCATGCGATCCTAATGAAAGAGATGATGTAGAAGGGACTCTTATATTTGCGTAGGAGTGTGGTTGGCAAATTTGCCCCCTAAATTGAAATGCTTACTGTTAGATTATGCTAAAGTTTTGGGCCATGGATGTTAGCAGCAAGAGAAAACCTAGATCAACGAAGAGGACAATGACGATAGTGAAGATGGGTATGAATTTAGACAACAAAAAGAGAGCATCGATGTCCTCATTAAGACATCAAAGGAGCAAGCCTACTGTTAGGGGCTTTAGAAAAAAAAAACACTTAACAATATTTATCTAGTAAAGGAAAAAAGAAATGGAAGGTTTTCTCTTCAAAGTTGAAGAAATCATTCATCAATATATATAATCTTTCAATTATGTCAACTAAATCCTAAACTTTTTTATGTTTCACCAATTGAGTTATTCCGATTAATTTTGACTAGAAACTACTAATAAGAATGCTAATAGTGTCATATAGGACGATTGGCATTGACATGAATATTTTCTTTTATAAAAATTGAATTTTATATTTTTCTTTCTTTCTTTTCCCTTTTTTTCCTATCAAGTCTAACGAGGGTCACTAGCCATTGGGCGAAGGCCGCAAATCCCTTGCTAGTTGCGGGCTAGGGTTGTAGTGCCAACCAGAGTCGTGTGGTCCTCACTTATTATCGGCAAGGATTGGCCAACAACTCTCACCGGGCTTGGAAAGAAAAAAAAAGGAATAGAAACAAAAGAATAAAAATATTGAAAATTCAGAAAAAAATTTAAAAAATTATAAAATTTGTCCACATTAACACCGGCCGTACTATGTAGGACGATTAACAACCATGTTAGTGATTTCTAGTTTAAATTGATCGGATAGATTTAATTGACAAAATGTAAAAAGATATAGAATTTAATATACACAATTAAAAGATATGAGTCAATTGGTATAAGTGCAATAAATTTATGACATTTTTGGTAATTTTTTCATAAATAATTAAGCTCAAAATTTTCTGTATAACGAAGCCTTGCAATTGGGTGCCCTAAAAAGTTGCCCTATGGAGCCGTGAACTATAGTTGATCTTAATTGGATCTATTATATAGACACCTAACTTTCATTTTCTAAAAATAAAAGACAATAATCAATGGGGTTACTCACTCTCCACTCCAATTCTGACTTATACGCTCCCGGAAATAGTGTTTTGACTATACACTCCCTGAAACAATTTTACAGGGAGTGTATAAGTTAGAGAATGAATGAAAAAAGCACGGCTCTAATTAACTTTCCAGTTTTTTTTTTCTCCTTTAATTGCTCATATATTAGCTCTGCCTGCTTAGCCGAAAAAGAGAAGGGGGGGGTGGGGGGAGCATCACCACTAGACTTACAAGCCAGACTATTGAAAATTTGTTATTTGAAGTAGAATGTGAAATTTGTCTTAGGGCTTAGGGTTTTTACTAGGGTCAACCCACAAATTGAATTGAAGAACCCCACCGATCCAAAGCTATGGCTACTTTTCTTTGGATTTTTCCGTTCGAGAATAATTAAGCTTTTAGCTAGTAGCGAAGTTGAAACGAGGAGCTTTAGGCCTGCTCTGTCCTGGGCCTAGTGAGCAATCCAAGTCCAATCATTTTTTCTGCAACGTATATAGGTCTTACGGTTCAACTGCTTATAATACTTCAACGGGTACTCATGAGTGATATTTCAAAATTCAAACCAAGAACTCATAATTTCGATTCGAAGACTTGACGCCAAAATCAAAACAGTGAAACAAAGACTGACACGAACCAAACCGGTAATCTTAATTCACCCATTTTGATATTTCTTACATATTTGAATTAATCTAATATTTAAAACCCATCTTGCTTCGTTAGTACACCTGAAATTCGCAGAAAACATTTTTTAAAGTACTCGGCATACATAGCTTCATCCCAACCCTTTTTCATGCAGTGTAGTAATCATAGTCGAGTGAATTTCGTCGTGAAAATGCATTGGTGTTTGATGCGGTGTTATTAGGAAAGAAAAGACAGCAATAAAGTTAAACAGGTACTGCTCAAAAGTCGGAACTATGAGCACGGAAGTGGACCGTGATAATCCCCACGGGGTTTCTAGTTTTGTCCATGTTTTAAGCATGTTGCTTCAAGATTAAACTTGATAAAATGAGCACGAGTTACTGAGATATTATGTTAATTCTATTACTGCATCAGATTACACTGTTCTCCACCAGAGTCGTCCCATCTTCATATCATCCAGCTTCTTCCAAATAGGTTAGTCAACTACATGGGAGATTGAAGAGCAAAGAAACCGTACAGAAAGGCCAGGTTCACAGGATTCACAGTAATGTCGAGGAATGATTAAATGACAATTCTTGCAGTCTACATCAGCTAATTGGAAGTTTGACTGTATTCGGAAACTCAATGGTTCCGAGTGGGATCATATGGTGGAATGAAGGCAGACAACGAAGAACATGACCTTGCACCGTGAGATCAGGAATCGCTAGCTACACCCAAGAATGCCGGTGGGATGGGTTTTCGTCGCTACGAGACAATGAACCGGGCACTCATGGCAAGAACTTAAGCTGGCAAATCTACTCTAATCAGGAGAGAGAATTGATGTATGTGCTCCAAAGTGTATACTTAGAAATGCCAGCACTCTTTTCTTGAACATTTACCGAAACGGATGGTGGCGTGAGGCCGGTCCTTTTCACCATCTTCCACCTCCTGGATCGGTTAAGGTCAATTATGATGCGGAGGAATGGAAGGACTTCTTAAACTTATATCGCGGTGGTGATCCGAGATGACTCGGGTAATCTTACTGGTAAATTCAAGTTCTCCTGAAGCCGAAAGCAGAAGAAGCAGCTCTTTGCGCAATGAGAATTGCGGAATCTTACTCGGCTTCGAGGGTAATTTGAGAGTTGAGACTCACCTCATAATATCTTCATAAGAGGAAAGAGTAAGACAAAAGATGATGTATAGCAAATCGCATGATTGCATATTCTGCGGTCTGGCATTTGCATGTTCTTCTAGTACCAATCTTCCGCTATCTTCATCATGAACTACTTTCTATCCCCGTGAATAAACACATGTTTATCATGGATGGGGAAATTATGAACCTAAATCACCTTCAGTCTATTTTCAGAAAAATTACTAAAAGGAGTCTTAAACTTATGCCAATTGTCCCCAATTCAATCACAAATTTGTCAATTCAATCAATTTAAATCCTAAATATTTTGATAATTTACTAATTTAGTCCATCTTACTAATTTGGTTAGAAATTGTTAATGTGATTGTCGATCATCATATGCGACACCACCGAGCTAATGTAAACAATTTTTATAATTCTTTTTAAAATATGTGAGTTTATTATTATTCTCTTTTTTTTTTTTTGTATTTTCATTATGGCCAATGAGGTTCACTATAAACCCCCACTACAACTGGGCTAGCGAGGCTCGACCTCGACCTTGCTGGGCAAGGCCGACCTTATTAGCCATAGGCGAAGGTCGATCTCACCAAGGTTAGCCTCACCCTTGTTGGCTTTGGCAAGGGTCAAGCCTCATTGGGCATGGGCGAGGTTGACCTTGCCAAGGTCAAGCCTTGCCCAATGATAGTAAGGTTGAGCCCCATCAACATAGCCCTAACAAGGCTGACCTCGCCCAACGATAGTAAGGTCGAGTCTCATTAGCCATAATGAAAAAAAAAAAAAAAAAAAAGATAGAAAGGAAAAAGGAATAAAAAAATTCATAAAATTATAAAAAATTGTCAACATCAGTGCGGGTGATGCCATATATGACAATTAACGTCCAAATTAGCGATTTCTAGCCAAATTGACCAAATAAACTAAATTAATAAATTGTTAATGACTGAATTGATATAATTATAATAAACTTAGGACTTTTTTCAGTAATTTTCCCGTCTATTTTCTCCTAATTCAAGACTTAACTTATCAAAGCATCAAGATTTTTTCATTCATACATGACTAATAGCGGAAATATGTTATCTCATAAATAATTTTTACAAGATTCCCATATGCTCAAGAATCAATTCCTCACTAACACAAGGACCCTAAAATTGACATTTTGTGATTGGAAAAAAAAGGGGGGGGCAGCTGTCTCCCATCTCACAGAACCGGTCGATCAGAATCAAGGATCACAGGATGACATCAATCGCAGATTCGATATTTTAAGCTAAGGATAGGATACTGGGGCAAGGATCTGCAATTCTTTCCCATGATGTTTATCCGTATCATTTTCATTATGTTTTCCTCCTGCCTAGGAGTAATTTTCCCACGTTATGGAGTTAAGGCTAAGTATATGTGGGTCCAATTCCCTCTAAAGATTCCCCCCTATACCTGATGTGTCCACACCAGCATCGCCATTATCAGCCACGGGTACTTCATAAAGTCTTGACAACGATATCGAACTCCTTTTCTGTCACACCCATTCAAAGTTTTATCTCCAACCTTCGACAAAAAACAAAACAGTTCCACACAATAATTAGCTTTGCACGAGCTAAAATAATGTCACTAGCGTCTCATCTATTCATGTCTCGTCCATCACCATCATTACAACTAATTACCAACAGATCTTTTCTTCTCGATCCTCAAGACATTTAATGTTGGGGGTGGGAGAAAATAATGTCCTGCATCTTCCCGAATTGGGGAAGAGGGGGGGTGGAGGGGGGGAGGCTCTCTGATGATATATCTTGCTTTGCCACAGGTGGTGGGAAGAAGCTCCTGACTCAGATTTTCTCCCTTTGGCAGAGAAAATCATGCTGATCGAGCGAATCGTGGAGCAGCAGCAGGATTAGGTGGAGAAGATAAAAAAGAAAAAGGAGGAGAAATTGGGGGTCGAAAGATACGGCAGCCTGAAAGATTTTCTACAAACCCCCAGCAAAAGGAAAGGAGGCCCTTCAGCTTTTGACTCTTGATTTTTGGGGGACCAAGAGCATCCTCAAAAAGGAAGCCCTTTTCGTTGTCCTTTCATTAAATCATCTTTCACACACACACATGGAGAGAGAGAGAGAGATTTTTAAAAAGGGAGTGAGTTGGACTCTGCACCAGGGTTTAAGGTAAAAGACTAGGTTCATGAAAATTGGAAATCGCCGAAGGAATTGGAGTGAATATTTTGCGTTGTGGCACGTACACGTCGCTCCAGAAAGTGAGTGTATGAGAGAGAGATAGATAGAGAGAGAATATTTCCGAAGTGAGCAAAGTGGCCGTCTCTCGCCGCGGGTGGCTTGGTTTGGTCAAGCTTGAAGCTTTTTTTGAATTTGAGAAAGCACTTCCCTTTGGGTAACTCTCTCTCTCTCTCTCTGTCTCTATATCTAAGGATACAATTATAACGCCTTTTCACACAAAAACTTTTTTCTCACTTTTTCATGCTTTGGCTCTAAACCCTTGTTTGCGCACTTTGATTGAGAGTTTAGCGGGTTTTCTTTACCTTTTCCCTTATGATTTGTTTCTTTTGAACGGCTAATAAACTGTTTCTTTAATGGGTGTTGAGCCCTCTGTGTCTTTCTGTGACATCTTTTTGTCTTGTAATGCAGTCCTTCACGAGGTTGTGTCAGAACCCCCTCCCTTTTCAAACAAACAAAAACTATTCCCTCTCTCTCTCTCTCTCTTTTCAAAATGGAGAAAAAGAAAATAAATATTTGAAGAAGAAATCTTGATTCCCATTTCTTAATGATTTGCTCCACTCTGCTTCTTCTCTCTCCCTCTCTCTCTCTTCTTCCCCACTTCTCCTCTCGCAACCTGTCCAACGTTCCTCAAAGTCTCAACACTTTGCGACCCTGACCGTCTCTCGCTCTCTCGACACATCGAGTCTCTCTTTTCTTGCACCGACCCACATTTCAAAATCGTTTCTTTCCTCCCGAACGTTCCCTCCACTTTTCTTCCTTCTCCCTCCTGAATTACCTCAAGAACCGTTTCTGCTTCATATGTTGTGATTACCTTCGTCTGTTGCTGCTGCTTTAAGCTCGACCCATTTCGATTTTTTGCTTGAAGAGACAAATGGGGAGAGCCGCGAGATGGTTCAGGGGCTTGCTGGGGATGAAGAGAGACAAAGACCAGAGCAGCCACAGCACTTCGAGCTCGGTCTCCGGCGACACCAAGAAGGACAAGCGGAGGTGGAGCATCAGGAGGTCCGCCAGAGATCCCGATAAGGTCCCGGCGGCCGACGCCAGCGTGACCGGCGCCGCTGGAGACGCCGCGTGGCTCAGGTCGTTCATCGCGGAGTCGGAGAAGGAGCAGAGCAAGCACGCGATAGCCGTCGCGGCGGCCACCGCGGCAGCGGCCGACGCGGCGGTGGCGGCGGCGCAGGCGGCGGTGGAGGTGGTGAGGCTGACGAGCCAGGGCAGGGTAACTCCGTTCGGGGGCGGGAGGGAGCAATGGGCCTCCGTCAAGATTCAGACCGTCTTTCGCGGCTACTTGGTGAGAAGCACAAGAATTGTTACCGAGGGATCCGAATTCGATATGACACAAACGTAGCGATTGATTTAAATTCGTTATGTTCAAATCTGACGTGAATTGACTGAAACCGATACATATTTTCGTGAGAAATAATTTATTCAGTTGCACTTGATACTTATCAAGACTTGACTTGTGTAGTGACAGCCAGGATGGTCGGTGTTTGAATAAGTCTTCATCGTTTGAATTTGCGCGCTCCTCTGTTATAATGCGTCCTCCATGTCATTGATGATTTGTTTCCGAGAGAGCGTGACGTGATGATGATCTTGGTCTAATTGGTGTAGGCCCGAAAAGCTCTGCGAGCATTGAAGGGACTGGTGAAGCTACAGGCGCTCGTGAGAGGTTATCTGGTGAGGAAGAGAGCCGCTGCGACTTTGCATAGCATGCAAGCTCTCATTAGAGCTCAGGCTAATGTGAGGTCTCAGCGAGCTCGCCGTTCCGTCAACAAAGAGAACCGGTTCCATTTCGAAAACCGCCCTCGAAGATCCATTGTAAGAAACTGGTCTAGTTCTTCCAATTGCTTTGAACAAGATTCCTTCTTCGGATTGCTCTCGATAATTTTAAGTTACTACATTGGTTTTGGATACATCCAGTGGTCTTATCTATAGTGTTTGATGTGCTGCAGGAGAGATTTGAGGAACCGAGAAGCGAGTTCCACAGCAAGAGGCTATCCGCCTTGTACGAAACTCCGGTAAATCCCTTCGACGAGAGCCCTAAAATCGTCGAGATCGACACGTTCAAGCCGAGGTCTCGGTCACGCCGAATCAACAGCGTCCTGACAGAATATGGAGAAGATTTTCCCTACCATGCCGTCTCGTCCCCACTCCCCTGTCCCGGCCCCGCCCCCGCCTCCGCCCGGCTCTCGATCCCCGATTGCCGCCACATGCAAGACTTTGATTGGTGCTTCGTCGGGGACGAGTGCAGGTTCTCGACGGCTCAGAGCACGCCCCGGTTAGCCAATTCTCTAGGGTACTTTGCTCCGGCGACCCCCGCGAAGAGCGTGTGCGGGGACCACTTCTTCCGCCCCTATTCCAGCGGATTCCCCAGCTACATGGCGAACACGCAGTCGTTCAACGCCAAGCTGCGGTCCCATAGCGCCCCGAAGCAGAGGCCCGAGCCGGGGTCCAAGAAGAGGCTCTCGCTAAACGAGATCATGGCGTCGAGAAACAGCATGAGCGGCGTTAGGATGCAGAGGTCCTGCTCTCACCTTCAAGAAGTTTTGAACGGCTGAGATTTGAAAAAAAAAAAAGAAAAGGACTTTCGCATGCAATTAGTGAAGAAGTTAGGGAGTCGTTATCGGGTGTTTTTTCAAAGGTTTGTTGAATGGGAAACAGAGCCTCTATCTCAGAGCTTCATTGAGTCTTGCCACTTCAATGCGAAACGAAAGGAATAGGACGAGAGCCAGAGTGCTTGTGTAAATGGCTGCTTACAGGTTTTATTGTAATGAAAGTTGCATGGAAAAGATTAAATCTTTTGGCCATATTTTCATGTTCGCGTCGCCTTCCGTTCGAGCTCATTGGCATGTGGATAACCCTTTCCATTTCAGCCTAACGAAGCAAAAAAGTTGCAGTCGCCAACCCTTCATGTGAATGGATAGCTCGTGGTCAAATAATCAATGCTCCTCCCTTTCTGGTTAAAAACTTTGAAAAGGCGCCGGAAAAGGTTGTCCTTGAACCCAGTCGGTGAGCAAAGTCCTTTGCTGTTAACAGCCAACCAGGTTAAAGCACGCCCTCGATTGTCAACATGGCCATCCGTATGAGAGAGAGAGAGAGAGAGAGAGAGATTCGTTCTCAAAAGGAAAAATGAAAACTTGAGAGAGAGAGATTCGTTCTCAAAAGGAAAAATGAAAACTTTATGCTTTCTCATTGGAAACGCGTCATCTTCTCCATCTTTATTCTTTGTTCTTTATCTTTGTAGGGCAATTGTGTGGGGAATCTTTCTATTTTTTACGTCGTCGGTTTTGAAAAAGAGATCTAAGCTTTATGAACGCATATAATGCTGGTAGTCAATGGAGAGTCGACACTTCATTTGTAATTAGACCATCAAACGCACCGACACGATCCCATGGAGGATAGCTCCATAAGAGTGGCAAAACCAATCTTCTACCGTGCATATTAATTGGAAAATGTCAAGTACCTTCTAACCAAAAAGAAAAACTTCCATTGCATATTTAAGCCTTTTGTCCTCAATTTGGCTCAAGTCTAAAATCACAACATACCTCTTATGAGCAAGGAAACATTATTGTGTTTTTTCAAACATTGATTAGTTAAGCAAAACGCAAAGAAAGATACAGAATAAATGTAACTACAACAATCACTGTTCTATTCAAAAACTGCTCAAGCTACTCATTGAACTAAGAGATTTAAGCATGTGGGTCAATCTAATTAATGGAGTGCTTATTCGATTTAGACCTCTCGACACAAGAACTATCTAGATGTAAAAATACAGCTTCATGAGTGTTTCAATATTCCCATTTTTAAAAGTGGGATCCTTAATTAGGGCCGTGTACATTCTTAAAGGTCCTAACCTATTCAAGACGCATAAGTTAGATGAGCGGAGCCTCCTTTGATTTCCAATTGTGGGAGAAGGGTGGGGGAAGAAAGGAGGACAGAGAGGATGAACAGGGAGCTCTCCTTAGCATCTAAGCAATAGAGCTGCAGAGAGTGAGTCATTCTTAGGAGCTTTGTCTGGGGCAGGGCCGAGGGACAAATGAATGTTTGAGTTTTCTCATCGGCAATGATTAGCTAGGATTCGACTTGATTGATGGGCACGTCGTGGGGCAGCCATGGTAGCATCAATCTCACGCCTCCTCACGTGCTTTCTGGGTAAGAAAAGAAGGCCACGACGTCATTATTATCATCATCGAGGGGCAGTTTCAGTATTTGGGCTTCCCTTTTTTGTAATTCTTTATTTGTTTATCTTTTGCCTTAGCCCCCCCATTACCTCATCCACTGCGCATCTGCTGCAGTGAAGTAGATAAGGTTGCCCTCCTGGGGGTTGCTACCTGCTGTCGCCTTCGACAGCAATGTAGAATCCCGAAATTACCCTCCTTGCTGGATGACGATTCGGACCCCCTGGTCATTCAGGTTATAATTCTTTTTCTTTTTTTTTATTAGAAAATTAACCCGCCTTTTTGAAAAACATAGGGGACCAATTTCAAAAGCAGGCTTGTGGTTCACTCTTTCTTTTGCCCAATCGGTACCGTCGAACATGTTGCGAACGATGGAAACATAGTACCCATATAAAATACGGCAAAGGCTTTAGTTCCCTTGATGTAACATGTGGAACTTGTCATGTCGGTACATCAATTTTCCGATTTTCACGCGGAACACCCATTTATATAGGAACATCGACATGTCTAATTATATGTGTTTTTCCATGGTCTTTTAAAAACACAAAAAAAGTGCGTGTCTTTTCATCCATTGTCTTGAAATTATTGGGAAGAGAGTCGTGCAATAGAAGGAACATATGTGTTGAATCCAAATTTAATTGTATAAAATTGAGAAATATCCACTGTATCGGGTCCAAAATTAGATGCAAACATTAATTTTTAAAATTTTAAATAAACTATCGTCCAGTTTCGTGGGAATGCACCTTGTTCTATTCTGAAATTCAAATATCACTAAAATGGAAGATATGAGGGAGAAGAAGGCAGGAATGTTACGCCGACTAGGACCACCCTACTCGTGACACTTCAGAGATTCGATCACGCGAACGACAGGGGGCGAAACTGATCTCGCGCCCCTCTTGGCATTTTTTAATTCCGAAAGGAAAATCGAAGTTCCCGAGCAATTTCGTAGATACCATCGTCACAATTTTCTCGGAGTTTGAAAAACAGAAGAAAGAGACGTTAGGGGATGGATTAAACAAGTGCTTTCCCTAGGAAACAAAGTATGTCTCTTCAGATTCAAACACCGACAAACCCAAATTTCTTATTCGAAATCCACTCGCGATTCTCATTTTTCTAAGGCTCTTCCCACGAGAAGGTGGAGTCCAATCCGCTCGGGTCGAGCGGCTAAAGACCGCTTGCGTCATCTCGGCTCGTGTTTCAAATTTCGACGAGCTCAACCCCCTGCCTGCTGCTCGAATAAAGTACGCATCTTCTGCAATCCCTCAGTGGGGAATCTAGATTCGATACCAGGGGGGGGGAGAAACCAGGTTTCGCGTTTCTAGGGCTCGGTGGTTCGGCCCTTTCGGATCTTGAACGAATCAAAGGAGGGAGGGAAGGGGAGATGTGTTTCACGTTGTCCTCGGTCGATCCGAACGGGTACTAGGACGTACCGTGAAATGGGTCGAGGTCAAATTTCGCATTGAATGCAGAAAAACCTCTTCAAAATTCTAGATTCCTAGTGGACACAAAAGCAGCTAAAAAGCTCCCCCACCCTTGACCGTCTAGGAACCGGGTTTTTCTAGGACGGAGGACATCGTAAACCTCAGAAGAGACTTTATTAAGGAGAGAGATAAATTGGTTCTTCTTGTTCATGTGGGTGCCACTTATTTCAGAAGGCGCAGAGGTTTTTGTTTATTAGTTTTTACGGTGGGAGCTTAGTCAATAAGTTATGTCCATCCACAGCCGCGAGGGCTTGTTGTCTTTTGTCTGTAATGCTGGTGCTGTTTCTCTTTGTCAGGCTCGTGGTTAGAGGCCCGAGCTCTCCGATCGCGGACACACCCATTTTCGCCTGGCCTGAGTCATGGGGGACCATTCTAAGGGAGAATGTGTCATTTGATTCATACACGCTTTTGTAAACTATGATTTCTACCATGCTAATCAGAACTTAGTGGGAATTATAATCCTCTCGAGATCAAGTCGAACAAACCAGTTTATCTTCTCATGCTTTAGTATGGTCGATTCATGAGCATGGATTTGTAATTGATCTGATCCATCAGTTATTTGATTATGTTTCAGTTGATATTCCTGAATATGAGTTTAGCTTTCATGAAAAGGCGAGGGTCTTGGTTCCCACGTCTTGGGGGTTGGATTGATGCTTGGTATGAATTAGGGATTGATGCGTTGGTTTTAGGTTTTCGGTTTTGTTTTGTAATATTAAGAAGAGGTTGAGTGACAAAGGAGAAAAATTGTGTAAATTGTAATAATGTGAAGAGGGGCGATCTTGAGTTCGGTTCGGTTTCAGTTTCAGTTTTGATTAAGTCTTTTAGTTAGGTTCCGACACCCCTCGTGTGAATTCAGGGCTAGGTGCGCGCACGGTATCTACGGGTTTGCAAGTCCTCACGCCACCAACTGCCAGTCGCCTCAGCCTCTCCCCCTTGTGCTTCGACTGGCTGCTTAAATGGCGATCGTCGCGGTCCGCAGGTCGGTCGGATAGTCTGTGGGCCGAAAAATGTGGGTTAACCTCACATCACAGGGTCAATGGACTCGCCAGCGAAGAAAATATTCTGATCTGGGCCAACTTGGTCCGCACTCTTTGGACCTCCAGGACGAGGCCCAATTCGACCCGAGGCCCCACTCTTACTAGCCGTTACAGACAGACACAACTCAACGGTCAAAAAATAGGAGAGGGCTCTTTCGAATTCAAAAGAGGTCTGCAATATAAAAGCAATGCCGCCCCGATTCCCAACGGTCGAATTCTCCATCTCCATCTCCATCCCTCCCGCAAATCTCCCTCCAAAAAAGAAAAGCAGAATCAAGGAACTGAATAACCTGAAAGTTCAACCAAAATTGGTCGGCATGGATGTTACCGAGAGTCCCTCTTCTTCTTCTTCCGCTAAAAGATCTCCCAATGCCAAGCCCTCTGTATCCGGTATGTCTCTCCCTCTCCCTCTCCCTCTCTTTTCCGAAATTCTTGATTGCCGCCTGTGTGCATGAATGTTTAATCAGATTTTCAAGAAAAAGGAGGATCCTTTATCGGTTTGTTGCTTAATGAACTGGATCTTGTGTATGAATGACGCAGATGAGAACGATCAAAGTCTTCAAATTCGGCAGCTAGGGTTCTGTAACATGAAGAAGCCGTCGCCAAAGAAGAATCTGCCCACTGGTGGAGCTTCAAAGGTTACTCCTCCAGGGAACAAGGTCTTAAAGGAAAGAAACGGATCCGACCACCCCATTGGAAACGTCCCCGTCTCCTATTCAGAACCCGTCAAAGCGAGCCCCAGCACCAGCGGTTCCAAGATATCCCCGTCCTTGTCAGCCGATAGGCTTGGCAAGGAATCGGTGCTTCCTTATGAACCGTTCACGAATTATCTATCTCCGCGGCCCCAGTTCCTCCGGTACAAGCCAGATAGGAAGCGAGAGATGGTGCTTCGCCTGGAGAAAGAGGCGGGGAAAGGAGAGGAGGGATCAAGTTCCGGCACAAGCCATGACGAGACGGCAAACGTCAATGGAGAGGGAACTGGTTCGGTTAGCTCCTATGACATTCTGAAGCTAGAAAGGGAAGATGATCATGGGGATAGTGATGATGAAATTGAAGAGGAGGAGGAGGAGGAGGAAGAGGAGGAAGAAGAGCAGGGGAGCTCAATTTGCCTAGAGCTACTCAAGACCTTGCTTTTGCTCCTAGTGCTGGTACTTGTTGCCTCATCATATATGTCTGACACGAGCTCAGCTCCATCAATATCACGCGATATTGGGGTCAGCGAAGATGGGTACTCGAGCATCAATAATTTTACATATGAAGCTGCTTTATACGGTAGAGCTCGTGGGCTTGGGAGTGGCTCAAACCTCATGAATCAGGCACGTGAACTTGAAAATAATGTCGGTTTTTTGGTTAAGAATGTCGACAGTATTGAGGAGCTTGAAGAGCAAGAGGAGGTGGTTGAATTCGTGTTAGGAGCTATTAAAAATACCATTGACGACGGAAATGAGGGGGCCGTGGTCGATGTTGTGGAGGAAGCTGAGCTAAATTTGGAGGAAAGTTATCATATTGATCAGGGAATTGTTAAACCAGATGAGGTTTCTGATCAACTAACTGAAGGGTTTGAGTTGCAGCAGAGCGAAAATGCAGAGAACTTGTACTGTGAAATTCCTAATGCCTTGGATATGGAAGCCAAGCCGCCATTGGGACCAGAAACTCAGACATCAGTGCGAAGCGAAGTCGAGAAAGAATGGGGAAGAACTGATGAGGAAAGTGAAGTAGATTTTCCCATCGGAAAGGCTGGAGCAGAATTATTGACCAATGCAGTGCTTATGGCTAGCATTGGAACTGAGTCAAGTTATTATGCTATTATTGGTTTATTAACTGCGTTATTGGCGATTTCCACAGCTTTCCTCTTCCGCCTGTTCTTGAAAGGCAAAAAGAATCCGGCCAACCCTGTTTGTTCTTCTCCTTTGAAGAAACAACCGTGTCCTGAGACTGTCGCTGAAGAAACACCCGAGCCGCAATTCCAGACAAAAGAACAGAACTGCACCGAGCCACTTGCTCCCAATTCGATTACAGATCCATCTCCTGTTCATGCACCGGAGGAAGCCAGTACACAGTCTAACCAAAGTCGAGCACCGAAAATCGAGCTGCTTGGAGAATTTGTGGTGGGAGAGCTAAGCAGCTCGTACAGGAGCAGAGAACTGAAAAGCAAGATGATTGGCAAAGTCGAAGAGAGCACAAATTCTGTGTCGATGGATAATTCGGGGATCAAGGTCAATGTGACACAGCCGGCCGTCTTGGAATTTTCTTCGATGGACTCCCCTTCACATGCAAGCTTCACTGCTGACAGGAACGTTAAGAATCCACAGGTTAGTGTTAATTCTAGAGGGAATTGCTCAACTGTGCACGTGACCATTTCAGATCTATCGCTGAGTTGTAGTTCAATTCATTTTATTCACTTTACCTGCTCTGAATCGAGAAACTTTATCAGAAAGTGATAACTTTAGGTACTAGCCAAATGAAAGAAATTATAGTCTGTTCAGAACACTAAAAATTGAGTAATTTCAATCAATTAACACGAGTGCTTTCAATGCTGAAGCAGGAGGATGGAACAGGAGAATCAAGGACGACTGTCGTGACACCCGCCAGGCGATCTAGCCGGATTCAGAACACTCCGGTGAGGCGATCTAACCGGATCCGGAACCTAGCGATTCAATCTCCATAAGGCGCACATTGCTCTCGGGTCGGACTAGGATCAGAGTAGAACAGCAATGCTTCGTTTTACGAGACCCCATCCTGCAATAGCTTCTCTGGGAGATCAAAAGCTTGACTGCTTCAGCATTCTTTCTTGTTCTTAGAACTTTCAATTAGCTTTTGTATGGTTAGGCTATTTTTCAAGACATTGTGTCTCGGATCGGACTAGGATCAGAGTAGAACAGCAACCACTGTTGCTTCATTTTACGAGACCCCATCCCGCAAGAGCTTCTCTGGGAGATCAAAAGCTCGACTGCTTCACCATTCTTTCTTGTTCTTAGAACTTTCAATTAGCTTTTGTATGGTTAGGCTATGTTTCAAGACATATTGTGTCCAGTAATATGTATCCGTGCTACTTGTTCTGCTATGCAAATTAGCCAGTCGAATCATGGTTTCAAGGAGCAGAGTGGATTCTGCAAACTCAGCATCATCAGTTCAATACCGTTTTCTATTCAGCTGTTGCTCTACTCGCAACTGATGCAACATCCTAATTTCAGCCGGGTCTCTTGAGCATCTAGTCACAGAACCAGATTGAACGTCCGAAATTTCAATCCTTTTTCCAAACTCTTTCAATGTTTCTTATAAGCATATCTAATAACAGAGCCAGATCGCACGTCCTAAATCTCATCCTTTGTCCAAATTCTCAATGTTTCTTTTAAGCATCTAATTACAGAGCCATATTGCACATCCAAAACTTCAATCCTTTGTTTGCTGGGTTAGATCTCACTCTTAAGATCTGAACTTTTAAACCCCTTTCTTTACCTTTTCAATTGCGAGAATGACGACTTTTCTCGACACTGATTACGTCACTCAGTCCCTAAGTCATTAAATCTCTTCATTGTAATCATCAAGTTTAGTATAGTCGAGTTCTGTATAATCATATGTCTAACCCTTTTTGCACATTTCGCTGACCTTCAGCGCTCATAAAAAGATATAAAATACGACGAAAGCCTTTCTCAAAAACCCCGAAAACAGAAAAAAAAAAAATTCCGATCGACGTGTCGGAGCAAAGATCAACCAGTTCCACTACTGAACCCGGCTGTCTGAAAAACGGCAAAACTTTAAGACGTTTTAAGCAGGAAAAAACACAACTGAAAAAGGGGTAGAGAAGGAATGTGGGGAAGATGATTGTTGAAGAGCTCAATGGGAAAAATTTGAACTACAACTGCCCACCTTCCCCTTTCTTGATTTCGCAGAGATCACCTTTCGGCAATTGACGCACCTTCGTCGCGCCAGGCCGATACACAATCTCTGCTAATAATTATCTAGAACCACAAGAAAGAAGAAGCACCCAAAATCTTTCACGAAAAAAATCGAAGCGAATCGCAGTCGCGAACGAACAGCATCTAATCATTCCACACAAGACACAGAGAAAGAGAGAGAGAGAGAGAGAGAGAGAGAGAGAGATTTGGACTCAGATAAGGCACGGAGACGGCCAATTTAAATGGAGAGCGAGGAGGAAGCATTAGGGTTTTGGAAGCGGCGGAAGAAGAAGATGAAGATGAAGAATCCGTCGGTATTTCTCGAAAGCCCTAAATCTTGGGCTGGGCCACGAGAAAAGGCCTTATAAGCCATCGGAACAGCCCATATGCCACACCTGATTTCTTGCTTGTTTCATTCTCTTTAGCTAGGGAAAAAGAAATTGGCATTCGTGCATAGAGGCATGTTCATGTACGTATTTATGTAAGCACATGACGCGGCACAGAAGAAATAAAACCGCTGTAAAGGTCCATGAACTAGGAGAATCGGTCAGGGGTATGAGGGAGATCGTGCAAAAACAGCGGAAAATGGATTCAAAACGAAATCTTAAGAGCCGAATGGAGCAATTTAGAAAATTAATGTGATTTGAGAATGTAAGTTGTGGTCATAGCGTTGGCGACTAGAACATTTGATGAACTCTGGCACAAACGAGCTTTTGAACCATGTCCTCCAAGGCTTGGAACATAAAGGTGCAAAACTCCATACAAAGGATGTCAAAATCTAAGAAAGAAACGCCGAGAAAAAAGAATCGCATAAATCGATGCTGCTGGCTGACTTGCTGCAGCGTATCCTACGGAACATCGTATACACAGGCCGTGTTCTTCTTGTATCCAAAAAGGCCGTGCAAATGCCAAGTTGGGGCGGACCAGAACTCGCTCTTGAAAGAGTAACTAAAAAATGCCTTCATCTGCAACAAAAGAAAAGTCAGAACATCAGACACGGTAAACAGGATTTCCGGTTTAAAACATCTCAAAGAGTATTCCACAACATAGTGATCATCCATCCCTGTGATAGCGAGATACTCACCATCACCGTCATCTGCCATGTTGAAATCATCTTCATCATCATCAAAGTCTACATTCTGCAACATCAGATGAAGTCTATTACTGGCAAAGTTCTTTAATACAAGAGACATTCCATGCTCTCTTTCGTACTCCGTCCCTTTTCTCTTACCAAGCAAAGAAATGTAGAAACAAACTAAAGGAATCTATTGAATCACTGCATGCTTTGCCATTTACTTGTATCTAAATGCCTCTCTACATGCTCTCACCCACAGGCTGGTTGTCTACCAAGTTACCAACCAACCAGCACAATAGGGGAGAATTCTATAATTTAGAGTTTGCCCATCTAAAGAAATCTACATTATTAGAATCTATTAGCCAATATTTTCTTCTGTCTGGCTAGCAGTGCTTGTTGCATTTATGGTTGGACTGTGAAAGGAAAATAAGCATGAAGATTAGATCTGCAGGGTTCATCTCCAGAGTTTTGCTTGTAGTATTCAGGACTTGTGATAAAAAGGAGCTCAATTCCAGGGGATTTATTTCTTGATCAATGAGCAGAAGCAGATGTATTCATGAGTTGCAGGGTAATTGCTAAGTCATAGGAAATCAATACTTGCTAATATACTCATGTTAATTCTGAACAAACCTGGTTGTAATCCCCATCATCACTAAATTCTTCATCAGCCTCCTCCACTTCATCATCTGGCTCTTCTTCTTCCCCTTCTTTCTTTTCCTTTTCACCTTTCTCTTCTTGGCCCTATAAACAGGGACAAACTATCAAGTTATGCTTCCAGATAGGATGCAAATGGCTCAGAAAAGGCCTCAAATGTTAAAATTTTGTATTTTTGAAGAAGTCAGAGAAAAGGGGTATGATCCATTCATGGTAAAACTTTTTACCTGATACTTCTGCTCAAGCTTCTCAAAGAGTTCTAGCTTCTGCAAGTCTGCTGAAGGACATTCATATTTCATCAAAATCAGTTAGTTGAAGGACCTAATTTACTAGCAAAAAGTAACTGTATATTGCCAAAAAAACAGACGTCATTCACCGTGAGACCAGGAGCTGTCAGTAAATAAAGACAATCTTAGTATGAGCACTAAGAAGTTTGAGCTGTTTTGCTGATACAAGAAATCAACCATTCAAATGCCATTCATCCTTAAATATTTCTGCCTGATGTATATATGTACATCTATACATAGACATACACAAATCCATTTGCTCACCACTTTCAAGGCTGCTCAAATATTGCGAAATCTCAGAAATTTGTAGTTTCAATGGCCTCAAACACAATTTATGAGATTCTACTATAAATTACATCGAAGTGATTAGTAGCGACTAGAGAGAAACCATCATCAAGGCAAAATTGCTGAGCAAACATTTGAAGCACTTTTCTCAGGAAACGGAAAACTCAGAATTGACAAGATCATAATCAAGGAAGTCATTTTATCACCAAACCTGACTCCAGGTTCCACTGCACCCTTTTCCTCTTTCTCCTCTGCTCCCCTCTAGAATCTACTTATTGCATTAACAAACAAAAGTCAGAACATATTGACAATACCAAATGAAGCGAGCAAAATTAGACACTGTCCAGAAGAACAATCTTTCAGATTGCAAACCTGCTACAAGTTCTCTGGGGAAATTAGTAGCATTAGCCTCTAGGAATTGCATGAAAGAATCACGTGTTGGCTTGGCCTTCATCTTTTCCCGGTCAGAGAACCTCTCTATATCGATGCTTTGGCTCACTAAAAGCACACATGTACAATGTGATGGACTTAATAGAGCTGCTAAACTTTTACTTCAAGGGGCATCAAATTATGCAAATAACTGTCTTGAAGTGATAAAATGGTAGATGCAGCCAAATCATACTTAAAGTAAAACCAGTCAACAATCGAAGACTAGATACATGTAAAACAACCAACTTCCTAGAAATGAATGCCACTGTGACTCAAAGCCATATTTATGCGAAAGATATATGCCTTACTCACTATCCCTCATGAAACAAATATAAAGCAAGCAACTCTAAAGAGAAACTGCTCACTGCGTGAATTGGTCTCTTCGAGGTAATAAGGAGACGATTTCCAGTAATTTTGTAACCTCGAATTCCAAACTACAAGTGCCCTTTCCTCCTTAGACACATCTCGCACTGGAGGCAACTCAACCTCCTGCAATTACACACAAAAAAATCTTCACCGTATAAATAGTAAATAACACTCTTACCCTTCAAAGGAAACTTCAACCAATACAAAACAAAGGGGAACGGCAATCCCAGTAAGAAAAGAAAAGATATAACTCACTGGGAAAAGATCAAAAGGCTCTTGCTTGGCAAAGGGGGTTCCACCACCGCCAAATCTCCCTCGGCCGCGACCTCTATAAGCCATGGATACCCTGAGAAGAAGACAATCAGATGCTTATGATCATAAGACGCATGAACCAAGTGAAGAATTCGTTCTCATCGGCTGCATGAAGAAGAAGTACGCGAAAACCACTTCGGCGACCACTCAAAATCCAGTCAAAAACCTTGGAAATCTATAGCTAATCGCTTCGGCTCCGTCCGGTGCTGGAACAATTCCCCGCGTGATCCAAAGTATCAACAGAGCACTGTCAGAGGCATTTCATCGAACACCTGCCGTGACAAGCAGTGCTCCGATCAGCATTAAGCCCATCAAAACACAAAGAGGACGCTGCCGCCACAACCAATCACAGTACACAAAAAATCACGTCGTGGGTATGTTGTGCGTGCGTGTGGAAAAACTACTGGGCGTGGGTTGTCTGCAAGAGATAGTGTAAAGAGAAGAGCAAGGGAGAGAGATGGCGTCTGCGCGGGAGCGGGCGTCGAGGGAGAGACTGTCTTGTGTTCTCAATTGAAAACAGCTGAATTTCTTCCTATGAATTTTCCTCACGTTATTACTTATGCCAAATTATTTATATTTCAATGTACATAGCACCGCAAAATTCCTCACACGACGCAGAACGACACAATACCCACCACCTGAAAGCACGGCCTCCTCTTGACCCATCAAAGCAAATTCATATGTATATGGATCAATATTTCATGTACAATACGTACGTTGCACGCAAAAATACGAAATTTATTTTGTATAAATGATAAAACATAATTAAATGCACAGATCTGTCAAACCTTCTTATCAATTGTTTAGCTATTAAATGCGTTTCCTTTGTGACATTGTTATCACCATGTTAAATCAAACGAAAGATGTTGTCATTTCATTATTTAAGAGAAATTGCACAATAAGTCTGAACCGTATTGCTTTTATTAATCATCCCAATAACTATTACTGTACAAGCTTGGTCGTGCTGGATGAGTATGAAAATAGTAGATTTTCAAGGGTGTACATTTGTCTATCAACCTTATGGGGGTTCTATAATCCGTCTACATTGAAGTGTTGATTTGACGAGTGACAAGAACTACCTAGGTCGTTTTGAAATGAGCAAGAACATGAGGAAACCTCAAATTGAGGTCGCCTTTTGGGCTTTCGACCCAAATGATGTACTATGTAGCTAGGGGTGTCAAATGGATGGGTCAGGTTGGGTTTGGATCGGGTCGAAAATGATCCGACTCACATTGACCCATTTAACCCGTTTTGACCTATTTTCATGCAATGTAAATTCGATGACCCATACCCGATCCATACCCGACCCATATTACCAACACATATTAATATTTAACTTAATTTAAGAAAATATACTCTCATTTATTTAGTCTATTTTAAATTTTTCACATATAAATTATTTGAATAAAAATTTCACATCAAATTTATAAAATAAATTAAATAATAAAAAATTATTTATTTATTTATTTGAATCATGCAAAAGAAGAATAATCTAATATTAGGCGTCTCGCTGGAGAAAACAAAGCGTAATTCCTAGGGGGAAATTTGAATTATTAATTATTCCAACCACCAATTCAATAAGGAATTCCAAACTTCTTATTATAAAACACAATACGTGGTCTGCTAAGGTTTTTCATTTTTCTATTTTCATTTCATTATTTTGATATGTCATCAATTCTTTTTGAGTACTGATAAACACGCAACAACTATTTATGTTAGCTGTTTTGCCTAAGCACTTTGACAGAATAAGCAGAAATATATAATTATTGACTCTTTGAGTTGTTCGTGAAACTATAGAGAAATCTTAAACTAAATTAAGAAATTTTGGAGCAATAGGATTGACAGTACTCAAAAGACCTCTCACATAGTTCTCGCATAGTTTATTTTTGAGTCATTCAACATGCGGACAAGGTTTGTCTATGCAAGTTGTTTGGATTAGGGCTTGCCAGCCCAAGCTCTGTCGCGGCTTGCCTGCCCAGATCTAAGCTGAGCTCCAATCGGCGACGGCAAGCTCGGGATCAGCGATGGTGATGGCAACATGATGGTGGGATCAGCAACAGAGGTCATGAATGCATAGAGGAGGGGATGGAAGAAGAGAGATGATAGATCTACCTAATAACTTACTCAACCCATATTTGACCCAAATTTAACTTTCATTTAACTCATATTAGACTCATATTTAATTTTCACTTGACCTATATTTGACCCATATTTAACTTTTACTTGACCCATTTAACTAAAAGTCATAATATGGGTTTATGACCCATTTTGACACCTCTATATGTAGCCAACGAACTGCCAACAGAATGTACAATTCACAAGCAATTCCAACCAGGGACATCACAATATCTCAAAACACAACACCACAATCTTGCACAAATATTCAATGATGATTGAATGGTTCCTCCCTTTTATAAAAGCAATAAAAAGAAAAACAGGATATGTAGAAAGATGGGTTTAGTTCCTCTTCCTGATCGGATAACAATTGCAGGAGCCCCGACTGGGATTCTGAGAGCAGCCCTCTCAGAAATCCGAGAAACAGCAGTGATAATCAAGAAATACAGCTTTCAGCTCGTGCTGCTAGAAGACTATCCTTATACATGAGGCTGACTCCTCATTGAATGTAAGCCCCAGTCATCTTGCACCCATACTTCACGAGGGTTGTGTACGGTCATTCATCAGTTTCTTCAAGGCCATCTTGTCGAAAAAGTGAGCTAAGGGAGTGATCACGCTGACAAGATTTCCAGAACAACCTCTGGGGTACGTTGATAGAAGCTCTGTACTTCCACCATTTTCATAGCTAACAGCACATGAAGCACTATAACCTGCTAAATCCAACACGGTGTTCGTCAAAGCTTAATTACAATGCCCATCACCTTAGAGGACTCACAATCCAACCTGTGATTGGATTTTTCCTGCGAACCCGGACTTTCCTGTGGGAACCGCTTTGTATCCTTTCAAGCAAAGAGTAGGTGATAAAATCTGGGGTCAATCCCTGCTGCTTAAGTTTTGCATAAAGATCTACAGCTTCTGCTGTTCTCCCACACCTCTCGAGACAGTCCAGCAAAATGTTGTATGTCACAATGTTCGGGCAACAGCCTTTTGCAAGCATTTCATCAAACAGGCAGCATGCCATATCCACTTTATCTGTCTTGCCAAAGCATTCGATAAGTGTGCTATATGTAACAACATCAGGATCCAGACCTTTCTCTTGCATCTCCTTGAATCTGATGTGAGCTTCATCAAGATCACCATTCTTTCCCAGGCAATTGATCAATGAATTATATGATATAACATCAGGGTTACAATTGCTCTGCTCAAGCTCTTCAAAGACTTTAACAGTTTCATCAACCTTTCCCACTCTGCCAAAGCTGGAGATAAGAATGTTGTACGTATATATGTCGGGTGAAGGGCCATCAAGCTTCATCTTTTCATAAAGGTCATGAAGTTGGGATATTTGCTTGGACTTTTTCAGAGCTGAGAACACCATGTTATACATCATGGTATTGGGATCTACTCCTTTTTCGTGTAAATTCTGCAGAAGTTCCAGAGCTTCTGTTGTCTTACCCAAACTGCACAAACTTTCTAACATAGACATGTAAGCATCCCTATCTCCCTGGTCATGATAAATCCACATGTTGCGAAATAGCCTGTGAGCTTCACCAGCATGGCCCAATTTGCTGAGCGTTCTCACAAGATACGCATATATTGATTTGTTCAAAAACTTCTTAGACATTTCAATGACCTCATCCAACCGACCTAGTTGGCCTTCCATGACTAAGAGATTCAGAATTACACTATAAGTGAACTCGTTGGGGCGACACTCATTTTTCACCATCTTAGAGAAGATGAATATGACCTTGTCAACCATACGGCCTCTAGCAAGTGCTTCAATGATGGTATTATAAGAAATTATGTTGAAAGATAAGCCTTTTCCATCATTTCTTGGAAAAGTACCATTGCTTCATCAGGTTTGCCAATCTTTCCATTCAATCTGATCAAAATGGTGTATGAAAATTCATCAGGTTCACACCACTTCTTTTTCATGTCATCAAAAACCTTGGAAGCTTCATCAACCTGACAAGAAGCTGCAGATCAGGCAATCAGGCTCCACAGGAACTCTGAGGCAGAGTGATAGTAAATCAAAAAATCTGGTTGAGTTAATTACATGGACCGAGAGAGAGGCATTGTCCAGATGCTAAATCAAGTATATTATCATCTAGAGTAATCTTAAGTATTTGAAGATTAGTTTACAAAGTTGTCATAGCAAGTGATATAGCAAACTTGTATTGGATGTGAAATGCACCTCACTATATCTTAAATGTCCTACCAAAATCTGCCGCATAACTCAAAATAAATATATGGTAAACCAATATTGATATATCAAGCATTACTCTATCCTCATATATCTACTAACTATTGCATTTTCACTTTTGAGTAAATGCTAATCCGATAGCACAATGAAACGTCATACTCAGCATCTAAACTAGTTGTTGCTTAGTATAGCAAACACAATAAATTCAATCAAGTAATCTCAAGAAAACATCTTGGTATTTGTTGGCTTCAAGTATTAGTCCCTTATCAGTTATTTAACTACAATTGTTTCCTGGCACACTTGTGCTCAAATTGGCCTATACATAATTTTATCACTAAAAGTGATAATGAATGAGATCATCACATGCCGTTATGCATCATCATATTCAGCCCTCATCTAGAGCCTTGAAAAAACAAGAATTATTAGAAATTTAGCAAAATGAACCACAATGCTGGATAATAATAGACACAGCAAATTCTCTCGATAAACTTTGAGAAATGTCAAGCAATTATTGGTTTACATGTTTCAATGCTGCATCAGCAAATCTACTGTGCTCACTAATACTATAGCTCCAAATCTGGCTTTAAGGCTTTATTGTTGGCATATGGAAACTATGTCATGAGATCCTATACTACTGAGCAACCTTCTCGGGAACATAACATTTCAACCTTGTTTAGTGTAAGCCTTCAACAAGTCTCATCAAGAATGCAACCCAAGAAATCTGTAATCCCAATGAACCCAGCTACACCAAAAAAACTTAGTCCTAGGCTCTTAGCATTGATTTATGCATGTGCCAGCTTTATGATTAATGAAAACTTCAAAGCACACTATAGTCTGCGCACAAGAATTGAATTCACAAACTCGAGCAACAATCACATAACTAAATTCCAGCTCCACAAACACATGAAGGAACGAGTATAAAAGTATAAACAGATTCATCTAAGTAAGACGCAAACCTTTTCATCTTTAGCAAGAGCATCCAACAGCATATTATAGGCAAATATATCCAACTTATACCCTCTTCTCCTCATCTCCCAATACACATCAAAGGCGTTTTTCGAGTTACGTGACCTCAAATGAGCTTGAACCAAGCACTTATACGTATAGCAATTCAGCTTCAGCTCCCATTTCCTCGCCAAACCCACACACTTGTCTAAATCCTCAGTGTTTCTGCCGAAGATCCCAATCAAGAGATTAATGGTGGAAATTGTGCCGCGCAGGTGGGATTTCTCCATCTCTTCGACGATCGAGCGGACCTGATCGAACCGCTCGGGGTCGATCGACTTGGAGAGGATGAGCAAGATGCGGTTGTAGGTGAAGGCATTGTGCTGGAAATTCGGCGAAAGCGAAGGGCAGGACCGGAAAATTTTCAGGGCGAGGCGGGGGCAATTGATGGATTTGAGGATCTCGGAGGCTTCGGAGGGGGTGAGGGAAGGGGAGAGAGAGTGGAAGAAGCTGGACAGGCGAGAGAAGGCGTCGTCATCGCCGTCAGGGGGCAGCGCCGGGGAGTTGCGGAGACGACGGCTTTGGAGGAGGATGTTGGTGGCGGTGCAGACGAGGTCGCGACGGGGGATGGGGTAACCGCGGACGTCGGTGGGGAGGGGCGGCGGAGGGGGGACCTCCGCCGAGAGGGAGCGGCCGGAGGGGGAGATCGAGGTTACCCTGGCGGTATACTTGGTGGCGTAGCGGCGGCGGCGGGGGAGGACGAGGAGGAGGGGGGATGCGGCGGCGAGGAGGTTGTTCCGATGGCGGCGGAGGAGACGCATGGTGGTGGTGGTCGTTGGAGCCTGTTCAATTTACGACCCAGCAGTAAGAGAGTGCGCCACTGCTTCGTCTTCAGACACAGACGAGTTTCGGAGAAGCAGAACAAAACGACGCCGTTACACCAAATCCTGATCCTGCTGTTAATGGGCTTTTGTTCCGATGGCCCATCAATTTTTTTTACGAGATAATATCACAAATAATTTTTGAACTCTGATCCAATATATAATTTAATTATTAAAATTTTAATTTATTCAATATAATTCGTGAACTTTACCTTAATATATAATTTTTTTATTTATTCAATATAATTCCTACAGTTTTTGTACATGGCCAATTTAATTCTTGTTCTATATGTGAAAATGTTTGTGAAATTCACGAAGTTGCTTCCATCGTCCCTCTTCGAGGGGAGTAATCCGGTCCATGAACAAGTGAAAGGATTTTACAGCTGAGTCAAGTTGAGCCGAAGTTGAATGGCTCAAAAGCGCAGGCAGGCTTCCTTCTCTCTTTCCTAGTAGGCGTCGGACCATCCTTCACATACCCTCTTGTTCATCGAGAACAAGCATGTAACATGGTCTGGACAAGCATTTCAGACGAAGGTCCGACAAGATTGCCGATTCATCCAGCAGGGTTAAAGCACACAACATCCCGTTTCCCATCTTGCTCAGTCACCTCTAGCTCATGGATGTAGGCAAAAATTCGAATGTACTGAGAGACACTAAAGCAGTTGCATGATCTTGGTCATCATCTAATGGCAATTGGCACAAAGGCGCTCCGTTGGCCTTCAAAGTAGACATAATTCTTATCTACATTGTTTTGTGTCTAATGAGAGAAATTTATAGAAAACAAGGATTGAAGCAGCATTTTGCAATGATATTGAGCAAAAACCGGAAAATAAGTAACGGAACCTGCAAAGCTCTTGCAATTTTAGAACTTCACACGGACAAAATCATATAAAAAAAAAGTCTTTAGTCACGATTGAATCCTCCGATATCAATGCCATGTCCTCTGCTTTCCTGTATTGAGGTCAAAACTTCCTCAAAAGACATTATTGAGATGGAATGGAGATGAACGGTTCAGGCAGCCAGCCAGGTGGAAAATTGTGGCGGGAGAAGCCTGGAATGGATCTGCAGCTTCACCTTGCATGGAATCTTCTGCTCACTGATTCGTAGCTCGGGACATTGATAACTGCCATAAAAGGAGGAATTGTTATAAATGTCTCATTCCCAGAGCACTGATTGTAAGATTTTAAGTACATGTTCGGAGGTTAGTAGAAAAAAGTTACCATCCCCATATGAAGCCATTGTCAGCGGCGAAGAAAGGACTCGACGAGCTACGCTAGTGATATCATCCAAAGTGATTTTCTCAACGTCCTGAAGAAAATGCTCCACAGGTTTCCTGGAAGACAGCAAAAGGGATGTCAAAACAAACGCACATTCTGTTCAACTTGGACACTGCACTAACTTCATGCTATTTAAAGAGGATTTTGCTTCTAGCTCGGGCATTTGGCTCTAGAGTGGAAATATATGTGAATAAATGTTATATTCAAATTTTTATGTAGCCCATGCATTTGGCTCTTGTGCATTCATTCCTTCCTAAGTAAGAGACACAAAACAAAAACTCTTCTCTCAGCTTCCGAAAATGACATTGGATAATGGCACAGCTAAAGCAATAGACTCATGGCCAAAAGCCACATATATATGCTGTGCCTTTTGACTCTAATTTCCATGAGTTGTAATATACAAAGACCGGCAGTCTTAAAAGGACTCTATGGCCTTCATTTCTTATTTTCTGTAGACTGGCTTAGCTCCCACAAGATGGACCATGTTGTCAGAAACTCGATAATATGTGGGGTCTACTCTCATGACCCATCTATATGATATGATCATAACAGAAAACTGGACATCAATAATACATAGCCACCAGTGATGCCTACTAATATCATTATTCAAGCCTTGCATTGCATCCGTAGACGTGAAAGTAAGGCTAAATCTAGAGGTAACCAACATTACAAGCATGAGTGCACAGCATGTCCATTATAGCATCAGTATCACTTAAATACCTCTCTCCAAATGTCAAGATCTGTCGTCCTATGTCTTCCGAGACAATCATCTGTGAGAGGCAGCAATTAAATCACCACGAGGAAAGTTTCAACAGTAAAAACTTCCCAAACAAAAGAGAAAGGAACAAAGGCTGAAAAGTTTGTCAGAAAATCACACTCTAGGAATTTTAGAGATATCTTGAGGTGAAATAAAGTTTGCATATAAGGAAATAGAAAAAAAAGGGAGTTCATATATGTTTAGGCCTAATAGCCTTCATTTTTAGTCAAGCTATCTTATTTTCTTTTCCTGTTCTTAAGAAATTATTTCAAGATGGGAGTTTGAACCATACTCTAGATTCCAAATTCATCAGGACTGCAGACTTTGTAGACTCTTTAGCGCGATTAAGTTGCACTTGGCTGACTGCCAAAAAAGAAAAAAATTCCATTGATGTCAGGGCAAACTAGTAACAAAGAGCAAAAATGGCACATTGAAGAACATAAACAGATGCAGCATGAACCTTGTCCAGGTGTTGCCAGTGCCATTAATTCTTCTGCAGCTACATCGACGGCTTTTGCCACAAAGTCAGAGCTCTGTGAATCAAATTTAGAAGAAAAATGATAAGCTCAGAACTAATTAGCAAAACACTAAAAATTTGTCACTGCCAGTGATTTCGCAATGCCTAGTCAGTGGCACTCCATGCTGACAGAAGCTAAAAAGAATAAAGTTCAAATTTACCAAAGACTTTCATGTTTTAACCAATGTCAAGCATCAGGGACCCCATTCACTCTTTTCTTATGCCTCCGGTCAGTGGCCAAACCAAAATGTACCAATCTGAAGCTAACCCTAGAATTGTTTCCCCATGGAAACTCAACTTCTGCCCCATAATCACACCCTCAAAATTATCATCATATATATCCTTCCCAACCTGGCAATGCAGGTCTTGTTATGAAGAGCAACAAGATGGAAGTTAGATACCCCCAAGGTCCATTTCCGTTTCAATAGACTGTTTTAGGTGCATATCCATCCAGTAAAGCCAGTACCATCAAATTATTACACTTAATATTTCTGTACAAATACATAATCGGACATTTACAATATCGATGACCAACTAGCATGGTCCAGCAGAAGGAATGCAAAGTTAGCAAGAGAAAGGAGAAAATATGAATCGGTCTTACGGTGCTAGCATAAATGCCGAACAACCCAGTTTTATTGAAAATGCTGTTGAATGCTGAAAAGGATTGAATCTGTTGGTACTCGTTTAACACACGGAGATCTGCATATTCAAGATGACCAGATGCATTAATCTTAGGTAATGGTTTACAAGGTTACAAGGTCTACTAGTCCAACAAAAGCAAGAGGGTGCATGAAGAACCATGCTCATCAATCAATAAAAGCCTGAATATTTGATACCTCGCACTGAAACAGAGAACAGTTTATCAACAAAAATAAGGTCACGACACAACTTACACAGCCTGGAATGCATCCCTTTTCCTGGGCCTCCAGCAGAAAATGAACCACCACCTCCCATAAGCATCTGCAGCATTAATGAAATGTCAACCATCTTGATTTAACCAAGGAAGCAAAAGTCTCAAGGGATCCTTATAGGACAAGCAACAACATGGAAACAACACTCTGAATGGTCCACTAAACTCAGAAGGGAAAAGATTTTAGTGCTAACCTGAATCACCGTCAAGATGACTGCATCCCTTTCCTTAATCCATCCACCAGGAAGTTCAAAAGCAAGAGCAATATGTGTACTCTGCACAGATAAAACTGAGAGATAAGTGACAATTTAGTTATTCCCTTTTCTTATCTCTTTCAAACAATAACTAGAGAAATACCCCAGAATCAGCCTGTTGCCGAAAATCACCACCAACATACTTGGATGCTGGCTCTGCAGGACGAGCAACATTGGGAAGGTCTGAAAGAAGTGGTTCTGCTATGGACAAGAGCTGTTCATGCTCAACCCCAGATGCAGCAAGAACCATCCTAGGTGCTGTATAATTTTCCTAAATTTTAAATGTAAATAGTTTCTCAGGAAAACCAGGCATTGAGGACAGATATAAACCACACCATGACAATGATGAAATTTAAGCAAGAAAATGCTGAAGGAAAGAGATTGCAGTGATGGTCTAGTGAATATATGCTCAACAAATGTAGTGTTTGATAAGTTCCAGTCTTACAGCCACAAATTCCTCCAATATGGTATTGTCCAATCGGTTTAGTGCTGATTCAGGAGCCAAGAGAGGATTTGCCAGTGCACCAGCATAACCAGCAGAATGAATAGCCTCCAAAAGTAAGCCTTGAGGATTGTTAGAAAGTTCACTAAGTTCAGCTTTCACCTTTGTAGCTGCATAACCACACAAATGATTAGGTTAGACACCAGGCCTAAAATCTAATGATTACAGAAGGGCATAAGTAGAAGCAAAAGAACAACTATAACACCATTATTCCTTCCAAAGCAAGTCTGATATAAACACAAGCTTCCACAAATACATGCAGTTTTAAAAATTCAAAGTCCCTGCATGCTTAATTGAACAGCAAAAGCATGCAGGTGTATAAGACATATAATCATTTGAAACTTACGCTCAGTACATATTTTCTAATTACATGGATGCTTCAGTTCTAGGAACATAAATGCACCCAGCAAGGGTAGCTAAGTACATAAAACAAAGTTCAACCTTTAACTTTGCATTTTCAACCATTCAAACTGATTCTACAAATTTAGATATTCCTTTTTCCTCAGTGTGACCACCACCAACAAGAAACTAAACAATACTGGGATCTGCCCAACACATTTTACTATTGCAAGAAAACTAAATGAACAATTCCCTAAGGACAACTTGGTCAGCATCAGATGTAGAGAACTGACAAAAGTATAAACTATAAAAGTGCGTGTTTGAGTGAAAGACAACAATTCAAAGGGCTAATTTTAGTGTACCTCTTCATTGACTTCCCAATCCAAGAATATGGGGTTCCTCACACTGTCAATGAGTAACTCTACCATCTCTGGAACATAAGTCTTCAAGGCATCAAAAGTGTAACCCATCTGCTCCCTCGAGGCAGAGGCAGCAACAGTACCTCCGATTGCCTCCACTTCTCTAATAACACGCAGATGACTCCTATTCCTTGTGCTCTTGAATGCCATCCTCTCCAGCAGGTGTGTGGCCCCACAGGTGATGGGAGTTTCATACACGGAACCAGAGTCGATGTATAATCCTATGGAGGCTGCAGGATTCTAGTCAACCAGAAATAAACAACTAAATTAAATCAGAAGCAATCACATTGAAAAGACATAGGCAGGAAATAAGAGACAAGAAATTGAAGCTAAACAAACTTAATTGAAATGATAATTGAACTGCAAAGTGGAAACGCACTGTCGATGTTTCTGAAGCAATCTTGACGCCATTAGGGAGAGTAGTAATCTTGGTCTTGCTTGGTTCGACATAATCCGGTAGTGCTTCAGGAGAAGAAATGCCTGCAAGGGGCATCTCTAGAGGAGGAAGTGTACTTGAACTCTCTCCAGTTAACCAACTAAATAAACCTGATGAGGTGGAGCTTGACGCAACTGCACTTGAAGTAGCATACCTGCGAGTTCCTAAGCTCCCCACTCGACCCTGTCATGTGATATTAATTGATAAAATGAATATGCTACTGGGAACTCCCGTGTACATTCATCATTACTGCATATGAAATGCCACTACTATGATCACTTATATAATGGCAATTTAGTATTTCAATATTAAAGAACCCGGCAAAGAACCATTTTCAGCCCTGGCTTATCTTCTGTTCAGTAGTAATAAGACATGCAACCTCAAAATAACCTCTTCTAACACAAGGTGAGCATCTTAGTAAGAATGCAATCACTACCACACTGGCAAGAAAAGAATCTCAGGAGATTCATTTTGGAAGTTTGGAACTCTTGGTTTCATCAATCAGCACTTTGCAAACCAAAAGAGCTATTCATCTTACTCAAAACTAACAGAATACATAGAACCACCAAAGCAACATTAGCTCCGAACCCGAGAACGAACGAACCCAAAATTCAGGCCAAACAAAGGGAACGATCCCAAATCAAAATCGAAGCTGCGCCCGACACGAATTTCTGGATAGCATTTCAAAATCCACCGAATCCAACGTCCCCTCAACTTCCACTATCGATCAAACCGTTCGGTTGAAACGCGACCCAGTCACACGGAACTTAAAACACCGTACGAGCGAGCATGAGAATCCGTTTCCCGTTCTTAATAAAGTTTTTGCTCGTGTTGAGGCATTAACCGCAAAAAAGCCCGGATCTTTGGAGAGTACCCGCATGAATACTGACCTTGAGAGACCTAAGGCGTGAAGCGGCAGTCCGGTACATGACGATTCTGGCGAAGCAATCGAAGCCCTAGAAGCAAAGCTCTTCCTTTTCGGACGCGGCAGCTTAAAGAGCCTGTGCTGAAAAATGGGGCGTTCGAGGGAGGAAGAAGCGAGCGACGGTGGCTGTGGAAAAATAGTAGAAGCAGCCACAATGACCCAATGGCATTCTGGTAATTTAGGGGTGGTTTGGGTGAAAGACCCTTTAACTTTACCGGTTTTCATCAATTTGTCCGCCAGGTTTTCAAATTGCTGCATTCAGACCCTTTGATTTAACGAAAATTCCAAATAAAATTCTGAAATGCTCTCGTTTTTTCAAATAATAATCTAAAGTGAATTTTGTAACAAATAAGAATCTGAAATGATCATGAAAATTTTAAATAAGGATCTAACTTCGTCGGTCGTTGATAGGGGCAAGCATCGGTCCAGGGTCAACCCTAGACCAATCCTGGACCGACCCAACCCTACCGGTCCTAATCCAGTTCTTAGGAGAACTGGGTCGGTCCTTGGTCCTAAAATTCCAAGACCAACGCTGTGCAGTTGGTCACTGGTCCTGAGAGTTTAGGGTTGGTTCAACCCGGATCAACCCTAACTATATTATATATGTATTTATATGTAATATATTTTAGGTATATAATATATTATATGTGCAATATATTATTTATTTATTGTAAAAAGCAAACTCTAACTCAAACAACATCCTCCTTCTCTAGTACCATTATATTCTTCTTAGTCTTCAATTTGTTGAGTAAAATCAAAATAAACAATTTCGCTCATGAGCAACCTCGCCCCGCTCACCTCTAGCTACTTATCGTTCGACGCTCGATACTCGCCTTGCTTGTTGCTCGACACTTGCATCGCTTGCCTCTCTTCACTAACTTCGCTCGTTGCCAAGTAAATCATAATGAAACAAAGCTCTAATTAGAAACCCTCTTTGCTTATGAGCAACGCTCGCCTTGCGACTCTATAGGGAATCTTAATTATTTTTATGGTTTTTTGCATTTAGTAAATGTGAAATTTTTATTATTGCCATATCCTAAATTTGTTAAATATATATTGGTATTTATAGTTTGGTTGCTCGATGCTCCATCGTTGATGGATATATATAATTTGAAATAGTAGGTTTTCCTTTTCAAAAAATACAAAAACAACAAAAAATTATGGATTGGTCCCGGGTTGACCCTGGAACTAGACCAAATCCATTGGGTCGGTCCGGTCTTCGATCCCAAGCTTAATACGGTTGGTCCTCAATCCCAAAAATTAAGGACCAACACTGTACGGGTTGGTCCCAAGGTTAGGGGGTGGACCGGCCCAACCTGAACCATGCTCACCCCTAGTCGTCGATCGTCGACCAGCTATATATTTCGGCCAATTAAGGGTATTTTAATCAAAATTTTATTTTAAAATTACTTTTTTCTTTTTTCTTTTTTTTATTTACAGCAAGCGATAGCAAGAGCCCCATGACCCTTGCTAACCACAGGTGAAGCAACCCTCACCAAGATTTGCAAGGCCACCATCATTCAAATATGGTGAGGGTCAACCTCACCTATAGCCAATGAGGGCAACCTCACCTAGGGCAAGGGTGGCCCTCGTTAGACTGGGCGAGGGTCTCGCCCAACCCTCTTTGAGCATTGCTGATGGCTATGAAGAGAAAACCGAAAAAGGAAGCAAGAAAGAAAAAAATCAAAAAATTGTGAAGGACAAAAATGTCTTTATCCACTGAAAAGTCAAGTACATCACTATTTTATGTCGTTATTTGAAATAAAATACATTTTAACTTAAAAATAATGTATACTTTAGATATTTATTCGAGAAAAAAAATTACATTGCAAGTTTTTATTTGGAATTTTTCCTTTGATCTATGATCTTTGAGAAAAAAAAAATGTACTTGAAAAACCCTCCCCCTCTTTCCATGTTTGGTAAAAGATTTTTTGTAAAGCTACTTTGATGTAAATAGTATTTGGCAAGTATTTTTTTGCAAAGGGCATTTGGGTCTATTTTTTTCTTTTTGTTATTAAAAAAGTCAAACCCTTCGACAAAGGGGAAGGATGCTGGCGAGCAACTTGAGGTCACATGACCTGGGTAGCTATCACATGGTCACACAACCTCATCAACTCTTGTTGGCCGCCTTGGCTCAAAGAAGACGAGCAATAATGATGGGCAAAATTGGAAAATTAAGGAATTGGTGAGGTAGTTTTGAAAAAAGAAAACTAATTTCAGCATTTGGCCAAATGCTAAAAACCCAATACTAATCCTTATCAACATAAGGCTTTCGGCATTTTCAAGGTAAGAATTCGACTAAAAAGCTTTTGGGAAATTTGCCAAATAGCCTAGCATTTCTCCAAAGGGCCTTGGATACCAAAAGACCCGTGAGAAAATTGAACCAAATGCACCGCACCCTAGGTTGAGCAATTTGCAACTTCTGGTTGAAAAGAGTTGTCTTATGTGATAGGACATGGAAGCAAGGCCAACAGATTATACACAGCCGTGGTTATGGCCTAATGGACCGGTTGAGTAGGCCCACTAAGCCCAACTTGCCTTGAACTCAACAAGAGAATGTACTTGTTTGGATTTGGGTTCAATGGACCAATTGGAATGTAGCCGTTGATCCAACGAGAACCGCAAAATCAATACTTGTGACTTTTTCCAATCCACTGGATATTAGTCCACAAAAGAAATTACGTGTCTAAGCCACGCCTAGAGTCAATTTTGTACTTTCTAAATTCCAAATTGATTTTTATTTAGGCTCTCTTTGTTTCGCGAAATATAAATGATTTATTAAAATAATTACTTGTATCGCTTGAAAAAGGGAAAATTTCAATCAATGGCCTAAAATGAGGCAGTTCTCTAAAAAAAAAAATATATATATATATATATATTTGAAGTTAATATTATTTCAAATAATAATATGGCTAATTTAGTTTCGAATAAGGGCCCAAACTTCCTAAATGACCAAAACTTATTCACAACCAGGGCATTTTTTGTCAAAAAGCTTTTTATTTTCTTTCTTTTTCATTTTTCTTTTTCCTATTCTTTCTTCTTTTTTTCTTTCATCTTCCTCATGTTTGGTGCTTCACTCTACGTCACCTCCCATTTGGACACCGTCATCAACCTCCCCGCCAATGAGTTCGTACGCTTTGCCTTCTCGTGCAGGCTCTCGTGGATCTTGTGACGAGGTGATGGATTATTTATGTGCCGCTGGTCACCTTATTCGACAATGAAATCCTCACGATGCCTGGGAAATGTTAGGCGAACAGCCTACTACGTCAAGACTCTGAAGAACAACCTCTTGATTTCTGAGATTTTGGGAAGCCGAGGATTTCGTTGTCGGGGACGGCAATTGGCTGTGAATAATGATGTCAAGATGGGAGCTGATGCAGAGGGAAGGACCGGGCATGAGGAGGAAGATAGAAAATAGAAGACGAAAGAAAATAAATAGAAATTGAGAGGAGGAAAAAAGAAAAAAGAAAAGACTTTTGACGACAATACCCTTAGTTATGAATAAGATTTGGTCATCCAGTGAGTTAAGCCAAACTAAGTTGATTATTTCAAGTTCTTATTTGAGACAGTATCTACTTCAAATCATTTTTTCAAAAAAAGGGCATCACTTCATGTACTTATTAGGAATTTTTCCATTGAAAAATCAATGAATGTAAAATATTTTCATTATTTACAAAAATATTTAAACATAAGTTGTTGTCGATAATGAAAATTTTTCTTATCGACTAGTTATTTTAAGAAATTATTTTTACAAAATAAATCAAGCCTCGATTCAAATGTAGAAACATGCTCAACTCGATTTTTTTGGCATCCCAAAATTTTCAACGTAAACTCTCACATAATTCTCAGACTTTTTTTATAAAAAAAATGGATAAAATAAAAAATAAAAAAGCAAGATATCGTAAACAAAAAAGTCTTCCGGGAACCCGTTGAGCAATTGATAAAAGACATCGGCATTTTATGCAGCTGTTGTCCGCCTGTGATTGCCAATTTTGAAGCCACTGTAAATGATGGTTCAAAACCATTGAATACTTTCTCTCATTCATAGATTGTGTCGCGAAAAGTAAGAAAAGAAATCAGACAAACAAAAAGAGGAGCACCTTCGTGATTGGGTTTTAGATTTGGTTGGATGTCTTGACTTACGGTGGGCGTCGGAAGAAAATTGAAGACGAAAGGAAATCAGCATGATTTACGGTGGACTACCCCTCTTAGGACGGAGTAGTTTCAACTTTCGTACAAGTTTCACTTTAGAACCTACTCGTCGGAATAAGTTCATCGTTTTTCAAAACTTGAAACCTACTCTATCACAAATTCCAAGATCTACTCAAATTCCCTCTATAATTATAATAAATCATTACTTTTAATTATCATCACTTATTGCTATAATCTACTAACCATAACTTATATTTAGATACAAAAATAATATTATATATTAATAAAGTAAAAGTTTCGATTGTAAAAATAAAAGTTTCGATTAGTGATTTCTGATTATATATTCATTATCGGACGCTATGAAAAATATAAATTAAGAAAAATACAAAAATTTGTTCTAGATTTTAGATTTCACGTTACAAGTTCCACCTACTTAGAACTTAGAACCCATCAATTGAAACAAGTTTCCTAATATTTGAAATGTGAAACCTAAAACCGAATAGACCATTCTACCTTGAAACTATATTTATCCCTGACCCCTCCACCATTAAATGCCTTCATAAGGAATAAAGGAGCTCTTTTTTGGTTTTTGGTCGAAGAGCGTGAAGTTTCTTCATCGTCCGAAGGAGCGAAGACTTCATGGCTATCAGCTCATTTAGTGCTTGTATTTTTGTTCTTGACATTTTGTAACGAGCGTGAAGTTTTTTCATTGTCCGAAGGAGCGAAGACTTAATGGCTATTGGCTCATTCATAAGTGTACGGGATATTTGTCTTCTTCATTACTTGTAGTGTAGGTATTGTGCATTATATATATAAGATGTGAGGGTGAGGGTGAGTGTTGTATATTGGTCAAGCCATCAAAAAGCATCCTAAGAACAATTTCTCACTCCAACTTATGCAGTCATTCCAAATTTTCAAAGTTGTAATTTTTCTTTTGATTCCAATGGTAGGAATGAGCAATTTGATCCAGTTTGAAATGAAAACTAAACTAAACAAGAATTTGACATCAAATCGAACTAAATCAAATTTCGTAATTCGATTCAACTCGAAAGCAAAATTGACTATAAGCATAATATAAATACTTGGCTCGATCCTTTAGCTTTTATTTTCCCGAATATCATAATTGAGCTATACTGATGTTTTGCATGTTATTACTCACATCATTGGACGGTACCATTTGATATTCGAGTTTGGAAAAGATTCAAAATTATTTTCCAACCAATTCACCCTTCCCCTTCTTAGTTTCTTAGAAAATGTATTTTAAAAAACACACAAAAAAAAGGTGAAGGGTGAGGGCAAAGGTGGCTAGCCCTCACCACTGCCATCCCATCATCGCTAAGTGCACGATGTCGATGACCCTCGCCTGATTGCAGTGGCTCTCGATCAAACCACAGCAAGGTCGCCACGCATTAGCTAGCTCTTGTGATGGTCTAACTGAGAGTCACTAGATTTGAACAAGGGTTGCTAAATCCTCTCCTGCATTTGGCAAGGGTCAACAGCCCTTGCCAAGTCTTTGTCGGCTCTTTTCGATGACGTGGGGCCTTAATGGCAAGGTTCTGCTGAACTTGCCTTGGCCTTTATTCTTGTTCTTTTCTGCATATTTTTCAAAAAAATGCAATTTTATTTTTTATATTTTTCCTAAGATTTTGGTTAAAAAATAACGTAATAAATTTTTGATTACACTTTTTTCTTACGCTTGCAGCACGAGGTGAATGAATTATTTAAAAATGGAGCAGACTTTCATACCGTCTAAAGCGACACTTTATTAATTATTAATTTAATCGAACCTACCTCAGCATATAGATTTACCAATCGTGCCGCGCCACGAGAATCTCCTGATTGAATCATAAAGCAAGCCGTGCGATGGTTCCGGTGGGACCAGGTACATCAATTTTCCACAAAAAGGTTATAAAAATAAACATAATTATAAGAGGAGTTTAAGAAAAAAAACAAAATCATGCGCAGAGCGTGAGTACCAACGTCAGTCGAGGAAGCGCGCGCATGCTGAATGCCCTCAAAAGACCATTTTGCCCCCCTCCCGTGAATCCGACAGCGACGGTCTCCTCCACGCCCGTGCTCTATCGTCCTCTGCTTCCCGTAAAGAGAAAGTCAAAAGGAAAAACGAAAGGAAAAGAAAACGATATATTTTACAAGTCAAGGCGCCTCCACCGCCCTCGGATGGACCCTCCATCGACGGCTACAAATACGCGCTCCCCGCGGCTGGTCTGCTCCCACTCCCAGCGGAACCGAGTTTAAGCAGAATGCCCACCGTTTCCAGCCCCTCCACCATCTCGAGTTTGGCTTCGATCAGCATCCCGAAGGTTCGGTGCTTTGACCCGGCGAACTCCAGTCCCGCGGGCTTCCGTCACAGGCGCCGCTCGATGAACCATGACGAAGGCTCCCCGGACTCCTCCGTCTCGAACGGCAGCGACACCGTGGCGACGGACTCCCCCCCGCCGCCGCAGCCGCCGCCGATCGCCGACATGAAGATCGTAACCGGAGAGGCCGGCTACGTCCTCGAAGACGTCCCTCGCTTGACCGATTACTTACCTGACCTCCCTGTGAATACTCTCTCTCTCTCTCCCCCCCTCCCTCTCTCTAGAAGTAGTAATGCAGATTTTGAATGACTCGAGAGAGAAGTTAGCGAAGAGACGACGAGTTTTCATTTGAAGTTGATCGCGCGCTGTACTTGTTCAGCGAGAGCAGATTTTTTTGTTGTTGTTTTTTTCTGCTGAATTGGACGTACGGTTCATTTCTTAATCGCTTAGTTAATCTTGGATTTATGCTAATGATCCTTTTCTGATAAAGGAGAAGCAAGCGAGATCGGATTCCTTGTTGATGGCACCCGCCATCGTTCAATAGCTTCATCTTTAAGTACCTAATCCAAGTAGGCTTACACGAATCATCGTTCTTTAATGACGCATGGAAGCTTGTCTGTTTCGAACCGAAACAGGGGAGTACACGAGGGGGAAAAAAGGTTCGATTCCGGTCGTGTCGAAGGGGTTTATTCATGTCGTGCTGTTAGCCTATCATTCATGAAGTTTGCTGCAGTTCAGTTCCATTGACTTTTGCTCCCCAATATCTCGTGCAGACATATCCCAATCCGTTGCAAGACAATCCTTCCTATTCAGTGGTCAAGTGAGTTCGAGATACGGCTCTGCTTTTCGAGCCGCTGGTTTATTGATTAATTTATTTCCGGATGAATATGCTGCGTAAAAATTAAAAAAATTTCGTTGATGGATGAAACAGGCAGTACTTTGTCAATATGGATGATACGGTGGCCCAAACGGTAATTTACTCCTTTTAGAATTTATTCTCTCTCCTGTCGCTTTCGATTTCCATCCATTGGTTTCTGCATGTACGTGGTGTTTTGTGCTCTGGTCAGTTCGTCTTGATGATTGGCCATTCTGCTCACTGTTTTGTAGATCGTCGTTCAAAAGAACAGCCCGAGGGGGACCCATTTCCGGCGAGCTGGACCTCGGCAGAAGGTGTTGGATTGCGTCTATTTTGTTGTCTACGCTTTTGGCCATCCTGAAAATTTAACTTACCCACGCCATTGCATTCTCAGGTGTATTTTGAGTCGGATGAAGTGCACGCCTGTATCGTGACATGTGGGGGCCTGTGCCCTGGCCTGAATACTGTCATTAGAGAGATAGTCTGCGGCCTCCACCACATGTATGGAGTCAGCAAAGTTCTCGGCATAGAGGTTGATTACATAATACCATTGACCGTGCAAACTTGCCCGAAATCTAAAATTCAAAAAAATCTGCAGAAATTTGACAGTGCTTTTACTTATCTGCTATTCAATGTTTAGGGAGGTTACAAAGGTTTTTATGCACGGAACACAATTACTTTGACGCCCAAGGTCGTCAATGACATACATAAACGTGGTGGCACTATTCTTGGGACCTCAAGAGGGGGCCATAGCACCTCAAAAATTGTTGACAGCATACAGGACAGGGGCATCAATCAGGTATGCATTTTTTGTGCTTATGAACGTTTTATTGAGGATATCAACCGTTACTTTCTACTGTCGCTTTAGTTTCTACTTCTGCTGTGCATCTCTCAGGTTTACATAATTGGAGGAGATGGAACTCAGAAAGGTGCTGCAGTTATCTTTGAGGTAATGCTGCTTGGACAATGAATATACATTTGAGATAATGAATTTCATCGTACACGGTTGTGAAATCTGCACTCATCAGAGACAGATTCTGTAAAGTTTGTGATCTTGATATGATTTTTCTACAAACTGGATCAACTTTAGTGATTAGCCTAGCAGTTCTTATGTATCAATTTTGATCTGTCTCTGCAGGAGATTAGAAGGCGTGGCCTGAAAGTTGCAGTTATTGGTATTCCGAAGACCATTGACAATGATATTCCGGTACTGTTCAAGCAAAGATAACATTAGACTATGATATTTTTATTTTGATAGTACCTTATCTTTGTCTCATACCTCTTCTTTAGGTTATAGACAAGTCTTTTGGTTTTGATACTGCTGTGGAGGAAGCACAGCGAGCTATAAATGCAGCTCATGTGGAGTCTGAAAGCATTGAGAACTGTATTGGCGTTGTTAAATTAATGGGTCGCAATAGCGGTAAGCCTCATTTTGCCATGACATTCTCCAAATATCTTTTTCTGATGAAATGGCCAGATAGTTAGTGGTTTTGATAACTTTGCGATTTGGCAATAATGCATCCTTTTGCCTTTAAGGTCCTCTATAGAAGCAGCCTACACTTGTCTCAATGCTTTTAAAATATCAAGAATAGGCCTACTTTCTACCAGGGCACCTTGAATTCACTGATCTTCCTGTTTGCCTGGTTGAACAGTGAATTTTCCAAATACATAATTGCTCGGATTGATGAAGTTATAGCATCTCTATATGCTTTTGCGGGTTCGCGATGTGCTCATGTGATTGTGATAAAACATCTTGCAGGCTTCATAGCAATGTACGCTACTCTTGCCAGTCGAGATGTGGACTGTTGCTTGATCCCAGAATCCCCTTTTTATCTTGAAGGCCCTGGTGGTCTTTTCGAATACATTGAGAAAAAACTTAAAGAGGATGGGCATATGGTCCTTGTAATAGCTGAAGGTGCAGGACAAGAGCTCCTATCTGAAAGCATGCGTACCATGCAACAGGCAGATGCTTCTGGAAACAAGCTGCTTCAAGATGTTGGCCTCTGGATTTCTCAGAAAATTAAGGTATTAAGCCACTAATTGAACAACATGACGACCTTATTAGCACAGACAATTAACATCCTTCTTTCTTGAGTGCATACAGTCACAAAGTGTTGACGTCAGTCTTCAGCTCTGGTTTCTTCATACAGAATGTTAAAATGCTGTTGCATTGATAACACGAGCCATGCATGAATATTTTTTATTCCGTTTTATTTAGTGAAGTGGTGTCATTTCTTGGATAGTAGACAAGGAAGTTTATTGTACTTGATTTACAGGTTTGGTTAAAATTGTGCAGGATCACTTTGTAAGGACGCACAAGATGGCAATAAATCTCAAGTATATAGGTTAGTGTGCTGAAGTTGCTTCTTCACGATTCTTAAACTTAGGTAATGGATTGATTCACATGAATCGTCCTTCTTGAATTGACTAAATTGACTTAAATTTTGATCTGCAGATCCCACATACATGATCCGTGCTGTTCCCAGCAATGCATCCGATAATGTCTACTGCACTCTCTTGGCTCATAGTGCCATTCATGGTGCAATGGCAGGCTATACTGGATTTACTGTTGGCCCTGTCAACGGGAGACATGCTTACATTCCGTATTATGTGAGTCAATCCATCGCTTAAGCTTAAGCACTTGTTATTATCATCCTGCTGTTGTTTTTGGTTTCTTGCTTGTATGGGAAGGTGATATTTTAATGCAGCATGCCGTTGGCATATTTAGTTCCAAAATTCATAGCACAAAAGGATTGCTGTGATGGCATTACAGCAATCTATACCACGCACATGCACCAAGCCTTTCTTCAGGACATTGAATTGGTTGTCTCCTCCGCAATGATTGTCTCTCTCTTCCATGGAGTTCCAATTTCCAATGCCTAATAGACTCGTGGAATCATAGGATATAACTAAGGTGGCAAAATCATATCGGGCGCAAATGACCTGGATCTACCTATATTTTCTTGGAGAGTGTGGTCCAATTCTCTCTACGTATGAGGCATCTTGAGAAACGTGTGCACGAATGATTGCTTCTTTGTTGGTAGAACACATTGCATCGAAAATCTCCCCAGTTGATGAAGGAGCTATGCTTGTTGAACAATAGCCTTCAGTAATATTCTGCTATGATACCGCAATATCCTGCTATGTCAGTAAAATGAAGCCTTTTATCTTCTTTTGGCAGCGAATTAATGAGAGACAGCACAAGGTCGTGATAACAGACAGGATGTGGGCGAGGCTTCTGTCTTCAACCAATCAGCCAAGCTTCTTGGACCCAAAAGAGGTCGCGAGGAAAAAGATAGAAGAAACACACGAGCCAGAGACATCACATGATCAACTGGAGGCGGCGACAGCCGAGCAAAACGGAGTAGAGCACCTGCCAAAAATTTAACGGCTGCCTATCTGAGGTTGTTCCTCAAGCTAGTAAGATCTGCAAACACGGAGTGTCGTGTATAAATATATATTATCCTCCTACAGTCCTTGCTCAAGGATGTACTTTTGGAGGGTTCCATTACCGAATGCTTGATGATGATGATGCTCGGTGGCAGATGTATTTGTATCGTTGTGGCGGATGATTCTCGGGAGGGATATTGTATGGAAGGGATATGATGGTAAAATAAGCACCATATGAAGAAGGATTTTATGGCCTAAATTTAAGAGTAATTGGTCTGTTGCCGTCTTTCTAATTCGACCCCATCTCCATATGGCACGATTGAACAGAATAGCCAGCACCATTACATGAATGGTGTTAAATAAAATGTGATTTATGTCATCTGCGTCGACAAGTTCGACTTCTCTGACCGTTGAGTACCTCGGGCTTGCCTGATTGATTATAAAATTTCAGTAACGTGAGAGTCGCGGTGAAACGGGATGCTTCAATTTGGCATGTGTGGTGAAGCATCTGTTCAAGCAATCTGGTGACGGCAAGCCCTATAACGTGTAGGGGCTTCGATCCCTGCACTTTGCAGAATCGTGTCACGAAAAGAACCACACCAACATTCAAAGGCTGCTCCCACAAGCAAACTTGGCTTATTCAATAGGCCTTGTCTCGATCATCCTTAACAATCTTTCCTCGGAGCAGCTTTGAATCCAATTCAGGTATGTCGTAATCAAATGTGCTTCGACCACGTCTGGCGAATCGACCCCACGTGTTTTTTAGGCTATGAGTTGCCAGCATCGTGCGAATCAATAATGATTTCGGTGGGCAAAGCGCGTGGCTTGTGAGGTGCGGTGAGCGCATCAGAGGCTCGTTGCAGAGATGGCGTGCGAAATCCTATAAAAGGACCATGCGACAGCGTTGACGCCAGCTCATGTCGCATGATCCTTGAGCTACCGAGCATGCCACCTTATGTTGCGTCGCGTTCGTCCATCTCAAACTTTTCATGTCGGAAAAATCGAAGCCTTGCAAACTCCTCCTTTTGCGTGCGTGCGTGCGTTTTTCTTTCTCTTTCTTTTCTTCTTTGATTGAAAGATTAAGACTTTGCAAAGGAAGCTTGAGATGAAGTGGATTTTTTTCCTTGAGGCAATATAACATACCATACATTCTCGGGTTCATTAGTTAATTGACTTTTCGGTCAAATGGCGTCATCTCTAATGGGTTCCGAGGCTTAGAACCTTTCGCACGATAGTTATATGTCAAATCGGGCATTACATCATGGACATCCCCAATGCTTGTTGGCCCCAATTTTTTGCCTCTGTAAAGCAACAACTAAAGTTAGGTGGATCTCTCATTTTCGGTTTATTAATGGGCGTGGAATGAATCTGGGGGGCGAGGGCTTTCGTCTTGTGATCAAGAAGCATTCCACATGGTCGGGCTTGCATGCGGTTTTCATTTAGCCACCCAATTCCTTGTGCCTTGATTAAGAGAGGAATTAAAAGAAGATGCATTTATTGACCAGACCTTGATTTTTCCGGGGGGGGCCAACTACCATATTCGTGACGCATTACAAACCAAACCCAAAAATCGATTTCTATTTTTTCTGTTTCTTTCCAGAATAATGTTTTCTTTGGATATTTCACATAAAGATTTTATCCACGAATGTCCTGAAGTTGTTACACGATCAATTAAGGAATCTTCGCAGTTTCTGGTGTATTGACTCCCCTGGGTTTTGCACAATAATATCTTGACATTTGTATTACTTAGGAAAAAAGTAATTAATAAGTGCACTGAGATATCTAAATAGAACCCTAAAATAATCTTCATGTCAATCTATCTTTCATTACTATTGGCGAATGACATGTCGGTAGTTAATTCATTGCAATTGGAATTGTATACAATTTAAATGTTTTGCTATCCCTAATTAAATTTTGCATATTTTGCTCACTGCAGACAAATTTGTGAAGGTATATTAAGATTTTTCTGATGGTTCATCCATTAGCTATCGTTATTAGATTCACTATTGCTTTTAAGATGTTTTTCTGTTTTGCACAATTATCATTAGATCGAATAGAACGTGTGCTCAAGGAGAGTCGTGCAACCGAATTTATCCACGTGCCAACGAAATGGTGAAATTGTAACTTATTTCTGATGCCAACTGTGGATCCAATAAAAAAATTCATTCATTTATGTCTCTTTTCTTTTTGAAAGAGGGTAATTATATTGAGAGTTAATACCTAAAAAATTATAAATTAATATATTTGTAACAAATTTACTTAAAAATACTTTTTGGGTTACAAAAAATTTCAAAATGGTACACTTATGAAATATTTATTATTCATTAGCTTCCGTCAAATTTTACTGTAAAAGTTCATGTGGAAATCCATATTAATTTTAAGTAAATTCATCATAATTGTATCAATTAAGGTTTTTGTTTTAGGTTTGTTTTGAATTTTCAATGACTCAAATTAGTTTGAACTTTAGGAGAATGATTTGGAGTTCTTATCAATAAACTTATTATAGCTGTATTAGTTTAGGATAAATTATAACTATATAGTTTCGGGATTTTAGCAACTCGAAATCAATTTTTAATAGATTTATCATAAATATATTAATTTAGAAATTTTCTGTCATATTAATCCTTACATTAATTAAGCTAAAGGCAAAGAAAAAGTTAATCGAGTATTGATGTCCTCTCCTATCAAAAAAGGGCGGCGGCTGTGTTGACAATTGTCTCCTAGTCTCTCGGTCTCGCGTGACCAAAAAGTTCTAGAGAAGATATGTTGTTACGAAATCACCCTTGTAATTTACTTTAATTCTTTTTTATAATAATAAAAAAACGAATAAGAAGAAGAGGGTAATAGGAATGCAAACGGTCCGTTCACGAGAATCCGTACGTGCAAGACCAAAATTGGTCAAAGGTACTCCCCCAGAAAATTCCAACGGGTCCATCTCAAACGAGCAGACGGAGAAATCGAGATCACAGGCAACCTCAATTTGCCCACGCGGTCCATGTGAGATTGCACTTACTTCCGACATGATAAATTGTTTTTTTTTTGGTAAAGTATGATAAATTGTTTTTACCTCATCGTAATAAGAAAATATTTTATGGATATTTTTGTCGATTCGACATCTCAAATTAATTATTATTATTTTGCTTATGTCAAAATTTAAATAGGTTACACGTCCCGGTTTGACCCATAACATGTTACTCATATTGAAATAAATAAATAAATAAATAAATAAAACTCATCATAAATCAAGAGATGAGTGGGATCAAGGAAAAAGGAAGGGAAGAGGGATGAGTTGGCAAGGTGAGACCAAGCGGGCGTCCGCTGTTTTCTCAAACCAAAATCTCCTATTCTTAGATTATTCGATTATATCCGAAATCCAGATAATATCTCTGTTTACCGATATCTTTTCTTCTTCTTTTCCGATTCACAATTTAAAAAGAAAAGAAAAGAAAATTCCAACTAAACCCCGAATTATCGAGATTTCCCGAGTTTTTTTTATATTATAAATAATAGACCCCGCTTTTTCATTTTCTTTCCCCGTCGTCATCAAACTTCTTTGAATAAGCATCTCATTCCCTCCTCTCTGTCTCTCTCTCTCTCCTCTTAACTCTGCAACCTAATTTTCTTCACACCAGCATTTAAGAAAAGCAAGTCTCTCTCTCTCTCTCTCTCTCTCTCTCTCTCTCTCTGACTTGCAGAGAGGAGGCCCCGGCTTTATTCGCGTCGCTTTCTACACGGCACGAGACAAAACCCGATGGCCATCGCTCGTTCTTGTTCGTTTCCGCTTTTTATATTGGAGCCGCTTTTGGCGCACTGAGGACGGTAGTTGGTTCGCCCCTCGCACGGAATCGACCGGAGCACGGAGGCAAGAAGGAGGAGAAGAGGCGGCAGCGACGAGCGATCGGGAGGCGTTAAACCGTAGCTCGGGGCACGTCTTCGTCGGTTCGATGCGTCTCCCAAGAAACCTCCGCAGCAGTAAAACTCTCTTTCTCTCTCTCTCTCTCTCTCTCTCTCTCTGAAATGCAATTAGTAGCTTGATTGATTTACATGGCGACGAGGCGTGGCTTTGGATCTTCTTGCCTTGTGTGCGACGGGGAGATGGAGCTGTTTTATTTTCGTTTTTTTCTTTTTTGGAGCTAAACGTGTTCGTATAATTGATCCGAAGAGTCGTGCGCTCGATTGGTATTTGTCTATTCACCGGTTTTGATGTGGTTCGTCGGCCGGGATTGTTTCGTTCTCCCGCGATTTCGCGTGGGAGGACGAGGAAGGACTCTTTCCGCGTGCCCATACTAAATTTAAATTAGCGAGTGAATTTTTATTTTTTCCTCGTTCGTCCCGAAAATTTTCAAATTTCGTTTTTTTTTTTTTGATTGATTAAGCGTTGTTTTTGCTTGCTTGCTTGCTTGCATGCATGCAGATGGAGGAAGATGAAGAAGAGGATTCATGACTTTCCCCTCGATTTTCATCGTCTGTTTGTGGGTTTGGTTCCGTGTGCAGAGCTCGACACTTAGACTAGATCGATTTAGTATGGTGAGAGCAAAGAGGGATATAACGCCCATCCTGTTGAAATTCGGGGTTGCTTTGGCTCTGTCTTTTGCTGGATTTCTCTACTCTCGCTCCCGAACCAGGCGCGTCAAGCCCAAGCTGCCTCCTTCATCTGGTAGCCCTTCAGGTTTCGAATAACTTGCCCTTCTTAGAGATGATTTTTGTCTACTCATCTTTTGTTTGCGGATTTTGCTGAAACAGCTTGTTGGTTGGTCTGTAGATCGTGGCGGCGAGGCTCATTCCGAAGGTCAGAGAACCGGGTTAAAAAATGATCTCCATGCAACCACAGTGATTCACGTCTCTCGCATCACTGCATCGACTACAGAGGAGAAAAATGTATGATAAACCTATCCTTCTTATTATCTTTTGAAGCTTGGTATTAGAAGTCAGGGCTTTTGGCTTTTGCCAGGTTAATTTCAAAACGATCCGATAATTTCTGTCTGAATAATCTTCGATACAGGTTAGATGTGTGTGATCATTTTGGTGCCAACTTAAGTGTTTGTTCAATTTAAACCAGTAGATAGGAGCTGATTCATCAAGATGATATTCCCATTTCATCCTTTTCCATTTTGGACATGTCCATTTTTTCTAAATATGCGGGAGCGAGCTAGTCATTTATTTCACAGAATGATGTAGTCACAGTGCTTTGAACTTGTAATAGGCAGACTGGTTCCCAGTGTACCTAGTTCGGTTTACACGAGCTTATCCCTCTGCCTTTTTTGTCTCCCTGTCAGGATGAGACACACACACCCAAAGTCTATGTCGATCCTTCCATGGTCAGCCGCTCTCCAAGCAGTGGGAAAAGTGGAGATAAAGAAGGGTATCTCTTGCCTGAGTTTAATGATCTTGTGAAGGAACTTGACTTTGGTGGATGTGGTGCTGGGATTTCTCCAAAGAAAGATGTTGAGACCCCCACGTCTGATGTGGAAACTCCTCAATCATTCTTTAGTATGGAAAGAGATGTGTATGAGGGAGAGATCAAGCACCTGAGAAGCATGGTCAGATTGCTTCGAGAGAGGGAAAGAAATCTTGAGGTCCAACTTTTAGAATATTATGGGCTTAAGGAGCAAGAAGCGGTTGTAATGGAACTCCAAAACCGTTTGAAGATAAACAATATGGAGGCTAAGCTATTCACGCTCAAGATTGAATCTCTGCAAGCGGATAACCATAGGTTAGAGGCTCAAGTGGCTGATCATGCAAAAGTCGTGGCTGAACTTGACAATGCTAGATCGAAAATTAAGTTGCTGAAAAAGAAACTGAGGTTTGAAGCCGAGCAAAACAAGGAACAGATATTGGCTCTTCAGAAAAGAGTTGCTGCATTGCAGGACCAGGAGCTCAAGGCTGCAGAATATGACATGAACATGCAATCAAACTTGCAGAAGTTGAAACAACTGGAGCATGAGGTAGAAGAGTTGGGAAAGTCTAATCTGAGGTTGCAGCTGGAAAATTCTGATTTGCTTCAGAGGCTGGAGTCAACCCAGCTCCTTGCAAACTCTATTTTGGAAGATCCAGAGGTAATCTTTGCAGCTATTCTGAGTTCGCTCATTGCATGTAAAGTAAGACAATTTAATCTATACTCTTGTTTGCTTGTTCAGGCAGAAGCATTGAAGAAACGGAATGAGCGTTTGGGACGAGAAAATGAAAGTTTGACAAAAGAAATCAAGCAACTCCAAGCAGATAGGTGTGCTGATGTTGAGGAACTAGTCTATCTTCGATGGATAAATGCCTGCTTAAGATATGAGCTTCGAAATTATCAGCCACCAACTGGTAAAACAGCCGCCAGGGATCTGAGCAAAACTCTGAGTCCCCGGTCCGAGGAGAAAGCCAAGCAGCTTATACTTGAATATGCTAACACGGAAGGGATAGCAGATAAGGCAATCAGTTCCCTTTACTTCGACTCTGATCAATGGTCGTCCTCCCAAGCCTCATTTCTGACAGATTTCGGGGAAAACGACGATTCATCTGTTGATAATTCTTTAGCCAGCAAGGCAAACGCCACCAAGAAACACAAATTATATGGCAAGCTTAGGAGACTGGTTCTGGGAAAAGATGGTCAAGATGATAATCGACCTTCATCATCAGAAAAAGTCGAATCCCTAGAAGCAGGCATGGGTTCATTCTCTTCTGATTCTCCCGGTTGCAGTTCAAGTGCTTTAACAGGCATGGATGCAGGAACCACTTGGCCGAGCAGCAGCATCACCACTCCATGTTTGAGTTCCTCCAGACGTTCTCTGGACATCCATAGACTGAGAAGTTCCAAGTCGGATACTGCAAAGGATGTAGAAAAAATCCGTCGAAACAGTGATGTGGGGGTTTCTTTCCATTCCAAGAAATCCAGCGTGGGCTCGGGAGGTGGAGCGGATTCGGCTGGAAATCAAGAGGGTTCATTTCGGAAGTACGATCTGGCAAAATACGCAAAGGTTCTCAAGGACTCCCGCACCACAACATCGAAACTCTGTAGGAAATCAGCATCGTTTAGTTCTTTTTGACATTTAGAGATCTCTCTTCTCACACTTGTTCATATGTACCGAGTTAATGACTAGATATCCACCAGTCCTTGCGTAGATTCAACCGATGCAGAGAGGAGTAATTTTGCAGAATAAGACAGGGCATTTTTACAGCGGTCACTGTACCATAGACGATGGACTTGTGTAAGGAAAGAGATGGTTTGGAACCACATTATTTGTCCCGGTTCCATTTCTGTAAATAAGACATTAGATGGTAATCCCTCCATCCCCTATTTGAATTCAACTGCATTTTCTTTGTCGATCTTGCTTGCGCCTGCGCGAACTGGAAAGTAATTTTGCAGAATAAGACAGGGCATTTTTACAGCGGTCACTGTACCATAGACGATGGACTTGTGTAAGGAAAGAGATGGTTTGGAACCACATTATTTGTCCCGGTTCCATTTCTGTAAATAAGACATTAGATGGTAATCCCTCCATCCCCTATTTGAATTCAACTGCATTTTCTTTGTCGATCTTGCTTGTGCCTGCGCGAACTGGAAAGTGATTGCTCAATGTTCCTCGTACATGCAGTAGGAAGCAAAGCTTCTGCATTTACAAGCAGTGTCTTTCCTGGCAAGATAATTGTCACCTCTCTGTGTACGACGATTTCATTCAGAGTTCTTTCCTGAATTGGCATGCACGAGCAAAGCTCATTGCTAGTGAAAGCTCTTTCTCTGGATCAGGTTTTATCTGGTCGGAGCTTATTGCCGAAAAGGAAAAGTGTCGATTATCGATTCAGTAGTTTGGATGTATGATGGGGAAAGAAATCGCCCGAGTCGCAGTTCGAAGGCGGTCCATATTTTATTCCCAATATCGGACTCCAATGTACAATACCTGATTCATTTAATGATATCTCGGGCCTTTGTGTTCTTATTTACCATTGATTCGTGAAGACAGACAGCTTAATGATATGACGCTTTACACGAAAAACAATTATGTCTCTTTGAAATTATCCGATGATGTTTAGGTGATGGTGGGTAGAATAGATATCATTCTCGTTTCAGATAATGACTAGATATGATTCTTCTTTGTAATAATGACACGATCCTAAATTTTGATTCAATATGTAATATGGTATCAAGATATTTAATTTATTTAATATGATATTTAAATTTTAATCTAATGCTTAATATAGTCTCTGAACTATATAAAAATATTTAATATAATCCTTTTATTAATTTTATATCAATGACTATATTGAACATTTTTATATAATCTTAGGATTAAATTAAATATTTATCAAAATTTTAAGAATTATATTAAATAAATTAAATATTCGGGAATTATATTATACATTAAACTGAGGAATCACGTTTCATATTAGGCCGAAGTTATGAATTACTCGTGCCATTTTGCCATCTAGTTTTTTTTGGCGATATACCGATATAATGCCGTCGCTTCCATTCGGTGAACCACGAAACCCGCCACGCGTCGAATCCATAGCGCGAGTGAAGCGGACGCGTCTCCGAAGGTGCAAAACGTTCCCTCCGTACGGTGCCACCGTCACGCGCTCCGCTCCGGCGTTATAACAAACCAGGAACCTCTCTTCCCTCCCAAAAAACAGAATCTCCCTCTCGAATGTAGAATCTCTCTCTGCGACGGCGGCGACTGCGACTGCGACTGCGGCGACTGCGACTGCGACTGCGGCGGCGACGTTTCGGTGTATGCCGTTGCTTCAGAACCGAAGAGCAGAGAAAAATGGCGACGCAAGAGGATCGAGTTCAAGCACCGGGAAAGCAGCGACCGCAATCGCCATCGAAATGCGATCATCCTCCGCAACTGGCCTCGCTGTACGTCGGCGATCTCCACCCAGAGGTCGTTGAGGCCGACCTCGTCGCGGCGTTCTCGGAGATAGGCGACGTCTCCTCCGTGCGCGTCTGCAGGGACGCGGTCTCCGGCAGGTCACTCTGTTATGGCTACGTCAACTTCTTCTCTCACTTCCTCGGTATGGGTTGCTCCTCCACTTTCCCGTCTCTACTTCTCGCGTGCATCGGAATGTCAATCAGTTCGTTCGGTTGCTCTGCTTTAGGTTTCATGCATGTGATTGTGGTTCTAGTTTTGAAATGCTTGTGCTGTGCGGGCGTCTGGACTTGTGTGCCGTTCTCGTTCCTGCATGATGCAAGCGGGACCGCGAGCAAATATGCGTGTGTTAAGGAGGCATATCGGGTTTTCGAGATGTTCGTTGCTGTTTATTTTGGCTTCCGTGTTTATTGGTGATTTCCTTTTCGGCCTCTGTGGCTTTTCTTACGAGGCTTGCGATTTGATTTATGGTGCTTCTGTCGTTCATCTCTGTGTTGTCCTTCTCGACTCGTTTGAGAAAATGGTTGATGACTACGGTTCTTTCTTTCCAAAATGAGGGTTTACTTTTCCGGTGCTATTGAGAAATGAAACGAGTGTGTGATTTTGAGAAGCGACTGTGCTTATGTAGCTTGCGTAGCCAGTTGTTCTTTGCTTTTCTTTCTTTTTACTTACGGTTGAATGCCTTTGTTTCTCTTAAGTTTAGTTTATTCACAGGGGTTGTTGTGGATTATGCATTCGTTGTTTAGACAGATTTTTCATGGAAGCTCATCTTGGTTCTTGCTTTTTCCCTGCCAGTAAAGTGAAACAAGGTTTTTCTCCAGTATCCATTTTGAAATGAATTGGTCCCTGCTGGTCGTTTGTGCTTATTGATTTCGTCCAATCTTCTATATATCAGCTGCACATAATTTTGATTTCATAACTTGTCTATAAAATGAAATGCAGCAACTACCTGCCAATTTCCAAGATTGCCTTTTTTTTCCTCAGATCTTGTTAACTTGATGATTAAATTGTTCGGTCACCTATCATTGCCTTTTGTAGGAGCACTACTTTGGTCTATGAATTCATTTATGTGTTCTTGTGCTATTCTTTTTCCGTTCTGTTAAGTCTTGTAAATAATTGTTCTCTTTTGCTGCTTCCCTTTTCTACAGCATCTAAGGCTTTGGCTTGTTTAAATTACTCAAAGCTGAAAGGAAAGCCCATGAGAATAATGTGGTGTCAGAGAGACCCTTCTCGAAGGAAGGCTGGAAATGCAAATCTCTTTGTCAAGAACCTTGACCCTTCAATTAGCAGTGCCCGCTTGCAAAGCATTTTCTGCCAGTATGGTAACATACTCTCTTGCAAGGTTGCTGAAGACAATGGATCGAGTAAGGGATTTGGTTTTGTTCAGTTTGAATCTGAGGAATCAGCCATGAATGCTCTTAATGCCCTCCATGATACCATGCTTGAGGGGAAGAAGATGTATGCCCTCTGTTGTCTCTGTTTCCAATAAATAAATGCTATAGCCAGTAACATTGCTTTATAGTTGTTTTGCCTGAATTTTTTTTGTCACTAGCCAAGATTTACTGGCAGAAAAAGGAGGGGCTACATTATTATAAACTTCATGAAAAATAGCTGTACTGAAGCCCTGCCTAGCATAATATGGTTTTAGTGCGTTTATCATTTTATTACTCACCTACCTGGTCACATCTTCCTTTACTCAGTTTGAATTTGGAAATTGGTGACAGATATCTCTGGTACTTTGGATTAGCTTATACCTTTATCTCTTCCTAATTTATCTCTCTGATGCTAAATCAAGATTTACTATCAACAATTGTTATGCACCTGCCTTTGCTCATTATATATATGTCTTGGTTTTCTGTATATGTCGGAATTCTCGATTAAATACGTTGTTTATGGCATTGCTTGTAGATATGTCTCCAAATTTGTCAAGAAAAGTGAGAGAACGTCATTCAGTGAAGAACCTGAATTTACGAATTTATACGTGAAAAATCTGGAGGAAGATATTACCGTGGATCATCTCCAAGACAAGTTCTCAGAATATGGGAAGGTTTCCAATGTTGTAATAATGAAGGACATTGATGGAAAATCAAGGGGATTTGGCTTTGTCAACTTTGAATCACCACAAGCAGCAAAGAAAGCTGTGGAGGCCTTAAATGGCACAATAATGGGTAAAACTTTTACATAAAAAGTTTATTTAAAACTAGATGAAATCATTTTCTTTACATAATTTTTTTTTCTTTTAACATTACAAAATTCTGTAACAGGATCGAAAATTTTGTTTGTTGGAAGGGCTCAAAAGAAAGCTGAAAGGGAACAGCTTTTAAAAGATGCTCACCAGGGTGTGTGCAGCAGGCGGATTCAGAAGAATGCTTGCAATTTGTATGTGAAGAACCTTGATTGGTCCATTGATGACAGCAAACTCCAGGAATTCTTTAGTAGGTTTGGGACAATAACTTCTGCAAAAGTGATGCGTGAGGACAATGGATTGAGCAAAGGATTTGGTTTTGTTTGTTTCTCCAATGGTGAAGAAGCAAAAAGAGCACTGAATACACTGAATGGTATATAGAATCCCTGTATTTCTGTCTAGTATAGTTCTGGATGAAACTTAATCTTCGTACATATCATTCCAGGGATCATCTTTAGAGGGAAACCTCTCTATGTGGCAATTGCTCAGCAGAAAGATGATCGTTCCAGAAATTTACAACAGTATCGCTCCCAGATTCAACTTCAACCTCGGCATCATTCTTACTTGAATTCTCTTCCAGGCCAATGCTATGCACCCACTTACAATATGCCCCCCCTTCATCTTCCAGACACTTTACTGTCCCAATCAATTCACCATCAGTATGTTGGAGCCAATGCCGGCCTTCCTCATGCGACAGAAAGTTACAGAGAATATCATTCCGCATCTGTAATGCTTGCAATCTACATTATTTCTTCATGAAACCTCAGCAATCAGCATCCTTGTCAGTGTTGTAGTTCTGGTCACTGACTGGTACGCCTGTGTACATCTTTGACAGGTTCCTGGGAGGCATGCACAAGTGCAGGAGGCTAACTCCAAGAATTGGGTCTATGGACATCATGTAGGTCTTGTTTATCTAGAGACCCATGCATTTACTGTTTCTCCCTTTCATTCTAAGGAGTAGGACTAGTGCTGTAGGATTTGTGAGTTATCCACTTTCTGTCTGCCACCCTGTGAGCTTGTACATCTAAATGAAATTTGACGCTGCAACATTTACATTCTTTATTTCAGTCAACGACATATTCCACCTCTGGCTTGCACGGGCAAGATCAGAAATTTTGCAAGCCCAAGGTTTCTGGACTTGGCATCAGGAAGAGAGGCAACAAGAAATTTCTTCCTGCAGAAAACACCACCAACAGGACTAGAACTCTACCTGCTCCACCATCCCAAGGGACGTGTACTAGAAATCTTGGGGACCTTCTTTATCCACTCGTTGGGAATATTCAGGTCTGTCAAATTTAACAAGTTGTCTTTCATGGAATGTCTTTTATATTTTTCTGTTCTTTGCTTCTGATATTCATGTCAATATTCAGGTCTGTCAAATCTAACAAGTTGTCTTTTATGGAATGCTTTTAATTTTCTTTCTGATCTCCATGTCTCTCCTTTGTAGCCTGAGCATGCTGCAAAGATAACTGGGATGCTGTCAGAAATTAATGACTCCGATGTTAAGAAGCTGATCAGCTCTCCAAATTTTTTTCCTGCTCAGGTTAACAGGGCAGATGAAGTGCTGGGGGAGGCAAATACTAGGACCGTTGCAAGTTGTGGCATGGCCTTGCCCAAATCGGCTCACTGCTTAAACTACTGAATCAGAGACATTACACTTTTGATCATTTGCTTGTTCTAGCCTTATTTTAGCGAATCTTTCTGCTTCTATTGCTGCTTGAACATACTTCCTTTCATTTCCTTTCTTGAATTTAGTGAGTGTTACTGACGAATAGATTGTAAGTACAATGCTGCTGTAGGTATCGTGGCTCTTTGCTATTGTAATACTAAGTACCCAAGTGTATTCTGATTTCCCGTATGTTGCTCTGTTGTCGTTCCCTTTTTTGGTCCAACTTTATGAAATTGATCTTTGCAATCGAATCTAACTGAGACATTTGCAATCACTAACACTGCCACGAAGCATGCTGAAATAAGAACATAGATTTTTTGGGAATTTTATTCCTCACACTGACTTCTGAACAAAACGAAGTTCAAAGTTTAACGACATATTCAGTGAGGAACACCAGATATATTTATATCAGGGAAAGGCCTTGCTCGATCAACGCATCGGCAAGAATTTGATTGGTTGCTTGAGATGGATGAACACTGTCCCAGAAAATGTATTGGGTGGCGTTGGAACAAGTTCCTATCGACTTTGGATTGCACAAGAATGAGGTGGTCTCAATCGTCCCTGTTCCGCAGCAACCTCTCCTCACTTCTGTAAAACCTGCAGAAAAGAATAGGACGACAGGTTAATGTTATAACAATCCAAATCTTATGTCTGTTGGTCTACGCAGTGGTAAAAACATGTTCCCCTACCATTCTGAGAAGGAGATTTGATCAGGTCGTATAGTGGCTTGAAAATGTCAAATACCACGATCTTCACTCCTGGCAGTTGCTTCTCAAGACTTACTGCTGCCGAGTTAATCTTCTTGTTGAATCCCTGAGCATCAGTATTGATCCTAGAAACACAACCATTTTCCTGGGACCCAAACAGGGTGATTGCAGCAGGAAAACAACCCAGCGGTGGTAGTGAGGTCACTCCAATCTTCCTAGCCCCCAATCCATATAACCCCTGTTCAAAAAATTAAAGTTTACTCTCATTATAATTTATAGATATGGTCTCAAGACTTCAATTTTTGGTTTTTCATCCATTTTGGACCTTGTTATGTTACCTTGATGAAGCTCGAGAATGAGCCGACGAGGATGGACCCGTACTCGTCTGGAGTGTAGACCTTGTTGACAAAAGGATTTACATAGTAATTCTGAAGAAAGTCGCCGCTTCCTGCACTCAATAAGTACAGAGCGCCCTTGATGATGGAAGCTGCTTGCTTGCTTCCGGCCACCTTGGCTAGCTTCCCGTGGTACTCCTTGAAGTACTCAAGTTGCTGAGGTAGCGTGATCGCGTGCTGCATCAAGAAGGTCAAGTCAACTCTACTAGTATATGAGCAGGAGAATTTTTCTCACCAAAACAAAATTGATTTAGTTATTTTGCGGTAAATTCTTACATTCAAGAGGGCTGCTTTCTCATCATAACCAGATGCAGCTGAAGCAAAGTTAGCTCCTATGAGAAGATTCTTCCCTGATGCCTCTGGACTCAGGTATGCTGGAGGAAATTTCTTAAATCCCAGAGTTTCGGCTGCAGATGATAATAAGGCCAAAAATGAGAGGGAAACACAAAGACCCCCATTAACAGCTAAAACATGCAAAACAAAACTTAACAAACAAGAAAGGGAAATTCCCGCCTCTTTCTTCCTTTTTTTTTTTTTTCGGCACTAACCAGTGATGTCAGTGGCCAGTTTGCCATTGCAGAATCTGCCAGTGGGCTTGTGATTGGCGAAGTCCCTGCCATAAGGAGGGTAATTGGCCCTGAAAATGGTTGGGAGATAGTTGTTGTTGCCCACATCTACAGCTGAATCCCCAAATGTCATGATAGCTGGGACCAGAGCGGCGCTATCTGATTCCTGTGCATTCCCAGCATTGCTTGCCAATCCAAGCACTGCCAATGTCAAGCACAAGGCCCATTTGATCCCCATTTTGAGTGAGCAACAGCCTTCAAGTCACTTGAATTTGCATGCAGAAACTGCCTATGAAAGCCCTTTTATGGCAGCACCGTCCCCGAGGGAGCAATTGCAGATCTTAAAGGAGGAAGATGGGGGTTTGTGCAATTTAATGAGAGGTGATTGGAGTGTGGTTGGTCTCAGCATTAAATGCCTACTTTGGCACCCACTGATGCAACACTCCCCAACTTGCAGGTTAATGCTCGCATTAATTCTATAGGCTAGAGATATCGTTTTCTTTTCTCCTTCTCCGTGCAATTATTTGTTTTGGTGCTTCTTTAGAGTCAAGAGGTCTGAGATTTTTGAGTCCTTGCACATCTAACCGATGTAGTTGGGAAGATCAATGGGACAACGTGCATGTGACTGATTTATGATGTAGTGCATGCGTGGTGTGCGTAGATCTATGCAGTACCGGTACCGCCATCAATACAAAGAGGTGAGGTCTGACCATAAGCTATTGTCTGCTACAGCCGTAACCTTTTATAAATTATGACTGTTGCATGATGAGATTTCCAACCGTAAGACAAAGATATTTACTCTTCTGTAGCCATTCAACAGCTGGTTTCTCCTAGTATTGCTCTGTCTAACTGTCCCTTAGACTAATCACAGAGGTATGAAAACTGAGAGTTTTGGATAATAAAGTGACGTGATGGACTCTGGATGGACATCTGCATCTATCTCGCTAGTATTTTCCACACTAGATCGTAAACCAATTTTTATATGGCGACATCTGCCGTCAACTAGACGTTGACGCCAGAGGCCATGAAACTTTTTAATTCTGCATTGAGATTGACAACCAAAGTTTTCCAAATGACCCATTAATCACGACTTGGAACCACCGAGCTTTCGCTGGCACAGCAGCCAAGTGACACTCGAGGACGAGTTCGCTCCCCATGAATTTGTGGCGTGCTTCCCAAGAAGAATGGAGATTTCCTCTTCAGTGATTCTAGCAGTTGTACTACTTTCTGGTGACAGAATGGGAAGTTCAGTGAAATGTCTTTGGCATGGTTGGTTCTGAGTGCACCGAAGCAGAAGATCTGCAAAAAATTTCCGACAAAGCGCTAACTGTCATCCATTCCAGAAAATGGGGTCGAGAAAGTCTTTAAGTTCCAACCCATCAATAAATTCGGGTGGTTGGATGCCAATCTGGGACCCTACTTTAACCAGGCTAATGGGACCGAAGTTCAATTGCCAGATCTATGATCTTATCATGTTCTACCAAATTAGCCATAGCCCTTAAAGAAAGTCATCAATTCCTCAGTAGCCGTGGGGGGTAACTCCTCAAATGGCGTGACCATGCGATTAGGCACAAGAAATGTGACTTTCTTTTCTGTCACGGAGATAGATTAATGTCGATCGAAGTACTATCTTTCATCTCTAAGTTGGGCAAGTCATTTGGATCGACAGAGCTGAAAAACACTGTTTAATTAAGCTTTTAAAAGTCATTAGGAAGACTCGTTCTATGATTGATCCAATGAACTCACGAGATCATAACGGAAATATATGTCCCACGTCGGTCAAGGTCATCTTGACTTTCTGGAACATTTACTTTCAAAAATTGGCCGGAGGGCTAAAGTGTAGATTCCAATAATTCCCCGTGCGTTCCGAGAAAAGAAATACTTCAGGAGACGTAAGGAGAGAGAGCTAAAATGAGAGCACTGATGATGGAACATGAAATTTTTCCACTTCATAAGAGCACGTCCTTGGCTCAACAACAAGTTACACTTATTCCAGATTTGCAAGCAACACAAGACAACGTCTTGAATCAACATTACTAAAATTATAATTCAGATTTCCTGGCTGCTTCTTTATTCATGCTATATATTAGCAACCGTCTGAAGTAAACAGTCGATCTCTCATGGAGGTCCAGCTGTGGACTGAGTTTCGATAGGAGTAGCACAGCAAGCGCAACATGATCCCGGTGGAGGAGGTGCGCAACACACGCAAGCAGGGCATATTGGTGTACTTGCTAAACCTGTTCAGTGTTCATTCGCATTAAAACTCAAGATTTCAAGATCATATTTATGTATGTCGAAAATCGCTTGTTTCTGAACTTCAATACCCAACAGAATAAAGTGTCAAACACTTGTTCTTACCTCGCTCGGCTATTCGAATGGCATCGCAAGGCTGCAGTGGCGATAGAGCCATGGCAAAGAAGATGAGACTCAAGAATAAGACAGAGACTGGCTTTGAACTCCCCATCTTTTTTGCTTATATTGTGGTCTCTGCTGTAGGATAGTAGATGAGAGTCGTCTTGCGGTATATATAGAGCAACATGCGTTGACATTGGACTGTAAATAAAAAACAGTTTTTCTATGCGCAGGCCAAGTTTGAACTTTGAAATGAGGGGTTTGCTTTTCCTGCATGGGCATTAGCCATGGTCATGGTCTTCATTTTGGCTTCACATTTGAGATCCACCCCTTTCTCACTCGTTTTGAGTTGAAGATTATTACAAGAAAATGATGGCCGTGCGAAACAAATAAAGATAGTGATTAGTCTTTTCATAATGGAGAGTTAGAGAGTTAGATGCATCGCGTGAATCATTATTTTCAAATGCAGAAAGGTATATGAAGACTTTGGAGATCAAGTAGATAACAGTTATCTCTTTTCGTTCCATCATTTCATTTGATGATTCACTTTTACGAGGGTTAAACAGAAATGGCATTACTTTCATGGAAAAGACTCGAACGAACTAAGGCGCAGACAGAAGCTGATCTTATTATTACATAGAAATGCTACATGCATTCATCACAAGTACTAAGATACTAAGTAGAGATTACATGGAGCCATCACCAACAGTAATATGAAATCTTGATCTCTAATTAACAAGGCCAGCTGATTCATAACCATGTGCCCTAGTTCTGTAATTCTCATAGACTCCAGTATCTCCAGTTCCCCCCCAATTCACCATCTCAGATTTGCTGGGAAATACTGCAGAAGCAAAATTGACAGTTTAAATAAGGTGAGAAGATAGAGACATAATAATTTCTTAACAGAAAATTGGAACATGGGTTTAATTCACGACTCACCTTTTCAATGAGGGACAGGTAGTAAGGCTTGACCTTCTCTACATCTATCCGGACTTTGCTCTTGCTATAAAGGTCATATTTGCTGTGCACAGGAAAGTCAGGATTAGACTTTTCCATTTAGACTTTTTCTTTGTTATACTATATACACAATGAAGGCGGCGGCCGATCATCATATCACTTAGTTGAAATTTCTTTTGGTACCAATGAGAGAGAACAAACCGAGACTTACTTAAATATCTGAAGCCACTTGAGATTCTCAGCATCCTCCTCATTCATCAAATGCTTGTATGCTCCTGATTTATGCAAAGCTGCAATTGCATAAGCTTTTGTTAGCTTCAGCCTCTTAATGAGAAAAGATAAAAGAAAGGCGTTTATTTTTGTGGTTAATCTACTTACAATAAAAGGAATGATATCTGATGATGAAGAGTGCTGCTGAAGGCAGGGTTGTTTTGTTCTCCTTGGCAACCTTATGAAACCAAAATCAAAAATCAAAAACTCAAAATCGTACTTATAATAGCGGAAAAACTTGAATAATTTGGGGATCATCAAGGCCTAAAAGGATGTACCAGATACATATAATCATCATGGCCCCATGACATCAGAATATTATTGAGTCCACATCCTTCTGAGTATGCTCCATATTTAGTGTTGTATGCTGGATTGTGGTGGTCTGGATTCTCCTCGAAGTACTGTTGCCAGATCAAAAGAGGTATAAGAATTAATAATTCTAGAAATAAATCCAGATTTGTTTTGTTCTTGTCATAGAATCAATTTCGATTGGGGGAAACACCTTGTGATGAACTATTGACTCGTCGAAAGCACAGCCTAGAGGATAGGTGTCACCTGAAACTCAACCGGGCGAATATGAGAAGTTGATAAGACAAGATGATAACTCATGATATTATTGAATTTGAACTGAATTGATGAGAATAGAGAAAACTCATTGACTCACCCACAACAGCCCACTGAGGAAGCTCCCCAAAGCTCGGATGAAGCAGCACTTTCCCAAGATCTATGACCATCAAAAGTTAAGACTCGTCAGTTCACTTAATTGCTCATTCTAAGCAAAAAGATCGCACTGAAGGCTATGCTATGATTGTTGTACGAGGCATGACGAAACAAAAAAACCTGATAGCACAATCTTATCTGAAACAATGTCATGAACAAATATCCTAATAATTGGGAAATTTTTTAAGGAGTACCATGAATGAGGCCAGTCAAATGAAGCCAATCCTCATTGGGGTAGTCTTTTCTGATGGCTTCAGCAGTTTGGAGCAAGTGCTCAATCTGGGGTTCATCAAGGTCAGGGTCACTCTCATCCACCACATCATTCAGCAGTTCACAGCAGTCCCATATGCTCATCTCCACCTTGTCCAATTTCCCGTACTCTTCCCTCATTCTCTGCACCTGCCCATTTCCCACAAAGTTAAAAGAATGATATTGTTTTTATCTTCTTATTTTTTATTTTGAAAAGGAAAATAGGTCATGGGCCAAGAATATATTTGTTGCAGGGTTGGCTTACAAAGTCGTATGTCTGGCTGATGTGATTGATCCTGTAGAAATTCTCCACTCCTGCTTGCCTCTCACTCTCTGCATCATAGGCCCTGTTCACATTTCCAGGTCCAATCAATTTAGAATTTGTTAGACAAGAAGAAAAGACTTAAAAAATCTAGTAAGATTATAGTGTTAAGTAGACGATAGACAGTAAGTTAAGTGAGTATACGACCAGAACCACCTTTGGTCATGTTCAATGACTTAGCAATATAAGTTTGGACGTGTGAAAACTATAGATGCAATTCACAGCTCTTCATGGGGGTTGAGGCAATCAATGTTGAATTTGTTTATGGGCCGGGTCATGCATTTTGGGCCCATTGGGCCACATAGTGGGCTCACCAAACTCCTTGCTGGCTTTAGTCCAAAAAGGAGTTGTTGGGCCAGAAAAAGTCAATGGGTACATGTATATTTACGGGACAACTTACCCATCTGTAAAGACCATACAAAACTTTCACATCTCTTTGATCCTAAGATTCTTCACCAACGCAAAAGCACCTTTTAGTTCATCTATAAATTTTGTTTTGATGAAATTTTATGTGTGCTACAATAGTGGGTCACTTTTCCCCAAGCATCAGGCAAACCTTGGCAAGAAACTCAAGATTGTAACTTTTGTCTCTATGTACAACCTTTAGATCTCTACTTTTCTCCATGTTTATTCACTTTGAGGGTACCCATCTGGGTGCATGACTGATATGGTAAAAGGGAATAAATTGAAATCATGCCAGATCCACACATCATCATGGTACAGAGTGGATACTCCTGCTGTTCTTTTTTTCAATTTTTTCTTCTTCCTTTTTTTCATTTTTTTTTTCTTTTTTCTTTTTTGAGGTTCAACGTATAATATAAGTCATGATAATTGATACAGCGAAGATTGAAAAACAAAATCTATACATCCCAAAAAAGAGAACAAAAAGAAACAGAAAAAAAACCTAAACGTGTGGCCAAATGAATTGGTCCCTGGCGCCAGAAAACCGCCGTCGAGTACCAACTCCTCCACAAGGACCTTCTTTTCCACTTCCACCACTGCCATAAAACACACAAGAGGGTTTTTCCCATAGAAATCACAAGCCTGCATCCTCATGCTATATAATGGAAAAAATACGAAATTAAATAAAAAAGGCAAACAAGAAAAATTCCCATTTTCGAGATTCAAGGAGGGAAATCTCCCACTTTCGAGAGTTCCTTCCAACTGCTGAATATTGATAATTGACAACAGGAACACTCGAATTTGCTCGGACAAAGAGAGAGATTTTACCAAGCTCAGGCTGATCAATGAGGATGGTCATCTCGACTCCAATATAAGCAAGAAAATACACAAAAAATTTCAGCAGGGGGAGGAGAACAAAAGGGGTGTTTCGAGCAGTTCGCAATGTACTTTGTAGTGTGGATCAGGGGCTATTTATATTTGGCCGGAGAAGTCCTTCCCTGAGAATTTGGAGTTCCTGAGTCCTTTCCTGAAAATCCCCCCCCACCTTTCCAGTTCCAATTCCTTTCCATTATTGATTTTCTATTACCATCCATGCGCTATCCCTCACTTATCCACTGTCGAGTTCCATCCCCGCCTCTTGAGAAAGAAAAGGAAAAAAAAAATTTCTTTAACTCCCCGACAAAGTTAAATCCCACGGATTAAAATTTAAAAAAAAAAAAAAAAAAGAATTCCGGAAAGCTAGGCTACGGGACAAAAAAGGCTCATGCTAGCTGGCGAGAACTATAGAGAGAGAAAGAGAGAGGGTGAGAGGAGAGAGAGATGTTCGGGCCAAAAAGTCTGAAATTTTTTTGAAATAAAGATTAGTAGGTAAGAAACCACTAAATATTCCAAACTTTTTTACTTTGATACATTCCCCTTGAATAATTTTTTTATGACAACAAAACCTCTAAATTTATACTTATATGATAAGTTTATCCCAAACGGTTTTTGTAACATCAAAACCCCTAAACTTAACATGTGTGACGCATTCATCCCAAAATTTTTAAACTTATTTCTATTATATTAATTTTTTTGATAAATATGTCACACAAATATAAAATTTATATATTTTTTATTATAAAAAGAAGTTTATAATAAATGTGTTATAACAAGCGTCACATAAACATAAATTTTGGATTTTTTGTGTCAAAAAAATAAAGGTAAATATATTATAGTTGACAAAATTTAAGATTTTTGGTGCCTTTTGTTAAAATTAAGGTAATTTTTTTTTTTTCTGGTGGGAGAGGTGAGGTGATTGGTGGGAAAAATATCCCAAGAAAAGGGTCGGTGCGATAATTTGTCACCAATAAGTCAGCTTCGCGTAGGAGGGATTTGGTTTTTCTGGGGCCCCACTTGACGTGGCACCCAGTCGACTTGCAACATTACGTGTTGTCTTATTACGCACTTTTATGTTTTTTTTTTCCCAGCTCTTTGCCTCCACGTCGGCGAAACATGCTTGCCACGTAATTGCATTAATTAGATATGATAGGTTTTTACGTAGTCGTGTTACTTTAGTAATCGTTACTCAGCATTGCGAAAATGGAAGTTGGCTTTTATCCATGCGAATGCGAATGTAATGTCGAATCTTTTTTTCTCTCATTGAGTATTGTGGATCATGCTTTGTGATATCAGAGTAAAAAGTGAGTGATGCAGAAAAAATAATAAGGTCTATTCATAAGAATGGCATCGAATGTTAGAAAGTTTTTAAGATAGAACAGCTATATTTTTTTGGAGTTTTGATGATAGGTTTTATCTTTATTGCACAAATTAATCAAAACTAATGCTGCTTTAGCGGTTGTCATGACTAAAGTAGTATGTGCCTCACTTAAAAGACCGATTGCTTGAATTAAGCTAAACATTGTACAATTTCATACAATATATCATTCGCCATTCTATTCTTTAAAACGACCATAGCATGAAGGATGGCCCTGATGTCTTCTCAACTCCTAAGGGGTTTTTCTACTATCGAGGAACTGCCGCCTCGTAGCACAAATATCATATAGTTTTCATCTTGTACGTTATCGACAAAGATCGACGTGTCGATGAGTCATCTCCTAATTTTTTTTGTTTGATTTAAGTATATTCTCGAGTTTTTCTTTGGCCGAGGCCTTTTTAATTCGATAGCTCTGTATTAAAATAGTTAAGGTGTCTTTTCAAGTTAGGCAAACCATTTAGCTATTTTAAATTATATTGCAATGCTAACATGGCTGGATAACATACATTCTCCGCAAGCGATTTACTTATATTTCTTAATCATGCTTGATAAAAAAAAATAATTATATTTTCAATAACTGATCATATATGACACGTGGAAATTATAAGTTATTTTCAACGGCATGGTTAAATAAATATCTCGAGGGCATATATACTAACAAAATCAAACTTTAAATATACGTCGACACGTGATTGTGCACACATTGTTGACCTGATGCGTGACCTGTGATAGCGACACTAACTATAATTTTATCTCATAGTGAATCGACGGTCCATATTGGTTTAATGAGCTGTCCCCCAGCTGCGTCCGCTGGAGCGCACGTGGACTCAAGGCGCAGGAGAAACCGACGCGTGTCCCGGTGGAGCCCGCGTGGTCGTCACGGGACAGGGACATAAAATCGCGAGGGATTTCGCGAAAAACGATGACGTCCCGGAGGATCTGCCGTGTGGAGATAATCATCTTAGGTACACGACAAGGTCAACGCGTTGACCGGCCGTTAACGTTGCCGGGATCTTTAGTTTGACTCAGTTGATCGCACCTAAAAAATAAGGTAAATCTCGGATCAGCCACGACGGTTCGATTTGGGAATCTTGGAATTGCGGATCAGATCGGATTTGACTAGTTTATCGGCATTTCAAGGAAAATCAAGGAGGGGATTATGATAAGTTTCGAGCTCAATTTATCTATTGAAATTGGATGAGAAATTTCAATTATTACATTCGGAAATCTTCACGATCACATACTCTTCCTTCTCTCCTCTCTCCACAATCTTTCGATTTCTTTTTTGGATATTCCATTGCATTATGATAATTGAAGTTCGTTTAAATAATCATTAGATGAAGGTTTAATAAGGGAAACAACTCCCAATTGATATATTATTTACAAAAGTAACTTAAATTAATTTTTTGACAAAAAAATTATAAATTGATACATTTGCGTGAAATTTACCTTTTATCGGTTTTTATTAAATTGAATCAATATCACAAAAAATCACAAGTTAATACACACATTACAAACAAAGAGTAAAGTCCAAAATCGATACATTTGTCAACTGTTACGCATTATCTAATTCAATAAATTTTAATGAATTATAACGGAAATTAAATTTATTATAAATGCACAATATTAGATTTTTTGTCATCGAGATAAATTTCTCACAATTATACCAATTTGGGATTTTTTTTTGTTAAAAACATAATCTTCATTATGTTTTATTCCTGCGCTCAGAACCTTATTGATTTTCTCCTCGCTCTTTTTGGGGGCACGTGCAACCATGGTTAGTAAAAATCTCGAATTGTCGTGGCATTATCCCTTAGGAAAATAACCTCCATTATGTTGTATTCTCGTGCTTAGATCCTGATCGATTTTCTCCTCTCTTTTCTGCGGGGCACGTGCAACCATCGTTAGTAAGAAGATCCTCCCCTCAAATCCTTCTCAGCCTTCAAATATATTCTATCGAATTCCGAAATACAATTCGCCAATTTTACGATGAAGATAATTTCGAAATACAGAAGGAGAAACGTCAGCTCTTCATTCGTTATCAGGGTCGGCGCACGAGCGCGGTTCTTCCTTGACTAGGTGCCAAAGTCGCCGCGAACCGCGTCACGGACCAGGAAAACTCGCGGTGCACGGCGCGGGCAATGCGGCGTCGGTCCATCCCCCGATAAGGAACTCGTCCAACAGCCTTTTTGGCCCAATCGGGCGGCAACAGATGACGAGAAACGGCCGGACGAATGCGCGCGCACGACATCCGTTCCCGACACGTGCGAGCGAGGGACTGTTTTCCTTCCTCGCTGGGTAGGCCGAGGAAACATGCGCTGGACAACTTTCTTGACCGACGAGACGGGGCCCCTTCTGCAACTGCGCCCAGCTTTCCAGGATTAGCCTGAGTGACGTCACGCGACCCTTTTTAGCCACTGGACCACGCGGGCTTTTTTCCAGGCCCAAGAGCCGCTGATCTCGATCGTTAGGTCCGCCTTCTGATACGCGATCGAAAAAGGGCCATTCGACATTTTGGTTACTAACTCCGTCGACCGATCCCATCGTCGACGAGTGTCGGTCGAACTTGAGCCCGACTTAACCGGACAACCCTTGTCCGTTCTGAACTGTCGAAGCCATTGTAACCCAGAGCCTGTGCTAGTCTGGGCTCGATTGGGCCCATTTCTACCCTACGAGCATTTGGATGGTTGGACCAATTGTATGAAAACCGAAAAAATGGAATCGGCAAAGTAGGCTCGCCGCAGAAAATGAAATCTCGACCCAGGTCGTCCTAGACCGGATTGAATGAAAATTCGGGTCCAGCTCACGAAGAGGATTCAAGTTAGAATCCGCCTAGGGTCTGCTCAGGCCCAGGGATCATCGGATTGAACTGCCTAATTCTGGAGGTCCCCGATTCCACAAAATTAGAATTGGCAATAACTGGTCCGATTCCCGATTCCTCGTGTGGAATCGGACCTACGGAACCAGCTCATGTCTGTTTTTTTTTTCCTACGAAGATTGGATCGCATTTCAATCCCCAATTCTTTTCACCAATTCTTCTTTCTAACATTCACACATCACATGACGAAGTCTTGCTCACAACTCATTGAATTTCAAACTCTTCTTCGTGCCTTCTTCATTTTTAACCCTCGAGCCGACGCAAACATCAGTCCAACAGAGGAAAAAATAACCAACGACCAAATAAAACCCACCAGCCATCCCTCTTCTTCTAGAATTTGAAAATTAAAAGAAAAAGTTCTCTAATTGCAGCTCCCTGAATTCGCACAATGCTCAAACTGTCAAGACAGTCTTATTGTAGAAAAAACTTAAAAAAAGAACCACTAGTTCCCATATGAACAGGGTCGATTCTCAATTTCAAACAGGGGATCAACCTAATTGATCCGATTTCAAGTTCCAGGACAAGAACTTGTCACCCATGGAATCCTCGACGGATGATCAAAGCTTGCGGGGAGGGAAAACGACACAACCTCAGGCTTCCCACTTTCAAAGGGCAAAGAAAAATGAATACGATCGACTGGCTCAATTTCCTATTGGAGAATGCTGTCAGCCAATGTCAATAATGACAATCACGTCTCTCGTCGTCTATTCTCATTTCTCTCTCTCTCTCGAGACGCGCTGTCACGAGATGTATCCATGAAAAGGGGAACGAGAAGAGGGGCAACGCAAAGGACAATGTGGCGTTGTCGATGGAACGAGATCTGGCTCAGGCAGAGGTCCGTGTGATATCAGCGCACGCACAAATTGCACCAATAAACAACTGATATCCCCCGATCCATTATTCATCCCGAAAGTCAAGTTTTCCAGCTCGGTCCTTCGAGCAGCCGCACGAAATCAACCAATCGCAATGCGAACCCAAAAGATCTCTTCAGCACACCCCCCGCAAGTTGCAGATCATCGGTTCGGTTGGAGACAGAGGGATGGAGAGAGAGAAGAACTGAACCGAGAGATCCGGGATGCTTTTGCGCAACGGAACAGGAATTGGCTAAATTTAGCAAGCGATCCCAACCACCAAACACGCCCCACTTGATTCGATCCTCGCCGTTTTGATCCTCCAATCGGAGAGATTGTGTTCATTTTCAGACGTGGGATCGACCCCAACCGACCCCATATATTGGGTCAACTGTGCGTAAGCATGGACCTCTATATAGTCATTACACGGAATTTACATGAACATGTGGGGACAGTATCCGTCGCATGATGAATGCTAGGATCAGTTGCCTAAGATTGGTCGTGTTCATGCAGAACTTCGCAATTAGCATGGGATCCGTTGGAGCCTATGATGTCTGATAAAATTTGCATGCGATGCCCGAGAGCACTGTAAATGGAGGCTTATGATGCCAATACATACATCCACACTACCCAATTCCTCTTTCATAATTTTACCTTAAAAACGCAGACCTAACCAACGGACAAGCCTAGCCTAGCTTGAGGCATAAAAATCCTTTTCAGGTCTCGCTTTAGAAAATTAAAACGAAAAATAATTATACTTAAGAAGGGAATACTGTTTAAACTTGCCCGTTTTGCCCCTCGTGCCTCAGCGCAGGCCACCAGCCCAATCGACCTAGACCTAATATGTAGATTAGTCCTGTCAATAGGGTTCATAAGGGCACTCCTTTCCTACCAGAACACTTACTACCACGAGGAGGAGATGCGTTTTTGCTTATGTATCAACTCAAGTTTTTAAGATCAATCGTCCTACTTAAGGAATTCCTTATGCAATTTTCAACGCCCCTGATTTTGTCTCCTCATTTTAATTAATTACTATAACAAACTTCATTCCTAGGGCAAGCTCGTCCTGAAATCTATCTATGAGTTATAATCAGTGTTAGTGTTAGAGTGTATTCAAATAATAAGTCATGCATTCAATCCCCAAATCAAGCCTTTGGACTAATGGCTGCGGCGGTTTCTCACAAAATTATTTTTCAGAAGCACTAAAAAATATGCCAAGTTCGAAACTCCAGCTAGCCTCAGGAAGATCCAAAACCAAAAATCTGTCAAAAACCCTAATGAGACAATAGGCGTCGGGACAACACCCGTTAATGGCCTCTGAAGCACGACCACAAAAACACAGATTGCATAGCTCCAAGAACTTCTTGAATGGTTTCGGACTTTTTTAATTCAGTTTCCAGCTCCCAAACACGAAGCCACCAGCCAAAAAGGAAGAATGAAGGCATGTGCGGAGCAATACGATGGAGGAAGGGGGGGTGGCTTTATCGAGAGCACGCTTTGGATTGAATCAAGGAGACAAAGGACCTGTCCCCATTTCTTAATGAGAGAATGTCTTTGGCATTGGTTAGCACAAAAAAAGAAATCCGGTTTAGCCATTGATAAGAGAGCAGCATATAAAGATCTCCAAGAAAAAGAGAGGGCTTTTGAGTGCATGCATGGGACAGAGTGAACAGTCCCCCCACCGATTCAAAACGAAAAAGTTGAGCAGAAAGTCTCGATTGCTTTCCGACCCTTTGAGCTGAAGTGGATCATAATCATAGCAGCTATAATTGCTGAGCCCCTTTTCACCCGGAAAAAGGGGCCTTGCAAGGCTGAGAGATGCATTTACTATGTTTGACTTCGCTTTTCGACTGTAAAAGTTTGTAATCATCGTCTCTTTTTGACAGCAAGAAGTGTTTATAGTGGAAGCTTTAAGGTGTTAAATGGTCAAAAAGCTAACGCACCCTAAATAATGTGGTGATGAGCAGAGATAACATGCATCATTTGGTTAGGCTTTCAACTCCATATCACAAAGTAATGTCATGGCGAAGGCCATCGTTACAAACCTCGGCTAATCGAAACCATTGCACATTCATTACATTCATGAGCCATGACTGGACTTACAAACGTGAGAAGTATCTTGAGATAATGCAATCATCACAAAGAATTCAAAGACATGATTAGTAGAATGATTAAGTTTTCTTTGGTTGGATCTATTGTACGCTTGAACAAAAATTCCGAGTCACAGATTCAGTCAACGGTAGGATTAGATGATCCGTCGCGATCAACCATTCTTCGACAATTGCATGGTCCATCGATTCCGACTTGAATCCATTCCCACTGACGCTGTCCATGCAAAAACCGCTCAAAAGCCGTGCAAGAAAAAGGAGAGGTCAAACCTAACAATCCTCAGTGAGGATGAAGGAGGTTGACAAAAGGGTTTAGGAGATCATGATGATGGCTTTGCATGGGAACAAAAGAGTGACCAAAAGGCAAAGAAGAGAACGCAAAGCTGTTGTTGTTATCCTTGGCAAAGCTCTCAAGCGCCTTCACTTGGGACTGAAGGAACTTGAGGTAGTTAGCAGCCTCGTCGAGCATCGATGCCGTGTCCATCTTGCTCCCGCCGGGGACCAGCCTCTGCAAAACCCTTATCCGCTCGCTGATCCTCTCCCTCCTTTGCCTCGCTGCCACCGTCTGTGGGTCACTTGATATTTTCACATTTTTCCTCCTTGGCTTCTCCACCGCCTCGAACCCCAAGTTCACAGGCCTGAAGGCCGCAGCCTGGTAGATCATCTCCTTCATCTGGGCAATGACTTCCGGGTCTGGCTCTTGGTCTACAGAGGAATAAGAGCCGGACGATGACGGCTGTTGCTGAAAGTTGATGTTCTTTGATGACGAAGAGGTCGTCGGCGTGGCAAAGGTTTGCTTTTGCGACCGGGGCCTCTTGTTAGGCCTCGATGGGACCTCAGATACAAGCTTGAATCCTCCTCCGGCATGAGAATCCGGTTCAAAAAGGTTATTCATGTTGCCGAAGTCGAGGTTCTTTCTCTTGGGGAAAAACGGCGTCGTTCCGCTAGCCGCTTTGTCTGCAGAGGTACGACGTGAGGCCATATTGGCCTCGTGGCTGGGATGATGATGCATGCGATCGGACTCTCCAGTTGAAACTGCTGTGCTTGCGGAAGAAGTGTTGGCGAAGTTGCTCCAAAAGCTTCCAGATTCAGAGAAAATAACGTTGGATACGACACCGTCATCTTCGATGGACGTGTCCACATCGATAATGTTACGATTGGTTCCAGAGAGGAAGCAGTCGAGCTCGCTGGGAACGCCGACATTCTTGGCTAAAGGAGAAGCCGCCATAAATGTGTTCATGGAGCAAAAGTTGCTGACCAAACACGGCGAGAGCTCGACTGCCGAGTTGGAAAAGACACCCATGGCCTCCTCCACGATAGGAGGAGCGACTGGACGAGGCAGTATTTCAGGGCTAGAGTTGGCAATTTGTTTTGCCTTCTGAAGCTCAATATGATCTGAATTATTCTTGAACGTGCCAGCTAACTCCACGAGAAGATGATGATGATGATGATGATGATCTGTGTTACCACCACCACTAAACCCACAGCTGTTTAATTTGGACTTGGTGTTGAAGCTCCCGTTATTGTTCTGTTGCTGATTAATGCTCCAAAGCGACGTCAGGTTGTCCGCAACTTGCACGCTTCTTGGCCACCCAAAATCCTCCATCATTGATGATATCAATGCCGATAGCACTAATCTGTGCCAACTCTTGAAAAATGACCCAGAAAGATATCCACCTGATGGTTTATTCCTGCAATTTTCAGGCACAAGCGAAAAAGTTTCAGAGCTTATTTCCATCAGAAACGAAAGAAATAGAAAGCTACAGGGGAGCTTCAGATCATAAGGTGGAGAGTTATTACCTGATCCAGTTTCATGCCTCTGCAACTTATGGATCTCCAAGAAAAGGAAGATTTAGTGATGAACAGAGGAGGAAGAAGCTTTTTTTGACTTGTGATAAAAAAAGGTTCTGACATTCATGACTCCATCTGTCATGTATATATGTCCATCATATCATTGAGGATCGCTCTGAGGAAAAAGCAAATAAAACATAATTGTTCACGTCAGTTTGGCAACTGAAAGTTGTCTTCCAATTTGTAAAAGCAAATCAAATCCTTGCAATTTCATTTTGAAGACCCAGAAAAAATAAAGAAACATGAGTAGAGTGAAAGCAAACCAAAAAGAAAAATATTGTGATTTTTGAACTTACATAAGAGAAGAAGTTGAAGAGCTAGCATATGCATGAGAAGTTTTTTCAGCTGAAGTTGATGAGGGCACCTTTTGATCTAGTGCCCAAGTGTGTTCCTTTGGAAGACTAGGTTCGTATAAATAGATATAAGATAAAGATGATGGAGACATGACTCAAAAAAATTTTCTTTAAATAATTCTCACGCATTGTACTTGAACATGTTCGAAATGAGAAAAATTTATAAGCTCAACATGACAATAACAATATTTTTATGAGAGTAATGGCATCGGAAATGATAAGGGTTTTGGGTGTTTGGTCAGTTTTTGGTGGATGTGTAAGAGAGTAGAGCAGTGCATGTTTGCAGAGGGAGAGCATGAGATTTCAGACAGGAAATTCTTTTGAATATTTGGAAAAAATATATAATGAAGTATTCTCTCTTTTTTTTCTTACTAATTTATTGTATACAGAGGGAAAGATCTGACCTACTTTTGGGTCCATTTGCTCATGCTGTTCCATGCGCTCTGTAAAGTTTCTGCGAGCTTGCAGGGTTCAAGTAAGCATCTTTTTAGCAGTGATTCTCTCTTTTGAACTATTAATCATGGATTAATCATAGCACTTTATGTTCGCTTTCTAAGTCGTGCTTTTCATGCGGTCAACAAGCGCCCTTTGTAACCGATAAAATTCTATGTGGAGCCTAGCCTAGCTTTGCTTTTTCATCTCTCAAAAGGTGTGTTCTCTTCATCTCAGCTTTGCGAATCCTCTCGCCCCGTTCTGCGTTTGAAGAACTGTTCTCAGAAATGCAAAGACAAGTGATGTTCGTGATAGAATTTCTTGGTTTATAAAATAGATTTACTATAGTGACAAATGAAAAATATGAATATTTAGACTCACGATTGTTAAAATTAATTTTATGATCGAGTCGTAGTATTTCTATTATACTAAATTTCTCAATTTAGAACTTGTGATTCGAGGGTAAAAAGAATTAATGAAACTCTCAGAATAAACAAGTAAAATAGGAACCAAAGATTTTGCCACTCAATTTCGAAATGTAAGGTTATTTTTTTTTAGATAACAGGAAATAGTAAAATTCAATTTCCAGATACAACATTCCCATAAAATCCTGTGTTTTAAATTGTACTATTATGATATGAAGCATAACTTGTTGAGAACACAATTGATGTGACATTATAATAATATCATTTTATGATATGGCTATGACAACATAAATTTTTCTGACATAATTTAAAGGAAAATGATGATACATATGAGTCGGCATCTCGAACCACATATATTACCAACTGAAATTAGAACAAGACATCCTAGTTGAAACGTCCAAACAGTCATTGGGTTTGTTTTCAATATCTGCACTCTATCTTTTTTCCCCATAGACACAACCCATCGTTTTACAATTATACATACATACATACATATTTATGTGCCTGGTAAAATAGTTGTATTAAACATTATTGATTCAATATATCACTATATCTTTCTCTAGAGGGAAGAACAAAATGAGCTGATGTGGAAAGAAGACTTGCAGTCACTGTTCTGGGATTTTCCTTTCTTATGGAAAGTGAGATGTACTGAGAAACGGAGAGTTTTTTGGTAGGCAACTACCTGGTACAAACACCAACTTGGTGCTCGTAGAAATCTTGTCTCTTCACCACTCCTGGTTTTCACAATGCATGAGACTCAGTTATCACTCCATGTCTGTCTGCTCTGCATCTACAGAGAGAGAGAGAGAGAGAGAGAGATTGTACCCCTGTGCACACCCCACATGCACCCCATAATTCCAGCTAAGTGAATGGGTTCCCACAGGCCCTCGTGAGGAAATTATTTGTTATCCCAACCCTCATACTTTGTCAACTCTCGTGCTTTTCTTCACCTCCTACCATACGTTTAAGGTTTTTTCTCTTCTTCTTCTTCTTTTTTAATATTCCACCGTGGCATATGAGATTTCTAGGAAATGGACGAGGAACAAACCCAATCAAAGCCTCTTGTATGGTGCAAAAGAGGCACATTACATTTGGACTTTAATTTGGTACGCCGCTGGTGTGAAAATTTGTTATATAAATAGGGTTCGCATATGGATAAAAATATAAATTTTCAATTTCGCCGTGATAGTGTCCATTTCATGACTATTTATCTAAAGAAATTTACATGATTCCTTAACTTTGGTCTAATGTACAATGTCGATAATGAACTTTTAATTTGTTCAATGTGACCTATGGATTTTAATACATGTTTAATTTAATCCCTATATTAATATAACCTTGGATTCAATATAATTAACCATGTATAAAAAATCCATAGACTGCATTGAACAAATCAAAAGTTCAAGGATGACATTACAAATTAGGTTAAAATTCAGGAACCCCATTGGACAAATTAAAAATTTTAAAATGACATTATACATTAGATCAAAGTTAAGAGATCATTTGTGTCATTTTCCATTTTTACACTGTCGGTGACCTTATGTGTATCGTCAAGTTATACAAGGAAAATTTCTCAAGTTTAATAGATATTATTAGTTTGAGAATGACAAATTGCCTCTTCTATTTTTATTTTTTTATCAAGTGTTCAATTTTGGTTTAAATTCAAGAAAATCGATGAGACAAAACTCAATTGTCACGGGATTACAATTGTACTAAAACTCATTGATCTGCTCAGTTTTATGCATATTGAAGTAATCTTCGCTTGGTCGGGAAGCTAGTGGGTTAAATGGAAGATTTACGTTCATAGCAATTATTTCTAATTTGCATTTATTCTCCCAGACAAATAAACGTAACATGTGCATCTGAATTGAAAAGGTGAATTCTGCCTTTCAAGTTTCCACATCAATTAAGTATACCTTCGGAGAGCAATTTAGATCGATTTGTGTAAACAAAATTACGCATTCCAAATGCAGCAGAAATAGACAATTTTTATAAGGAAAATAGTCTGAACAGAATATATATAGATATATAAATATACTATATAAATGGAAACAGGGTAGCTGTAGCTCGTGAGTTGACCTTCCACCCAGCTGAAGGTCCACTGTTTCGATATAGTAAGAAGTCACATTTGTTTTTGCTTCCTCTTCTTTTTTTTTCCCTTTTATTAATGTCAAAGAAGTATTTTGTATAAAAGACAAGACACAAGCATATGCCGAATTTTTTGAATTTCTCTTATATCATTTATTTTGAGGGGGTGGAGCTCTCTCTCTCTCTCTCTCTCTCTCTCTCTCTCTCTCTCTATATATATATATATATAAAGATTTTTCAGAAAAATTATTTTTTTATCATGAAATTATTTTTCCAAATAAATACACCCTTAATTTTACTTTGTCAATCTCGAGTTCAATATATCATAGGCATATAAAAGGATATATGGCAGCTCGAGTTAAAGAATAGAGGTACCTGGACAAATAGATAGATAATTCTCTTCTCTTTTAAAGAAAAAACTGTTTTCATCATATACGATAAACAAATAAACTTACTAAATCTAGAATGTCAAAATCGAAATTAATGCCCTTTCGCTTTCCCGTTGTATATATTTATATAAATTCCATTTTGCCTCCGAACAAGATCTGAGCTGTCGCCCGTCGGCTCAGTTTGGCTCGGCCTCGCATTCAGATGAAGCCGACGGTAGTCCCCCCTTTGGTGGGCCCCCCCGCCACGCAAGAACTGTTCTCCCTTCCATTATTACAGCTCCACACGTGAACGGGGCATTCGCTGCAGACGTGGCGAGCGGCTATTGGCGGGAACGCCCGTGGGGATGGTCTCGTCCCACGTGGGAGATCGCAACGGTGGACTTTGGGGGGCGATGTGTAAATTACCCCGGGAGCAGGACCATCTGATCATAGGACTGAGGAGCGTCTTTCCTTATTTTAGCATTATCTTCTATAAATATGATTTACTTCGCCTCTCATCCTTCCCTCTCTCCTCGAGAGGAACTATAGTCGATTTCTCCTCTCTTCAAAAAGATGCAATGCATATGACTTTATTCACAAAGTGTTCGTGTCATAGGTTATATTAGGATACTATTTCGATTTGAGTTTGATTGTAATTTACATTAATTGTACTTACCAATAGTATTCTTGTCCTATACATAGGGGTGCTTTATTCTCCATTTGGTAATGCATGCATCTGCCCCATTAATCAAATTTCACGTGTTGCTCATGATCCGATTTGCATGTCAAGGGATATTGAAATATCTCGCGTCGCTTGACAATAAATATTGCATTTTTATATCTATGTGATGCATCTTTATTTAATGGCTCAATCTTTCAATATATTCTACTAAAGACCTTACCTATGTGGATCATCCCGCATTATCCTGTCCAAATTTTTAAAAGCTCAATGTGAGGCCTTTTCAAATGGCACGAGAGCAAAGGTGAGCATCTTGCATGGATTAACACTGATTAAACACTTTGCTTGTAAACATCCTTCTTTTTTGGCTCCATGTGCAATATTGTAAAATTACTTTTACAGCCTCCTCCTCCTCTTCTTCTTCTTTGTTTTGCGAAGGTTAGGTAATTTGGACACTGATGTGAGCATTTTCAAGCAAGGGAAACACAAGGGGACAGAATATTTGGGGGGCACGTATTGGGAATATCAATACGGCGAAGATGACAGGTGGAGAGATGGAGATGGAGCTGAAGATGAAGATGAAGATGAAGATGAAGATGAAGATGAAGATGGAGAGGCGACCGACGGGGACAGGACATGTCGTCATCTGAATCTCGAGAGTTCCGACCTGGTCCGACCCGGTTTGTGGCTGCGAGGTTTTCCCCATGTAATGTACGTGCATTTTCTTCCCGATCTCTGTCTTCGCCCTCCGAAATGACGCGACTGACCTTCCCCTCCCCGACAGTTGCGGAGCCCATTGGGCCCCGCAGAAAGCTGGGTTTCTCGAGCCATGAATATGATGGCGACCCCCTTCACGTGGCTGGGCCCACCAGGCCCAACTTCGCCCCCATTCGCGTCCTCCGGCGTGACTCACGCCGCGCGAGCGCCCTCTCCAGGATCGATTTCATCGCGCCCTCCCTCGCACTTCGGTTCTGTGAAAATGAGAATATGGCTCTAGGGATGGTGAGCGGGCACTCGACTCATGTGAACTCTAATAGGGAGCTAAACAGGTTTCGAGTCGATTGTCAAAAGGAAAAAAACCCTTAAATTATTGAAAGTAAGGGTGAACGTTTCTGGGTTCTGGGCTCCGTGCATATTTCATTTGGAATCTGTAATCACCTATTCATCAGAATAGGTTCCTTATTTTTTGAAACTTGAAACCTTCATTGGAATAGGTTTTTTATTTTTTGAAACCTAGATTCTACCTTTTCACAAATTCCAAAATCTACTCAAGTTCCTTTTGTATAATTTACACTTTTATTGACTATTATTTGTTGCTACAATTCACTTATCATAATTTATATTTAAACATAAAAAAATATAAATATTAACAAAGTAAAATCAATCATAAAATGAAACATCGGACTAATTGTTTCAAATTACGCACTTATCATCGAACGCTATGGAATACTGTAGGCTAATGCGAAGACATACACTGAGAAAAACATAAAAACTTATTTTGGGTTATAAATTACAGGTTTCAAGTTTTACAAACCTAAATCTTGGAATCTACTCGTCAAAACAAGTTTCTTAATTTTTTGAATATGAATACTACCCTATATACCTTAGAACCTAAAACCGAACATGTTCCCACTAGTCCGGTTTTAGGTTCTACCTTAGAATTATGTACCCAATATGTTCTAATTATTTGAATGACGTTATATCTTTTCTAGTATTTAGGTTAGATCATCTAGCAAATGTATATAATTTTTCTCACCCTACTCAAGTTTGGAACACTTTTGAGATTTACTCAAGCAGTATACTCGAGATCTAAACTTTATAAATCTTTACCAAACTACTGCTCTTGCTTTGGAAGAACACTTTGAGGTTACCTATATACCTCTAAAGAAAGTCAATTGCAATTCAACACATCGCCAACGATTACTGTCGCAAGCATGATTTCTTATTTTATGATTGTAGGATTTTAGGTTTCCATGATCCCTGATCTTTAATTTTATTTTTTAAACTCTCGTATTTTCGTATTCTGCAGATTTTCTAATTGAAGATTTATGATGCACGAGTTTTGAATAGATGGTTACTAGGCAAGACTTGTCGTGATTTGTCATGTACCTAACGTGAGGTGCGTGTTTACTAAGGCAGTAACTCGACGGGTCAGGGAGCATCCGACAAGTTGAATGAGACGGGTGCGAGATCTCGTGTCCAAGTTGGTGACGAGCTTATCGAAACGACAAGGAAAAGGGTTGAAGGCACGGGTTTGATACGAGGTCAGCGATTTCAAGATGGTTATGCGGGCTCGATGCCGGGCTCAGATAACGTACGGGCTCCTGCACGAGGTCAACTTGTTCTGATGATGTCCATCTTTACCCGGAAAAATTACATCCGCAGGCTTCATCAAGCTCGGCTCATCGGATCGAGATTCATAGGGGCAGGCCCAAAAAGAAATCTAAGGGGGGCCCGGCCCGGCCCAATCTTTTGTAGCACGCGAAAGTTGAAGAGACCTTAAACTGATCCCAAATCGGAGCGAATAACGATACGAGACGTTTCAGGACATTCGTGCTTCGGAAGATCGAAGTTGCCACTAGGCATGCCGGCTCAGATCATCGGCGCCGCCGTGCCGCGTGGCCGGATTTACCTCCTTTGCAGCCACAGCAGAACCACGAAACCACGGTCAAGATCCGCGAGATCACGGGGCCTCCTCCCGCTGCTGCAGATCTTTGCCTTAACTCACCGACGCAAAAGGCCAAACGAATCCTTCAATTTTGGAGTTTGGTCTTCTGCTTTCATGGAAAATACCGTACTCCCCCATTAGAAAACGTGATCAGTTACTGTAGGGTGTGGACGTGGAGGACATCAGGCCAAGGGATTTTGTCCCCCCCTCCTCCTGGCGAAAACGTGGGTTCCGCCAGCCTTACATGGCGCGACACCAGTGGGCCGTACGTAGTAACTTTTCGTGGTCGGAGAGGATATTTCTAGGAACAAAAAATTCTTTCACGTATCGAGCCATGAACTCATTTCATCTCGACCATCGTATGTGTCGAACTCATGTGATCTAATGGTTGGGAATGAAGTGAGCTGTCATGAACATGAATATGAACATGGAGATGTTTTTCTTTTTAGTCCTATCCACTTGGGACCTACCGCGCCCATACCTTTTTGGGTAGCTTGTGTTTGCTCGGCTCTTTTCTCTCTCTTCGTATTGGTGGATTTATTGTTATTATTTTTCGGAGTGAGGATCCTCTCAGAAATTGTGTGGAATCGATTGTAGCGCGAGCCCTCTTCTCAAGCCGAGTCTCCGATCTTCCTCGTGCATATCTATCCACACTCTCTTCAGTTTTTCCCTCTTTCTTTTCCTTTTCTTTCTCGGGTTGCCTCCGTTTCTCGTGTTTATTTTTGGCAGTTTGTTCCGTTGGGTGGCGGTTCCTGCTTAAATACACTCCCCCTCCCCCTCGAGGTGATTTCTATTCATCTGGGTGCTCGCGGATGAGTTAGGATGCGTGTTTCTTTCCTTCTCTTTCGGGCACTACATGTGATCTCGCGAGGTGGGTCGGCCTTGGGATCTGTGGATACGTCCCTTTTCGGACAGCCTTGTTGATAAGCCGAAGCCATTGCCTTTCGCGCATTTGAGGTTCTTCGGTTCTCGTAAGCTCGCCTCCCAGCCGTTGTGAATTATTTGTTGATGAAGATGGACAATCCTGCTGCGTTGTTGCAATGTGGGTTGTTGTTTTTATGTAGAAAAAGAGAGGACTGTTGCATCTGATTTGGGTGTTCTTGAGGGAAAACTTGAATCTTAATGAGCTGGATGGTCTGTGACAAGTGACGAGGGACTTTGCTTTTGTGCTTTGTGGAGGGTGCTTCATATGGGTCGAAATGGGGCGTCTTGGTTCGGGAAAGAAAGGGAAAGAATGAAGTATGCAGGAGCTTGTGATGAGGAGGGAATCAGGGAAAATGGGAGAAGCGAAAGACGATGAGAAGTAGATGAACACGAGTCCGATGTTTCCGAGATTTCATGTGAATGATGCGGAAAAAGGAGGGCCGAGAGCACCTCCCAGGAACAAAATGGCTCTCTATGAACAGCTCAGCATTCCTTCACAAAGGTTCAACTCTCCAACTACATCGTTATTGCCCCTTTCACTCGACCAGGGCAGCTCTTTAGCTTCTTCGGCGCCACTGTTGTTTGTAAGTTCTTAAGAGTTTCTTTATATCATTAATTTTTTTCTTTTTCTAGGTCTCGAACTTGGTCTTTAGCTACAAGTCCGATTGAATCTAGAACATTCTCTGTTTTCTGCCTCACTGTTTCTCGAATTGTAAAATAGTACTTGAATCGACTATTTCTGATATGTGATTATGCATACACATTGATTTGGACATTTAGGTGTACTGTGATTAGCTGCTATGTTATACGGTGACTGTAGGGTGGTGGAAACCAAAGCAACGCGTTGACACCATTTTGTAGCTCGGCGGTCAGTCGTGTTACGAGGAAACCTGAACTGCATGCTTCTGCTGGCGTCAAGTTGAACTCTCTGATGGAAAATAGTGAGATCAACTTGATGCAATCACGTGGTTCATCTCATTTCAAGAGAGTAGCTCCGAGGAAACACAGAGATGCTGATAATTTTACTATTCCAGCTCTTGTCAAAAGAGTATTAACTCCCCATAGTGATCGTAAGCACAACAAAAATCTTAAGCTTAATCCTGACTTGCACATGGGCCGTTCAAGCCAGAGTAGTTCTCAAGAAAAGCAGATTGACCCTACAAGATCCACCAGCATGAAGTCAAGACAATGTGCAAGAATTCCATTACTGGACAATCAAGAGGTGTCTTTGGCAAGTTGTGAGAGGCCAGTCACATTAAGTAGGGAGAAAACAGATGCATCTTTCCCCCCATCAAGCAAAGACAATAAATCTGAAACTTCAAAAGGATCTTATGCATCTATAAATGGAGAATGTGGAAGCAGTTCAGTTGATGGGTTAGAATGTTTGAATACATCGATGGGTGAAGGGTGTTATGTCCAGCAAGACATATCAGTGGTTAGAGGTGAAGTTTTAGATGAATTAAGTAAGGGCAATGTTTCACCCATGAGGAGTAGGTTGCGTTCAGAGCCATTGATTGAGAATGAGAAAAGGAGTGCAAACAGGACCAAGTGTGACGATAAGGATCGTGAAGACGGTGAAAATCCCATCCAAGCAGCAGAAGGAAATGGATGTGATGTCTTGGACCATTCGGAAGAGTCTTCATCTTCTTTGTATTTGTTGCCAGGTGACGTTGTTGGAGTAATAGGTGAAAAAAATTATTGGAATGTGAGAAAAGCCATTGTCAAGTAAGTTGCTTTTCATCTTATCTAGAAATTCCAATTTTCTTCTTTGGTGGAAAATCGTTTTCGCATTAGTTCTTTCTCTGACTCTTGCAGATGATTTTTCTTGCTGGCTGCTATTAGCCCTAATCTCTCTCCCCCCCAAGAAGAAAAGCAGTGTCTGATCATAAGGCCGCATTTGTTAATCTTTGCAACCAAATTAGGAAATTTTTGGTGAAGCCTAAGGGTAGCAGATTGGCTGTTGCAGAGCAGTGCAAACTCTTAGTCTGCATGTGTAGACGGGAAGAATTCATTTTAAGACGACTGTCCATGTGAGACAATGTGATAAGCATTATCCGATTATGGTTGAAGAGTGAATTGTCATCATTTTGGTGGGAACTTGTGGTTGACATGATAGTGAAGGGCAGGCTATAAAAAAAATGGGTTTTTCTGTTACGAAACAGATCGTGCAAATTGTCGATGAGTAGGATAATATCATTATTATCATCATCAGTACACTTGGCCAAAAAATATACATTGTCAATATGATGTGGGGGCCAGTGCTTCTCAACATGATAAACTTTCAATGTCTATGATGATGGGTAAACAGAAATTCTCCTGTGCAAAGTGCATCTATGGGAGTGCTATAATGCGTAATGGAAATATACATATGCATGTTCCTTGGAAAACCATTGAGATTTTCCACTTCACGTCTAGATTGAGTGTACTTCTAGAGACAACATATAATCAGTTTTCTGTGTGATTATAATTAATAAAAAAAATGCAGAGTACACGTTTTGTCTGTGTAGGAACAGAAATCACTGACATTGCTCAAATTACTTTCTAAATGTTATTGCAGTTGATTGAATAATATCTAGCTCTTCTTTCTTTGACGTTTTTATATCTACTTGTAGATAGGGTCACTAAAATGCATTATGTTTTTGCTTATTTTGCAGAAAACTGCATCTTTCCAACCGTAATTCATTCTTGTTGGGGAAAATATTCATTTCATAACTAACTCATTTCTCCTGTCCAATCTGCAGTCAGCAGAGGATCTTTGCGGTGCAAGTGTTTGAGTTGCATAGGCTAATAAAGGTATTACCTTCTCTTGCTGACTCAGTTTCTCTCCCTCTTATGCAAAGGATTTATCTCTATTTTCTTGGACAAGGTTTTAATAATCAAAACTGTGGTATCCTTTTGTTTGTGTGGTTCAGGTGCAGAGACTTCTTTCAAGATCTCCTCATCTACTCGAAAGTAGTGTATGCTTTGGGAATCCTTTAGTTGAACTTCATGCAACAAAGTCAGTCCCATCCGAATGTCTTGTAGAAGCAACAACACAGCTGAAAAGCAATGCGCTAAGCACCCAAGAGAGGAACACAACCCCAACGGTAAAACTTCCTCTCCCTTCAATAAATAGTGACTTCAACAAGAAGCTCATTGGTGAGCGACCAGAACAAAGCCATTATTCAGAAACTTCAAATCGAGCAGCTTGCAAACCGGCCCCATGGTGCTTCCCACCCATTGGAAACCAGTGGTTAGTTCCTATGATGAGCCCCTCAGAAGGGCTCATTTATAAGTCTTATTCTGTGGTGAGCCCTCCCGGAGGAGGCGCTGTTGGACCCCTTTATGGCAGCTGCACACCTATAAGCTTTGATTCCATAGGCAATGATGTAAGCACGACATCTGGTATCCCAGCTTCCCACCAACAAGCCATGGGAAACCTTCCCAGGACTCCTCCGGCAGGCCAAACCTTCTTTCTGCCATGGGGAATACCGTTGATGAATCCATCCCTTGAACAGATGAGCAATCCATTCATTTTGGGCTCTCGATCAAATCTGCAGGTCACCAGTGGTCGACAGGGGAAGTTAGCATCTGTCGATCCCACCAGAGTTCTGGCAACGTGTCGACTCAGGTAAGCCGAGTAATCTCGTGCCAGGGTGATAAAAGTCAAACGGTGAAGGAAAATGAGCTTTGGGGAAGTACTGCAAGTAGTCCCTCCGAAAGGTTAGGAGGAGCTGCGCTTCCTCTCTTTCCTGTTGATCCAACAAAGTCAGATCAGAAAGTGCAGGTGCGTAGCAGCAACCGGCAAGAAAAGGTGATCAAGGTTGTACCTCATAACCCAAGGTTGGCCGCGGAATCAGCAGCTCGTATCTTCCAATCAATACAAGAAGAAAGGAAACGGCATGAGTAGCCCATTCCCCTGTCCCGGATAATAACTGTATTAACTAATACCTGCTAAGCAGAAAGTGACCATAGGGCCTAGTATGGATTTTGATTTTATTTTTTTGGGTCCATGCTACCTGACTTAAGCTCGAAATGTATATTTCCTTCCGGGTGGTTGACAATGAAATTTCTTCTAGTCGTACCTTACAATGAAGGCGCTATATCGTATGAGCATAGGCTCTTAGCATTTTGCTTTTGATTCGAGTGGCTAAGAAGTAGGCGCTATGTCGAAGACAAACTTTGAAGGTGTTGGCAGTGGCTGGAGCATTGAAAACAATAGAGCGTTGTTTAGCTGAACAGAAGTGAGAAAGGAGGAAAAAAATAAAAGGAAATAACGGAGAACATGGAGTCCGGCCAATTTAAGTCGGAATGTGATTAAGGAGAGCATTTATCAACTGCTATATCTAAGAGTTTTGAAAAATCAACGAAAGAATGAATTGCTATAAAAGAAAGACGATGATATTTCTCCTGTTTTGTTATTATCAGCAGTATCTACATTAGCTTCGTGCATGATATTAAATACATCCCTTCCGGGGTCCGGATTAGACATTAAGTCTTTTTGACTTTCTCTTTGTTTAATCTCGAGAGGTTACGCAGAACTAGAATCAAATCCGACATCTTGTGGTTCACAAAGCATGAGATTCTCGCGTTAACTTGTGAACTCGGGCTTTACTTATTTGCGTATTAACGGCTAAACCGGGAATTGTGTGTAGAATTCCCACGTAAGATACCAAGAAATGGGGAGAAAGAAAACTTTGAAGCCCAAAGACTGGAGAGAGAACACGAGCCTCAGAAACTGCCCATGAAATGTGTACCGTGCTAGGCTAGGCTTCTTCGCATTCGGCCGGGCCGCCGACCCCGACTCTGCTTTCTCTCAAAACTCAAAATCACACGGTCCAAATTCAAACCCAAGACAAGTACCATATTAGTAAGTTTCAAAGCAGCGCCACGTATTTAAGCAGACAAACAAGAATACCTCCTTAAACCTCTCTCTCTCTCTCTCTCTCTCTCTCTCTCTCGGATGCAGCAGCAGACATTCAGATTCGCCAGCAGCCGGCCATTCAAGAAACTGCCCGAAATTAAATAATGTATTAAACAGTCCGAAATTCGTTGATCACACCATTTCAAAATTTGTTGGGCATGCAACTGTGTGACATCTTGGAATCTGTGCGCCCCATTACAAAAAGCAGCACACATGGTAACCACGATCTCCTTCGTCTCTGAGTGCGTGTGGGTGAAGGGTTCATTTCTAATCATTAATTGGTGCTAAATCCAGGAATCTCAGCGTGGCCTGTGTTGATTCGTTGGAACATCACTTGTTGTTGGGGGAAACTTAGTTTTCTGGTAATGCCCATCTGGTGGAAGAGCTGATCTTCTTGTTGCCCATTAAAAAAGGTGATCTTGGTCCTTCTGGTTTTGTTCAGACACAGCGCAATATCGCCTTTCTTGTTTGAGGGAAGCAGTGACATGTTTGAAGGGATATGGGTTCTTCTCGGATCTGTCCATAGGAGACGTTGGTCCATGCGATGAGCATATGACAATAAAAAGGGTGTAGTTTTTGCTGAGGGAACGAACATGCAATTAAGGGTGGCGGCGATGGAGGAGGGGAAGGAAGGCATTGCTATTAAAGCAAACCAATCTAATTCTAGGGTTTTGCCACTGCGGATTCTCCAGTTCTTCGTGTTGTTTCTATTCGTCGGTCTTGGGTTTTCTGTTGTTAGTATGTATGCTGTGAAATTTTTCAATGTTCAAGATCGAATTCTCGTTGCTCCGGTGGCAGAGTCCAACATAAGACCCTGCTTTGAAGAGTCTAGTACGCTGTGGAGTTGGATTAGGCCACCGTCGAATTTGCTGCATAATATGAACGATTCTGAGCTATTTTGGCGGGCGTCTTTCATGCCACGAATAAAAAGTTACCCATTCAAGAGAAAACCCAAGATCGCATTTATGTTCTTGACGAAGGGTACGCTGCCACTGGCACCTCTTTGGGAGAGGTTCTTCAAGGGGAATGAGGAAAAGTATTCCATCTACATCCACTCGCATCCATCTTACCATGCCCATTTTCCGCCAACATCAGTCTTCTACCAGAGACAAATCCCAAGCCAGGTATCAGCAAGCTTTGATATCAAAGTCCATGTTTCTCTGTTGAGTTAAGTTTCTTTCTCATCAACAAGAACAGTGAGAGTTTATAGCATTCTTCTCCTGTCCACCACAAGAAAGAATATGAGATCTCTATGAATTCTGTCTTTCATATGACAATAGAGGGCCCATTGAAGCCTTTTTCAGTGTCATTGGTTGCATAAGTTCTAACAATATGTTGACACTATGACTATTGCAAAATGCTGGTTATGTTCCTATCGTTCCTTAAGGGTATTTCAATTTTAGCCTTTCTTGGGGATTCGTGGGAATTGTGGCTCATTTAGTTGGAGATGCAGTCAGTAATCCATGTTACCGTGGCTAGCCTGCTTCCTAGGACCTCCCTTGTATTCATGCTATTAAGTTATTTCAGTTTAACAATTACTAATCTGCAGTTTGGATCATCTGATTGCAGACTATTTCAATCATTAGCTAATGCTTGACTTTTTTCCCTGGCCCTCTTTGATCTTCATCTGAAGGATTTGTGCATCTAAAAATGCAGTGCCTAACTTTTGATTTGTTGTTTACTACAATTACAAATTTTCTAAATAGAAAAAAAAAATTGCTGGGCTTTTGCTGTGCTGCTGCTCTCAATAGAATTCTCTTAAAAGTGGTAAAATTGTGAACAAGGAGAAAGGTACAAGCTGAACCGGAGTATGGTTGGGTTATTTCCCACTTTGGGAGATAATTCTCATTTCCTGCATAATTTATGCTCACGACCAAAAAGCACAAGTCAAGCATCCTTTAGAATTTTAGCTGTTAAAGGCTTTATCCTTGATGCTTGTAGATTCATTCTTGCTACACTTGGGAAGAAAGTAAAAGCAGTTACTTTGTCAGAAGGTAGGAGTGCGAAGAGAAGCCCTCCAAAAATAGTTATTCATTATATCGAGAAGGATTGCGTTGTTCATATTTGTATAGTAGTTCACATAATATTGAGGGCGACCATTTTGCCACCACATCTGGAGATAGATGTATGTACTCTTGAATAGGGACAAGAAATTCTAGTTCTACTGTCACAGAGCATTTTGTCTGCATGGAATGACAAAAAGCACTTGCACTCAGTGCATGACCTCCTCTTGTAACTTAAGTTGCTCGGTTAAATTAGATTGCTTCATGCTTAACAGCGTTGAGATTACTTTTCTGGAGTCTTTCTTTTTCATGTTGTGATAGGCAAAGAATTCACAATAATCAGCACAAATCATAATTTTTTCATCATAAAAAAGGTTGATGGTATCTCATTTTCATTTGAACCCCTGAAATGACTCTGGATACAGATTTATAGAGAAATCCATGGTATCACTAGGACAGATTATTTTTATTGATTCTGGCAGTATATAGCATAAATCCTGCTGACGGATGTATCACTTGTCTTTGGTTTATGGTGATTCTTGATGATATTATTTAATGTAAAAGAAGAATGGTTACCCCCATATACTTGGGTTTAAGATGGCTTGTGTGTGATGATAGGTCGCTTCACCTGCTGGTTGTCTTTTGCATTTCTCAGTTTAAGTACCTTGTTCACCTTTTTTATAATCGTATGCTGTCATAGCAAATATAAGAAGATGATTCTTTCCCTTATCTTGAGCTGCCTCCTGACCGTTAAACTGAACATGTCAATATATATATATATATGTATGTATGTTATCAAGTAATATCCCGGGGTTATTTACTTTTTGTGTTAAGTTTCTCCTACTTTAAGTGTAATTATCTTCATCATTCAAGAGTATGACTTTTGAAGCTTCGTTAAAATGTTGCTCCATGATATATGGTGATCCTAACACAATGAATATGTTGCCATGTGCCCAAGCCATTCTCAAGAAATTCACTGTCTTGTTTGTAACCACATGTAGGATGAAATTCTTGAGCTTTTGATGGAGAATTCCCACATTCATTTCACCTTAAATATTTACCATGCAGGTGGCGGAGTGGGGGATGATGAGTATGTGTGATGCTGAGAGGAGACTCTTGGCTAATGCGCTTCTCGATATATCCAATGAATGGTTTGTCCTGCTGTCTGAATCCTGCATTCCTCTACAAAACTTCAGCATCATCTATCTTTACCTATTGAGGTCCAGGTACAGCTTTGTGGGCTCATTCGATGAACCTGGGCCTTATGGAAGAGGTCGCTATCATGAAAATATGGCCCCTGAGGTCAATCTTACTCAGTGGCGTAAAGGTGCTCAGTGGTTCGAAGTAAACAGGAAACTTGCTTTAGACATAGTTGTTGATACAAAGTATTACCCCAAGTTCAGAGATTTCTGTAGACCGGCTTGTTATGTGGATGAACATTACTTTCCCACTATGTTGGCAATTCAGTCCCCTCATCTTTTGGCAAATCGGAGCCTCACTTGGGTGGACTGGTCGAGGGGCGGTGCTCACCCTGCTACATTTGGGAAGGCTGATATAACCGAAGAATTCTTCAAGAAGAAAATTAGTGAGCGTGGCACATGCTTTTACAATAACCAACCTTCTTCCCTGTGTTTTCTCTTCGCTAGAAAGTTTGCTCCCAGTGCTTTAGAACCCCTTCTAGATCTTGCATCTAAAGTTTTTGGCTTTTGATGGATGCTCTCAACTAACGAGACATATTTGTCTAGCGGGAGAAGTTATATTCTTTATAAGCTGAGTCATTGGTAGTTAAGTTCATTGTATTAGTATCAAAATTGAGAGGCGATTTTGTATGCCACGAGTACTCTTGATATACATAGGTTAGAAAGAAGGTAGCTTCCTGGCTTACCTTGGATTTGGGGTTTGAATTCGTAGAAAAACTTATATTATACTTCTATAAGATTTATATCCAGAACCCTCATGTTGGAGGAAACACAGTGTTTAATGAGATCTAGATGCTACGGAATTGACTTGTTTGCATCTTCTGGGTATGGCAATGTTGTTCCTTAATCTTACAGGACAATTGTATTAGCCAAAAGGCTACTGAACAATCAGTGGTTGAGGGGGGCGTACAATTTGTGTTTGATTTACATTTCATGCAGATTGTAATTAGCCAGAAGGCACGTGGAGAATTGTTGTATGATGTTGATGGAAATTTTCCTCCTGTAATGATTCTCTTTGGAAATCCAGAACCAAATTCAGAAGATCAGCAAGTGAAAATTGCCAAATATACATGGCCGTCCATGGAGAAAATGCGGACATGAAAAAATTGTGGATCACTATTATTTATCACTTGTTTATATAAACCAATGATCATCCTTATAATTCATCTCGGTGCCCTCCCTCGACAGACAGTAACTTTTGCTGCTGATCAAGAAGATATCTAATAGCCAGAGATGCATGAAGCGCAGAACCATAAGGAAGTCCGTCTTCGTTTATCTTAAAATAGGGCGAGTGCGCAGAGATATTACGATCGCCTCTATCATCCCCTACTCCGAGGAAGAAGAAGTACCCAGGTATAACCTCCTGGTAAAACGAGAAGTCCTCTGATCCCATCAACGGCTGCATATCATTGACTTTAGGAGGGCCGAGCAATTCGCTAGCAACTTTCTTGAAGTGATCATGCAAGGATTCGTCGTTTATGGTCGGTGGGAAGAAGGTCTTTTCTTCTGAAAAGAAATGAACTGTGGCATGGCACCTCTGAACAGCAGCTTGGCCGGTTACAACCTGGAAAGGCCAAACAGATCAATTTCGTTGGAGTGTGATCGGCGCGTGAATTGGAGTAGATATGGCAAAAAGCAGAGTCATTAGTGCCTCAGTTGAAAAAATAGGAGCAGCATACTTCTGAACTTTAGAAGACTGAAGGTAACAAAAAGCGCCTCGATGAACAAGTTCTCTTTAGTTTCGGCTCCTGGTAAAATTTTGTCAGTTTCATTGCTAAGTAGGGTGTGAAGTGCTGTACCTCCTCAATTCGCTGTTTCAGATGCATAAAGCTCTCTTTTGAGAAGGCTCGAAAGGTGCCACCAATAGTAACAGAATCCGGAATAACATTATATGCTCCTCCTCCTTGGAATTTTGCGACCGTCACAACCTGGTAATGCGCCGATAGCATCAAACGAAAGTTTGAATATCAGGTACTGAGAATAGGATCAACCATCCTTCCAGTTAATTCCAAAAAAAATCTCTAGAATTTTCAAATGGAAGTCAGGCATCAAACAGGACAATATCTTCACAAATAGATTCGTGTAAGAACCTGAGAGTCCAGAGGATCAGCTTCCCGCGAAATGAGATGTTGTAAGCTGACAACCACATTAGATGCTGCAAGTATAGGATCTATCGAGTGGTGAGGAATTGCAGCGTGACCACCCTTTCCGCTTATGACCGCTTCGAAGAAACCGCTCCCAGCCAAAAGAGGGCCAGGCCTTGAAGTCACTACACTAGCAGGCAAATGAGGTGCGACATGTAGCCCAAAAATAGCATCTACATTCTCAAGCGCCCCGGCGTCAATCATCTTTTTAGCTCCTCCACCACCCTCTTCCGCAGGCTGAAAGACAAGTACCACCGTGCCCTGGCAACGTAAAATGTACACATGCTATAGTGTAAGATTAACTAAGACAGAGGCACCGATTTACATGTTTCTACTGTAATGATACAAGTAAATAAAATGAAGGCCTAAAAAGATGTAGAAGGTGAAGTATGGAGCCCTTGGAGCTTGCAGAATACTTGATACAAAGTCCAGCCCAATGGTGTTAAAAAAATTCGTACAGTCGACCCCATTTAGTTGTAATAAGGCCAAAATTGTTCCTGTTGTTGTTGTAAATGTGAAAAGGGGATGACTCAGACACTTTAATGGGTTGACACTGCAAGAAATATCTCTCTGTGGCCAGCCCCATGACAGAATCACTGTGCTTGCTGTTTTTCATTGAAACCAAACATATATTGTGGGCCAACATACAAGTCAGGTCAATTCAGCATCATCCTAAATCATTGAACACCGATCTCTTAAGCAACGAAGCCAGGGTGTCTAGCGTAAAAGAAGTGGCGTAAAACTTCACTCGTATCTCTTCCTGATGCTCTCGAAGGATCTTTGCAGCACCAAGAAGCATTGCAACGTGAGCATCATGTCCACAAGCATGCATTTTCCCAGGAACTTTGCTCTTGTGCTCCCATTCCACCATCTCCTACTCAAGGACAAAAGCATCAGTGCAAATTCAATGAAGGACCATCATAATCATCTAATCATGGCTCTAAGCAAATAGAGTTAATGCGCTCTATGCACTAGATTTTATGTCCTCGGACTTCAGCCTCTCATAGAGAAGAAAAAAGTGCTTGACAGACACTCAAAGTAGGACCAACTTTCATAAACTTTTCTTTCTCACCCTTAAACCATTTCTGAAAAAGAAAATATTCAAGCTCTGGTCTTTCTGACCAAGTATAAATCCACCAGAATACCAATAGCCAAACTAGAAAAAGAAGAGCACAACGTAGCAGAAGAAGCAGAAGGAAAAACGGTTAACTAAACCTGCAAGAGAAGAGCGTCCATGTCGGCCCTCAAAGCGACGAAAGGAGGCTTGCCAGTCCCAATGAAGCCAACGACGCCAGTTATGGCAAGTGGGTGCTTGTATCGAATCCCCATTTTGTCTAATTCTGATCTTATGAGCTTGCTGGTCTCAAACTCTTCGTAGCCTAATTCAGGGTTCTCATGTATCTTCCTCCTAATGCCAATCATCCACTCGGAAAAATCTCGGCTTTTGGCGAAATCGAGCAACTTTTGGGGGGATACCGGCGACCCATTTGAGCTCAAGGAAGAATCGGATGACAGGCAAGTTGTGCACGACAGGTCAAGAAGAAAAACCAGGAAGACCCACCTTGGAATATCCATGGTTCTTTTCCCCAGAAGAAGAGCCTTTTTTTCTCCCTTCCAGAGAGGCGAGAATGGGAAGGAGGTGGAGGAATCGCACGAGAAGAGAACCGAGCTTTTGAAGAAGGATCAGGACAGGCAGACCAGCCTGCATTTAAAGATTTTTGTTGTCAATTTTCATTTCTTATTCATTTTCCTCTTTTGGGGCGTCGTTGTCAATTTCCATTTCTTATTAATTTTCCTCTTTTGGGGCGTTTGGACCAGTGATATTGAAGCAGTTGGAGAGAGAGAGAGAGAGCATTACATGTAAGACGTGGAGAAATAGAACACGAACCAAAGGAGAAAGTTTTCTAGTGCGCGATGTCGAAAGATAACTTAGAAAAGTGCATGATCATCATCAAAACTAGAGAAACCAATGATCAAAAGCGCTCGAAGACCAGTGATGTATAAATTGCATTGCTCTGATATATTGCATTGCTCAACGAACTCATGTTTATCCATCCCTAATTGAATGCTAATGTATAAATTGCCCACCTAAGAGTAGATACACGAGAAAAATTATCAACTTTTCCTAATTCAATCCAAAATATTTTACAATTGTACTAATTTAATCAATCCGGTCAAATTTAACTAGTTGTCATTAGTGCCAACTGAATAAATTTAGCCAAATAGACTGATTTGATAAAGTTACAAAAGATTTAAATATAAATTGATAAAAAAGTTAAAATTAAATTATCAAAATTATAAAAGGTTTATGATTTTTTTGGTAATTTTTTCCACACATGTGCATCCATAATTAGTCAATATTTATGAAATCGAACGACTATCGCATTAACGAAAAATCAATCCAACCCTTGAAAAGTCACCTCTAGTCCTTATTGGACCAAAAAGACACATGCGAATACTTTAAAAAAAGAGTAATGATAGAGCATCTTTTTCTGGCGACGATCCATTCAAATCCAAGATATTCTATCGTTTGAGGACTTACGGAAGTCTTCGCAACGTGCTGGATTTTATTTCGGCATGAGTTGTCGTTGAAAAATCACGATCTTCAACACTCAGAAAAGAAAAGAGGAAATTGCAATTACAAAACAAAATCCAACACGGCCTTGTCGGGAGAGTGGGGGGAAACCAAGAACCAATAAGTGTTCCCATGTTAGTAGTCAACATTGAAAAAGCCTAGGTGTTTTCGGGCACATAATTATCCCTAGTGTCGATCAAGAATCGTCCCATTGCTGTCCCCACCTAATTAAACCAATCTTTTCAGGATCATAAATATTCACTATTTCTTTTACAATTATTGAACCATTTTAATAACCACCTCTTTCACTAAAAAAATTAAGATGAAGGTAATTTAATTTCAAATATTGATTTCGACTTTCACACTCTAGAACTATAAGAAGGCATTAACAAAATCTAAAATTGAAAATGAAATTTAAAGTAAGAGCGAAGTAAAATTAATAAAAAAATATTCATTGTTTTATTTTGCACGTTGCTATTATGCATGCGTGATGCTCAGTTTCAAGAATTTGCACGCCCCTTTGTGAATTGCAACTTTGCTTCCACGATGAGTTGTCATCTTGCATTTTCTGTTCAAGCTAGGATTATTTAATAAAACGTGGTGGAGCATGCGCATGAGTAAATTATTTTAAAATAAGCAGTCCTTAGCCGACACTCGTTATTTCAATATCGAGGTTGAATTATGCAAATTGTCTTTCGTTTGAGAAAATATGAAAAGGAACAAAAAAGAAAAATGTGCAAAACAAAACGATGTCTATGCCATGACAAATGACCGTGTTAGTTCGGAGTATATTTTCTTCTAAACATGTAGTAGTGAAGGGAAATTTTCAAATAAGGACTAGAAGGCCCTCATTTTCTCGAACATTACAATTTAAAATAAATGCATGAAATAAATATGACGGTTTTTCGTTGGCTAAGTATTTCGGCCGATCAATGGCATTTTCATTATATACACACACATTCTTTCTCTACCTCACCGGTTGGCCAAGTATTTCGACTGATCAATGACATTTTCATTATACACACATTGTTTCTCTTTTTCCTTGTGTCATCTTCTTTGTCCAGCAGGATGATCTAAAAAAAGGAAATGCGAAGTTACCAGCAGAGTGAAAACCAGAAACCGGCAAAAGCCAAGACAGCGGTACGGTCAAGAAGATGAAACCTCGAGCTCAAAAGGAAAGGTGAAATTACGAGAGAGAGAGAGAGAGAGAGAGAGAGAGAGAGAGGAGACGTTGGTATGTACTAGTAATGCTTTCTGGCACGATGCCAAAGTCGAGCATAGATACGCTTTGACTCCGCATGGCCAAAGTATCGTGGACAATCTTAGCGAGGGTTGGAGGAGCTGCACAATATGATCTGGGACTAAGCATGTGAATTCGAAACGATCAGGCTGAGTATTGCAGCAATATTGGTGGCGTCGGCTGCAAGTGAGGGTTGCGAAGCCTTCACAGTCGCAGGTGAGGCTAATCTTCCCATTACCTGGCCAACTACAGGAAAAATAAAGAGAAAAGGAGGAAAAGGGAAGACGCAATGAAGAAGAAAACGAACGGAAAAAAAGAGAAGAAAGAGAAATTTCTTTGGACGAAAATGCTCTTGATTAGTAAGATGATTTGGGTAGTTGGCAATGTTAGGCTTTCTTTGAGACTGATATGGCCATTTGATGTTTTTATTTGAAATTTCTTTCTATAGTAAATACAACTTATAACTAGTGTAGGTAGGCCAAATTGGACGCAATGCCAAAAGTTCCAATTTTTTTCTTTTCCTCGATTGGGTCATAGAGAAGAAGAAGTTTATTTAAAAATTTGTAGCTTTTTGGAGTGAGTTTAACTTTTTTAATGTTTCGTATATATTTTATTCAATCTTTGCGGTGCAAATGATTTGACTTTTTGGCTAGAATTTTGGTCAATATATAAAATCGAACAAGTAAGCATAATCGTTAAGTTTTGTGGTGGGAACCACAGAAATACTCCGTCAACCTAGATTTTTACAATACACAGGTACATGTGTGGATTCACATGTAACTTTCTCGATGACTTTTAAGTTTTAAGATCGCAAGTAATAATTTAGGTCGTGGGAAAAACTTGTTTCTTACTTTTCTAAAAGTCAAAACAAACGAAGCATGATCTAAGCCTAGAAAAAGAAAATAAATAAAAAAAATTTCTTCATGGGCTGCCCGGGGACAGGCCCATGGGCTATTAGGCCCATGGGCAAGTAAAGGCACCCCCTTTGTTTTCTCTCTTTCTGTGTTCTTGCTTGTTTTATGGGCAATCAGAGTTGTGACTTTATGTGAAAATTTAGAAAATCGAGGGAAGAACCCAAGGTGCTGCGCACGCACGCAAAATTTGAAGACGAACCCTTCTCGCCATTGCAGAAATTTCTGCCTCTGCTGGTCTGGCGCTTGGATCGAGAGTCCCAGATGCTCAAGACCTTCTTCTTTCTCATTCGCGCCTCACTGTAAGGCGCGATCGCGCACGCAGGCACGAACGTGACGGTTTCTTTCGTTCCTTTTTTTCTTTGCGGTTTCGTTGCGGCCTCAGTGTTGTTCCTCTGTTCTTGTTACGTGTCGTGCATGTGCCCAAGTTCTTGACTTCCTTCTGGCGCTGTCGTCGGGGCTCTGTAAAAATTTCTTCGTTTTTCGACCGGATGAATGTTGGGCATGCTGGTTAAGCGTCTCGTCTCGTGAGAAGTCGTATAAAGATGGAGACTTTGTTGTGTTTTTGTTGGTTGAGCATCTCGGGTCATGTGTAAGAGCTGTGTCGGCTTAGACTTCATTGTGGTTCTTGTTGCTTGCGCATCTCATATCGTGAAAAGCCGTGTATCGAGTCGAGACTTTGCTTCTTGATATGTTCTTCTCATGGTGTTTATTTAATGAACTCCGCTTGGCTTCGCTCGGATGCACCTCAATGTCGGCTTCTAGGTTATTGCTCGGACCCTAGTTGAGTAGCTGTCGGTTGTATTTTCGCCTTTTTGATTACCTGACACTCGTTGAGCTTCTTTTGTTTGTGTTGTCGACAGATACTTTTGATTCTAAATTCTGATGTGCTTATTATCACATTAGTTTGCAAAGTTTCCCCAAATTGTTATATAATCCATTCTGATCGTGGTGTATTGGTGGTTGCTTTTTTCATATAGTAATCTAAATGTCCTTAACTGGAGCTGTCCAACAACTTTTGCAGCGAATAGCCCGCTGCGATAAAGAGAGAAAAGTACGATCGAAGGTTGATCAGATGATCAATGAACCTGAAGATGAGACATCAGAAATGGCCTTACTTCGTGGAGATGAAGATTCAGAATGTTTGGAGACTGTGGGTGATGATGAATTTGGGACCCAAAGTGGGACAAGCAAGGAGATAACTGACTATATCGGTGAATCCACAGACGAAAATTCACAAGCATTACGAGGTCAATTAGAGCAAAAGAGGGAAGACGAGATTGATGATGGAGAGACTTTTGGTAATAATAGGAAAAGACTGAAGATGGATACATGCACTACTAATGAGGCAGTTAATTCAAATGATTGGATCTCAACATTACCAGAACATATAATCCATCGAATTCTGTCACTGTTGCGTAGTCCGAAAGAACTTGCGCGAGCTACCACCTTGTCCAAGAAATGGAGAGAAATCTGCTCCTCTTACTCCATTCTGGTGTTTGACCAACGGAAGTTCACAAAAGCAGAGAAACATTCTGGAAATAGTAAGTGGCAGGAGTTCAGGGAGAAAACACAAGAGTTTATGAATTTTGCCTCTCGCTCCATGCAAAGTCGTCTGCAGGGTGGATATCATATGGAGAAAATTCAGTTCCACATGACATATTGTGATTTGGATTTTAGCAATAGGATTGATAATTGGTTAAGTCTCGTGGCCAAAAGCAATGTCCGAGAGCTGGATCTCCACTTTCCATACTTGGAAAATGGGCCTTATTATCTCCCTCGGAGTCTGTTCACTTCCTCAGCGATAACTAGATTAAAGTTGTTCAATTGCAATCTAGGAACGCTTGACGAGCTAGAGCTACCTAATTTGCAGGGACTTTGCCTTGGCAAGCTTTATATTTGTCACTCTCATGTTTGGCATCTGATCCTTTGTTGCCCTTTGATCCAGGATTTGAGGCTCATACACTGCACTGGGTTGAATTCACTCCTGATCTCTGGCCTTGCTAAACTTGATAAGCTTGAGGTACATTGCTGCCTTAATTTGGAGTTTATTAAAGTTGATGCACCGAATCTTCAGAAGTTCTGGTATCATATAGAGCGAAATAAGCCTGGGTCCTGCCCCTTCACTTTGTCTTTGGCCACTTGTAGATCTTTAAAGTCAATAGTCCTGAAGAATTCTCGGTTGACAGTTGAAATGTTCCAAGCATTGCTTGACCAATGTCCTTTACTGGATACCTTGGAACTAAGCAACTGCAATTCCTTGAACAGTGTCACGATACTAAGTAAGGTACTGAGGCGTTTAGTCTTGAGATGGTGCAGAAAATTACATGATGCTGAGATTAATGCCCCGAACCTTTGTTCCTTAAAGTTTGAGGGAAAGAAAATGCCCTCCTTGTCATTGTTACCTTCTGATCTGAAGGAGGTGAAAATTACTTTACGGAAAGAAGTGCGGAACCTGTTACTTGGTAATGATCAGGACCATCTCTGGTGTGATAACTGGCGTTTATTTCTTGGGAAGATCAATCATTCGAGAGGAATGAAGTTGGTCCTCCGCTGTGAGGAGGTACAGTCTCAGTAACTTTGTCTTTGCTTAATGTTCTGCATGCAGAAATAACAATCTGACAATTATGTATTCCTATTTCTGGCTCTTCCTTAAATCAACTCTGTTGTTTTGATAAGAATGTCATCATTCACGAAGACCTCAGAGACTTCTTGCCGCCTCCAATAAAGAATCTTGATCTCGAGATTGTTGACTCATCGAGAGGGTTCAAAGACATACTAGAGAGTTTGTTACGGACTTGGCATCCCAAGGTGGTCATTGTCGTATCATCTCCTAACAGCACATTACCAAAGGTTTGGTTTCTTACTTTGTCAACATAGGGATGAATGTCGGAACTGGTATGATGTTTGAATTGAATTTCGCTCCGTATTATGTGTTTCTATGGTGAGTAACTTGACTTACTCCTTTGGCATTTGCCATGGCATCTGCGGCTGATACTTTCAATAGATTATGCAGACATTGCACGTAGGTTACCTTTCTAGGCATGCTCTTATTATATTTCTACTTCTATTTATATTTATGAAATTCTCTTAACATCTGATGCAGCTAGCACATGGTTTGTTGATGGAACGAGTTGCTCGTCTGAGTTGTTGCAGATTCGTCTCGTATGAGAACAAATGTTGGAGGCACTTCCTAGAAAATGTCAAGACTTTAGACATCGGATTCGCTGCAGATGACGGGACTAGTAGCTGGATGTCCTTGTTCAACAAAGCATCTCCAACAGTACTGCAGAAATCAACTGGCTTTACGCTGGACTGGAAGCCCAGAACATGCACCCACAAAGCGGATCCCCTGAGTGAATCTGATCAGCGATTGCTTATTTCATAGGTTTTTCTTTTTGTGGAAACAGGCACGATTGACAAGGACATTGCTTATTGCATAGGTGGATTGTATTAGGCCATTATGTGAATGCCAGTTGTTCATAGTTGACTTCCTGATGAAGTTAGAGATTACTGCTGATTTTGGTTCATGTTAAGAGCATATGTGCAAAAAGCAGAGAAGAAAGAAAATTTTAGCTCATTCGCTGTTTGTTAGACTAATGTCTAGAATCCTCATCCAAGCTTTATGCGCTCACGTACATCCATTTTTTACATGCCTCTTTGTTTTACAAGTGTCATCTTCGCTCACCGTTGAATTTGAGAGTTTCAATTCTTATGCCCAAAGGCAAAAAGTTTTGATTCTGGGTTTTTTTTAGTGGAATCTGATGCTGGACTGAGCCGTCCATTTGATCCCTATATAGCTTATTCTATGTGTACCATCACTTTTCCCCCACAGGCAACGATATCTTTCGCCTCTGAGCTTTGGATCTTGTTCTTCTATATCCAGCTTCTCTGCTTCAAGTTAGCAGTCTTCTTCATGGTAAGAAAAACCTATATCATTTGCATTTCAGCAAGTGTGTTCTCCAATTTTCTGTTCTGGTTTAATTTCTGCACGTCTTTGTTTCCCACAAGCTCTTACAATGCTTTTTCTCATTATTCCTCTCTTTCCCACAATCTTTTCATTTTAAAAACATCTCCCATTGGATAATAGGTTTATATTCGTATAAGTTGTTGTTATGACTACGAGGATCATTCTTCAAGATGCCTACTTGGGCTCAACAGTAAGCAGATTTTGCCAAACTCGGATGATAATATAGATGATTTTTCTTTTTTCGGTCGATAATATAGATGCTTGATCAGGCATTTTGCAAATAATTTTCAAAGTGTATACGATCAGAATCTAAAAACTAGTATGCTTGAAGATGAATAGAATGATATGAGAACAACGTGTCGTCCGCATAGTTTTTCTTGTGCTAAGTCATGAACCCATCAGTCAAATTACCAAGAATAACCTTTTGACCATACATTTAAGATATTCAATATCCTTACAAAGAGGCATGAAAGCGGATGACTAATGCTGCAGGAGGTAAGGAATGTGAACAGAAGTGGGACGAAGAAGAAGAGCTTAGAAGTCGGACCATGGGGAGGAAACGGTGGACTCAGCTGGGACGATGGGAGTTACCATGGCGTGAGGGAGATCACTCTTGTTTTCGGCCATTGCATCGACTCGATCTGCATGGTGTACGATAAGAATGGAAAACCTGTGTCAGCAGAGAAGCATGGAGGTGTTGGAGGCAATCAAACAGCTGAGGTTAGTACTATCTTCAACAACTAAACCACCGCCCAACAATTTTTTTAACAACGGCTGTAGAAGAGAACATGACATGAATTATCTGGGATGGCAGATAAAACTGCAGTTCCCGGACGAGTATTTGGTCAGCGTGAGCGGCTACTACTGTCCTGTGGTTCATGGAGGCAGTCCGGTCATTAGATCGCTCACCTTCAAGAGCAACAAGAGAACTTTTGGGCCGTTCGGTATGGAACATGGCACACCGTTTTCTTTCCCTCTGGAGGGTGGCCGGATAGTCGGATTCAAGGGACGAAGTGGCTGGTACCTTGATTCAATTGGGTTCCATTTGTCCCTAGCTCAACCAGCTAAGCTACTTCAGAGGGTTAATAACACATTACGGAGACTTGCTAGCACCACTGCTTCGAAACCTTCGATGACGTCGAAGGACGGAGAGGGCTGAGGCCCTTGAAGTATGCGTGTGCATAGATGCGATCGAGCAGCTGCTTTTCAGACTGTGCTTTTTCTCCTTTTGTTGTAGTAAATAATAAGAAGTTTTCTAAGTCGTCCGTTAATCATGTTCCAGTTTGACAGAGATCTACTAGACTTTATATGACTAGAAAACATAAGGTATACATCTCACATATCTATTGATATTTAACCAGCCTTGTTTCTTTTTCTTTGCTATGCACCACAGAGCTCCCTCTGACTATCGAAGTGGCTCCTCCCAAGACAAACTTCACTCTTTTAGCCTAAAAGTAGAGAGCTTTCTTTCACTCCCATAAGCAATATTTCTTGATTAATGAGGATTTGGACGGGCTCATTTAGCAAAAGGAGGATTGCCAGGCTACGAAGATGCTACTAGATGTTGCAATAGAGTACTCAACGCCATTTCTGTTAGAGGAGGTTGGCAGAAAAATTATACTCGTAGAGCATTTTATGTTGGAGAACATTAGGTCACTACCCGGCTCAGTTCTTTTGTTTCCTCAATGTGCCCATGGACGACAGCTTAAAAAGCCGTTTGGATTTTCAGCTTAGCTGAAAGAAGACACCGGAAGACAAAGACCCAAAGCAGCTAATCGAGCTAAACAGATATCAAATATGCTCAACCAATAGACCAAGTTACGAATTTCCACCGCTCTACAAACAAAAGGTATGTCACCTGTGGCCAAGAACAAAGAAGTCACATCTATGTTCTCATTCACATGAATTTACATGGCAAAAAGTCTTTATTAGATTATAACAAGCCCAAATATAGTATCCCTCACATCACTTCCTAAAAGGATATTCTCACCCTCGAGATTTAAGCTCAGCAAGACGCCTCGACAGGGCGTCCTCTTCGACCTTTTCAGATTCTTTGGTTGGCATGGCATGAGTAGCCGGCTGGGGCAAACCAACCGACACCTCCAACCCGTAATCGTCGGCCACCTGTTGCATCAAGCTGTTCACCTCTCCTTCTGGAGTGGAAAGTGAGGTTGATCCCGCCATTGAACTTTCCATGAACTCTGCCTGGACCTCCATGTTTACAAACTGCTTCTCAAACTGGTCCATAGTCTCAGACATCTTCTGCATATTACCTGGAGCAGGAAAACATCCAATGAGATATATATTAGGACAGGAGCAAAATCCCACTTCCCACTTACTGGACATTTACACACTCCAAATATATCAGGTAGTTCAAACCAGACACCAACCCCATAACAGATATATGTACTGACACTTGCCAGGGTGTAAACCAATGAACTGGATACATCGCTCTCTGAGAGCTCTCGTATGCATCACAAATTTGACTCAAGCAGGACAAAGACAGGTTTGTGAACATTCTGAGGCTCTTAACTTCACTTTCATATGAAATATGTTGAGGGAGGTGTGCACTCTCATGTCTCTGAACCAAGCAAATATAGTCTATGCGCAGTAATGTCAATTTTACCTCAAGTATCTTAAACAGAGATTATAGGTACCTAAACAAGCAACGCAAAGCATCGAATTTCACTTTCATGTTACCACACACCGACAGCACAAGAAATTCTATAGCTATTCCATCCACTACAGCACCTCCAACTTCTCCAGAATCATGGAGGTTTTTCAATTTTGCTAATGCTTTAACTTTCAATCCCGGAGAAAGGTGCTGGGTGTGTTAAGGAGCACTCTGCATTCTACAGTCTACGCAACCAAACGTCCTTAACCGTAGGCAAAATCCACCATTAGAGATGAAAGCCAAGCATTACGAGCAGCACCAACATGTTCAAACGCACAAGGAGTTCATACTTTTGGTCAAGTCATCCAGTGGATGACATCCACCATCAATCAACAATTAAAGGCAAAAACTCCACCGCGATCGAAAGGTAGAAACTTTTACCGGTGGACAGAGAGGACTCGAGCGACTTGACGATGGAGGCCATGGACTTGTTGACGGCGGTCATCTTGGCCTGGGTGTCGAGCCTGGCGACGACGGCGTCGAGGCGGGAGGCGAGGCGGAGGTAGTTCATCTGCTCGGTGCGCTTGCGGATGGCGTTCTCGGCGTAGATGCGGGCGCCGTCCATGTTGCCCTTCTCGATCGCCTTCTTCACCTTGAGCTTATCGGCCTTCTCCTCCTTCTCGCATTTCCGCGCCTGCCGCTGCAGCGACTTGGCCGTGAACTTCAGGTCCATGATCTGGTTCAGCAGCTTCTCCGTGTTCCCCATGATGGATCTCGCCGAGATCGGAGCTCCCAAGGTGCGCGATCGCTTCGATTCGATTCGACGAAGCTCAGCTCCAAAAATCGTCGACGGATGAACGTGGATTTGACCGAGCGCGCGGTCGCCTTTCTTCCATTCGAAGGAACGCCCGTGTTCTTCCAGCGTAAGCGTCGCCAAGAACGCGTGGGGATTACTCGCTTTGAAACTGGGGGGCCTGAAATCGACATGGGCCTGGACCGACCTGGCGATGAGCCCACGCCGCACCCGAAGGGTGATCGAATTACGAGGGGATAACGATACAAATAATTCTCAATTTTGATCGAATGTATAATTTAATCCCTAAATTTTTCTGAATTTTTAGTTTATTCAATATAGTTTCTTACAAAAAAATTCAGATAATTACTTAATTTTAAAATATTATATTATATATTGAGTTAAAATTTATGAACTAAAATTGAATTAGAGATCGAATTATATATTGAGTTACCCTAGAAAGTTTAGAGACCGTTTGTACGTGTCATTTTCCCAATTACGAACGTTGGCGATGACTACGATGACTCGAAAAGTCTCGAGCGTTTTGAAAAGAACACGAAGCTGCATGCGCGAGCCCTAACGCCACGTGTCGTGGGTCCACCTGGAACGCAACGGCTCCTCCTGGTCCTCCTCCTCCGTCCTCCGTCCTCCCTCCCTGGCCCGCCCGACCGACCGCCCCCTCACTCGGACTCGGAGGTTTCCTTTCTTCTTTCCTCTTTCTCGCTCTGCTCGCTCTCCCTTCGGATAACCTCCTTCCCAGGTTACCTTCTCGAGGAGCGGTTTGTCACTTCTCCTTTCGTTAGCTTCCAAAAATAAATCTTGGGTTTTTTCAGTTCCGAGTCTTGTTTCCTTGATCCTTGCCTTTTAAAATCCCCCAGGCGGAGTCCCCCACCTCCCTCGATCCTGCCTCGCCTCGTTCCTGCGCCATTCTCGACCCGAAGAGAGATCGTTCTTGCTGGAACCCCGTGTGCATTTTGGAAACAATGTTGCGGAAAGTTCTCAGCTTTGGCTCGAGAGAGCCGTTTCTGGAAATGGGTCCGACGTTTTCCTGAGGACGAGCTCGCGCGGATCACTACCATGGCACGAGCCTTCCGTTATTGATCTGCTGAAGTGGATCCAGTCTCTGGTGAGCGAGCCAGCTGGAAGAATTAAAATAGAGAAACGTCTTTTCCATAGTAAATGGCGATTTTTTATTTCGTTCTTTCGAATATGAGGGGTTTGCTGAATTCTGTCTTTTGTGACGTTTCCGAAACAGAAATGGTTGGGCATAGAGAGGAAGAACTTGTTTATGAGATTGCGGTGGCCGTGCCAAAGAGGAGAGTGAAAGAAGGGGATGAGAGCGAGGACTGTGCGGAGGTTCTCGTGGATGAATTCAGGAAAGTGGGGTTGATAACTAAGAGAGTCGATGGCATTGCAGATGAGTTCATCAAGGTGTGGGTCTATCGATTGATTTGAACTTTTCTGTTACGCATCGCTCCATTGCTGGTACCTGTGCATCACATCAGGAAACTGCATTATCTGCTTTTAGGTCTGATTGGCTATTTGTTACTGGTACGCTGGCCCTTGGAAGATTCATGGAGTTCCTTGGAATGCGTGCATTCTGAATGCAGATTCCTATGGGGGGTTCTGTTGCAATGCTATCTTTGTTTCTACTCTTGTGTCCATTGGTTGTTATACCCATTCTTGCTGTTTGATGTCGCTTGCCCTGCTGAGTGTACTTATGTCCGCATATCACATGCACGAGATTTTTTTTACATGCGAGGCTGTGTTGAAGAGTATCCTTGTGCAAATGCTGGTGCATTTTCTGAAGTACCATGGCATCGGCAGAAATTAGTGTGGTGGGCACAGCATGTTGATCCTTTGTGTACCATGCTCACTATAAGTCTTTAGTAATGTTTTGTGCTTCTCTCTTAGATTTTCTCTAAAATGCAGCTACTTTTCCTTAGCTGGCAGCTCCTTTGGAAACGTTAGGACGGACAGCCGCTGAGTTACATATGAAGAAACCAACACATATTGGTAAGGACACAGCCCCTTCCGCTTCTGCCTTGGCATGATTGTCATATGGGTTGGCATTAAATGTGAGACTCTGGTGTTGATGTCAGGGATGGACTTGCAATTTGAGTGGGGGGATGTCAATGCTTTTGTGCGACAGCCGGATGGTTCATTGTTCAGCTGGTGTGAGCGATATCATTTCTACTGCCACTTGATATATGGGATAGTAAGTTATTTTGCTTGGTCATCCCTTTGAACTGAGCTTTTTTAACTGATCATCAGACTCTCATCTATGATATGCTTCATGCTGCTTTAGGAGTAAGTAACATGTCTCATATGACTGCCATTTGTAATGATTTTGCCCAGTCATAATCACTCTCATGAGACATATATTGAAGGAACACCCAAATTTTATAAAGATAGCTATCGTGCTGTGTTACTCTTGTTTCTGGACCTGTAGCTTTTGTCATTTCGAAAATTTGGATGTGCATGAATAGCGCAGCCAATTGTTGTCTGTGACCTTAAGGGCACTAAGAAGTCAATCAAGTCCTATAGAAATATATTCTGAGGAACATGATTGCAACATTAACGCCATACCCCTAAACTTGGACTTGTATATCTATAGGTGAATAAGAGCCAGTCAGATATAATTCTAAAGTGGGATGCAGAAGAAATCCACTGGGAGCCTGGTGAACCTTTACTACAAAGATTGGAGTCAGAGGGCATCGTCAGACAAGTGTTTCCTATACACGGTATGCTGTTTGAGATCACCAGCAAGTCAATTCACTAGTTATTTCTGCAGTTGTATGACCTCTGACGTGCAGTTGAAACAAAGAGGAAAGAGCTTCTGGGAAGTTGGGCATTGAATTGGTTGGACTTCACCAAACAGCCAATTGATAATATTTACTCGTACTTTGGCACAAAGGTAACTGCAGTGACATCAAGCAGTGCAGTTAGCAAAAATTAGATAATTCACATTCTGTCATACTCAATTGATTTTTGTTTCCAGATTGCAGTCTATTTCGCTTTTCTTGGAATGTATACTCAGTGGATGCTTTTCCCTGCCGTACTTGGGCTCATTTCTCAGTTGATTGATTTTGGGTGAGTTCTATTCGTCCCTTCTATCAAGTGCAAATTTTGTTTTTTTTTGTCGAAAGTGCAGTTTTGCTTTACTATGGCAATTCGGCACTAATATTTTTGGCTTTGACTTTTTCTTTTTATGTTTCTTAGGCCATTCCAACTGCTAGTCCTCCCAGTTTTCTTTGTATGCATCACATTATGGGCTGTAGTGTTTTTCCAGTTCTGGAAGCGTAAAAACTCCGCCCTTCTAACCAGGTATGTGGGTGTAGTTTAAAAATGTTTCAGCGGCGATGTTAGATTGATTTTTCATATTGGACATCGTGGTATTGTATAATGACTTCCCACCATCGGAAACTTCTCCACCTTCTCTGGACCTGATGGCATAGGTGGCAGATCAGTTATTCAGTTGGAGCTGACCCTGGTTATGACTTGGGCTATAAGCTCTCTGGTAAAGAATGGAGCTCAGTACAGTCACCTGTGGAAATAGCTGGTAAAGAAGAGCAAGATAGAAGGAAGGATAAGGAAAAGTTTCAAAGAGAAGAATGGTTTGGAGCTTTTTTGAGGGTCAGGAATGATGCTATTGTTATCTTGAGTATCATATGCCTCCAGTTGCCATTTGAATTGGCCTATGCGCATCTTTACGAGGTCGTTGGATCTGATGTTATAAAGTAAGAATAATCGGATCACTGAAGTTTCCAGGGTGTTTTCTCTTTGCTAGAATTATACTAATTTCCGTTGTTTGTTCATTCTGTTGTGCGGTCACCTTCCCTTCTTCTGTTGTCTGGACTTTTTGTTCAACACTCATATATATCTCATGCATAACACTTAACAGCAACATTGGACCACTCTATGTCCATGCAGAACATGTTCATGTTATGTAGCAGTTTGTTGGTTAGTTTTGGTTCTTTCCCTTTGATATCAAAACATATTTATTCTGTGAGCATGATACATGAAGGATCTGTCTTTAGTGAAAAGCCATGTAACCTTTTTGTTCTGACACACGTAGGTAGTAATATTGTTACAATTAAGTAACTATTTAAATAAAAATGCCTGTGTCTGAAATGTTATATAGCCTCTGTCACAAATGAAAGCCCATATAGAAAATTCCTTGCTGATTGACTGCTCTTCTTTATTGTATCTCGTGTGATGGTTTCAAAGCCAGCCATTTTCTACTGAAGTAAATATTTTCCATATGAAGTGGTTTTCTAGGTTATATCTTACTTGCCACACATTCTACCCGCTCAAAAGTTATGGGGCAGAAGCTAATTAACACCTACACATAAAGTATGTTGTGCAAAATCAAATCATTGCTCAAGCATCATGACAGATGAATTTTGAGTTACCAATTCTTGAACCTGCTCTGTAAATAGTTCGAGCTTGAAGAAATGTATCCCTTGTTATAGTCAGTTTTCATGATTTTTCAAAGTTCCACTCGAGAGTTTGACGAAACAATACTGATTTGACTTTTCATCAGGTTTGGGCTGACAGCCATCTATCTCTTCCTCATTCAGCACTTCACAAGGATTGGGGGTAAAGTATCGGTTCAGCTGATTAACCATGAGAAGAATGTTAGCAGAGAATACCGGGCTGATAGCTTGGTCTATAAGGTTGTTCTCATGTTTTTATTATTATTTTCTTATGAAGAAGCGTTTAGATTTTCTGGCCTTATAAGTAGGCCTTTTCTATTAACTTCTTCTTGCAGGTTTTCGGTCTCTATTTTATGCAGTCATATATTGGACTTTTCTACCATGCCCTCTTGCACCGGAACTTCATGACTCTCCGTCAAGTCTTGATTCAGCGCCTCATCATCTCAGAGGTGGATTATTACAATCACAATGATATATTTCATGTGATTTACACAGTTTAGCTAATCTTCTTCCGCCTGCCTTTTCTTAGGTGTTGGAAAACCTGTGGGAAAACTCTTTCCCCTATCTAAAGTACAGTTATAAGAAACACAAAGTTAGGTATGCCCACCTTTATATACTAATTGGTCTTTTGATCTATTCATTAGTATATTTTATTTCATGAAACCTGAATGACCAACTGGCAGATCCTTTTTCTTTACTTAGAAAGAAGAAAAGGCATGAAAAGGATCAACAAAGGGCAGGATTCAATTTGCGTCAAGGGTAGAAAAGGAGTATCTGAAACCATCCTACTCTGCAAGCATTGGGGAGGAGCTTGAGGATGGGCTGTTCGATGGTATTAATTAATGTGCAATGTGCATGATGTATTTGTGATTGATCTTAACACAATATAACTCGCAAGTTACTGCAAGCTCTCTTGTTTTAATGTGAAAAATACTGTCAACAACATTATTTGACATTCTCATCATAGGATAGACATCGTAGTTGGTGGTAATTACATCTCTCGTTTTATTGATACCATGTTGATGATAAATAGACTTCCAATTATTCTGAACCTTGTGTTATCCTTCTAAAAGTTTATCTGTTTGCTGGTTCTTATGCTTGAATTCACAGACTTCTTGGAGTTGGCATTACAATTTGGAATGATCATGATGTTCGCTTGTGCTTTCCCTCTTGCATTTGCCTTCGCTGCCTTGGTAATGATGCTTTTGTCTGGTTCATCTACTCATGATCACTACTATATTAAGAAACTAATGTTCAAGGTCTGTCCTGTGCAGAACAATGTCACCGAGATCAGGACAGATGCACTGAAGCTGTTAGTTATGATGAAGAGACCTGTTCCTCGTGCTGCCGTGACCATTGGAGCATGGTTGAATATATTTCAGGTACTCCCAGACCTCATATAACATCGCACTATCTTAGATTTTGATATCTGGTACGAGCAAATGATGGTAATTGATATTGGAAAATCTGTTTGTGGTTTCAGTTTCTAATAGTGATGTCCATATGCACAAATTCCGCTCTCCTGGTATGTTTGTACGATCAGGAAGGAAAATGGAAAATTGAACCTGGACTCGCAGCAATCCTAGTCATGGAACATGTGCTCCTGCTCATTAAGTTCGGAGTTTCTCGCTTTGTTCCTGAGGTGATCCATTTTTTTCCTTCGTTCCTTATAGATTTCCCACGGTTTGTTGTGTGAGTAGCTTTTGATCCTTATACTTGCTTTTAGGAACCCGCATGGGTGAGGGCGAACCGTGTGAAGAATGCAACGCAGGCACAGCACGTGTGCTCCAAACAGTTGTTGAGAACAATATCAGTCGGAGAGAGGGAGGCTCCAAACAGTCCTTGGTTCCCCGAAGCTACCAAGGACGATTGAGGGAGGCTGTTTCATCTGTCTGAGACTTTGTTGGTGCTTGCTTCACTTTCAGACTAACCCACTTACCAAATTGTGTATACAAGTTACCTCTCATAGTTGCATCCTATAGTATAGTTGCGTCCCTTTATCAGCTTGGCAAACCGTTTATGTACGGTGCTTTTTTGCCTTGGGTATTGTGAACTGAAGCAAACGAGGAATCTCTCCCTCAAAGAGGATTTTTCTCAATGAAATGAGCGTCTTATAAAGAAATGTGTTTTTTGAATTTGGAAATGAAGCGTTCCACCTAAAATGCCTCTCTGGTTTTTGATGTCTTAGTTCAAAGCAGATTTGGAGAATATGAGGAGAAAGATAATTTGTCTCGTCTAATTGAAAGAAGCAAGTTCCTGAGAGAGCTAATATATATAATTATTAAAACAAAATAAAATTGGAAAAAAACCAAACCCTAAGTACGCTCTGCAAGATCTTGTCTTGACAAAACATTACTTTCCATGTTCATAATTGGAAAGAGAAGACACAAAGGAAGGAACTCAAATCTAGTATTCCAAAGCACAAGTCAAGGGCAAAAGGCAGGCTGGATTTCTATCAAATTTCTTCGATTTCATTTCCTGCCACGGACTTTAACAGCCTGCCTGTTCCTTTTCTTCACACCAGACTTGGCTACTTTGAGACTCCTCTGCACAGCACTCAACCTTGCTAGGGCAGCATGCTTCAAATCAGGCCTGTAATAATTATCTGCAACCTGCAGTTAAAATGCCATACGTATCAGCAAATATGCAAGAATATCCATAAAAAGGGGGCAGAAAGGAAAAGGATAGACAAGACGAGCAGCTGCGCACATTGAATGTCCATGATGTTAATAGCCGTTTAAGAACAAAACAATACCATCAGGAGCACAACACAACCAATTTTTAAGCCCTAAGACAATCTCACAGTGAAGACATGATGAAATAGTATCAGTAGAAAGCAACAATGATCCTAGATAACCATGAGACACTAATTAATCGGCAATTAGGAACCTAAGAAATTTAACGCGGTGGGAAAAGACCTCAGATATGTACTAGACATCAGACCCCTTGGTAAAGACCGTGTAAAAGACGTCAGATGTCTACTAGACATCAAACCGCTTTGCAAGGACTGTGTAAATGGAGGCTACCTGGTTTGTCACCGCCTTGGCCATCCTCTTGAACTCCTTCTTCATCATAGATTTGTGGAGCAATGCAGCCGGTTTGTTTTGTTTCTTGGTCTTAGTCGTAGCAAGCAACACGGATTGCTCCTTACCCACAGGTTGAATGGTGACCGTCTTCTGATTTGCGAAACCTATCATGCACCAACAAAGATGTCAACTTTTAGCTCAAACAAACCTCTATTGCTTTAAATGAGCAATAGTCAGAAAGAGAGAGAGAGACAAGAAGGTGGCAGTAATCAATTGAACTGCATCAAGAAACCAAATTTACACGTTTTCAAGCAATCTCAATAATAAAAAAAAGCAACAACTTTTCAAGAAAGATACTTAAACCATTCTCGCCCAAGAAAAAAGTACAACTGATTCGCAACATATCGACATTGTCCTCGCAGAACTCATCCCCATCTTTCCTATCGAATAACGCGACAGGTTACGATCATACAACTTCCAATTTATGAGTGCACATATAACTCCTAAAAACCACAAAAAAATGTTTCAGTAACATCTAAAGCCGATCATAACTGAAGAAGGAATCCGAGCGCCTGTACCGGTTCCCCTAAACCCTCCCTAGTCACACTAGATGTAACAATCGGAGAATCTACGATTTCCATATTCCACCTTACTTTCAGGCAAATTTCCAGATCAACGAGCAGGAAACCAACACGACTCCAAAATTTCGAAGAAATCGTCAGAGCAAAACGAACCGAGAGAGAGAGGGGGGCATACCAGAGTGCTTGTAGGAGTTGAGGTTGAAGAGGTTGTTCGGCTCCTTGCTGAACTGAACGCTCGCGCTCCCCCTCCCGAACTCCTTCACGAGGCAGCAATTGTTCTTCTTCACAATCTCCCATATCAGCTGCCCCGGCACCGTCGCCATCTCCTCCTTTCCTCCACCTGCATTTCACCAGAGAATAGAACAAAAAGAAGTCATGTTTCATCGAGCCGGTCGCAGATCAAGTCGAAGCCCGAGCTCGACATCGAGACGTGTTGCTCGGAGAGATGGAGGTGATCGTACCAGTTAGGGTTCAGCGGCTCGGCGGCGGGAGGGTTGCTGGAGACGACGAAGGGAAGGAGGGGGCCAAACCTATGAAGAGCAGTAGATCAAAAACCCTAGCGCGCCAGCTGGTGGGAGTTTTGACAAATTTTTGAGACGAAAAAGGCCGCACATCATTGTCATATTTACGAGCATTGCCCTTGTTTCGGTGTGGTGTTATTTAAGTAGTAGGGCCCATTCATTGGCCCAGTTCTCTGCTCTAACCCTACTTTGTAACACTTTCGCTCTTCCCTTTTTCTCTTTCCCTTTTCTTTTTCTTTATTAAGGGGATCAACGATGCCAATATTTTTAATCCCATGAGATGATCTCCGCCCGACGTTGGTCTAGCGTCAGGACAAGGGCTCGCCACGTCGTCATCGATACGAAAAGGTTCATTTAGAACCGCCAGATTAACGAGGGGATCGAATCCCTACCATCAAATTCGCTCAACAAAAAATTGATACACCAACTGTTGGATAAACTCGGTATCTACCGTCAAATTAACATCCTCTGCCGCTAAAATCACATAGGAGATTGGTTATTAATTGATTGTAATTAGATAAACTTTTGATATAAATATCATCCATTTTCGTTTGACCAGTAGAGCATTCTCTTCCACTTTTTTCTACTCTCTTTCTTTCGTATGATCGCCAACACTAGGGCTCAAGATTGAGTGATATGATGAATGATGCAAGAAGGGGATATTGGAAATCCGGTCGATTTCCAATAAACAGAACTTTCGATAAACAGAGGAAGAAGATAGATAGATCAGTTGATTTCCGATAGATAGAGAACAGAGATAATAGACCAGTATATGATCGACCGATTTCATCAACAAAGTATGGCCTTTCACGGCGAACCATAATTGATGACGCTCATCCTAGAAAGGCATAACACAATACTATTTCCTTCAACACCCAGAGATGAACATGAAGTTCCTGACCAAAAAAAAAGGAAAAAACGTCATAGGGAAGCATTGACCAATAATCCATACCCAAACTGGTACAATGCCAGTAGCAAACAATGTTAATGGATGTATCTCACTCCAAGCCAAAAGGAAAAAAAAAAGGAAAAAGAAATAAAAAACCACAAGATCCTAGAGAGAATTGATGAAATTAATAAACATGTTCCATGACCAACAGCAGATACAGAAGAGTTGAGTTATTAGCTCACAGAACCAACCTACTACTACCAAGTAAGCAATTTTGCCTATTACCAGAGACTTCCACTTTACACCTCAACTAATGTTAAATATGTACGGTATCTGGTAGTAGCTTCCCTACAAGGTTGCGTTCCGAGATCAAATTATACAGAAAGGAAGGAGCTCGCTGATATACAAAGCAGAGAGTCTAAAGGGCTAAGGGTAAAAACCGAAACAAAATCCGCAACTAAAAATGCACTACATACAGCAACAAGAGTGAGCCGCACCATCGACTTCCAAAGCAAGAAAAAGTTCACTAATTGTTGGATGTCAAGGCCCGATGCGTTGGTCTCACTGAACCGTTCACTGCTTCATTTATTCGACTGAACACTACTTTCAAAGGAATGCAAGCTATAACAGGACCAGCAGGCTTCTCTACCGCAAATTTCCCCATGTCCTCCCCTCGCTTATGTCCGGTCAATGAGGACAGCTTCCGCATCTTTTTAGACAACTGACCCGATTTCCTCGCTTTGGACGACTTTTTACGTGACTTGGACTTGGACTTAGCAGTTCGTCGGACGTGTACTGAGCTTGTATGAACTGGGTGACCCATATCAGTACCTCCCCAATTATTTGCATCACAGCTGCCTGCATTTACCAAATTATCACAGTACCCACCGTCCAGGACCTCAACTGAGAGAGGGTGTCCAACGATGGCTTTGCCATTTAATTTACTCATGAGCGAAACCAAAGGAACATGAGTTGGACGATAGCTAGCCTTGACTTCTAGCTCAACATCATACAAGGGTGAATTGGAGTACAAGTCTCCAATAGGATACTCATCCGTCTTATGCCTCGAGTGCACAGTAAAACGAGACTGACGATGAGGGAGCGATCTTTGAGATGTCAAAGAGCCATTGGGCGGCGGCTTCAGCTGAGCTTGCCTTTTCATGTGAGATTCTCCTGGGAACACTCGGGAGCCCCAATCAAGCACCCCATCCACTGGACCTTCACCACCTGATTTCAGTTTAGCATGCAAAGTAGGGGACCCATCAATACAAGTGGAGCCAGGTTTCCGATCAAGACCGGGCAAGCCACCATCTGGGCTATGTAGACCTGTCAGAAAAATATTGGATTCCTCGTCCATTTCTAAATACCTTCCCGGCTGCCGATTCCTGTTTTTACTTAACTGCCTAGAATTCCTCTTTCCTTTCGACTGCCACTTGGAAGTACCCTTGTCTATCTTTTGGCCTACTTGATCCACATGAACAGCAGCCAAACTGTTGGGAACAGATTCACTAACATGGTTGCATGCCAAAGATGCAGCTTCTACTTGACTGCTTTGATTTGATTGCCTTCCTAAGTTGCTAAGTTGAGCCCTGGCTAGCATTGGAGGAAAACCTGGAAAGTCAATACAGCATTAGTCAGCCCCTCTTATCCATGGCCTGTTACAAGATAATGACAAGATAACGCAAATACTAGTTGGATGCGATTGGCATAGAAAATGCAAGGATGACAAATACTCAAACCTGATAAATTACTTCTATGCAGACATATACAAAGTAAAGAACTTCCAGTTTTCATCCCCAATTTCATATTTTTCCATTTTACCACCAGACCAAACAATATACAGCATGAGAGAAGCATTGTTTTGAAAAATTAAAATGCCATGAAAGGAAAATGCTGAACTGCAAAGAACTGGATGACCTTCCACTTTGATTGCAAAATGCCATGCAACCCTTTATAGAACTACTTTTTGAAGAAATGCATATTCTGCAGTTTTGTCAATCTCTGACTTGTTTAAGAGGAATTTATAACTGTAAAATTTACAAGTAGAAATCTAGCTGCAGTTTGGTTCCAAAGACCAATCGAAAATCAAAGGCAAGGGCCAAAGCAAACAACGGGAGCAAATGTCCCCTGGTAGACACTAAGCATGTGCATAGGGCTATTATAACCTTTTTCCTTGAAGTTTGAGATGTTGACCACTCAAACCTTTACATTCCAAAGAAATATCAAGATTTGGAATCAATTGCAATCATGGAGAAGTTTTTCATTATCTGTGTTGGGAAAGCTCAATGAGTACTTATCAGTTAAAATTGTACCAAAAAAGGCCCAAGACTTTCTTAGTCTAATCAAACAGGTCACAGCAAGACCGCATTGACATGCTGTCCAGAATCTTATCCTTACATGTCACACAGTGCATGCTTCCCCAGCAAGTTCACCATAACTCATTAATCTACCATGAAGCACAGCAGAAAAGTGTCAAGTATCTTTGGTGAAAATGCCCGTTGCACCAACGACATTAAAACTAATAGTATTTCCCAGCTTAAGATAGAAAGCCAACAGATCCGAAGATATTACTAGAGCAAACAACCTTCAGCAAAGCAATATCGAAAAATTAAAGGATAAATGCACTAGATAAGAAAGAAACATACAGAAACCAACTTCATAACATAGCTTACCTGTAGAGTTTCTATCATCTCCAACAAATGGCACATCAAATAACACATCAGATAATTCATTCTCCTGTAGCCCCGATAAGCGGGAAGTTTCCTTTGTCTTCGAGAAATCGTTGGTTTTCTGAGCATGCGTGCAATCATTTATCATTGGCTCATTGTCATGCGAAACTGAAGGGCTTTCTGAGTTCGTTGGGACCATGGGAGACGTTTTCTTTGAATCAAGATGTTCCAATCCAGATGCCTTGCAGTCAGATGCAGTGCCAAGACAATTACCATTTGAAGAGGCTGACTGGTCACAAGTAACTGGAACGGACACCATCGCCGTGCTCTCCAAAACTTTGGTCAAAGGACGACGTCTATTTTTCTTTTTAAGGAAGTCCTGCACTATTGCCACTTGAGATCTCTTTCTCTTCAGAGATGAAGAATAGCCTTTGCAGCCATTAACAGGAATTCCATTTGGCACAAAATTGGCAGTACTTGTGCCAGGAGCTATATCTTGGTGAACTGACTCGACGAGGGTAACGACCTGAACCGTTTTGTTAGACACCACACCCATGCCTAGATCCTCAAGCCCTCTCATGCGCTTGGTCCCTTCAGTTCCATCATCTTCCGAATCATTTGGGGTTTTCCTCCTTCCCAATGCAGATTGCAGCTTAGAAGAACAGACATGATTTGGTTCTTCAAAAGATATGCCAGACTGAGATAACTCAGGCCCAGAATGTGAATCAGTATCACAGCCACTCTCATCTCCAGAAATTTCATCACTTCCTCTACCAGAATCTGAGATTGTAGGAGACTCCATAGCCAAAGCCCCATCTCTCCCTGTTGAATAATTTCTACAATAAAAATCTGGATGGTCCTTTCCCAATCGAGAACTCTCAAGCTCAAGAGCATGCAAGATTGCATCCTCTCTCCTTGCATATTTCACCACTTTCTTACTTAAAGTGGCTGCAGCTGCCTTTGCCTTTTCAATGCAATCATCATACTCACCACAACGAAATGCCTTCACTCTCTTGGACTTTTCGAGGTTATACCAGTCTCTGCATCACATTTGGTCAAGAAAATGAGAAAATACTTAATAAGTTGAATGATTTCACCAGAGAGAATGTTTTAAACATCAGCTGCATGGTTCTTTCATTACAAGAATAATGACAGGGAAAACATACTATAGAAACGATGCATAGAGTTCATTCTTGCAACATTTCAGGGAAAATATTCCAAAGCAAGTTTCATTCTGAGCAAGCCATCAGATAATTAAGAATCTCAAGAAGCAAAATAGTCAGTCATTGCATGCAAACAGGAGCAATTACAACAAAACTTTGGCACGTGTCTTCCTTCCACGAACCACAAATCAAGATTTCAGGTCACCCATATATCTCAATCAGATAATTATGGTCGGGTAATTCTTGTGCGAATTTCGTAAAAAACATTCCATGCAGATTTCATGAACAGATGCATCCAATACGATGCTGTATTGTGCAGCAACATAAGGCAGAAAAGACCAGTTTAAGATAGTTTCACAAGAAGTAAAAGATGATATCAGAATCTTTTCTCAAATGCAACATGATTTCTGCTCTGCATACCCAAAGTAAAAGATGATGTTAGATCTTTTCCTCAATTTTGTAGAACATAAAGGACAAAATCAGCTCAAAAGCAGCTGCAAATGACAAGCTAATATCTGATTTATGTTTATGAAATGCATGTGTCCATATTGGAGTGCACATTCAGTCAGGGTATTGTGAGAATATCTAAATTGGATCCGACCTTTCCAGTTTTGCATGAATTAACAAAATGCAAGCTAAGGTCCAGTATTTTAAAGTCACGTTTTACAGCCCATTAACTAATGAGGCATAATCAAACAGTACAACCAAGCAGAAGCAGGTAGATGTTGTGACAAGCAAAATCAAGTCATTACTGGAAAACAGAAATGCAAGTGCTTGCCTAGTGGTTAAGGCTTTCAAGTTTGGCAAAGTGTTTAACCGTGTCAAATGCTCCAACAATCGTGTTTCGCACATTAAAAAACATCCACACCAAAACTCATCATAACTGCTGTTGATAAACAGTGGTGGCCAAGCAACAGTTTGAAGAATCTTAAGGAAGTTAAACTTAATCAAGCCATCCAAAGTACATCTATCCATCGACCGCAGCAAAAAAACAAGAGCATCTCCAGAGGTTTTCATCTTGATGTGATTATGGAAACAGAAGTGTTTCAGTTAAACAAGAATCAAAACAAGCCACCAATTGATGAGAAGGACAAGCAACGTATAGGCCACGCATAATCAGGGCAAGCTAAGGGACTCACATGCTAGCATCCTTGCGACCAAGGAGCTTCACTGGAGTACCCGATCTCGGCGAGACCAGACAGCTCTCGGGCAGCTCATCGTGGCCCATAATCCGACCAGGCCACCACGAGCCGTTCCGCCGCCGAACCCAAACCAGCCCTCCTACACTCCCATCAATGCCCTTGTTGCAGGGCTCACCAGCAGAACCGCTCATGCCACCAAATCTCCACCTCCGCCGCCGACAACAACAATAAGCAGGTTCCGATCCAAATCTGCTTCAACCATTCATTCGCGAACCTCCCGAACTCCCCAAAACAATCAACCAAGCAATTCCGAGCGGGGCGCAACGCACATGCGCTTCACGCCAAGCCGCAAAAAAAGAAAACCCAAAACCTGCCCAAAAATCCGGAGAAGGAAAAAAAAAAGAATCAAGATTCCACGAAAATCGAAATCCCGGATGAACAAGACCACAATCTGGCAAGCGAAAAAAAAAAAAATTCAAAGCGCTGTAGATTAAAAAACCACAAAGAAAAATATTAAAATCGGGAAAAAGACAAGGAAAACTGCAGTAAGACCAAGAAACCTAGATTGGAGAAGCTCGCGGAAGGATCGGGAAGACCGCGGAGAAACGGCTCTCACAGCAAGTCCTTCCCTTTCTTCGTTTTTCACTCGGCGTTTGCTTCGGAAACAGCTCCGAGAGCCCCGGGTTTCTCGCTTCTTCTTGCAGATTCAGAGGCGCGGCGTTATGTGGGTCGTCTTCTTCCCTTGCTCTTCCTTCGTTTTCCAGCAGAATGTGCTGGGCGAGGGGGAGAGGTTTGGAAGAACCCTGGTGTGCGTGCAGAGCTCTCAGTGAGAGGTGAGAGAGGAAGACGAAGAAGAAAGGAAGAGAGAGAGAGAGGAGGGATGGTGGTGAAGTCAGTCGGAGAAAAGTGGAAAAATAGGTTTGTTACGTTTGTTTTTCGATCGGACGTACGTTTTTTGAAAATAAATAAATAAATAAGATGAAATTTCTTCTTCTCCTCCTCCTCAGCTAGAGATGTAAATAAATAAATAGCCATGTAAATTATTACATGTAATTTATACGGTTCGGACAGTTCATCTGATGCGGTCGTGGGTTGCAATTTCCATTTTCGCCCCCCCACCCACAAAAAAAATAATAATAATAATAGCGGTTGTCAAATTGTATTTTCTTCTCTCCTAAAAGTCAAGTTTTCTTCTCCATAATTACCATCTTACCATTTTTTTTCTTTTTTTCTTTCCTTTTTTATGATTTCAGCATGTGAATGTGAACTCCTCAACAAAAAATTCATTATTTAGACTCTTATTTATATTTTGAGATTAAGTACGGAATTATAATTCAATCAACGTGAGTTGAGATTATTAATAATATTTTTTTTTTTTTGAAAAAATTAAAAAAAAATTATTGTTTTACCTTTTTCTTCTCAAAAAATAAATAATTCACCTCATTTTGCCTTGATTTACCAAAAAGATTGAAATTAAACATAATCGCCGGTCTTCAAGAATTTGTCAACCGTCTTTTAAAGTAGCAAGAAAGGCAGCTACATCATTATCCCAAAAAATATTTTTCAAATTGAAATTCAACTAGTATTAGAAGTAACCTAACACAACTCTTAATTAAGATTCACCTAAAAAAGCTAGGACGTACTCCCTAATTCACATTTAAACTTCATTTTCCCGTCTTGATTTTTTTTACGCATGTGTTATATTTCAATGGAAAAGAGTAACACTCAATTTGCATTGCGTATTAAATGGGAGTGAGTATGGGACGTATAGATTTTCTATATCTTGTAAATCCCCACCCTAATTAATGAGGATTTAAGGTCGAGCATGAAGGAGTTAAAATCATAGCTATCACTTGTCACGGATTAGAGGAATTGTCAACTTGACCCTAGACATAGAGGTGGGGCATAATGGGACGTTGTTCTCTTCCCCACAAAGAATTTATTTAAGGAAACACTTCTATAAAACAACTAAATCACAAGATAATTAACTTTTAGAAAACACGTTTCCAATCTAAAAATATTTATGAATAACATGTTTGGTCGTGGTATTTAAAATATATTTTTTAATCATACAAATTTTGCTTTAGTAATAATTGCCAAATCAGAATTCCCATAATAATTGAAACCATATTTTTTTATATATATAACTAGAGATAAATCAATAAATTACCTAATTTGTCGAATAAGCCTGCCCAAAATAACCGCTCGAGCCAAATGGCTCAAGCAGGCTAGGTTAATCATACCTGTACATTACCGACGCAATTTATATTGTTATGATGTTAATTTCTCGTGAATAATACTTATTAAAAGGAAATGTAAGAAATCATGTAAACGATGCAATACTCAGGTAATAGGTTTTTCGACCAAAAAGGGGAAAGAAAAAAGTAGTACGTTTCCCGGAAACGACGCCGCTCAAGGGCGTTTTTATCCGTCGCAGGTCCCCTGGTTCACTTCACTAGGCGTTTCGCAGTTCGAGCTCCAATTTGCTCTTCCACTCAGGCGCCTCCTTTACGGCGAGCACCGACGAAATCGACCCAACAAATCGCGACAATGACCGGTAATCCGTCGACTTGAAAATCTCTCCTTTTACCTCATCGGGTGTTGAAAATTTACTTCACAATCGCGTTCGCACGATCATCCCGCTGATTCCTTTCGGCTGTCGTTGCTTTCCCACTTTATTTCGGCTGCTGTTTCGTCCATCTTCTCTGATTGCACGGCTGGGATGTGTTTTCTGCTCGTGGGTGGATCGCCGGTCTCGATTTCGATGTTGTTATGCGCACCTTTGATGCAGGTTTTAGCTCGTTTGGAAATCACGGGAATTTAGAATCGTGGATACTTTTTTCTTGGGTAGTTTATACCAGTTATGAAGTGTCAAAGAATCTAGACGCGTGGCATTACGATCGCCGCGCACTGCATATGGTTAAAGCTTGCGTTGAGAGGAAATTGCTGGGCATGGAAGCTGCGAAATTATGTTCTCTTTTAGAGTTCCTGTCAATTACGAATCATACTGAATGTGGACTGCTGATAGTATTCGATTTCCTGACATTTTATCGCTGGGTTTCTGTGAAAGTTCTGATTGTTCTCTCTCATTCATACAATGGATTGCCTCGTGTGCTTTTGTGGAAATCGAATCCAGGGATGAAAAAAACTAACCATAGAAGAACACATGATGTAATGTGAAGGGCCATTGGCTGGCATGTGGATGGATTTTGGCTTTTTGTTTATCTGAAGTCACCTTTTGTATTTATGGAAATCTTGAACTGTGGATGTAGACTATGAGCTGGAGCAGTCGATGGAAATTGAAGCATTGGAAGCTATACTCATGGAGGATTTTAAAGGTATATTTTTCCGACATCTATTTCCATTATGGTTCTTTTAGTTTTATTTTTTCCTTGTTTCGACCTGTGAGGGATGCTATTTGCCGTTTTCTTTTTTGATGCCAGAGATTCATCCCAGTGAGAGCGGGTTGAATACATCCAACAAATGCTTTCAAATCAATATATCTCCACAGGTACCCACTATTCTTCCCATCACACGTCTCCTGTAGAATTCTTATGAAGTTACAAATGCTTCACATTTGGTGTTAAACCTGGTCTTATTGATTGGCATTTAATAGATAAGGCATGGGTTAATTGGGGGGGGGGTTCAGATAGCAAAATACGATCCTTGATTTTCAGGGTTTTGTGTTAATGCAAGACTTGCGAGGATATGTGCATTAGCTAAAAAGAAGATGAGGTTCTATCTAGTACTGTGAAAAATCACATGACAATGTAATTTGAATTTGTCTCCTCTTAAAGGCTTTCACTGATGGGCATGATCTTTTTAGTTTTAAGCCTTTTGGAATCTCATGGCTATAAAGGAATGGATTTTCAGATTTTGCTTTTGTCATAAGAAGACACTGCTGTGACATCTCACTTTGCAATTACTTGCTATTTGTCTTTTACGGGCACTGTACTTTTTGGCCCTTTTATTCACGATCATTTTGTAATTTTTTTTATTATTTGACAGGAAGACGATATAGACGAGTCAACAACTACACCAGGTTATTGATCTTCCATAGTTTTTTTTTTTTTTTTTTAAGTTTGGTTGATTTGATGTCTAAGGCTGAGGGCAATGAACTTTTGAGCTCAGAACCTGGGTCGCATGGAGCTAATATTTTTCTGACATCATATGCAGTTCAGCTGGCCTTGATATTCTCCCACACAGAAAAATATCCAGACGAGCCTCCACTTTTAAGTACTAAAAGGTTAATGATACTTCCATGTAAAGAATAGTTGCTTTTCTTTTCTTGTTTATCCGTGAACTGTGATAAAAATGTTCCCACATTTTTTAGTGCTGTTAGCTTTGTCCTTGATGTGTATTTATTCACCGTAGTTAAAAGAATGTTTCTTTAATTTGGGCATTTGCAATAGTAAGGAACAGTGGTATTTAGTCCTTGATGGTGATTGTTGTGTCCCCCCTTGCTTTTGGTTTGCTGGATGGCATTAAAGGTGGACCTTTCTGAGGAATACGCCCGTCCCATGCTGTGCAACTTCTTAGTCAAATTCGAATTGAAAATCACTTCTTACTTCTTTCCAGTGTCATGGATTATACTTGTGTGGTCTGTTTCATAGCAGTTCTCTGTTTGGTCTGTCCTCTAATTATTTTGATTTTCTTCATAGTTTGCCCAATGCTTTACCTCTTATTGCAATGGGGTGTAAACAAAATCTCAGCATAAAATATCCTGTTTTTAGTAATCATCATTTTTCTGCAAACTAAATTATTATTCTTTCAGAGTGAATCAGCATTGTAAATAGAACTTCGAGTAGCTTACTCACTGATCATTTACAACAATTGAATTCTCCCAAGTTGTGTCTTTTATTCACTAGTTCTATAAACTTTTCACTTTTAAAATTAAAATTGAAGAGTATCAGCTGACAATATTGTTTGAAGCAGGATGCTTTTTAAATTTTGCATGCGTTTTTATGAAGTTTCTGTTGTTTAGTTCGAATGTTAACTTCATAAATTTCAAACGACCTCAGTATCAGCTTCTATTTGGCTTCTGCGTTTTGTCATGCAAACGGTCGAGGTGATGTAGCTCATTTGTCTCATCGTCTGCTTACACATGGAGTTTCAAGGCTAGATGTTAAGAGGTTTTTAGCCTTTGCAGTGTGCAGGAGACTATGATGGATGTTGTCATAGGTTCATGAAATTTATAGAGAATTCTATTTTATTATGTCATATGCTGCTGGTACTTCACTTTTTATCACGGTTGATATGATGTAGCGAAACTGAGTTTGCTTGTAAACTTCGTTCCTGGTTGGTGGCCTAAAAATCCCTCGTGTCTTGCTAATGTAGGTTCTTTCTGGATATCTTTGAAATTGAAATGACATTGATTTACATGGTCAATATTTTTCTTCTGTACCATTCTTATTTAAGTAGATCATCATAAACAACATTACTAGGGCCTGTGGCATTATCACCCAATATTTCATTTTACAATTGGAAGTGTATTTTGAATCCTGCAGTTTACGTGGGATACCGAATGAAGATCTTAGGACATTGAAAGAAAAGCTCCAACAAGAGGTAAAGAATTTTCTTTATGCACGAAAACAAATTTTGGACATTGACATGCGTAATCAGCTTTGGTTCTCCATATCACTACTTGCTGAGAGAGTGAGATAAGGAGAGCACTATGAATCCATTTGTGAGAGGACCTATTTCCCATCCTCTTAAGCCCATCTTATTGTGTCAAGAAACTACAATCATATAATGTATCTTTCTCAAATCATTTGATGCTTGCCTGCGGGGATTTATCCACATGTTTGAGATGTTCTGCAGTTCTGCACCTTCTTCCTCTGAATTAGCTTGGCTCTAAGAAATCTATCTCCAAATATGTATGCAATGGCTGAATGAATAAGGTCTTAATTTAGGCAATGTAACTTAAATGCAAACAGTAACACTATTGGGCAAATATGGTGCATACCTTGCAAGATAGGAGCAAAGTATGTATTACGTTTTTCCCAATTGCCATAATGTTTTATAAAGAGTAAAATATTCATATCTTTTGGAATTGATCAAAATGATTTTGTTTGTTTAGGCAGCTGAAAACCTTGGAATGGCTATGGTATACACTCTTGTTACATCTGCAAAAGAGTGGTTGTCGGAGAGATTTTGTCAAAATGACAGCACCGAGGACCTTGAAGAAGAGGCAGCAAAGGATGAGGTAACCATATTTCCAGCTTTCAGAATCTACAGCTATTTGGTAATATGCTATAGCGAGGCCATATATGTGGGAATTGAGTGAAAGCTCAACTGATTTTTTAAAACTTCTCCTGTTTGGGAATCAAGTCTCTCTGGATTGCTGCAGCTGTAGTGTCGATCATGCTTGTGCAGAGGAAGGCTTGTTTGTAGATATACAACATTGGTATTGGCATTAAGGATTGACAGAAGGGTTGCTGAATCTTGCATGAGATTAGACATTTGGCTTCTGTTTTGCATGTTATATTGCTATGTATTGATGAAGAAGGCATTGACTGCCTATTCTGTATATAAAATTTGCCAGTTGTAACTTATGAGAAAGAGCCTTTATTTATTTATAGTTTGGAGGGAATGTGGACCCATTGTTTTTAGACTGTCGAGCTCAAGAATGTGGCAGCAGATGATAGCAGAAACTTCTTCAGGAGTTTGTGAATGAAGCACACTCTTGTCTCGTCTTATTCAATCCATGCATGACAAACCTCGAAAGTTAAAGATGCTGCAATTTTTACACTGTTGATATTTGGCAGTTTTGGCTAAGTGAATGACCATCTCCATCAAAATATTTAGGATTGTCATTCAGTGGATGGTGGCAGAGTTTTTCTTACTTTTTGTTACCTCTCAGATAGTTGTGCCCCATGGAGAACCAGTCACTGTGGATACGTTTCTTGCATGGAGGGAAAGGTTTGAAGCAGAGTTGGCACTAGAGCGAGCAAAGTAAGCTTCAAGACAATATTTTCTCTATTGCTCCTACTGTCAGCTTTGCATTATTTGGGGACATATTGTTATCCTGCATCATATTCTTTTGTCAATTGTAGCCATAGGTGATGATTTACTGTTGTGCTCTTTCTGCACACCAGTAAAGAACTGATTTGAACTGCTCTTAATCACATTCTGTTCACTTTTGTTTGGGAGAAAATGGAAATTGGAGATCTCTATGTAAACGGACTACGACATCCTTCAACTACCAATAGAGAGCCTAATGGAAAGTTTGGGTTGTAGGGCTTAGGAGCTTCTTGGTATTTTGGGTGGTGGTTGGAGGGTCCAATGGAAAGTCTTATCTCTATTTTCAGTGCCTTCATTTTCTTTTGGGCTTCCTGAAGAGGAGAACAAGATGCCATTTTTCTTCAATGCCGATGAGGAGCTTAAAATAGTTTTCCTATTTGTGACTGGTTTGCTAGTATAGGATTTTCTAGTTGTGAGTAAGCAAATTCATAAAACAATTTTAGATCTTTGTTTCCCGTGCTAGCGAAACCAATTCTGTGTGATGATATGAGGATTTGGCAATGGAAGATCTTTAAAAAGTGGGAACTTCCAAGCCTATAGATGCGGAGGTTCCCTGTGAGGCAAATGTTTCATGTTCAATTAATCATGGCAATGGCTGGGTTGCCTTGGTTACGAGAGAGAGAGAGAGAGAGAGAGAGAGAGAGAGAGATCTATCATCCTGGGAAGGGCTCTCTTACTAGTTGTCCAATATTAGTTTCTCCACACCTCTGTATATTGTCATGATGGACCTGTAAAATGGCATGAAAGCAACAAATTCACATAGAACCGAAGTAGTTTCTGGGTCATTTCTCATAGTTATGAGCCTGTGTTTTTCAGTTCAGTCCCTTGTCCTAGTTTTCTTAACATATAATGCAACATGTATTTCAGGCTAATGCCCGAGTCTGCACTCAGTGCAACCAAGGAAAAAAGGCTCACTGGAAGACAGTGGTTTGAAAGTGGAAGAGCGGTAAGTTGACTTCTTCACAGTTCTCATATATAGTGCTATTTTATGCCTGATTTCCATCTTTTATTATTGAAACTGTAAAATGGCCCACCAACAGTGTGAAAAAATGCATAGGCTGCCTAAAAGTGATTCCTGAACTTGGTTCACGTAGTCCAACAAACATAGCCTACGAGGTAGTAAATTCTGTGGATAAAGCAACGTTTCTTCAGATACTCAGTTTTTCCTTATCAGAAATACTTGTGTCAAAGAGGAAGGAAAGAAAGTGTAAAATTGAAGCTTCCTGTTCCCTGAGAAAAAGGAGGTACTGGACTGTGGGCCAGTGGGGTCACAGGAAGAAAAACTGTGCACAGCATCAGTCACTATCGAATCTCGCTGCAGGCCAGTACAAAAATTTGAAAAGTCAAAAACTTGAATGGACTGGCCTGTGATATTTTTAGTTTGCTAGCGTTCATATATAAAGAAAAGTGACAATGCACTTAAATAAGATGTAGGCACCTTGCATGAATACCATTTCCGTTTGAAAGAAAGCCCTAAAAGCATAGTTAATCTCCACTTTTAACAGAAAGGTACAGCAGCGGTTGCTGAGGAATCTGATGTGGAGGATGAGGAAGAAATTGACTTTGATGATGACGATTTTGAAGGTAATCTGTATTTTTTTTTCCTTGGGCGTGTGTTTTATTGCAATGGATGGAATCATGATTGGATGGTCATGGTTGTATTTCTCTCTGAATTATTTGTGGCAGATGATGAGGTGGACATGCTGGAGCACTATCTGGCCGAGAAATCAGATTCATCGTCTCATTCGTCCAGGAGAATGAGCTAAACTGAAAGTTGCCGGGCAAGCCATGAATCATCTGGACGGAAGAGCACCTATTTGCATGGCCTGGTACTGGCTCATTCAACGCTAGTTATTTCTTGCAGCTAGCCACACAATCCAACTGCTCAACATTAGGTTATGACATGAGAAGAAATCTGGCAGCGGATAGGGTGAGATTAAGCAGATGATGGGTTCCCTTTTCATTTTTCCTCTGCAAACTGGTGAGGATTACGTAAGCCAGAGCAGTTTTGTGTTGTAACGGGGAACCCTAAATTTTTTCCTTGTTCTCGGGGGAGATTGGAATTGGAATCTTGCTGCATCTGGCCTGGAGATTTATTCTTCACTTAAAATTTTCTTCGAGGCAATAGTGGTAATGTAAGTTGTGGCCGGGACTACAATTAAAATGCGCGGCAGACTTGTGTATTGAACATTTTTTGATATTTGTATCGCGATATTTCGAGGTGATGATGGCGACCGGGTTTGGTACATGGCTAGTGATCATAGGCATGCATGTGCTTGCATGAGATGGATTGATTATAAGCTCCTTTCGCCATCCTCTTCCTCTATTTTCTCAATTCGACGGCGCTTGAAATTTTCATGAGCTCAACCACTACTTTGATATTGACCCAGAAGACGCATTTGTCCTTTCAAAGTGGTAAAGAGGCCCACTTCCCTATTGGAGGCCTTTGACTCTCGACTTCTGTTTCTCATGATTTTCCACCGAATTCGTCATTTCATCATAGCGTGAAGAAGAATGAGAATCGATCCGGTCTACAAAAATCGGACGGCTCAAAAGGACATTTGACCTAAAGAAGAAGAAGAAGAAGAATTTAAAGGACATTTAAAATGAGAAATGTTATGGAGTTCTAATTCCTCAACATGAATAGGTACCGAAAACAACGAAATTGCATTATCGGGGATGATTTCAGGAGTGAAATATGTATTCATAATATTTAATATTGTTTCATGATATAAATACACTGGAAGTCTTGAAACTTATCGAGAAAGGTGCGATTGAATTATAAAACTCGTCAAATTAATACAAATCATTAACTTTATCAAATTTGGAAAATATGGACGTGGTTTTTTTTAATTATTATTTTTTCTTTTACATGGCATTAACATTTCTAAAGCTTGAATAAGACTAAAATGATGTTTTTCTTGGGTCCAAATCTCGATTGTTTAACCAAAATCCGAGTTAAATAAGATTAAAAAATTAAGAAGGTTGAGTGTTTTTTTAAAACACATACGTGGGAGGCCTTGCCACCCCATCGTCAGGAAGCCCTGGTGGGTCCGCGAGATCTTAGGTGAGGATTGTCGACTCCCGCTTGCCGTCACCAACACCCCGTTGGCCCTTTTCGTTGATGGGGCGGTAGCCTATAGGCGGAGGCCCGAATTTATTTTTTTTTGTGTGCGTGCGTGTGTGTGTTTTTTTTTAATTTACTCTTTTTTAATATTTTGAATAGAATCTAATTAAGATTTTAAAAAGTGGAGTTCAGATCTAAATGATGTCGCCTTAGTCTTATGATTTATGCATTGATATTATTAATGTCACGTAGGAGAGGGAAAGCAATAAGAGTAACACATCGGCATTTTCTCATTATCTAAGCTCGACAGAGTTAATGAAAGACTCAATTGCATCACATCGATATTTTTTTCCTGTTTAAATATTGAAATTTTTTAAAATTTAATCGTAATTTTTTATAAGTGTATATGCATCAAAATCCCAAATCGAAAAAGAAATGAAGTAGTTTTCTTCCGAAAAATTTCCAAAAAACCCCAAACTCCAAATATACCCCCGAACTTTTTTTTTTGTCTCAAGAAAAACCCCAAACTTTAGGTTTAGTCCCAAATCTACCCCGAACTTTTCTTTTGTCTCAAAAAAAACCCTAAACTTTAATTTTAGTCCCAAATCTACCCCGAATTTTGTTTTGTCTAAAAAAATCTCAAATTGGTACACATATGACAAATTTAGCCAAAATTATTTTTTTGACCACTAAAACAAATTACCATATATTATTTTCCGTTAAATTTTACTGTCAAATTTCTAAATTAAATAACACGTCATAATTAATGGGTATACTAATTTGGGGTTTTACCCTCCGTTTGTACTAAAAAAATCACTAATTTTTTATTTGTTCTCAAATATACCCAATGATCTAATCTCAACTTAATATGTCATTTCCACATAGATAATAAATACACATAAACAAGATGTCATAGAAAATTATTTTCAAAATAAAACCATTTTAGGACATAAAAAATTAGGGATTACTAATACGGTTTTTGGACAAAGGCTAACGAGGGCAAATTTAGGATTAGAGTAAAATTTGATGATTTTCTTTTTGACAAAAAAAAATTGGGATAGATTTGGGAATAGATTAAAAGTTTGGGGTTTTTCTAAGACAAAAAGAAAAGTTTGGGGTAGATTTGGGATTAAATCTAAAGTTTGGGATTTTTCTCGGACATGTTAGAAAAGTTCGGGCGGATTTGGGGTGACCGAACCTAAAGTTTGGGGATTTTCTTTGAGATAAAAAAAAGTTTGGGATATATTTGGGACTAAACCTAAAGTTTGGGTTTTTTTTGGAATTGACCCTCCGAAAAGTGACGTTGTTGGGCTTTAACGAAGAAGTGGCGACCGACCGAAAGCCCGAAGAGGGGGAACTTGCCCTCTCTCCAAGCCAAAAACCCAAGAGGAAGCGCTTCGTATCATATCGCCATCGCTTAAAAAAAACAGAACATCGGCGTCCCTTCTCCATTTCCTTCGTTCAATCCCTCTCTTCCCCTGCGTTTTCTTCGATCAATCAAAGCGTCGCTCGGAGCTGCTCTTCGTCTTCGTCTTCATCTTCAACCATGCTTAAAGGTCAGCTCGGTCTCATCGGAATCTCTTCTTCTTCTTCTTCTTCTCTTCCCCGATTTCCCGTTGCGCGATTCCGAGCGCGAGCCGTCAGCCGCGAAGCTAAAATGCGGCCAGCCGGCCTCGATGTGTCGTCTCCGCTGAGGACTTCGGGCAATCCGGCTGCTCGGCGATCGGAGGAGTCATGGACGAACTCGCCGTGCGTTCGTCGGAGCGACGGATTCGCGCTGGCGCGGTTCATTCGTGCTCTTTTCTTTTTCTGTTTGGTCTTTTGGTCTTGGGGCATGTGTTGCGGCGGATCCTTATGCTGCGATTTCGAGTGCGCGGAAGTTCGGAAGCTGTGCGCTTCCCGTAGGATTTTAGTTGCTAAAATTGCCGCGCCACCGGTTGAATCTCCTGCCTTTTGGTGGTTTTCCTGAATGCTTGTTTGAACCGGCGAAAGGTCCTGTATATGCGCTCGTGGATAATCTAGGCTTCGATTCACTTCGTCGGTTCTCCTTTCTATAGTTTAAACGTTCATGTATATATGTATATGTAGTGCATCTCAGTTGACTGTGGCCATTTGATACCGATTGGAACAATGATAATCGGATAGAATGTTTGACGGCTGTCACCTACTGTACTTTTACATAATGAGTCGATGCGACAAGTTCATTTTAACGACATCTAGTAAAATTGTTGAGATGCTTTGGTAAATCGATAAGACTTAGAAATAGTTTTCTTAGAACTTCTGGAAGAGTTAACTGCATTCTCCATCCTTCAGTTCAAGATTTAAGAGGAATATATCTTTACTGGTTAGAGTATGATTCTAAAAGAAAATGAATTGACTCATTAGTGAAGTAGTTTATCGTAAGCAGGTGTATGCTTGACTTCTGTGTTTACGTAATAACCTTTATCTAGAGTAAAAGAAAAAAAACTAGCTAATTGTATAAAATCGGATTGGGTGGATTATTTTCAGATGATCACTGTTTCGGATTTGTCTTTATCCAAGAAGTTGTTAATGGCTCTCTTTTTTTGTCACTTATCTGCTAATAATTGTCGGCGCCTAATTAGCTTCTTTAGTATGTTTTAATCTACATAATGCATCTCACTGTGGTGACAACTGAAATTTTCTGTCATCCCTAGTGAGCATTAAATGGCAAAAGGAGGTCTTCCCAGATGTTGAAATTGACACTAGCCAGCCACCTTATCTTTTCAAGTGCCAGTTATATGATCTAACAGGAGTCCCACCTGAGAGACAGAAAATCATGGTTAAGGGTGGTTTGTTAAAGGTATTTAGGTTTTCTTGCATAAAATTTTGGTATATCTGCTCTTTGGGGTCATGCATATTATCCTTTTCTTCCCTGTACAACATATAATTGAAAGTAAAATACTTTATTATGCAGGATGATGCCGACTGGAGTACATTAGGAGTGAAGCAGGTAATAAGCTCAATTGCGTTTTTCCTTCTGGGTTTGTTTTCCAAACAAGAGAGTCCAATGAATTTTAGTTTTGTCTTCATGTTTGGTGGATATTGTGTGCTGCCCAGTTACTTTGCTTGTTTAGATGGAAGGAATTGGTGAAAACAGGATCAAAAGGTGAAAGAGGACTCCATTTTTCACTCATGAAAAGTTTGAGAATATACAAGTATCTATTGTCATACATCTAGGTCAAAGCATTAGGTTTCCGAATATGGGGATATTAGGCATATTACCCTCTACTTTTAGGCGCATTCTATTCTCTGTTGCAATATTTTATTTTATTTATTCTAGATTGACTGTTTACCTACTTTAATTTTAGTAGAAGTAAGCAATCGTAACTTTTCAATGTCATTTTACTGTTTCAGAGATGGATAAAATTATTTTCCAGGTCTAACAATTTGGGTAGAATAGCTTAATTCAACCAGGTATCCTTTTTTCTTCTTATTGGTTTGTTTATGAATGTGGTGGGAAGAAGTTTAGAGATGGATCAGATGAGCCAAATTAAGATGTGAAATTGAAAAATCAACTGCCAACATCATTTCAACATGGGAAAAAAAAGGCTACATTAAGGTCACAGTTGGATGAATGTATCCTTTGAGAAATAGCAGGTGAACTGAAGTTTATGAGTTCTTGCTTCGACTATGGATTTGGCACCTCTCTTATTTGCTATTCTTTGATTTTTTGTCTTCACATGGTAAGTTTCAATTTCTTTGTTTGAAGACCCAAGCTAATGTCAAGGAACTTTATAATATCCTCTGTTGCATAATTAGTTTTCTGGATATTGATTCATCAGAATAAACTTGTATAGGGCCAAAAATTGATGATGATGGGAACAGCAGATGAGATAGTGAAGGCCCCAGAAAAGGGTCCTGTTTTCATGGAAGATCTTCCAGAGGAAGAACAAGCTGTTGCGGTGGTAATTATTTTTTAGCTTGGTGGCATACTTCTAGTTGCAATTAAACAAAATGATAATCACTGGTGTACTTTCAAATTTTTTAGATGACATTCCATGTCCTTGGAAAGTTATAATGCATCCATTGTGACCTTGAGGAACTGTTAATATTGTTGTCTGGATTTAAAGTGTATCATGGTTGTGTAAACCTCTTTGTCTACCATTATTTCCTCCTTCGCTGTCTATCTCTGCTTCCTTTCCTTCTTCTTCTTGTTGGTGTTTTTGGTTTGGTTTTATTTTGTTTGTTCGTTCTTTTATTTTTTGGGTTTTTTTTTTTTTTGGTTTGGGGGGGGGGGGGATGGTTAAATCTTCCCAACATTCTGCCTATGAAATGTAATTGGCCATCAATGAATATCATCCTTTGCTCCTTGGTATTCTCATACGAAAAGTTTAAATTGGACTCGCATCATTCTGCTTGCTCCTTTTCTTAGCCAGGATTTGCATGTTGATGTTTCCATGGTAAAAATAGTGATATTAGTGTATGCTTTTTCTGCTCTCTGGTATAAGCATGAATTTTTTGCCTAACTCCTGGGTTGCGTGACACTTTTTCTTCAGGGTCATAGTGCAGGTTTATTCAACCTAGGAAACACCTGCTACATGAACTCTACCATTCAATGCCTGCATTCAGTTCCAGAATTGAAGTCTGCTTTGCTTCAGTTAGTCATCTACTTTTCTGGATTTTCTTTCGACTCTTCCTTTTATATTGGTGTTTTCACCATTGAGCCTGACTGATGTTTTGTTCTTCATGGTTATTTCTTCACTAGGTATCCCCAATCTGGAAGAGGAAATGATTTGGATCAACCTTCTCATTTGTTGACTGTTGCAACCCGTGATCTGTTCAATGAGCTTGATAAAACTGCCAAATCAGTTGCACCAATGCAATTTTGGATGGTTTGGGCTTTGATCCTTTAACTGTGGTTTATTTTCATTTCATCCTTCTCTGGCCCTTTATCTTGACTGACTCTGTTGAGTATTGCCATCTGTCGTGTTTTGCAATGGGTACCCATACTTTTAGAAAAAATGAAACAGCAATGTTGGTGAGCGATATCTTGATCCATTTCTTCGGGAAAGAAATCGCTTCATGATGTTTGTGGGCTCTGGGTATTTATGAGGAACTGAAAGAAGCATACACATCCTCTTACAGACTTTTGTACAATACAATGGCAAAATGTTCTTACCTTTTTGTGTTTGTGGTTTTATAGACTAGGTTGAGTTTTATCCCATAAAGCATGCCATTCCTCATGAAATAAAAAAGCCGGAACAAGTGATTCCAATGCTGGTAGAAGTTTCTTGGGATCTCTGTTTTGACTTTACTACAGCTAGAACTTATAGGGTTAAAGGGGGGTTGAATCATTCTATTAGATTGTCACAATTTTTTCGTACTTGTTCAGTTTGCTGTTCGATAGACAAAAGTTAATTTTGTATGAATATTGCAAATTCTGTTGCTGCTTTACTTAGCTCGTACATCTTCAGTCCTTAGGATAAGAAAATGGGCATCATCTTCATCTCTGTCATATTTGCAGTTGTTGCGGAAAAAGTATCCTCAATTTGGCCAGCTACATAATGGTGTCTTCATGCAGCAGGTATTGTCGCAATGACAATTTGATATGTGTCTCGTTATTAAACCTATTAGTGATTATTGTAATGTGTTTTATTCTACCTAACAGGATGCTGAAGAATGCTGGAGTCAATTATTATACACCCTTTCTCAGTCCCTTGGATCACCAGGTGCCAAGTAGGTAGCTTGCTTTGGGTTGTAATCTTACATGGCCATAAGATAGGTTCTTAGTGGTCATTGGAAGTATTTCTTGATAATTTGTCCTTATTACCTGTTCTTGAGATTTAAAAAAAAAAATAACTTGAAGTTTTTATTTATCATAGGCTTTACATTTGATTAACTGTGATTCAAATCGTACAAAGGCAAAATAGTTTTACTTTTGCACATTTCTAACTGTAGTTAATGTACATCCCACTAGAGTTGGTCAAGCTTGGGTATTCGCACATTTCTTGTATAGGAAAGTGAAATCACAGGACATCATTGTGATGGTGATTTTGAAGGCATGTTCCTTTATAAACCCAGTGACTCTTTTTCTCCTGAAATTCTCTCCTACATAATGATTATGTCCCAGCAACCGAATGAATAGGGAGTCATTCATACTCAATTAACAAATGCACTTTTTAGAAAGTTTTGAAGTAAACCTATTAGCTTCTTGTGAGACTTCTCATTCCCTATCTGAAGATCTAACTTCTGAGTTGCTGCTGAAATTTGTTATTGTAGGCTTTGAGGTGTGAGGTCTTTTTGGCTTTGAGTTGAGGGAGTTTGATCATATGATATTCTTAGAGTGAAATGATGATATGGGGAAAGCATTTAACAGTTATAGTTTAGTCAAATTTCTGATCGCTTAACTGATGATAAGAATGTTAAATTCATGTCGATGTCATTTAGAAGTAGAGCTATTGAATCATTGACATTATTGTTTGTCTATGCTAGTAATTATTCCTACATTCTACTTTCCCTCCAAAAGATTGAAAAAAGAAATGTAATTGAGTTTGAGAAATATTGGAAAACATCATGCATATCGATATTTGTATATTTTGAGAGATTTCAAATGTTTTGCTGTTAGATAAAAGTCAAATTATGAGAGCTGTGAGATTTGAATTAAAAAAGGGTAAAAAAATTAAAAAGTAGAAGTCACTCCAGGGAGCCCAGTATTAATGTTTTAGAAAATATAATATATCATTAGTGTTGGAACATGCAAAGGAAAAATATGGCAGTTGCTTTCTTAAAGCCATCTTTGGCAACTTCTAAGTTGCTTCTTACAAGCATATGTACTGAGATGATTCATCACTCACACTATTATTTGTTTACCAGCATATTCTAGTTTAGATGTTTATTAATAAGTTTTCTAGTTCCACCTCGTGGTAGTTACGGTATGTGAACTGTCAATTGCAGTGAGAATTCAGATACTGTGAAGGAACTTTTTGGAGTTGAACTTGTTAGCAGGTATGCAATGAATTTTTTTAAAGCCATAAGTGCATATTTTGTGCTTAAGATTTATTGCTACACCATTTTTTGCGGTGGTACTCCATGATTAGGATTTTCATTGAGTATGCCATTGTCGGGCAATATTCTAATTAGGACTTTGCACATTCCGCTTTAGCTCGTGTCTTTATTTTGAGTTTGATTCTAGAAGCCCCTGCATGGATCATGTCATTCACATGTTAATACTCTATTCCAAATGGCTATAGACTCTCCTCTGTTCCACTTTTGTGAAGCCTAAATTCTGAACTCAAATTTGTATTTATGATGTTGGATATCTAGGATGCATTGCCAAGAAAGTGGTGAAGAAAGCTCAGAATCAGAGACAGTTTATTCACTTAAATGCCACATATCACAAGATGTGAACCACTTGCATGAAGGGCTAAAACATGTAAGTGGTCTCCCCCCTCCTTTCTGGAGTATGAGACGAAATTGTTCTTGTAGATCACTAGATGCAATTCTTTAGAGGATTTGTTTCTTAACTGTAAGCTTACCATATATTTGGAACATGGTCATTAGTAGACATTTCCAAATATTGTATGGCATTGAGACCAAGGTTGGCCCAGTCTGTTACCAGGCTGTTCCTGGGTTGGGTCTCTTGTTCCTGTTCACAGTTGGCTCCATTCAAAAATAACTGCACCCATCAGTTTGTAACTCAGCTAGAATACAAATTTGTACTTTTTTAAGCGTGCATTGACTTTTATACATTGTAATGTTGTTTCTACCAACTTAGGTGTTACTCTATCCACGCCATTAAGGGAGTTAGTTGCCTATACCGTGAGAACGATGTTTTAAAGAAATTTAGCTGGAAATTTTACTTAATTGTAAGGAAAAACTTCAGTAGCTTTTTCCATCTTTTGAATGGCTCGATTGATATGTTTTAAAAGATATGGAGGATTTGGTTGATGGCTTGAGTATGTATGGAGTTGGCTATAGTTTTCATTTCTAACCAAATTAGAGACTGATCTTGCTAATCTGTAAAATGCTTATGATGAATTATTGCTTGTAGTTTCTTAAACATGTTAAATGAGATACTGTGCTCTCTTTTCCAGTAGTGAGATAGTACATACCGACATCTTTTAACATTCATTTTAATTTATGCAGGGGTTGAAATCAGAATTGGAGAAGGCTTCCCCATCCCTTGGGCGGAGTGCAATTTATTTGAAAGAGTCTCGTATCGATGGCTTACCAAGGTAGCTTGGCATGATATTCTTATACAATGATTGTAATGGATTTCTGGTTTTTAACTCTGCATTATGTGTAACATGGCCTTTGAGATGTCAACAGACTAATAGAATGTCATTCTTTCAGATACTTGACCATTCAATTTGTTCGTTTTTTCTGGAAGAGGGAGTCAAATCAGAAGGCCAAAATATTGCGGGTAAGATGTTCTGCAGAGTTGCTTTTAGAGGATTTCCCTTATTTTCTTCTGTGTCATTAGACATTCATTAGTGTCATGACCTTTCCCTTTATTGATGGGTGTATCAGATCTCTTACGCAAGTTGACTAACTAAAGTTTACCTGCTCTCAGAAAGTAGATTATCCATTGGAGTTGGATGTTTATGATTTTTGTTCAGATGATTTACGGAAAAAGTTGGAAGCTCCCCGCCAGGTTTTTTCTTTTACTCATTTCAACTATAATCCTTGTATGAGTTCTAGTCTTTCTTATGCTGATTGTGCATTTGCTATCTGAGCACCAGCTTCTTAGGGATGAAGAAGGAAAAAAGCTTGGTCTGAAAGCAGCAGAGAAGAGCTCTGCTTCAAAAACAATGACATGAAGATGTCTGATGCTGTGGTGAGTGGATGATGATACTCATGTAATTGAATGCATACAATTGGGGATTTATTTTTGGATGTCTGATGTATCAATTGCTGGACAGGGTTCATCAAATGTAGCTGGGGAATCATCTTCCCAGGATAGTAAGTCTTTCCAACACTTCAAATATCTGTATGAGCTTTTAGTACCTAAGCCAGTCTTCATACTTGTCTCCTCGTTTAGTACATGCAATCACTATTTGTGTTTTTGTGGTGAAATTATGCTAATGCTGATTGCGTAGATAATTCTGTGCTTCTTAGGGGAATTTTTTTCCTTAAAAGTGATGGTGATAGCTCTTACTTCTGAGGGTATTTTGCAGTTAATATTAGGCTTTTCTAAATCTGTTTGTAATGGTACGAGATGGTTACTTTTTGTGGTTTTCTCCCTTACTAAAGACTGCTGGGGTTATAATTTGTTCAGCCAAAAAACTTTTGTGAATGAAAATTGCCTCATAATACTAAGAAAATATGTAATCATCCATGTAAAGTGCATATATGTGCTCTCTCTCTATCTCTCCATTGTACTAGTTCCAGCGGGTGGTGACCCTCTCTCTTCTCATTCTCACCTTCAGACGCCCCAGTTGAGGAGAAACAGTTGACTGGAATATATGATTTGGTTGCTGTATTGACTCATAAGGGCCGGAGTGCTGATTCAGGACATTATGTTGCTTGGGTCAAGCAAGAAAGTGGTTAGTTATCTGCTAATCTACTTTCCAGCCAGGAAAAGTCTGCTGTTACACTATGGTATTCGTTCTATTTGATGTAATTTTGAAATAAGACTTGATGTTGGTTGTAGGTAAATGGATCGAGTTTGATGATGACAATCCTATTCCTCAGCGGGAAGAGGACATCACAAAACTGTCTGGAGGAGGTAAGGTCATTCAGATTTATTGTCAAATTCCATCTTTCTAAGGACCTGGTCCACACTCTTTAAATTTGTATGCCGTGTACGCGCGATTGCAAAGAGAATATTAGAAATCTCGTGGTCTATCCTCTCTTCTAGATTATTAGAAATCTTATTTTTACTTTCTTTCCAGGTGACTGGCATATGGCGTACATATGCATGTACAAGGCCCGAGCTGTTCCCATGTGATTCTTTCATTTATTTTCTGTTTTCCAACAGTTGATTCTGGGCGTCCTTGGATTTATATTATTGTCTAGAAAAACATTGTGGTAGCTGTTGAGAGCTGTGAAAATAGCTTCAGAAAGTCCTTGACGGTCGTGTCTGTTTGTACCTTATGAAGGTGTGTCTCTGTTTGGCCATGTAGCATCCACACTTCCTTAGAGAGGCGGATGTTGGAAATGTTGGGCAACCAAGTCACCCAGACGTTTCAAATGTTGAATGTGTGGATGGCCCCGACATTGATTATTGGAACTTTGATAGGGACTTGAACATACTTGTCAAGTGCAACGGCGGTGACAATCGGGCTGCCAATTTTCTTTGCCCCGATCTGTGGAGCCATAGAAAACGAGGGAGGACTTCTCCTGCAAACCCGAGGGCTAGCTCAAACGCAATTGCAGTCATTTAAGCACCTACTTGACCTTTGTCATACTACCACCAATCTAAATTGGCTCGAATAAATTGAAATATTTCATACTAACAGTGGGATTCTGCCGACACCCGCAATGGTGTCTTACATCACCTGGTCTGGTACTTGTTTGTCCATCTCTCGCAGTGAAAGATTCAGATGAGATTGTTTATTCTCACCGATCGAGGTAAGGCGCACCCGTACATCATCGTGTGAACTCAAGGGCCTTGGTCTACTACTAGTACTCGTTTATGTTGCAGCTGTAGGCCTCTTTTATTGCACGGAGCGGTCCGATGGTCTTCTGCTTTCCAATTACCGAGTACCTTCCTTCAAGCAGCAAACATGGGTTATAATGCAGCGGAGTCAAAAGTCAACAATCCCTCTGTGGGAGGGCAGTGCGGCTTTGATTTTCGACACAGTAGGCGTGATTCTCGTTTTCAGACGAATTTAAGCCTTCTGTTGACCGACACATGACCCGATACAATTGTTGGTCAGGAATCAAATCGAGATCAACGTCCAACCATACTTACGGCCCTAAACCTGGGTCGATTCCACGGGAACACGTTTTGCCCCCGTTATTCTATTACCGGAGCGCGCTGACTTTGACTCGATCTTCCAACGATGGTGGCATTCCTGCGTTCTGAAAACGAACGAAAGCAAATCTACAGCATCGCCAATCACCCTCTCTCCTCCTCCTGGCTCAGCCATTTATCTTGTAGCCCTCCAAATCTATCGCCCCTTCCTGCTAGATTAGGCTAAGATTAGACAGTCCCACAAACTTGTTAGGTAGGGCAGTTGATGGCGAGATTCCTGAAGTGGTCCAGAACACAACTATTGAGAGAGAGACAGAGAGCGGGGCAAGTTCGTCCCCCTCCTCCTTCCTAGCTGAAACCCAGCACATCAATCAAAGACCGAACGTGCAGGTCCCATCCGATGCACGGCCAACCGATTTGAACATCCCCCTCTAGTTCTAGGTGAAGAAAAAAAGATCGGCCAGTCCGAACTATTTCCTGCCTCTCGCCCAGCACTGATTTGATAGTTAACCGAACTCGCGTGCCCATTATTCAAATTTCCTAGTTGATGCTTACGAGAGACACCAAAACAAGTCTTTGAAACAAGAGGCAACTCCAGTCGACCCTACACAAGAGGCAAAGGGATTGACCAGAAAAGGGGGCCCTTCTGCGGTCCCTCAAGAGAAAAACGGGACCAATACCACCTAATCGATCCTAACTTTCCTTTCACATTTGCAATTGCGATTTATTGGTTACATATGCTTTCGTAATTTTTATTAACGGGTCATAATTTCTCTTTTATTGTCATAATCTTATGGTTCTCATGGTCCATAGTATTCCACAAAAATATAGTCATCTGTTTAAAATTTCTTAGAAAATTTATTTTCCTAGTTTTAGTGTATCATCTCTTTTTTCTACCTATTAAAGGCTGTGAGTTCGCCGAGCCCTATGGTTCGTAATATTTCACAAGAACAGCAATATACTTAATCTTAAATGTAAATATTTTGATCCATTGTTAGTCAAATATCTAATTGATCATTTTCTTTACACTTTGTAAATAATCTATATGTTATTAGCTTTCCTTACTCATCGTAGCTTTCTTTATTTAAATGTAAGTTTGATCATCTTTATGTTTGTAACTTTAATGTTGATAAATTACGATAGAAAGTCCAGTTTGGAAGCATATATGATGGACCACCACCGTCTTTTCCTTTTTATTTGAAGATTCACATCAAATGTGAGACCGATCTCATGAAAATACTTGCAGGACTTTAGAAAATTCAAAAGATAAAATGAGGAATCAGATGAAAAAACCCAAAAAGTGAGGGAGCTAAAAGAAATCTGTCTTGTCCTCCTAAGCGAGGATAGCATTGGAAGAGTGGTGGTTTTCTTTCCCTCAAATCTGACAATGTTTTTTTTCATTGTCCCAAAAGTGACAACTTGAAACAGCCAAGGATCCAAGGAGTACCCTTCGTTAGATATGTTCACATGCCTATAGAAAGCAAAACCGCACCCAACCCGAGAACCGACTTTGTATTCCAGCAATGGAGTAAGGTTTGTTCATGAGAGTTCTCACTGCATGATCATTTAGGTTAAGATATAGATACAGACCCGAGAACTGATTCTGTATCTCAACAATGGAGTAAGGTTTGCTCATAACAGTTCTCCCTACATGATCATTTAAATTAAGATATAGATTGACTTTATAGACACTAGATTATAAAGACATGGATTACAAATTTTACTTACTTTTTTCTTCTTACATTGCGGGTATTTTTTCGTTATTGTTATCATAATCAGCTCTCCTCATGTGATGTTTAAACAAAACAAGAGCCGGTACTCGTGAGAGCTGTGTAATAATAATCTCACAATCTTACATAAGATCACACGTTAAGCAAGAAAAGAGAGAACCTACATACAATCACAGGATTACACTAGGAATTATCGTCATCTATTACTTGCTTGCTGGTCTTTCGGCCTTCGGATGTGAGTACAGCCTGCTGATGATGTTGCTCTCATCTTGCTTCAGTCTCTGCTGTTCCCCCAAGATTGGCAATCACATTTTACCATCTCTCGTCTGCAGTAGTGTTGAAGCTAGTGTACTGTAAATAGCAAGACCATCTTGCATGATCAAAGTGATCCTCCCGCCCCCTGCCGCCTCGTCGCGAGTCATATTCCGGTTCAGGCCCCATGACAGAACCCGAACCCAAATTCAAGCCCGGATTCAAGCTACCTCCATCCTCACCAGATCCCGCCCCCGATCCGCTTGAGTTCAGACCCTCCAACAGGGCCCCTTCTGTGGCATTAGACTGCAAAGAGTCGGCTGTGGCCAACTCTTGAAGTTGCAGCCCGGGCTTACCAGGTCTCGGGTCAGGATCGGGATCGGGATCGGGATCGGGATCCGGGTTCTGGCGTTTCGGGTTGGAGGGCCGTTTGGTGGAGGATTTCTTGCGGGTTCCGCCGCCGACGGGGATGTTGCGGAGAGAGCCGCCTTTGGTCCAGTAGCGCTTGCAGTTCTTGCAGAAATGGCGGGGCTGAGAGAGGTTGTAGTTGTTGTAGTAGCAGAACTTGGTGTTGGTCGAATTGCAACGAGGGCATGTCAGCCTCTCTTGCTCTGGGAAGTGTAGCTTCGTGCTCTGAAACGCCGTCGTCTCTTGCATCTCTCTCTTCGTGATACCGATAGCGCCACGAAAGTCTGCAACTTTGTGATGGATGGTGGTGACGAAATCGGTTTCGAGATCACAAGGGAGTGATGGTTTTTGAGCTTTGAAGTGGTAGGAGTGAAGATCCTGACGATCAGCCTAGTCTCAAGACCAAAAAAGACAAGATTGAGAATGATCAGACCAAGAATTGGTAGCTTGAGAAAAAACTTGCGGGGTAAAGAAGGGAATTTGGAGAACTGGGTAAGATGAGTAGATCAAATTCGGTCAGCAACAAGTAAATTTGATGAGCTTTTTGGCGGAGAGAGAGAGAGGGAGATAGAGACGATCAAAGTGATAGAAACAGAAAGAGGCTTGGATGTTTCTCGGTCCTAGTTGTGGAAATGGAATATACCATTTCAACACGACCGCGAATAATTGAAGAGCTCCAAGCTGCAGAGAGAAACTCGTTCTGGTTGAAAGGTAGATGAAGACGAACTTTCGAGTGAGCTGGACCTTTATCGCCTTCAAATTCCACTCGAGAACGAACAGAGAGAGCTCAAGATGCTGTTTTGATCTTATGGGAAACGAGATGCAATAACAGTCAGAGATGGGGAGGAAGGAGAGTCATGGGCCTGGGATTCTTGAAATGCGATTCGTCCGTGATGAGCAACGATCTTTATAGCAGGTCCATATTATACGTGATTATGGTCTCGATGAGCGGTGTTCTGCGCATCATGTCATTATCATCATCATCACTATCATCCTCATCATCCTTCTCATGTACTAAAACGAGTCCAAGACAACTGTTCTCCCCTTCAAGTAGAGAGAGAAAGTCTCCCCCGTGGCCCCTCTCTCACTCTCTCTCTCTCTCTCTTCGGGAGGCTTCTTCTCCTCATCGAAAAAGTCAAAAGACTAGACCAACATACTTCCCTGAAGTCCTGGGATTTCTTTAATCGCATTGATTTGGACTCCCTCCTTAACAAGCGTAACCTGGCCCTGTGTCCGTCAGGTTGACCTGAAAGCACTCCTCTGGTTGGCGCATGAGAACAAGATGCCTGTCGTGGCCGACGTCACGGGCCTGATATTTTTTTCAGTCTTGATCAAATCGATCTGTCATAAAAAAAAATTACCAATTGTTCAGCTTGATGCTGACCGCTACACGAGAAGGTGACTTCTGTGAGATAGAACATCCATGCTAAATGTGGGAATTCTGGGTTGTTGAGCACTTCGCTCCAACCATATTTAAGACTAGAATTACCGAATGAATCCTCGAATTTGTCGTTACTAATGAGTAGAGTTCTTGAAAGCTCCTCACCGCTCAATCGAGATTCTCGACTGCCAAGTTTTTTCAACTAAGCTCTTGTTGACTGAAAGAACATGAAGCTAGAGAGAGAAGCTTGAAGCTCAAGCAGTGGACGAGGCCGTGACTAGTTAAAAAATATAGAGTAGGTAAAAGAAAATAAATAATAAATAATCGAAAAATAATTAAAATATTTATAAAAAAAAAAAAAAAAAGTATACACGTTAGCATTGGCAATGTTATATACGACGGCTGTGGTCCACATCAATTAATTACAGCCGAATGCATTCAATTAGCAAAACGTGAAAAGCTTTCTTAATTAAAAAAATTGAAAGTTTTAAAGTTGAATTGGCAAAAAAATGAATAAAAAATTTTGAGCAATATTCTTGAATGCATGCCCACTCTGACGACCAGCATAAACTTGCTTTCATTTGATTATTTATTCACTTTTTTTGGAGGCAAGCAAGGAAAAACAGATATAATAATATAAATAAGAGAGGAAAATAATGTGATATTTGTTGATAGGAAGATCGAACAGGATAAGAGTAAGGTAAACCTCGGCAGCTTCACGTGGGGGTTGAGGGCGGCGGACTTAAGGAAGGGGATAAGATGATGAGCCTTCCACCTTGCTTGGAGAAGGCTTACACGAACACATTTCGTGACTCGCTGCAATTTCTTTATTTTTCTAATATCATTTGGGATATTAAGATGTTAAATGGTTTGCATGAATTATTCGATAAATTTGATAAATTATAATCTTCTATAGCTGAATTTGTTAAACTAGAGAAAACAAAATATCATGTACACAATTCATGGCTAAATCATTCATCAATTCGAGATTCACTTTTCCGGGTTCTCCATAAATAGAAAATACTCCTAATTTTAAGTCTAGAATTAATCTTCCCAGGGAATCATTCGTTTTCATTGTGCTGGATAATCTTGTGTGAGACAGGGGCTTTTGTATTAGCAGGAACTTCCTTTAGGGTTGATCGAGCTAAAAAGATAAGAATTTCGAGCTTTGCGAACATTCGATGCCAAGTTCCATTCCGACCCGGCATTCGTATCTTCAGATCAAGGCCGAGGGAAGAAATTGCAATGAACTCTCTTAGTCTCTAACGTGGATGGGTCTTTCAAACGACGATTGGATCGGTGAAAGTGAACATGGCCTCTAGTACCCGGGATTAATCTACAAATGAAACCGCAACATTTGACTACTCACGATACCAGAGCCACAAACCATCTCCCAGATGGTGTAAAATTGACATGTTGAGAACGACGAGAGAGAATTTCCGTTTTATATTCCAAGAAAGCACCGGCCAAATTTCGCAAAACTCCATGAGTATGAATGACAGTAATTCTAATGCTTTCTGTTGCTTTTGATGGTGACACAGAACAGATCCGCAGGATCACTTCCCTTCACCTTTTATGTTTGTCCGCAAGATGTCGTTACCACCACATAGGTAAATACTATAAACTAAACATTGGGTACCTAGGCCACAATCAACCAAGTCAAGGAGTTCAGAGCAACAACTCATGACAAGGGCAACCTTCACTCACACAACAGAAAAGAGAGAAAGATACCTCCAAAACGAGCGGATTTACAGAGTTAAGCTGAACTGGTTTTGCGCGAAATCGGTCAAGTCGAGAGCTGGTTTTCTGTTTCCATAGAACAGCTAGTGAGACTTCAGGCAAAGAAGGAAAATAGAGATAGGTAGCTAATAACAATCAGATGGGTATTGGTTCGAAATATCTATGGTGATTACTTGATGTGATCTCGCCAAAATGGAGACCCATGAGAGATATGGCCTTTGTTGCGCCTAGCATGGTGGTTTCCAGTAAAAATATATCCAGGTATTTAGGCACTGAACTAGTAACGTCATTGGCGTCATTGGAGCCGCACAGAAAAGAAAAGAAATGAATCAACTCATTTTGAGATGGGAAGTACATAAGACTAAATTTATGGGTTAGTGGCCCAGCAAAGATTCGTCTATGCTGAAAGTCAAAGTATATAAAAGAAAAATCTCGCACTGGAGACCCTACCGGTGACCTAACTCACCCACTTATGGAAATCTAAACTGAAAGTAGTAGATCCTTTATTACCAAAGCAATATCTCTCAGACATGATATCCTGTGATAGTAAACCCTCTTCCAATGATTTCACCAGCACAGAACCAGGCAAAACACTCAAGACCGAACAAAGCAGCTATGCCGGCATTCTCAATGTTCAGCTCCTGCTTGTTCTTCCATAGTTGCTTGAGGTAATCTACTTCCTTCCAAAATGCCTCACGCCTAGCAGGGATGCTGCAGACAACATAGAGAGAAATGAATTTCAACATTACAAATAGCATCGATGACAAGCACCCTTTAAGCAGAATACATTTCCGCGAATTTGCACTGCAGATCCACATGTTCAATTACTTGGCTATTCAAATGAATTTACTGCTATGACTCTGTACGTGGAGTTCTACCATGTCGTAATTGAAAATTTTTAACAATTCATCCTATACCATGCACGCTATTAGAGCCTTCACAAGCCCCCCATGAATATAAGATGAAGGCTGAAGTACTCTGAGCATGTCCATGACGTGTGGACTACTATTCATAGATGAAAGGTGTAGCAGAACGGACCATATAAAGGACGTAAAAGGCAAACTTTGCAATTCAATATCAATGTCTCACGCTCTCAGAACATCAGATAAAAGGGCAGGTCTATGGTCCCCAGGGGGACAGATCCACTGGCCGTAACTTGTCATAACTCCTTGCGATTTCCCATTAGTCCGATACAAAATGCCGTAACACCCAAAAAACCAAAAACTTTTACGATCACGGTTGAGATTTACTCTCTTTTCCATCTGACAAGCATCAAGGGATTGGGGATCCCATCCCCAAGAATCCTTAGAAACACCCTAGATTGGAAATCACAATCGATCGTTTTAGATATCAAACTAAAAGGATGCAAAAGGGGGCGAGAGGCATAAACCAAGGTTTGCATCATTTAGCCCAATTGGATCGTGTAAATCCCAATAACAAACACAAGAGTGCATATGCATGAACTTATTTAAAGCTCGTAAGGACCTGGCAAGACGAGTGTAAAGCAATTGGTTGGACAACAGCTGGCACTTCTCCACAGTGGGCGGCTCCTGAACGTATTGCTTGTTCTGCTCCATCAACTGCTTGTAGTAGGCATTTCCATGCTTCGCAGCAAACTGTGTCGCCTGAACTGCCTTCTTCTGCAACTGAAGCAACTTCGATGCCATCGCTTCTTCCTACATTTTGCCAGCATACACGACCGTTTAGATAAAAAAAACCCTTTCTTCCCCAAAATTCATGCACATTGAGCTGCATAAGATTAACCCCATACACCTCGATCTAAATCGCGACAAGAAGACACGCCTGCTCGTTTAACAACAACAGAACATTCACAACGAGATGGGACAGATCGCGAGAATCGCCACAACGCCGGCGCTCGCAGTCGCGCAAGTATAAAGCGCGAGAAACCGTAATCCGCCATCATGCGGCGGACCAGCGAAACAGAGAGCAACAACCTCCGCGGCTCCGAGGAGACTATAATCAATCGGTCGGGATTTCATCGATTCATGTATGGAAAGACGACCGCTTTCCACTAGATTATAATCAGACATGGAATCGCGAGAATGCGTGAAGGATGGGAAGAAGCAAACTGGAATCGGGGAGCAAGAAGGTGAGATCAACGACGTTACCTCGGATCAGTTTGGTGACCGCGTGCTCTTTCTTCTCCTTCCTACGTGAAAAAAGATAAAACGGAGATTAATCAGACCGACGACGACGAAGGGGTTAGGGGTTTTGACTGTTGACTTCGATGAGCAAAACGTCGGCGTTCCCAGTTTAAGGATCATCTTCGTTTTGCGTATTGTGCCATGATAATTACCTCGTATGGCATGGACATTTTGTATCACATTTACTGATTAAGTGTCGCATATGATTTTTATTTTTCCTGTCCTTTTCTAGCTCTCAACAGTACCGTATAAGACTTCGATGCGTGCATTCTCGGCATAATCCAAAAATTTTCGAAATAACATCACTAATTCAAACCAACGCATGACAAAATCCAAAATTTGTCAAAATAACATCACTCAAAACCAGCTCATGCTCCAATCACGTCATCCATGAATCCATTCGAGATTTTTCTTTCGTGAGTTCATGTCATCCTAAGTCGAGCTAATGTGACTTGAGAGTTCGATTTCACCGGTGCTTTTATCAGCATTTCAAAACATATTTTTTGGCAGGTGAATAGAGGCTACGGAACGACATTTTTGGCACGTGTTGGTAGTAGAAACTAAAGACTACATGGAGACATTCACCCCCAAGAAATACACACAAACATATGTCCTGTTCTTCTCCTTTCCCTGCCAATCATCAGATTTTCATGAAATTAATCGTCTGAAACGTATAAATGTTCACGTGTAGTACGCAAACACCTTCCCTTTAATTTACCAACTAGTAACATGCAGAATAAACTATTTATAACGGGTCTGTCCAGCGAAAATAACGTTTCTTTAGACACAAAGTCTGAATCATCATAAGAGATGTACTTCAGCACAGAATCCTCGATGATCAGGCGACGTTTTATTTAACTTATGTATCCTTGTACTGACCATATCGATTCCCAAAGGTTTTGAGCAAATACTGCTAGGATAGAACAAGAATGCACTAGAAATTTGACCAGACTAAAACAAGATATAATCAATGAAGGAGAAAGCTCCCAACCGTGGGACTGCCAAAACAACAAAGACAAAATACAACATCAAAAGTCAAGAACCACCCCTTTATGAAATCTTTAGCCAAGACAAAAGAATCAATTAAAAAATTGATGCAGTGAGACTAAACAGCTCCTTCCCCACCAGAATTTGAATAAAGCTACAGTTATAATCTTAAACCTAGTGGAAGTTATAGAACATTCTTCAGTTCTTTTTTTTCTTTTTCTTTTTGGTTGTAGGAGAGCTACAATCACATTCCCTTTTCCGACTTCAACCCAGAAACAAATTTAGAACAGAGCACGGCACCTTCCCTTTGAGAAAAAGGTGCCCAAAAAGAAAGAAAAAATAATTGGGGGAAGCAAAGGAAAAAGGAAATTCCAGCGAGGGTTAAAGAGCAGTGGGTGGAGAAACATATGAAGCAAACTGCCACAGCAGGACCAAAAATGAGTTGCTTCCTCACTGATTTCCGGGGCAAAGACCCTGTGATACAGCTTTAACTTTTTTCGAAACCACATGCTACAAATCTAACAGGCACTTGGAAGGCGCGATGCATTTCAGTCCCCAGAATAGCACATCGCCGACGCAGCCTTCTTCTCCAAGAGCAACCCGAGCCAGTACCTTCAAGAGTATTTGTCGTTGTCCCATCATTATGCGTAATACATGTACAGGCTATTTGCAGCAGCACAGGCAATTGAGTTTTCAGATGGGTGCCATGCAAGGTGCAACAACTTCGTGGTGGAATCGATGGAATTTCCGTTGGCATCAACTGAGGGTGATTCTGCTGCTCCTGGTTTTGATCTCCCAAAACAATGTTAACCTCATCGTCATGAAGAAACAACAGCAACAACAAACGACAGTTGCTGCTACTAGAAGAGACTCAATGTTTTGCTGAAAGTAAAGGAACAAAGTAATTGAAAAGGACAGACCTCGTCGGACTACTCGTGTAATACTGCTGAGGGATCTGGAAGGCCTTGAAGGAGTCTGAACTGGTTTTCTGGTAAAAAGATACAGTGTCATTAAATTGACATACATCTCCATGTGCCACCAGAAAAGAAACTCTCCATATTATTTTTATTCATTAAATGAATTTTAATTTACCTCATTGGATTTTTGCTGGCTTCCAAAGTTGTTGCCTCAGTACTCCCCGGCACACAATCAAAGACACGGAAGAGATTACTGGACATGAAGAAATATCCATCTGAAAACAAGAAATCATGTGTGCAGTTCATATGGAAAGAGATAAGCAGAGTTGCACAAACCTGTATGAACCTGTTGCAACTCGTAACCCATCACCACTTAGACAACACTCAAATTTATCAAATATTGAATCATTTTCGTACAAATCACACAGCTGAAAAAACAAAATAGTAAGTTAGAAACTAAACAGCATAATGCAATGATCACTTCCTGACTAGTTTCTCTTATAGAGAAAATATCACCTTGGGTCTCAAATATTCATGGACCTGGAAGGTTGCAACCGGACCTGCATCCATGTTGATATCCCATAACTGGGGGAGAAGAAGAGCAACTTATTCAGAAGTGCAAGAAGATCATTTTAAAACTATATACAAGTGGCAAATTGATCAATTGCCAAGTAGCAAGCAGACAACAATGTTATGGTGTTAGGCTTATTAAAATATATATGTAGGTAAACCTATTCACTTTCTCCCAAACTTAAGAGGGAACACAGCTTTAAACCTATTCAGAAAACTTCAACTGCTGCATTCAGCTGACCTTTAGAGCAGGTCATCTCAGGATCCTTCAATTTCTAGTAGCAAAAGACGCATTCTGGAACTCCATATTTTGATCAAAATTTAGCTTCAGCGCATGTGCATTTATTATATGCTTAATATAGATTACCAGGGGAGTCAACCGCACAAGGTAACATAAAGGAATGCTTTAATCACACTAATAGTTTTAATCTCTAGCTGCTGTATCAAAGAAAACTCCATGCCAGACAAGAACAGAAGCATGAAAAGAGATATCCAACCTTTAGAGTCATATAGTCACGACTAAGTATATATCTCCCATCCCTTCCAAACTTAATATCTGAAATTGAAGCTATGATCTCTGTGAAAAATGATTTAGATCCAGGTTGCTCCGGCTCCTCAAATCTGTATGCACAAAACTCCATTAAGTCCATCATGACTGACCATATAATTCTTCAAATTTTCCTCACTAAGGGAGGATCCCACAAGAAACAAATTAACAACTGGATAAACAAAAGAAATGAAAGTGGAGACTACTCTAACAGGTCATCGTCAGTAGTCTAAAAGTTATTGTTTGCATTTTTCCATGACAAAAGCTCTATACATGCAACAGTACGTAAATCAAAGGAAACTAATGGCATTACTCACATTTTGGCATGAGAATCCAACAGAGCTGACTGTCGCAAATCAATAAGGCGGATGCAGCCCTTCGAACTGCTATATGCCAACAGATTACAATGTGTAGGGTGGAATTCAGCCGATGTTATCACCTCTGTCAAGTTCATGTATAGATCAAAAAATTCAGTGAAAGCAAGCAAAGGGAAAGGAACAAAATAAGCATCGAGCAGTATCTCAGGGCTAAGTCTGAATATCTCACAGCCCAACCTATATATGCAGAATAAAGAGACAGTTCTATGTTAAAAAAGATTTTGCACATTTTACTAAAAGATAGATGGAGCCAGCCTCTACAACACTCACTATAGTAATGTACAATAACAGCACCAAAATTAGCTTTATCGTTCAAAAAACTTTACAAATTGCTAGTATCTCAATTCTAAGGCGACTAAAAATAAAGCATCTGGAGATACTAAATAAAGCTTACCGGTTAAGTCCTCCATATTTGCTGGCTTTACATCAACAATGTTGAAACTTTGATTGCTAATTTCTAAGTTCCATAAGTTTATACGCAGATCATCAGCAGATATGAACGTTTCACCATCACTGAACAATTGGAAGAATGAGGAATATCAATAAAACTGGCTAAAAACCAAAAATAGATAATCTGCATACCACAAATAAAAGATACTGGCAAACAGAATTTTATGCTTCAGTGCAATTATAAGAGATGCCTACGGAAAGATTCTCTTTGATCTAAAGCCATAAAACAATTAGTTTTCACACCTTAAGTGAAGGAGAACGGTCCATAGTAATTTATATTATAGCAAAACAGCATTTTACCAGTCTAAGAATTGTAAAAGGTTTGCTATAAGTATGAGATCGACATTACACTTCCACCATGTCAACTTCGGTCAAGAAAAGAATTCCAATTGGAAGCACTAGGGGATAATTTTTCATCTCTTAATTTCCTGCCCTAGTAAAACTGAGTGCCAAGGCCACGAAGCTTGAGTCATGTAAAAAAGCATGAGTTAATATACATGACAACAAAAGCCAAGGTATCACCTTAGAACAACATACCTGTTATTTGAAATGGAATTGATATGATAATCATGAGCATGAGCATACACCCTTCGACATCTGGCAACCAGACTAGTCTCGTGGCTGGTCACCTGAAAAAGGACTTCCAGGGTCAAACCACAAGCGGTTCAAACATTCCAAACAACATGACCAGAAAGAGACAACCAAAAGCAAACAACATACACGATCACCCAAATGAGAAACTAAGAAAATAAGGGGGAAAATTTTCAGAAAATACAGAAATATGAATAGAGGGGGTTGAGCACAACTACCGCAGGCAAGCGTAGTGAAGGGACACCTCCTGGAGGGAATGATAAATCATTGCAAAGAGAATTGTATGATCTCTCTGGGGATCCCCCATTTGCCAGACATGTTCTGAAGCTGTTTGAACTGCTGGAGCTTGCAATAGTTCCATTGCTTACAGCTTTAGAAGGGTCCACATTCATTTCGGAAATCTTTTTAATCTTCTTCTCCTGGACCTAGTCAATTCTCAATAGAAATTACAGGAAGTCAACTCCAAAGATGCCAGCAGAAAAACAACTTCTGACCAAAAAACTAAGATGATGAAAGCTCAAAAACATTACTGACAATAATATAGCAATTTGAACAATTGGACAAGATCCGTCTTCTAACTCAATCCCAGTATTTAATGTTTACATTAAAAACAGGGGTTTGTCTTTAAGAGCTTGCCTGTAAGGAACTCCTTCCCATTACAAAATGACTGATCAAGAATGTTAGTGAGTTATAACTCTGTAGAATAAAGAGACAGGAGGAAGCACAGTACTGTGATTATTTTAATACATGTTGAAGATCATTTACACTATACATGAGAAGCTATCCTAGTTGAAGCATAATGTACAACTTCCAAAAGAGCATCGTGATTACAATTCACATGTTAACTTTTCTTGCAGGATCAGCAGACGAGACATCTTCCCTAGTGCTAATATGTGTGTGTGTGTGTGTGTGTGTGTGAGAGAGAGAGAGAGAGAGAGAGAGAGAGAGAGAGCTCATTGACTCTCTGAAATTCTATGACACTTAACTGAGAATAGACAAGTCAGCATACAGATCATTAGCAAGTAACAAACCCACAAAAAACTTTTACTTCATAAAGGACTTTAAACAACATGCCACGCAAGTTGTTGCATACTCATCTACTGAAAGTTATTCTAACTATAAAGAAGGAAGCAGCAGAAACAAGCCATAGTCCTACCTTCCAGAACTTAATAGTTTTATCATTGGTAGATAGGAGAAATAGAGCACCATTGGCCATTTGGCACCATCTGATTTTATTGATTTTCTCCTCTATCTCCAAGCTCTTTAGATAGTCAAACTGACAAGATAAAACAAGACACAAACACATCAGGAATTCCAAAAGGCAAACAAAACTGAATATGAGACGGCAGAATGTACTAGCGACTGCCACCTCAGGCTCATGGCTCTGAAACTCTGTCTTGTAGCGAAACTCGGGATGTCTACTAAGAGTATGGTCGATTCTTTCCAGATCTCTTCTGGATCCACCAACCTAACATTGATGACATTAAGTAAACTGTGGTATAGGCCAGAGGTAAAATTAAGTGACAAACCACTAGAAAGAGATACTCACATCTTTTGTATCGGTCCTTTCAAAAAGAACCACCCGACCACCCCGGTCACCCGTGGCAAGATGATCACCGGTTTTATCAAACTCAATAGCTGATATGATATCAACTGCAAACATATTACAAAGTCCATGATGATCATCACATACATCAATGAGATTAATGTGTAATGATGAGCACAGGACAATACGGTAATCCTTCATCAATGCAGTCATGAATCATTCTTTTCTAGATACTATTCAAAGTACATATTTTCTGCACGACAGTATCATTTCTTTCAATGCATAGGGAGATACGCAAAAAACTAATGACACATAGGTAACTTAAAGAGTATGTATAGTTATCATTACAAAATGTAATAGAAAGAGAAAATCTTAAATCTCCAACCAAATAGCTCTGCCTCACGCCTCAGCTACTCCACTCTCATTCCCCCCATTTCACCTGCTATATACTAATATCCAGCCACACCACATCAAAAACAGGTAGAGATACAGAACTGTACTACCTTCTAATGCACTGAGGAAGCCAACTTAAGCAATCTAAGTACATGGTGCTAGATTAGAAGACACGGAAACTAGGCGGAATCTTTAGAGTTGAGAAGAAGCGATCCAGACTGCAAAAGAAATGCATGCAACTCACTGACTTCCCCAGTTTATCTAACATTCCCATCTGAATCAAACTAGAACAATGAACTAAATCAGACATGGTTGAAGCACAGCATGCGCAGTCCTGAATAGATTACACCTCAGAAACCCACTAATACCCATACACATGGCACGAATCGAATACGACGGTCCTCGAAACTCGACAAAACAGATCGAAATCGCTCGAAACAAGCAGCGACCACACTGCAAGACACACCGCACAGATCGGATCCAAGTACCCAAACCCTATGCCCCGCGCCCTCCTATCCAGACGGCCAGACGCCACATTCACCTCCGATTTCATTTTCCTCTCTTCCTTTCTGTCCATACCTTCTTGGATTTCCTCGCCAGCGGTGCGCTCGCCGAAGACCTGCGAGAATTTCCACTCGAGGGGCTGCGGTGGGCCCGCGGCGACCTCATCGCCACCGTTCATCTCTCTCCTCCTCCCCTTCCCCTTCCCACCACGACCACGACGGGGCCTGGGATCGCCGAAACCGGAAGGTCAACAGAAGAAACGACGCCCCCGTGGACCGAATCGACGCCGGAAATCACTTCCGCATGGGAGATCCACTACGAGCCACCATACCCAACAAAGCTCCCGCTCCGCCCAATCACTCGCGAGGAACCAACCCACCCACAAGCAGGCGCAGCGCTCGCACGGACAGAGGAGGGAGGGAGGCGAGGGGCAGAACTTCAGAGGAGTGATTGCGAAGCTTCCGATTCGACCATTGGAGAGGACGCGACGACCCAATCAATCAATCGACCAATCAATCGCTCGACACCCACCCGGGGAAATGGAACCTCTCGGAAAGCAGGAGGGAGGAGTTGGACTCGACTGGGTTTGTGTGCTCTTGTGTGGATTTTGGCTTTTCACTTCTTTTAGCTTTTTCGCCTCCTTTCTTTTGTCCGTCCGTCGCCAGGAGGGAGGAGGGAAGATCGAGAGACGATGCGAAATGGACTGATAGAGAGACAGACAGACAGCCAGCCAGAGAGAGAACCGTTCTTATGGCGAAGGAGGAATGGAGAGGAGAAGAAGCTAAGAGCCCCAAGACACGACCATGGGTTGGGGCGGGGCAGAGCGACTTTCTGTCTAATTTTTCTTTCCCTTTTTTTCCTGCCTTTTCTTCTTCCTTTGTCCGGTAGTTCCGCCTTCTCGACTCCCGACTCCCGATCAATCATGCGGTAGCACAGGAAAATGATACATACACTCGAATATGTAATTTGATCCTTTAATTTTTAATTTATTCAATATGATCCATCAACTTTAATCCGATGTGTAATGTGATTTCTGAATTTTTTAATTTTTTTCGACATAATCTCCAAATTTTTTGTACATATTCAATGTGGTTCTTGAATTTTATGAAAATATTCAATATGATCCGTGGTCTTCATATAATTCAAGGACTACATTATATATGTATCAAAACTTCATGAATTATGTTAAACAAATTAAAAGTTATAATACCACATTGCACATCGGGTTGAAGTTCAGAGACCACATTAAATAAATTAAAAGTCTAGGGATTAAATTGCATATTGAACCGAAATATAATTTAATGGTTGTTTGTGTCATTATCCTTGATAACATCATCGTTCTTAGCTCCAATTCTATTTTGTTTTTTAATTCTTTCATAATGTTCTTTGGATTAATATATTTACCTCCCCGCATGTTATTACGTTTTCTTATGAATCATTAGTTTCTGTGTCTCGATGTATCGTGGCTATAACTATTTCGACAAGATACAATTTTCATTTTTTTTATGTTATTAAGACCGTGTGGAATAAATTTGATTTGCATATTTATGGATGATTCATATGTTATGTATTTGATGTCGTGGAGGGCAGCCATGGATAATCTAATTTCTTTCTTCCATGCTTTATGGTGCAAATGGCAATGCCCGTGAAAAAATCTCGATCCTAGAAGGGCTTCCGCCTTCACCAACTTGGTGGAGGCGGCCACGCTATCATCGCTGCACCGACAATATCGCAGTGTGAGGAAAAGAACCGATACTAAATGACGGATACCCGCCTGCCGCCTGAACTCGGCCGAATCCATCAGAGACAGTACTGAGTTCGTCAGAGAAGCGTATTTCGATCCTAGGCTCGACGTGACCACAATCGATTGGCGGGGGGAAGGAATGACGCGGGTGCCCCTCGAGCCTTTTCACCTTCCGACGGAGGCACGTGGCCTTTGGCTTGGGGGCGTGGAGATCGATGACGTTAAATTGGAGGGGCCCGGGGAGGTGTGGTCAATGGTCATCTAATCGGACGGTCTTGAGGGGACGGGGAGATCTGCGACTCTCGCCTGGGGTTTTTGTCGCGCGTGGGATCGATGTCTAGGCGCGTGTCGGGGGTTACCCTAGAGAGAGGGGAAATTTAGGTAAGACAAGCCTGAAGTTAATTCTTTTTTTTTTCGATTCTATTCAAACTTTTTCCTTAATCCTTACTCTCGGACTTTTTACGCTATTTTTTTTAAGCCATCCCCATCCCAAACCCTTAAGAAGAAGATGATGATTCAAATTTCCCATGTCCTCATTCCTATATGGAAACGATAGCCATTGAAATAAATTCCAATAATTAGTCTGAAGTTTATTGAATGTATTGAAGATTCGTTATCTAATAAATCACGGTCTTGTGAAAGCCAATAGTTACCAAATTCAATTCCTTGAAGCCCATTTGCGATTGTGTTTGGCCCACTTAAAAAGGATTAGCTGCTTTGATTAAGATTCAAAACCAATAAGATCAGGTTAATCAAGTCAATGAAGTTAGCATGTTTTTTCTTTTTAAATGTTGCAATCAAGTGGGATATCGAGAAGCAAGATTCACATCTTGAGAACGCATCTCAAGACGGAGTAGTCCGAGATAAAAGTAATTCCTTCTTAATTTGACCCCTAGAACACGATGGAATCAAACATGGGACTCCAAATTCTAAAGGCATAAAGTTACAAACTCCACAATTCAATTACTCTCTTGGGATTTCGACTTCAGCAATTGCTATTTTAGAATATATACTAAAGTTCAAGCGACGTCCCTTTAAATTTGAAATATTTACGTGACTAGAAAACTAACATATCTTGTATTACGATCATCAATCTAAGATTATTAACGTAGAAGTATTGGCGGCACGAGCGAGAGGTTGATAATTCCAGTTTTTTCTTTTCAATGAACGGAGTTTCACTTCGATACATAAGTGCGAATAGTGGGCCTAAAGCTAACCACTTCCTTCTCGAGTCCAACAAATTCCATCACAATCATAATGCCTTTTTTCCAACCATGGACAGGTTGGGAAATCAAGATTTCTTTTGGTATTAGCACTAGAAGTCTAGGGACCCGACACGGGCTGGCAATCAAAAGGCCCGTCCATGATCCGCAGGATGGGCCGTGAAGCCCTTAGCCCATAAAGCCCAGTTGAATTTGAAGCTTAACAATATGTGTATCGGCCCAAATACAGATATGGGCTCTCCTGGAATTGATTATCGAAGATGGATCCGGTTTTGGTTTTGGACCAAATGCCACGTTTGTTGTGTTTTTAGTCCATACAGAGGAGTACTCCTGCGATCGCAGGTTCGGCTTTGCATTACCCGGCGGGTGCGTTTACGCAATTGCAAAATTATGCAAAATCAGAATGTCCAAAAGGCCCGGTCTAACCCAAACTCCTACTCTTGTAATGCCTACAATAAAGACATTTGTATAACATTTGTATATAAACTTCCACTTTTGTCGATAAACGAGTGATTGCATTAAAATTGTTGATAAAAAATAAATTCTACAAATTTGCTCAACGACAAAGAAAATAAGTAGGTTTCTCGAAAATTTCTCTTATCAACTAACCTAATTTCTATGGGGGTATAACCTGAAAAGAAAAAAGAAAATACAGTGCCTTTGATATACATGTAATGCCTACAATAAAGACATGTGGAATTATTAATTATGACAATTAGCTCCTTCGTAAAAATATAAAAACTAAAGAGGAAGGTAATTAAGTATATTCAGGGCCAGCACTCTAACTTGCAATTGAATAATCGAGGGAAAATTTGTCTTCGTCAGTGGAATCAGTCATGCAGGGAGTGGAATAGTGCCGCTCTTTATATATATATAATATATCCAGGTCAAAAGTGGGCTTAAATCACCCTTATAATGACATTTGAAACTACCTCTCATCCCATAAAAGTTTAAAAGGTTAGGACAAGGATGTAAAATCAAACTATTTTCATAACTTCCACTCCCATTAAAACCCTCTAAAAATCTATTTATCTATTTCTATTGTCGTTCATCTTTTAGTCATTGTCCGTACCATGTGCTATCAAATTATTAATCCAAATTTTGTTCGATTGCGCTTATTTCATCGATAGGCGGTGCTTAACAAAATACATAACATTCATTAAAATATATATATATATATATATATATATATATATATATATATTCTCACCTAAAAAGGGTTCTCATGTATAAATTAACGTGATGGGTTTAGGCCTCGAATCTATAGCGGATATGACGTGCTATGGAAATTAGGGAGCGCGCCACTGATGCATTCTCGAATTATTTCATTTGTTTTTTGGTGACAAGGAATCGCATACTGTTGGCACTTTCTTCCAGCCTACCTTGAGCTGCGCCCAGTTTAGGTTCAATGCTGGAATCACATTCCTCAAGCAACACGATTCCAATTCCGGATATATCCACGTTTGGAAAAAAGTCACAGTACGATTTGGATTCCGATTTACGGATTTTTTTTCTTCTATTGGGTCCATGCTCACTTATTTTGATTCCTCATGAAATAAGATATTTTAAGGAAAGAACGTGGAATAAGATTATTAGATTACAGTCGGGGCTAAGATTCCATTCCATATACTTCGCAACTAGAAAACAACCAAAAATTCAATTCTATGAACGGCCGCCACCACCATCATTCTCTGGCCTCTATTGTTAATCGATTGTTGTACTTGGCCGGGATTCCCCCGTTGGTCGACGAAGATTGGCTCCACCGTCGGACTCCATTGCCGCCAGTCACGGAACTTCGCCGCCCACCGTGGCCGACGAGTTGTAGCCGGACAACAATTGAGACTAGAAGGACGAGATTATTCGGTCATAAAAAAATCGTCGTCACAGAATTAAACGAGACCAGAAGGGCACGTGTTTGCATCCAGTCTTTTTTTTTTTTTTTAAGAATGTTAAAGAAAGGAGATAAAAGAGAATATTCCCTCGATTTGCGTCCCGCGTGGACATGATCCGTGGCGAGTTGCGAGTACATTCTGGGACGGGAAAACGAAGCGTCGGCTGACGTGGCACCGGAGGTCGAAGGAGAGCCACTCCTCGAGAATCGAACGTTCGTGGAATCGAACCTGTACACAATGCCAAGCATCGCCACCTCGATGGGGATGTCACGAGAACAGTAGCCACGAAGAAAGAATAATGTAATTCATGCACCACGAGCCACGAGCAAAAGGGACGAATCTTCCCTGAACGACGACGTGCATTTGAAAGCGAGTGGCGGAACAATTCGGGCGTACCTACTCGTTCCTACAATTGCGCGTGAATCTTTCCCTGCCGTAAATTAGAGATAACAGCACAAATGGTCCTGAACTCTGATAAGCTTTCAACCGTGTAATATCGTTCATAAACTTTTGATTCGTACAACGTGGGCCCCTAACTTTAGCTCAATGTAAAATACAAACGTTTGATTTATTTAATGTGATTATTTAATTATCGATAAATATTAAATATAATATTTAGATTATATGAACATGTTTACAGATTCAGGGATCAGCGTAAGATTACTATGGTGTGGTTATGATGGATTTTGGAAACCCGAGCAAAAGTGAGCATGCTTTTATCTCTAGTAAAAGAATATTAAAAATGTCATAACTTTCCTATAATATTCACTTTAATGTCGAAACGATCACTTAAATACTTGATTTGGGATGCTAAAAATTTAATGTTGTAATATTTAAACATTTTTTTCAAACCTATGTGACTTGCCAGAGATCTGACTTGACAAAATTCAACAATAGAGCCCTTAAATGACATCGTCACACATGAAAAGCCTCAAAATTTCCCATATTCTTCAAATCTTAGCAGAATATTTGTTGATCTCTCCCAAAATCACCACTCCTTGAAACCCTAATTCAAATTGACGATTTGAGGGCAAAATTAAGATCTGAATCACACAATGGAGAGGAAAATAAGCAGAAGCGGCTCAAGTTTGTGCCAACGAAGCCAAGACAAAGGTGAGAATAAGTAAACCCAAAGTTTTTTCCCACCAACTAGTCAACCACCCAGGCCTAATTTTTCTCTGCCCCGATTGAGTAAGTGAGAGAGAGAGAAACGACGCGTGAGCGAGCAAAGGGAGCGCGAACAACGGACGAAAGAGAAAACCCAAGCCAACACGCAGAGAGAAAGATGGATTTGTCTAGTTGAGAGAGTTTTTCAGGTAATGACATCCTTTAGTTGTGAAATGGCCAGCTCATCTTCCTTATTCAACTTGCTTTTTAATTAAAAAAAGAATAGTCACGTTTCATTTGTTTTTTTTAAAAGAGTCATCCAGTACTATTTCCTGAATTTTGTCGTCAAAAACACTTAAATGGTTAATTTTTTTCTTCAATTTAGTAACGAAGGGTGCGATAATAGCCATTATATTCCTAGGCACTATTTTTGGCCGAAGATAAAATTTTCTATTTCTATTTATTGGATTGGTTTTTGAGGAAAATACATATTTGAAATTGACACAAAATTTCTATTCCCAAAACTGAAATTCATTTGATAATGACATGAAATTTCTTTCTCCAAGTAGGCGGCGACGACAACGAGAGGCGGTTGGCAGGTGGCTAGCCAGCTACCAACGAAAGTTGAGTAATAAAAAGAGTTTTTATTTCTCATTTGTGTTTCGAGAATAAAAAGTAGAAATTTTTTACTTCTCATTTCTGTTCCAAGCCTAATTCTTGCTAAAAAATTGTCCAAGAAATAGAAAAATGAAAGTACATTACTAAACGAATTTATATTCCAAACCTAATCCCAAAAACCAAAAAAACCAAAAAATAGAAAAATAAAATGCTTATCATTCGCATTCTAAGTGATGCGATAAAAAGTTATAATACCTATAATGTCGTTTTTCCTCTTCACTCCTTTTTAGGTCTTAAATCTACCTTCATTTGAATGAGCCACCAATTCTACATCAGTCCATCATGGACAAATGAGTCACATTACTAGTTATACTCCGATGCCTATAGGCCGATTTTAAATATTGACCCTCTAGCAAATATGTAAATATTTTTTCAAGAGAGTAAATATCTTGCTTTCAACATCACGATGGAAATCATTGGGACTTGGCCAGTGTCACCTTTTTCATATGGAAAGGGAAAGGTGGAGGAAAAATGTGACGATGAATCTTTCAAGATACGATGATTTACCTTTTCCAAATAGCTGTCCATCCATTCACAATAATATAATCTCCGATTTTCGCTAGCCATTATGAATGTCTTTGGAGCAAGGTCGAAGAAAAATAAGCGTAAAGTCTCTTGCTAAAAGGGAACCCATTTCGCGTCAAAGCACTAATAAGATCTTCGCCTTTAGGATTGCACTAATGGCAACATGACAAGGACGACGGACGATGATGCCACTAAATTCACGCCCAATCTGTGTCGTCTTTTAATCAGGCCGATCGAAAAGATGGCAATGATTAGGGTTTCGAGCATTGAATAATTGGTCAATTAGACCATTCATCAAGATATAATGTCCGAAGGGGATCCAACGCCACCCAACATCGAGAACTTTCGAGTTATAAGTGATCGTGGACTCTAATAGTATCCACAAACTCTACGTGCTATGAACTTTAAGGGGTGTCGGCCACATTAGCATAGAATAATCTGGACCTAAGTTGGGTGTCCGCGTCTCTAACTTGGAGAGAATTACCCCAAAAGCGTCAAACTTATTACAATTGTACTAATTCAATTCTATTTTTTTTAATCAATTTCAGTTCTAAATCTCTATCAATTGTGTTAATTCAGTTTATTAGGATAGACTGAATTGATTTAGACTTATATTCGGGTGCCTGTGTTTCTAACATGAGATATAGTTGGTATCTACATAAACATCCATATCATTGTCGGCCGGCCAAATTTGACCAGATGGACCGAATTGACATAATTACAAGAGATTGAGGATTGAAATGGTTTAAAAAAAGTTCATGATTGAATTAACATGATTATAATATATTTATGACTTTTTTGGTAATTATTTCACCTAACTCGTAACAATTCTTATTAAGTAATTAGGATTGAAAAATATAAGAAAAATTTGTTCCAAAAAGTCTTAAAACTTATTGTAAGATGATCAATTCAATCATAATTTAATTGTCTTAGTCGAATTTGGTTGGAAATTGCTTATGTAGACACCGGTTATGTTATATGGCATAGTCGGTATAACAAGAAAAGAGATGAAGACTTTCGAGCCAAATCAATCGTATCTTCATTTCGAGAGTCCGTTCAAGCTAGAACTACACGACAACTTCTAAACCAAACATTTCATTCCGTATGATTTGGTTTAATTCTAAATCAACCGTTCCCAATAATTGCGTGTTTATCTTTAGGTATATATAATTTGAAGAAAGTGCAGTCATATTTGGACCGTGGTTTCATCTTTTACCCACAAAAAAGAAGAAGCAATTACTTTAAGCTTGGATGAAGGAAAAATCATGCTATGTATGGTATTTAATCTGAAAAATAGATGTTATGTGGGCAAACGATCGCATAATACACACGCAAAATGAATAATAAAAGAAGCTGATTTTGAGTTTAGCCTTTTAGAAAAGTACCGGGTTCAAATTTTACGAAATTCCATTGATTGCAATGAGAATTAACAGAAGGATCTGTTAATTATTATGATTCCTAAGACATGACTAACTATTCTATTATTATATAATGTGCGATCGATACTTTGGATAATTTAATAATCTCCTATCAAGTAAGTTTAGCGAGCATTTTCAAATTTTATAACAATGTGAAACTGGAAAAAGTAGTTAAAAACTTCATCCAACACCAGCCCTTCAGGTTTTCGTCTGGACCTCAGAATGACCTAGATGGAAAACAATAAAAGGATATTACTGGATATAGGGTCAAAAAAAGAAGAAGCATACTGTATTGATTTGGGACATAGGTCGTGCGAGTATCGATACTTTTAAATAAAGAATACAATTATAGAGCTTGCAGTCCATGTATATCAAATAACCTTGTGCCAATAGCCAATGATCCATGTGAGGCCCTTAATTAAATAAATCTTCGATCAAAATCTTCATCTGACACCAACTCCCGCTTTGACGAAACGTTGCCAAATGCATCCTAATCAGCCGCAAGGCGCTATCTAGTCAGGTGCATGCATTTGTTTATTTATTCCGTTTATTTTAAAGGTGGGGAGGATGGAAATCATGGGGCGTTTGACCGATGCGTAATCGGAATTAGGTTGGTGGGACAACCATGGACGATAGAATCCGACGATGCCCCCAGCATGTCGGGAGCTCGAAGGATCCAGGAAGGGGCGGATTCGGGTTTAGCTCCATAAAATTGTTCTCTTCTTGCGTGTTCAAAATTGACCAAAACACCGAGTGACGTCACTGCTGATAAAAGCCGAAAATCTATATATAATACATGTCATGATGGATTAGATTAAGATCGACAACATTGGGAAAAAAAAACATTTAATCTATTGATATTTGCAATTCAGTTCCGAATAATCTTTCCTAGAAAACATTTTCATCATTAGAAAATTCCTGCGAGTTGAGGATATGTGCGATTCCCCTTTCAACTGCGTAGTTGGTGGGTGAATGGACGCACCTGCGGTGCTGTAGCAACCTAGGATGGTGCAAAGCTAAGCTAGGTCTGGCAAATGGTCATTTAAATAAACAAGCTCTTATTCAATACTCAATAGAACTCGTCACTATCGCGTTCGGCTTGTGGCCCTTTTTCCATATGAGAAAACTTTGTCGAGATCAATCTTAGGACATAACATTATTCAAGATTATTGTGGGTGTCGGTTATGATATATACGTCAATTATGACAATTAATCTATATTGACAATAGTGTTGAGATTCATCGACTATTTACGATTGCGGTGTCAATGATAGTGTGAAGACCAATTAAATAGCTATCATCTCGAAAAAGTCAATGTGGCATAACGAGATGCAATCTAGCTCGCGAGAGGAAGGGAATGGGTAAACAAAAACGACCGAAATTGACTATAAGAGAAGTTCAACTAACCTCTCGTTTTCACCCAAAGGACCATGATCGGAGTTTAATCTCAAGGGCTTGACTTCTCAACACTGCTGAGCTGTTAAATGATACTAGCGAGAGACAGCCTAATATATCTAATAAGTCGCCCCATATGTCAACCCAAGAGGCATCTTTCTCTTCGAGACTTCAAAAGGGCATTTTTGGAACACCAATAGACATAAAATGAAAGACAATAGAATTAAGTAATATATTTCACTTTGATGTGGAAGCCTAAAAGTCCATTTATTTTCTTAATAATATTATCTTTTATGATATTTAATCGATAGATTGGGAAAAAATTTCTTATGAATAGGTTCTTCGAATGATTAATAGATATGTATGCATTTGTTCATAGAAAATGGGATCAACCCTCATTCCGCATTGGTACTTATCGAATATAAAATAGATCCGCTTCTCGTTGTTTCTATGAACCGAATTATTCAAATTAACTAAAAAAACAATAGAACAAATATTAATCATTTCTCCAAGATGATTCTCTGAAAATGGGAGTTCCATAACATTTTTTTTTTTTTTTTTTCCAATGCAGTAAAGTTAGGTACCACATAACATCTACTTTTCATTGATAAAGGGGCATTTACATGGGCTTGCGTTGGTATCGTGTTGATATCCCGATTCGAATGCTTTCTTTTTAGGTTAAGCGGAACACCCGGGTGGGAACTTTATCCAGTGCTTAGAAAGCAAACCAACTAGGGACAGCTTTTAGGCTTCGAGATTTGCTTGGGAGGATAACTTTTTAGGAAACTTTTGGAAGAGCGAAACGGGGGAGTTGGAATCGCGTCGACCGGACCATGCCCGGAATATTCGATCGACTATAGTTAGTGGTGGGTGCCCTCGGAAAGGTGCGCCCCAACCAAAATCCCAAACTCTCTTCAATTCCGTTCCGTTCCGTCTCCTCTTCCGCCCCTCGATCCCCGAATATTCCCTCCCTTCCCAGCCAAAAAAAATAAAAATCCGAAAGTCGTCATTAATTAATTTTAGCGAAAATCCCGAACCACCCGCTCGATGTCGCTCCTCGACCACGCTTCGTGTCTCGGACCGTCGTGCCCCGAAGTCGTCCCCCCTCCAACCACCAACGCCTTGAATAAAAACACGGCGTTCGGTCGGGATCGCTGGGGTGGCGGCGGGTCGACCCGGGGAAGATCATAACCGCACGACTCTGGCACGTTCATGGGTGCTTTTTTTTTAATTTTGGATGTGGTTCAATTTCGGGGGGTTGGTCTAGCGTCGTCATCGTCCAGAATTCGAAACGGACGGAAAGAGAAAGAGATAGGGAGGACTCCCTTTTTACTGTTGCTTCGCCTTTTCCTTTTCTGTTTTTAAATTTTTACAGCGTGGGACACGAAGTGAGGGGGAGAAGCGCACGCACGTACGCATCCCCCACCCTTCCCTCCGCGTAATATTCCATGGAATCTTCTCATGTCCCGCGATGCCACTGCGACTCTTCAGCCCTCGCACCGCTCGGAATGCGGGCACCGCTATAAATGCCCCTGCTCTTCTCCTCGTCCCTCCTCGTGTCTCGACGCGCCCCAATTTTCTCTCGTGTTCACTAGAACGATTAGGAAATCACCTTCTCCTTCTCTGTATTTTCTGCGTGCATTGCTCTTGCGAGATGGCCGACATCATGGTGCTCTTCGACTTCGACAAGACCATCATCGACTGCGACAGCGACAACTGGGTCATTGACGACCTGGGCTTCACCGATAGGTTCAACGAACTCCTTCCCACCATGCCCTGGAACTCTCTCATGGTAAGTTCCTCTGTTTTCTGTGCTTGTGTTTTTTTCTTTTTTTTTGTCCCGTGGATATTCCTGAATTTTGAGTACTATACGACGCACAATGTCTTGTTTCGTTGGCAAAATCTCGTATAGCGTAATTCGGTCCTTATTCCTTTTTTTTTTTTTTTTCCTCTAGTGCTTGTTCTGATGTTCGGGCTCTGCTTCTTATGAAGCTTTTGAATTTAGAGGCCTAATCCTCTTGTTTGGCACAACCCCAAAAAAACAAAACTTTTGCAGGACAAGATGATGGGAGAGCTTCATGCAAAAGGAATAACAATTGAAGAGATTGCAGATGTTCTCAAAAGAGCTCCAATCCATCCCAGGATCGTCCCTGCCATCAAATCGATTCATGCTTTGGGGTAAACTATAACGAAATTAATTCGTCTCTCTGTTCTACTCACTGCTCTGTTTTCGAACAAAGAAATTGAGTTGGTTCGTTGGCAATTTCTCTCTCTCTGCTCAGATGTGACTTGAGGGTCGTCAGCGATGCCAATCTCTTCTTCATCGAGACAATCCTGAACCATCTGGGCATACGGGAGTGCTTCTCCGAGATCAACACGAACCCGGGCTATGTTGATGAAGAAGGGAGGCTCCGGATTTCGCCTTTCCACGACTTCAAGTCCTCTTCCCACGGATGCGGTCTCTGCCCTCCAAACATGTGCAAGGTAACGAAACTCATATTATATGCAGGCGAATTCACGATTTTCGTTTTCCAGCCTTGAATGACGCCTGCTTTCGAGAAGACAATGTTCTTGAAATTTCAACGCATGGTCATGAAAATTCGCATGAACTTTTAAAAAAGGAGGACGAAATCCCGGGACATCTTGACAGGGACCATTTAGAGCAGTCTTTTATACGAAACCCTGTCTCCCAAACAGGAATATAATAACCCGCACTTGCCATATGGTGCATTAGAAAACAGAAACATATCAGGAGTTGGACTGGTCAATGTGTCAATGGGATCTCCAAACTTGGAGGAACTCTGTACTCCTAACCACGCCATCCATGATTGCTTTCAGTGTTTTCTTTTTTGACCCCACTTTGAACGGAAAAACACAAAAGCACAATGACAAAAGGATCAAGATCTTTCAGGGTCAATCATGATCATCAACGTATAACACGTATGTTTGATTTTTTTTTTTTTACAGGGAATGGTGATTGAAAGAATACAGGCCTCTGTATCTGCCGAGGGCAAGAAGAAGAGGTTCATCTATCTCGGAGATGGGAAGGGCGACTACTGCCCGAGCCTGAAGCTCCTGGAGAGCGACTTCATGATGCCGAGGAAGAACTACCCTGTCTGGGACTTGATCTCCAGGAACCCCATGCTGTTGAAGGCAGAGATCCACGAGTGGACTGACGGTGAAGAGCTGGAACAAGTCCTGCTTCAGTTGATCAACACGATAATCAATGAAGAGGAGATCAAGTCTGGCCAGTTGATTTCATCGGACTGCAAGTTGCAGAACATTGCTTTGTCTGCCCATGAAGCCCTCCCCCCAGCTCTCCCTGTTTCTCAATAGGAAGCTCTGCGATGATGGCAAAATAAGAAAATAAATTTATGGGATTTAACTAGTTTTTTACTTAGGTTTTGTACAGCTGCACTTTTTTTGGGGCAGCTCCTTTGGGATTGTGATTCAGCCAAAAGGGAAAATCGAGAAACATCCAGGGAAACCTCTGTAGAGCTTTGGATGTTTTATGATTTGGTCATTGGTCAAGAGCTGGTCAAGACGAATACTAATATACCAGCTTGCTTCTGGTTCTGCTGGTGATGTGAAGAATTTGGAAATTTCTAATCGATGTCCTAATTTTAGTGCATTGAGAGCAACCTCTTGTTGGCTAAGTCAAAGGCTGAAGCATCTTGACAGGGAGTCTCACACAAGAAGAATTCATGTGAAAACAAGTGCCAGACTTTAAATTCCAGTATCGAATTCACCAATATGAATGAATATACTTCTACAGAGGAATTCCGACAAAATAAGCTATGGCTATGATCAAGATCTCTGTTGATCTAATTGAAACAAGAATGGAAGGCAAGATCAACAGTGAACTAAACCGGGAAATAATACAGTACGACACACGAGACAAAATGGAAGATATTGAAGATATTCTTTTCTTCAATGGCACAAAAATAGAACAGTATAGTCTCAAGTGTGAATACTGGCCTATTTTGGGCTCCTGGGATGAGCTAAGAACGAATCTTATTTTTTGTACGACGAAAAGGGAAATTCCAATGGAACAAAAGAAGAAGATCTGCAATCTGGGAAAGTTGCAAGTGATCTATGAGAACAAAGGGAAACAAGAAGATGGCCAACCTTACAGCGGGACCAAAAGGTTTTCTAAAAGACCGAAATATACATGATACATCCGGAGTCGACTTCCTTTAGAGGTTGTCGCTTTAAGGAAATCACTTTTTATAAGCTGACAAGCATAGTGGCCCGTTCTGCCACATCCTCCTGGAAGTTGGTGGTCCGCGTTTACACTGCGTTCCTAAGCGACCGTGTTCAATGATTGCCGTGGCTCTGTTCCTGCGTTTTCGCCAGTTCAACATGCAATGGCAGCAAAGTCCAAACGTCCAGATCTTACGAACTCAACATGCCGTCTTCGTCAACAAGAGTCTTTGGCAATCACCAACCGTTTCCGGCAATGATGGGGTGGTGGCTGTTGCCCCACCAGGTGAAGGCTAGCAAACCCTTTGTTCCGTGATTTTTTCCGTCTTCTATTATTCTTAGCTTTTTTACAAAAAAAAAATTTAGCCTCTTTTATATTTTAATTTAATTTGTCAACATTTTCGACGGACTAAATGTTATGAAGTAACCGTAATGGCTTGATTGCACCAATTTGATAAGTTTTAGATTATGATAGCATTTTTTCTTTGAAATTTCAGTTCTCCACTTTACATTCATAGTACTCTTATTCCTCGAGCAAAATAAGAGTGCAGCACATCCCACCTCCCTCTATATTTGCCCATCTCGTCCGAGGATTTGCTCTACCCACCGCATTTCCAAAACCAGGTTTCGCCAATACAAAGCACCTGTACAATGCGAGAGAGCAGATGCGTAATACCGAACGTATGTAATGTAATGCTGGCAGTGCTTGGGTGGTGCTGGTCCTAATCAGTTTGGTCAGCTGCTCGACATTCATGTCTTTCCAAAACGTTCCGCAAAAGATGCCGATCTTCTTTGGCTCATAGGCACAGTGGCCACTTCCGAGTCATTCCTAGGAAAGGAATTGCTCACGATGCCATCGTCCATTCGTGCGTTTGGTGGAAAATTCCCACCTAAAGAGCGGTGAGTGATCCCTACGTCCTCGTTTCTTTCTCAGGAATGGAAAGGGGGCAATGCCATAAATTCGTAGTCTTTTCCTTTTTCGGCGCAGGCTGGAGTTTGTGGCGGTTCCAATCGCTCCCTCCTAACCTTGACACAACCCCGTCTTCGATGCCATTTGCGACACGAGAGTTTGGCTGGAGATTAGACGCCTCATGTTGGCCTGATTTGTCCCGGTGTCCGGTGCTCATGACCAACATGGTTAGGTCTTCACGGAAGAGGTAGGGCGAAGGCAAGCGTTGTGGTATAAGCGGTCTTTGTGACTAGACCTGTTAAATGGGTAAGTCGGGTCGGGTCATTTATTAATCCATTAATTAATCCATTAATTTTATGACCCATTTAAGTATAGTTTAAAATTTTTAACCCATACCCGACCCGACCCATATTGTTAAAACACTTACATATCTAATTAAACTTAGAAAAAATTATTCTCATAATATTTTTTAAATATTTTAAACTTATTCAGGTTTATTTTTTTAAAAAAATCGAATTATTAATAATTTTTATTTTAAATATTTTAAATTATTTTTATTTTTTCAAAATCACACATACATATGGGACAACAAGACTCACTTGGGTTTTTTATGACCAATCAAGCCACCATTCGACGATGGTGGCGACCACGTGTGACAGCGCCGCCGTGCGAGCTAGAGGACGAGTTGCTGTACAAGCAGTGGGAGCGAGATAACGCACTATCGTGTGATGAGAAATGTTTTTTCGTTTTAAACTTTGATCCATTAACGACCCATATATTTTAGTCTTTTTAATTTTAAATCCATTATAGGTACATCTGTCAAAATGGGAGCATAACCAATTTATGACCCATTTAAATTTAAATGGATCATAAATGGGTCAGGCTTTCTTTAAATGGGTCATAAATGGGTTTTGCATCCATTTTGACATGTGTATTTGTGACACTAGGCTAATTATGCAACCTTTGGATGCATTTGTTTTGTAGAAATCGTACTATTTTTGAAAAATGTTTTATAGGAAATCATTTTCATGGAAAATTATTAGTTTTCTTGTGTTTGACGATATGTGATTGAAAATGTTTTCAGGCGTTTGGATTGTATTTGGAAAATGATTGAATAGCATTTAGACTAACAATTTACACTAGTTAAAAAAAATGAGAGATTTTGGAGAGTAAAAGAAAATGGCAAAGATGACATAATAAAAAGGGAATGACATAAAGACCTGATAAAGAAGGAAAGTGTTTTCCCTTTCCATACACATGAATTCATTTTTCTAAAACAACACATGATATTTATGTTGACTGGAAAGTATTTTTCATTGACCAAATCGTTTTTGGAAAAATAAACAGCGGAAAGTTTGAAAAACACTTTTTAGGAAACTACTTTCATTAAAACAAACGTACCCAAAGTGTCAATTCTAATTGAGATATTTGGATGCAAATGATACATGAATGGAAGCAGGCCTTAGTTAATATATGTCCAAATTAGCCGATAACTCATTGGCCCACGAGCACATCGACGAAGATTTATTGGCTTATAAGAAAAAGCATCTGCTAGAGAGTTGGCTAATAAGGCTTCGATTCCCTCTCCATCTCTCTCATCCTTCGTAGCTCACAATGCATTTAATTGCTGTTGTTTCCAAGAACCTCAAGAAATGGCTGATATCGTGGTGGTGTTCGACTTCGACAAGACGATCATGGACTGGGAGTGCGACGATTGGATCGTCCATGAGTTCGGATTGATTGATCTGGTCAATGAGCTTCTTCCTACAACGCCCTGGAATTCTCTCATGGTGAGTTCTCGCAATTTTTCTTCTTTTTTGAGTCACTTTTTCGCAAGTTGAGTTCATCCGAATCTGCTATTGCTGAATTTTTTTCATTTTCACCTTGTCTCTCCGTGGATTTTCCTCGTCTTGAGCACTGTAAGACACCCCACTTTGGCGAACAATTTCCTTGCAGGACAAGATGATGGGAGAACTTCATTCAAGAGGAAAAACAATCACAGAGATTGCGGATGTACTGAAAAGAGCCACAATGCATCCCAGGATCGTTCCCGCCATCAAATCAGTTCATGCTTTGGGGTAAATTGAAACGAAGCAATCTTTCTATCTGCTTGGCGCTCTGTTTTGGATCAAAGAAACCGAGCGGGGTTTATCTTTTTTGGGGATTGAATTTTGCAGGTGTGAGTTGCGGATTTTGAGCGATGCTAATGTCTTCTACATCGAGACGATCCTGAAACATCTGGGCATACGGGAGTGCTTCTCCAAGATCACCACGAACCCAAGCTTTGTCGACGAAGAAGGGAGGCTCAGGATTTTGCCTTTTCATGACTTCAGGTCCTCTCGTCATGGATGCGATCTCTGCCCTCCAAACATGTGCAAGGTAACGAAACATAAACATTCGGTTCTCTCATTTTCCATACTTAATTGCTGCCTGCTTTTGAGAAGAGATGGTTCTTGAGATTTCGACGCATGCTGCTGATGAAATTGCACACGAGCTTTAAAAGAATAGGACGAAATCTGTTCCTTTTGACAGGGACCTTTTAGGACGGTAGTTTATCAGGTACCGTGAAATCTCAATGACCCCACACTTCAGTCCTCGTCCATCATCTTCGTATCTATGAAAAAGCATAAAAGAAACAGCGACAAGAAAGGATGGAATCTTTTGGGGTCGTCGATCGCGAGATTACCATATAAATATGAAGGTTCCCATGACGTTTTACAGGGAGCGGTGATCGAAAGAATACAAGCCTCTGTATCTGCAGAGGGCAAGAAGAGGAGGTTCATCTACGTGGGAGATGGGGTCGGCGACTACTGCCCGAGCCTGAAGCTCTTGGCGGGCGACTTCATGATGCCGAGGAAGAACTACCCCGTCTGGGACTTGATCTGCAGGAACCCCACGCTGCTGAAGGCGGAGATTCACGAGTGGACGGACGGCGAAGAGATGGAGCGAGTCCTGCTTCGATTGATCAACGCGATCATCGCTGAAGAGGAGGAGGAGATCGAATCTGGCCGGTTGGTTTCATCGGACTGTAGGTTGCAGAACGTTGCGGACACCATCGCCGTGTCTGCCCATGAAGCTAGCTCTCCTTACAGGGAGAGAGAGAATCGATTGACAGCTAAAAAATGATGCTTGGCTAATGAAATTGCGATCAACTAAAGAGTAGGCTCATAAGACTACCACTCTCTCTCCCTCCCTCTCCATAGCTTTCGTGCACGATTGCTGTCGTTTCGAAACCTTAACAAATCGCTGATATGGTGGTGTTGTTCGACTTCAAGAAGACTATCGTTGACCGGGAGAGCGACGAGTACATCGTCCATGAGTTCGGATTGACCGGTTTGTTCAATGAAATTCTTCCTACCATGTCCTGGAACTCGGAGTAATTTTTTGTAAGATCAAGAGCGATGACGAGAGCATTACTCGAGAAGAAGATCAATTGAGGAAATTCATGTCAAGTTCCTATATCTCTTAAAATAATCTCCTATATCTCTTAAAATAATTGGTCAATGCAACTCTCTTCTTATTTACCAATTCTATTTGTCTTTCTTACTAACGCCTTCAATCTATCAACTTTCATATGAGTTCACCAATCCTTAATAAAGTGTCCACCAACTTTTTTTCCGGATTAAATTACCAGCTATTGATTTACCAGTATTTATTCAAGTTACTAGCCAGTGTTATTTGGAATTTAATAATTTCTCAACTTTTTTTATCTTTTACCAACTTTTATTTATCTTTCCTTATGATTGCCTTAAATTTATCAATTCTTGTAAGAATTTTTTTGGTCCGTAACTCTTATATGAATTTACCAACCTACATCACATGATTACTTCTCCCATTAGGTTATCAACTTTCATTCAATTTGTTACCAGCATTTTTTAAAAAAATTTAATAGCTTTTCGATTGACTTACTAACTTTTATATACCTTATTTACCACCCGTTAAATTTACTGACTCTTTTTAAAAACTATCGACTTTAACTAGCATGATTACTAACTTTTCTTCAATTGAGTTACTAGATAGTTACTGATTTTTGTTTAGTTTTTTTAGTTATCTACTTCTCTTGTTTCTAATAAAAATATTCTCTTATCGGATTAGCTTTCTTATTGATACCATGAAATTTGCCATCTTTTTTTTTTTAAAGTGATTTATCAATTTTCTCCAAGTAAGTCACCAACTAATTTTGGGTTTATCAATTCCCATTTGAGATACTTACTAGCTCTTATTTGAATTAGTTACTGATATTTATTTGATTTTTTAAATGACCGACTTCTCTTATTTTTTAACCTTTATTAACAATGCTTCAAATCCACCAACTGTTATATGAAACTACCCATTTTTAATTGAGCAACTTACTAACTCTCCTTCGAATGGGTTACTGACTAATTTTGGGTTTATATCCTTATATTTGAATTGCTTACCAGCATTTGTTTGTATTTTTTTTTTTAAATTACCAACTTTTCTATCGAGTTACCAAATTTTATTTGTCTTGCTTACCCATTCCTTAAATTTGCCATATCTTTCAAGACATTATAAAGCCTAACTAGAGTGATAACCAAGTTTTTGCTGATTAGAGTTACCAACTAGTTCAGCATCACCAACTCTTATTAGAGTAAGTCACCGAACATTCAGTTGGTCTTTCTAGATTTACCAAGTTCTCATATCTCTAATAGAAAAAAAACATACTATCTTTTCTACAGAATTTATCCACCTTCCGCAACGCTTTAAATTTACCGACTATTACATGAATGTACGGGCCTTTATTCGAGCAGTTTACTCCCTATTCCCATCACGATGGACTAGATGGCTAACGAGGCCTTATCGTAGTGCAAACAACCAACCGAACCCCTCGGGCTTCGAATGGCCCAAAGGAAAGCGAATGCAGCCACGGGCCCCCGTCCCTATTCCCCCGTTTCGAGCGAATCCGGGATTCTGCTCGAGATAGGGACAAACGCGAAGAAGCTCATGCAGAAAGAAGCAGAGAGACAAGCAACCCCATTTCCCCCTCCCAACATGTTGCGACTCCGGTCGTTCCATGATTGCGTACGAAGCCAGAACACTGGCGACCCCACCGTACGAACCGGGGGAACCAACCCCTCCAATTATTACTCGCTGAGGCCTCGCTAGCCTCTTTCCATTCTCGTGTAACGTCTGCTCGTGCATCATCGGGAGACTTGGTCGTACGTTGGGTTTCGAGAGCATCCCGTGTTGGTCTCGATTAAAATTTAACATGGTCGGTCCCCATTGTTATCCCGGGGAAAGCTAAGGATACACGACAAGATCCCCTCGAGATGATGTCGCTCCATCGCTGTCTTGCCAGAGCGGCCCTCGCCGTGAGGAAGATCCATAGACCGCCGTGCGAGAGAGATGGTCGTCCAAAGAGCTCTCCATGTGAGCAAAGGCGATATGATGCGTGCCGGTTCTGCACTGTTATCAACGGATAACTATGATTAAGCAGCTAACGCCCCTAGGAAATAATCCACTTCATTCTGTTCTCGGCGAAAAGAGATCTGTGCAGCCAGCTTTGCAAAGCCGTTTTGCTGAGCCCCGTACCATTCGCCTCCTCTTATACGTCCTCCCAAGACAAACGAAGGTCCCGGCAGCATTCAATATCCAGGCTTCGTATGGCAAAAATACCAGCAAGATCGCAGCATCTATTGTTCGGATACCTTGAGCAACTTTTTGAGCTTTTTTACCTCCCCGAGAGTGCAAATTTTATTAACCCGGAAGCTAATGATCAAATCATGGACCACCTAACCAGCGTCCATGTGCAGTTGCCCCATTTGAGGGGGAAAAGAAGAGAAGAGGGGACAGCAACAGCATCCATGCGCTGGTTGACTGCGTAAAAGGTGGGATTGACATGTTCAATTGTAGGTGAGGCTAACGATCGACTAGGTTGTTTCTATCATGTCAAAGGATTAAAAGAAAAAATGAATGATTAAGGTTAATATCATTGCGAAAGCAGATTAAAAATTGTAGCATCGCCATTGCACGGGTAAAATAAGCAGATGGGCCTGTGTTTGGGCTCGTCTGAATCGCCTCGCACATTCGCACGATCATTCAATCTTGATAAGTTTTCTTTAGGGTTTTCCCGCCGGCGTTGATGAATATGAGGATGTTTCGAGGACTAGTTTAGGCTGAGGAGCTATCAGGAGGAGAAGTTACGTGATGAAGTCAGGACAAGGATGTACGCGCAGTCCCCAAACATCTCGAGCCCTCACGCACGATCCCCATCTCATTTTTCAGGACCATACGAAAATTTTCGCTAGCAGAAGATGGTCCCGAAACACCCCCAATCGGATCGGGAGCATGTGCTTCTCTGTCTCTCTCTCTCGCCCTCGCGCTCTCCACCTCTCTCCCCCTCGCTTTTCCCGACAGATGATGTCGAGGCTACTACGAGTAGACCATGCCCCATGGCCACACCACCGGCAAACCCTCATTGTTGGTGGCTAACTCACGAGGTCGAGGGGTCCCATGTTCATTTCCCAATGCGATCCGTTTTAGGGTCTGTCCCCTTCAAATCTCGCGCTGAAAGACAAGGGCCCCGTTTGGGGGCCGCCCCCAAAGCCCCTTGGGAAAATTTTTTTGTGTTTGGTTCAAAGATTTAGCCCAAGACGCCAAATTGGCCAAATGCTGAATGCATTCAAGCATTTCGAACATTGAAAGATTCAAGGCAAGTCAAATCTCATTTGACTTTTTTTTTTTTTTTTTTTTTTAGAAATCACGTGGAGCCGGCCACCGCTGCTGGGCGCGACCCTCGGCGACCACCGTCGGGCGACCTCCCCGGGTCGCGCGACCCGGGTGTCGGGTCGCGCGAGGTCGCGCGACCTCGGCGTGCGCCCCGGGGTCACGCGACTCGGGCGTCGCGGCGCACGACCTCGGCGGCCCCCCTGGGTCGTGCGACCTAGGGCGGCGGCGTGTGCCGCCCCGGGGTCACGCGACCCGGGAGGCCGCTCGGCGGCCGGACCGCCACGCCCGAGGTTGTCCGACCTCGGCGAGCTCCCCATGACCGATCCGCCGCCGCAATTGGCCGACGGTGGCGGCGGTGGCGGCAGTGGGCGACGATGGCCTGGCGGTGGAGCTCCACCGATTTAAAAAAAAAAAAAAAACTTTCCAAATGTGGTATTACCCAACAAGCATTTTTAAGCCAAGGCTATTTTCCAATGCAAGTTTGCCAAAACACGATAAAGATTTCGGAAAATCTCATTAGGCCAAAGGTATTTGCATTTTCTCTAAGTCCTTTCCCCAAAAGCGAACCAAACGGGGCCAAGGACCGCTTTGGCCCCGCGTGCGCACCCTCCTGATAATCGCACAGCAGCTAGAGGCTCTGAAAGAGAGAGAAACGCACCTGGCTCGTACCGAAGAAGAAAGGATCGGCGACCCTCATTTGAATTTCGTTCATCTGAATTTCGTGCCAAAAAAGAAAAGAGATGAATGCATTATCAACAAAGTATAATTTAGTATTAAATTTTTCAAAAATTATAATTAAATTTTAAAAATTTCACGAAACTACGATTAAATCATGAAACTTTCAAAAAATGTTATCAAATAAAAAAATTAATTTGATCATTTGTAATATTTGAAAGTTTTAAAATTTAATTACACTTTTAAAAAATTTTAAATTCGATTGTATTTTTTTTTATAAATTACTAAACTTTATTACATTTTGTGAAACTCTTAAGACTTAATTATATTTTTATTATATTATCTCGAAAGAAAAACACAAAAGATTAATCATTTCCAATGCACCCTCTTTTCTCGATCGATGTGGGAATCGGGAATAACGAATCCAAAGCAAACGTGGGTTTTTTCCATTAGGCACGGCGTTGATAATTTTTTTTTTTTTTTTTTGGGGGAATTGGAGCTGTCGGGATTCATTGCTGCTTCGCTCGTTCTCGATCCCACCAGAGCTATTTCTTTTGCTCGTCGGATGTTACGTTGGGGTGGAGCCCGCTAACGTGCCCGTCATGTTCATGGCCCCTTCAATGATCGCCATCGACGCTCCCCCTCCCCGGGGCGGTCGATGCGAGTTTCGGTGGGTGGGTGGGTGGGTGGGTCGGGTTGGGGAGGAAAGGTACGGGACGAGAGCCGCCGTACGTGGCGCCAAAAGCGAGCACGCCGTTCGGCGGAAGCGCCAGCGCCGTCGTGCTGTCGCCGTCCCCAGGAACACACTCCCCATCGAAACCCGATCCCCGAGTCGCGGGTCATTTAATTTTTGCCCGTGACGTGACGCGACGGGACGCGACAGCTCGGCCCGCGGTACTCCATCGCGCCGTCGACATAATGGAGGATATGATCCTGTTCGTGCGATTTTCGTCCCGATGGAAATGAACTAAAAACGTGCGTAAATAGTAAATACCCACCAAAACAGGATGACGTTGGAAATGGAAGAGCTCGTTCTTCCACGATTTTCTCTCCTGTGGTTCCAGGCTACATCGAGTGTTTGGAATTTTAGACGCGTAGTTACCCCGTCACCGGTTTTGTAATTAATCACCGATCGTCGTGCGTACCAATCAAAAGCCAATCCCGATCCTATCTCTTCAAGAGCGATGTTGCTAAACACGGGTTCTCATATCTCGGGGGATGCTGATTCTAACGGAACCAAATTCGAAAAGACAAATTCAGGGATCCTAAAATCTCTCGAGAACAAACAATAGTTTACCCTACACGAGATGCCGAGTTAATTGTAATTTGAGGACACCGTACGATTGATTGGGTTGCCCGAATGCAAACCGAGGAGGAAGAATTGATGTGCCGATGCTGGAGTTAAATTTACACTCATTTAAGACTCCGAGGACCAAAGACAGGGTCGTCGGAATTTGTCCGGGTGGGGCGCTCCATACCGTGGGCCGCCGCATCGGATTTCGACATCATTTCATTAAAAACCATTTGGAATTGTAACATCGGAATCTTCGTCTCTCGTTTTAATAAAATCTCCGTCGTCGTCAGGGCTCTTGCTCCGCGCCCATTTATTGCGGTAGTTAAAGATTAGAAGCGATGCATGAACGCACTCTTCGCATTAAATAAATACAAAAAACCGTCACTTAATTGAAATGGACCAAATGTGTAGTTACTCGATCTCTTTTGACGACGTGAAGGAGCCGATAACTCGGTGAATAGTTTAAAATAAAATAAAATAAAATCAGAGCATAATATTCTTGTAAATTTTCTTTCCACTCTAATTTGTATTTTGCATGGTATAACCGGGATCATGAAAGTTTTTCTAAATTATCGTGTATTAAATAATCAATGAAGTTCTGCATATTTATATTGGTCGTGACTATACTGTAGATATAATGTGTAATGACTCGTGAGGATGATTTCAAGAATTAATAGCATCCATACGGGGAAGAATTTAACCGTCTCCTTTTTACATTCCAAAATTGTACAATCAAACATTGTTTCGAAATCTATGATGTCCTAATGAACCAAAGATATTTTCATGGATCAAAGATCAAAAACATTTAATGATATCAAGGGGTGGGTCCAAACTTATTTTTCATAGGTCCTTAGGTAGCTGAGCCTATCTACGAGTTTATTGTCCCCGCGTTATTAGACAAATAACGAACTATTTGTTGTACATCTTGGGAATGCTCAAGACACTATAGAGGAATCTCTTGGCAACTTAAAGATCTTCACAAGTCCACAAGAAATAATTCGCATTTCCATGGTCGGGTAATCGACACGTAGGTAAAATCCGATCACATGATTATCTTCACACTGTGCATATCGCCCGTCCAATAAATGCACATGTGAAAATACTCATACATCGATACCACGTCATTGTTTGAATGAGTTTTGAATCCCAGTGTCGGCGTCGCTTTTAAAGAAAAGAGGAACGACTGCCAATCTAAAGGTCCTGGACAGTCATCTCTATGGAGGAAGAAGCATCAAAGTCGGCAACAAATCCCGATCTTTATGCATGTCTTATTCTCTCCTGCGAAAGGTCTTTAAAATAATCTCCAGGCAAAGCCAAACCCTCACTTTTTATTTATTTATTTATTTATTTCCTTCGCCCTAAAGTTAGCGCCACGGCCCGATTCAAATATCAAAAAACGGACGCTTCTCCCACACTCCAACTCTCTGTCTCTAGCTCCCTCGTTTTCAGCGACTAATATAAATAAAAAAAAAAACCACGAAGGAAATCCGACCCGGACCATAACCATCTCGGCCTCGCCCGACGACGCACCCGGAGGGGCCGCTCTCGAAATTTACACCCGACCCGAGGGGCATTTCCGGGACCCGCGAAAATCGACGGCGACGATCCATTCCCAGCTCCCACTCACTCCTTCAGTTCCCTCGGTTCATTCTCCGCATTCGTGAAAATTGAGGTAACGCATGAATCTTCTGTCTGTTCGCACGATCATCTGAAAGGTCCGGATGCCATCCATGCTAAACTTACTGTGTCTGAACAGAGAAGAAAGAGAAAAGACAAGACGTATCGTCGAAAGACCAGCGAGGCGACGGCGGATTACGTAAAAAGGTCTTCGAGTCGGGTCTTGGTTGAAGTTGATCGATCGAGGTCGCGATCGGTGACGCGTTTCGCGAGCTTCTCCCTCCTCGTGGTGAATTCGAGATTATATAACGAGTCAAGTCGATTGCTTTATTCACGTAAAGTTTTCTTCTTCTTTGTTTTCTTCCTATTGTTTATTCGAGAGGAGATATTTAAAAAAAGGAAGGGAAGCGTACGCGGAAGAGAGAGATGCGCGCGCATCACTTCACATAATAGTAGTTTAATTCCGGGTTTTTAATTTGAGTTTAATTTTTTTATTTTTTATTTTGGGTTGGTGGGGGAGGATTGCATGTGTCGCCATTAACGCTGAAATGCGTGCTGTGTCTTCTCCGCCATCTGAGCTGATTCGTGATTGATCGATCGATCTCTCTCTCTGCCTCTCTCTGTGGTTGGGTGAGCGAGAGGTTGCTTTGCGCAGACGCAGACAGATTGGCGTTCGCTACGGGACACACTCCCTTTTGGAGCCACATCGCTATACGATTTGAGAGATGTGGGAGGTGGTGGCGGTGGCGGTGGCGGTGGTGGCGTGGCCTGGTCGTTGACGACGAAGCCGAAACCCTAGAGAGAGATAGAGATAAAGAAAGAGAGAGAGAGGTGTTCATTTTTCGCTTCGACTTTTCGCGCTCCTCTCTCACTTTCAGTCTTGTCTTCTCTCTTTCTTTCTTTCTCCCTTTTCTTATCTCCAAGTCCTTTTCTTTCGTAACGTCTCGGTGCCTGTTTTGGCGTTTCGTTGCTGGGGCGATCCCTGATCGGACGTGACCACTGTTCCCCGGGAGCTGATGATACCCGAAAAGGCAAAAAGATATATATATTTCTGTGGGGATGGGTTGGATATTTTGAGCTGATTTTGTTTGGAGCGGTGGAGTGAAGGAAAGGGGGGGGGGTGATCTTCACGTGATTTCAGTAATGGCGCCTCGGATTTAAGTAGTCATCATCTTTGGTGGTAGATGCAGATGATGCATTCTTTACTGCGCTTTGGTGTCTTTCTTGTTTTGACGAGAAAATTGAGGCCCATGAACAGAGAATAAAGGGAAAGAAAAAAAAATCCAACTTTGGTAGTCTCTCAAGTTTTCTTAAAGTGGCGGACTAGATAAGATTCTGTATTTTGGCGCTTTGAGACGCGGAATACAAACGAAAGCAGACATTCAAAACATCATAAAGTGTCCTGAAAACTTCATTTGCGTTGGGTTTCCCTTTTTCAAAATGAGTTTTTAACCTTTCGCTCTCTGCAGGTGGTGGCGGGTGTTCTTTATCTCTCGCGTACAGCCCAGTCCGTGATTTGATCGGTCCCCTTTGGCCTCATATGGAGATTTGATATGATGGAGGCTATCTCTGGACACGGAGTTTAGTGGGCGACGGGCTTGTGCCTGGACTTATTTTGGAAGAGGACGCTTCTATGAAGTTGGGTTCTGGATCCAGTTTCATCTCATGCCCTCGCTGCTTCGCTTTCAACTGTTCACCTCTGTGTCCGCTGATGAGTGATTTGAAGGCTGAAAGCAGCAACATAGGTGTCCTTTATCGATCGTGAAGTTTTAACCCCGCAGCGTGTCGTTTTTGCTCTTCTTCTCACACTCATGCCTGCGCAACTGGGTACCGGCGAAAGGAAAAGCTTACACCAGATGAGTGCTCATTGAGCTCGAGGATTTCGTCCCTTTCTCTAGCAAGACCGGGACCGAAAAGGGTATCCGTTTCCCAGCTCATCAGTTTCCACTTGGGGAATATTCGCGCTTGATTTTTCACCTTCTGGAGTAACCTTTCTTCTGGTAAGGGTGTTCTTGTCAACCGGTGAAAAGGGTCTTGTCATTACAAGAAACTGCTGTTTCTTAGTGGAATAGTATTTTTGTTTTTCCCCGGTGTTACATGTCGTTGAATCTCGCCGTGGTGGGGGCAGAGCAATAATGATAATGGTTTGATTGGTTACTCCAAGCTCGATTTGCCGAACAAGAAGGTTGGATCAGAGGCGCCCAATGTCGAAGTTTTTCCCTTGTCCTCTAGTACGTGCTATTGGGGCTTATTAAGGTGCAATTTGGTTTGGGAAGCGAGCAACTCTGGTAGAAGAGAACTAAGATTTTATTTGGCAATGAGTAGAGAACAGAAGAGAGGGAAGATGGAAAAGGGCAACGGGGATGTTGCTGAGAAGGTGGTGGTTGCTGTTAAGGCCTCAAAGGAGATTCCGAAGACAGCTCTGGTGTGGGCTTTGACTCATGTTGTTCAACCTGGGGATTGCATTACCTTGCTGGTTGTGGTTTCTTCCCAAAGTTCAGGTTAGTTTCTGTTATGTCGCGATGCAATCATCCCTCCTTTCCGTTCTTCAGTTGTATTATGGGAACTTTTCTTCAGGCTCATCTGGTTCATGAAATTGGATGGTGCATGAAATATTGCTCTAAAGGACATTGTTTTGACCTTTTTCTTTCTCCACTTTTGTATCTCTTAAATCTCTCTACCTGCTAAGGACGATTTGAGATTGTACCTTGTGCTAATGAATGTTGACAGATGCAGCTTGTCTGAATTTCCTCATTGTCGCGTATCACTTGGTTTTAATTCCTCGAACAATATATATCCCGATTTTTCAACGATATGAGATTGAGATTTTCTCCCTAATTAGTTTTTGCCTGCTGATTTCCGTCTGACTGAATTCCGACCATTGCATTCATTGTTTCTACTCAAATCTTGTCATAACCATACTACTTAACAGCAATTTCATTACAAATTTTCCAGGAAGAAAGTTATGGGGTTTCCCGAGGTTTGCAGGGGACTGTGCTAGTGGGCATCGGAAGTCCCATTTAGGGTCAAGTACAGAGCAAAGATTGACATAACTGATTCTTGCTCCCAAATGATCCTTCAGCTCCATGATGTGTACGACCCGCATAAGGTCAATGCCATTGATGAAATTCGTTTATGGCGTTTTTCTGTTTTCTTTTCATCACATAACAACTTCCACCTCTGTTGCGCAGATAAATGTCAAGATAAAAACTGTCCCTGGATCGCCGTGTGGAGAAGTGGCTGTGGAGGCAAAGAAAGCTCATGCGAGTTGGGTTGTACTGGACAAGTAATCATCTGATTTCCCTGTTCAAAGAAATAAAAATTTTTGGGAGGTTTTGAATACAGGATAACTGATGCAGGTGGTCCCATAAGTCTGACATACCTTTGTTTGGTCTACTCTTGCTTACTTTTAACAGACAGTTAAAACCTGAGGAAAAACGATGCATGGAAGAGCTACAATGCAACATTGTTGTAATGAAACGGTCTCAGGCGAAAGTTCTTCGCTTGAATTTGACGGGATCACCCAAGGAGATTGAAGCTCATCCGCCACCATCTGAACTGGATGAAGCATCTGATAAACTTCGCAAAAATCAGCATGAAGCCCCAAATTCTGTCCGTGGACCAGTTGTCACTCCAACTAGTAGTCCAGAGTTAGGGACACCATTCACTTCAACCGAAGCTGGAGCTTCATCAGTGTCGAGTTCTGACCCTGGAACTTCACCCTTTTTCATTTCAGAGGCAAATGCTGACATAAAAAAAAACGTGCCTTGTGTAGTGAAGGAAACCAGGGATGTTGATGAATGTAGTAGCTCAGACTCAGACAGTGAAAATTTGTCTCTAGCTTCAACGAGCTTGAGGTTTCAGCCATGGATGGCAGAACTACTTGTTTCTCATTGTCGCGATTCTGTTAATTTTGGACAAAATTGTCAGAGAGCTAATGACACAGTGCAAGCATTAATGACCAAGGATATGCCAAGTAAGTTTGCTAGAAGCAATGAAGATGATCTGATTCAATTGCCAGACTACAGGGATAATATGGACATAGGTGGAAATTTGAGAGAAGCAATCTCATTTTCCAGAAATATGCCCAGTGGGCCCCCTCCATTGTGCTCGATATGTCAAAATAAATCTCCTGTTTTTGGAAAACCACCAAGATGGTTCAGCTATGCTGAGCTAGAGCTTGCAACTGGCGGTTTTTCAGAGGCTAATTTCTTGGCTGAAGGTGGTTTTGGATCTGTTCATAGAGGGGTACTTCCAGATGGTCAGATAGTTGCTGTCAAGCAACACAAATTGGCTAGCTCTCAGGGTGATCATGAGTTCTGCTCGGAGGTTGAAGTACTGAGCTGTGCTCAGCATCGAAATGTTGTCATGCTGATTGGGTTCTGCATAGAGGACAAAAGAAGATTACTGGTGTATGAGTATATTTGCAATGGTTCCCTGGATTCACATCTCTACGGTAATTCTCTTCACCTGTTTGTTGACTGGAATAACTGTCGAGGTTAATAATCATGACTTTTATATGCAACTAATCAATGATTTTGCTGTTTCAGGACGTCATCAAGAGCCATTAGAATGGTCAGCACGGCAAAAGATTGCTGTTGGGGCTGCTCGAGGTCTGCGATATCTTCATGAAGAGTGCAGAGTGGGTTGTATTGTCCATCGTGACATGCGTCCAAATAACATCCTCATAACTCATGATTTTGAACCATTGGTACAGTCATGATCTTTTATTTTGGATTTATTGATGTTTTCACCTTTGTCATTGAAGCTAAGAGGCCTTTCCATTTGTAATTTTCCGGAGAATATTCTAGCTCTTAAGTTCTGGATGTAGTACTTATTATTCAAGGATGTGGTGTGTTGATGCTTAACTGATTGCTTCTTTCACAAGGTAGGGGATTTTGGCCTTGCTCGGTGGCAGCCTGATGGACGCACTGGTGTTGAAACAAGAGTAATTGGAACCTTTGGGTGTGTAATTGATATTAACAGTTGCTCTATTTTCTAAACATCTGCGAGATTGAAATATTCATTCACCTACTTTCATTTATAGATATCTAGCTCCTGAATATGCTCAAAGTGGACAAATCACAGAGAAAGCTGATGTATATTCATTTGGGGTGGTGTTGGTGGAGCTTGTTACTGGGAGAAAAGCTGTGGATGTTGATCGGCCCAAGGGTCAGCAGTTTTTAACTGAGTGGGTATGACTCCGAAAAATAGTGATGTTAGATTTCTGGTGTCTTTCAAACGAATCTGATACAATAGAATCAAGAGACATGATTTTGTGCTCTCTTCATTGGTAATTTTCCATGTTCTGCTCATAACTTTTATATAACTATTCACCAGGCTCGTCCACTGTTGGAAGAATTTGCAATGGATCAGCTGATAGATCCACGACTGGGAGATCACTATTCCGAGGACGAGGTTTGCTGCATGCTCCATGCTGCATCGCTATGCATACGGCGGGATCCTCATTCTAGGCCTCGCATGTCACAGGTAAGGAAAATCCATCATCGGAAAAGATAGACAGAAAACAAGCTTTACAGCATTCAGACCTTTGAGTGGAATTAGTATGGAATCGTCAAAATTAAGCACTTGAAAATTTGTAACAGAAGTTAACCTTAATTCTATGGAATCTTCAAATTCTGAGAAGGGTTTCTGGAACAAATGATTAGATTTTCTGTGGATTTGTTGCCTTGTAAGTATAAAGATGTAATGTTTGAATTAGCATGGATAGTTGTCATCCGAACTAATAGTTTTACATCTTTTCTATGGGGAGAAGGTGCTGCGCATTCTTGAGGTGACATGCTTGTCGACACCAGTTACATGTCGACTCCGGGGTCTGATGCGGGAAGCCGGAGTGGACGAATTTGGGCAGAGCAGCAGTCGCAACATTATCACAGCAGTTCCTTACTGAACGAGGCGACTGAAACATTTAGTGGGAAGCTGTGCCGCAAAACACAGAGGCTCTCTATCAAGGAGCGGGAGATGGCCAGGAGGATATCATGTGAAGATGAGATGTGAGAGGAGGCTCATCCGGTTCTTTATATATGGCAAGAGTTAATTGCCATTTTGCATAATTTCTTCGGTCAAACTCTTCAGAAATTTTCTCCGTTGTAGCCGACTAAAAAAATTTTGGTTGTGTATAGTGTTAAGGAGAGTAGGGAATAGCACGCTAGTGTAATTCTTTGAATAGTGAATGCTAAGAGATGTGAATGTTTGAAGTATATCATGTTTTCTAGTTAAATGGTTAAATCAAGAATGCAATTCTCCCTCTCTCTCTCTCTCTCTCTCTGTTGGCCACTGAGGGATGATCATAGCTCTGGTGCTGAATATATGAATTTTGTCTTTACCTCGAGAAGCAGACGAAGGAAAGACCGAAAGGCTTCTTGGATTCGGCTTTTTAAGTCCCAAGTAAAAATTACAAACGTTTGAAAATGTGGGGCACCGAGATTGCCCTGCAAGAGACAGAGAGAGAGAGAGAGCGAGCGAGAGAGCTCCCGGCGATGATGAAAAAACAAGGCTGTGCCGGGACGTGCAGGCCATTTATTGCAGAGAGTCCTTGTCCCGACAACGACAAAGCAGAGGCCTGCAGTTTCACGACGCGAACAGGGCAGGGACATGCCAGGCAGGCACTTTTATTACATGAACAGCTTAATGCCGCCCGCCCGTTCACCCCAAATAATCTTTGTTTCGTAATTCGTTTTTTGAATCTGCAGGAGGACCCTCCCCAATTGGAGGCCTCTGACCATATTAAATGTAAGGCACCGTCGCAAACATTTAAAATGCTGTCGGCGAGTCCCCACCCGATTCAATTCATTTTGATTTCGTCATTGCCATCGCTGCTCTGTTTCAAGTGGGGCAGGGCCTTGTTCGACTGTTCTGCCGGAGGTGTCTTTGCACGACAGGAGATTTAATTCCATTCAATTCGTCTTTGTTTCGTTTCGTTTTCTGTTTTCGAGGCCCTACTCTAAGCAATTTGCAAGGCCAATGGAACACCTTATGGAATAGATTCATTGTTTGCCCGTGACTAGATTGGAGAGGCGCGCTTTGACATTGCGACAAATGAATTTGAAATTTGATCTTTTAGAAGGGCGGTCGCATGAGCCACAACCTAGGATAGAAAAAAAGCCAGCTCCTGACCATCATGAAATCGCCGTCCCGCATAATCACTGTATGACAAATTGATTCGGGCTTTAACGCGAAATCGACCGAAGCATATTGGAAAGATCGGCCTTCTGAGTTCTACAGCTTTCAAGCCTTTCCAACTACTTTTCATCATATGGCAAATTTCATTTCATTTCGGAGTGATGTAAGCAGAGCAGGCTTCACAGTATCCTCCCCAGGAAACTCCTTCGAATAAATCACGGACCACTGTATTTTGACTTCTGCACATGTCAAAAATGGATTATAAATTCATATATAACCCATTTAAAATATAAATTATTCACTTCAATCTTGAAGAATTTACTTTAGATGGGTTTTAAATTTAAAGGTTAAAATAAATAGGGATAAATATGTTGAGTTTAGAACTCATTTTCAATCCATTAAGCTCACTCTTTCCCTCTTTAGATTTATAAAAATATTTTTAAAAAATCAAATTTATAATTATTTTTTTCTTTTTCTTTTGTTTTCTTTTTTTTCTTCTTCTTTCTTTCATCTTGCTTGGCCAATGACCAGCCAACATCACAGCCAATGACCGGCCAGTTGCTGGATGGGCTCGCTTCATTAAGCTCAAGCTTGCCAAATTGGCGAGGCTGTGACCTCATTGATGTTTGTTGAGGCATTGGATCTAGCCAGGCCGATGCCTCGTTGACATTTGACAAGACTCGAGCTAGCCCACTGGAATTGGGTGAGCTTGAGCCTCATTGGGTTGTGGCAAGGCTCGAGCTTGCGTGCGATTGATTCGGCCATAGAAGAAGGAAAAAGAAAAAATAATTAAAAATTATATTATTTAAAAATTAAAATTAAAATATAAAAAGTGTATGGAGGAAAATTAAATTATATTTTTCATGCATGTGGAAAATATTTTCTAATTTATTTTTAGATTTTAGGTAAACATAAGAAAATGTTATTATTTTATAAAATTTCTTTGAATTTTTTTAAATGGACCTTTAAGTTTTTTTATATAAAAATTATTCATTAGGTTTGTATTGCATGAAAAAAAAATCATAAGAAATAAAATTTCTTAAATTTGATTAAATGAATCGATCGAGTATAAATACACTAGAAGTCCTAAAATGTAATTAACTCCTAAAACTTTCAAAAAGTATAATTAAATCTCGAAACATATTACAAAAATGCAATCGAATTTTATAATTTTCAAAAAGTATAATCAAATCCTAAAGCTTATTACGAATAATTAAATTCTAAAATTTTCAAAAGGTGTTACCAGTAAAAAGATTTGATTTAATCAATTTAACAAATTTTTAAACTTGATTACACTTTTTTAAAATTTTAGAACTCAATTGGAATTTTTTAACGAGCTTTAGAATTTGATTATATTTTTTTAAAGTTGTAGGATTAAATTGTACTTTATTGACAAGTTTTAAAATTTTCAATGCACTTATTCCTAAATTTATATTAGGATAAATATATCATAAACAGATTAAATGGGACAATTTGGATTAGACTATTTAATGAGCCAACCTAAATGCGAATCGACTGATTGATAGGTCTAATGACATAGAATGATGTTTGTGAGCACAATCAGCATGCAGGCTCCAATAAGCATTCACCTTCGCCCCTTTCTAGGGGTAAGAGGGAGAAAAACATATTTTACCAAACAAAAACAAAGGGAAGAAACATCAAAATGGTTACAGGACATAAGTGTTGACTAAAGGAGGAATAAACAGAAAATGATTCAGTCGCGCTGCATGCATCATTTGGCTGAATTTTGACGAATAAAGCTTTGTCATCCTCTTCCCTGATTCCCTAATGCTTCCTCATTTTGGACCTCGCATACCTAGAAAGAAATTCATAAGCTACAGTTCAGTCACAATGCTATTGGGAAATGCACAATTGAGTGACCAAGAAAATTGAGTAAGAATGCGAAGCTGAGTTACTCTATGTTCATGCCACCACGGTCTGATGACGCTAACTGGCTACCCTGAAGCTCCTCCATGGCCTTGCCAGCTTGCTCGATTTCCTGCCAGCAATAAGAAGAGCAGGGTGAGAGCTGATATTAATCATCCTTCTCAGGTACCAAATATTCAGTCATTTGAGAGAAATGAAAGGGAGGAGAAAAATATTGCCTCCTAGGCTCGTGATTTCTAGCTATATGTCTATGCTATGGAAAGACATGCTTCAACTGATTACACGGTTATCACTCAAAAAGGCTTCTGTACATGATACCTCAAAATCAGCAAACGCAACAGGCATTCCGCTTCGGCCACGTAGTTTAACCATCTTGAATCCAGCATATCTGACACCAAAAAAATGGGTCTATGACAAAAGCAACGGGATAGGTGCTGCAGATATCATATAATCCAAAAAGATAAATTCAATCGAGAGGGGACACAGTAAGTTACTTGGAGAGAGCCTGTGTCAGTTCTTCCTCTGTGCAATTTGGACCCAGGTTTGCAATAAACAAAGTAGAACATGGGTTGACATTCCCATCCACAGGTTTCTCCGACTGCCATGATGCACAAACCGGGGAGCTCGGTCAAATTCATAAATATCAAGGAAAAAGCATTGCTGGCAAAAGAGATCTAGATGAGCTAGATCATTTAATTGAGCTTATCTAAGAGAACCAAAATTGAAAATCCCACAGCTGAGATTAAATGATCAATGGTGAACTGGAAATCTGCGACTCAAATCGTGATGAATTGCTATGACCACAACCAGTTCTAATATCTGATTGCTGAACAATTATACCACCACGTTGAAAGACATGAACTTCCGCACCTTGACTTGATTTAAGCAAAAGACTTTCTTAAAGGCAAAGAAAAATAGGGTTGTGGAAATTTAACTGTGAAGAAAGTCATCAGCATAAAAAGAGTCCCATATTTCGTATTCACATCCAGAGAAAATCAGGGCACTCAACAAAGGAAAAAAGAGTCATCACTTAGGACAGAAAATGCACATGATTAGACAGATGCTTTCACTTACATTCTCGGCTTCTGCTGTGCCATCTGCTGTGCCATCTGCTGTGCCATCAGCACCTGTTGTCTCACCGCTGTGCGTTACCAGAAACAAAGCCAGACTTAACAATGGAGATACACAAGGCAACAAAATGAACACGTCTGGTGCTAGTTAGATCCTAAAACTAAATATTAAGAGATCAACATGTTCAAGGCAATTACTGCTATGCTTGAGTGCTTCCAACCTTTTTGCAGTCTCTGAATCATCCTCGTTTCCAGATTCGTGATTATCATCCTCAGATGGACCCTCTGATTCAGAGTCTCCTGAATGGACAAGCATATACAGGTTAATATTGTGAGCAATAGAATCAAGCTCCGGCACTAGAACCTCCACCTCCCATTAGGAAACGAGGCTACATGTTAAGGACAAAAAGGACAGCCTGAAGCAAAAGAGACATGGAAACAAGAAGCTATAGGGGCATATTACCATCATCATTGCTTGAAGGTTCTTGTGCATTAGATGCCTCATTACTTCTGTTATCTATAACAACATAAGGTCCACTACCTGTGCAGACAAAAAAACAAAAACAAAACGATAGATGACCCTCTGATGAAGAAAGGAACATCACAATGAAAAGTAGCAAAAACAACAAACCATACTCAAGAAACAATATGCGACACATAAAAGCTCACCTGGTTTACGTTTTCGCCTCGAGTTTGATCTGGCTAGCTCTATATGCAAAGTAGATCCAGTTTGAGGATCGAATTTGATGCCCTATATGCATCATCCAAATAAATTGCAGCATGGACACAAGGAATCAAACAATCTGAATTCTAAACAGACAACAAGACTGACAGCAGCTTTCGGCAACGCAATCCAATACAAGCTAATCATTACTCCTACGAACCAACAAAAAACAAGTGGTAATTGAAAGTTGCATTATCTGATGTGAAGTCAGCAAATATAGCCATCCATCTATTGGAGGTTGCCAAGCACAAAAAATATCCAACGAATGAAAATGGCACTCACATTTTAGGCAGCAAATATATGGCCATCCATCCATGTTGCTAAGTACAAAAATATTCAACAAATAAATATGGCACTCACATTTAAGGCATGCAATGCTGCTATTGCTGATTGATGGTTGAAAAATGTAGCAAAAGCAACCACCTGCATGGAAAGAGCAAATATTAGCTACAGTACAAAAATAGCAAATTGCTCCAATAGAGTGCATTCTTCTCCCTGTTCTGATTTCACAAATCATAACTGGACAAAACCAACTCAAGCAAATGAGCAACCACGCCATATATATCGTGTACGCATGTGAACTCACTCTTTTTATCTTCCATCACTAAATGACCAAACTGGTTAGTCTCAAAATCAAATTAGAGAGCGATGATCGCGAACTACAAGCTGAATTGAAACAAACACGTGCAGGGCATTTTGTCTATCCATCCTCGTACGAGAAGACAATCGCACAGAACCATCTCAAGAAACAGAGAATACCCACTAACAGAACATCCATATAAATACATCTCCCCCATCTCCTATTCCCGAACGTTCGCCACAAAATGAAGGAAATGCAAATTTTCCTCGAGAATTAAAGAGACAGTTGAAATCAACCTGATTGCCACGGCCGGTGTACTTGAGCTGGCAGGAGTCGAACCCAGGGCGACGGCGGAAGAGGTTGTGAATCTCGCGTGCCTTTAGGTCGTCGGGGAGTCCGGAGACGAAGAGCGTGTTGATCAGCCCCTTTTCGCCGCCGGCGAAGCCCGCACCGTAGTCCGGCATCGGAGGCGCGACCGCCAGGTAGTAGGGATGATCGTAGGGCTGGTGCGACATTCCGACGGTGAGATCGCGTGGCCTGAGGAACGCCGTCGCCGTCGGCGGTGGCGGTGAGGGGTTTCGGAGGAGGAGGAGGAAAAGAGTGGCGAGGTTCCGATGAAGCAAGAGCTCCCCGAGAGTTTTCGTTTTCTCTTTAATTTTTCCCTTGGGGCAAAAGCTCGTCCGCTATCCAATTTATTTTATTTTATTTTATTTTTCAACTAAAGAAAAAACTACTTTTTTTGTTTCTTTTTCAAATCATCTAAATATACCTATGCATTCTCTCAATTCTAACCATTGAAAGATGAAAACTCAGGTAAAAAAAAAAAAAAATAAACGATTTGTTGGGTCTCTTGAGAAAATCATGATATCAGGTTAATACTTCTTCATTTAAATGGTATGTTTTTTTCTTTTCTCATTCAATAGAAAGATTTAAACACGGTTCAATTTAGACTTTGCTTTATTTTCCATTGAATATAGATCCATGATGTTTTATTGCTATTCAATACGGATTCAATTTAAGTGGCTTTTCCTCCCTTCCGTCCAAGAAGAAAGAAAGAAAAAAGACAAAAGAAAAAGACTTTTACTTTTAGAAAATTATGAAAAATTAGATATTCTCTTGCGGATTGATATTCGCATATGTCGAAAGATTTTTAGGTGCCTTATATCATGTGAAATCGCATGAGTTTCCATTTTTTGCAAAATAAAAGTTCCAAAAAGCCTTTTTTTTTTAAATCAATTGTATTTCAGTTGAACTTTTATCTAGAGAGCTGAAATCTTGAATGATGTAGGAGGCAATTGCCGAGGCGACAGAAGGTGTTCAAATTTTTTTATTATTAAAGTTAATATTATGAAAATTTCAAATTAATACATCTATAGTAAACTTATCTCAAACTAATTTTTTGATCATGAAAAACCCTAAATTAATATTATCTTTCATTAGTTTATGCTAAATTTTATCGTCAAATTGTTGAGTTGGATAACATTCGATAATTGATAAGTGTGCCAATTTGAAGTTTTATATTTCATTTGTTACAGGGGTACTGATTTAGAATTTTTAGTAATCAAAAAGTTAATTTGAAATAAATTTATTTCAAGTGCATTAATTTGTGATTTTTATGATAAAGATAAATTTAAAATAAATTATTATATATATTAATTTAAAAAAATTCATGATATTAATTTTTATTAAGTTATGGGTGCCTCGTACATGGTCCATCAAATAATTGAGCTCCAAGCTCGGCACCTCACCTCTGCAATTCCCCGTCTCCCCCTCCTCCTAGACAACGACGATTCAATCAAGTTCAATAAATATATAGATAGGGTGGTGGGATCAATTCTTTATTGGTACCGATTAGATTGTTTAGGCAAAGTCAGTGGATAGTTTGTTTCCACGCATGTCAAAAGGGGCCCCTTTCTCAAAAAAATCATCTCCATCAGTAGAGAGACGAATGCCATTGGATTGGACCTTTCTTGATCGTGCACTGCCGACATCGCATTTTAGGACATGCCCCCTCCTTCCCTCCCAATAAATTGTAATAGATCAATAGCACGCAATCAATCAATACCGAATGATCTATCAACTCTAATATAATATCTAAAATTTTAATTTATTCAATACGATGTTCTCGAACTAATTTTAATATACAATGTATTCCTTTAACTTTTGATAAATGATCTACTTAATTCTCGAACTATATGACTAAATTAAATACATCGAACTATAATTCATGAATTTTTTTAAAACAAATTAAAAATTTATAATCTCTATTATACATCGAATCAAAATTCATGGATAATTTGTATCATTTTCTCATTCATTTAAATCCACATTTTTATGGATTAACTTTATAAATGCATATTTCTTAAGTAACGAGGAAAGTCCCCTTTGATTACACTTTTGAATTGACGTGGGAACCCTCCCAAGTCATGGGAAGAGAACGGTCGCGAATCTTTACTAATCCTTTTCCACATTCGAGCGCCCGGCCCATGCTCGAGTCCCCTCGGATCCCGAAATCGGGCCGTCTTGTTTATCGAAATGCATCGCGAGCATCCAATTCTAGAGAGCCCGAACTACACACACAAAATCCGGAAAATTGCCAAATATTTGGTCTTTACACACCCAAACTTCCCACGCGATATAACTAAAACCGTAGAATTCGAGGAAGACGAACAACCTTTTTCCTAATCGAACCTCCGTTATACAAAACACGAAGCCACTCCAATCGGGAAATTAATAAATAAAAAAAAGTATACAAATAAGAGGCGAATCGGGGTGAGAAATAAAATAAAGGAAGGAAAACAAGAAAAAAAACCAAAAAATGAAGCCACAACTAACAGTCCAAAGGGGTCGTTACGACGACGGAGATCCGACGCTCCCCATCAGCCCACGCGTCCCCGCGGCCTCCTCGTCCTCGGACAGGTCGTCCGTCCTCCTCATCGCCGCGTGCAGGACCACCACGACGGCCCCGATCAGGATCGCCACCAGGATGTTCACCGTCGCGTGCGTCAGAAGCAGGAACACAATCGTCAGCACCGACATCACGGCCAGCACCACGCGGTCGTCGATCGTGCGGCCGAACACCGCGAGGGGCTCGTCCCGGAGGAAGTAGAGGAAGAGCCAGGCGGCCATCATGACGACGAAGACGATGAGCGAGATCGGGTGCCAGAGGAGGCTGAGGAAGAGGATAAGGAGGAAGACCATGGCGTAGTTGGTGCGGAAGAAGGAGAGGTTGGTCCGCACTCTGGAGAGGGCGTCGGGGAAGTTGGCGGGGAGCCGGAGGGCGCGGACGTTCAGCATCTGCTTCCAGGGGCGGCGCTCGGCGAGGCCGGACTTGATCCGCTCCTTGGCGCGGGAGATGTACTCGAGGTTGGCCGGCGACGAGGAGGAGGAGGCCGGGATTGTGCCGTACGTGGTCATTTTTGGGTGAGTCGGGCTAGGGTTTTTCTTCGCGATTGCCGGTGATTGATCGGAGGAGGTCGAGGAAGACAGAGGGAGGAGGGGATTGGGGGAGGAGAACGTGGGAGGTGGTCAATGGAAGTGAATGTGGGAGGGTTTATATGGTGGGGGTGAGGTGCATGGGCTCCAAGTACACCCTATGTCTACTCTTCTCCAATTTGTGATTGAGATAGAATTTTAGGAGATAAATTTCAGAACTTCCGATACGTTCATTTGCTAGAGCATCGAAAGGTTTCCTCATCTTTGTAAATGTGAATATAGCAACGTGAAATGCATCGCAATCAGAACAAGAAATTTGTTCCTTTTGGGAAAAAATTGTCGAATGACATGTATAGATTGATGAGGGAAATGAATTTAATCCCTAAATTGGTGATGTCGATTGGAATGTTGGGAAATTTTTTATTCATAAATTGGAGGTCATCTATTTAAATCCTACAAACTACATACGAATTATTTATCATATGTATAAACTTAAGATCCGAACTTAATTGATTCATAAAACTTGTGGAGCGTTCTAATAAACTTTATAATATGCCCATGCTCTGATTTACATGGAAAGAAAAATAAAAGATAAATACAAATGAAGAAGTTGTCCCGGAGCCTTTTGGAGTGAAACCACGATATAATGCTAATCAAAATATCCCGTCTCATTTCATATTAGACCCATTCCTATGGATGCACCAATGCTCATTGCATCATCACCAGGCAATTCCAAGGAATTTCGGCAGGCCTTTGGCCTCCATCACACTTTCAAGATGAATTCTTTAGCATTTCATCGAATCAATTTTGGGAACAAGATCCGGCTGGACAATAGACACTGCCCATATGGATGGGGTGCCCTTTCACATCAATGATGCGAAAAGCTAAAAGAAAAAAAAAGGCCAGCGGGGGAGAAAAGGGGGAAAGCCTTTACACCTGCTCGTAACGGCCCCTCAAAAGTACAAAGCGAGAGAATCGATGTTCGCGCTCCCTACTTTTTGAGTCGGCAAGAACGAGAAGAGGGGCGGGCATCGCCCTTAGCCCATCATTGCATGTGGTGAGTACTGGAGATTTACAGCCCGCTTCTGCTCGTCCCTTGGCCCTTGGAGACATCTCCCGGCTTTTTCCATCGACAAGACGGCGAAAGATCACCTCCGCTTTGGTGGATTAGCGCTTGGAGCGGAGGGCGCTAGCTGCTTGCGAGCGAGATGGGGCATGGATGTTTTCTTCGGTGAGCGATGATGCTGTATGCTCGAAATGGATATGTCTAGCGATTGGGAGGACCGATGGGATCCAGCTTCTTCGATCCTCTCCCCCCTTCGTTGGCTCTACGCTCTTGTACTCTTCCCTCTTGTTTCATGACTCAAAAAGATATCGCTTCTATCTTGTCATGCCGCTTTTGTAACGATCAAGCTTTGTAAGCATCGAATCTTAGCACTAGTGGATTTACAATAATTTTGCTCCTCAATACCCTTTTTCATTCGATATATAGATATTTTGTTTCCATGAAAGGCACTTCCCTTAATTTGTCCATTTATAGAGGTGGGTGGGGCAAATTCGATTGCCCGATTTGAGAGAGTTAAAATACTATTGAGCGATTAGGAATTAAAGCTAGAATTTTTTGCCTTTCTTTTTTTATCTATCAATTGTTTTAATTGAGGTGCTTCGATTTTGCCTGATTAAGTCGATTTTTAGGGCTTGACAAATCATTGGGTACCACGTAGGGATAAGAGTAGGTTAGGTCTTATACCTGCCCCATCCGGTACAAGTTGAGAGGTTGGTTTGAATAGAGTTGTTGGGATGGCCTTAGGATGAATTTGGTACACATCTAAGACTAACTCAAAATCCAAACTTCAAAGGCCTATTTTAATATATATATATAGAGTCGCTTGTGTAATTATATACACCCTAAAAAGGAAAAAAAAAACTTGTGCAGTTCACATTTCTTTTGCAAAACGCATTGTTTCTGCCTCTCTCTCTCTTCTTCTTTTAATGATTTATAGAACTTATACGAGAAGTTTGAGATTGAAATGGTTGCACGATTTGGATTTCCATGACAGCTACTGGAGAGTGACCCCTATCTGCGAAAGGCTTCAAATTGGGCCTTCACCTTCTTCTTCGGATATTTTGCTTTTCCTTGGCATTTTAGACCATAAAGCACAAAAACAGACATTGCATCATATGAAATGTGCAAGTTAGTTCGAAATCACAACTTGTCTAATGACTTCATCATCTTGTTTTTTTTTGGGGGGGGATGAACACCTCGACAATTAAGTTTAAAAGTTAATAACTTTCAAGAGACTACTTCTAATTAAACCAAGGATCAAATAAAATAAAAAATCAGTGAAAATATCAAATTTAAAATTTCAGGACTCAGGAGTTGAAGAGATGGACAGTGGGTCACGAACAATGATATGGGTTGGTGAAAGGTCTAATCTCCATGATTGCCTTTCCAATATATGTTAATGAACATCACCCCCTGCAATTCAGAAGTTGTGGTCAGTGAGAAAACACAAACAATTCACAGGAAGCATTCGGAGCAAAGACCGAGTAATTTTAGCCTTCAATTCTTTTCTCCTCCTTCTTCTTTGATTTCTAGTCAAAATGCTTCATCGACTGCGATGAAACAGCTGAACCATGATCTCGAGAATACTCTGAGAACTCTGCAGCTGTTGTTACACTGCTATGACCTCGCCCTAAGTCTTGAGTACTATTCCCTAGACCCAAGGGAGCAGTGGATTCATGAGAACGTCTCCTCTTGTAAGTTTTTGATGGCTCTCCAGCATCAGTTACACAGCTTTCCTGCCGACCGCCACGAGTGGAGGCTGCGTTTCCTCTGTATGAACGTGAACTTCTCAATTTACTGTTTCTCGTCACATAGGAAAATTGACAGGAGGCATTTGTAACAAATGTTCCAAATGGGACCCGATACAATAATTCTAAATCATTGGAAGCGAGTTTCTTGAACGTATCAGGATATCGATAGCAGAACAGGTTGACTCTCCTTATAATCTTCCTAACCGTTAAAAACAGAAGCATTATCTTTAAGAAGCAAAGTGAACTACAACTGATTGCGGACCAGCTAAACTCAATAATGCCGGTCGAGAATACATTCATCCCAATCTGAGTACTAAACTTGGAAAAACAGCCCTTCAAATAAGATGATATTAAATAAAAGAAATCTCTGCCCAGAGGTATCATAACACAAGAACACAATGAGACCAGATATCAGCAAAGCAGGCACAGGAGGTCATAGAATAAAAGAATGCAGAGACGTTATGATAAGCACTAATTAAGAAAGTATCAAGCCAAGTGCATGTCTAAGCAGGCAAAAGAAGTGTGAAAGGGATACTGTCATCAATCCAGTTCCAACCAGGCAGCCTCATTCGATATCATGCACTTCAAGCATATGAAGCATATGGTAGTAAAGTTCATCTATCAAATCAAACGCAGCTGAGTAATCTGAAATCAACGTGTCCGAACAACATGGAAGCAATCAATACTACAACTTTAGAGTGCCTAATTTATCATGTCTTATGTAATAGCCCGCTTGCTGTTAGCCTGCGACTCATCTGGATTTCAGATAAATTTTTGCAGCTTGACTCCTAGCCCTACAAATTGCCCGACAGAATTCTTGCAATTAATAGAAAAATTATCTCCACCAGACTGGAGTTCCAGCTCCACAAAAGTTGTTTCTTTTTCATTTTCATGCCTTCCTGTTTCTGGAAGTTGATTGGTGACTCGCATCACCAAATCAACGAAGTGCAAGTCACTTCCGCAGATTTCGCTGTAGGACAAATCAAGTATGACACAGCTCGATACACATAAACAGATGAACATGAGAAGGAAATGTATTTCCCTAGCAGAGTATAATTCATACAACACATGAACATAAACGTAAGGCCCTCAATTACCGTACTCAGGGCACATCCGAAAAACTTTGGAAAATTGATGAACTGCATCAAATTGAGTGGTAACGCATGCCCATTTTTGAGAAGACTGTTGCATCGGGCGTTAGAGCAGCATAACTATCCAAATCATATTCCTTGCCTTCAAAAAAGAGCAAAACACATTAAGACAGCTAAGCAAGTTACGCCATCAATACAATCCTACTAAGCATAAGAAAATTGCTCGTCCATGAAATGTATTAACGATTACCAGACAAATCCCCGAAAGTCCCTAAGTTCCCGTCACGATCAAGTCTGAGTGTGAGTTCTTGACCATCAAAATCAGGAGGCTGCAATAGACCAGAAAGGGTATTCGCCACAATCATATATTATCCATGCCAAGATGCTGATCCAAAATATTCAAGATGGAATTTTTAAGCAAGAACAGTAATCACTTTCTCTAAATAAACTGCGTAAAAGTGCGCACGTACACCATCTAGGCGAAAAGTAAACTGGACGGTATCTCCCAAAGCCCATGATCCACGACATAGAGCAAAATCTAAATTTAACACGAAAGGACCAGACAAGCCATGCGCTATTGGGCATCGTTCTTAATTTCGTCAGAGAAAACAGAGGCCAAGGATAGCGAGTGGTCATGGTACCATGTTTATAGGCCACTGCATGAGCCAAAGTTCAGTGGAGTCGGAAGCATGGAGATCAACCAGAGCTTCTTGCGCATCTTCCATGAATTCCGGCGGAGGTGCGTACCCTTCACCAGCACCGCCGGAAGCTTGACCACCCATTAGTTACGGAACAAGCGAAGCTACTTCTACACAGGCCGTGGCAGCTCTCATGGAGAGAAAGAGACAGACAGATTTTGTTCGGCTTAGGAAGAGCCTATACATACCACAAACAAAGAGTAAAACCTCAAACTAATATATACACCAATTGTCACGTCTTATTTAACTCAATAATTTGACAGTAAAATTTAATAAAAATTAATGGAATGTGAATTTGTCATAAGTGTTTCAATTTGGGGATTTTTATAATAAAAAATTAATTCAAGGTATTTAACCAGAAGTTGGAACTTAGGGCCTATTTTAATAACATATTACTACTCCTTCAAAAAATATAATGTAACATAAACCCAAAAAAGAAAAAAGGACTCGTGCAATTCACATTTCTTTTGCAAAACTCATTGTTTCTACTTCGTTTTTTTTTTAATGATTTATAGAACTTATACGAGGATTTTTAGATTGAAAAGGTTGCATGATTTGGATTTCCCTTACAGAGAACTTGTAATGACTATTTTTATTGGGCTATTGGAGAGTGACCCCTTATCTGTAAAAGGCTTCAATTTGGGCCTCTCCTTCTTCTCCGGATGTTTTGCTTTTCCTTGACATTTTAGACGATATAGCACAAGTACAGACATTATGTCATTTGAAATGTGAAGTTAGTTTAAAATCCCAATTTGTCTAATGTCTTCATCATCCTTTTTTTTTTTTTTTTTTTTTTTTGGGGGGGGGATGAACACTGCGACAATCGAGTTTAAAATTTATTAACTTTTAAGGAACTACTTCTAATTAAACCAAGGATCAAAATAAAAATATCAGTAAAAATTTCGTGATCATCATCCAGGTTTTTTTTTTTTGGGTCTGTCTCAACCAGTTCGATACGCTTCATCTCAATAAGTTGAATACCAAAATTTAAATTTTTGTTGGGGGACAGAGAAGTCGAACTCGTTAGATTGATAATTGAAAAAATTTGAAATTTTGGACTTAAGAGGGACGGTCTATGTCGGCCATGTTCGTCTCGGCCGGTGTATTGTTTTGGAGTGAGGTGGGAACTACTGTCGCTATTCCAGTTCCATCACAAATTGATAAATGATGACGATTTTGGGATTTAATTTGTTTCGCGGAATGAATGATTTGAGAAATATATGGTTGCTTATATCGTTTACAATAATGAATAAACAAAAAATATTTTCACTATTCACGAAATATTTGCACGTGAATTGTCATCAACTAATTAGTTTAAGTGATACAAGCGTTACATCAGAATTTGCTTTGATGACGGAATACCTTTGACTGAAATTCGTTCTTTAGTTTAATTAAAATGAGATATGTAATGTGGTGATATTAGATGGGAAATATCATAGGTACACAATATGCATTTTTATCCAAGTTAAAGTACAAAATATTGTTTGTTGGAATTTAATCAATGACAAAACAAGATAGCAGTAAGATACAATAGCGGAATTTAATTGAGTGATATCTAGAAAATACAACTATAGCTATAATACATGAATTGAAAGATAACAAGATCCATTTGTTTCGAGCAGGGGCACTAAAAAGTATGATGTATAATTGGCGGTTACTGACCAATATTACAAATAGAGGTTATAAATAGTTGCCAAATGGTTACATTGATAGTCACATTGACTACATTACATACACGATATTGACAATTTTTTTGATTCTACTATCTTGATGGTTGCTTTATTCCACTATGTTGATTGTTGCATCTAAGATAGTTGGCTCCATTTTTTGTGTTTTTCTTCAAGTTGTTGATAATTTTGCTCATAAATAACTAAACTCCGATCTCATCAACTAAGTCTATCACATGTTGATTTTGAAGAAATGATCCATCAATCATTTAGATGATCAAGAGTCATTTACGCTCTATTATAATCGGCAAATTTGATTTTTCCTTGCAAAATTTTATTAAGGTCAAATTTATTATCTGGCTCATATATATATTTTACAAAAGGCACGTTTTGTGTAAAATCTTCACATGGTCCTATATATTTATCCTTAAGTAGTTGCTCATACCTAGACACTCTCTTTGCCAATTAGAATAAATGGACAAAATTTTGGTCTTCAAAATTTTATTTAAGATTTCAATAAATCAAAAGTCAAATTTGTGAATTCTTTCTTTGAGAATGAAGTAATGCATCCATTTATAACCCTCTTAAATCAAGCAACAAACTAATCGACCAACTCATTAGTATGTTTTACAAAATTGAGAATGAAACTGCCTTTCCGTCTTAGCTTGAGTATGGATTAAATTAGGAGAAACAATTGTGTACTAAGTAAACACATTTTTTAATAAAGAAAATGGAACAATCTAAATCTTGGGAATTTATTTGTTCGCACCTCTCCGCATTGGGCAATGAATTAACCAATATGTTTGACGGTCAATTGGTCATCTTTCCTCACTGAAAACAACAAAATCAAGACTTTTAAAATCTCTTGGGTAAGGAATAATGTCAATCCAATTAGAATGTGACTTCCCATATACTGTCCTAATCATTCATTTTTCAATAGCTAATTGTTGTAATACAAGTTCAGTTACTTGATTAGAACTTGATAAACTTGCCCTTCTTGCTCTTAAGCCTTTGTAAAATCCTCAAGTGGTGAGATTACTTGGGCCAAATTACTTCTGCCATTCAAATTATCAAGAGTCGGAGGAGCATACCCAAAAGGTGCTTTCTCAGTTGGATCGGTAGGGGCTGATTGAAAGTTTCAAGCCTTAAGATAACATCATGGATCGTGTTAACAATTGTTGGCTTGATTACATCAAAGAGAGATGTCTCATAATGTGATTTACCATCTTATTTTGTTGTTTCTTGAACAGCCTCTTCATGGTGGCCACAGGTAAATTTGATGTTTGACATTCCTACATTGATTTGTCTCTTCCACTACAAGAATGATTGGGGTCTCGCTAGGTGACCCTTTTCACTAGGTTGTTACTCACGGCGTAATCAAGTTCTGGTTAGTTTCTAGTTTTAATAAGGGATATGTTCAGTAGAAGTCCTAAAACTTATTAGGATAGTGCAATTAAGTCCTAAAACTTACAAAAAGTGCAATCGAGTCCTAAAACTTGTCATATTGGTTCATTTGAGTCCTTCCGTTAACACCGTTAATTTAGACTAACGGAAATGCCGACGTGGCATTTTAATTTTTAATTTTATTTTCCATGTGGCATTTTAATGTAATTTTTATTTTCCACGTGGCTTTTTTATTCAATTCTTTTTAAATTAGATTAAAAAACAAAAACCAATTTTTTTATATTAAAAAACAAAACTGGAAAAAAAAAAGTGCCGGCAGGACTCCTTCAGCCGCCGTCGCCGCCGCCGCCCACGCCGGAAAGGCCGGGGCCGGCGACCATCGCCCGGCGAGGGGGAGTCCTCGCCGCACCGGTGAGGATCGGGCGACCCTCGCGGCGAGCGCGAGGGTGCCCGGATCTGGCACGCCGCCCTCACGGGGCCGGCGACCATCGCCCGCCCGGGCGAGGCTCGCCCGGGGCTTGCGCCGCCTCGCCCGGGTGGGGCGATGGTTGCCGCCCTCGGTGAGGCGGCGTGCCCAGATCTGGGCGCCCCGCGCCGGCCGCGAGGGTCGCCGCCCCGATGAGGGCGGCGTGCCCGATCCGGCGCCCTCGCGCCGGCCGCGAGGGTCGCCGCTCCCGTGAGGGCGGCGTGCCAGATCTGGCGACCCTCGCGGCGGCGCGCGAGGGTCGCCGCCCCCGTGAGGGCGGCGTGCCAGATCCGGGCGCCCTCGCGCTCACCGCGAGGGTCGCCGACCCTCACACAGGCGCGGGCGAGGGCCGGCCACCCTTGCCCGGGGCCGTCGGCGCTCTTCCTGGCGATGGCGGCGGCGGCGGCGGCGCCGAAGCCCCCGCCCTTCTTCCTTCTTTTTTTCGATTATTTTTTTAAAATAAAATTTTAGGTTTTCTTTTTCAGTTTTTTAATTTAATTAAAATAAGATTGAATAAAAAAATAATTTTAAAGGCCGATGTGGCATTAACAAATAATTTAAAATGCCACGTCGCCTTTTTTTCTGTTAACACCGTTAACGGAAGGACTCAAATGAACCAACGTGACAAGTTTTAGGACTCGATTGCACTTTTTGTAAGTTTTAGGACTCAATTGCACTATCCTTACAAGTTTTAGGACTTCCGCTGAACATATCCCTTTTAATAATTATACTTTCTCAAATCGACCACAATGATCCCATCAAGCGTGTCAAAAAAGATGTTTCACTGGAATTTATCTTGACAACAAAAAACTTTTTATCAAAAGTCATTCTTCAGTTTTATTAAAGGAGACAGATTTTGTGGCGATTTAGAATGAGAAATATCATGGGTATCCGAGAAATCAATAGATATACTTCAACCAAATTTAGTCGACATTAAAGTACATAATATTTCATTGGAATTTAATTGATGACAAAGCATGAAAAAGGCAACACACAACATTGGAAGTAAATCGATGACAAGATATTTGGAAAATACATTGAAATTTAATTGACAATGAGATATTTATAAATGATAGCTATGATTATGATACAAGAATTGAAAAATAACAAGATTTGTTTGCTTTGTGCATGGGTCTCGTAAGAGCATGATGTAACTATCTTAAGTTTAGAATCGACCGATATCAATGGGAGTTATAAGTAGAGGTTACAAATGATTATATTAACTCCATTATCTTTAACGATTTCAATTTATAAATGATCAAATTATATTCTCGCGCATCACATGTTGATAATAATTAAAATTTGATTATTTCTTGATATAAATATCAAATGATAATTTTTATGAAAATATTTTTTAAATTATTTATTTTTCGTGGTTCCGTGAGTGGATTGTTCCTTGACTTCTCTTTTCAGCAACACGCAACCCCCTCCACAGTGGACAATCGACGGCGAAACTCATCCCCATCCATTCTACTCGATCCACATCTCCTTCGTTGGCAAAGTAAAATTAAAAAGAAAGAAAAAGAAAAGCCCATAATCCAAGAACCTCCAACCTGGACTTGCCACTACTTTCCCCACCCATTAGGTTATTATCTTTTAGTTCTCCTAAGCCAAGCTATAAAATAACAGCAAGAGATACTCCCCACAGTGCCCGACATGTTTTAAAGTTTCAATAGATGCTCAAAACAATAACTCCTCCATATGTTGGCATCATCATCAACAAATAGCACAACTTCAAAGCTAACTCAACAGCTGAAACTCTGTAAATACCTACATGGGGCAGTCATGAAAATGTCATTCTTAATAGCAAACACATCAGTATATGCTTCTACCCAGATGAAACCCAACACTCGAGCATTCTTAGGGAGCAAAAGTAATGGGAATCCCTGTAGTTTGAATTAATCATATCAGACGAACATTAAGCCACCTCAATTAACAACACAATCCTCCATCTTCGAGCCATAAACTATTTACCTTGTCATCAGCAAGAAAGGAGCAAGAAAGGCCATTCAACCTACAAGCAATGAAACAAACGAATAGGCAGACAAAACAAAATAAGAACCCACCTTTGGAGCAACAACAGTGGCAGCTCGCACGACGAGGCCTCTGAAGGACCTCTGCGCCAGAGACCCTGCTTTGAACGGACCCACGGAAGCAAACTTCAACGTGGACGGCTTAAGCCCTTCAAAGGACGGAACCAACCTAGCTGAGAACGTGGGCGCCGTGAGCTGACCGCTCGCCATTTCTCTGCCCAAAATCCCTCAAGAATCACAACAAGTCAGTCGCTTTTCAAATTAAGCGCTGCATTATTCGCTGAAGCTCGCAAGAGCGGGGAAAAAGAATGCAAATTTGAGATTCAAGTACCTTGTTAGAATGTGGATTGGCGTGGGACTCGGAAGATAAGCTGATGGGTGGGTATTGTTCTCGAGCACGCAGGGGAAGATGGAAGATGGAAGTGGTGGAGCAGTGGTGGGGATTGTCCTCGTTCTCGAGATGGTGCGGCCATATGAGATGTCGCTAGGGTTCCCAAGAGACCCGTGAGAGCGTGCGTGGGGGGAGAGAGAGGAGTCAGCAGACCGATGAGGCGAAGGGGGCTACTGCGGAGGCGAAGGGGGCTCGAGACCCAGCAGCCGCGACCGAGCAGGGCTTTTGGGGGAGGCGACGCAGATCTGAGCAGCAGCAGCGATGACCGGCGGGGGCTTTGGGGGAGGGGGAGGGGGAGGGGGAGGCGGTGGGGGCGTGCTGGAGAAAAGCGAGAGGAGGTCTTCGTCGTTCTTCAGAATCCTTCAAAATTGAAAAGAGGAGAGAGTTTTCTCGAGCGGGAGTTTTTGAGCAATTATTGCTCATCTGACTTTTTCTGTATTAACTAGAGGAGAGAGAAAAACTGCGGCACCATTTTAATCTTTTCCATTTTCAAGTCCAACTCACACGCCACGTGTCGAAATTTCAGTGAAGCCACATAAGAACATGCGCGCCACGTAGGACGATGACGTGGTGATTACGCTAACCACTGAATATTTTCTCCAGCAACACGCAACTCCATCCACAGTGGACAATCGACGGCGAAACTCATCCCCATCCATTCCACTCGATCCTCATCTCCTTTGTTGGCAAAGTAAAATTAAAAAGAAAGAAAAAGAAAAGCCAAATCATTGCATTCTATTTAGGGGAGTTGAAAAAAGAGAGAGCTTAAAACGTGTAAAACAGCCTTTTCCCCCAATTGCCACGTCGTCTTTGTTTGCTTGTCAATAATTATCTCCAAGAGTGCGGCTACCACCCCCAAATCAGCACTCGAGAAATGACATCTTTTTTATTTTTTTCAATTTTCTATTTTCGAATGGAATGGGGCCTCGTCGTTCTAATCTCTAATTGGGACGGACGATAGCGACGGGATGATAATTTGATAAAGGTTGGGGTGGAGGCATCATGTCCTTGTGGGACCCGATCTTTCAATTTTGCCGCCGCTCGATGCGATGGGTCGAATGGCCCCATGCCGGAGATGCTCCTCAGTTGCGGGCGGGGCAAGTCAATTTTTTTATGGTTGAAACGGAACCGAACCCAATCAATTATTTTTCACATTTCCAATTCCAAAATTTCTATATACATATATATATTCATCATCTCGCATTTTTTTTCCTGAAATTCGAAAAGGATCGGATTAAAATATTTCTCTCGAGTAATTAATTAAAGGACGACAGCACCAAAGGAAAAAAGAAAAAAGGAATGGGGAGGTAAATGCAAATCCTTCTGGTTAAATTGAAATTATCGGCATTGTTCGAAATTTATTTCGAAATTTCGTATTTGTAATTATGTTGTAGCCTTTATTTGAAAAAAGTGGGAATAGGAAGAGGAGGTGTCGGATAATTTTGAAAAGACGGAGATCAACTGCCTCGCCGCCTCGTGAGCTCCTCCTCCGCCTCCTCCTCCTTTGCCTGCTCCCAGTCGCGGCCGCGGCGACCGCATGGGCCGGAGCCGAAGCGAGAGGCCGAACCGTGGCGGACCAGCTCGTCGTCGTTGATACGCGGCCTCCCCGGCCTGACGGACGGACCGGCTCATGGCTTCCTGGAACAGCGCTCTGGTAACTCTCTCTCGCCGACGAGATCATTCCGATTTTCCCGTCTACTCCTTTGCTTCTCCTTTTCCGTGTGGAGTTTTCCTTTTGCTTTTGTCTCTGTTGGTTTCCGATTTGATGACGTTTCCGTGCCCGTTCGGTCCGCCGATTCCGACAAGGGGCTGAGCTCTTTAACGATCGGCGAGCGGCTCTGCGCGTTGGCGATACCGCTCCTCGGCTTGCTCGAGGTCGTGTTCGTGAACATCTCGCGCTGCTTCGACTCCGACCGTCCTCGGAGGCACTCCTACAGTCTCGAAGAGCTCTCCCGCATCGCTAAGGACACGCCATGTCTCTCTCTCTCTCTCTCTCTCTCTCTCTCTCTCTCTCATTATCCGTCCCTGTATTGTCGTTGTATGACGGGGGATTAGTCGAAAACGTTGAGCTGATTGAGCATCATTCTGTTGTGTTCTTTTTCTTCTGCTGCCAGTTTCCGTCAATGAGATCGAAGCGCTGCTTGAGCTGTATAAGAAGTTGAGTAGCTCTATTATTGACGACGGCCTCATCCACAAGGTAGTGTAGCATTTCTTGGGCTTTCCTTATCGTGTGAGTTGTGGAATGATTGAATATGTGAAGGTAGAAGCACAATCAGTTCACAGAGATTGATAAGCTTAGGCCTATAACTTGTTGCTGCTTATCGAATTGTTTATGGAATTTTACAAAGAGAATAATTAAAGAGAGAGATTTGTTTGTGGTCTGCCGGGAGCAAGTGCAAAGATGTTTAAGTTTACGTCAGTAAGAGATTGAGTTAATGTAATCACCATTATCAGTTAAAATAAATTCAGTGCTCTAACAAGCATTAGTTGCATCATGTGAGTTGACTGAGTGTAACTTGGAGTTTGATCTACTCGTCTATAGTGCTTCATTTTAAGAGTGATTCACTTGCTGATTTTACAGGAAGAACTGCAGCTGGCGCTGTTTAGAAAAACAATGGGCAAGAATCTTTTTCTGGACAGGGTAATTCCCATTCTGTTTTTATGTCAATTTGGGGCAATTTTCACTCAATCGGATTCATAGTTTCCATTGGATTGATTTGTTTGACAGAGCCATATCAGGTCAACTTGAAGAGTTCTTTCAGAATTAGAGGGTGAATTGAAAACTTGCGCGCAAATTGCCATTAAAAGGCTAAATAAACAGTCTCTGTTTTGACAGAGGGAAGTGGAAGGGATTATGCACGATGAAAATATTTTTTATTTTTGTCATTATTTGCATAAGGGAAACACTTCAATGGTAATTTTATTCTGAATTCTTACTCTTTCTGGTCATGAAATAATGGTAAGAGAAATTTGTCTACTTAATGGTCAGTGCTGTCAATGGCCAACGTGTGTTCCTAAATTGGTGTTCCATTGGCTCAGTAGATTTCAACTGCCGTGGCATCCTTCATTTGTCATTTCGCTAAATTTGTGGTTCATGAGTTAGCTAATGTAGGATTTTGTTCTGTTGGGTATCTCTTCACGCTGTTTATGCCTCCCGCAAGTGTAGCCAAGGCAGCCCATCTTGGTTATGTAACCTGCCTTTGGTGCGCTTGGGTTTCTTGGATATATTTCATTTATTTAGCTCAAAAGGAAGTAGTCCCCCTTCCTAGGAATTTATGTTTTATTGGTTGTCATCTGTAGGAAACACAAGTTGCTGAGAGCTGCTGCTTGCGTCTCTCCTTTACTTTTGTAGTTCTTTAAATCCTTAACTATCCTTAAAATGGCAAGCAAGGCTCTTATTGAGAAACTTTTGGTGCTTTATTCCTATTATTATGTAATTCATTGGGTTTATTTCGTGATAACCTTTGTAATTTAGGTTTTTGATCTTTTGATGAGAAGAAAAATGGTGTTATAGAGTTTGAGGAGTTTGTTCGTGCACTTAGTGTCTTCCATCCATGTGCCCCTATGGAAGACAAAATTAACTGTAAGTATCCAGCTGGGCACTTTGTTCATTTTGTTCAGTATTTGTGTGCCCCTATAGTTGATAAACTTATTCCACCCTGCATTTGCAGTTGCATTCAAGTTGTATGATTTGAGACAGACTGGTTATATTGAACGGGACGGGGTGAGTATCTGAATTGATAGTGTCTGAAGATGTTCATTCTGGTTTATCTATCTTGGAGACCGAGTGTTATACTGTTCTCAGTTACTTGTATACTTGCATCTCCTTAAACTTTCTTCTTTCGTGTGTGCGTGCATGCATGTTTGTTTGTTTTTTTTTTTTTTTTTTTGGGGGGTTGGGGGGACTGTGCTTAATCCTTATTCTTTCTGTGTAGTTCCTCATGGTTTCCTCAACATTAGCCTTAACATCTCTTGGCTGCTTATGCTTCAAACTGACCTGCGGGGGGTGGGAGTAGAACTGTGCTTAATCCTTATTCTTTCTGTGTAGTACCTCATGGGTTCCTCAACATTAACCTTAAGATCTCTTGGCTGCTTATGCTTCAAACTGACCTGCAGGGGTTGGGAGTAGAACTGTGCTTAATCCTAATTCTTTGTGTAGTTCTTCATGGGTTCCTCAACATTAACCTTAAGATCTCTTGGCTGCTTATGCTTCAAACTGACCTGCGGGATGTGGGAGTAGAACTGTGCTTAATCCTTTTTCTTTCTGTGTAGTTCCTCATGGGTTCCTCAACATTAATTTTAAGATCTTTTGGCTGCTTATGCTTCAAACTGACCTGCTAGTTAGCTATGCATTGCATGCACATGTTCAGGTTAAGCAAATGGTGGTTGCCACTTTACTGGAATCAGGTTTATCTGTGTCTAATGAAGCCGTTGAAGCTATTCTAGATAAGGTGAAAACTTTGTTGAGGATTGATATTAGCATGCCCATGTGTACGATTGGGTTCCATGAATGTCTTTCTTTTTTGTACTATGCAGACATTTGAAGATGCTGACCTAGACAAGGATGGCAAAATCAATAAAGCAGACTGGAAGGCTTTTGTTGTTCAGCACCCAACGCTTCTGAAACATATGACTCTTCACCATTTGGGGTAAAGCACCTTAAAGTAGCATGTGTCTCGAGTGTTTTGTTTTTCGTTGAGTTGATTATATGGGATTAGCAATTTACTGATACCTACTGTTCTTCAACCTTACTGAGGTTGCTATTTTTCTGTTTCATGCACATCTGTTGAGTTCGCATTTCTTTGTTTATTCATCCTCAGCGACGTTACTACAGCATTCCCTAGTTTCATTTTCAACACGGAAGTTGACGAATGAGGAGTGACAACTATTCTCAACATCTTGATCAAGAAGAACCAAGGTCATGAGCCTGTCGCAGTCACGTATTAGTCCGACTTTGTGAGATACTTCCAACAGGTTATCGTTGATCTCAGAGAAGGCGGCCCTATTTACCAACTCAACGGCTGCCGAGCTGCTCTTGATAATGCATTTCCCTCGTCGACCTTTAGCTCTCAATTCATCCTTGGCGCGAGGGGCACTTGTCCAATCTCCTCGGCAACAAACTACATTGATTCTTGCCCTTCCATCTATCGACTAATCGATCAGTCAGTTGTTTTTTCCCTGCCTTCCTCTATGTTGCTGTATAGCCCGTCGAATTAGAAGATTTCTGAGGACTTTTAAATGTCTTTGTGGCAACTGGGGACATTGGTTTTTGCTAATCATTTAAATTTCGATCGCCTTATATGGAGTTCGGCAACCGGCAAAGTTGTGTTGTGCAGAAACAATATAACAGTGAACTCGTCAAAGAAGGAAAAGGAAAATCCAAGAAAGATGGCAATTCGTATCGAGTCACGCTGGTTCACCAAACAATCTTATCAAAGTGAATCGAATGCTAGCTGATATGAACAGCATTACATTTTCAATGAAGCAAGTTAGAATTTAACTCAGGAATTGAGGCCTTTAGTGTCAAATTGGGATAAGAACATTAGCAATATCAAAACTTTTATGTAGTGTTCACTTGAATATTGAAATTTTTTTTACATTTACTTGAGTACCATAAATTTGAAAATTCGATCACTTCAGTGTCGATTTCAATTTGCCTTGTCAGAAAATCTAATGTGGATGTCGGTTGTCTTATGTATCTTCGTTGGCACTGATGTAAATTATTAATAAAAAATTAACATCCACATGGGAATAAGAAATTATTAATAAAATTCATGTAAGACAGATTTATTTGAAATGGCACTTTTACTTTGATGTGGCACTTAAGCAAGCAAAAAAAAAAATATATTTAAGTGAGTTCTGTACAAAAATTATTGTACTTCTACGGTCATTATCTTAGCATTTTTATCTATAAGTACAAAGGTTAGGGAGGGCGAATTCAATTATCCTTATGAACCTTATCATGAGGGTCCAACGTAGACAAATGCTTTGTGTAATTAATTCTTTATAAGACATATTATTAGAAGGTGGTACCATTTATATACAACTAGGTACTTATCATGAATGAGACAAAATTCAAAATATTTTAAATTTAATTTTCAACAAATATCGAAATTAAAATATTATCAAAATAATATTATGTATTAATACATAATAGTATTAATTATAAATTACCTCATTTGCCTCTCCTTTTTCCCAACTACCACACGGCCCTTGACTTTAGAAGTTTATTATACTCTCTCATTATTTTATTCACATTAACTCAAATATAAATAAATAGATTAAATTTAACATTTAAATGAGCAATGATGTAAAAAGGATAAATGCACAAAAACTTGCATTTTTTCATCCATTTTATGACTTCCGAACGCCCCCTTTCACTTTAAATTGACCCTAATATCTTTTACAAGTCCACATTTAAAATTATTTCTTACATTTTTTTCTTCTCTTTCTTTGGAAATTATGATGCATTTGGAATTGACAAAAAAATATGTGTTTGTCAAAGGTTTTATTGGATTGTCTTATAATGCAATTACAATTGTCATATTTTCTTATTAACAACTAATTATCCCACTTAATCAACCTTATTTTTCAGTTTTGTCAATGTAATTATTAACTTTTGGGCCATATTTTAATATAGTATTTTCCGTCATTTGTCACATAAAATCGTTGACGTGATGTCGAACTTTATGTCGGTCGTTCTACATGGCGTGTTGACGTGGGCAATTTCTTGATTTCCATGTTGCAATTTGCGATGACAATGGGCAAGAAAGATGACATTTAAATATTGTGCAAATATGTAGGCTTTTAAAATTGAATTTACATTCATACTATGAGTATAAGACTAAATCGATAATTTCCCCAAATATTTAAATAATCACTCCTTCAATAGATACATGCATAAACATTTTTGGGATAAGTACACTAGAAGTGCTTTAATTTTCATGCAGCACTACTTACTTGAATACTACAAATTAAAAAAATCGATTACTTGAATGGTAATTTTGATTTGTTTTGTTAGAAAATTCGACGTGGATGCTAGTTGTTCTATGTAGCTTCGTTAGTACTAACATGGACAATTAATAAAAATAATTCAAAAGTTAAAAAAAATCTATGTAAGACGCTTAGCTAAATGATACTCAAATGAGAGAAAAATGTTTTGACATTTAAGTAAATGGCGTACAAAAATTTTGACACTCTTAATGGTCTTTATTCGTGTTAAATTTGGGTGATTTGGTTGAGAGTGTTTTAGCACAAAGGTCGTTGGCGATTTAGAAGTGATATGTGGTCGGCCTCTCTAAGACAAGCAATAGACAGGCTCCATTTTTGTTTTAGTCGCGACGACCATGGGTCTTGACCGAATTGGAATTCTTCGAACACATGGCCTCCGTCGAAGAACGATAGTTTTTTCTCGAATGACTTCTCTTTTGATACTTGTGATTTTTTTATTATTAAATTCACGGTGCTCATACTTACTTTTATTATTAAACCCAAAACATCCGTATAATTTAAATTCCGTAATTCCTTTAAATTCGGAAATACTTTCGTAGATATACGTATAATTTTTTGCGTTTTTCCATTTTGGAGGGGAAGTCCGAGGTGGACGGGAACGTTTTACAAAATTGAAAATCAGGAGCCATGAGCTTAACAGCAGCAACAGGAGCTCAAGCAGAAGAAAAGATGGAACCTCCGTAAAATTGTTCCCACATCTCCGGCTTCGGTTCTCCAATGGCGATGAGGCGGTTCAGAAACCGATCCGGCACCCTTCTCATTCGTCGTTTCACCTCCCTCCCCTCTCCTCCGCCGCCCAATCTCCTCCTCCGCCGCCCCAGTCAGCCACCTCCACTCGGCCTCCTCCGATCCCTTCCGCGGCGTCTCGGTCCCGTTTTCTCGCGGTCACTCCACGATGATCCCGCCTTCCAAGTCGCGCCTCTACGCCTCCTTCTTCTGCACCCTCATACACCTATTCTTGACCTGCGGCAGGTACGCCAAGGCCGTGGACGCCTTCGCCTCGATGCGGAGCCGCGGGATCGTTCCCGGCTTGGCCTCGTGGAACCGGCTCATCCACGGGTTCAACGCCTCCGGCTTGGTTTCTCAGGTGAGGGTTCTCTACTCCGAGATGATCGACTGCGGTGTTGCTCCTAATGTCTTCACGAAGAACGTGGTGGTCCACGCTCTGTGCAAATTGGGAGACGTGAGTTCGGCCCTTGAGTTGCTTTTGAGCGATTCGGATGTCGATACGGTGACTTATAATACGGTCATGTGGGGATTCTGTAGGCTGGGTTTGGTACGGGACGGTTTTGGGTTGTGCTCAGTGATGGTGAGGAGCGGGATTAGTCTCGATTCTTTTACTTGCAATATATTGGCGAAGGGGTTTTGTGATATTGGGATGGTAGAGTACGCTGAATGGGTCTTGGAAAATTTGGTTAGCGGGGGGATTAGTAGGGATGTGATAAGTTTGAATATTTTAATTGATGGTTATTGCAAACGTGGTGATGTGAGTCGCGGACTTGAGTTGATGAATGTCATGAAAGGGCTGGGCTTGTTGGCTGATATTGTTAGTTATAATACTTTGATCAATGGGTTCTGCAGAGCCGGTGATTTTGTTAAGGCTAACAGCCTTATTGAAGAAATTTCTAGGATTAGTGCTACACAAGATGGAGAGGGCTGTAGGGATTTGCAAGCAAACCTCATTACGTACACTACACTCATAAGTTCGTACTGTAAGAATAAGAGCCTCGATGAAGCCTTCTCATTGTATGAGGAGGCTGTCATGAGTGGGTTTTTGCCTGATGCTGTTACTTATGGTTCGATTGTGAATGGCCTGTGCAAATGCAGTAGGTTGAGCGAAGCAGGGATGCTCTTAGGAGAGATTGAGGATATGGGGATCAATCCTAATCATATTGTGTTTACTAATTTGATTGATTCCAATATGAAGAATGGGAAATATGTGGATGCTCTTGCACTTGTAAGCCAAATGGTAGTTCGTGGGATTGTTTTTGATGTGGTTCTGTATACTTCTTTGTTGGATGGGCTCTTTAAGTTGGGTAAAGTTGAGGAGGCAGAGAAGGTGTTTAGGACTATGATGAATGACAGTCTAGTTCCGAATTATGTCACCTATTCTGCATTGATCAACAACTGGTCCAAGTTAGGAGATATGGATGTAATAGAACGGACACTAGAAAAGCTGGATGATGAAAATATTGCAACAAATATTGTAACATATACTTCCATCATATGCGGCTACATTAAGAGAGGCATCTTTGATGGAGCTGTCAGTATCATGAAGAAGATGGATCAGCTAAAAATATTGCCAAACATATATACTTATGCTGCTCTAATTGATGGCTTCTTTAAAGGAGGTAGACAAGAGGTTGCTCTTGATCTTTACAGTGAAATGAAAAGAAGAGGTTTGGAAGAAAATGGGTTTGTAGTTGATGCTATCGTGAATAACTTGAAAAGGGAAGGAAAGATGGAGGAAGCCGAAGTGCTCATTAAGGATGTGATATCTAGAGGTCTGTTGCTTGATCGAGTGAATTATACATCTTGGATGGATGGCTTGTTCAAGGCAGGGAAGGAGTCAGATGCCTTAAAGCTCGCTCAGGAAATGATGGAAAAAGATGTTGGGTTGGATGTTATTGCATATAATGTGTTGATCAAAGGTCTTTTGAGGCTTGGCAAAGATGAGCTGGAATCCGTGTTTGCTGAAATGAGAGAGTTTGGTTTGACTCCAGACCATGCTACATACAATACGATGATAAGAGCATGTATTGAGAAAAGGAATTTGGACAACGCTCTCAAACTTTGGGATGGCATGGAGGTCTCTGGGTTAACTCCCAACCTGATCACATATGACATTCTTGTGAAGGGACTATGTGAAGCTGGTCTGATAGAGAAAGCAATCCATGTGGTAAACAAGATGTGCATCCATGGTTTATGCCCTACCTTCACTATGTATAGGGCTTTGCTAGATGCAACCTCAAAAGGCAAGAGGGCCGATGCAGTTTTGCAAATGCATGAGAAACTTTTAGGAATGGGGCTTGCACTCAACCAGGCAGTGTGCAACTACCTCATAATTACATTTTGCAGGCTTGGGATGACCAGGAGAGCCACTTCGGTTTTGGAAGAAATGAAGAAAAAGGAAATCCCATGTGATATAGTCACATACAATGCCTTGATTCTTGGGTATTGCAAGGGAAGCCATCTGAATAAAGCTTTCGCTTTGTACTCTCAGTTGTTGGTTGAAGGGGTTTCTCCAAATACTGCAACATACAATACTCTTATAGGGGGTCTGACATCTAATGGTTTAACAAGAGAAGCAGATGAATTATTCAGTGAAATGAAGAGAAAAGGCTTACTTCCTGATGCTATGACGTACAATACTTTGATCACTGGCCATGGTAAAGTTGGAAACAGAAAGGAGTACATGAAACTCTATTGTGAGATGATAACTAAAGGCTTTGTTCCAAAAACCAGCACTTATAATGTGCTTATTAGTGATTTTTCTCAGGTGGGAAAAATGGAACAGTCTAGAGAGCTGATGAAAGAGATGCAAGCAAGGGGTGTGTTGCCTAACTCTGCAACCTATGATATTCTAATTTGTGGTTGGTGTGAGCTGTCTAATAAGCTGGGGCTGGATAAAGTGTCAAAAAGGTCATACAAGGCGGAGGCGAAAAGACTATTAACTGAGATGAATGAGAAAGGATTTATACCATGTGAAAGTACCCTCTCTCATATTGGTTTAACCTTTTCAAAACGTGGGAAACAAGTCGATGCTGAAAGGTTATTGAAAGAATTATACAAGAGGAGGAGTATAGATTGAGTGGACCATAATCAGGTAAGTGGATTTACCATATACCGGGACCATCTACCTCTTCAGTGGCTTGGACAATCTATATAGCAGGATGTCCTTCAGCTTCCATGCACGGTATGCTCTTTGATGAATTTACTTTCTCTGTTCATCCCATCTTTTTCATTTTTTACGTACACTCTCATGTACCTATGCATATGTTTTGGGCTTACCTTTTTCCTATTCTTTTTGTATGTTCTGGAAGGTGATCATAGATTTTGAGGTTTTGAATGTATGTGCAGCAGCAAGTGCCTAGATTTGTGCTTTTGCTTGTGCTTTTGCATTTAAGCGAAAATCCTTTCACTAAATCGACTTGTATATGTCTTCTGCTGGATGATTTTTTTTTTTCCTGGTACTGACCACCTTACCATTAACATATGTTCCCGAGGATGTCTGTCCTTATTGGAATATCAGTCATCTTTGTGTGCTCTGCCATGGAAGCATTCTTATAGCTGTTGAGTGAATTATGAAAATTTTCATATGCGTCTTTAGGCAGTTAAGAAGATGCTAACACCTGATATTGTAGATGCTGACTGGAAACAAATGAGAGTTACATTTTCCTTCCATTCTTTTGCATAGCTGTTGCCTCAACAATGACTGCTCCTTTAAAATGAAAACTATAAGAGATATTGTTGTGCCAGGGCTCGAGTAGGAGCGTGAACACTAGGAATGTAATGACCTAATCCAACGAGAGCAAGGAGTGGTCACTAGGGTCAAAGAGGGCTTGGACAAGGGGCAGGAATGAACTGAAGTGTACTGAACAGGGGGAGAGTAATTCTAGAATGTATATGTGAAAACTTGAATTAACTCATGGAGGTGCATTTTAACTTAATGGTAAGCTTTGCTTTGAAATTTCAAAGTTAAGCGAGTCTAGGCTAGAACACCACTAGGATGGTTGACCTCCTAGGAAAGTGTCTACCTATACTTCAAAGGATAAAACTATGACGCTTAGAATGGGATGGGCCAAAGTGGATAATGCCTTGAGTTAATTCAGGAATGTCACAATAGGGGGAGAGTAATTCTAGAATGTATATGTGAAAACTGGAATTAACTCATGGATGCGCATTTTAACTTAACGGTTAGCTTTGCTTTGAAATTTGAAAGTTAAGCGAGTCTAGGCTAGAACACCACTAGGATGGGTGACCTCCCAGGAAAGTGTCTGCTTATACGTCAAAGGATAAAACTATGACACTCAAAATGGGACGGGTCAAAGTGGATAATGCCTCAAGTGAGTTAATTCAGGAATGTCACAATATTGTTTCAAAGTGGGACCCCCTCCAGTAGGCGTATGGTTCGAGGGTAAACTTGAACCATGCAGAAAGCTGGTGGACTCATAATGATCCGGTCTGACAATGGCGAGGATTGGTCTTTGGGGCTGGAGAAGGCTTGGACAAAAGCAACTCCCGGTGGGCTTCTAGGATGGTGAATGGGGCAAGAATGAACTAAACTATGTATCGAATAGGGGGACAGCGATTTTGGAATATATGTGTGAAAACTGAAAACTCATGGAGGCACCTTTTAATGTAATGACAAGCTTTGCTTTGGAACTCCAAAGTTAAACGAGCCTAGGCTAGAGCACTATTAGGATGGGTGACCTCTTGGAATTGTGCCTACCTGTATGCCAAAAGATACAACTGCGAGGCTTGGGCCAAAGTGGACGATATTACGAGTGAATTAATCCAAGGATGTCACAAGGAAGATCACCATTCTGAATATGATGGTAGCAAGCAGTCATCTAGCTTTCCTTGTATGGATCAGCCTTCTTAGGTGATTTGTTCCCAGTTCTATTGAGAAGATTAAACAAAGGAGTTCCTACGAGGCTGTGGGTCAAGAGTGGAGTTCTCCATTCCTTTTGTTCATCTTGAAAGACACCTTTTCCTCCTGCCTTGTTGCTCTCTCCAACTTACAAGCAAGGTAGCCTTGGGAATTCAAGCTATCTTCATTTCCTGAGGGAAGGATTCCTGCTGCAGCTACATGAGTAGCAATTCCATCTCTTAAAAATCTGACTTCTTTACATGTCTTCCTCCTCTAAGCTCTCAGAACTTTTTTGGTGAAGTGTATCCATTGTAACTTAAACCGCTTTCTTAAGCTTGTTTTGTGTGTACACTGTGACTTAACCCCTTCCTTTATTCTATTTATATTATGTCTTCTGTCTTGTCTTTCCTCTTTTCCTTTTCCATAGTTCTAACTTGTCAATAAGGAAGGTCAGACATGCATCTAGGTAGGGGAGTGAATTCTTTTGGATCTGATTTCTGGGAAGTATTAAGGTTTTGACCGAGGGCTTGTGACTGGAAACGAATCAACAATCAGCTAGACCTGTCAAAATGGGTTTATGATCCATTTCTTAACCCATATATGATGGATTGAGTTGTTCTATGGGTTAGTTATATTCAGTAAATGGGTGCTAAATGAGTTTAAACGTAATATGGGTGTTAAATGGATCATAAGTGGGGTCATAAATGGGTTTACAAATTACTTAGATCTAGCCCAATTCTATGACTCTCTTTTCATGCTCTCTCGCCTCACTTGGTCTCACACTCACTCATTCCGCACTCTTACCTGGGTATTGAGTTTTCTTAGACTGGGTTAAATGCAAAAGAGTTAAGTAATATGGGTTGGGTCGGGTACGGGTTATTAGATTTGCATGGTATGGAAATGGGTCAAAACGGGTTAAATGAGTTTATTTGGGTCAGACCATTTTCAACCCGACCTGACTCACCCATTTGATGGATCTAAAATCAGCTTAGGATTGCTTATTTGCATCACATGAGTGCTGGTTGCCATGGCGTTGGATTCTAGTGTATTTTGCTACATGAATCTTGTGGAGTTAAATTGCATAGGGCTGGTTCTGGTTGTTAATTCGTGTACTTTTGTTTCCACTTGTATTTTGAAGTTTTGTAAAATCATCAACTCTGTTCCTGCCCAGACATCTACAGATGCTGATGCTATTTGGGATGTTAAAATGGATTTGAAATTAAGAAAGAGCAATGTTGAATAATAGATGCCTTAAGTTGTTTGTTCAATTGTTTGTTTCTTTTCTCCCAAAGTGTTAAAGCAATGCCTAAAGTTTTTCTTGAAGGGTTAAAGGAGTGCCTAAAGTTGCTAAAACATCTTTATTAGGGGCCTATCACACTAGGGGTGCAGAATCTAATTGACCGTCTTGTTCTGGGTTATTCTTGAAAATTGAGTGCATCATACTACTAGGTGCCAGAGATTGCTTGATTGAAGAAGTTCTTCATCCTTCAGGCTAACTAAAAAAATGCAGATGCAACTTCAGCTCTTGCTGGGGACCTGCTGAGATAGGTGCCATAAAAAAGGTGTTTAAACATACCCCAGAATTGAAGTCAATGCAACTGAGGTAATCTCTCTCTCTCTCTCTCTCTCTCTCTCTCTCTCATGTGCCTGCATGCGTGTGCATTTGTGTAGATATGTGTTCCTTTCCTGTACCCTTTGTTATCAGCTGTTGATGCTTTCTAACAGAATTCTATTGTATCAGTCTATGATTGGACACTGTTTCAGAGCTGCTGGAGTTTTGGAAGCTATGGCAACAGTGAAAGCCATCACAACAGGGTGGCAATGTCCCACTATCAACCAGTTTGTATGTACTTTATACTTCATGCTTATTATTGAAGAGCTCTAAGCTGTGAACTAGGAAGAAGGTGCTTGATAGACTTCATTATGTGTGGAATGATTGGATGAAGAGGCCTGTGAAAACTCATGCTAAACTAAGCAAATTTTTTTGGCAGACGTCACTGAAATCTAATGCAAAACTCCTAGTCACTGATAAGTTTTTAAGACGACAGTTGCAGATTCATCTCATTGCCATACTGCGACGAGATATTCAAAAAGGAACCTCAAGTAGTTAGCATTGTGGCCAAAGGAAATTTAAATGTGGGGCAAAAAACATATTTAAGCAAAGTGTATACATTTTTATGGATGATAAGTTTTCTATTGAGGAAGCAAATGATAAATGACCACTGTAAAGTGTGATATTAATAGTCACTGGTTAACTTATTCATTGATAGTCTTGTCCTTCCTCTCTCATGCATACATTTTTTTGCTTGTGTGTGACCAACTATGTTGTAGAAGATCTTTGCTTTGGCAGAACAGTGCTAGGCAGCTGGCCGGGGTCTGTTTTGATCAATGAGTCTGTGGCATTCATTTCATCATCTGGAGAATCCTGAGACCTCTGGAGTTTGACACTGTTACGAATAAGAATTGGCATCAGCAGCATGTAGTGGATGTTTGTGAGTGATTGCTCCGAACATACTGATACTATATCGACATTGGTTTGAACGGTACATCTCAGGTTAATTGTGCATTTATTGTTGCAGCCATTTCAAATTCATTTGGATTTGGAGGACGCTATTGGTTTGAACGGTACATCTCAGGTTGATTGTGCATTTATTGTTGCAGCCATTTCAAATTCATTTGGATTTGGAGGATATTGCGACATCTCAGGTTAATTGTGCATTTATTGTTGCAGCCATTTCAAATTCATTTGGATTTGGAGGATGCGACTTGCTGGCAGCCTTTTCAGCATTTGACCCTTGATCGTGCTGCTATTGTTTTGAAAAACCTGAAGAATTCATCTCGTTTATTGGAGATCCCAGAATTAATTTCTCACTGAGAGCTGCCTTCTAATGGTCTAGAGTTGCTGCAGACCTTGCATGTCATTCGCTGGTAATAAAAAATAAATGATTGCCACTTCCAACTCTAGGGGAAGAAGTTTTTATGCCTGTTCTATCTCTCTTTATCACTTGAAGCTATTTACTAGTTGTAAAAGATTTGCTTCATCGTTGGATCTTGAATTACCGAAGGATATGCTTTAGGTTATCGTTACATAAGTGATGAGCTTTGATTTTTCAATCTTTTCATATCTTATTCTGTTGTTGGGGTGATGAAGGGGTATTCTCCCAAAAGTTCTATTTATCTGGACAACTTTGTTCTGGCTGAAGTGTGGGTTCTCTCTGGAATGACACATTGCTGGTAGTGAACCAGTTCTGACAGGGGAAAAAGAGCCTTTCGCTAGAATGAACTATCCGATGATGACAGAGTCTTAAAAGAAGCAAAATGGCTATTAGGGTCGGTAGGGTCCGACTTGTTTGTAACATTGGCAATGACCATTTGCACACCTAATTTGCAAGTGATCCTTCGGTAACACTCAAGTCAGCAAATGGTATCAGGGCAATTGGATAACTCTATGCAAAAGTTAAGATACGTAATAATCGGGAGGAATATGATTCTAAAGTAGAGAGAATCCTCTTCCGAGCGAGTTTAAGCTTCTCCACTTCTTTTTTAATCCTCCCTTACTTTAATCGCATCACCATGAAAAATACTTCCAACGCGGTCAATCCTGTTCTTCCCCATTAGCGTTTCATGTGTTTTAGAAAACGCTCTGTATATCTAAGGGAAAAGACCCAATTGTCTTACCTTTTTCATTTGTTTTCATATTGTCCCCAACAAATGAAAGAAAATGATTATGATCCCAAAAAATTTATCGATATCGAAAGAAAACTCCCATGCATATTACCAGATTATTCAATTATTTAAGGAGTTCTCTTTTAATTGAGAAAAACTTTCGCTAATCTTCGATAACCACTGTCAACCACTTTCTGAATTTATGTATGTGTGGAAGTTGTTACCTTTGTAGTGACGATTGTAAAGTCAAGACTCCTATTTGTCTCGCTTCTAACTATTCAAATTATTCATGCATCAAAGATAAAATTATCCATCGCTTTTCTTCTTTGTCAAGTAATCACCAAAATTCACACATGTTAAATAACCACCCATTACATATAGACTCAATTCCTTTAAAAAAATAAAAATTCTTTCCTTTCATATGTAACCGTCCATGACCATCGCGTGCTTCTCAACACAATTATTTGATTATTATTATTATGACAAGAATAAAAATATCCAGTGTGGTCGTTTTTTTTTATATTCCTAGCTTGCTCAATTATTTGATGGAATACTTCTATTATTCCCACCACCATGGTGGTTGCCTGGTGGTGTAGATCTTATTCTCAAGTGGTTCAGTGTCCGGGATCAGATATTGGAAATCCCTCAATCGCTCCATAACCTCAGGAAGCCTCGCTTTTGTTTGCGATGTAGGTTTGAGTCTTTCGACATGTTATGACATACAATAACTCAGCTTTACTCCCAATAGATCTATCGTGGAGCAACGGTGAGGAGCTCATGGAAGCGAACGGTAGCAATGGTTAAAACTGATCACGTGACGGTGGAATTCATACGCTGACACCTACATGTAGTCATCAATCTTAAGACATATAAAAAATATCATAATTTTCCTAAATATCTCTAACATCTCCCCTGAAACTCAAGGTAAACTCAAGGTGTATTGAAAATATCAACTTGAATTTGAATGCAAATCTTAACAATGTCCAAATGTTGAGACACGGTGGATGAGGTGGTGTTTGGTAGTGGTTGATGGCGAAATAGCTAGCCTGAGAGCAGCAAGTGTGGTGATAGTATGGCTTCTCAAAATGACACATGAAATGTCAAGAATTGGAGGGATTAGAGCCAAGCAACATGTGTCCTTTATGGTCAACTTTGTTGTTGGGATAACAACTTAAACATGGCCAATACGACTGGCGTGATTATAAGGCACTACTAAGGTAAAAATTATTGTGCGAAAACACATCTTCACAGCGTCGAAAAATACTTCCATGGAAAAAAAAATCTTGACTTGCCGATGCATCAGAGACATCATAAAACAATCACCATGGTGCTTACTCAAACGGGAATGATGCACTTGGGTGAACATTGTCAAGTGATGGGGATTGATTTATTTGTTTGGGATGCAAAAGAAAAATAATAGAATTGGGAATTTTTTACGTACACTAGGTGCAAAGTGCACCTAATGCACTTTGATACCAAGTTAAATGTAATAATTTGAAAGACAAAAAATGTAAATTTTCAATATATTTTAATGTATAGAAAAGAGTACATAAACACCTAATTTATACGCTTTATGATATGACTCTATAAAATGAACAATATTAATCAAGATAAGCACAATCATAGAAAATATTCACACTATTGGACATAAGAATTGATTCAATTCCAAGTTCTCACAATTAATGGTCCTATTCTCGGTTTCAAAAAAAAGGTGGAATCGATACTTTGCAATTCGGTTATCAATTCCTGGGTAAGAACCTAACTGGATTGGGAATCGGGAATCAATGAATAGCATCGACATGTTTTGAACTAAAAATGAAATGAAAAAAAGGAGAAATTAGTCAGCTTCCGAATAGATCCTCAAATTGACCCTAAATCGATTGACAAAGTAAGTTCTAGATTGTAAGGTACACGGAATAAGTTTTAAGTTCAAAAATTTAGGGAACTGATTTCAAGTGGAACTGAGATCAATTTGAAGTTGCTCATCTTTAATTATCAATGCTGGTCATCTTTGCCCACACTTTTTAATTAAATATATGCTTTTATTGTTCTCAAGTAATGATTGAAGTTCACGTTGCTTAACCGTACCATCATGCATTACCAAAAGCAAGAGGGCCGTAAACAAATTGCCCCAATCATTGTTCCCATGTGGTTGAAGCTTCATTGAAGGACCTTCCAGATTCTGCTTTTGACCCTAGCCCCGCCTACCGTGAAGATGCGATTGAGCGGCTAAGTAACGCATAATTGGAAAATGAATCCGCCAATTAACATTAATTTCAGGGGACCCAAGATTGGTATCATTACATGCAAACCCATCATCTGAACAAAGAAATAAAAAAAAGGTGGTTCCTTTCTTCTAGCTTTTACCTCCTAACTTTTCTTTATTCTCCTTTTCTTGTGTCGGTGAGCTGAACTCTACTTAGCTTTCGTACATATGGAGTTGAAATATGATGGAAGTAAGAAGGACTCTAAATTTGGGTTCCAAGAAAATTACAAATTCTGCTGCCTAGATGTTCATCATCTTAATCTAATGAAGAAAACAAAGGGTGGTCAAGTTCCTGCTGTGATGATGCTCCCTCCCACACGTGCGTCTTGGAGCACAGATGCATCTCAACATCACTTTCCTTCTACTTGGTCTTTATACGGTCATTTTGTGAGAGTCTTGTTGAAGCTATCTTTCCTTTTCCTCCTTATTGCTTCTTTTGGGGAGGCCAAAGCAGGTCTTGAGAATATCATCTCCTTTTGACCCAAATTGGCATTCTCCTCTTCAGTCTCACCGTGGGGAAGTTCACTACTGTGTCATCTTCAGCCTTCCAACTGCATGAAATGGTAGAAGATTTTACTACATTAGAGATAATACCAATAGCAATGCCAGAGAGGGGGGGGCGGGGGAAGAATTTAGGGATTAGAGTCCAATAAAATATTGTCAACTGCTGCTCATGGCCGATCATGCGCAGATCTCAGCCGAACGAAGAGATTTCAAATCACTTGACCCATCAATCTTTGATCGGTTGTATTTATAAGATCAGTCCAAAAGAGAATGTGACCCACTAGTTTATCTTAATGGTTATGGCTATTATTAGTTGGGCCAGTAACATGTGGACACCACTATGGTAGGTTCGGGTGTCGTTCTCATCAACCTCCCTCAAGAGTCTGGGCATGATGCAGCGACCAAAAAGTGTGAATTTGACTCTTTGGGTATCATTAGTTGGGTGAGTAACATGTGGCCGCCACTATGTTAAGTTTGGGTGTCACTCTCATCAACCTCCCTCATGAGTCTGGGCATGATGCAGTGACCAAAAGTTTGAATTCGACTCTGTTTGAATGTATCAGTGGTCAGAGTAACTGTTCCTGCATATCGTATGGCTTCAGTGGATTGAATGAGGATGGCATGCAAAGAGTCTTAAGTCATCTCGTCTTTCTAAGTATGTATAGATTAGAGAACTTCTGTTACTTTCAAGATCTACAATAGCAATCTATGTACTTTCAGCCAGCTGAATTTTGTTATGCTTTCTTTTAGGAGACGGCAGTTGTGCCCGATAACTTATGTCAATCGCATTTGAAAATCATGGCGTCCTTGCCTTAGAATTTCAGAAAGGGATGTGAAGCTCCTCAATTTAGGACTGGAGTATTAAGTAATTTAATGGAAAAGATCTTTATTGTACGTGCACAAATTGTCAAAATGTATTTGTTTCTTGATATTGAGAAAAGGATATTACCTAAATTGAGTGACCAGATGGTGTAGGAAGACGGAAGCTTCCAGCCTGGCCAAATCCAGTCCAGGACAGAGTCTTTGTCCCCCTCCAAAAGGAGTGAAGTTGCTACTCGTCATCATCTCTTTATGCTGCATAAATTTGCATCCAAAGATTAATCATCAATTCATAAGAACAAGGGAATACATAACTATCCAAAACAGACAACACAACAGACGCGAGAGGGTAACGTGAATCTTACTTGCCACCTCCATGGGTAAAACTGGTATGGCCATTCATAGTTGGTCTCATCAAGATGGACCGACCGAAAATATGCAAGTACGCACCACCCTTTTGGAATTGAGTACCCTTTTATTTCGACATCTCTCATCGCCTTTCTCATCACTCCGATTATTATGTTTCCCATCCTTAAAGTCTCTGTAATGACCTGCTTGGATCATCCGGTTCTTGAGCTGCTATTTCATTTTAAACTCCACCAGAAGATGAGCATCAGTTCTGATAAGAAAACTTACATCTTGTGTGAAGGATAGGGACAGATAGTCATTCCAACTCAATTGCTCCCCAAGTTTTGCCTTGCTTCTTTTCAGCTTCATGTTTTCCTCCTGAGGTAATCGATCAATAGCTCAGTAACGAATGAAGTGACAATGGCCTATCTTTTACTGTTGATATAGAGTTCTCTCTCAAACTAAGATGGACCCAAGTAGTTATCCATGGATTCCAAAGATTTAACTAAAAGATTCGGAGCACAAAATTTTTCTTTGAAGTTAAAGTAAAAGCCAACTAATCTAAGTCCTCTTTGCAATTTTGTTGGTTGGCCAAAAAACAGTATTAAGATCTCAGAAAAGGACAGACTACTTCTCATGGTGAGTCATTGAGGTCTATCTAATTCAAGAGTCTATGAGTGAAGATGAATGATCTTAACTGCATAACTATTCATTTCGAATGATGACATGATGATCATTACGATATTGCAGCATGCATAAAATATAGTAAAACGGCCTTGATAATCCAGGTGTCAACATTTTGCAAAATTAAAGTGCATGCCATACCGTCAACTGTTGTAAAGCAGCTGGACAATCTGAGAGGTATTTAACTGTTAGAGTAATCAGAACTGGCACTGAATCTTCTCCTGGTATCATCATATCAATGATATTATCTGCTATTAAATCATCTGTCAACTGCTCATTTGGGTCATTTAGCAAAACATCCACTACATCTTGTGCCACTGTTGAGATTATTCGACCTTTGTCCCTCTTAGATTTTATTAAATTTTTCACCAATTTGGACATTCTGTTCTTTGCCTGAAGCCAACCAAAAAAAAAAAAGATGAGAAATAAATTATGAAGGAAAAAAATCGAATTTTTCAAGTGATCAATTTAGCTTGCCTGAAGGGATCTGTGGAGTCTACTTCCAGGTACATTTATTGGAAGAGACATGAGCCCTACGATAAATTCTTGGAACTGTTTCTTCAAGAACTCCATTCCTTTGCCAGGATCAAGGCTAATCAAGGCCTTGACCAGCACTTGAAAGGCAATCTGCAGACAAAGGAAAAGAAAAGGGATACTTTGGTTTATACTATAAAATAAAAAGAGTTTCTTTTTCTCTTCCCCTTTTCTTTTAAGCTTAGAAGGTAATTATGTTGGACCAAAGTTTCAGGACAACATGTGGCCATGCATATCATTATGCAGCCCATTAATGGCAACAGGGGCTTCCCCACTTCTACAGCGAAATCATCTCAAAACTAGGTAGAAGCCACATATAAAAGTTCAAAGTTCACATTCATTACACGTCCAAGGAGAGAGAAGGTTTCGTTTTCATCTTTTGACTCATTTCTAGGTCATGTCAAGCTTTTTGGGAATAAAGTTCATCTCAAACTTGTAAGGGAGTGAATAATAGCTGCATTTTAAAGTTATTCAACATAGCAGGATAGGAAAAAAAAATGAAATAGCCAACTGAAAAAGTAAAGCATCATGAGAGAGAGAGAGAGAGAGAGAGAGAGAGGTACATTTTTGGCTTCATCTTGTATGAGTACTGGGCGATCATCCCCCCAACATTCCATGGATTGTTGGACGTACTTTTGCATGTCTTGGGTGATCTGGGCTTTGAGCTGGGGGGATTTGAAGAAAGACCCAACAAGGCCATGAATCCTCCTCTGCAAGCTTCCGTTGATGAGCAAAATGGAAGTCTTGCCCATCAGCTCAGTGACGGACTTCGGGTATGATGGCACAAAAGTCTTGGCATCACTTTGCAGGATGAATTTGGTCACTTCTGCATCGGTTGATACTACCGTGGGGCTCCCAAATATGTGTGACTTGAACACCTTTCCATACCTTCACATATACCAAAGAAAACCAAAAAAAAAAAAAAAAAACACAGGAGCTTAATTCTTGCATAATCTCTTTTTAGCACGATCATACAACGGTAAGTCAGTCGATATTCAAGAAAATTTGAACAGTGTAGAGAATTGACCTTACGCATACTATTGCCGAACTCAATTAAAGTAGATAATATAGAAAGATTATTTTTGTAAGCGACGTTTTGAATCGCATAGTTAGAATCACAGAAAAAATCCATTTTTTTCAGTAGATGACTAAAATTACTAGTAAGAAGTACATGGAAAATTTGTAAGTGTGGAGAGAGAGAAAGACGAGTACGGCAACGCGTGTATGAAAACAACGGCATAATTCGCTACTCTCAACATTATATACATTGAAACAAGAATAGTGGGTACGTCCTATATACCGTGACTGAACTTACATGTGACGCCGTTTGTTCATGAAGGTCTCCGGTCTGTCCGAGTAGGCAGAAGCGACAAACTCTATGGTTTCGCCGATGAAGGGCCATCCAAGAGAACCCGGAGGAACTCCAAGTTGAAGAAGTGGGTTTTGATGCCATCTGCGCCTCGATGACATGACGATCACTTTGTAGCAGAAAATGATGGCGCAAAATAAGATTGCCGTTGTCAACAAAATCAAGGCATTATCCATTTTTCTTTCCAACTCAAAGCTCTTTCTTTCTGAGCTAAACTCTCTCTCTCTCTCTCTCTCTCTCTCTCTCTCTCTCTCTCTCTCTCTCTCTGTGCTGAACTGTACTGTGCGCTTCAGTTAAATATATGCTCATCAATGAGAGAGAGAGAGAGAGAGAGAGAGAGAGAGTTGATTCCAAGTTCATGTAGGGTAGAGTTTCTCCAATTTAAAGGTGAGTGATTTGAGTAGTGTTAGGGATATTATATTGGATTTGTCTGAGAGAGTGCCGACGGTGAAATCTTTTCCTTACGCCAACGGTCTGATATATTATGGCCAACAAATCTGCGTCGAAAAGATTAAGGAAATTAAAGCACTTATAGAAGCTTCTTTATGTTCTTTTTAAATTCCTTTGTTAAGAGATCTCACTAGTTGTAGTTGCTTCAGCAAAGGCTCTCAATTAAACCAAAGAGGTCTCATAAGATGTCCAAAGAGGCCTGTTTTGACATTCAGGTTCAAGGGTTATAAGGTAAAATGGTTAATTAGCTCCACGTATAAGTAATATGTTGTGCATTTTTGATTACTTCCTTTTGTCACTTCCAACAGTGATGCACGCGTCTAATCAATATCCGGGTTTTCTTGTTCCATTCAAGAAAGAAATCATTCTGTAGTCCTTGATTGTGACCATGATGGTGAGGCCACTAAAGATGGAAGAAAGCTTTGTTCGCGTGAATATCAATTGAAATGCGTTTCTTGCTTTCTTCTGTTAGATGCAGCTTGTCATTGGTAGTTTGGCTTTCTTTCTTGTTTGGAACAAGAACTGCACATTTTCTATAGTAAGACGACCGTGACTATGTGCATCAAACGAGGTAAGTTTGCATGCATTCGTACAGACTAGCCGGGCGTGATTTCTCGGATGCATTGTGTTTGTAAAGGTAAACGCTGATCACTCGAGCAATCGGCATAGAGAGAAGCAAAATGAACTGTCAAGTACCTGATCTCATCCGTGTGTAAGCAAGACTCGAATCAATGACATCTAATCAGGACAGTTCATAATGAGGATCACATGTAATGATCCTTATTCCCCGAACGTGTGACATAATACTCGGACCCAAATTTCCCCAGCAATTATTGGTCGCAAAAGTTAAGCGAAACTGATCATGATTGCACAGTCGGTAGGGGGTTTAAATTAGCTGGAGATGGGGTTCTTGCAGTATCCAACAGCCGCACGGCTGCATGCTGAATTATAGCTGCAGTGGACCCTCTTCTAATGCCAAAACAACTTGACAAGAGTATCAAAAGAAGAAGTGTCACACTTTGAATTTGAGTTTGGTTTTCATGTGTTTTCTTCTTATGAACATGAGTACTTTGATGTGTCAAATAGTCTATAGAATTATGGTAAAAACTCTTCTTTTCGTTCACGTACTTCCATGCATTTTCTAATGAAGTTCATATACTTTTAATTTATATAATCAAATCATTCTACTTTCATAAATTCTCTAATCAAATCTCGAGTCTTTAAAATAATTATTTGTCGTGCAAATCTAGATCGGTTCATATCATGGATAATAGTAGGACAAACTCTATATGGAAGTCAAATCAAATCTATCGAAGTTTTGAGGAATGACCTCATACCCCACGTCCATAATTTCTTGTGGCGGTGCGAGTTAAAGCCTGCTTGGCATCCATGTGAATATAATTCCAACACAAACTCTCTCTCCTGATTTTTCAGTACTCTCGAAGTTTTCATTCATCCAAATCAATAATTATCGGACTAAAAGTAAAATGACTTAACTAGAGAAAAATTATGTATTTGACGCAAGAGGGACGTCATGCTCCAAATTGACTCAGAAAATTTTCTATTGTCCAAAACTTTCCAGACATATCCCTACTAAAACAAATCAATCAAATTAATCCCAATGCATTTTCTAAATGAGAAAAATTCAGAAAAATTAGAATAAGATAATCGTACTAAGATCTCAACCTTTCGGTTGTCGTAAGTATTACTGAGTAACCCCAAAATAGCCGAATATCAAACAAGAACCAATCAAAAAAGCTGCAATTATCACAAATTAGTCCAAACCCTAGATTTGTATCATTGAGGGCAGAGGGAACCCATGATTGCATGAACGCATGCACTCAAAAAATACAACTTCTTTTCCACAAAAATCATGGCATTGCTCCATGCATAGATGAGTCAGCTTAGTCTAACTTATTGACGTACACACCATAGAAATGAAGCTTTCCCAGCTTTTATATTCTGATTAAATCGACAGCCGTGAATAAATTATTTAGCTAGTTGCAACTCACATAGTTTCTTTTTGACCATCATCAAGCGCATTTGAACCCATAAAACCTTTGACCCAGTTCTTCATTCTTCGGAATCTCGAACCTTGTTTGTTTTTTTTAACATTACTTATAAGCAACTCTCTTTTCCTTTGTCCAAACTGTGCAACTCATAATGATTCGGTTCCTTGTTCAATACATATATAGTTAACATAATACATTTTGCATCAAAGTTCACACCTTCTCTTTTGTGTTTGCATTTGTCATCTAGTCCTATATCATCTCAAGGATGTTAGGGAATGTCTTCGACAGCTAACTATACATTGAACATTTTATAACAACGGGTACAAATCAGAACCTAGCAGCATTACACCCTTTCATGTTTCTATTATCAGCAAATTATGCATCGATGAGGCAGGTTGAATCGTCTAGCTATACATATCTTTGCCTTGTATATCTTGTTTTTTGCATTTCTGACCAGTACTCACAGCTAACGGCAACGTGTTGTTTGATTGAATCGAGTAACTAGCCACATCGTTATGGCGAACCAGCAATAAGACACAATGCGAAGGGGAAGAATTTCACAACATTATGTGCATGTTCCCAAAAGCTTGCCCCGTCCTCTATATGCTTGTATACAAATGATTCGTCGTCAATATCTTCAAATTCCTAACCATATCACTTAGCATAGCCATTGATTATGCGGCCCAACAGAACAGATTGAAAAAATAAGAAATGGCACAGCTATATGTCCTACCTCCTACAATACCAGAGATTCTTGTGGCCCTTTGAAAAGCTTTTTACCGTCAATATTTTTCAAAAGAAGACATGTACAAGTAAATGAACTGACTGATTTCCAGGAAAGATAACCCTCCAGAGGATGATGGTTCAATGTCCGCGAGATAAGTTCTTCAATCACGAAATTCATTCAGATTGAGCAACAAAAGTTCGACATCTGAAAGAAAGGCTTGCTTAGTCTGACTAGCCCCACAGCATGACGAGTAGCAAGGCGATCCATCAAACGGGCAGGAGAGACTTTGCACGAATGAATTGTTTGAGAATAGCTTTCTCCTCATCAAGGCGCTTCCTTTCTTCACGATCTCTAGGTTTGATCTTCCTCTTCTCCTCCAGTATCCACTTGAACAGTTCACGTTGTTGATCCTCTGGAATTGGCTCTCGTGGTTTAACAGGCTCTGTGATGATTGGTACAGGTACAGGTTTCTCAGTAGCAGCAATAGTGGTAGTCACTGTAGTCGACCCTGGAGTTGAGGATACAGCTTGGGAATCTCCTTCCTCTGTTATGGTTTCGTCCTTCTTGCTGGTCCTCATGAACAGGTAAGCTACAAGAATATGTAATATTCAGTCAAACAAAAAAAAAGGGTCCTAGGTTTCACAGATTAGACATCACAAGGAGACAGGTTGACAAGATTTCTAAGGGATTTAATGAAATGCTTAGCAATTATACCATGATCAAATACTTAGTCGCCTGATGATACAATCATGAAATGACAGGACAACTCAACAGATTCTTAAGCTACAATTTTCAGCTGGTTTAAGCTATGGATCAATCGAAGCAGAATAGATATATGTAGCAATGAAGAGACCAAAAAATATTTACCTTCTATCATAAAAGTAATGTGACCAATATCAGAAATCACACTATTATTTCTTCAGAACCTTCTGCCTTTGATCATATATTCTATATAGGTTAATATGATAGTGATATCAATTTCCAGACAAACAGGTGGAATGGGTGAGGGTAAGCTGGGGGAACATAGTTTTAGTAAAGGTCGTTAAGCAAGCATTCGATCCGTCCTGCTTCAAATGCTATATCTTCAGAAAATCACGCATTTCAGAGTCTCATCACGTGATGCATCCCAAGGAACTAATATCCATGGAGAATTTGCAACATTCCCACAAAGAACTGTGCTTAGCGAAATAAGCACAGTAGCTTGAATAAGCAACATCAGAGCCAAATTACAATGATTTCCACATACAAATACATTGGCAATACAGGCAATCAAAGGAGTAGGGTTTGGCTAGAACTCTCCATCCATTTGGCATGTGCATTTATACTAACAGGTTTCCTTTTCCAAATTTTGAATAAATGGAAGACGGGGATCCATTCGTAATCTAATACATTGGCGCCATGTGACAGCAGTCATCACTATAATAAGCAGATGTATCTGGCAGGGCAAGAAATAAACTATTCCTTTTCCTTCATGAATGCTTTTAGGCATAACCATACAGCATATCTCTTACACCAATTTCTCGGGTGGCATAAAGTGAGCTTCCAGGTGAATTCCACGAAAAAATAAAAATATAGAGCAGGATGCAGAGCTCCTGTCTCCAAAGGACATTTCATGGAATTTTCGACTAATGATTGCCAGTTTCCTCAACAAAATCTGCTATATACTTCAAAATTATCAGGACAAGTATTGTGGAATATCCAACATAAACCTCAAGCAATAGCTTTGCCTCATACTTGAAGCTGTACCCCTGATGGTATACGCATACAAGACACAAACCTCTTGTCATCCTTACATGCCATCAATGAGATGGCTTCAGAAATTTAAGAACAATCAAGAGAAAAACAAGGATTTGTCTACATGAGCTTTTACATGGATTTCGCACTGAAGGTGCCATCCCTCAAAATAAGAAAAATCTTTAATCAAAAGATTTAGCAGACCACTTTCCAAGAACAAGTTAGTGTTAGTGCAAGGCCTAAAACCCAAGACGTTGGCAACATAACTCCCACTAATCTCTTATTGTACTAGACTTCTCACTCCTGGTCATCCATCCACCAAATCTAGAACATTCACGAGTTCTAGCTTTGACCCATCCGACCAATTAAGATATATGACTTATCTGGTTGCTGTAACATTTTCATATAGTTCGTGGAAGACCTTTTGTAGGTCCATTTGCTAATGCAGTCTACTGTATGTTATGTGAAAACACATCCAAAATATCTGCACAACCAACCCCTGCAAGACGCTTCAACAGTTTCTAGCCATGAGAGTCTGAAGTCTATTCAACTTCCATCACTTGAATTTCACCACAAAATGCCCTTTCCAGCAGCAACTGCTGTACCGGTTCAATCGACAGTACGCACCCATCAGATTCATGCGACCACATAACCAAAATAACGCCCCGAAACGAATGACGAATTTTAACAAACACAAAAAGGCGCGTGACCATATACCCATAAGCACATACGGAAAGAAAACGCACGAACCTCCAACGGCGAGATTGACAGTCAGGAGCAGGGGCCAGAGGAACTTATAGCGGCGAGCGAAGGACTCCTTGGGAGGCGGCGGCGGGGGCGGCGGGGGCTGAGGCTGCGAACCCATCGTGTACGACGCCGCGGCCGCCGACGACGGCGGGGCGAACTCCTTCCCGCTCTGCTTCAGCTGCGCTGCGGATCCGAAAGAAACGATCGCGGGTCGCGTCAACTATCGAGGAAAAGACGAAAAAGACGACACCCGGAAAAGGATTCTCAAAGCTGGCGCAAGGTTGTACGCTAGATCGACAGTACTTTACATAAAGTTTACACCTTTCTTCTCCATTTTCTTTTTTGCAGAATCGGAAGAGTTGGTGGGGAGTGATAGTGTTGCGTTACCTTTCTTGGGTTTGTTGGTGTAGAGCTTGGGACCTTCTTCGCTCATGGTGATATTCTCTCGATCTCGACTGAGTCGACAGCGACTTCGCTTCTGCTGTTTCAGATCATCCGCTTCGCCCAGCCAAAGTGCCGGGATAAAACCAAATATTTTTCTTCTCTCTTTCTTCTTTCTTCTTTCTTTTTTCCATTTCTTTTCCCTCTGCAAAAGGGGTCGGCACGTTTTCTTGGCAGCCTTCACCGGTCAGTTCGCTGCTTTCTTCATTTTTCAGATTCTCTCTTTTTTTTTACTTATAAATTGGACTTTTTTTTTTTAAATCACGCAAATGATAATTATTCTATTCTCAAAATCAATTTCTTGCTCTATTTTCATTTTATAAATGAGTTTCTAACAAAAATATATATATTTGATAATGATACAAATTTATATTCTCATAATTAAAGTTCATTTGATAACGACATAAAATTTCCATTCATGAAATTCAAATTCAAATGCCTCCCTTCGGAATAGTATCGACGATAAATAGGTGGGCGGCTGATTAATAACGAGGGCGAGTGAAGAAAAAAGAGTTTTTATTTGTCAATTTTATTTCGAAAATAGAAAAGTAATAAATGTTTATTTTTAATTTTTATTTCAAATTTATTTCTATGATAAAAATTTGTTTTAGAAATTGGAAAAATGAAATTGTGTTACCCAATAGATTTATGTTTCAAACCTATTCCTTGAAATAAAAAATAAAAATAAAAATAAAAAAATAAAATTTTTATTATGGGTTCTAAGAAATCCAATCGAAATGATTAGACGATTACCTTAAAAAAACTTATCATTTTGACTCACGGTTTGTTTCGCAAAAAATGATAGATTTGAAAAATATTTTTTGAAAAATGACCATTTGTTTCTCATTAATAATGAGAAATGTTTTTATTGTTGACAATAATTTATATTTAAATATTTTCATGAATGATACAAATATTTTTCATTTTTTCATTATTTTAATAATACAAACATTTGTTTTCATGAAAAAAAAAAAAATTTAAGTTGTCATTTTCTTGTGAAATAAAATGTAGCCAATAGGATTTTCTTTTTTTCGGTCCGAATCTCAAATTAACATGATTAAAAAGTAAAGAGTGAAAAGAAATTAATAAAAAAAAAAAGGTTAACCAATGGGTAGTGCATCATTAGAAAGTTTTTTTTTTTTTTCAATTGTTGACAAGAAGACGGACTTGTTAGTTTTGAAAGAGGGAAAATTAACACAAATGGTCCATAAATTAGCTTAATACGTAATATCGTTCCTATACTTATAATTTGTTTAATATGATTATTGAACTATTGGTAAACGTTTAATCTGATGTCTAAATTATATTAAATATATTTAATGTCCTCCTTATGGTAATTCAAGTTAATTGAGTTTATTGCTGTAGCTTTTAATCCATTATTTAAGCATTGATCAACGAGAAAAGTTACCGGTGACATCGGTACGTAACAATTCTAGTCATCAAATAACAACAGACATGTTAATGCCATAATTTGTCGTTTTTAAAGTAAATGGATAAAATAATAAGCATGAGTGATAACAACAGACATGTTAATGCCATAATTTGTCGTTTTTAAAGTAAATGGATAAAATAATAAGCATGTTGACTCATCCCTTTAATAATTAAACTCAGCATATAATAATCTATGTCATTAAATAACCTCTAATTTGTCGTTTGAGAAAATAGACGGACTACATTAAATCTCTACCATTAATTCATGGACTACATTGTGCATCAAATCAAAGTCCATTGATCATTTGTATCATTTGTATCATTTTTCTTTTTAAAATAGTAATTAGCTATCAATGATTAGGAGCAAATAGTTCAAAAGTTGGTTCACATTCTACTTGAAACTTGGAACATATCCCATCGTAATTGGTTCTCCTATTTTGAGAACTTAAAACTCATCCCACATGCTATGAAATGGACCTTATCAATTGTTCTAAGGTCTACCTAGGAACTAGCCAATTTATTTATTTATTAGTTAAACAAAATGAAAATGGACGTAATAATAGAATTCCACATTTGTTAATAGCAACAATCTATAAAAGATGAACACATAAAATAAATAAATAATACAAATTTCAAAACACGTAATTGCTATTCATCAGTCCCGGTTCCCGATTCGGTTATTACCCAAGGATTGAGAACAGAACCACACGATACCAATTTCACCTTTTCTTTTGAACCGATAACCATGAGAATCTGAAATAGGAGCAGTTCTCATTGCACGTTCGGTCCAATTCCCGATCCTGGACCAAGCTCTCCCCCTATCAACAAGTTGCCTTCCTCCTAACCGATCATGAAATTTGCCGAGTCCGATGAGCACATCCATATGGAGGAGTCTAATTGGGCCTTAAGAAACGTCTCCAGGAAAAGCCCATGATGGCCCAACGCGAGCACGACCCATCATCATCTTCGCTCTTCGTCCGCGACGGCACCCCTCTACTGAAGCAGAACCCAATCGGAAATTGTCCCGACGCGGTCGTCTCGCTCACCCCGGAAGCCATGAAAGTACTCGCTCTATCCACCATTCCTTCACTGGGGACGCGAGCGCCTCCGTGTTCTTGCTCGTGTTCCTGGGACACCCAACAGAGGCTCCCGTACAATCGCAACGCCCCCAGGAACCCCAATTCCGGCAAGCTCAAGGCCCCCGCCCAGTCCTCCCCCGTCCCGGCGCTGCCCGTCGCCGCTCCGACCCCCCGCACGGGCACTTCCGTCGCGGATCTTCTCAAGCGCTCCGATGCTCGCCCGCCGCGCTCTCAAGGTGCCGTCACTCGCGTTTCGCTGTTGCACGAGCTTCGCGTCTGTCTGGAGTTGTCGGTGGCGTTTCTTATTAGAGAAAGGTGTTTGCTTGTGATGGGGAGCGAGAGGATGAGTGGGATGGATTGTTGTTTTTGGTCGAATGATTGGTTCGCTTGTTTTCGGCAGTAAGAGTTAGGATGAATAATCTCTGGAGAAATTGTTATTGCTGGTGGAAGATTTGACGTTCGCTGCCATTTATGTTATATATGTTTTCGTCGAGAATTTTTTGTTGAAGTGGGTAATGTTTTGTTGTGTCGTGCTGTTCAGATGAATCTTACTTGGGGTATGAGCTGTGGTTGCCTAGTCCGCCGAAAGTGGAGAAGCCTCGGTCCGTATATAATGCCGCGCTGTTAGCATACATTGGGGATAGCATATACGAGGTGTGTGCTCCTTGAGGTTGAACTCATTTTGGAACGTGCATATTATCAAATCGTATCATTTTGAAGGGTAATGAAAGGAACCGTGCGAAGCTCAGAGATGGGTTCTTGCATTTTGGAAAAGGAATGTCTTGTGGGAAAAAAGAGTAGTAGTTCGGATCGGCTAAATGCATTATAGTCATGAGGACTTCTTCCCGGAATCAAATTCTTTCAACAACACTCACCCTTAGTTCTTCTTAAATATATGCAGTTATATGCTCGTAGGCACTTTTTGTTTCCTCCCCTGAGCATTGAAGAATTCAATGACCGTGTGACATCTGTAGTACGATGTGAAGCGCAGGTAAATTGTAGTTCTTGACCCAATTTTATTTTCGCTGTAATGCTTTCTCAGACTTTGAAAGATTAAGTATCTGCTCCTCTTGAAGTTCACGCATTTGAGTTTGTTGGCGGTGCTCGTTATGGTCTATGTCCTCAGTCCTCACCTACACTGACTAGCTTTATTTTACTTCACTGTCTCAATTATATATATAGATATGTATGTATGTAGGTATGTATGTGTGTGTATACCCCTAAAATATAGAATGCGAGAATGGATGAAAAAGTGCATGTCTCCTTCTCAAGGCATATTGAGGGTGGAATGTGGTTATAGATGTTCATTGTACTCCGCATGCTTTAAAAGTGCCATCTTTTATGGTATTCTGTGGTTCAGAGATATGAACTCACTGTGCTTACACAATCTACCTGCTTCAAATGACATCTGGATTGATTTGCTGCTAAATTTCTTTCCTGCTGTTACTTCTTTTCACATTGTGCTGTGGGCCATTCTTTGCTGCATTTCAGGATGAACTGCTTCAGAAGCTGCTTGCTGACAGTTATCTATCAGAAGAAGAAAGGTTGGTAGAGGTTGCCATGCTTTTAATAACAGACGTGCTGAATGATTAATTCACAATTTTATCTTTGTTATCTTTCTCAGAAGCTGCTTTGCTTGTCTCAGGGATGTTCTTCGGTGGGGAAAGAATGTTGGTACGGCTAAAACACGGTCTAGAAAACGTGCTGGTACTGCAGTTTACAACAGAGCATCTTCGCTGGAGACCTTGGTTAGTGCCCTCACATGACATTAGTCTACTAGTAGAAGAATTTATCATTCAAGCAGTGGAATTTTAATGCTTATGAAGCGATCCTATGGTTCTTTCTTTCTGTTTTTATTGCATCACATTTTCTATTGCATTGCATCTTTGCAGATTGGTTATCTGTACTTGACAAATGTGAAACGCTTGGAAGATGTCATGTTAAAGTTGGGATTCTCAACAGGTGCTTCATCTGAATGGCTGCTGAATGAAGAGCAACTAGTGAGTTCTAGCTTGGTGATATGTTCTTTCTGTCATTCTACTGTTCAGTGTGACTCGTGGGAATTAATTCACTTTTTTCAATATAACTAAGTGAAGCTGGGTCTCATAAGTCTTCTTTGCCATGATCTTTTCTTTCTGTATTAAACTGGTAGTTATGGATATCTATGTGGGGTTAAAATTTTTGCTTTGAGCATTGGAAATGGACTTCTTTGTCCATTCTCTCTGATAGTGCTGGTATTTACTTGTTAGCTGATACATGTATTTTTCCAGGTCAGCTAGGATGACAGAGAGTGAAGATAAATACATAACAAATGGCTGTGACAATGATCAGCCACCGCTGAACCTCCAAAGTACAAATGTGGAGAGTGAATCAGGAAGAAGGTTTTAAGTCTTGTTATCTTCAATTAGATGATAATGTTAGTCTTGCCTTCTTGATTTGGTACGAAATGCTTAGGTCACTGCCAGCATCAGAAGAGTGTCTGGGTTTACATATTCCTGCTGCACTGTACTTAATGCCCCACTGGATAAATTATCAAAATCTGGTTGTAACTTGTGACAAGGGGGAAGCTTTTCTTACTTGGTTTGTATTGTAAGTGTCAAGGTTTTGAAGAAATGTATTCTTGGTCTCCATTAACATTGTCTCCTCTTCTTCCCTTTCCTTTTTCCCATTTCTCTGGCTGCGAGATCTTATCCTCATGTCCTTTTTGAGGCGAGGGGAAAAGGCTGCTAAGTGATACATCACTGGAGAGCACCCACATAAGTAACCATTTGAGCGCTGTTTTTTAGGGCCTTGGCCTGCTTGAATGCCGGTCATCTCATTCGTAAATGGTATCGGGACATGGATCCTCGTGGTGAAGCTCATATTATTTATACAACATGTCGGTCTGACAAAGGGGTAGCTATTCAGTATGGGGGGAAGTTGGTGAGCATATGCCATGCTGCACCGCCCGAGCCATATGTGGGATAAGCGCCAAGGTGGTGGGCCATATTTCCATGGTTGTCGAGTGAGGCATGGGTAAGGTATCAACTAGGAAAACAACGGCCCAAATGCCAAAACTTGGCACGAGCGGCAATTTTAAGTGCCAAAAGTTCAGAAATATACACTTAAATGTCACTTTTTTTAAAAATTGGATCACTTAAGTGTCAACTCCGGTGAAGATCGTTGAAAATCTAATGTGGTTTTTTTGAATAATTTCTAACTCCTCTGTGGCTCGCCGGAATTTCACGTTGGCTCACATTCACAAAAAAACGATGTCGTTTTGGCTAAAGTTTGATTTTTAATATAAATATTAATTAAATAATATTAAATTGTTTTTAATTTCGTTTTTAATATTATTTAATTAATAATTATAGAAAAATCTAATTAAGGTCAAAATAATATCATTTTGGGTTGATCTAGTCACGTTAGTGCTTAAAACAATGTCGTTTTGACTTCAACTCGTCGAAAAAATGTTACGTCGGTATTTATTGGCACTTAACCGATCATTTTTGTTTTGATTTTAACACTTAAGTGTACATTTCTAAACTTTGAACTTTTGGCATTTAAGTATCTCATCGTACCAAATTTTGGCATTTCAAGGGTCCTTGTGTCAGTATCAACTCCACATCAACTCCACAAGTCATCAGCTGATTACTCCTTTTAAAAACATACTTGGAGTCAAGGAGCTATAGTCAGTTACCATGGCTAATCCCGAAACTTGAAGTCTTGAAAGGCCTTTTTTTTCCCCTTATATTCAACACAGTACTTTATGTTTAAATCCTACATGGGTGACAAAATAACTAGGCCTTGAAAGTAGTGACACAGTCGATGTTAAAATCTAGATTTTAGGGTGCATTTGTTTTCCTATAAATTTCATTATAAAAGAAATTATTTTCCATAAAAACCGTTTTCAAGGAAAATTGTTACTTTTTTCATTTTCTTTGTAGTTTAGGTGAAGTGATTTCCTTCTTTACCAAAATAGAAAGTTGGTTTTCCCAACATAGTTTTGTCGTTTTTGATCCATGAAAAATGCCATTCAATAATTCAATTAGTTTTTTGTCATCCAAATACTAAAAAGTAAGAAAATAAATTTTCGAAAATATTTTTTCTTTAAGTAAACAGATCTTTTAGTGAAAAATGTATCATTTTTAGAAAATATTTTTCAAGAAGTCATTTTGGCTGAAATCCAAAAATGAACTAGAAAATATTTCAAGTCATTTGGTATGGAAAATTCAATCACGAGGAAAATTATCAACAAATTTGAAATTTTTAATTATCTCTTCCTTTTTTTTTTACTTCTTTCTTGTCCAATCACTAGCCATGGTGACGGCTAGCAATTGGCCACAGGCAAGCTTGTGCTTGCCCAAGGCTGGTGAGACTTGAGCTTATTAGATTTCGATGATTCAAGTTTAGCCAAGCTAGCCTCGAGTGAGGTTCCACCTCTCTAGATTTGACGAGGTTGAGTCATCTATGGCTGGTGGTCGTGGCCAACGACTAGCTAAGGAAGAAGCAAAAAGAGAGAAAAGAAAAAAAAAAAAAAAAAATTGATTTAAAAAATAAAAATAAAAAATAATTAAAATGAGTGCACGGGAGAAGAATTTGCTCGGTCTAGGTGAAAGAAAGAGGAGGGAAAATGATTTTCTCTTTTCATTGTCCCATTTTTTAATGTGTTTTTTTTTCCGTCGACTGAAAATGTTTTTTTTAATTAGTTTATTTTTTGTGAACCAAATGCTATAAAATTTAGAATTTTTTTCTAAAAGTTGTTTCTTTGAAATAAATGGAGCCCAAATCTCTAAATTTTACAATTTTGCAACCCGGCCATGGCTAGGCTTTGATAATAATGTTGGTTATGATTATCTTGTAGATTGTGAAGCTTTATCTTTGCAGTGTCCAATGTTTTGTATGTAAAAGTATGGACCATGGAATTATATAATAGCTGGAGTGCAAAATGTGATTATGCTTTTCACTTTGCAAGCAGCACTCAGTATCTATGCGTGCTTTAGTTACTCGCTACGTAAAGTGCTTCTTGCTTTAATGATGCAGACCCATTATAATGATATAAGAGTGACATATTACTAGCTTAGGCTTGATAGTTTGTACAAACCTTATGGTCTTATAGACCCCACAATGATTTTACAATAAACGATTTCAACAAAGGCGCCCTATGAAGGAAAGCTAGTGGAGTCGAGAAACGACTCGCGAAGCTTCCTGATTATGAGCAAGAAAAGCGAAGCGAAAGGGAGAAAGCATCGCGACACTTATATATGAGGAAAGGGTAATCAATCATTGCTTTGCTTAAGGCTTAAGACAACAAAGATGCAACGGATCAGATTAAAGAATCAGCACGGGCATTGTTCAGACACATATAGAATGACTTTGATGTGCATCCACTCGCTTTGATCTTATGATCTCAGTTCAAGTGTGCTGTCCTAATGCAGCTCAAGCAACTTCAAGGCCCCCCGCTATGATCACGTACCTTTTGCCCCTTTCCCCTCGTTCGTGGGGGCAGGCAGCATTCAGTTTTTTCACGATTGCTTCTTTCGGAAGCTGAAAGTGTTTTAAGCGCCTTCTTTTGGGAACAAACATCTAAAACTAGTCTCATGATACACAAATCCTTGTTAGCGTTGATCTTGTCCATCGTATTGGTAGGAGTATTAGGTGAAGATGGACCGAACTTGGAAAAGTTTTGAACAGGGAACCATATGGAAAGAAGGGGTTCGGCGACTTCACATCGGCAGGAACTTTGAGAAGGTTGGTGTCACAGTGACGAGAGACTGGTGGGTTTGATTTGGACTTGCAAATCTCGATTTAGGTCCGAAGGTAACGACTCGCTGTTCGGCACGTCTCCACTAACATTATTTGCTTCGGCGTCTGATTTTTAGGCCACGAATATTTGAGGAGATGTAATTTGACAAGACCGAGAAAGTTGACAGCTTAGTAGTGCTCGAAAGCTGAGCAGAGGCAAAGATACTAACTTGACATTAATCCAAAGTTCCCCGTAGTCTAGTTAGAACTGTACTTCGACAAATAGACCGACGTTCCTCAATGATTAGGATTAATCTGTCTTAAGCAAACTAATCAACATCCTTGATTTGATGGGAAACCTGCTTTCAATGTTTTTTGGCCAAATATGTATCTCTAGCTTATTGGAATCGAAGTCCATGCACGTCCAAGGAATCCGTGAAGAGGAAGAGAGAGACAACATAGCAATTCACTCCATAATACAGTTTGCATATAGTCGTCCATGGAACTATTTTTAGCCCCTCGGACAAAAAGTTGGCCAGTATCATATAATATCAACATTCTAATGTCCAACTTTATGTTAGTTTATTAAATTAGTGGTTACGTAGCGAAGCTTAGTCGATACATGTATCAGCTATGGAGATATGAAATCCACCGTTTGTAGTGTAATATGTTGGATAGGGACATGTCATGTGCCTGTTAAATTTTATGACCAACCTTAACGTGTGAAATAATTTGATAATGCATCGAGTCCAAATTGGTTCGGAGTTAAGTTTGATCTACATAATGCAAGAATTATGTAGTGTAACATCAATGTGCTGGAAGGTGCACTTGGACCATACTAAGCTAATGGTCTAATCAAGATTTATGATCTATCAATAATGAATCTGGAGAAAAATTAATTTTTTACATATGTTGGGACTTTCGTCAAATTCAGAAATGAGTCATCTAAATTTGTTCAAATGCACAATATTATTGGTTTTACTTTTAATTTGGTGAAAGAATTTGTTGAATGATTGCCAATTATTTTAAAAATTAAACTATTAGATTTAGATAGAGGCGTGAGTAAAGCGAAATAGGATGACTCTTGCTCTGATACTGTGAAACGTTTCATGACATCACTGCCAACCGTTCCAAACTATTAAATAAATGATTAATATTACGAAAAATTTCAAATTGCTACATCTGTAACAAATTTACTCCAAACTAATCTTTTGATTATAAAAAGACCCAAACTAATTTTCAACCATAAAAAATTTTAAACTGGTATACTTGTGACTAAATTAGCCTCCGTTAGTTTTAAATTGGATTAGTATCACAAAAAGTCACAAACTAAAATATATGTTGTTGAGGAAACTCCTAGTTTTGATGTTTACAAAACATTTTATGAATGAGATTCTTACTAAACTCTTGAAGGAAAAGGACTCGAAAGACTTAGGCTTTAAAGTCCAACTTGTAGCGAAGATAAAGCTTGGGGTGCCTTAGAGTCCGCCCGTACTGCACTGACGGAAGAGTCTATCGGGCGATCGAGAATTTAAGTCTCGACCGTACCCAGGGGCGAGAATTTAAGTCGACCGTACTGATCGAAATTCTAGGCGGACTCGAACTTAAAGTCCCGACGACTTAAGTTGTATCTACAAGATAAGATCACCAACGGTAGAGTATTTCACTTACCTTATTCATGTTGATTATGTTATATTAATCTGATTGACAGGATCAATTAGTGGACAACTTCTAAAGAAGAATAGAGCACTTATGGAAGCCCAGATTCTGATTGTATGGGCGAACAGAATCTAAGGGGATCTGATCTACCCTCAACGGTCAAAAAGACTTGCCTTATAAAGTCTGTCCAAGAAATGGAAGACAAAAACTCTCAGGGAAAGAGCCAACGGTCGAATATGGCTTGGAGAGTATTTAAAGATAGGTTGAGACTTAGGGGGAGATGAGATGAACATTATTCCAAAGCTGATTCCATTCTTCAATTGTTGTTCATAGTGCGTATTTGAGTGATCTCAGTGTATTACAAAAGAGAGTGACTTAGTGAGACTGATTATCACCAAGTATAAACACTCGAGAGTGTGTAATCACCGTTGATCATATAGTGAAATACAGCCAATTGGCTGGTCACCCGGAGAGTGGACGTAGGCTTGTCTAAAGCCGAACCACTATAAACAAGTGTTTGCAATCTTCTCTAACTCTCTCTATTTACTTTCTGTTTGTGGATTGCAATAAACGATATTAGTTGCGCGTAAACTTCCTCAACACCTATTCACCCCCTCTAGGTGCTTATACTAGTTACATCAATTGGTATCGAGCCTCGTGCTCAAGTTTTGAAGTGTTTGTTACTTCGAGTTAAAGATCCTCTATGGCTAGTATTCTTGCACCGGGTTTAATTGAAGGGCGAGCAACACTCGTCCACCATACTTCGATGGCAAGGATTACAATATCGGAAGAATAAAATGAAAGCTTTCCTCGGGTCGAAAGATCCACTGGAATGGGATGTGGTTGAGAGGGGAATCGAGCCCACCGATAACATCGAAAGACTTCAAAGAATACCGATGAGAAAGAAACAGAATCATCGGCCACTCTCTCTCTCCGAGAAGAGATAACAAAGAGACAAACTATTGATGCAAAGGCTATTTACTCCCTATATTGTGCTTTATCACCTAATGAATATAATCGTATATCTTCTTGTGATACAAATAAGGAAGTATGGGATAGACTACATGTGACATATGAAGGAACGATCGTGTCAAGGAGACCAAAGTAAATATTTTACTTGGTCAATACGAGTCCTTCAAGATGAAGCGGGGAGAGTCAATAGGAGATATGTTCGATCGCTTTACGAAATTGTAAATGGTTTGGCATATCAAGGACAGACTGTTCTGGACCAATGAAAGTCAACAAACTTCGAGAGGACTTTGTCAAAAGAATGGAACAATGTGAAGACATCTATCGAGAGAAACTCTACGGATTTCACCACTAACAATTGATGAGCTTGTAGGCACTCTGCGGTCCTATGAGGCGAAACAAATGAACGAGAAAGTGGAATCCGGAGGTAAAAAGTCTATTGCTCTTAAGTCTAATACGATTCGATGATACTGATTCTCAAGAAGAGCTGGATGATGAGGAACTAGCACTGGCGATAAAAAGGTAAAGAAACTAAACGAAAAAGGCGGGAAATTCAACAACGAAAAACAAAGCGAGCATGATCACGACAACGCAGTCGATGACGATGATGATTATGCCAAAGAAGTAATTTGTTTTGAGTGTAAGAAAAAGGGGCACATTAAACAGAATTGTCCCAGAGACTCAAAAAGAACAAAGGAAAATTTGAAAAATACAAGAATGCTCTCAAAGCTGAAACATGGAGCGATACGAAGTTGAGGATAGTGAAGACGAATATGGAAATATTTGTCTTATGGCACATTCAGATTCGGATTCAAACAGATTCGAGCTCAAACTCGAATTGAGAAATCGAGGTAAATCATTCGATATTCCTTTAGAAGTTTCAGATTATATAAATGAGCTTTGTTCTAATCTAAAAACTACTTTGAAAAGGATCTCCACATTAAAAAAGGAAAATTTCAAGTTGATTAAACAAACGATTTTTTGAAGGGAAATTTGGATGATTTCAAAAAGGAATTTTTGGAAATAAAGGAAATTCGAGAGGTTCTTTTAAATGAAAATGAATCTATCAAAAAGGATCTTTTGAAAGCAAAGGAAAATCAAGATTCTTTACAAAAAGAGAATGATTTTTTCAAAAGGAATTTTTAGATATTACCACAAAGTTTTCAAAAGGATCAAAAACCCTTCAGCATATTCTTTCTATTCAAATCCCTTATTATGATAAGTCGGGACTTGATTTTTATAAAGAAAATGATTCCCGATTGATTTTCCTAAAGTCAAGGAAAGAATAAGACAAAGACCTCCTCGACAAGCTTACAAAAATCATTTCAAAAGTAATTTTGTTAAACCTATTGGTAAAAATAATCTTAAATGTTCTAATTGTGGAGAAAAAGAACATTTTGAAAACAAATGTCCTAAAGTCTGAGACTGTTCAAAAGAATTGGATAGAAAAAGCTTATACTACTAACTATAATGGACCCAAGAAAATTTGGGTACCAAAGAAAAAAATGAGTTCTTGTAAACATTGCGGGTAAGCTTCAAAAGAAAGAAGAAATGGTACTTGGACAAGGATGCTCGAGACACATGACTGGAGATTCAAAGATGTTCGTTGAATTTGAGAAAATCAAGGGAGGAACAGTCTCTTTTGGAGGAAACACTAAAGGAAACATTATAGGACTGGGAACTGTCAAGATTGGCAGCCTAATCATAAACAATGTTTCTCTAGTCAAAGGATTAAACTACAATCTTCTGAGCATTAGCCAGTTATGTGATGCTGGTTTCAGAATAAACTTCCAAGAGAACTTATGTTCGGAACAAGCATTGACTCTTCACGTACTTTTACGGACGAAGACATGGGAACATTTATCTTCGGATATAAATGTAGACACTACAAAATGTCTATTATCAGTCCAAGATGAAGCAGATATGTGGCACCGCAAACTTGGGCATGTCGGCATGAAACAAATTACCAAGCTTGCAAATAAAAGGCTTGTTCGTGGCTTACCTTCACTAAATTACAAGAAAACAGAACTTTGCTCGCATGCACACTTTGGGAAAACAGGTAAGAAGTTCTTTTAAATCTATAAAGCATATTACTACTAACCGTATGTTACGACTTCTTCACATGGATTTGTTTGGACCTACCGAACTTATAGCATCGGAGGTAAGAAGTATGCTTGTCTTGTGATTGTAGACGATTACTCTCGATTTACATGGGTATTTTTCTTGCTAATAAAGGAGATACATTTTCATATTTCTCAACATTTGCAAAGAAGATTCAAAATGAAAAAGGATACTCTATTTCTAGTATCAAAACAGATCATGGGAGAGAATTTGAGAATCAAGACTTTTCAGACTTTTGTGATAAAAATGGTATACAGCATACTTTTTCATCTCCTTACACTCCAGAACAAAATGGAGTTGTGGAGAGAAAGAATAGATCTCTGCAGGAAATGGCGAACATTGCTTATAGAAAGCAAGGTGGCAACTCGGTTACGGGCGAAGCGCTTTCTACTTCTTGTCATATTATTAATAGAATTTTTCTTAGACCTATACTTGAGAAAACACCCTATGAGATTTTGAAAGGAAGAAAACCTATTGTTTCATACTTTCGAGTTTTTGGTTGTCCTTGCTATATTCTTAAGAATGTTAATCGTCAACCTAGTAAGTTTGAAGAAAGGTCAGATGAAGGTATTTTTCTGGGCTATCCAAACTCTAGCAAAGCATATAGAGTGTTCAATAAAAACACTCAGACAATGGAAGAATCCATGAATGTAAAGTTTCTGGAGACTGAAGTTCCAAAACAAAGTATTGGAGTGCATGAAGAATCAGAACCAGATGCTGTACCTGAAAGATCATGTTTCAACAAAGCGAGAATCTTCTCGGAAATAGTCAAAGAAGGAATTCATGAAGAAGAATCAACTCAGCCTAATATTTCTGCATCCACGAAGATTCGATAACGCCGAAGTTCTGAACGAAACCGGAAGCATAAGTCTAGTCATCCGAAAGAGCTCGTGATCGAAACATCAATGAAGAGATTCAAACCAGATCAAGGAACAAAAAGGACACAGTATTGTTGCACTCATTTCTGAAATTGAACCCAAAGGTATTAATGAAGCTCGGAAAATGAAAGCTGGATAGAGGCAATGCAAGAGGAGCTTCAACAGTTCAAGAGAAATGATGTATGAGAATTAGTCCCTAAACCAAAAGGACGGACAATTATTGGTACAAAATGGGTCTTCGAAACAAAGTAAATGAACTTGGAAAAGTCACCGAAATAAGGCAAGACTTGTGGCAAAAGGTTATTCCCAATCGAGGGAATATATTATGATGAAACCTATGCTCCGGTTGCAAGATTAGAAGCAATCGACTATTACTTGCCTATGCTTGTTATCGAAATTTCAAACTATTTCAAATGGATGTAAAAAGCGCATTTCTAAATGGGTTCATCAAGGAAGAAGTCTATGTGGAACAACCACCTGGTTTGAGGAAACAAGAAAGCCGATCATGTTTTCGACGAAAAAGGCACTTTGTATGGACCGAAACAAGCACCTCGAGCTTGGTATGAACGACTCAATAAGTTTTTATTAGATAACAACTTCAAGAAATGTATGGTTGATACAACTTTATTTATCAAGAAAGCAGGTAAGGACATCCTTTTAGTACAAATTTATGTAGATGATATTATTTTTGGTTCTTCAAATGAAAGTTTGTGCAAGAACTTTTCAAAGTCTATGCAGGAGAAATTCGAGATGAGTATGATGGGAGAGCTTACTTTCTTCCTAGGACTTCAGATCAACCAATCAAAACGAGGAACATTCATTCATCAAGAGAAATATTCCAAAGATTTGGTTAAGAAGTTTGGGATGGAAAACTGCAAGAAGACCGAAACTCCAATGTCAACTTCCATTAAACTCGATCAGGATGTATCAGGAAAGAAAGTTGATCAGAAATCTTATAAGAGCATGATTGGGTCTCTTCTCTATCTTACTGCATCTAGACCAGACATTATATACAGTGTGTGTGTATGTGCTCGTTTTCAAGCAGATCCAAGAGAATCTCATCTTACAGCAGTAAAGCGTATTATTAAGTACATAGCAACTTATCCATCTCTGGGTCTGTGGTTTCCTAAAAAAACAGACTTTACTCTCATTGGCTACTCGAGATGCCGACTTAGCGGGATGTAAAGTAGACAGAAGAGTACATCTGGAACATGCCGATTACTTGGACAAATGTTGGTATCATGGTCTTCTAAAAGCGAGAACACGTGGCTTTATCAACTGCGCAGAGGCGAGAATATGTTGCTCTTGGAAGCCGCCGCTCACGATTTTATGGATGAAACAAAGAACTATTGGATTATGGAAAAGAAGAAGCTTGCACTGAAATAAGATGTGATAATACGAGTGCTATAAACCTCACAAATAATCCAATTCTACATTCCAGAGCAAAGCACATTGAAATCAAACATCACTTTATTAGAGACCATGTGCAAAATGGAGATATATATGTGGAATTTATTGATTCTAAGAATCAATTAGCGATATCTTCACAAAGCCGCTGGACAAAGGTACATTCGATTCAATATGTGGGAGATTAAATATTATTAATCCTTTTTTATAAATTCTATGAGAACAGGACAAAGTATGAGAAAAAGGAATCGTCTGGACAGACTATTGAAAAAGGAAATAATGGTATTTTGGGAAGGTATGTTATTTCCTTAATTCAATCTGGTCAATCTTTGGTAAGTGCCTTTAATCTGCATGATTGATTTGTATATTTTTGGCATATGTTTATTGAATATTTTTAAGGTTAAATAATTGCCATTTTAATTTGTTTTGAATTGCGACTATTCATTTGTTCTTCTAACGAGGGGGGGTATAAAAACGTCTAAAGTCGGGATTTCTTTTAACCCCTCAGAACGTCTTGAAAACCCTAACAGAGAAAAACTCTTTCTAAATCAATCTCAATCTTCTCCAAAACCAAATCTCTTCGAACATGGCCTCGAGATCCTCCGTATCCAGATCAAGATCTTCATCTCCAAGAAGAAGATCAAACAGGATTGCTGGGCAAGGAGGAAGAAGAGTCGACAGAGGACAGGCGCATTTCGATCTCACACAAACTTCCGAAGATACTCAAGGACATTCTCCAAGAGTCTCTTCTCAAAATGATCCTGAAGAATCTCCAAGAGCCATCAGATCACAGTCTGAAAAAAGACATTTCTCACGAAAAGGTACGTCTGGACTAACTTTACCCACACCGACTGAAAGCCCTCATGTAGTAATGAGGAGATATGAGAAATTAGTCCAGAGAAATGTTAGGGATGATGTCAAATTGTTCTTCTTGATAGAGGAAGGATATGCGAATGAACTCCGGCTCATTCAAGCAGTACAGGCCACAAACTCACCATCCACTCGTACAGAACAAGTGAGTGATAAAGGGAGAAGCAAAGATAGTATGAAGGATGATGATGAGAACATATACAGAAATTTTGAAGTTAGAATGGGAATAGCCGCTGCGTAGTTCGAAACACAACCGGAAATTATTTCGATCCGAGAGAACATAAAACCTTCTTCAACAGGCGATGGATCGAGGAATCATGAACCACGAGAATTGTGGATTTTGATTATTTGGATGCTTTGCTGAAGTAAATCTACGAGAATGCTTTGAAAAATTGCGAGATGGACCACCCCGCATCGATTCTCGTGCTCTTTGTTTATCCCGAATTAACAAAGATATTTTTACTCGAATTTGACATTTCTCTCTCCGGATAGAATGCAATTTAGTGTGAATGACAGGTTCTATGATGTTAGTACGAGACACTCGGCGACATTATAAAAGTTGAAAGAGGAGCATTCAGGCCAATAGACGTCTCCTATGAAACAAGTTTGTAAGTTTCTTACAAAGTCTCGTAAGGGCTACTATCACTTATCCTCTTCTAACTTCGCAAGAACTATTTTGCATAAGATTATTATCACCGTATTCGTCCAAAAGCCTCATCAAAGACTGATGTATCTAAATTTGAGGCCAAATTAATGTGGGCTATTGAAAAGGGAGTACTTGTTCTCACCGCCTCACACAATAATACTGCATATGTATCGGACGGTGTCAAAGGAGAAAGGACAGCTACCCTATGGAGCTTTAGTGACAAGGATTTTTGAGCATCTTAAAATAGACATACCTAGAAGATTCAGCACTAAAACTCTTCCCACAATGGCTATTGACATGAAGATGATCAATAAAATGAGATTGAAGGACGTTGCGAGACTTGGAGACGAAAAGAAAAGGAATTGGCTAGAGCGAGAGACAGCAAAAAGAAAAGGTAAAGAGTTAGCTGCTGCTGAGCCAAGTTCTAAAAGGAGAAGATAACTTTTACTGGTAGATGAAGAAGAAGAAGAAGAAGAAGAAAGCATCTCCGCAATTCTGGCAAATATGCGTCAAACTTCTCAGAGAATGTCGAACCGAAGCGAAAACAAATGCGAAAAACATTCTCAACACGTAACATGAGAAGAATGATGTATCGGAATTGGCGGGAGATCCGAAGAAGATCCGAAGAAGAAGATCAAGAAGAAGAGGAAACGAGAAGAAGGAGAAGAAGAAGGAGATAAAGAGGGGGGGAAAAAGGAAGGGCAACAAGGACAAAATGAAGCATCAATTCAAGGGGAGCATCTTTCGAAAATATTGAAATTCAAATACCTGAAGCTTCATCTGGGAATGCTGATTATCAGAAGATCTTGGCACTTCTAACTGAGATCAAGGATCGGCAGATAGAAATGGAAACCTCCTTCACAAACAGACTGGAAACTCTTGAGAAGACGGTCAATCAATGTATTGACGAAATTGAGAAGTCTCGCATCGGATATGGAGGATTTCACCCTTGTTCGAACCCCAAACAAGAAAACTTCTTAAAAACATCTTCTGTCTTAGAAACTGTTTTGAACTGACTAATTCTTTTTTAGGTTGACAAAAAGGGGGAGAGTAATATGGCTTTTGACTTTTGATGGTGATTTCTAAACTTTTTAACTGTTGATGATTTGATAGTTGGATGCATAACACATTTGGCATGGTACTATAATGTCTGATGATATTTTCTTATATGCTTATTCACTGATGAAATGTGATTATGTTGCTGCTGTATTGTCTATACAGGGTTGATATGAGCTATTCTTATAAGTTGTGCAGAATAATTGGAAGTAGGCTCTATCTAACCATTTTTTTGCAGGAACATTAAGCCATATGAATGAAATGTTTTGTCATCATCAAAAAGGGGGAGATTGTTGAGGAAACTCCTAGTTTTGATGTTTACAAAACATTTTATGAATGAGATTCTTACTAAACTCTTGAAGGAAAAGGACTCGAAAAGACTTAGGCTTTAAAGTCCGCTTGTAGCGAAAGATAAAGCTTGGGGTGCCTTAGAGTCTGCCCGTACTAGACGGAAGAGTCTATCAGACTGAGAATTTAAGTCTGACCGTACCAGACTGAAATTCTAGGCAGACTCAAAACTTAAAGTCTGACAAACTTAAGTTGTATCTACAAGATAAGATCACCAACGGTAGAGTATTTCACTTACCTTATTCATGTTGATTCTGTTATATTAATCTGATTGACAGGATCAATTAGTGGACAACTTCTAAAGAAGAATAGAGCACTTATGGAAGCCCGGATTCGATTGTATGGGCGAACGTAATCTAAGGGGATCTGATCTACCCTCAACGGTCAAAAAGACTTGCCTCATAAAGTCTGTCCAAGAAAGGGAAGACAAAAACTCTCAGGGAAAGAGCCAACGGTCGAATATGGCTTGGAGAGTATTTAAGGATAGGTTGAGACTTAGGGGGAGATGAGATGAACATTATTCCAAAGCTGATTCCGTTCTTCAATTGTTGTTCATAGTGCGTATTTGAGTGATCTCAGTGTATTACAAAAGAGAGTGACTTAGTGAGACTGATTATCACCAAGTATAAACACTCGAGAGTGTGTAATCACCGTTGATCATATAGTGAAATACAGCCGATTGGCTGGTCACCCGGAGAGTGGACGTAGGCTTGTCTAAAGCCGAACCACTATAAACAAATGTTTGCAATCTTCTCTAACTCTCTATTTACTTTCTTTTGTGGATTGCAATAAACTTATATTAGTTGCACGTAAACTTCCTCAACACCTATTCACCCCCCCTCTAGGTGCTTATACTAGTTACATCATATGTGACAAATGAAAGGTAAAATTTCAAACTAGCATACCCGTCAACTGTCATGTGTCACCCAATTCAGTAATTTAATAATAAAATTTAACAAAAATTAACAGAGGGTATATTTATTGTAAGTGTACCAATTTAAGGTTTTTAATGATCAAAAAATTAGTTTATAATAAATTTATCCCATGTATACCAGTTTAAGATTTTTTATAATATTAACCCATATATAAAATAATTTATGATAGGCTATCGAGAGCAGTTGGAGTACACATCACATATTGTAATATGGTTGTCCCATGTATGTTGTTGCTACCTTCTAGCATCAGCAACTCTTTCTTGTGGGTGTTGTCTGTGGTGCCCCATTCGCATTGATGTCAAAATCAAAATAAATAAATAAATATATCAATGTTTTGAATACTTCCCATGTCACCTATCAAAGAAACGTGAGGAAAATTACTCAATTGATCCTAGAATTATTATAGAGTTACCAGTTCAGTCATAAACTTAGGTTGAATATCATAACATTCGAAATTTTTATTACACATAACCAACTTTGAGCGAAAATTCACATGATTTTGGCATATGTGGAGGTAAAAATCTCAATTATCAATATTATCTTGTATAGTGAATGAGCTTTTACATGAGTCCAGTATTTATAGTAAGCCTTTGCAAAATGGTTGGATATTAATAACCATAGGAAATAATTGATTTGCTATAACATAAGTGACATAGGCGCCACTTAGAATAATACGTTCTTAATTATGATGATAAATATGTAGCAATTATCCCTTAATTTTCGAGATGAAGAGCGCCAAAAAATATAATATTTTTATATTTTGCAAGCTCCAAAAGTCATGTAACCAATGAAAAACACCGGTTAAAACAAAAGAACTACGCAATACCACGAAAAAAGAAATTACTACTTGTGAGATTGTCGATGACAATATAAATCTTTATGAATGTACACAACAGAAGAGTTCATGGGTTTGGGAAGAGATTAGTCTCCAGAAGGAAGAAAATTGTATATATATGTATTTGGTGAAAGCTTCGAGGGAAGATGAAGAGGAGGAGGACCACATGACATGACACGACATTTAAAAATTCTTGCATCTCATGAGCTGGACACGAGCATGCTGATTATCCAGACAAAACCCACGATCCGCCGAAAAAAGAGAACCAAATTATTTCGCCAAGAATAGGAAAACAATTCATCGATGTTGTTTGTCGTGTATGGGGAAGCCGTCGACACATGTTGGTGGGCGTCCAGGCAAAAATGAATGACATAATTTTGCGTGAAGATCACTATAGTCGAACTGTAGGATTGATCCATTCACATTGGACGAGGTGGTTTTGAGGTCATGCTCACTTCATTTACCCTAAATTTAGGAAGGAGTTTGCAAAATATAATCACGATTGTCTTGGCCACGAGACCTTGTCCTTGCTTGATGTTCACACTGGCATAATTCAACATCACACGTTTTGATTTCCTAATAAAAAAGCATCGAGCTGGAGATGGAAATGAGCAATTCTTATGTATATTTTTTTAGAACAAAAACTCAATGTAAAATCAAATATATTATTGTACCTTCAATGGGTTTATTTTCGCTCAAACACATAACATGTATAGTATGTTTTTCGACGTGATCAAATACAGTATGGCAAATGCTTGGTTTAACAAAAATAAACCAGCCCGATGATGGTGATGACACTTTAACATGCCTGATCTCACTCGAAATCATTTGATTACATGGGACAAAGCTTGAAGATGGAGTTTGTAGGATGCACGCATAGGAGCGCGTGTAAGCTTTTTCGTTGCTTGGCTTAGGGATTATTTTTGACAGATCCTTTATCATGAAAGCCTTTGCTCCTCTCTTTGTCTTGCTTCTCCCGGCAAGTAATCCCCACCCATGAACCATGAAGGTTCTTCAACTTTGGCTCGTTATAGAAAGAAAGAGAGATGTTTGTTTTGATTAGATTGTTGTTCCGAGGTTTATGTAGCTAAGAAGCCTTTATGTGGTCTCTCGAATAACGAGTCTTAATAATGCATGACTTGTTGTTTTGTTATCTTAATAAAGTTCTTGAAGAATAATTGCCCAAGTGAGATCGGAGAAGAATTCAGTTGCCTAGTGAATGCATCAAATTGAAAGAATTCTTCAAAAAAAAAATCATATGTTAAATTTTCTATCAAGGATTTTGCTAACGAATATCCTCGGGGCATTAGTAGGATTTCTAATGCAGTGATTATTCTCATGTTATGCACAATCGATACCTTGAAAATTGAACTATTCCAAATTAATTATACATTATAAGTGCTCGAAGAGCACCCCTCATAAGACCTTAGCATGACAAAATTTATCCCATATGTAGTTACTGTTTTTACACAAATAGACATCTATCTGCTTGAATACATTAGAAGTTAGATGTTACCAACGGTGCACCTGAACTGATAAATATTACATTTTTTTTAATCTTAAATCCTTCAAAATTACATCACAAGTTGCAAATTAACCTTCAGATCTTTTCTTGACTAGTGGCTGACTTCAACAGCAACAAATGTGGAGTGCATTTTCTTGCCAACTTTGAGATGCAAAGGTCTTCACCGTCAAGCGTGCTGCACCCCATGCTGAGAGATTGATTAAAAGAGGAGAGTGGACACTTCCTTGGGTGGCAGATCAACCTTCCTAATGATTTTATATATTGCCATCAAATGTCTAACTAATGCCTGTCATCTGACTCCCCCACCCATTATTAAATTTCCAACAGTCAAAGAGCTTCATCTATGGACATTGCTTAACCCCAAAAAAAAAAAAGAAGCAAAGAAAAGGAAGCGAGGGGAAAGAGGAAAAAAAGCCAAGATCTATATGTATAACCTAAAACCTATGATTTGACCCCCCAAAAAAAAATCAAAAACCTATGCAACTTAAAATAGTTTCCTAATAAATCGGGTACTTTAAAAGCTTTTCCAATCAGGCTTGTCTTCGGCGGTGAAAATTTCTTATTAGGTTTCGGCATCGGTGTCGCGCTCAATTTTAGGCACACCAACTCAAGTAGTACTTGGTTTCCCTTTCGTGGCATTTGGTATGTTATAAAGCGACGATCGACGGGAAAATATGTCATTTTCTTGTGAGAAGGATATGATATGTCACGTGTATTTCATACGGTAAATTTTCATTGCACCAGCAAATATATTTGGAACAAAATTATCGGGAGTGCTACCCGTTATAGTGTTCGAAAGATCCGGTTGTACGAACTGGGTTAAGTCACGAGGCAATTGCGCACGTCAAACTGCAAAACGAGAGCCTAGGAATTAAAAATTTGGACTTGTCCTAGAGAATAACACAATCAGTCAATGCCAGGGATTTCGAGATGCTTTGTTCCTCGTAAAAACAAGCGCAAGAAACCGTCGGCCGGCCACCCATCTTTGGACGGTTGAGCCCCGAATCAGTTGCGTCTTTCCTAGGAAGAACGCTTCGAGCCCCCCGGGTCCATTTGCTTTGCAATGTAGCCAAACAGTAGATCGCCGCGCTTCACGATGTTCAATAATCGAAACGAAAGCTGAGAAATTTACGGCAGCTATGGCAATTTGGTGTTGTTTTCAATGGGAAGAGGGAATGGAATCCCGCGTGGGAGTAGGAAGTAGGAGCGTGGCTCCAAGTGGGTGGGCCCCAGAGTCGTCAAAACATTAAATTGGCCCCCACCAGTTTCTTCCCCCTTGACATTGATCTCTTCCTTGTTTATAAAGATTTATAGTGACAGCTGCTACCAAAAAGCACTCTTCACTTTGTTGTCTCAGCTGAAAACCCAACTTAAATCCACTCTTTCAGTGGTTTGCTGGCCTCCCCCTTTTCTTCCACTCTAATCCCATCCTTTTGTCTTTTTTCTCCACCATCGCCATTTCCTCCTCCTTCCTTCTTGATAATCGCAAAGCCTTTTCTTTTCTCCCTTTCTTTCTTTCTCTCTCTCTCTCTCTCTGTATGTGCAGAAGCATAGAATAAAGTGGGCATAGTGCTGGTGGAGACAGAATAAGGGAGTAAAAAAAAGGGCATTGCTTTGGTGGTGCACTGACAAGAGTGCTGGGTTCATGGGTTTGAGGCTTGTGCTGTGGAATGTGCTTGGCTTGTCGCTGGGTCTATGCGTTTGTTCTGTATTAGCCTCTGTTTCTTATGATTCCAAGGCTATTGTCATCAATGGCCAGAGAAGGATCCTCATTTCTGGATCCATTCACTACCCAAGAAGCACTCCTGAGGTACTTACCGAAATGCATCTAGTGCTTTGTCCTCATTTTCTCCTTTTTTCACTTCCTCGGGGTCACTTACCTGTGGTTGGTCCTAAATGTATCACTTTGGAATCTGTGATTTGGGTCAGTTTATCAAATTTGTGAAGAACTTTTGTGTGGGCATTGCATCATATGATTCTTGATTTCATTCTTGCTGGTTTTCTGGTTATTCTTTCCTTTCTTAAAATGTGATTTTTTTTTTGGTACTTCTGAGAGATTATTTTTGCCATATGCAGATGTGGCCAGATCTCATTGAGAAGGCAAAGGAAGGAGGTCTTGATGTGATTCAGACTTATGTTTTCTGGAATGGGCATGAACCGTCACCTGGCCAAGTATGAATAACTGACAACATTTTCTGTTATGATATTATGCTATTAATAGCATAAATTTTATTTGACTGTGAATTCCGACTGAATGTATTCGTTTTTTGGCCTTTTGGTAGTACTATTTTGAAGGAAACTATGATCTGGTGAAATTTATTAAGCTGGTGAAGCAGGCAGGTCTCTATGTTCATCTCAGGATTGGCCCATATGTGTGTGCTGAGTGGAACTTCGGGTAATACTTCAAATATTTGCTATTTCTAGAAATAGTCAAATAAAAGGATCTCAGATTTTGCACTTAAATTGTTTTTTAATAATTCAATTTTCCAGTGGGTTTCCTATTTGGCTGAAGTACATTCCAGGAATCAACTTCAGAACGGATAATGAACCTTTCAAGGTGAGCCATTTCTTCCTCTCTCTCACCCGTCCATCTTTTACATTTTTCAATTAGTGTTGACCCGTATACTGACTTATCTTAGTCGATTCTGATGTTGACTTCTGCCGAATATGAAGTATCAAATGCGAAAATTTGCAACAAAGATTGTCGACATGATGAAAGCAGAGAGGTTGTTTGAATCTCAAGGTGGTCCAATTATTCTATCCCAGGTACATGAAACAAGCCTCTATTTGCATATTATCGTTTCTGCGAGTTATCATTGACTGAATTAACTGTAATTTTATTAATCATTTTTTTGTACTATGAAAGATTGAGAATGAATATGGACCCATGGAGTATGAAATCGGGGCACCCGGTCAAGTTTACACACAGTGGGCAGCAAAAATGGCATTGAATCTAGACATTGGTGTCCCATGGGTCATGTGCAAACAAGATGATGCTCCCGACCCTATCGTAAGCTAGTTCTTTTTTTCCACCTGTTCTTATAAATTGCTATGTCCACTCATTATGGTTTTCATGTTATGTTTATCCTGAGTAGCTGTTCAGGAGCACTTTGTCCCCTTGCTGGTGATGGGCAATATGAGTAATTATTCCTCATTGCGCATGGCTCAAGTTTACTCAGTGCTTTGTCTGATCTGTTTCTGTTTCTTTTCTTATTTCCTCATTCTCTGTGCTTTTGTTGTGATGATTTGTATTTCCAGTTTCGCTTTTATGTATTTCTTTTCTTCCCAGCTTCCAAGATCAGCAATGCTAATAGGAGATGCTTTCTTTTCTTTTTCGTGTGGACGATACTAATCAGGATTTTTTGTAGTTATCAAAGTAATGAGAATCAAATATATTTGGCACACATCATTTGATGCTTTTCATTCCTGGTGTATTCCAACAGATTAATACTTGCAATGGTTTCTACTGCGACTACTTTTCTCCAAACAAGGCTTATAAACCCACCATGTGGACTGAAGCTTGGACGGGCTGGTAAGTTAATGAGAGTCAGTAAAAAGAAATCTTTTATCCTCCACCCAAGAAAAAGGATTTGCACGAATATGTTCCTTCCCCTTTCTGGTTTCTTATTATTGTATGGTCCACATTTTGAAGGTATACTGAGTTTGGAGGTGCAGTCCCATATCGTCCTGCTGAAGATATGGCTTTCTCAGTTGCTAAGTTTATACAGAAGGGAGGATCATTCATTAATTATTACATGGTACTAAACTGCCTGCAGCTATTTTTGTTCGAAGCACACCGTATATCTCTGAATGATTTCATTTGGTCTTATTATGTTATTATGGGTTTTCAGTATCATGGAGGAACCAATTTTGGCAGGACTTCTGGTGGTCCTTTCATTGCTACTAGTTATGACTATGATGCTCCTCTGGATGAGTACGGTATGCGAAATTGTTTCAGCTGCCTCATTCGTTTTCTAAGAAATTACGTTTAGATTACAAATATTTTGCTTAAACAGTGTTTTTCAATCCAAATTTTGATCAAGCTGTATGGGGCATCATGAAGGAAATATCTGGTGATCAGTTTTTTTTTTGCTTTCTGCTGAAAGACTGCCTCCCTCAATATTCATAGTAGTTGACTCAATCTCTGCAATTAACACCAATTAGCAATCATGTTTATGGAGCAAAAAAATGCCGTGTGGCACAAGATCTCAGAAGCGATGTGCAGAGTATGAGTTCATTGGTAACAAATTAGGTAGTGTTATTTGTGACACTTGGGTGCTCATAAGGTTAACATTTACCAGGGAGATTTTTTAAGTCTCTGATTGTCTAGATAACTAGATCTCCCAGGAAACATTTGGAAGCACACATACACTTCCTGGTTGTTTTGAGGACCCCTTATCTGAACAGCCTGCAAGAGCTATTTGCAGTCTAGAGTAAAGATTTTATTTGATAGTCTGCGTATCTTTTCATCTCTGTGGCACTATTATCAACCATAAACGGATATAGACAATGTCTATAACTTAAAAGTTTAGAGTCTATAAATTTTACATAGGTGGTTAAATTTATATGAAGTACCAAATTTTTTGTGTTTTGGTTCAGGATTATTGAGGCAACCTAAATGGGGTCATTTGAAAGATCTGCATAGAGCTATCAAACTTTGTGAACCAGCTTTGGTATCTGCAGAGCCCGCTGTGACGCCACTAGGAAACTATCAAGAGGTTGGTTTTTTTTTTTTCAAGTGTTTTCTAAGAGTTACATTTTCCACCTGGAGAGTAACTGAGACTAAGCTTCATTCATGATTATGTTACTGCCTACTACAGGCTCATGTCTTTAAATCAGATTCTGGAGCATGTGCAGCATTCCTTGCAAACTACGATCGGAGGTCTTTTGCTAAAGTTTCTTTTGGGAGCATGCATTATAACCTTCCTCCTTGGTCTATCAGCATACTGCCTGATTGCAAGAACACAGTCTATAACACTGCACGGGTGAGAGAACAAAGTGCCCTTTCTCCTATTCTCTTCCTCCTCCATATTTTTCATTTTAGCCTAAGAGAAAGGAATATATGATGAAGTTAATGCAGTTGCAAGGGTCGATTTGATTTCAAGCTATATCAACATCTTTGCATAGCATTACATTGCACTCACTAGGCAGTGATGTGTTTTGTCAAGGGAGTTCTGTTTCATACTTAATATTCCATTGATGCTAAGTCTTTATGCGTCTAATGTAATGACTCCATCTCCTGTTGTCATATTTTCAAATTTATTTAAAATATACACACGAAAGGCATTTTATGCAACTGAAGTATGCTGTATTAAAAAACAGGTGGGTGCTCAAAGTGCACATATGAAGATGACTCCAGTGGATGGAGGATTCTCTTGGGAGGTTTATAGTGAAGCGACTGCTGCTTTTGAAGACAGTTCATTTACACTGACTGGGTTGTTGGAACAAATAAATACAACCAGAGATGTTACTGACTATTTGTGGTATATGACAGAGTGAGTAGACTACAAGCAGTAGATTTCCTCAACCTCTTGCAGTCTTGATTTTAGGATCAATATCAGCCCATATTTGGTCTACCTTTCTTTTACAATGCCCATACTTTCTTCAGTGTCGATGTCGATCCTAATGAAGAGTTTCTGAAGAGCGGAAGTTATCCAGTTCTCACAGTATTGTCAGCTGGTCATGCTCTGCATGTTTTTGTCAATGGTGAACTTGCAGGTAACTCATATGCTCTTAGGTTATTGGTGTTTCTTAATGATTTATCATCATTTTTGCATTGCCTTAATGTCGCAGTTCAGCAAAATAGGACCTTCATTAGTAATTGTTTCTAGAAATCTTGAGGAATCAATATTATATGAATAAAAACATACCGATAGAGGTTGCCTGAAAAGTCAACTTCATTGTTGATATGCTAGCACATGAGATTTAAGGTTATAGAATCTTAAAATTGCTCACATGTTGAAGCCAACAAAATTATTCAGTTTTCCTTTTCGCACTTGTGTCAAGAGTAACATAAGCGGACTGTGCTTTTTTCAATGGTTATGTTTCTTCATCTCATGCAGGAACTGCCTATGGAAGCCTGGAAAATCCTAAACTAACTTTCAGTCAGGGTGTGAAGCTGATAGCTGGGACCAACAAAATTTCACTTCTAAGTATTGCTGTTGGTCTCCCGGTAGGTCTCTCTTTCTCTCTCTCTCTGGGTGGTGTGGGCATTAGCATGCCCGATGTTCACACACTTTTTCCTAGGATTATGTCCAGCATGAGTGAATACAAGTTTTTTCTTGCCTTGTGACCACCAACTTGATTCCAGAATGTTGGAGTACATTATGAAACATGGAATGCTGGTATTCTTGGTCCAGTTACTTTAAGTGGTCTCGATGATGGATGGAGAGACCTGTCATGGCAGAATTGGTCTTACAAGGTTTGTATGTTGAATTCTCCGCGTTGATCATCTTTTCATACTTCTTTGAAAAGACTGAAGGTCTCTTTTGGTTCAGGTTGGTCTAAGAGGAGAAGGTTTGAGTCTTCATTCTCTTAGTGGGAGTGTGTCAGTTGAGTGGGCACAAGAATCTTTAGTAGCAGAAAAACAGCCTTTAACGTGGTACAAGGTAAGTATCTCAAAGTTCAGGAAAGCAAGCTGATTTATCCTCTTAGCCTCCTAGGTTAATGAACTGTATGGGATTCAAAACTCATGTTTATGTTCAACCAGGACAGATAATTTAATAAGCATCTGCAAAGTTGCACGCATATCCAAATCCTACATCCTCAATATTTGATAGCTATTCTCTTTAAACGGGAAAGATGACTCAAGTTCTCAATTAACCTAGGGCTGGTGACATCCAATATTCTTGTTCTGCGGTTTGTACTATGAGTATTAGATGGGCCTTTCAATATCCCTATCTAGAGAATATTTTCAGATTTGGCTGCAAATAGGACAGATATATGGTTGATGGTACTATCTCATATGATAATGTATGATATCTAGTTTGTAGTTGGTATGGTTTGACATCAGTGAAGTGACAGAAATTGACTTTTGTGTTTATCATGCTTCCAGACTGTTTTCAATGCTCCAGGCGGAAGTGCACCACTGGCTCTGGATATGAACAGTATGAGTAAAGGTCAAGTATGGATAAATGGACAGAGTCTTGGGCGCCATTGGCCTGCATATAAAGCATCCGGCACTTGCAATAGCTGCAATTACACTGGAACTTTCGATGAGAAGAAATGTTTAAGCAATTGTGGAGAGGCTTCACAGAGATGGTAAGAAAAAGTATCATCCTTTCTGAACTTTTCCTTCAGGAGAAATGAAATCATCGAGAAAGCTCATCAATGCCTAAAATTTTCAGGTATCACATTCCTCGTTCATGGTTATATCCTACTGGGAATTTGTTAGTTGTTTTCGAAGAGTGGGGTGGGGACCCAAATGGGATTTCTCTGGTCAAAAGAGAGATCGACAGTGTCTGTTCTGATATATTTGAATGGCAACCAACCCTGATGAATTGGCAAATGCAAGCATCACGCAAAGTTAACAAGCCCCTGAGGCCAAAAGTGCATTTATGGTGTTCCCCAGGTCAGAAGATCTCGTCAATAAGGTTTGCTAGCTTTGGAACGCCGGAAGGGACCTGTGGAAGCTTCCGACAAGGAAGTTGTCATGCCTTCCACTCATATGACGTTTTTGAGAGGGTAAGCTTTCTAATGTCATATGCGTTCTCTCTCATCGAGATCTCATCCATATTCTATTTGGCAACATGAGCCATCTGGATAAATTTTGCTTAAGAAATGCTTCCCAGTCATTCATCGCTGCTGTGGCATTTTAAGTTCTCCTTCACATGCATACTGTGGCCATGAGACTGCATTTCACAACGTCCCGTGAGAACTCAACTTGGTGATGTGCTAGATTTTACGATAAAACATTCCCAAGCATTCTGGGTCCTGAGAGTTTCATGGCATTGATTATTGCGTCTGGTAGCTTTGAGATTTCTGACTTGGCGCATCTTGAGTTTAGCCTATTGTTCTGTAATAATTCATGATGTTCTTGCAGACTTGCCTTGGGCTGAACTCATGCTCAGTAACTGTGGCTCCCGAAATATTTGGGGGAGATCCATGTCCGAATATCATGAAGAAGCTCTCTGTGGAGGCAGTTTGCAACTGACGGCCTACAAAAGTTCAAAAAAATTAACCACGTCTCATGCCAGATTTGTATTGAAGACCGAGCCCGACATCAGTTCCGACATTGGGGTTTTTGGGTAAATTGAATCGACACGTTTAATACTCCAAGAAGCATTTTTTGGCTTTTTCCGGGGTGAAGTTGAAAATAAAGGACACACCTCTTGACAAAAGCCCACATAGATCCTCAAAGGGAAAGCAGATAAACATGTGTACAAAAGCTGTAATTGCTCTGATTTTGGTGGAAGCACATTGAGACGAAATCAATTCTGAGTCCATGTGCTCATGAATTTAGAGTCGGAACGTGGACGTGTCTTGTTTCCAGTAGTTTTTGTGCGCACTAGTTATTAGAAAATGGAGGTACTTTGCTTCCAGTTGCTTTTTTGTATTGTAATAAATGTGAGTTCTAAAGCAGCAATTTGCTCGATTTCTTGTTGGAAATTCGTCTATCCAGTTAAACCGAAGAAAATAATCATTGCGTCAAGATGTGTAGTACAACCAGCTGGTTACCATTTCTTACAGAGTTACAGTTTCTTTGTAAATCTGCAATTGGGTCTCCTGGTCCTGCTGGTGATCATTCGTTACAGTTTCTTATTATATCTGCAATTAATGATCGGATGGCCTTTCAGTCATGCCTGTCGAAAAAGAAACAGTGAATCCAGACATGAGTTGAGTCAACCAACTTTGGTCATCAGTTCGATCAGTTTCACGCTAATAACGGTCAAGGAAACCCAAGAAATGGGCCAAATGGGACTGGTTTTCTTTTCCAATGCTGTGTATATTCTCTAAATTTGGTTCTAGGGCCATCATGGTTCCCTCACTTAAGGAGAATGTTCTGGCAGCACCAGATTCGCGCACAAAATCGACCTGGTCCATTAGCCTTGGAAGGACGTCCTGGGAGCCGTGGCTCTTTCAAGCATTGGACAATCCTGGAAGGACCTTAGTTGCCTGTCCCGAACCTCCGTATAGATCCACGAAATTATATGTATTGTCCTTCGGTAGCATATTCATTTGCCGGCAATTACGGCATGAAAGCAGTATAATTTGGAACGAGAACCTCAATCCATAACATTTGGCATGGAATGTTGGAAAGACGGTAAGATTATAACAGTCATCATTCTCTAGGAGCACTCAATTTGTCGTCAAAAGAGGATGGGATATTGATCCTTCCACAATTACACGATGTTTAACTCTGCTAACGCCACCATATTTACTGAACGACATTTTAGCCATTAGCATTTAGCAGAGGATAATATTTTTCGCAATTCATGCCACGCACAGAATATAGGACAAAAAAATGTCAAGCATCAAGGACCTACCAGAGAACTTCCTAGGCCGAAATTAAAATCTCAGACCACAAGTTCCAACGTTAGGCGCACACACTATCGTCACATTACCAGCTGATAAGCTAACAAAATCTATGGTGAGGAAAAAGGCTATAATAAAGTACAGGCAAAATCTTCCGGTTCATGTAGTTTTAACAGAGGTGATAAACCAACCACAGCCCTACACTAATATCAACAGAATTAAGAGTTTCAGCACATCAATTCCCAGAAACGAAAGCGGCGACTCTCGCTAGAGTAGCAGTTTCTGCTTCCCTCTTTCCGGGTTTTCATTTGGCAGTCTATTCTGCGGTTGGATTAATCAATCTTCACCGAGGAGTAGATCTTTCGAACAAACCAGAAGCAAGCATAGAAGCCAATCGTCCCTGTCAAGACGAAAAAGGCATATGAAATGATAATCATGTACCCAAAATAGAGAATGCCTGACACCAGCTTCGTGATTTCCAATTTTGTGAAGAAGTAGAACACTGAATAGAGGAAAAGGTAGAGAGCCGATGAGCCAGCGGTCAAGTAAGATCTCCACCACCAGTGGTAGTCCTCACTGCACAACTGGAAATAGCAGAGCACGATCGTGATCTCAGCACAAGTGACCAAAAGGATGACGAACACAATGAAGAGGAAGCCGAAGATGTAATAGAACTGGTTCAACCATATTGAGGTCAAGATGAAAAACAGCTCAATGAAAACAGCACCAAAAGGAAGAATTCCTCCAATGAGAATGGAGAAGACCGGCTTCATATACCATGCCTGTTCAGGAATCTGCCTCGGGATTTTGTTCGTCTTAACAGGATCTTCCAATGGTGGTTTTTTGAACCCCAAGTAACTACCCACAAACACTAAAGGCACTGAAATACCAAACCATAAGCACACAAGAGCAAACATTGTCCCAAACGGCACAGCACCAGATGATCGCTCCCCCCATATTAGGGCATTCAACACGAAGAAAACAGCAAACAGAATACCAGGAAACATGACTGCAGTCTTTAAGGTTGTCTTCTTCCATTCAGTGCCCTTGAACATCTTGTACAAGCGTGATGATGAATAACCAGCAAATAAGCCCATGAAAACCCATAAGAGGACCATTGCAGTCATAAGACCCCCGCGGTTGGAAGGAGATAGGAAGCCCAGCAAAGCAAAAATCATGGTCACCAGAGCCATTGCAAATATCTGAACACCTGTTCCCACATAAACGCAAAGTAAACCTGGATTGATAGGGGCCCTGAAAACGTCTCCATGGACGAGTTTCCATCCTGTTTCTTCCTGGGCCTCATCTTGGGTTTCCAACTGGTTATAGTTTGCAATATCTCTGTAAAGAGTTCTCATCATGATCATTGCCACCATCCCAGAAAGGAAGAGAACAATCATCAGGGAGTTTATGATAGAGAACCAATGAATCTGATCGTCATTCATAAGGAGGTAGGTATCCCATCGAGATGCCCACTTAATGTCACTTTCCTGAGAAACAACAATTTAAAATTCAGAACCCCAAAACAATAAAGCAATTGAGAGAACATGAAAAAGAGCAATGCAATGAGATCATTTTACAAGTACATACCTTGAAACTGACATCGTAAGTGAACACAACTTCCTTATCTGTGTCAACTTCTTGAGGAACAGTGCTACCCTGAACTAAATTTTTGGTGTTTGCGTTACACGTCGTCACTTGAGGATTTTTTTCATCCCATTCCTTGTATTCATGTTTAATACTGTGCAAAATACCAAGTGAGAATGCACCAAATTGCCACTATTCAACAAATTAAATAAATGGAATTTAAATATTCCACACAGATAGACAAAAACGAAATATGAAGATGAACATAAATGCACAGACATGTGGCCATGGAATGCCTTTTATTACTCCAACATTAAACACCTCGGATTTCTACAAACATTAACAGTAGCTCTGGAGTCGCCCTCAATTTTTTACATAATTTTATACAAACCCATATAATAATTTGGAGCAGGAAATGCGAATATGATTTGTTTGGTTGGTTTAAAGCTTACAAACAAGCTTTGTTACTGCTGGATGTCCCAAAAACCTGTGGACAGCCAAGATGCATAATTGCATTTGAAACAGGTATATCCCCATCACACCTCCAAAAGAGCAATATGAGATCCATGGTTCCCAGTAAAACCAACATGGAATCAAGCTCTAGGATGCATCTCACAATAATGACCAATGACAATGGTGGGGAACTGCAAAGATGCTTGAACATTGCAAAGATCTTTTTCGAATTATTAAGGTAAATAATAAGCCTGCTTTGGTCTTCCTCACTTCTTCCTACGTAATATCTCCTTCCTAACTATTGGCTAAAGGACTCCAGACTTTATGATTGATTAATGGTTGCACAACCCAACCTTAGAGAAGTAAACATACAACACATTGAAGACAGAAAGTCAAAGCCACACCTATTAGGAGTGACTTCAAATCCAACAATTCTTGCAGTATCAGTCAGCTCGTCCTTGTGAAACATGACTCTAAAGCTCAAATGATTATTGATGAAATACTTCTCCTCTTTGCTCTGAAATAAACCGACAAACATATCATCAGCATATCTCCTCTTTGCTCTGAAATAAATCGACACAAATATTATCAACCTATGAAGCTACAGTTTGCTTCATTGTAGTTTGATTGATACTTACCCCAGCATAATTTCCTTTAAATCCAACACGAAAACCATGTTCATAAGTGGTTGATGGGCTCCCATCCCTCCTTTGTCTTAGAACAGCCACTGGAAGGTTATCAAGGATCCTGCCAACACAAATGATTCACACTACATCTGATCATAGAAAGAACCTGATATTTTAGGAAAAACAGATTGTCACTTAATATTGGACCACAATAACTGAAGAAGGCCCAACTCAACCAGATAACAAGTAGCCCTGAGTTCAACGAATTTATTCTCACTTAACTTCAGCGAATTACAGACATGAAGTACTTACATATTTACTCGATATTCATCATCAATTTTCTCCTTAAAGTTCTTGGCAGACTCAGCGTCAAGAGTCAATTTACAGGCTACTTTGCATGGTTCCTCCTCCCTCATTCGAAACTGGGATTACATATAAAAAATCAATCGACATATACACCATCATACAGGAATATTATTTGATTTATCATTCAGTATGATGCATAGAGAAAATGCCAGAAGCTGCTTACCTTGTGCACAGAATTCTCAATACGGTCACCCCTAAGTACCTCTCCCAGATTTTCCGCACTGTTCAGAATCTTCTGAGGCTTACAGTACTTCAAATAGTAGTAATCATATGGAAGCTGTGTCTTGGTAGACGACAATTTGTTCACTTTGACAGTAAGCTCTTCCCCCTGTTCAGGATTATGAGTCAAATATCCATATATGGCTTCTAATGTCATATAGGATACAAATCAAGGCCAAATAAAGAAAGCTCCTGGATTCCTATGTCTTAAAGTCGAATTTTTTAACATTCATTCAGAACCAAAGGGACCGCATAACGTGGAAAAGGGAATTAGTCAGCTTATGAATAAACAAGATAAGGTTCTCTCAAAAGTCCTAGCTATAAATCAAACATTCTGCAGGTTTGTCTCATGCTTGTGACAGGTTATACGTCTGTAAGAGGGCTGTCAACAAATCTCCATGGCACATCTCGTAAGGCGCCCATCACTTCAAACTTTTCATGATTTAGAAAACAAGACAATCACTGCCAGCACATGCTACTGCCATCAGCATTGTCAGGGGTCACTTATGCATCATCCTCCTGGGGTCAAACACATCATTCACCACTGAAGACCCTCTTTGGAGGCGGAATTAGCCCATTCAAGCGACAGTCTGCTAGTGCACAACTCTCATCCGATTTAGTGCAAAAATGTCTCGAGACCATGAGCAACTGTTTTGATGCTATGGAACTTAATGTCCCTTTCAATAACAATTTCGTTTCCTTCTCCCCGCTTGCCATGCTGTGCTTTTTACATCCTCGCTCAACTTGCCCACCCTCACTTGCTCTTCATGTTCTTCAATTGATTTACAAGGTCATCAATCGAATACTCAATAACTCCTCCGTATGTCATAATCCTCACACCACCGCCCATCAATCATCAAGCGATTGTTCAAATTACCGTGCTAAAGCACGCGACAGGCCAGTTTACAGCTACTTCACTCCACAAAGAGAGGAAAAGAACGCATCACAACCACAAAGCTCGAACCCAGCACCAAAAACCACACCAAGTGCAACAAGAGATCCTAGATCTAGGGACGATCGGCAGGCACACAAGCACGCGACGCGAATCGAGCCCAAAACCCTAGATCCAGCTCCACGTCCGAGCAACACTCGGGATAAGATCAGCAGACTCAAAACAACACGCGCACAGATCAAACAGCCGACGGATCGAGCGAATGAGCAATGAGAGAAACAAACGGGGGAAACAGGGGGGAGATGGGAGAGAGAGGGGGCGCGCACGGTGGTGAAATCGCGAGGAGCGACGCCGGGGAGGTAGAACGAATGAGCGGAGGAGCTCAGGAGGAGAGCGAAGAGCAGCCACGCCGCGGCTCGGCCGGGAACTCCTCCCATCGCCGCCGTCTTCCTCGCCGCCGCCGTCTTCTTCTTCTTCTGGTTCGCCTTCTGCGATTTGCTGCGGAGAGAGAGAGAGAGAGAGAGAGAGAGAGAGAGAGACGGAAGCTGTGAGCTAATGTGAAGAAAAGCAAAGCAGAGTGCGTATATAAGTCTCGGGTTTCGGTCGAGTTCAGATTCTCTCGTTGGTTTACCCAAAAGCGGGATTTCAATTAATCAATCGATATATGTAATTAGTAAATTCATCATCTTCATTTTCGTGAAGCGCTATTTATGTAATAATTAGGAGAATTTAAAAAAAAAAAGAGAGAGAGAAAAACACACGCGAAGAGAGATTTTCGCCGGATAAAAAATAAAATAAAATCGAGCTCATTTACGTGAAATCCCCTCCTGGATCCGATCTCGAGTCGCTCATCACGTCGTGAATTTCCAAATTTTTTAAATTAATTCCGATGCGTGACTTCGTTTGGTAAAATGTCGCTATCCATCTCTCTCCTTCGGATTATCCAGAAGCCAAGAACATAATAAACAGTAAAAGTAAAAAAGTCGTCGAACTGCAGAATTGTCAGAATCGGGATTGAGACTACAGTGCCATCGACTGCGGTTTCTTCCGGTCCGACCGTCGATCGGAGGACGGACCGGAGCCCAACGGGGCGTTGATCTTCACGGTGGACAGGGTCGATGGATGAGCATGCTTTCTGCTACGACGACAATCGTTGCCTGGGCGCGGTCTTGTTCGCGGCCGATGGTCGCCTTAATAGGCCACAATTCGCGACGGCTTGGACCACGAACGAAGTGAGCGGTCGATGACGAATCCCGGAACATTGCACATCACCTAGTGCTGTGCTGAGGGCTGTAGTGGCTGTGGGTTTGTACTGCTTCATTCATCCGAAGGTAGAAAACCAGGAAGACTTAGACAGTTTTTAACGGTTCAAGTCCCACAAAAACGTGGTCTCCGGTGGCAAAAAGTAGCATTGCTCCTCCGGTCAGAGATATTTCAGGTTCGGCTGGCCGACAGCACCTAGTGAGATAAAGCTCAATGGGGTCGACGGCGACATCGTCACGATAGTGAGTTTCCCGACATATCTGACCTGATCTGTTTGGGTATATGCATAACTCCATTCTATACTTGGGGAGACCTCTTTGTTAAGAGGCAATCCAGTTGCGTGTCGGCAAATTTGGAGTTTCTAGCTTTTATCATGAGAATATTCAAAAGACAATAAGACCTGAAGTAATGAATTTTGAGTTACTAGCCTTGATTTCGAGAAAAATGGGTAATTTGAAAATTATTTTTTAAAAGATAATCACTTCTATCGTTCATAAAATAAATGAAAAAAAAAATTTCACCGCCCACAAAAATAATTAGGCATAGACCGTCATCAACCATGAAAACATTTTTCATGAACTAATTTCTCTAAATTGTACAAGCTATTATCTTTCAGAAAATATTTTCCTATGTCACTTATTTTCCTTGAGAGGAACACACCAATCTTATTTTATTATCTTTTAGTATCTAAAGATGCTTCAGAGCATTTTGCATAAAATAAAAATTGTCCCAGGACAATAAAATAAAAGACAAGACGGGTTTAACTTTTGGTTCTCTCCTTCTTTCACCAATTATCACGAATACTGGATTATGTATATTACCCTCGTTCTATCTTATATCGACTTTAATACACCGTGTGGGCAAACGTTGTTATTCGAAATCATTTTGGGAATCGTTTTCGCTTCGGCTCCATCTACCCTATTAAAGCATCCGATGAATCTCATGAAATCACGACGGTCAGACCCATTTCGATCATAAAACCGGCAATTTCTCGAGCTTGTGCCCACGTTTCGTGAAATCCGATATGTCGCCGAGCGCCAAGTGTCGATCAGGGGCGATCGCGATGTGGGCCTAGACAATCGACCGCCGACACCATGTCTCGTCGGGCCATGATCCAGTCTAGTCTCGACTAGCTCAACTGCAGCGGGCCTTTGTAAACTACAATGCCTTTTCTCGATCCTCTATCTACCGTTCGGGTTCATTCGGCTTTAGCGGGCCTATGGCCATAAGACAACAACCGGCCCCATCCTAGCATGCTTGTTCATATGGTAAAATTGTCACTTTCATGCTCAAAGTCATGCACAAAGTCTTGTAATCGGGTGGTACAAGGTCACAGTCGGTCACCAGACTTTGTGCATAAGCAGACGCTGACTTTGCAGGAGAGATTACACTTCCACATTCTCACTCTAAATGCGGGAGGCTACTATACATTTCATATCTGACGATGGCTAAGACTGAAGTCCTTATATGATGTCTACTTTCATCATCAATGGTTCTTTTAATTCCCACCTAATATTTTTCCTCCCAAGTGAGTGGGTATACGAGAGTGATATTACGGGATCTCCCATCTTAAGGTAGATCTTTTGCTTATTTCTTGCCCTTGAGCAATCACCATTCACTCCATTGGAATTTTGATTAGGATAACGATGCAGTTAGGAACAAGTGCCCAAGGGACATTGTCAAGCGGTAGGTGATCAAAGAAAATTGCTAGTCAAATTTGGGGATAACAAAGATTCCATACAAAGACTAAAAGCGCAAGACGTGAGATTTGAGATGATGGTGAAGAAAAAAATATAATGAATTCCTAATACAATATGCTAATTGCTTCTTATTGAGAGTACGCTCGCATGTGTGAGCAGATAGGAAAATTATTCAAAAAGTTCTAAATTTATTGCAATTTTGTCAATCTAGTCCAAATCCGATTAATTACGCCAATTGAGTCATAAATTTTTTTTGCGTAATAACAATTGAGTTTATCCAATCAATTTTAATAGAAAGTTGGTAACATGGACATTAACCATCCTACCTGATACGATCGACTAATGTAAACGATTTTTAGTAATATTTTAATATTCCTTTTCGATTTTTTATTTATTTATCCTTTTCTTTCTTTTTCTTTTTTTTCTTCCCTTCTTCCTCTAACCCTCATTAGTGGCTAGTGGGAGCTTTGCTAGAGGCTAGAGAGGTTGAGCCTTGCCCAGCCATGACTAGGTCAAGACTCACCTCTAGCTGGTCGTCAACCATTGCAAAGGTGTGGTGATTGACTAGAGGAAGAAATGAAGAAAGAAAAGAAAAGAAAATTATTACGATTATTAACGTTAGCACCGGTCGTACCACGTAGAATGGTCAACATCCACTTCATCAATTTCCGACTAAAATTAGTTAGATTGACTCAATTGGCAATATGTGAGAGTTTATGACTCAATTGACATAATTAAAAAATTTAAAACTTTAGTTTAGCAAAAATGTAATATATTTAGGACTTTTAAAAAAAATTTCCTATTGCGTAGGTATCTTGAGAGTGCCCAATAGAAAATCAAATATCTTCATTCGAAACTCAAATCCAAACTTGTCAATATATTTAATCAAATTCACTTTCATTAAAATACTTAAGTCAATAAGTCATGATCAAACTAAGATATTTAAAATACTTGACACCACATTAATTTTTTAATGTAGGACTTTTTCAACATAACTCATGTCTGCATCTCGACGCTTCTTTCATGTATTTTAACTTAATCGTGGGTATTAGATTTGAGCACCCCTATCTAGTACATCAAAAGGCTGGTCATTCACGCATGAGCTAGAAAGGATTTACATCGGATGGGGACCCAACCTAGACCTATCTCCCAAGTCGATTAGCCTCCGAATTTGATTCGCCTACCCAGCTGACACTTGAGTTGAAATACACATGGAATTTAGAATTGACACAGGCTTGAATCTCTCCCAGGGCTACTCTTGTCTCAACAAAAATACATATGGAGGGGACCATAGGCTCAAGAACATCTTCACAGTCCCCGTGATTGCACTAAACGCAGAACCTGAAAACCATACGGTCCTGCGGCTTAGGAAACCTCAAAAACACTTTGCAAGAATTTCATTATTGCCTCTTCGGTTCACGTTTTATTCTTTTTATTTTATTTTATTTTTTCCATTTCTTTCTCTCTTTCTTTTAAATGGAGGAAAGGCAATCTTTCCCTTCCTCAAGTTCGCACCTGAAGTCCTTAATGACCGACGATGGAGCGTGATTGCTATAAATTATTGGCCTTGCAAATACCTGTTCCTCCTCGTAAAATTGTGGGGAAGCATCATATCATAGGTATGGAGCATAAAATTTACCTAATTTAATAAATTGACGGGAGATAAAAGAAGAATTCAATTGACAGGAAAATATTCTGTTTTTTTCATATATGGCACCGAACTCCGTTCTCCGATCTCAATTAATCAAGGCGTCGTTAGATGTGCCTAGAGCATGTAAAGTCCAGTGCATCCCGATCTTGATATCATACATATAATTCTCATATGGGATCCATCAAACATTCAATAATTTTGATGCACGTATCGGATCGTTTGAGGATTTATCGAATTGGATTTAGCAATTGGTTGTCGCTTTTTAGCATCTACAGCTGGATCCCAAGTTCTTTCACGTGCATGTGTCCGCCCCTCACCGGTCCGAAATTCGCAAGACACCTTGTTTTGGTTGGGCATTCATCTGCCCAAATGCTTGCATTAATGGCCTGTTACGTAACATACACGTGTAAGACGGATGAGCGTGTGGACACCTAATGGTGTTTTCATAAGATGCTTTTCTTTGAACATTGCATTGATACTGATAGCATGCGTTCAATCTTTTGTAATTTCTCTGTTCATCAACTTTTTTTGAAAAATTCCCATGTTATTAATTAGTTAGCTTGATTTACAGTGAATTTCGAGTCTCTGTGGGTGCACATTTGAAATGAGGGAATGCGTTCTTAAAACCGCCATAAAAGATGGACCGGTAAGATGCGCAAGAACTAATCCAAGCACCACCCGACTCGTTAGACCAAAAAAAAAAGAAGCAACAGTCATCATTTTCCCGAGTTTTTTTTATTGATTTATGTAATTATGTGGCAATTCAATCGAAAAGCATAGAAATACAAAAGGTCAAGAGCTCAAAACCTTGACTTTTTAATGACTAAGCAACATGATCGCGACATTGGAATCGTGGAATCGACTTTACAAACTTACGAGATATTCAAGATGGCCTCAAGAATATATTTGTCGATCACTAGAGGGATTCTAAATTTTTACCCACCAAACTTAATTAACATACATCACCATACAAGCTCAAACCATCTTGCTATAATTTTGATTTTATTACCAAGTTGATACATGCTGAATAGATATTGATGGATACGCCGCGAACATCTAGCCACATGCATGTGAATGTGGAAGGAAATTGTCTAATCAATCATAATTTTATTGTACATTTATCAATTCGGTCTTAAAACTTTTCAAATTTATCAATTTATTGATATACATTTGTGTGAAATCTTAATATAATCATTCCAGATATTTTTCTTTGGAACATCACCATGTCAAATGGCCAATGATAACTAGACCGCCACGTCAGTGATTTCCAATGAAAATTGAGCGGAAAGGGCCATGTTAAAGTTTCGTGCAAAAACTTCGTATTGAATTGATAAAATCGAAAAAATAAGAACTGAATTGGCATATGTGAAGCAGGTCTAGGATCAATCGGGCAATTTCCTCGTACGTGAACATGCGGCTTCCCATGTTGCGGCATCATCACCAATCGCGAGACTTAGCTCAATCTCAAGCTTATGGCCATGTGGGCATAGTTTGACTATGAGCTCGAAGCGAAATGAAAGGACAGTTGGAACGTGAAGCACGATATGTGTCCTTTAAGCCATCAGTTGGCTCTTTCTGTGGGCATTAGGGATGTGATGTCGTGTATCTTTGTCGGGTGGGGGATCGTCAATCCCCAACTGTCGTCCTCAATTCGACGGCCATTTGCTTGATTTTGGTCTTTGCTGGAGAGGAGCTCTTAAAAGATTTTCGACAAGGACAAATCGATGCTGTTGACGTCACCTTGTCTTCTTATCGAGTCAACTTAAATTTCCATCGATGACTGTTTTCCTCCTCTTCTTCTTCTTCTATTTTTATTTTCTTTTACTTTTGTCATTTATGAAAGAATTCTTGCTCATTGGCTTATTAAACTCACTCAGCTATTTTTCTCATATAAGAAAGGAGAAACGGAGAGTTCGATTTTCCAAACTCTCAGAGGGACTTGGGAGTGGGAATATTTAATTTCGAGTATAGAGTTCAACTCTTACGCTTTGTTTTGTAAAAAGGTAAAGTAAATATATGAAAATAAGTAGACAGTGTGAGTAGAATAAAAAAAAACTTGCTCCTTCCTTTTCACAATATACTCATATCCACGTGTAAATTCATATATAACATTTTCGTGACCATAGAAACCTGAATAATGTTTCAATTTTTGACGGAAAAAAAAAGTGGTTGTTGGTTGCTTCTTTAAATAGCTTAACCAAACAGCCCCATACGTGGATTCTCAACAGCGCACAAGAGAACCAATGGCTCGAGTTACTTGGTCCGTGTGCTTCGGAAGAGCAGGGCCATAACTTCACCGGAACCACCAACGAGTCGGTTCGTCCCGGATCACGGGCAAATGCACTTGCGACGAGGGAGTTGCGCCGGGTTATGAGGTAGAACACCACCATTCGATTTTTTATTCTTTTTTGGTTCTTTGTACACCTCCATTAAATGAAGAGTACAACTCCTTACCGATCAAATTTGATGCAGCATAGCAGTCTAAATTTATACGATGCCCGGTCTGTTCCAATGTACGGCAGCCGATTCTTGACTAGCTGCTCACACTCCTTTGTAGTGCTGAACATAACAGCTCAACGACAATTGCAATTAACTCACCACAAAATTGAGAAAGTTTCAGATCACTTTGCATGTTTTGCAAATCTGGTGGCACGCGCAGTTTCCTTCTTTTTAATCTTGAAATCCCCGAAAATTTCATAAATATCAATGTTGATATGTAAATTCATATTTAGTTTTGTCACGTTTTTGTGAAATTTGAAAGATATTCTGAATTTGGCATGAAAGTAAAAAAAGAAGAAAAGTTAGGGCTCTTTCATCTAAGATTTAGTAAAAACAACCACTAGAATTTATTTATATTCAGGGGAAGTGAGGGGTTTGAATTCCTATCTTCTTAAGGAGAATTGAGATAGGAACGATTAAGTTTAGATATGAGTTTCGATTTGGAAATATGATAAAAGTTTGAAAATGAATTAAGAATTAATATAGGACAGACAAAAATAAAATAAAAATTAGTAAAGATACAGAGTACCTCTTTTGTTTTAGAGCAAAATCCAAATTATCTCACTACTATATAAAATTACGAAAAAGTATACATGTATCTACTATTAAAATTTATATATTATGAGAGTTTCAAATCTTCAAGATTTATAAAAAGTTAAAGAGAGAAGATAATATAAATGGTTTATGAACTTTGACTCAATATGCAATATAATATTTAAACTATATGAAAATACTCAATATTATCTTTCTATTAGTTCAAGACCATGGACCATATTAAATATTCTTACATAGTTCGGAAATTACACTAAATATGTATCAAAAGTTCAAAATCATATTAAATAAATTAAAAGTTCAGAAATTATTTTGACCATTAAACGAAACTTCAATACCCGTATTACATTACATATTTAAGTTAAAATTCAAAAATTATTTATATCATAAAAGTGAATTTTGGGCAGACAAGCAACCCCGCGATAGGAAAAACAAGCTTTTTTTAGCCCAAGAAGCTGTGGGGCTGTAAGAAGTAAAAGAAAGAAGAGAGCAAAAGCCGGGTAATATTGCAGAACCGTACCTTAAGTCTAAATGCAGAAATAGCGAAAAGACGTCTCTTCCTACTCCCTCCCTTAATGGTTGGATACCACATTCAGAGACAATCTCAGCTTGGCGGATGCGAAAGTGTACTTTTACTGATCGCTCTCATTTACGCCGCTTTAAGTTTAACCCCTTCGAAAGTTAATAACCCCCCACCAAATCCCAGTCGACAGCGCCAGTCAAGAACCGCGTCTGTGTCTCTCCACTCGACATCTAAAGTGGCATCAGGATTCAGGAGGAAACCCTAGGCGACATCGTCCACGAAAGTCCTCCTTTCATCTGGGGACTAGGGACTAGGCAGACGAATGCTTAGCTTTCAGGTAACGCTGACATTAGGAATGGACATGATTTCAAGATATAACTTAGATTACAATTGGACTGGTGGAAATTTATCAAATTTCAGATTTCAAATACGCAAAGTAGATTCTAGATTTAAAAAATACCAAGGTTTCAGGTTTTGTAACCTCAAACAAATTCTAGGACCCTACTTATTTTTTGTTATATTGAGCCAAGGTTGATTTGCCGTTGATTTGTTAGTCAACGAGTTACATCAAAGCCTTTTTGTATTTGATGTGCGAGAGGAAAAAAGGAAAAAAAGGAATTTTTTATAAAATTACAGAAATTATTCATGTTAGGATAATTGTGGTATGTAGGATGGCTGGTGTTGACTACACGGCCGCGTTAGCAATTTTCGGTCAATTGACCAAAAAGACCAAATTTGTAAATCATTAAAAGTCTTAGGACTATATTAACAAATTATCAAAATGTTTATGATTAAATTGGCATGATTGAAAGTTTTTGAGCTAAATCGATAAGTTGTTAAAAAGTTTAGGACTAAATTGACACAAAATTAGACACAAAAGAAATCAATACAATTGAAAAAGTTTATATTAAATTGGTTGCCATATAATAGGTAAGGATTTTTGACAATTTTTCCTATGGATGTTGATTCAATTATATACTTTTTAATTTAATCAATTTAGCCATAAAATTTTTGACGATTTGCCAAAGATACTCCTTCCGACCTATTTTGATTGGAAATTGTAGATGTAAGACAACTAGCATTGAACGAAAATAAATTTTAAAATTTATTATTATTTTTCTTTTCTCATTTTTCCATTGTGGCTGCAGCCCTCCTCAACCATTTGGTGAGGGTTGCCAGTCACAATGAAAAAAATTATAAAAAGAAAGAAAAATTTATAAATTACTATTTTTTAAAATTATAAAATTGTCTATGTCAGGGTTGATCGTGTTATGCACTTCAGAAATTTGGTCAAAAAGTTTGTGACTAAATTGATTAAATTAAAATGTTTATGACTAAATCGGTATCATATGACAATTTAGGACTTCTTTTGGTAATTGGCCTGCATGTTTGGTATGCAGAAATGGAATGAGATGGGAATCGGAATGGAGAAAAAACTGGAATGAAACAAGGAACAGGACGTTATTACAATTGCCAGTTCTATGGTTGAATGGAATGCCCATGCCTTCCATAGATTGGATCAGCATTCCTATGCAGTACTGTTTCCTAATATTGAAGTCATATCAAGGACTTCAACGGAAATGGAAACTCAAGCACGCGATTCTACTCCGGTCCCTTTTCCTTCTACTGAACCCTAGCCTAATAGTTGCGTTTCATTTATCACGTCGATAAAAAATCAAACAAGCAATTTTTTTCTATTCTAAAAATGTAAACTGCCGGACAGCGATACAACTTACAAAGTTCATAACACAACGCTCTTTAATGCAAAGGCAAGCAGGATAACAAATGTTGGATTAGTGCGGATCCAAGATAGCCGGTGAAAGAACTTTTGAAATCTGTTATCATGTACAAACCTAGAGAAATTAATAATTGAAATAATTTAGGAACGTAATTCGAGACATCAAGTTCTGAACTGTCTCGAAGTGAAATGTGCCACCATTTATTTTGAATAAGAAAAGAGATTCTCTCTTATGTCTATACAACTTCAAAAATGAGATCTTAGCGGAGAGGAAACCTTTCTTTGGGAGATAAAGAAATTTGCCAAGAGTGATAAGCTGGGTCTTGAATAAACCTATACTTAGGTATCCTGTCTATTCACCAATTAACTCGGAGAAATTCATGTAGAGTCAGCATAACGATTAGACAATTGGACCCGTTTCTCATGGGCTACCTCATGGAACTTTCGGATCAGCCCATAAAAATTAACAAATAAAGAATTATCGCAATTAACATTACACCAATTACCCTCACGATATGCACAATAGGTACTTTCAAAATTAACTCTTTCATCATCAAGCGTGTTTAACAAATGCTCCGAGAGCATTGATCGATTCATGCTTTGTTATTTTTATGGAGAAAAGTCAGTTATCCAACATTAAATATTAAAATAGATGTCATTTTAGTATTTAACAAGTGACTTGAGGTTAGAATCTTTCTTTCTTTTGGACGGTTTCCATCGGTACCCTAGTTCTGGCATATATATATATTCTTAGAATCATAGGAAAAAAAATGAAAAGTATAAAATACGTACACAGGCTACATTAATACCACACGCACTCGTACATACGATTACAAGATGGAAACTTTCAAATGCATGGCATGAGCTGTCGACGTCTTGCCAGCAGCAGGATTGAGGTTTCGGAACGTGAATCCACCAGCCAAGAGTTCCTAACTCCTCCCGGGGCATTCACTCTTTTCCCTTTTCCCCATTTCATCTTCAGAAGAAAAAAATTTATTTTCTTTTCTTTTGTTTGTATGGCCAACGTTTTCAAATTCAACCCCATTGAATTGAATGACCCCTTTCCAGTTGTAGGTTCATTGCATCTTTAATGGGGCCCTGATCAGCGGATGATCAGACACCCTTGCGAGAGCTGGAAATTTTCTCGAAGGGTCTAGTCATTGTTCATAAACCTTTCGTTTTCACAGCTCCCCCATCGAGCATTTACTCTGGACGTAATTATGGTAATCTATCTCCTCTTGGGGATGCTGGAGTGGGTACATATATGCTCGTTCAGAGCGGCACTCGGAACAAGGCCAACGGGAGCGAGCCACATTGCGCTTGGAAGGAGCAGCTCTCCTCTGAGTTGTTGCGTTGGCAAGTGAGCGCAAGCCTCTGCTTTTCTCTGTGCTTTTGTCTGCTTTTGCGATGGCTCTGGTTGGAGCATCCGCAGCGCCCCCGCCACTCAAGCTCTGTGCTTCTTTACTCCTCCTCCCCCCATTTGCCTCTGCTTGCTCTCTCCTTGTCAAGGTACCTTTTTTTCCCTTCTTTTTTGTTCCTCCAAGTTTTCCCCTCTCTCTAGGAAGTTGGTGTTCCGTTTGTTGTGACGTCTGGTTAGCTTCTCTCTCAAGTGGGGTGTCCTGATTTTTCTCTTCCATATCCTCAATATCTGCCATCCTTGTGATCACGGCCTCCTCAGATTAGAGCTTGCTTGATCGGTGCCATTGTCGGGTCTGACTGTTTCTGATCGAGACAAAGAAATATTTGCATTTCTGGGGGCTTTATGTTTGATGGGCACTTCTTCTTTGTGATTTTTCTAGGCTGTCCTTCTTGGTCTCTGGTTCCTTGAAGGACGGCAAGCTTTTTTACGAGAAAAGTAAGAATCTTTATAACTGAAGCTGACCCGTTGCTCCTGAACCAGAAGCACTTGCCACGTCCATTCCGTACATTTTTTCAACCTTTGCATTTTCCTTCCAATTATTTTTGGGTTAATGCCCCAATGGTGTATGGTTTACGTTATGGAGGTAAAAAAAAACAAACTTTAGCATTGACACAATGTTCTACAATGCAGGGAAGCCAGATTACTCAGAGTACAGGTACCCATTCATCCGGAAGGCAAGCACATTCCCATCATCCTTGTCATCTTCAGCGAGTAGGGTCAACAACGCCTACGACTACATCATCGTGGGAGGTGGCGCCGCTGGGTGTCCCCTGGCAACCACCCTCTCTCAGAACTTCAGCGTCCTGCTGCTCGAAAGAGGGGGCGTCCCTTTTGCAAATGCCAATGTCTCTTTCTTAGAGAATTTCCACCTCACCCTTGCGGACACATCGAAAACCTCAGCCTCACAGTTCTTCAGCTCCACGGACGGCGTTCTGAATTCCCGGGCTAGGGTCTTGGGTGGGGGCACCTCCATCAATGCTGGTTTCTACACCAGAGGAAACACAGAGTAAGTCCCATGAGAACATTGACATATACCTGATACAAATCTTATTTATCTTTATAGTTGCATGCAGTTTCTACACTGGTATGTCAAGGAAAACGTCTTCTTAAAGATTGAGGTAAAAAAGGAAAAAAAGAGCCAAGGAATTTCATTTTCTTGGACCATAATTTCATGAGGGTATGTGAGAATCAAGAGAAGAATATGTTGCAAACTAGTACTATAAAATAAAAGAAAGCCTTTTTGCCCAATTCATCATTTGGATTGTGGAAGTGCACAGTGAAATGAGAATCTTACCAAGATATAGATTGTGAATGTGATTAGGTGTCTTATCCACTTCATATTAGTGGCCAACTTCCTTTTCAGCAGATGAAGGGTACACGGAAAATTAATACTCCATTGGCCGTGTGACGAGAACTTTTTATGCTGAGTCTAATCCACCATTACTTTCAGCATTTTGTGTGCCCACTCTCTCTCTAACCATCTAATCTAGGGTGGATACCACCACATGTGTAAACTTTTTCTATACCGGCAATGTATGCTATTATCATTCAAAAGTAAATGGTCCCTAGCGAACCAATATATTGTTCTCTCTCTAGGTAAAAGTACGCAAATTAATTTGAACACGTCAATACTCCATAAAACCATGTAGTCTCTTTCGTTTCCTTTTGGACTTGAGAGATAGCTATCCTTCTAACCAAAGAGGGAAAAATGCCTTCTCACGAAGAGAGAACCTACTTTTAAGCTAGGTGTCCAATTAACTTCTTTTTGCTTTTTTCTGGGGCTGCCATAACTATGTTAGGGTGGTTGAAAGCGATTTAAATGTAAACCATTATGCAAACAGTTCACCATCACTGGAAAATGCTGACATGTCCATATAGGTCTGTGAAAGTAGGGCTCCCTAGAATTTGCAGATCACGATTAACTCTGCCTCTTTGGAAACTGTGGGTACTTCTGCATTCTGTGTTTCCCTGGTCTCTTCTGTAGTTTCACAAGATCTAGACACATATTTGGTTGTAGTAGTCTCTGCATATTTCATTCTTGAAGAAGAAGAAGGGAGAATACACGCCCTGAACACGGGTAAGGTTTTCGTGCATTCCTCGAAGCAGCTCCTGCATTTTAATGCCCTCCAATGCACTAATGTCCCAACTAATCGTAAGTTTCCAGATGACTCTGGTTTGATCTCCTGCACGAGGAAAGAGTTGTTAGTAATAATGAAATTGGGTAAGAGGTTGGTGACCGTCAATCACGCGTCATGATGTCTTGGGAAAGTAAAATTACAATTTCTAGGTCGATCTTGCTGCCATAGCACCCGATATGATGGCATTAAACTGACCCTGCTTGGCGAAGTTGAAAGATTCAACATTCCAATCTCGCAAATGATGAGGTTTGGAAGCGGTGACCACGTGACAATAATAATATCCTCTTGGTACCATATGTCACCGCATTTATGATCCCTATCTCTCATTTTGCTTCATTTCGTTATACGCTTGGCTGGTCCCTCTGCATTTATTCCTTTTCATGAGATGAGCCTTAAACTTTAGGACAGAGAGAAACATCAAATGGTGAAAGGCCAACAGATGTGGACCAGAAGTGTTTGAGATATATAGACGGTACACGTTAGTTTAGATAAAAAGTTTCTGAAACTTCAGTGTATATAATCGTGTTATGCTCTTGCTTGCAGGTTCATAAGAAAGGTAGGTTGGGACCAGACATTGGTGAACGAGTCCTACCCATGGGTTGAGAAGCAAATTGTACATAGGCCAGACTTTGTGCCTTGGCAAAGGGCATTCAAGGATAGTCTTTTGGACATCGGGGTGTCACCTTTTAATGGGTTCACCTACGATCATTTATATGGGACCAAAGTGGGCGGCACCATTTTTGATAGGTATGGCCGGCGCCACACTGCTGCTGAGCTTCTTGCCACTGCAAATCCTCAGAAGCTTACGGTCTTGATATATGCGACAGTGCAAAAGATTGTGTTCGACACAAGAGGTAAACTATTTTAATCTTACCAATCGGCATGAATGTTGCACAAGGCCAGTCCTTGTCAAGCTTTTTGGCACTAAGAGGCTCTTCTTGAACTTAGCTCCTTAACATTTGTAGTTGATAGCTCGCAATAGTCCTTAACTGAAGCTGTTGAAAGTTTGAAGTTACATCTGATTACTCACATGACGAGCAAAAATAAAGCATATTGATGATCTCAACGACTTGTAAAACATTGTTAGAAACTGAAGCGAACCTTTTCTTTTGCAGAGAATCGACCAAAGGCGGTGGGAATCTTCTTTAAAGATGAAAATGGAAATGGCCATCGAGCATTTCTCAAGAACAATCTGCAGAGTGAAGTGATATTATCTAGTGGAGCTATTGGAAGCCCTCAATTGCTCCTGCTCAGCGGCATTGGCCCAAAAGCCGACCTTGAAAAATTGAACATAACCACAGTTCTGGACCAGGAATTTGTCGGGAAAGACATAGCAGACAACCCTATGAACGCCATTTTTGTACCCACAAATGGACCGATCAATCAGTCGCTCATTCAGACTGTGGGGATCACCAAGTTGGGAGTCTATCTTGAATCTAGCAGTGGATTTGGGCAATCTAGCGATAGTATTCGCTGCCACCACGGAATCATGTCAGCAGAGGTGAGCTTTATTGCGAAAAATGAAATCCAAAGACCCTGGTGATATTGATATTTCCCTACAGAATATTAGCTACTTTTCTAACTTAAAGCAGCCATAGCATGGTCTAGGAAGCTTTTGTATCACATTAAAAACCATTTTACTTAGTGCTATGTTTTCTCGATTCACTTGTGCAGATTCTGTAAATTTCGTGATAACAATCTTTTGATGTAACCAGATCGGGCAGTTGTCCACCGTACCCCCGAAACAAAGAACTCCAGGAGCCATTCAAGCCTACACGCAAAACAAAAGGAACCTGCCTCATGAGGTGTTCCGAGGAGGCTTCATCCTTGAAAAGCTCGCCAGCCCCTTGTCCAAAGGCGAGCTAAGGCTGATCAACACCAACGTCGACGAAAACCCTTCGATCACCTTCAACTATTTCAGCCACCCGTATGATCTGGAGCGCTGTGTAGATGGTATTCGCCTGGCCACCAAGGTCGTGCAGTCCAAGTACTTTGCGGAATTAACTCGAGCGGACAAGCAAACCATGGAGAAGCTGCTCAACATCAGCGTCAAGGCTAACGTCAACCTCATTCCCAAGCACACCAATGATACCAAGTCCCTCGAGCAGTTCTGCAGGGACACGGTGATCACGATCTGGCACTACCATGGAGGATGCCACATAGGGAAGGTGGTGGACCATGAGAACAAGGTCCTTGGCATCGATCGGCTCCGAGTCGTCGATGGTTCGACATTCAGTGAGTCCCCAGGGACTAATCCTCAAGCCACAGTCATGATGATGGGCAGGTACTTACTGCAATTTTTAGCATTCAAGGATATAAATTCAGAAAAACAAAAGAACAGGTCTAATGTGCAATGCACTGATATATCCGTTTTGTGATATGCAGGTATATGGGAGCTAAAATCTTGAGGAATAGACTAGGACGAGCAGCAGCGGTGTGAGGGCCGAAAAACTTGTGGGATTTTTATAGTTAGTGTATGTTGTCACTTTTCAAATGTAATCTAATTATAGTAATATGTGAAAAGAAAAATCTGATTGCTTGGGAGATGAACAGTTCCATTTGGTGCAGTCTTATGGGAACAACTCTTAAACTATTATTATTTATCCACATTGCGGTCCACGAGGACCCTGAAGTGAATGAAAGATGTTTGAATGTTTTTAAGCTCATTTCTTTGAAGAATTTGACAGAACTCCACAGGATCTAAGAAGGTAGTAGTGCTTGATGAAAAATTATTGTTGATTTAGGCTCGTTTGTTTCATGAAAAATAATTTTCAAAAAAATATTTTTTGGATTTTTTAATGTTTGTTTCACGAAAAATAAATTGATTAAGAAAAAACTTCTAAAATAGAAAATGTTTTTCATTTTTGAGAAAGAGAAAAACATTTTCTATACCTTCTTTTATCAAATACTTTTTCTTTTTCCTTTTTTTCCATTTTTCAAAAATCAATATTTTAATCTTTTTAATCTTATTATTATTATTATTATTATTATTTTCATCTTCCTCTTTATTTGGTTGGTTGCCGGCCGTCACCCGATGCTAGCAAGCTCAAGCCTCACCGAAATCTGGTGACCTAAGTGGGGTTTGAGCCTCACCTAAGGTCGCCAAAGGTTTGTTGACTTTCGGCGACCTCAAGTAAGACTTGAGCCCCCCAAGTTGCTTGATTTTGGCGAGGCCTAATCCTACCAGCGTTGGGCAAGCTCGGCTTGGTCATAGGCTGGTAAGGCTTAACCTTGCTAGGATTTGGAGCCTTGTTGGCCTATGGCAAGATTCCAGCTTGCCTATGGTCAGTCGCCAATTGCTATAGTGGTCAGCGACTGGCCAAATGAAGAAGATGAAAAAAAAAAAAAAAGTTAAAAAAAGTTAAATAAAAATAATTAAAATTTGATTTAAAAATAAAAATATTAAAAAAAGTGCATGAAGGAAAAGATTTTCCTTATCAAATAGCGGACACTTCATTTTCAGGATTTAGCAGAACACCGGAAAATAATTTCATCTTCCTAGAAAATGGTGTCTTGAAAAATTTTTCTAAAAACATTATATTTTCTACGAAACAAACGGAACGTTAATCCATTTAATTAATCACTCTTGATTTAAGATTTCTGGGCCTCATTTGTTTTCGCATTATTCAGGCAAGCATCAATTGAAAATCTTCATCTAAAATAGTGCAAAACCTTTCCGAACTCAAGTTATATTCGAGCAATAAAGAATTTCTTTCCTCGCGAACTTTGCCGAGTAGATCAGATTCTATATCAAGCTTAACACCGGAGTTGAAATGTTCCTATGAGATTTATATTACTTTTGTGATCTTGAACAAATCTATCTCACAAGCAAGAGTTTTCTTTATCTCCTACAAATGAATTGTTTGAGTGGGTAGAGTTTGTGAGTCAACTGTGAAGTTCATGGTAGTTTTTGTCTCTTTTTTTTTTTTGGAAAATGATATAAATAGTAATTGAACTATGGTTCGATGTGTAATATAATTCTTGAATTTTTAATTTCTTCAATATAATCTTTGAACTTTGATTCCATGTGTAATATAAACCTTGAAATTTTAATTTGTTTCATATAGTTTTTGAACTTTTGCTATATATTCAATGTTGTATATGGTCTTAAATTAATGAAATGACTATATTAAACATTTTTATATAGTTTAGAGACTAAATTGAATATGTATTAAAAGTACAAAGGCTAATTTAAATAAATCAAGAGTTTGGGGATCATATTAAATATTAGGTTAAAATATAGGGATTATATTGAACGAATTAAAAGTTTAGCGATCATATTGCACATTAAGTCAAAGTTTATGGACTTTTGATATCATTATTCCTTTCTTTTTCATCATTTGATGAGACTATGTGATTTGTGTCTAAACATTGTGTAAACAGATGCTAGAATTTCTCCCACATCAGAACAAGATCTGCTGAACTGAAGAGAGAATGGTTGAAAAACTGAACAAATGGGGAAATGGATGAACCTTTTCCCGAGAAAAATGGATTTGATTGAGATGCTCCAACTCATCCTACTAACTCATAAATTCAGTGCACGAGGCCATACCGTAGCCAGTCTGACAATAACAATTAACAATGAACAGGCCGGCTGGTGAAGAGAATCAAATTTGCTGGTTTCTGTTGACTTTCACTTATCCATATGATTGAGAACGTGGAAAAGAGTGGAGAGAGAGAGAGAGAGAGAGAGAGAGAGATCGTCATTGCTACTTGCCAATTGTTCTGGTTAGGGGTTTGGTTGCTTCATTTTGAGGTTGTGACGTGACGCCACACCTGCCTCGCTCGTTACTTTATTCATAGAACAAGTCTTGGGTCGATGAAATCTTTACTTTCTTCAACTTTGGATCTTTCTTGAAACACGGACCTCAATACAACAGCCTGCATCAATCCCAGTTATACCTATTCAGATGCAGTAAATTTCATATCAGGCTAAAGAAACGAAAGAAAAAGCTTATTGTGATTGGTTTTGACTTCGTATTTGCCATCTCGTTGTCACAATTTCCCAGAAAAGTTTAAAAAGCTTATCCCAGGCTCTTATCCCTACCAGAATTGGGGGGGGGACCTGGGATTTGTCCACTTGTATCCTCCATAGCCTTCCCCTATAGCTCTTCAGGCTGTGCAACTTCCATTGATCCCAACCTTCTCCAATGTGGACGGTTTTCTCTGCAAATTCTCACAAAAGCAAATCATTATTTTATGTGCTCCATGTGGGAAGAAAACAAACACGTTGCGTTAAATGTCACCACATGGGAGTTTTTTGCCTAGTTAGTCATAATGGAAGGTCAACCTTCACTATCAACATTGTTTAAAATGCAGTGGTTGAAGGGGTAACATCCATGGATTTTCTTAAGAAAGAGATTCTCTCTCTCAAATCGAAAGATAAAATAAAACCACTTTTTATTATTAAATATTAGATCATTGAATAATGAAAAGAAATTACTGTTAAAATTGCACCATCCAATCAAATTATATAATTGAAAGGACAAAAGGTGTTTTGAGATTTGAAATCTTTTCATAAGAGTTATTGTAGGATAGAAAAAGATCCAAATTTTAATATTTAAATGTGTGAAAATGAAACATAATTATTAGTTTATGCATTTTTTCATGAAATAACATAATTAACTTATGATATTTGAGGAAGGAAAAAAGATTCATCAAAAGTAGGAGACTCTCTTTACTTGACATAACAGTACGAATGATAATCATTAAGAGCTCTGGTTGTTTATGTACCGACATCCCGAGAAATTATGTAACTTTGGGGAGATGAATTTTAACATGTTTATAAAATGAACGTAAGCATTAGAAAATGAACCGCACTCTTCTAGACGATAATGATGATTAATTCGATGTAACATGATGATAATGATGATTAGTTGGATGTAACACGGGTAGGTTATTTTCATGGTCGGTTTGCACCACCAGATTATACACACCCTCAAATCTTTAAGATGATTTGGCCAAGCTCATTAAAGATAGTGATTTTAGGTGCTTCTCCTATATTCGGGTACGCTGTTGTTGTCTGTCTTCGGGTACTTGCCATTCCATCTTTTGTTTAATGCCCTTTGCATCATTCACATTTTCCTCACTTCCTCTCCAAAACCTTTCCTTTCCTTAACTTTTCTATTTATCTTGCATTAAATCAACTCTTCCTAAAATCCTACATCTCTCTCTCTCTCTCTCCCTCTCTCAAAATGGCTGAGAAAGTCTACCCTTCCAAACCCACCCCCATCGGTGGCGCCACGGCCGCGAACCCGCCGTTCCCCGCCACGAAAGCCCAGCTCTACGGCGCCAACCGCCCGGCCTACCGCCCGCAGCCGCGGCGCCGCCACCGCCGCGGCTGCTGCTGCTCCTTCTGCATCTTCCTCACCCTCCTCGTCCTCGCCCTGCTCTTCCTCGCCGCCATCCTTGCTGCCGTCATCTTCCTCCTCTACCGCCCCCACCGCCCGTCCTTCGCCGTCTCCGCCCTCAAGCTCTCCTACCTCAACGTCTCCCAATCCTCCTCCACCGTCAGCTCCAAGTTCGACCTCAAAGTCACCGCCAAGAACCCTAACAAGAAGCTCGTGTACTACTACGGCCCCATAACCATATCGGTCTACAGCGACGGCGTCGACGTCGGCGATGGTTCCTTCCTTCCTTCGTGCATGGGACCAAGAACACGACTTTGCTGGAGACCTCCATCGTGAGCAACGGCGGCGGCGGAGCAGTCGACGCGGCGTCTCTCTCGAAGTTGACATCGGGCATGAAGAGCAAGAATGGGCTGCCGTTGGAGGTGAAGCTGGAGACGAAGGTCAAAGCGAAGATGGGGAGCCTCAAGACGCCGAAGGTGGGGATCAAAGTGACGTGCGTGGGGATCAAGGTGAGCGTCCCGAGCGGGAACGCGACGGCCACGGCGTCGACGGCGGGCGCCAAGTGCAAGGTCGACACGAGGGTCAAGATTTGGAAATGGACATTTTAGTGAGAGAACGAGGAAGGGGACGGAAAGTTTGATGGAGGTCTATGTTGATTTTGTGATATAGTTTCCATTTTTTTATTATTGGGTACATTGTTTGCTTGTATACTTTCGATTTGCTACCATCGAACTGTCTCTCCTTTTTCTTTCGTTCATTGCGTTGTGTTTGTAAAACTGAGATGAAAGTTGGTGGAATTTGAATGTGGGACCTGACACTTGGCTGTTATGTCAAACGATCCGGCAGTTCTCTTTCTTTTCTGAGCGATTTTCTCATGAGAAGGGATGATTCTTGGAGTTCAACCGGTAAGACTCGAACGTGCGAGTGTAAAGAAAGGAACGAAGCTGTACCATTGTGGGTTCGCCTCGTGTTATTAGGACAGCATGGAGCATTCATTATCAGTTCGATCGATGAGGTCATCTTCTCCAATCCGTGTGCTGAAGAGGTATCGCAATGGAGTCTTCAGAAAGTGCCTAATCAATGTTTCTCTAGCTGGATCAGCTTGATGATTGACTATTCAACAATTCAATCTCAACGGCATTTGTCATCATTGTTGCATGATTTCGCCTGATCTTGAAGGAATGATTCATGATTGCATGTGCCGGCCATGTGGGCAGTGCGTGTGATCTCTTCTACCCTTTCCCTAGTTGATGAATTACAAGGAGAAATGCTAACTCCGTGGTCAAGTTGAAAAACCATACAAAATCATGTGAGATTCATATGATCAACCATTATAACGGAGTTAGATCGAATAGTAAATTACCATTAAGGGAGAGCACTTTTGCTGGTGATGGCAATCTGAAAGGTATGCTAACAAAGCAAGTATCCAAATTCTAACACAAGAAGACTTAAACTTTTGGGGCTCGTAAGTCATACTATAATATATCGTATGGGCTTGTTTTATAGCTGATCTAATAGATGCATCTCATTCCAATGAATGAAAAATATGTGAAAGTCCACGTTATTTTGAGCAAGATCTCTTGTCGGGCTCACTCTATTTTGAAAGGCGATTAATTTATTCTACCCATTAAAGCAAGCATAGATAATTTTCTTTCCTTTATATGATAAATAAAAATATGCAAAAGTCCATGTTATTTTGAACAAGATCTTTTGTCGGGTTTACTGTATTTTGAAAGACGATGAACTTGATCTACCCATGAAAGTGAGCATAGATCATTTTCTTTTCTTTATATGATAAAAAAATCGTGTTAAAGTGAGATTAGTTATGTAAGCCTCATGCCCACGAAAGTCGAGTCAATATGTACTGGTATATTTATTTCTTTATTTTTATTTCTTTGGGTTTTAATCTTTTACACTATATGGTATTATAATTGACTTGAAAGGGGTCGAACTTTTGGACGGTGTCAAGCCCAAGGCCCGCTAGCCCATGGATACTATTGGGCCTACAAACGATTGGCCCGGAATCAGTTTTTTGTTCCGCCGCACAGCCCGCTCACGAGAAGAAGAATCTAGACCGTCCAACCATCTCGTCAAGGGCGTTGATCTATAGTAATCAACATCAACGGCCACCGCTGCAGCTCGTTGAACCCTACCAAAACCCAGCGAAAGGAGCTCGGGATCAACTCGATGCTCAGGACCTGCGATTAACGATCGAATCGGCACTGATCCTGCGTCGTCTTCTCCGGAATCTGGGTGCTGCGTTTGCTTCCTCGGCGGTGCGGTGGATGCGAAATGTTCCGGATTGCTTCGAAGATCGCTTCTTCGCTCAGGTACCGTCGATGGACATCGCAAGAATGGCTTCTTTCCTCGTATGTATATAATCAGATCACTGACGGGCTTCTTTTGTTTTCGTGTGTTGATGATTTTTCCAGTCACGGTTCTTCGAAGAAACTGGTGAGTCTTTTTCGTCTCTCATTGTGCTGCGTTCGTTTTCTTTCCTTTAATTGTTTATGCAGGACTCGTTTGATTCAGTCGACAAAAATTCAGGAGATTAGATTCCGGGAAAGAGAATCAGCGAGTTAAAGCTCCGATTTTTGTTTGCGGGCTAGGTGGATTTGTTTTGCCTTTTGTTTTCTGGGAGTTTGAAAATTCCTACACGGAAAAAAGATTGCATTTTGGCCGTTATTTAGTTGATGTTTTGGTTAGACCATCGTGAATGTAATTGAACCTTCAGTTTTGGAATTTATGTTTTTTTTTTTTAAACTGATTTATCGAGTCATCCTTGGGCTTGACTTGAGCTGATCATTCTTGGTGCCTGATGTCTTGGGAAATGAAAGGCTTGTCGTGCAGTCATCGGGAGTAGACATTATGTCGCGAAGGATATCAACTTTGGGATCGGAGCCCGTGCGGCTCTGCTGCAAGGTGTCACTGAGGTTGCAGAAGCTGTCAAAGTGACAATGGGACCTAAGGTACCTTATTTTTGTGTGATATCTATATCTTCATTTTCTCTTCATCACATGCATGGTGTACTCTCTCTCTCCACTTGGGGGTTGTTTATTTATTTATTTATTTTTAGAGGGGGGTCGGGGATTAGATGTATTCCAAATAGTACTGAATATGATGTGACAGTATGGTTGCTGATGATTTTGCATTAACCTAAAAGCTTTATTCTTTATATCAATCACAATCATTTTTATGCATCTCACTCAAAACTCTGAATTGTAGTTGTCTGCTCTAACATACTACTGCTGCTTTAATCCAACTACCACTTAGAATGATATTGAGGTGACATCAACTAGTATACATGTAAACATTTATCATGTAACTTGGCTAATCCATTGCATTGAATAAAAATTTAGGGCCGAATTGTGATTATTGAAAATAGTGGAGGAAATCCCAAAATCACAAAGGATGGAGTCACTGTTGCCAAAAGCATCAGGTTCAAGGATAAGGCCAAGAATTTGGGTGCAGATCTTGTAAAACAGGTGGCAAATGCAACTAATAAAGCTGCTGGAGATGGTAAATTCCTCAATTTATTTGTGTTTTATGTGCATCATGAGCATAATCCACATTTATGCTCCTGGCTTCAGTTTGTTTCTTGAGTTATAACTTGTTAGGTGCTTGCCAGAGATTGTAGTAGTTTCTCAGAGCCAAGAAACCTGTGCTTGATAGACATGGGCCACAGTGAGATGCTTAGGCTGATTTGACCAAGAACTATTTGGGAGTTGTGCTACACTAAAAGTTGGGAAATCAAAATGGTGATTGTTCAATTAGTTGTACTTTACTTACAAAGGTGTGGCTGTTCCTGTTTGGCCAAAAAAAAAAGAGGAAAGTGTTTGTGTGCTTAATTGCACCAATCATAACTGCAATATCTTGCAGAGCTTCAGTTATTTTTTAGCTGCTGAGTTTGCAGTCTTTACCATATATAATGAGTTTCTGCCCTCTAAATCTCTTAACTGGTACTTGTCTTAATTATTGTTTTCTTTTGATGGGTACGGTAACATAAAGAGTTTGAATATATCATTTTAGTTGTCATCTTATCATTCTCAGCATGTTACTTTATTGTTCATGAACTGGCGACTCTAACTTGTGGATTGAAAGAGATTATTTCAAGAGAGATACCTACCTTGTTGCAGGTACAACTTGTGCAACTGTACTGACCCAGGCAATAGTGATGGAAGGATGCAAGTCAGTAGCTGCTGGTGCAAATGTGATGGATTTGCGCTGTGGGATCAATAAAGCAGTTGATGCTGTCATAGCTGACTTGAAAAGCAGAGCCTTGATGATTAGTACTCCCGACGAAATCACGCAGGTAAAGCCCTTCCTGTAAATTATGCTGCTGAGAAGGGTGTGTTTATTGGTGATCAGCTTGTTTTATGGAATTTGGTACTCATGAATTTTGGATCTCAAAAACAGTTGATATCTGAAACATAAAGTGATTTATTTTCCCACATGATCAGTTGTTGTAATCATATACAAGCATTATGGGCCTAAAATTCCTGGTAGGTGATAAAGGTCTGTGTCATTGCATGTGAAGCAAAAATAATGTGAATGAATAATATTAGCATTGTCTCAACCCACTTTGGCATTGTCATAAAATGCTCGCTGGATCTGCTAGTGTTTGTATCCCTATTATCTCCCAACAAATCGCTTATATACTGATACATAATTGACAGGTGGCCACTATCTCTGCTAATGGTGAACGGGAGATTGGAGAACTGATAGCACGAGCAATGGAGAAAGTTGGAAAGGAAGGAATAATTACTGTCACTGTAAGCAGATCGTGTTTTCTTCTGTATTGTGCTCCTTGGTTCACCATATAGATAATGAACATATTGCCCTTAGGATGGGAACACAGTGGACAATGAATTGGAAGTGGTGGAGGGAATGAAGCTCGCCAGAGGTTACATGTCTCCTTATTTCGTCACTGATCAAAAGACTCAGAAATGTGTAAGCCAAGAGCTCCCTTTTGTAGCTTTGAGAACTTGGGCATTCCTTTTCATGCATTACTCTCTGGCCCTGATGAAATGTTGAGGCTCTGAAAAACATATAATTAATGTGGATCTTGTTGCTATAGATTAAGCTTTTAAAGAATCTTCAATATTGTGGAAACTGTAGACACATGTCCCTGCTACAGAAACTATTCTCACTTGATATGAATTTCTTGCTGCTTAAAAGTCTGGAGGGATGATGTTAGCTACTGCAGCTATTTGTTCTCGCAGCATGCCAATTGAGTCACAATATTGAAATCTTTTTATGAGTTCCAAGTCCTCATAGCTAGATGCTTTGTTTGCATGATCCTTGATTGGGTCTGTCTTTAGTCTCGCTAGTGGAAAATAAGTGGAGAAGAACTGAGATGTTGACATGAGGGATTTGGAATTGCAGGAACTGGAAAATCCCCTCATCCTCATTCATGACAAGAAAATTTCAGATATGAATGTGGTTGTGCAAATATTGGAGCTGGCTATGAAGGTAGTGGAACTTTTTCTTTAGAATTATTTCCAACCATGATTGTGGTGAATAATTGCATGAAATGATGAAAATTTCCCCTTCTATCTTCTCCCCTTGCTCCCCTTCTCTCTCTCTCTCTCTGAACAGATGAACAGAGCTTTTCTTATAGTAGCTGAGGATATAGAGAGCGAGGCCCTGACAACACTCGTCATTAACAAGCATCATGCTGGGATAAAGGTACCTGCTATATGGGGCATGATGACAATATATAGTTTTCTAAGAACTTAGATATTCATTTTTTGGAATGACTTGTTGACAACAATGATAGTTTCATCCATATTCCCTGCAATGCATAGTTTTGAAAGTACTTTTACATCTTTACATATACCCCTGTAAAATGGATGAACGCACATATAATTTTGTAGAGCACTCATAGTATCAAAGTCATTTTGTAAGCCAACTTCCTTCTCTAATTCAGAAAATATTTCATTATAAGTTAATGAAGAGTGCAACAGGTGTTTATCCCTCATTTTTGTTAAGTAAAAGCATAATAGCCTTCATTGGACTTATTTTTTATTCATCATCAAGGAATTGTTTAGTATCTGTGAAACAAAATTACCAGCTACAATGAAGAACTTCGTTGTCCGAGTAATTTTTTTAACCACGAATCTTATTCAAGCTTGTCCGCATTCATGACATGCCTATACTTGAAATTACTGTCTTCCTAAATACATCATTTCATCATTTACTCTTCTTGATCATTGAGGCAATTCGATTTTGATAGTTTTTTTGCTGGGGAATGCTCTTCAGCTCTGTGCCATGAAAGCTCCTGGATTTGGGGATAACCGAAGAGCAAACTTGGATGATCTTGCTGTTTTTACCGGAGGAGAGGTGATGAAAGTTGAGATGCCCAAAAGTTCTTTGTAAAAGCTTCCTGTGCATGACAGCAAATATTTACAGGTTATATCCGAAGATCATGGTCTTACTCTTGATAAAGTCAAAGTTGAAATGCTGGGTAGCGCAAAAAAGGTATGATTGAGGGAGTGTTATGCTTCAGGTGGATTTTGTTTGGGTAAACCCTTATTTCTCACTGCAGGTGACTGTCTCTCTCGACGATACTATTATTCTGTATGGAGAAGGTGACAAGAAGGCAATAGAAGAAAGATGTGAACAGGTATGACTGTGACTTAGTTGAGTATAAAGAACAGTTATTTTCTTGAGTAACTATGGTGGTTTCTGGTTTAATGGATGAGAGCAAACAAAGATGTTCCCTCTGTTACAATGATGAATTGCTGCCATGCAGATGGCACTTTGCTATCTATCTGATTTCTGACATCAGAAATTTTTTGCTTTTATATGGCATTGATGATGATGGAGATGTCTGATTAATGTCTCTCTCCTTAGCTGGCTGACTCTCTCATTCACCTTTACTTAAAAGGAGCTACAATGCACTTGTCTCACTTCCATTTATTCATATAAATTTTGTGCAGTCATAGGTGAGAACTTTAGGAGCCACTAATGACAATGCAAATTAGTCAACTTTCAATTATGTCATACTAAAAGCTAGAAGTCTCTGTTTAAAGAAAGAAAATATATGTTGGGTGAAAATATAAACATTTATCACTTATATTAAGTCTACAATGAAAAGGTCATACAATCCGAATACCAGAAATCAGTTTTGACACATTGGTTTTATTGAAGATGAAGGTCCCTACAGACAATAGACATGTCAAACCTGGTTTAATATTCTTGAGGGGTAAGAGAATACTTGAGTCCAAATGCAATAGAACAATAAGTGAAAGAAAGATGACAAGAAGAAATTTTGTAGCTTCCTCATCAGATTTACTTGCTACATTCCATTTAGTAGTCATCCTAATGGACATGAAAAAGATATAATTTATATAGTAAAGTTCAAGGTTGGAAGATTCTGTCTTCATCTGTCATTGGTCCACTGTGTTTGTCACTTATCTTGTTTTAAACTCATAGCTGAGGGTTGCACGTATTTTCTCATCTCGTCTCTTTGGGGTATATTAGTTATCTTTATTAGCGTAAAACTGAGAATTTACTATACAAACCCAATTTTAGCAACTGGGCTGAAACATTACAAAAGTAATAAATAGGTGACCAGTCAAAGAAAGATTCAACAGAGTAGCATTACATTTTATTTTTTTTCATGCAATTGTCGCATGTCTTGCCTTTTGGAAGAAGAATATTTATGAATACCTTGCCTTTTGTAAGGACTGTATTAGTAACTAATGCTTTATCAGACAGTAGTTTTTTCCCCAATTTGGGGCCAAAGGTGAGAGAATTGTTGACATGTGATTCTGTGAACAGCTGAGAACAGCCATGGAGAAGAGCACATCTACCTTCGACAAAGAGAAAGCACAGGAGCGTCTTTCAAAGCTATCTGGAGGTGTAGCTGTTTTTAAGGTCTGTCTATTAGCTATTCTGATTCTTTTGTGATATCATGCTTGAAACATCCTGACGTGTTGGTATTAACACTTACTAGGTTGGTGGGGCTAGTGAGGCAGAAGTCAGTGAAAGGAAAGACAGGGTCACTGATGCCTTAAATGCTACAAGGGCAGCTGTTGAAGAGGGTACTGTGCCAGGTAATTCTTTCTCTTATGCATTAGTTCCTTCAGCGTTTTTGAAGTACTTTAGTCTTATTTATCTATTCGTGTCAGGTGGTGGTATTGCTCTTTTATATGCCACAAAGGTCTTGGAGAACGTTCAAACTCAGAATGAGGACGAACGAAGGGGTGTCCAAATCATTCAAAATGCTCTTAAGGTTTGTTTTTCAAGGTTATCACCTAGTGTACTTTTGAGATTTATTTGGGGTTAAATTTTCTAATCCATTGGTTTCTCCAGGCACCTTCACTTGCAATACTCTCAAATGCTGGCTTTAATGGAGTTCTGATTCTTGGCAAATTATTAGAGCAAGATAATTTCAATATGGGATTTGATGCTGCAAAAGGTTCGTTCCCTTTCTCCCAAATTACTGATAAAGCACAGACCTCTTTTAGTCCTCTGAAATCTTTTTTCCTAGTAAGAATTACGACATTGCTTTTATCAATCTCAACAGCCTCTAAGCTGTCATTGCTAGCTTTATGTACTTGGCATGATCTATGTGTTCTTATCATCTTCATTTTTCCCATACTGTATTTTAAGACTTAATGAGCTCTCTAATTGTAGCACGAGCCATGTTGTTTATAATCTATTTAGTATGAATTTTCTGTCATTCAAGCACTGACAATGATTGTGCACTGAATTAGGAGACTACGTCGACATGGTGAAGGCAGGCATCCTAGATCCTCTCAAAGTTGTTAGAACTGCATTAGTAGATGCTGCAAGGTGAATATCAGTTTTTGTGAGTTAACTCAGTTTTTCATTATTTAAGCTGAGAATTTCCTACAAATTGCAGTGTCTCATTGTTGCTGGCGACAACTGAGGCGGCTGTTGTTGAGCGTGTGGATGAGAGGAAGCCTCCTAGTCGTATGCCGAATATGGGTGATATGGATTATTGATTTGCTTATATTCACGTTTAAAAGAAAAGGTTTGTATCCTGAGCCCCTTGAGTGTAATCGGAGAAAAATCTCCTTGGCGGCAATATCCTCACGTCGTCTTAAAAACATTCCAATTATTTGGATGGAGAAGAGCTAATGAGAGCAAGAAGATGAATTTGACTTGGGAGAAAATAGCTGTTAGGGACAACTTTGGGGTGATGTAGACATGGCTAGCATTGATGACATTTTTTGAAAACCGATTCTCTTGTTACCCAAATTTTGTTGAATGTGGACTAATAAACTTATTCTCATTTCTTTGTGCTTTTAGAAATAAACACCTTCATCGAAGACCCGCATACCCTTTTCTTGGGCTGGATGATAATTGCCCGCGTATGGCAGGGATGGCATCGAGTAAATCATAAATACGAAGTCCATCGTGATGCTAAAAAAGAGAAAAAAGATAAGATATTTCAGTGTGCAAAATAAGAGTCACTCCAACCATGAGAATGATGGACAAAGGTCTAAAATTTGCAAAAGATGTCAATAGGAAACGTAAGTCTAATAACATCAATTTTTGTGCTTTTGATCATAACTAAGGCCTCGACGAAGTTCTCCTGCTTGCATATGCCGAGTCATGTAGATGAATTTTCAGCCACATTGTAAAAATATGCAAGTAGGGGTGCTTGGTGCACTGTCTGCAAAATTAACAATACTCATCTTTATCGTCCTTTTGGTATGAACTTTAGTTCCTTTCCATTCGAAAATAATGGTCCGGAAAGTCCTGTGGACTTTCCATATCATATGAAATAAGCCCCCATGCCAAAAACAAGAAAGTTCTCAGTAAGTAAGCACCATCCTGCAAAGATTATCTCGATACCACATTGACAAACCAACAAATTCTGATCGAAATCTCCCCAAGAAGATTGCCTTGCACTGAAATATGATCATGTGGCACAATGTTGATTTCGACAGACATAACATCCCCAAATTTTATAACATTTCCAAATTTCCCTTCTGACCCAATCATGAACATTCTTTTTTGTGACTCTAGGCATGGAGATGAGCATCTAAGGCTCAGAGTTTATCAGTTCCTCAACCGAATTTCTGTAACTGGCAATCAGATCCCTGGCATCAAGACAACTTAATATATTAAGCAATATCACCACAGTGATTGAACAGAAAAGTTTGTGACTAGCCCTACGAACCTTCTTTGGTTTAGCATTTGCTCAGCTTCCTCTAGCTTACGCTTCTGCCCATCAACTGTCTGTAAACAAAATACAGAATGACGTGACAAAACTGTTCTTCATGTAATAAGTATGAAAATACATGCTAATGCACATCAAAATTGTTTGATGCAGTCTTCAGTTTCTCACGAACCAAATAAAGGGTATTTCCTGCCATATATTTCCTCTTCCAATAAGAAATAGCAATGCTTATTGAAGTAAGCATAAGCGAAAAACAAAGCCAATTCTAATGGTACATAAAAGAGGATAAATATTCATCAATGCTTCAAAAAAGTAACATGAGATGGCAACAGAGGGATGTCCAAAGACAACACATCCAATATGTTATAAACATTCCAACTTCCCAAACCAATTTAATACACATTGATATTTGAATATTCACGCTACAAAGTTAAAAGAAAAGAAAGTCTCTTGTTCTTTGTAGAGATGGAATTGAAGGATGGTGAAGAAGATGTCACACTTCTGCTCCGATCCATTTTTGCAAAATATTCAGATTTTCTACACCCATCTCTCATTTTCTCCCCCACCCTTCTCTCCCAACAAAAAACATTAGGAAAGGAAATAGAAAAGAAAAAGGAGAAGAAGGGAGGGAGAAACATTTCTTCCTTAAGTGAAATCACACATACGGAAAGGAAGAAATAATGTCTGATACAAGTACCATAGTCTCTTAGTTTTGGAGAGAAATAATAATCTAGTTAATACAGGAAACTACAACACCCCCCCCACCCCCCATCCATTCCCATTTGTCTCCATTTCCTTTCTCCATACTGAACCAACATTATTCTACAATCTAATAGGGCAGCTATTCCTGCAAACCGCTAGTCACGTTCAGGTTTGCATTCTCCAACTCAGAGCTGTCATTCACAACAAATAGGCAAAAATAGAGGAGACTCGTTGTCCGATGAATATGGGTCCAACTGAGAACAACAGGCATTGAAACATGAATCCAAGGCCAGATTGACAAGTTAAGTAGGACATGATCCCCTAATACAAGAAGGAGAAAACTTGTATACAACTGAGGGTACAACATAAAGGATTGGACTTTGATGGGGCCGGAGGAGCAGGTATGGAGCTCTATGGTTGGGACAGGAAGAGCCTAGCCAATTGGGCACAGCAAGTGTGCCTATTATACAGAGTTGGAGGAATACAAGCGAGATATGCAGCTATCAAGAAACTCCAGCTCAAATGGATTCGCATAATGACAAAAGAAAGCAAAAGATAAGAACATGCTCTACCCTGAAACTAGAAACCCCATCTCTAAACATCAAAAAATACCAGAGGAACGTGTAAGTTGGCAATTCGAGAAATCATAGATTCATAGTTACCACAGCTTTGGAGCTAATTGACCCAGCTATCGAGTTCAACAGCTGCTGGCACTTCTCAAACTGAGCGCTCAGTTCACTGACCTTCAAGAAAGAGACAAAGACAAAAATGAACAAGCTAACAACGCCATAACCCCGAATTAGGTAGGGCTAAAGAGCCACAACCAAGTCCAAAACGAAGCAAAAGAGGGGACAGACCAAGGAATCGGAGTGCTGGTCGCGAGTCCCGTTCTCAACGGCGTCCGCCAAACTCTCCACCAACTGCGACGAAATAAAAAATTACGAGCACCGTGAGTCGCAAGTTAGGGTTTTTCTTCCTTGTAACTTTATGCAATCGCGAATTCGTACGTGTAAGAGGTGGAAGTGGGAAGCGAGAGACTGGTGTTGCTGCGACGGCGGCTGCTGCTGCTGCTGCTGCTGAACAAGACGCTGCTGCTGTTGCTGCGGGAACTGCTGATGCTGTTGGAATTGGGCAAGTTGAGGTTGAAATTGGTGGAAGGGCTGTTGTTGCTGCTGGGGAAGGAGGTCGGGGGGCTGTTGCTGGAGATAGAGATGGTCGTGGCTGGAGGGGGTGGAGACGTTGCTGTGGGTCGCCATGCTTGGGATCACGTTCCAGCTCCCTCCCGAGAACGAGTGCTCCATCCCTGCTCTCTCTCTCTCTCTCTCTCTCTCTCTCTCTCTATCGCTGCGCTCAAACAAGCGTCGTACTGGAGACTTGACAGAGACGAAGGATCTCTTTGAGGTTGTCTCTGAATCTCTCTCTCTCTCTCTCTCTCTCTCTCTCTCTCTATCTGCTCGATCAAAATAAAAACAATGACAAGCGAGTAGGAGAAAATGCGCTTCGTTTATTTTGTAGAAAAATAATGGTTTGAAATTTTTTTTTTTATAATATATTACTTATAAAAATAAAAAATACTTTTTATTGTTCACATAATTATTTTAGAAATAAATTAATAATAATATTTTTACTTATTAATATAAAAAATATTTTAATTTTTCAAATTATTTATATTCCGCATAACTAACAGGCAGAAATAATTTAATATATTGCATTTATATTATAATTTTTGTACAATACTCAATTTAATGTGAAAATTTAACATCTGATCATTTAATTAGCAATCACTCAAGTTGGCAAGATAATAATTTGATTGACTTCCATGATCTTCGAAAGTTTTGACGTGGCTCGCCAAGGCACTTAGATGGACATTTTTAAGTAATATTTCATAAAGTTTCAACACTAAATTAGTCATATGTCAATTATTGTATTAAAACCTGTAATTTAGAAATTTGAAAAAGCCGTGAGTCAAAAAGCAAAAACCACACAGCAAATATTGTAATTTTATTTTATCAGACCGAAAAGCAAATCAAAATCATGGACCAAACATTCTCTCCAAATGATTTTATCCATAATTTCCCTTAGAAAAAAAAAAGGAAGCAAGCAAAAAAAGAAAAAGAAAAAGAGAGAGAGCCTGGAGCACCGTGGAAATGTACAATTTTCTTTGATCAACAGCGGCATCAATGCTCAGGAAAGTGGCGGAACCAACTCCACCCCAGTTTCTCAATTTGCGAAAAACTGATGTATTTAACCTCGTGTACATTACATAAATAAAGTGCCGAAACTTTATGAACGATCAATTTAGTATTGCAACCATTTCGAAAATATCCATTAAGTAACTTTGGTGAGTTATATAAATTTTTTCGTTATTTGAATCCTTTAAATATCATATATCATGACACTTAAGCGAGGACATTTAAAAAGTTTACAAAAGTGGAACCAGTACGATATGGCTCTAGTACCGTTCTTATCCCCAGAAAGCTAACTACATTTTGCAGCAAATGTCTTTCTCTGCAGCTAGTCCACTCCTTCATGATCTCGCAATTGCAAATTCCACTCTTCTATACTATAACATCTTGATTTGGAATTGCCGAACTGGTGAATTTATCAATACCCAATACACTTCAGTCAAAATCGATAACGATTGATGCACTTCCATGAGAACTCAATTTTTTATTCAGAATGCATACAGTGGCCTTCTATTCCCCCCAACGCTAGCTACATGTCCAAGGCAAGCAGCCACATTAATATTCAGAAGAATTGCTTAATCGATAGAGCCCGTGACGTTTCCACCTCCGAGCTCGATCACAGATGGCTCAAGAGTTTCAGCATCTTGAAGATAAGAATTTAGCTTCCTAATAATTGTTTTAGACTGTTCGTGACTGGCGGAAATTTACCAAACACCGAGTAAAATTGCAACCCTCTTCTTACGGCCTTAAATGCTGCTAGAACATGCTCTTTAATGCGATGACAGCCAAATGAATTTAACCTATGGTTGCCAACTCTCATTGCTGCGAGAGTGCGGGGAACAGTTTCTGGCCTATCTGAACCAGAGCTTTCATAGCCAATATGACCCATTCTCCACGGTGCGTTCGTTTCCCTATTCCTTCACAGGTTATTTGAACGAGACATTAGTGAAAAATTTAAGGTTTTTGGGTCTTGGAAGAACCAGCCACTCGCTAGGAAAAAGCCAAAAATTTTTAGACGATATTATTCATTAAACTGCATCAACACCAACATTAGAGATGGAGATGAAGTTAGCCTGATTGCTTCAATACTCAATTCCTCTAGTTAAAGAATTTCTAAAATGACCACGATAGTTGACACTGAGGTGGTTATTCATATATATTCATATATGTTTCATCTGATCAAAGAACAGACTCGCATCAAACCTGAAGGCTAGAGCATTATAGGGATGCGGAGTCCATCATAGCTCAGCTGTACGTCAATGCCCTCCATCTCCAAGAGCTTTTTAAGATCTTCATTCACTGCTTCATGATCCATCAGATGCATCATACCTTTCGCCATTTTCCAAACCAGGAAAAACATGGTAAACAGAGTTTTGAGAAGGTGACTCCAAATCAAGATATGATAACAAAAGAACAAAGAAGAATTTAAAAGAAGACAGATGCCAAAACTATAAACATGAAATATATGAAATCTTTGGGCCTGAAATCTGAAACTAAACTTCTGCAACCTTAATAAGGGCAGAAAAATTAATCAGACGACCCTTCTTCCTACCATGTTACTTATTTAAAATAGGGCCTCGTCATACCAGTGAAAAGTGTTCGCTTTGGTTGGATTTTCCGGACCTCTTCCAAAGCCTATCGAGAGACATACAATGTGAAAGTTATCAAAGAGTTCATTTGTTTCCTTTCTAACAAATTTGAGCTATTGAAGGTTTTACCCTAGGGAGGCCAAAATGTGTTGAAGAAGAGCGATCTGGCCTTAACGCATCCTGAACAACCAATAAGATCACCAGTTTCATATTCATACACTAGAACATTAGATATCCCCTGTTAATGAACAATTAATATCTGTATCAACAAACATGTTCATTGCAGCAGGAGGGAAAGACATACCATTATCAAGATATCACAGTCCCTGAGTAGAGGATACGTTTCTTCTGGTATTTCACTAACATCACTGCATACAGATATACAGGTCAGGTCCACCGAAGCAAAAGTTCCTAGAAATGGATCTGGAAAGTACTAGGCTTCGTTCAACCCAAAAAAAAAAAAAAAGTACTAGGCTTTGTTACCTGATGTAGCAGACTTTACCGAACCGAAAACCAAGAGAACGATAACCTTGTCCATGCCACACTGGCAAAGGAGTTATCTGCAACACAACATCCATAAAGAAAGATAGCAGAATGAGATTATTTTTTATCACAATTGTATATAAGCGGTGGCATCTCTATCTAGAAAGAATGGTCGTATGTGGTCAAAAACCATGTTTCTGCATGCTCTGGTTTTCCTCATACATAATATTTAAATGAGAGACAACAGATGGATAGTAGTACATGCAAGAAACGGGAGAAGGCAGCTGCAGCACTTTCCATTTAGTCATTGAAAGAAAAAAGCCACACACTGTAACTTATCATCTTTTCAATATAGGCATCCGAAAACTCTTCAATGAAGGTCAAATCTGATGACTCAGCCTTTATTTAAAAGTTGTGACAAAAGAAGTATTCTTCCTCATCCCTCAGTCAGACTATAACCACTCAAATGCTTCTCTATGAGAATAAACAATTTGGAGATTACTCTTACATAAGTAGATATCCCCTTCACAAATCCAGTTAAACTAGTTTATTCTCCCGCCATATTCTCAGCATACTTCTGGCCCATGGGAAATTATGCTAATAAGCTCATGGTTCTTAGACATTCGCAGTACTATAACATGTGCATGTAATGACTATAGAACCATGACAAGCAAATAGATGCAAGGCAAAAAATGACAGTGAATATTTTCTTCTTCATTGAATTAACTAAGCTCTTCTATCTGAAGGAATGAGGAAATTTATGTCGAATTAACTAGGTCAGCATAAAAAAGAATAACCTGTCAACAATTTCATGCTGCAAATCAATGCTAAAATCTATAACTGCTTAAACTAGATTCAGAACAAAAGTTCAAAAACGAAGTACTTATTCATATGTATGAACAATAATTGCAATGGCATAGGGAATAACTTTAACCACTCTGGTAAAGCATTATGGAAATTCACAAGGTGGCATCCAGTTAGTGAGCAACCACATTAATTGGGTTAATTATAATTGACAAGAAAGTACAATGCAGTAGCATACAATATTCTACCTGAAGATCATTCACCACAAATGGCTCCTCCTGTATTATGTTAAACTGCAACTCTGAGACAGCAGCTCCAGGTATGATGTCACTGGTATCCACTAAATAGTAATGAGTTTTCTTCATCACCTAAGGCCATTTTCACAACCACAAAACAATTTATCTACTTAACGCAACAAGAAAAAAATGGCACCATCTAAGTGGCCTAATCGAGATTTGCAAAGCAATTGTCAAAATCTGAGGAAAATCTTATAGTGTAGCAGAATATGCTAACAACAATGATCACATGATGGAAACATAAAAACCAGTAAAAAGAATCGGCATGCTCTGGGATGTATTAATGTGATCTTCACTGTGATTTACCAAACAGATGGAATAACGATTTGACGCAGCTCAATCAAAACAATTTGTGCACCAAAGATATACATAAGTTGACACATCGAAATGCTTTCTTCTCTCATCTCCTGGAATTTAAGGTAGAATTCCTTCTCTGGTCCTATTCAGATGAATATTACAATCATCCAGCTAAAGTCAACTTCTTTGCTGCCCCTATACATATGAAAGTTTACCCCATTAACCAGTCACTAACAATATAATTCAATCCAACAAAGTACAATCATCAGCTTCTAACTCCCCAATCTCCTCCATGGACTCTATCTTGTTAACCACTTTCAGGAAAAAAACCAAGATTCTTATTTTGGAGGCTTAGAGTGATGCAGTGATAAATCAGACCTATTTAGAACTTAGACAAAATGAATTGCATCCTGGTCCAGCTGCCTCCTCCAACACCCCCTCCCCCCCCCCCCCCCCAAAAAAAATCCCCTTCCAAATAACAGAAAGAAGAAGGAAAGAAAAAAGCGCTCCCATTATAATCGTGCAAAGAATAGAGGTGATATCCAATTCCAATTTTTCCAATTTCTACATTCATATTTGGAACAAAAGGGGAAACGACTACTTTGACACAAGGGAGAATTGCAACTCACCTCAAAATCACGATTGGCTACATAAATTGGAATATGTGGCTGGACATTATTAGTCCAATCTCGAAGATCATCAAGACCTGAAGAGGAAAATACACCCAGTATAGTGTAAGTAGTTTTGGACACTACTTTGAAGGAAAGAAAAAGAGAAGAGAACTAAAAGGTTAAAAAGCTTCATATAGTTCAATGAGGTCATTGAAAAAGACACTAGGAATTGTTCAGAGACCTCCAATGGCATCAGCATGAGAATGAGTAATTATAACCGCATCAATTGTTCTTATCCTGACATAAACACAACTAGTCACTTTATCAGCAAATTGCAGACAATACGAAGAAATTTATAAAGTCTTTTTCAAAACCACAATTTAACAATTGTATGAGTAGTGTAAATCCAAGAAGGCAAAAAGACAGGAATCAGCCTATAAGTTATGGAAGCATTATATGTATTATGGTCTTTAAGTACATCTGTTTCATTTTCATTGTCATGATAAATAATAGTTCATCATATAATGCTGTGAGAGGACATTTTCCTAAGTTATGAATCTTCAGTTTTTTTGGAATTTGTCTAAATTAGCTTGCAATTTTACTGAAACCATTGATAATCCAAGGTTCTAAGAAGAACTGCAAAGAACTATTGAGTCCTGCTTAAGCTGGAATAGTTACTGAAAACTTTTGTATGGAGAGGGAGAGAGACAGAGAGAGGGAACTAACCCGTACGCAGGGAACCATCGAAGAGCACTTTGGTAGAAAAACCTGAACAAAAACAGCCGCAAGAGTATCTGTTATTACAGAGCTAATAGGAACGATAAATAGATTTCTCTTCAGACTGAGTGAATATGCTCAGAGAAAACAACACAACAAACTGACACAGATTTTCTATCTCATGGAGACAATGCATAGAAGAAAAAAAAACTCTGGATGTACCCATCACTTACTTCCCAGCATCTATGAGAATATTACATTTCCCAGTTGGTCCAGGATATTGAATGAGAATGCTTGTGTTTAGTCTCCTATTCTTGTTCCCTGGTTCAATAGCTTTTGAGCATACCTACAGCAGATGAATAAGCAAATCATAACCTCAGTCATTACAAATACGCTCACTCCTATGTTTTGAAGCATCACTTCACTCGTACAGTAGCATTCAATCAAGCATAAGAGGCGCTCCATCCATACCGGGCATTTCTTTGAAGGATTTGTCAAGCAGCTCACTCTTGGAATCCCCTCGCTGGTCCCAGTTCCCATAAATATGATCTCAGAGTCGGACCCTCCCTCACGGCCCATCCCTCCCGCATCTTCAGCAGAAGTATCTGTAATGCAATTCAAAGAAACACTTTCGACACGTAATAAAAATCTACCACATATTCACCGTCGAATCACTGCAAAATCAGCGGGAAATGGAATCAACCAACACTCGAACACCTCACCGCCCTGAGCAACTAATGGTTAAAATCACAAGTCAACTTTCACTGGAAAAGAAGGAATTGCAATGACAGAGGAACACGAGCACGATACAATGAATCGCCACGAGCTCAACTCAGCTGCACTCGGTCGAGAACACGGTAAACTACGCCATTTCCACAGCAAATAAAAAAGAGTCGAAACGACTCGCGAGCAGATTCGAGCGGAGTTTTCGAACGCGAAGCGACGGAAGATGAACGGCGCGAGCGGAGGGAGGAGCGGAGAGAACTCACTGAGAGAAGCTCGAGAACGAAGCCTGTAGGGAGACGAACCGCGCCGGCGGAGCGGGACGGTGGGGCCGGAGACGCGGAATCGGCGCCCGCACGGGGCCAAGCGGGCCACGCCCGGAACGCATCGGACGGTGCCCAGGAAGGCGGCCATCGGCGGAGCTTCGCGGCGGCGCTTCTTGCTGCTGCTCCTCTCTCTCCGCGCGCGTGCCGAATAATCGAATCGACGGATGCGAATCCGGAAAGCGAGTCGGAGGAAGACGACGGAAACGAGGCCCCAACCACCGCGAATATGAGTTAGTTGCTCGACCGGCAAAATCCCATCAAAAGGGCATGAGCTTTTCCCCTCAGGGACAAAAATATCTTGTTGATTTTCATTATGAAATTAAATATGTCAATACAATTACTGGACTGTCATTTTCCAAAATTCTATACAATATACATGAAATTCATTTTTCTTAAATTGTTAAAAGTAAAATCGTGAAATGAGTTCGATAATAACTCCTATGTCCTTAAGTAATTCATAAAATATAAGAACACCAACTCAAAAAAAACCATAAGAAAAATTTTGAGATATGAATCAACTCACTTTGAAACATTTGTTTTACCTCTTTGTAAGTAAATGACAAGATTCGAATCTGCATAAGCAGAGCCCACAACAACACTTGAAACCCATCAGGTTGAATGCTCAATATCTCCCACATTATAATACTTAATCACATGTTCTTACTCATTCAAAATAGTTCATAAAACTTTGTAGAATTGATTGGTCATTCATAAAACTTTTTTTCCCTCCGCCAACCTTGTCCATGGCTGGAGTTGCTAGCCATCGACAAGGCATGACAGTGGCTGATGGAGTTTAAAGGAAAAAAGAAAAAAGTGAAAGAAAAGAAAATCGAAAAATAAAAAATAAATCGAAAAAAAAATAAAATAGTAATTGAAAATTAAACATGTCAACATCAATAGTGCTATGTAGAATGGCCAACATCAATGTTAGTGATTTCCAATCAAAATTGATCAAATGAATTCAATTGGTAAATAATAAAAATATTTAGAATTCAATTAACACAATTAAAATAAAAAATTGACATAATTAAAATATTTATGATTGAATTGGTACAAATGTAATAGGTTTAGAATCATTTTTAGTAATTCTCCCCTTAGAAATATCACATTAACAAGACCATTGATGTAGAAAATCTTAATGACATTGAATTATTACAGTGCATATTATCACCGAAAACATTCTTTTTATAAAATCTCTTGAGATCATGACAAGTGTCCGTTATAATTGTCTATTTATCATCCTAACGAAAAAACTATTATAAGATAAAAGTTGTAGGCATGTCATGACCTTACAACAAACAGGTTCTAGGGTAACCCAAACAAGAAATATCATAAGTAGATAAGAAAATAGATAACCTTTATTTGAAACAGAATTATACAAACACAAATCATGCTAGGATTTATTGTTGACAAAGTTCAGAAATACAACCTACTCCTACAAAACCAAATGTAAGTAAGTAGTTTCTGAATTAATCGATGACAAAACTTGAAAACACAAATATATTATGTTGAAATTTAATTGACAATGTGAGTTTGGAAACTAAAAAGTATAATGTATAAAAATAAAGGTAACTTAAGGATAGTAATTGGCTTGTTTTGTGCCGGGGTTCTCCAATAGGTGTTTGTGTCATAACCATCTCTAAGTGGTTCTCCTATAGTTGTAGCCATGTTTCTTATTCGAAAATTATATGCCCATATTCTCATGATGTCATGATCTTGTTCCCAAACGATTGTTTTTTTAAAAACGTGTGCTAGTTGCTCCACGATCTCAATCACTATGTCCTCCATTGACTTCAAACTTATAACTGTATTGTGATACCTTTTATGATTGTTATATCGATCATTATGGTTATTGACAATGGATTGCATGCTAGATAATGTTCGACACTTCATTGACATGTTTATGTATATTGATAATCCGGTCTTTTTATTTTTATTTTTGGTGCAAACAATAAGAAATAAAAATCTAATATGAGAGTCACTGTTTTTCTTTGATTTGGACTGGTGACATCTCTTAGTCCAAATTATGAATAGGGGTGTTAAGATAGATGATGGACTAATTTTGTGAGTCATGTTCTATCTTAATGGATCGAAATTGAGTTAATTGTGTGACTCATTTTGACCCATTTTTAACCTACCTATAAAACATGTTTTTTTTTCTTTGAGTCATCCTCAAGCTCGGTAAGTGGTGGTGACCTACCAGTGACCGCAACACCCTGCCGCTCACCTCCACTCCATTTCAATTTATAGGTTTTTTACAAAGATATATTTAATTGATGAAATTCTTTTAAAATATTTCAATTTATAGATTTTTTACATTTTTATTTTATTTAATATTTTTAATTTGATTTGAAGTTTTATTATGCTATTTAATTTACCCCGAGTAGCATAGTTTAAAAAAAGTGAGTTTGAAGATAGATTTTTAAGGTTTTTAGTGGTACTTCATAAAATAAGTAATGAGGTTTTTTATGACCCAAAAAAAGTTCGAGTTGTGTATGTGTTTTTGGTGTACTTTTCCCTTCTTTAAAAATCTTTCAATTTATAGGTTTTTTACATTTTTATTTTATTTAATATTATTTAATATTTTAATTTGATTTGAAGTTTTGTTCATTTAACATGGGTTAAATGAGTTTGAATTTCAATATAATAATGACTTTTAAGAATACTTGATACGGGTAGGGTTTATGGGTTTGGTCGATTCGATTTATCCAAATGAATCGAATTTGACAACCCGACCCATCCATTTGACGGGTCTAATTATGAGGTTCAAAGGAGCCTGATTTTCAATGCGATGACCTTTCCATCAAGCTTCAATCAAGGGACGTGGCAGAGGGTTAACAGAGAAATTGAAATTAACGCTGACGTTGACGTTGACACGTCATTGTCGTCTTCCAATTTTCATTTTTTCTTCCAACGAGCTCACTCGTTCCCCCGACCAAGAAAAGTCATCCGTTAGCCAAGGAAAAAAGATACCAAAAACCTTATATTATATTTATTATAATATATTTACTTTTATTTTTTTTGACACAAAAAATTTCGAACTTATACCTGCATGACTTGTATTTTTTGTGATACAAAAACCTTAATCTTCTATTTATGAGATACATTTACCAAAAGTTATTATTTACAATATCAGAAACTCTAAATTTGTATTCACATGACATATTTAATCTCAAATTTGAGGTAAATGTGTTATAGAGATATAAGTTTAGAATAAATATGTCACAATGATACAAATTTAGGATTTTTTTTTGTGTCACAAAAAAATTAGGGTAAAATTATTACAATGAATATATTTTATGATTTTTAATGGCTTCTTTCCCAACTTATCGAGATTATAATTTTAAAATTGAGAGATGAGAAGTACTTGACTACTCTTTTGTTTTGGTCATTTAACATGTTTAATGGTTGTCATTCTGATTAACCGAACTTCGTATTTAAGTTTTTAGCCCTCTTAAATATTTGAGTCGACAAAGTTTTTCACACGATAATGGTTTATGGGCATTTGCTCCTCTCAAAAAACCTACATGGTCAACCCGAGAATGCGTCGACTTCATGATTCCACACGAGGTAGAGGATTGCTTTCATAAGGATCGAGTTGGAGCAGCGGATTGTGCACAGAAGATATGGGAGATGCTGGGCTGGGGAAAATGATTTCCTTTTTGCAAAAATGGAAATCATTTTCCACACTTTTAGAAGGGGATTTTCTATTGATTGGAAAATATTTTCTTTGACTACTTATTTTACGCCCCCGAACACTGGAAAATCTGGAAAATATTTTCCTGGAAATCATTTTCCACGAAACTCTCTCTTCTCACAACCAAATAACATGTTGGCTTCTCATTTGCCGGGAACCCCATGACCCTTTCCAACCTCCGGCATTTTTGTCCAAATGTAATTTGAAAATTCAACAACGAGGAAGGTTTGAAGGGTTCTAAATGCCGGAAATTCACGATGACTTTCCTGCACTGCTTCCACGAAATCGATTTTATGATTTGAATCGTATTTGCCATTTAGTCGATTTCCCAGCTTCTTGTACTTTTGTCTATATATCGACGCGACTTCGAAACTCTCTTACGTTGTGATGTAAATTTTGACAGTCGCACAAAATAGACCGCAACATGGCCGAACCCAGCTCTCTTCTTCGTCTTCTTGCTGCTTCTGTTGTTCTCGCCATCTCTGTCTTGCTTGGCCATGGCGTCCTCCATGTTGGAGCCTCTCGCGGTGTCCACCGGAATTTGCAGGCCACTGTTGAGTCCACCTCTGCGATGCAGCCTTACCGGACATCTTATCATTTCCAACCTCCCAACAACTGGATGAATGGTTCTCTCTCTCTCTCTCTCTCTCTCGCAAATGCTGGTGTGTGCCATGAACCTTGCTGACGGTTTCCTTTTGTTTTGCTGGTTAATCATTCGTGTTGATTTGACCTGGTCTGGTGGTGAAATGGACAAACCGGTTTCATGGGATTCTCAGATCCAAATGGTCAGTTTCTCTCTCTCTCTCTCTCTCTCTCCCCATCATCTGCTTATTTTCTTGATTTCTTCCCCCTAATTATCTCACTTGTTTCTCGATGTTGAAACCATCAAAGACTCGGTACTTACAGATAACATTTATATGACTTGAAAATCTTAGGAAGATGCAGCAACGGTCAATTCTCTTTACGTCTCGAAATGCTTAACTATATTTTCTGTCACACTCATAAAGGCCATGTCTGTTCTTTACCTCATGAATTATCACATTGTTGGTTTTGAAATCTCAGGAAATTACCTGCTAAACTTAAAGCGGTGGATATTTTGTCTCGTAGGACTAGGACCACAGAGACTTGAGAGTGTTTATTTTGATTGTGCAAACTATGATATGCTTGCCTGGTCACTTCACATCGCTCGCTACGTTTCAATTATGTGGAAATGGCCTGCTAAAGTTAAAAACAAATGGACAATTTGCACCGCAGGGCCAATGATTTACAAGGGCATATACCATCTGTTCTACCAATACAACCCGAAAGGCGCGGTATGGGGCAACATCGTCTGGGCCCATTCCACGTCCAAGGACCTCGTGAACTGGACCCCGCACATCCCCGCCATTGTCCCGTCTCAGAAGTACGATGCCAATGGCTGCTGGTCGGGCTCGGCCACCATCCTCCCAGGGTACAAACCGGCCATACTGTACACCGGAATTACTACCCAAAACCAGCAGGTCCAAAACTTGGCGGTGCCCAAGAATTTATCAGACCCGTATCTGACCGAATGGGTGAAATCACCCCACAATCCTCTGATGGAACCCACGGCCATGAACATGATCGATCCAGGCTCATTCAGAGACCCCACAACTGCATGGCTGGGCCCTGATGGGTGGTGGAGGGTGACCATTGGGAGCCAAAGCAACAGGACGGGAATGGCCATTTTGTACAGAAGCAAAGACTTTGTTAACTGGACCAAGGCTGAACGCCCACTTTACTCTGCTAATGACACTGGGATGTGGGAGTGCCCGGATTTTTTCCCCGTCTCTGCTCAAATCCCCGTTGGCTTGGACACCTCCATTAATGGGCCAAACATTAAGCACGTCCTCAAGGTGAGCTTGAGCGACAGTCTGAATGATTACTACACTATTGGGACTTATAACTCCGTCACGGATACTTACGTTCCCGTTGAGGGATCAGTAGATAGCAACTCGGGGTTGAGATACGATTATGGAAAGTTTTATGCTTCCAAGACCTTCTTCGATAGCAAGACCAACCGGCGGATCTTGTGGGCTTGGATCAAAGAGTCATCGAATGCAGACGATGATATCAAGAAAGGATGGTCCGGAGTCCAGGTAAATATTTTTATTCCTATTAATCTGATAATTGTTAAAGATGAGCGAATGGGTAGATATCAAATGTTAGGTTCACTTGAATTAGACCAAGTTGGGCTTATCATGTTTAGTGGACAATGCAAGTGTAAGTCAGGAATGTTTGTGTCGCAGGCCATTCCAAGGACCCTTTGGCTAGACAAATCTGGAAAGCAGTTAGTGCAGTGGCCGATATTGGAAATAGAAAAGCTACGCACCAACCAAGTAGATTTGCCCAACATATTGATTGAGGGAGGAACAATTCTTGAAGTTTCTGGTATTACAGCTGCACAGGTGAGCTTTTCGGTCACATTTCCATCAGGCATGTTCATAGGTTTCATTTTTAGCGGCACTATATGCAGACCTGATTCTTTTGCGAGCCTAACTCCCTGTTCTAAAATGCTAAAATGGGCATGGTCCCTTCAATTTCCTTTCATTTGCAGGCAGACGTAGAGGTCTCGTTTGAAGTAAAGGAGCTCGAGAAGGCAGAAATGTTAGACCCAACTTGGACCAATCCGCAAACGCTTTGTCGCCAAAAGGGTGCTTCAATTAAAGGTAGTGTTGGACCATTTGGATTGCTGGTCATGGCTTCAAAAGGATTGCAAGAATACACAGCAATTTTCTTTAGAATTTTCAAAGGCCAGAACAAGTATGTCGTCCTCATGTGTAGTGACCAGAGCAGGTCCAACCTCCCTCCCTCTCTTTCATTTATTTCTTTATCTCAAGGGCATATATCCCACCCACCAATCCCCAAAAAGTTACTGATTTTTCTGGTCTGTTTGTTGGCTATTTTGCATTTTCTCTTTTCAGATCTTCCATTGGCAATAGCTATGATAAGACCACTTATGGAGCATTTCTGGATGTGGACCCTCTTCACGAGAAGCTGTCGTTGAGGACCTTGGTGAGTTCATTAATAGATATGAACACTTCATATGTTTCTGATCTAGACTTGGAAATTCTTTCTGCTTATCAAATCTGATCAATTTCTCCATTACATTCACAAACAAAAGGATCATTGTGAGCTGTGAAGTGCAACCCCGTAGTGCTGATGTCCAACTAAAGCTTTCGTTGAGATTCCACTAACCAAATGTAGCCAGATTCAGCATCTTTTTAACTAGGGAATGTTTAATTTGTCTTAACTCTGCATGTGGAAGCTTACTCATACCTAGATTTCAGATAGATGTCTCTATCTGTTTGCACTATTCTATGTTTAGGTGGTGTCGCTTGTCATGCCAATATGGTATGATTCTCCCTCTTTTGCAAGCTTTAAAAGCTAAAAGTTTCTCAAGCCATCCTCGAATTTTAGCAAAACCCATTTAATTTAGGCGCTCGCTTGTCGCACATGATAAAGGAAATACAGACAACGATTCAGTGGCAAGAGGCCACGTTTCTGAATCCTAGAATGTTGAAATTCCTGATTTCAGATGATGATTAACTTGCTTTGACTCTCCGTTTACTCCGTGCTTCTGCCTTTTCAACAGATTGATCATTCCATCGTGGAGAGCTTTGGTGGTGGAGGGAAGAGCTGCATCACGGCCAGGGTATACCCTGTATTGACCGTGGAAGATGGAACCCACTTGCATGTCTTCAACAATGGGGCTGACAGTGTTGGAGTGCCAAAACTGAGTGCCTGGAGCATGAAGAAAGCTAATATCAATTGATTAATACCGGGCATTTCAATTGAGCGTAAGAGCCGCTGCATTCGTACCCGCAGCAGATGAATAAGCATTCCTCAGCGGAAGAAATTGTAATGCAATTCAATGAAACACTTTCAACACTATAAATAATAATCTGAAAACACATCCTTCACTGCAAAAATCAGTGGGAAAAGGAATCAACCAACACTCGATCATCTCGAAGCGCTGACAACTGATGGTCCAAACCATAAGTCATGGTGTTTATCAAGAAAGAGGAATTGCAAAAACAGAGGAGTACGAGCACGGTACAATAACTCGCCGTACGCTCAATTCAGCTGCACTCATTCGAGAACATGGTAGAACCACGCCACATCTAGTGCAATAAGAGCTAAGCAACCCGTGAAGTGAAGGAGTGCGTAATAGAAATTTGATACTTTCACTTGGAGAGATTTTCAAGAGGGAGCCCAAGTCTAAGTGTTCAGTTGAACCCACATTATTGAACCATATTTACTCAAAAGTTTAAGTGAATAAATTATGGGCCAATTAGGATGAATATATTAATTGCTCAACGCCATATTAATTCTTTAATGTAAGACTTCTATAACACAATTTGCACGTGTCTTCTTTAAAATAACTCACACATATATCCTAATAATTTCCTCCTTAATTCAAGTATCTTTCTACATTAATTTATCTCAATTTGAATCTCCAATGCCCAACTTCATCCTTGATCTCTTTTTCTAGATCGAACCATGAAGTCTATCATTTATTTCAACTTGAATCTCCAACGCCTAACTTCATCCTTGATCTCTTTTTCCAAATCGAATCATGAAGTCTGCTACAAGGCCTGTCTTGCCACACCACAATGCCACTTGTTGGGAAATCAGGTTGGCCACCACATTTCTGCTTGAGATATTCACCAAATATCAATACATGTTGGGAGTGGGTCACTAATCAATTGTTGGCTCTAATACCATTTGTTGGTAGCACATGCCTTCACTCAAGGATATCTCCAAGAGGGAGTTAAAGTCTGAGCTCGTTAACATATCCAGTTGGACTCATTTTCACTAAAAAGCTTAAGCCAATGAATTGTAGACCAACTATAATAAATATATTAACTGCTCATCATCACATCAATTCTCTGATATTAAACTTATTTAACATAACTCACACATGTATTTTAATATAATCGAGTTTTGAACATGAAGCAACAAAAGCTACACGCGAGCAAAGGAGCAAAGAGAACTTGCTGAGAAAAGCTTGAGAATCAAGAAGTAGGGTTATGGATGTGAAATCGGCATATGTAGAATAATGAAACGGAAACTATGATATCAATCATTTTTGCAATTGAGAGTATCAACTTGCACATGTGAACTTATCTCGGTCAATTTTCAATTGTTGAGGTTTAAGAGGGAGTACTCTATGTACAAAATTCATGCCCCAATATCACAAGACATAAGTGATTGGAAAAAGTGTATCGAAAATCATAAATTTTATGTACAAAGTGCACTCAAACTCTAAACTTTTGCTCATTTCAATTAAGTTCTAAACACCATTCAAAAAGTGAAATTAAGTCAGTTCAACAAACAAGATCTGGAAATTGCCCATATGACAATTTTTGATATAAGTCTTAGAGATTAATTTGACTCAATTGAATTAATTGAAAGACTAAGAATTCAATCACGCTCTACACAAAAATGTTAGGACAAGTGATCCAATTTTTCTTTGAGTAATAAGTGGACTTGAAATCAAAGATTATGGGAAAATTATCAAAAAATGTTGGACCTTCAATTTGACCAATTTAGTGTTAAATTTTTTATTAATTTGCTAATATAGTGTATTTGACCAATTTTAATTGAAAAATGATAATGTGAACTGCAATACTAGTGTGGAAATTTTTTGGAATTTTTATGAAATTTTTATCAATTTTTGCTTTTCTTTTTCACTTTTTTATTGTTAAGGACTAGCAAATGGGCCACCGGCTACCAATTGAGGCCTAGCAAGGGCTTGGCCTCTTGGCGGGGGGTGCAAGCCCTCGCTCGGCAAGGGCTGTGAGCCTTTGCCTAGTGGCCAGTGAGGACTTGCAGCCCGCACCCAATGGCTAGCAAGAGCTATGACCCTCCCCAAAGACTAGCAAGGGCTCACAGGCTCATGCTTAGGGTGGGGCCGAACTCGGCCGAAGGCTCCCAAACATATTAATAAAAAAATTATAAAATTTCAAAAATAAAAACATAAATATAAAAAGTTTTCACTTCAGTATCATGTCTAATATTTACGTTATCAGTTTCCAGCTAAAATCAGTCGGATGAACTGAATTTGCATATTATCAAAATGTTTATAACTAAATTAGTCAAATTCTAAAGTTTATGATTGAATTGGTATAAATAATTGGTTTAATACTTTTATGATAATTTTCTCCAACTACCAAAGCAGTCCACAACAAGTAACGAAAAGGAAAGAAAGAACACCCGGTAATCTGCGGGCTAGGCTTTAGATCATCAGCAAATCCAAGGAAAAGAAAAAATCTAACGCAGTAGGCTCGTGCTCCGAAGAAGATAAAGAAAGAGAAGACGAAAACTCTGCATGTTAGAATTCGGGGTAGGTGTTACATGCACAAACATCCAAAATAAGAAAAAAAAAATACAGACCGTTGATATGGAAAATCACTACGAAATCAAATTGCTATAGCCTACATAAAAGTCAACGGTTAGCTTCGGTAGCTTCGTCAGAGGCGTCCAGTTATGAGTTAATGATATCAGATTAAGAACGAGACTTTAGGAAGAGGGGACATTAACGCCTTAAATATTTCTAGAGACGACCAATTGAGTAAGCTTTATATTATTTTATCGCGATCATATTAAGTAAGCCATGGCTGTTTTCTCATCCTTTTCCTAACCTCTAAGCATCCCTTCATTAGTTTAGTCATCAAAACCGAGAAAATATTACATACCAAGCTTCGACCGGTTGACTTGACGCACCAAGATGATCTTGAATGAGTCGCGTTCTTTCGTTTTTCCTGGATGGTTCTGTGATCAGAGGATAGTCCCCGATTCTTCAGCCTCCTCCTGTTTTCTTTTGCAGCGGAAAGTTTCCATCACTCAAAAAACATCATTCGCCTCGCTTTTGGAACTCAAAAGCTGTAGAGAAACCCCCTTTCTTTTCGACTTAGTAGACGCACCTCAGCATGGCCAGACCCAACTCTCTTCTTCATGTTCTTGCTCGCGTTGCTCTTGCCATCTCTGTCTTGCTTGGCCATGGCGTCCTCCATGTTGGAGCCTCTCACAGTGTCTACTGGAACTTGCAGACCGCTGTCGAGTCCGCCTCTGTGGTGCAGCCTTTCCGGACTTCTTATCATTTCCAACCTCCCAAGAACTGGATGAATGGTTCTCTCTCTCTCTCTCTCTCTCTCTCTCTCTCTCTCTTTCGCATGCGCACACACGTCGGTGTCTTCCATGACTCTTACTGACAGTTTTCTCTTGTTTTGCTGGTTCACTCGTCGTGTTGATTTGATGCGGTCTGGTGGTGAAACGGACCAACCGGTTTCATGGGATTCTTAGATCCAAATGGTCAGTTTCTCTCCATCTCCCAGGATTTGCTCATCTTTTCCCCATAATTACTTAACTCACTTCCTGACTTTAAACTCGTATACCATAACTCTTACCAAAACCATCAAATACTCGTACTTACAAATGGCATTTATATCAATTGAAAATGAAAGGACAAGGCAGCCGCAGTCAATCGCCATCATTTCTCAGAATGCTTTGGCATATTTTCTGCCACGCTCATAAAGATCAAATTTGTTGTATACCTGATGAATTATCATATTGTTGTTTTTTAAATCTTGGAAAATTACCTGCGAAACTCAAAAGCGGTGAATATTTTGTCTTGTAGGACTAGGGCCACAGGGACTTCGGATTGTTTATTTTGATTGTGTAAACTATAATATGCTTGCCTGGTCGCTTTACCTCACTCATCTACTACGTTTAAATTATGTGGAAATGACCTGCTGAAGTTATAAAATAAAAAAAAAAAACAAATGGACACATTGCACTGCAGGGCCGATGATTTACAAGGGCATATACCATCTGTTCCATCAATACAAACCGCAAGGCCCGGTACCGGGCCACAAGGTCTGGGCCCATTCCACGTCGACGGACCTCGTGAACTGGACCCCACAAGTCCCTGCCATCGTCCCGTCTCAGGAATACGACATCAACGGCTGCTGGTCCGGCTCGGTCACCATCCTCCCGGGGTACAAGCCGGCGATTCTCTACACCGGAGTCGACGCCCAGCACCAGCAGGGCCAAAACTTGGCGGTGCCCGAGAATTTATCGGACCCATACCTGATCGAATGGGTGAAATCGCCCCGCAATCCTCTGATGGCAAGCACGGCCGCGAACGGGATCAATGCGAGCTCATTCAGAGACCCCACGACCGCTTGGATGGGCCGCGATGGCAGGTGGAGGGTGATCGTTGGGAGCAAACGAGACAGGATGGGAAAGGCCATTTTGTACAGAAGCAAAGACTTCGTTCAATGGACCGAGGCTCAAGACCCACTTCACTCTGCTAATGACACTGGGATGTGGGAGTGCCCAGATTTTTTCCCGGTCTCTGCTCAAGTCCATGTTGGCTTGGACACCTCAACTAATGGGCCGAATGTCAAGCACGTGCTCAAGGTGAGCTTGGATGACACTAAGCACGAATACTACACTATTGGGACCTACGACTCCGGCACGGATCAGTTTGTTCCCGACGAGGGATCGGTAGAGAGTGACTCAGGGTTGAGATATGATTATGGCAAGTTTTATGCTTCCAAGACCTTCTTTGACGGCAGGAACAACCGGCGGATCTTGTGGGGTTGGATCAACGAGTCGTCGAGTGTGGAAGATGATATCAAGAAAGGATGGTCCGGAGTCCAGGTAAAATCTTTTATCTTTAGTAATATGGTTATTGTTAAAGATAGGCGAATCGGTAAAAAAATCCAATGTTAGGTTCACTTCAAATTAGGTGAAGTTGGGCTTATTATGTCTAGTGGCCAATGCGAGTTTTGATGTCAGGAACGTTTGTGTGGCAGGCAATTCCAAGGACCCTTTGGCTAGACAAATCTGGAAAACAGTTGGTGCAGTGGCCAATAGTGGAAATAGAGATGCCACGTACCAAACAAGTTGATTTGCCCAACAAATTGATTAAGGCAGGAGCAGTTCTTGAAGTTTATGGTATTACAGCTGCACAGGTGAGCTTTTCTGGTCACGTTTCCATCAGGCATCCTCTTAGGTTTCATTTGAGCCACAAGCCAGCCACAACTCCAAACTCTTTCATTTTTAATTTTCAGTAGGTACCCAACATTCGGCTTGTGGTGTTACTCTATAGACCTTTTCTTCATCGGTTTTTTGACAACCTTGAAATTTACTTCAAGATAACAACTTACCCATGTTCAAAGTATCTTCAACCATATGAATATCAGCCAGTTTTTCTATGGTCCTGCGACCATTACTGAATCGGCACTTATTTACTCTATAACATAAGTTAGCAACACCAAATCATTTCACACATGAAGAAAAATTACTGCCACATTAAGAAAAGTTCCTTCTCATGGAAGTACCATTCCGTGTTTTATGACACTGCACTATCGACGAACTTGGTTCTTTCATCTTTGACGATAAGAAAAAGATTACAAAAATAAAATAAAATGTGAAAGGTGATTGATAACTCCCTATTCTATAATGCTGTATTAGGTGCGGTCCCTTCAGTCTCCTTTCATTGCAGGCAGACGTAGAGGTCTCTTTTGAATTTAAAGAGCACGAGAAGGCAGACGTGTTAGACCCAACTTGGACCGACCCACAAATGCTGTGTAGCCGAAAGGGTGCTTCAATTAAAGGTAGTCTTGGACCATTTGGATTGCTGGTCATGGCTTCGAAAGGATTGCAAGAATACACGGCAGTTTTCTTTAGAATTTTCAAAGGCCAGAACAAGTACGTCGTCCTCATGTGCAGTGACCAGAGCAGGTGCAACTTCCATCTCTTTCATTCGTTTCTTTATCTCAAGGGCATACGTCGCACCAACCAATCCCCAAAAAGTACCTGAAATTTCTTTTCTGTTTTTTTGGCTATTTTGTATTTCTGTTTTCAGATCATCCCTAAACAATAGCAATGATAAGACCACTTATGGAGCTTTCCTGGATGTGGACCCTCTTCACGAGAAACTGTCGTTGAGGACCTTGGTGAGTTCATTTAATCGATATGAACACTGCATATGTGTCTAATCTAGACTCGAAAATTCTTTCTGCATATCAAATCTGATAAATCTCCCCACTTCATTCATAAAACAAAAGGATCGCTGTAAGTTGTGAAGCGCAGCCCCATAATGCTGATGTTTTTGTCGACATTACCACTCACCAAATCTGGCCAGATTCATCGTCATTTTATGTTGTGGCTTTTTGGTCTGTCCCAACTCTGCACGTGGAAGCTAACTCATACCTGGATTTCAGATACACGTCTCTATCTCCTTGCACTATTCTATGTTAGGCGGTGTCGCTTGTCATGCCAATATGGGATGATCCTCCCTCTTTTCAAGCTTTAAAAGCTAAAAGCTTCTCGAGCCATCCTCCATTTTTAGCAAAACCCATTTAAGTTAGGCGCTCACCGGTTGCACCCGATAAGGGAAACAGAGACGATAATTCAGTGGCGAGAGGCCACATTTATGAATCCTAGAACATAGGAATTCCTGATTTCAGATGATGATTAACTTGCTTTGACTCCCGTATTTTCACCCTTTCTGCCTTTTGACAGATTGATCGTTCTATTGTGGAGAGCTTTGGTGGTGGGGGGAAGAGCTGCATCACAGCTAGAGTTTACCCTGTATTGGCTGTGGAAGATGGAACCCACTTGCATGTCTTCAACAATGGGACTCAGAGTGTTGGAGTGCCAAAGTTGAGTGCTTGGAGCATGAAGAGAGCTAGAATCAATTGATTAATACCGGGCATTTCGATTAAGCATAAGATTAAGCATAAGAGGTGCTGCGTAGTGCATCCATACCTGCCATTTCTTCGTAGAATTTTTCAAGCAGTTCTCTTTTGGAATCCCCTCATTTACGACCTATTTATAACCCATTTAACATTTGTATTATGTTTAAACTCTTTATAATTCATTTACTTAATATAAGCAACACATATAATAACTCAACCCATCATATATGGATTAATAAATGGGTTTATGATCAATTTTAACATGTGTAGTCATGTCCCATCCCTCCCACATTTTCAATAGAAGAATATGTAATGCAATCCAATGAGCCACTTTCAACACATAAACAATAATCCTTCACCACATCCTTGCCATCGAATCACAGCAAAATCAGCGGGAAAAGGAATCAACCAACACTAGCGCCGAGCAGCTAATGGTCCAAATCATAAGGAAAAGGAATTACAAAACAGAGGAGGATGAGCATGGTACACTAAGGGCACACATTGTGAGAGTTTTGCTGATGTGATGTGAACTATAATAATTGATATTATAATTTATTATTTTAAGGGATTGGTCTAATAAAATAAAATATAAGATTTCTTAATTAGTATAACATGAAGTTGACTAGTGTGGGCCAAGTTGAGCTCAACCCAAGATGAGTGAATCTAGGTAAAAACTCTATAAATAATGCTCAAGTCTCTCATCTAATCCTAAAACACAGATAAATATCCTTATATAAGGAGTGTTTACTAAGCGCTATGTGCTAAGGGTAAGAGGCAATTTTATTAAGCTAGTAATTTAGAGAACAATAGAGGAGAAGCACTTGAGTTTAGAATGTTGCTATTCCGCATCAAGAACTATGGATTCAAAACCAAGTGTGCAAATCTCTTTACTTGATTATATATATGTTCTTGATTATAGCTATGGAGATATTGGGTGCGCTTTTGTAGCTTACACAATAGATAACCATTTTGTTCCTCTGTTTTTTATTTCCCAAGAGCAAGTTTGGAATAAAAAATCCATTTGATAACGCAATTTTTTATTTTATATTGAGACAAATTTTTAACCCAAAAATTGATTTGGAACAAAAATGATAAGTAAAAAGTTTTTACTTTTCTATTTCTAAAATAGAAACACAAATCAAAACTCTTCTCATCACTTATTCTTGTCGTCGGTCGGTTACTACATATGATTTCATCATTCGCTTTCAATACAATTGATTAATGATGTGTCATCTCATGAAAGAGTGGAGAACAATGATTGGAAAAAAGTATGAGAGGGAGATATTAATGAAAGCCTATCAAAGAAATTTCCATTCTGGGAGTTATAAAATGCGTGTCTCTGTTCATAAATTCGTTTGGAGAAAAGAAATAAAAAATTTATTTCCGACCAGAAATTGTTCCTTGGAAATGAATGATTATCATTTGCCCTCTGTCTTGTTATTAGCTCTATCCAGTTGTACTTGTTTAAGAACATGGTAAAACTATGTCATAACTAGTGCAAAAAGAGTTAAATGACTCACGAACAAAAACAAATTGAGTTTCGAACACGAAGCAACAGAAGCTACACGCAAAAGTAGCAGAGAGAACTCATTGAGAGAAGCTCAAGAATCTCGCCTAAAGGGAGATGAACTGCGCTTGCAAAAATACAATAAACTTAGTATTTTTTTGGCAATATTCTCCATATTGAGGTCTCTCGGCCCTCATGGTCGGAGTTGGAGTTGTTTCTTAACGTGATTGTACTAGCAAGCATAAGATAAATAGCCTATGTTAAGAGTAATCCTCCCGTTAACAATAATGATTTATATAAATAAATAAAAACAGCTAATGACTCCCTAGTGCTCTATTGCATAAAATGACGATCCCGACTAGATTTGTCAAAATGGTTCATTAACCATTTTTTAACCCATATTTGATGGGCCAAGATGTTATATGAGTTAATTACATCAATAAAATGGATAAGATGATATAAAATGGTTTAACAATTTACTTAGATCCAATATAATTTTATGATTCATTCTTCACTCGATCTCACGTTCATTCCCTCTATGCTCTTAATTCGATTTGGTATAAGTTTTCCTAAATAAATTAAATATAGACGTGTTTTAATAATATGAGTTAGATTTGACATGAAATGAATATTAATTGAAACGGGTATGAATTACTAAATTTGTATTGTATTAAAATAGTTCAAAAAGGATTAAATATATCGATTTGAATATGACCAATTTTCACTTGACCCTATTCGTGTGATTGGCCCCACCAATCCTAGGGATCGATTTAACCTATCACTCTTTACTCAAATGCAACAACGTGGGCAACAAGGACATCCCAAATTTATAATTTTCTACACATGAACTATGATTTGCAAAGAAAAGCACGCGATATGTAGCCCTGGTCAAAAAACCAAAAACCGACCAATTTTTTTTAATTATTTTTTTGGGCCCATGTTGCACGAGTGAATCCAAGCGCAACCTCGTGATGATGGGCCAAAGTGGACAAAAAAGAAAAAGCAAGCAATGAATGATTGACCCGAAAGAAAGGGAGGAGCGCCACCACTCGATAGTTGATATTATAGAAATTATTGACATCGGGGCGTGCAGGCAGGTCCGGTGCGGCGTCCGAGATAGGATCACATCGCGTCATGGGGGTTCTCTGAGCATGATGAGATTGTGAAGGCGGCTGTTCTGGCACCCACCGAAATATGATACCCCCAAAAAGAAGCAAATCAAGTCAAAAGAGCCAAAACGTTTTGCCCATCCTGTCGGTTCGGTCGATCCGGGAAGAGACGTCAGAATGATCAATGCGTTGAATTATGAAAAGGACGCCATGATATCAAATGACAACCTAATTGGGAGTTTGAAACTTCCCACGTGTGAAGTCATTGTTGAGATTTAAGAGAAAGTAGCATCATTAGCTTATGCCATAATGTTGTAAACGTGTGAGCGGTTGGCAAAAATGAGTCTGAAGTCATAAATTTCATGTGCGAAATGCAATCTAAGCCATAAACCTTTGAATTTGTTCGATTAACTGTTATTAAATGTTTAATGTAATTCCTAAAATATACAAAAAATATTTAAAGTTTATGGATTATAGTGAACTAAATTCAAGAATCACATTGAATAAATTAAAAATTTAAGAACGATATTATATATTTGACTAAAATCCATGGCAACTTTTATCATTTTCCCTATCTCTATTGGAGAAATTTACAATTGCCTTGTTAATGGAGCAACAATTGCACAAAAAATAATGAGAACAAAGATTTCACCATATTAGCTTTTAGAACTTGGGCAAATGCAAAAAAGATCTGCTCACTGTATAGAAAAAAGGAAAAAAAGAAAAAGAAAAAATGCAGATGTTAAGTTTTGAAAATTTTCACAAGTACAAATATTCTAAGATTTCCATTTGCTAAACAAACAAGCTTGTGTGAAAAAGAACATTGATATAGTAAAAAATCTTTGATGAAAATTGAATTTCGACCGTGTATCAGCCAAAAGTTTTGTTCTCATGAAATCTCACAGAAACAAGATAAAACAGCTATTAAGACAAAATGCTGTACACGTGCCATTATCTTAATAAGAAAATCGAAATCCCTAAATCTGGAAGATCTGCAATTAAAGTGGGAAGTGGCAAAAACTGGAAAGATGGCGTGCCATTCTGACATTTCAATTCCCATTCATTAGAGGCGGCTTAATACCCAGAAAAAGTTCTCCAACTTTAATTTCCAATCTCAATTCTATTCAAAAAGTTTTTATCCCAAAAGAAAAAAATCCAAATTCTATCATAAACTGTTTTTTGTTTAATAAAAAATCCTTAATTGTAAATTCAGTTCTAATTGCGCTATGAACTTTTTTTTTTTTATTCCTATAAAAAATCCCATACTTTAAGTTCAATATCAACCTTAAAGATAAACTAATTTTTTTTGTTAGGTCAGTCATATTCACCAAACCCAATGACAAGGGTGCCCATTTGGAAGCATATACAAAAAAAGGTTCATATTACTCGATAAATCCATGAATCCTCTATTGAAGAATTGAATGCCATCTTAGACCGCTATTAATAGTCATTGGAATGTGGCCATTATGAGAGTAATCCTTTACATGTAAATCATTTTCGTTTGGATTTTCTTTTGGTGTTTTGATATTGCCTAGTCAAATAGAGTGAAAGAATAATAATATAAGACCGATAGAATGATTTCAATTTTCGTTGAATAATAAGGTCAATGTTGCTCAAATATCATAGTTTTGAGTGATGCATGTCTCTCTCTCATTGAATTCCTCTCTACTCAGAAACTCCCAAGGGAATAGGAATAGAGAAAATTTCATTTTTGGGCAAAAATTATTTTCTTTAACAGAATTGTTATCATCTATGCTAAAACTTGCCATAAGCTCTATCCAGCTACGCTCATTCAAGAACATGGTAAAACTATGTCATATGTAGTGCAAAAAGAGTTAAATGACTCACGAACAGAAACAACTAAGTTTTGAACACAAAGCAACAAAAGCTACACACGAGTGAAGGAGTAGAGAGAACTCACTAAGAGAAGCTCAAGAATCAAGCCTATAGGGAGATGAACCATGTCGCAAAGCATAGGCAAGGGCTCACACACCTTCAATTTAGCCAGCAAGGGTGTGGTAACCAAGGGCGTGGTGACCCTCAACCCACGCCGGCCCTCAATGTAGGAAAAAAAAGTAGAGAAAATGAAAGGAAAAAATCAAAAAAATTACTGAATAAATATTCACATCAACAGCAATCATGTTATATAGGATAATGGACATCCACATTAACAATTTTCGGCTAAAATTAGCCGGATGAACTTAATTAATTAATTATCAAAAGGCGTATGACTTAATTAACAAAATTAAAATGTTTGAGATTAAATTGGTAAAAATAAAATAAATTTAGCATTTTCTTTTGCAATTTTCTCCATGTCGAGCTCTCTCGGCTCTCATGGTCGGTGTTGGAGTTTCTTTTAAACGTGATTTATTTTATTTTTGCCCATGCTCTTGATTCGGTCAATTCGGGGAGATACATCAGAAGGTCAACGCGTTGAATTACGAAAAGGAAGTCATGATATCAGATGATAACCTAACAGGGAGTGTCAAACTTGAAATAATTGTTGAGATTTAAGAGAGAGTACCATCATTAATTTAAGAGAGAGTACCATCATTAATTTATGCCATAACGCTGCAAACATGCTAGCAGTTGGCAAAAACGCATCAAAAGTCATAAATCTTGTGCCGAAATGCGATCTGAATCATAAACCTCGAAATTTGTTCGATTTAAAAAGAAAAAAATAAAAGTCACCGAAAGATAATACCCAAAAACAAATCAAAGTCAAAAGAGCCAAAATGTTTTGCCCTGTTTTCGATTCGGGATGAGGATATCAGAAGGATCAATGTGTTGAATTATGAAAAGGAAGCCATGATATCAAATGATAACCTAATTGGGAGTGTGAAACTTCGCACGTGGGAAGTAATTGTTGAGATTTAAGAGAAAGTAGTATTATTAATTTATGCCGTAACGTTGCAAACATGCGAGTAATTGGCAAAAGCACGTCGGAAGTCATAAATCTCGTGTGTGCGAAATGAGATATGAGCCATAAACCTTTAAATTTGTTCGATTAAATATAAAATCATTTTTTAAAAAGTGCAATTAAGTTCTTTGGAAGATGTTTAAAAGTTTGTACAATGATCATTTGTCATTCATCTGTAAATTATTTATTCAATATGATCAATGAATTGTTGTTAAATGTTTAATGTAGTTCCTAAAATGTATGAAAATATTTAAAATTCTAGGGATTATATTGAATAGTGGACTAAAATTCAAGAATTATATTGAACAAATTAAAAGTCTATAAATTATATTGTATATTGAGCCAAAATTCATGATAACTTATATCATTTTTCCTATCTCTATTGAAGAAATTTGCAACCTCCTTGTTGATGAAGTAACAATAGCACAAAAAATAATGAGAACAAAGATTTAACCCGACTAGCTTTTAGAGCTCAAGCAAATATAAACAAGATCCGCACGCAATATAGAAAAAGAAAAAATTCAGGTGTTAAGTTTTGAAAATTTTCCATGTGCAAATATCCTGAGGATTCCATTGGCTAATACAAAAAAGCTTGTGTGAAAAAGACCATTAATATAATAAAAATCTTTAATGAAAATTGAATTACGACCGTGTATGATATCCGTTGAAGGCTTTGTTCTCGCGGAATCTTACGAAAACAAGGAAGAAACAGCTGTTGAGACAAAACGCTGCGCACGTGCCATTATCTTAATAAGGAAGTCGAAATCCCTAAAGCTGGAAGATCTGCGATTAAAGTGGGAAGAGGCAAAAAGTGGAAAGCTGACGTGCCATTCTGATCTTTCGATTGAAAACAATGTCGACACGAGCGTCGTCTTCCATGATGAATTTAGCCTTCATTAGAGGCGGCTTAAAACCCAGGAAAAGTTCTCCCACTTTTCCAATCTCAATTCTATTCAAAATATATTTTATCCATCATAAATTATTTTTTATCCCATAAAAAACTCCAAATTTTAACTTTAGTATCAATTTTACCATAAACAAGGAAAACCAATGGTTTTTTATTAGGTCAGTCTTATTCAACGAAGCTAATGACATGGGTGCGCATATGAAAGCAAAGACGAAGAAGGTTCATATTACTTGATAAATTCATGAATCCTGTATTTAAGAATCGAATGTCACATCAAACTATTATTAATATTTACTTGAATATATGGTCATTATGACTGCAATCCTTTGAATGTAAATCATTTTCGTTTGGATTTTCTTTTTATGTTGCGATATTTTGACATTGTCTAGTCAAAGAGAGCGAAAGAATAATAATCTAAGATTGATAGAACGATTTCATTTCCCTTGAATAATAAGTTCAATGTTGCTAAAATAGTATAGTTTTGGTCCTCTCCCTCATGACTTCATGAGTGATGCATCTCTCTCTCATTGAATTCTTTGATGCAATGGGATAGCATACGAGACATAAGACGAATATGATAGTTTATGTAAAAGTGAGATTGATCTAAAATTTGGGGTTTGTTATGGGGAAAAAAAAATTATGATAAAATTGAAATTGGACATAAACTTAGAAATTTTTATGGGGTGAAAAAATAATTTTAGGTAGAATTAGGACTATGGCTAAAGTGAAGGTTTTTTTGGGGTGCTAGGCCTGTTAGAGTGGTCTAATTATGAGTAGCTATAAAGCTTCAGAAGCAAGAGTAAGATTATTTAGCAGGTCCCTCCACCTAAATTAATGCTGATTGCTAGGCACATATACCATGAATTACTCCAAAAATTCGGGAGCCCGCCAATTACTTTGAACACTTGATTCTGAAATAAGTAAGTATATTGTTCTATCGATCCAAGTGACAACAAGTACTTGCTTTAATTTTGGTCATTCGACGTTATTCTTTGTTTTCTATAACCGAGATCTCGTTTAAGTTTTCAACCCTCTTCAATGTTTAACCACGCTCTCTCCAAAGATTAGAAACTAAAAATCATTTCGCTAGTTATTTACCAAGATAACTCATCTTTCTAACTCACCTTTGTTTTGGCGTCCAAAAAGAATGGTCAACTCGTCAACAGCCGCACGCAATTACATATACATCAACAGAAATTGGGAAAACCACACACAACACGCTGGGGATTATCAAGGTGGGATCATGGTATATTGGCAGCCAATCTTTAACGTACTGAATCGAAAACGAAGTTATTATAGATTTCCAAGTTGTGTCTTCATCTATAAAAATGCTGCAATTTATGTAGTATTTTATGACCGATTGACACATTTTCACGGTTATTAAGTACTTTTACTTTGACCGATTGTACCTGGCCATCCAATTGTGACTGAGATGAGGCATATAATTAGAAGCAAACACATTGTATCCAAAAGTTCGCGACATCCAACACGTGATTACTAGCGATCGGACTATAAGATCTAGCGAGGCCCTCGCGAATCCGGCCCTTTTCAACGGTCCAAAATTAATATCGGTACACATGCCCGCTCGTTTAAGAATAAGATGGAACGTGGCGGTATTTATGCGGCGGTGTCCGAGGTGCATCGCATGGCAATTGGCATCATGGATTGGTTCGATTATAATAAGAACACGGGAGCTGTAAACACCAATAGAAAGTACGAAAAATCAAAGTCAAACGAGCCAAAATTATAATTTAATCACCGTTCTTTCAATCGGTCCATGAAATTATTCAAAAAGACTAACCTGCGTTGAATAATGAAAAGGAAACTTATGGCATCGATAATGATGTAATCAAGTGCAACGAATGTGGTATGTGAAAAGCAATTGTTGAAAATCTAGGAGAAAGTACTTTATCATAAGATGTATTCATGCCGCAACATCACTGACATGTATGTAGTGAGAACGAGTGCGTGAAAAGTCTTAAACATTTTCCCAAAAAGGCGCGATCTAGCAATTTTGTTCCAATGGAGTGAAAATGCTTGCCTATTACTCAAAACGACATTCATGACATCCTTGCACGACCCATTATGAGTTTTTTTTTTTTTGGGGAGGGGGTTTAATTGCATTTTCCAGTGAAGATGGATGACTCAATTAAATCAAATTGAAAGACTATTAGAATTTCAGCAAATTGGCGACAAAAAAATATACACGTGGTATTAAAAAAGAGATTATCCATGTAAGAAATCCTTACGAAATTGAATTACTAAAACGAATTTTATCTGCCGAAAATATTTCTCTTTTGACAAAATCCTTATCCATGTATAATCGTAACGAGAAAAAAATGAAAAACGGTTATTAAGACCAAAAAAAAAAAAAAAAGTTGCACACGTGTCGCGATCCTAATAAGGAAAAGACGTTCTAGTCCTCGTTCGTAAAGGGTCAACGGAGCCGGGTTTTCAACGCGATGACATCCCCAATCGAGTTTTAGTTTTTTGGATTAGGGGGAACGTGGCAAAAAGTTGGGAGTTGACGTGTCGTCATGATCTTCCCATTCTCATCTATTTTCCACTTAGAAAATTCTATTTTAAAAAACCACTTAAACAAATTATAAAAAATGAACCAACGCAAAATATAAAACTTTAAAAGAAAATTGAAATTATTTTAGCATTTCCCTTCACTGTATATACCCAATTATATACTTATAATACTTTCATGTACTTGAAATTTTGTATGCATATAATGAAAATCCACTAATTACTTGAACCTCGATTTGAGTTAAGTAAGCTTTCATGTTATTTAATCACGATCGTATCCATTAAATGAGCAACAATTGGTATTTGAATGTTCTTTGATTTTGGTCATTCGACATGCTTCATGGCCACCGTTTTCATTAGTCGGACTTGTATTTTAAGTTCTTAACCCTCTTTAGATATTTAAACCAAGCTTTCCCCGAAGAATAGATGATGGAATTGTGGGAATATGATAGAAGAAAGTACACACCAAAGCCGAGAGACTTTTTACTACTACTAATATATATGTGATTTTTACGATAAAGTTTGACAAAAAGCTATATTCTATTATTAATGACGTACATGTAATTTCTATAATAATTACGTATGCGCATGTGCTAATGTGGCATCGTGACTTTTCTCTTTTCGATTTTAAAAGGTTTTTTTTTATATAAAAATTCATGTATCGACTTCTCTATTTTTTTTTTCTCTTGAATGATTCGCATTCCGAACATTTAGAAACCAAATAGTATTTCGCTTCTAATTTACCAGAAAACTGACTATTCAAAGGTTTGTACGTTTGTCCGAATTTGATTTTAATTTTGACCGCTTCACGCCTCTGGCTTGTCCTCCATAGAACGGTCAGCTCGTCAACAACCACACACATTTACATCAAATGGAATTTGAAAAACCACGTTTTAGGAAAAAGACCCTTTTGGTATTTTATGGCGAATAGTCAAATCCGAACGTTTGACAGCGAATCTTATAGCATATGCAATCGAAATTCGAAAGTGAATTTACATAACGTGTAACTATCAGTTGTTACAGTTTTCAATTATGAAATCGTGTGATTTAAGTAGTATTTTTATATGCGTGTTGCACATTACGCGTATAGTCTCAGTGCTTAATATACAACACAGATCCTGATATTTTCTTATGTAAATATGTACCCCGAATTAAGATTTATTCGTCACCATCCATGGACAAAACACTTGCTTCAGGCATTTGTCAAATTTTAGTTTCGTCTTGCTGCTTCGTAATGAATACCATCCGTAAATTTTCATTGACCAATTGGGTAGATCAAGAAAACAACAGTAGGGGCTACAATGGGCATGATCTAGTAACGCAAGTTGCAAATATGAATAAATGCGAATAGACAAATCCTATTTTTGCAAATCACCAACTTGTATCTTGTCTCCACGACGCTTCCTTTCAATGCATACCCAGCCAAACCGAGTAACCAATCCACGGCAGGGAAGAGTTTCAGGCAACTGCACAGCGCAGGCTCAAGAATGGGGACAGCCATAGCTGTATTTCTCAGCCTCTATCCTAAATTTTAGCATCATCACAAATTATTTTAGTCCTCGAAAACAGCTGAACGGTTGACTTCACGACCAGAGAAAAAAGATACCGACAAAAATGAAAGAGAGGATCACTATCTATTCTATTTCCTGGATGGTTCTCTGAGATGCGAAAGGTCCAAATGTTCAAACCTCCTCTCATCTCTGCAGCCCCATCTTTCGGTGAAAAAAGTCCCCACCAGCATGGTGTGACTATTGACCCCCACTCCATAACAACATCTCGTTGCCTATACATATCTGTTCTCCTCGCAGCTCCTACTCAAAAGCTGTAGGGAAGCGCCATTCTTCCCAACATACACGACACACCTCACCATGGCCAGACCCAGCTCTGTTCTTCGTCTTTTCGCTTCTGTTGTTCTTGCCATCTCTGTCTTGCTTGGCCATGGCGTCCTCCATGTTGGAGCCTCTCACAGAGTCTACAGGAATCTGCAGACCCCTGTTGAGTCCACCTCTGTGAAGCAGCCTTACCGGACTTCTTATCATTTCCAGCCTCCCAAGAACTGGATAAATGGTTCTCTCTCTCTCTCTGTCTCTCACATGTTGGTGCCTCCCACGAATGTAGCTGACAGTTTTGTTTTGCTTTGCTGGTTTGTTCTTCGTGTTGATTTGACCTGGTCTGGTGGTGAAATGGACAAACCGACTTCATTGGATTCTCAGATCCAAATGGTCAGTTCCCTTCTCTCTCCCGTGATTTGATTGCTATCTTGATCTCTTCCCCCTAATTATTTAACTTGTTTCTTGATGTTAACTCATTATTTTATCACACCCAAACCACCAACTAGTTTTATTTTTTGTTGTCCTGCTACTTACCATTAATATTTATGCGAGTTGAAAATTTTAAAAATATGCAGCAGCAGTCCATTCTCTTCATTTCTCAAAACGCTTTAGTATATTTTTCTGCAACACTCATAAAGACCGTATTTGTTGTTTACCTCGCTATTGTTGGTTTTTTAAATCTTGGGAAATTACCTGCTAAACTTAAAGAGGCGAATATTTAATCTTGTAGGACTAGGACCACACAGACCAGAGTGTTTGTTTTGATTGTAAAAACTATACCATACTCCGTTTAAATTATGCGGAAATGACCTGTTGAAGTGAAAAAAAACAAACGGACATCTTGCATTGCAGGGCCAATGATCTACAAAGGCATATACCATCTGTTTTACCAATACAACCCGAAAGGCGCGGTATGGGGCAACATCGTCTGGGCCCATTCCACGTCCACGGACCTCGTGAACTGGACCCCACACGTCCCCGCCATCTTCCCATCTCAGAAGTCCGACATCAACGGCTGCTGGTCAGGCTCGGCCACCATCCTCCCGGGGTACAAGCCGGCCATCCTGTACACCGGAATTAACCCCCAAAACCAGCAGGTCCAAAACTTGGCAGTGCCCAAGAATTTATCAGACCCTTATCTGATTGAATGGGTGAAATCACCCCACAATCCTCTGATGGCACCCACAGCCACGAACGGGATTAATGCAAGCTCGTTCCGAGACCCCACGACCGCTTGGATGGGCCCTGATGGGAAGTGGAGGGTGATCATTGGGAACAAACGAGACAGGATGGGAAAGGCCATTTTGTACAGAAGCAAAGACTTTGTTCAATGGACCGAGGCTCAAGAACCACTTCACTCTGCTGATAACACTGGGATGTGGGAGTGCCCAGATTTTTTCCCGGTCTCTGCTCAAGCCCCTGTTGGCTTGGACACCTCCATTATTGGACCAAACGTTAAGCACGTGCTCAAGGTGAGCTTGGATGACACTAAGCATGAGTACTACACTGTCGGCACTTATAACTCCGTCACGGATAAGTATGTTCCTGACGAGGGTTCAGTAGATAGCGATTCGGGATTGAGATACGATTACGGCAAGTTTTATGCTTCCAAGACCTTCTTCGACAGCAAGACCAACCGGCGGATCTTGTGGGGTTGGATCAATGAATCGTCGAGTGTGGACGATGATATCAAGAAAGGATGGTCTGGGATCCAGGTAAATATTTTTATCCTTATTAATATGATAATTGTTAAAGATGAGTGAATGGGTAAAAATCAAACGTTAGATTCACTTAAAATTTGGTGAAGTTGGGCTTATTATGTTTAGTGGCCTATGCCGGTGTTGATGTCAGCAATGGTTGTGTGGCAGGCAATTCCAAGAGCCATTTGGCTGCACAAATCTGGAAAACAGTTGGTGCAATGGCCGATAGTGGAAATAGAAAAGCTACGTACCAACCAAGTTCATTTGCCCAACAAATTGATTAAGGGAGGAACAGTTCTTGAAGTGTCTGGTATTACAGCTGCGCAGGTGAGCGTTTCTGGCCACATTTCCATCAGGCATGTTTGTTAGGTTTCATTTCCAGCGGCACTATAGGCAGACCCGATTCTTTTGCGAACCTAACTTCCTGCTCTAGAGTGCTAAAATGGGTATGGCCCCTACAATCTCCTTTTTCATTGCAGGCAGATGTGGAGGTCTCATTTGAAGTAAAAGAGCTCGAGAAGGCAGAAGCGTTAGACCCGACGTGGACCAACCCACAAATGCTGTGTAGCCAAAAGGGTGCTTCAGTCAAAGGTAGTCTTGGACCATTTGGATTGCTGGTCATGGCTTCGAAAGGATTGCAAGAATACACAGCAGTTTTCTTCAGAATTTTCAAAGGCCAGAACAAATATGTCGTCCTCATGTGTAGTGACCAGAGCAGGTCCAACCCCGCTCTCTTTAAATCGTTTCTTTATCTCAGGGGCAAATGTCGCACCCGCCAATCCCCAGAAAGTTCCCTAATTTTTCTGGTCTGTTTTTTGGCTTTCAGATCTTCCCTTAACAATAACAATGATAAGACCACTTATGGAGCATTCCTGGATGTGGACCCTCTTCACGAGAAGCTGTCATTGAGGACCTTGGTGAGTTCATTAATAGATATGAACACTACCATATGTATCCGATCTAGATGCGGAAATTATATCTGCATATTGAATCTGATCAATCTCTCCATTACATTTATTAACAAATGGATCATTAAAAACGTAAGCTGTAAAGTGCAACCCCATAATGCTGACGTCCATCTAAGGCTTTCGTTGAGATTCCCACTGACCAAATATAGCCAGATTCAGCCTCTTTTTAAGCTGTGTTTTTTTGGTTTGTCCCAACTCTGCTTGTGGAAGCTTACTCATACCCGGATTTCAGATAGATGTCTCTATCTCCTTGCATTATTCTATGTTTAGGTGCTGTCGCTTGTCATGCCACTTTGGTATGATTGTTCCTCTTTTGCATGAATTTAAAGCTAAAAGTTTCTCGAACCATCCTCCATTTTTAGCAAGACCCACTTAACTTAGGCGCTCACATGCTGCACCCCATAAAGGAAATAAAGATGACAATTCAGTGGCAGGAGGCCACGTTTCTGGATCGTAGAATATTGGCATTCATGATTTCAAATAATGATTAACTTTTGACTCTCCGTTTCTTTTGCCCCTCTGCCTTTAACAGATTGATCATTCTGTCGTGGAGAGCTTTGGTGGTGGAGGGAAGAGCTGCATCACGGCTAGGGTTTACCCTGTATTGGCTGTGGAAGATGGAGCCCACTTGCATGTCTTCAACAATGGGACTCAGAGTGTTGGCGTGCCAAAGTTCAGTGCTTGGAGCATGAAGAAAGCTCATATCAGTTGATCCCATCCGTTGAAATAAATGAGGGGAATGACGCATGCAGGAAAAGAGCACGGCCAAGAATCAGTGTGATGGAGATTCTTTATGGTTGAAAGAAGAACTGAGGGAAATAAAATTGTTTGCTTGTTCAGTTATCAAACAAAAAAATTTCGCACGCTGGTTACTACCGGAAAAAATAATCAGGGTTTCGAATGTTCCCTTAATTTATAACAGAAGGTTGTCTTCCGTCTTATTTAGCTCAGCACTTGTGATTTGATCTGGAGGAAATCGACATATTTTTTCAACGATATAGTTTGGGGGTAAACCGGAAAAATGCTAAGAAATATATCTTCCGCAACCAGAAAGAGGCCGGTTTATAGAAGACAGTAGAAGGTGTTGGTGAGTGCAAACCATTATAAGGACAAAATAATTAGATCACCACTAGGAAAATTGCAGGGGAAAATGCGACCAAAGAGCTTATTATTGTTATAAACCTATTTCTCTTTTATCCCATTCCATCACATCGATTCATTGGGAGACTGTAAGACAAATCTCTATTTTTTCACTTGACAACAATTGGCCCTTATTAATATGAAGTCAAATCGGACATGAAAAAACCCTTAAAAGGCTCGAGAGAGCGACAAGCGGAAGATCCACTTTGGGGTGGGAGACTCCACTTGCCTCTATTCCCTGATCGGAGGGGAATACAAATATTCTCTGTTCGCAAGACGTCCACGCCTTAGGACATCAAAATAAGGTGTGCAACTTGGTAAAGCGCACCCCGCTGGGAGACTATCGCACGCTAACTCTCGTAGGTGGGACACCACCTGAGAAGGAAGCTAGATCGGCAAGTTCAACATTAACTTTGGCTTGCTGTGAGCCCATGCAGAAACAATCGCACTTCCCGTTTTACTTAACCCCTGTTCTCTGATAGGCAGATGATGAACAATTTCTTGTCCATGACATCAATAGATAACACAGTTCAAAGGAGACTATAAGATCAATACTGTACGTACAGGCATACAAATTCAATCACATTGCAAACACTTCTTCATTTTATTTAGCCTATGTTAAACTAATGGCCGAATGTTGTGTAACTACAGCCATTCGGATGCCAAAATAAAAATTTGAAATTGTTACAACTCATATGGATAAGACATGCACAAAACGAGGCACTTGTCTTCCATGGGGGAAGAAAAATCTAAGCAACATTGCTGGGGGCATTGCCATTTTACCATATGACCCAGGGCTTCAAAAGAAAGTTCTCCGTATCAACTAAGAAAATGCAGGCGTGTCTCATTGTTTCGCTTTAAGTGCTTCAATGACTGCTGAAAAGTCCTCGTCACTCAGACCGTGAGACTTTGCTACTTTGTACAATTCATTTGCTGCTGCCGCAATGGGTGTGGATTGGGAAACAGATTCTGCTAACCCCAAAGCAAGCCTCATATCCTGCCAAAGTAAACGATATTAAGAGAACATGCACTGATTGTATCTAGTCGAGGGTTGTCCTTACAAGTTTACAAACCTTCTGCTGATGCTTCAAGGGAAACGCCGTGGGATACTGGGATTGGACCATCGAAGGACCTTTGACTGAGTACATGGGTGCACTAATGGCTCCCTGCGACACCACCTGCAATATCACTAGGTCCCAGTCTCAATGTATCCTAAGAAAGAGCTTAGTTTGATTGATAAGAGTAAACAATAATAACCAAACCGATGAAAGATAGGATTTATATAAACAGTAATCTTTTTGCCCATTACTTGAGCTCAAACCCTTACTTGTGAGCTTCAGGCATTGTTCATTCAATTATCCCATATAGACAATAATGTGATTTGAAATGGAGTATGGTCTTGACTTGAACAGCTCTGTGGCATTTATAATACTTCATTTGCAAAATATCTTTAAATGGTTTTGAGTCTTGTTAAACTTTACACACAAAAGTACTCCATGGTTGCAGTTTAGACATTTAGCATGCAAGGTTAAATCTGGTAGGCTAATAGATCCCAAGGCTCCGTTTGTTTCACAGAAAATGTACAATTTCTAAAAATGTTTTCTAGGATAAAATGACAATATTTTTCAGTGTTTGGCTGAAACCTAAATATGAATTAAAAAATATTTTCCTCCGTTTGGTATGGAAAATCTAATCTTGAGGAAAATCATAAAAAAAATTATTTTTTATTTCCTTTCTCTTCTTCCTTGGTGGCTGCCGGCCATGGCAACAGCTGAAGACTGGCCACAGGCAAGCTCGAGCCTTGCCATAGGCTTCTGGCAAGGCCTTGAGCGTTGCCAACCTTGGGCAAGGCTTGAGCTCACCTGTGGCCAGTCACCATGGCCGGTGAATGCCAAGGAAGAAGCAGAAAGAAAAAGAAAGAAAACAGAAAACAAAAAACAAAAACAAAAAATGAAAACAAAAATAATTAAAAGGAGTGCATGGGAGGAGAACATGCTGGGTCTGGGTGAAAGAAAGAGGAGGGAAAATGAAATTCTCTTTTCAAAAGAGCAAATCATTTTCACCACTTTTGAAGGTGTTTTTCCATTGGCAGAAAATATTTGCTTCGACTAGTTTATTTTCTGTGAACCAAACACTGGAAAATCCGAATTTTTTTCTTGAAGTTGCTTTCCATGAAATAAAACGGAGCCTAAGCATGATGAATGAGCAAATATATTAAGCAGCAGGTTTCTAAGCCAAGTTTAAGACCATTCCACCAGTGAACCCGACAACATTCATGTGATAGACATCCCTACAATTTTGTGGTGTTAGAATTGACCATCAGATGAAAGGAAGATAATACCATGGACTAAAGCAACAGAAAGATAACCAACTCTGATCATCTTATATCAACAATCCATAATTCATTGATGCACTGATGTCATTTCAGAAACAGTAATGTCAACACAAGATATCCATATTTTGTCAAAACCATAATGCAAATTATAATTTATAGATAAATTCAAGTGCGTGCCATCAAAAATGCCTCTGATGTAATTCACATAAGTCATTAGCACATGCATAAAGCACATATCCAGACAAAAAACTGCATATAAAGCACATATTAACATAAATATGTCTTATGGTTAAAAGAAGTACCTCTACAAGTACGTTAGGATCCAACCCTACTTTCTTGCTAAGGAGTAATCCTTCGGAAAATGATGCCATCATACTAGTCAATGTCAAGAGAAGAGTGAGTTAGGGTTGGCAAGCATAATGATCAGGAAAGCATTCATGAAATTAAAAAAAAAAAAAAAAATCTGCAGCACCTTCCCATGATCATGTTGACAACAAGTTTCATAGCAGCTCCATTTCCAACATCGCCAAGGTAGAATTTTGACTGGGTACAAACACTATCACCATAAGCACAAGGATCATATTTGGCAAAAAAAAGGAGAACTCTAGATAAAAGAGACTACCTTTCCCATGATGTCAAGAAATGGAGAAGCCATCTCATACAGAGCTTTGTCACCTGAACAATTACGAATACTACAATTACTCTACAGTGTACTTCAGTGCCAAAGAGATGTCAGTTGTATGAGCAAAATATGTTCTTCAAAGTTACTAGGAACTCTGATACTTGTATAATGATCCATTCCAGGTATTTCATACAAGATTAACATTGAATAGGAAACATATCGTGAACCACTAGTTTAACTACTTAATGGATAAAGGAAATGGAAGGGGGCCTACCTGCTGTGAGAAAGATCAATTGCCCATCTTCAGCAGGCTTTTTGGAGCCTGAAACAGGAGCCTGGAGGAAATGCACTTGCTCATGAAAAGAGTTTTATGAACTCTAATCATATCACAGCATTTCACTTAAAATTCACTGATATATTTCATCTCAATATAACCAAGTATAAATAGAAGATAATAACCTTACCTCCAGAAATAGTGCTCCAGTGCCCTTGATATGACCACAAATCAACTTGGCAGTGGCCCCATCAACTGTCGAAACATCCACATACCTGCCAATGAAAATGCACATTATTCAATTTTCCTGCAATATGTTATTTTACATGAAAAGAAGTATTTGAACATGTACAAGCAGATGCCTACAAGATCCACTTGGAGAATGTCAGTACAGCAATCATGCATGCAGTTCCCAAGCTAATCAGCAAGCCGTCAAAGATTGATGCAGATGGGCAGAGTGGAGAGAGAGAATAGGAATTGCAAATCTGATAATATAATATAGGCTAGAGACAACTTGAAATGGCCATGCAATTTAACAAAATCAGGCTGCACATGTTATCTGCTTCAATGCATCAGAAACTATTCTTAAAGTTAACAAATGACTTCAATGATTTTCTTTTGGCCAAACTAACTTTGATGATTAGAACCAAAGTTATGTAATAACCGAGCCTCTACACAATCACAGGGACACAAAACATGCACCATAATAATGGAAAAGATAACGCAACAACTCCTCAAATGGTCTCTCACCAAAAACATAGCACAAATGCCCATATCATACAAATGTAAGGAATACTCATAGAGAAAAAGAAACAAATCAACAGTACCCTTTTCCTGGACTCATTCCGTTAGCAACTCCCTGCTTCCCACATGCAACATCAACCTATGTTCAAGCAGCTCTTAGTCACTGTGAAAAAGATTGACCCACAACAAGAAAAGCAATATTGAAACATACGCACTGCACTTTCAGGATCAGCAAGCATGGCAAACGTGACATCACAAGCTGCAGCGACTTCTTCAGGAGAGGATTTATATCTGCAATAAGGGTCAACCAGGAATTCTCATATGTGATCTTCCCTGGCATGACTTTTGCATTGCAATCAGATGAACATAGAGGCAACCAGTGCCTTTGACCCACTGTAGTTGGAATGATCCATTTGGAAAATATTAAGCAGCAGATTTGCAGAGATATATAATTCCCAATACCAATGCACTGTCAAAAAGACGATCTTCTTACAAAATTAAGAATCCAAAGTCCAGAAACTTAAAATTACATTGTTAACTCAGTTCCAGAGACAAAATGCATCACGAGTTCACATGTGAACGTGCTTATAGGTATAGCAGTCTGAAAGCAACAACTTACTGTGCACCCAAGCTTATGAGAGGATCACATTTGCTCTTGGTTCTGTTCCAGACGGTCACATCACATCTACAACAAAAGCAGAAAATCAGATTGGAGTATACTAGTCGCTTCAGTTTGTCACTGACAAATGGCTTATGCAGAGCTTCAGCATCTAAACAGAGTTAGTCTACATTTTGCTTCAAATAAGCTAAAAACCCAGCTACTAGTCCAACAAGTGAAAAAAGCAAAGGGAAAGGGTAATATCAAGACAAAGGACAAAAAAGTTTCTCTACCCAGCCTTGATGAGATTCTGTGCCATTGGCGTACCCATGATTCCAAGACCCAAAAACCCTATTCGTCCTGGTATGTCCTTCGCTGCAAGGATAAGGAGACAGAGTCCAGCTGAGTGTCGCATAAGAAATGCACCAAGCACCCATTGTCACAACATCATTACACCGAAAACAGAGTAACAAAAACTAAAACCCTTAACCAAGATGTCATTCAAGCAAGCAACCCTGAACTCGTTTAAAGAAGTGAAGTGGATGCACACAACCAAATTGTCCCAAAAAGGTTGGGACTTTGCACAGAGACAGCCCCCATCTATAGACCCCACTGCGCGACCGTGCGAAATTTTTTCGTTCAGGCCACTCAAAGATAGAGTAGGCAGATTGAAATTTACCAGGGGATGAGGAGGAGGAACTCGAAGCTCGAGCTGGGGAAGATAAAGCCCTGACGGAGAGCCGGAACGGCGATGACAAAGGAATCGAATGGAGGGCCGGCGTTGCTCCGAGGAAGGAGTAGCGGGGAACGCGAGGGAAGAAGGCGGAGCACAATGCCATGGCCGTGGCCGTTGAAGATAAGCCGCGACTGCTCTTGCGCACGGACGCGTTCATGCACCGTGCGTGGAAGCACTCTGGTTTCAAAAGCTCTTTTGTAGGGAGTGAAGAGGCTCGCACTTCGATGCTCGCAGCCCTCGTGGTCTTTGTGTCCGGATAAGACGAAAGACGATGCGTAGGTAGGAGCGACTCCCGTTCAGATGACAAGCATCTTTCCCCTCTCTAATCTAATCACTTGGTGATTTCCCTTCTCTAATCTAATCCTCCACTCTTCGTTCAGCGCCTGCGGCTGAGCGGTAAATCTGGGTGCTCCACAGCCTGTGAGTCACATGTGTATTCCAAGAAGTTTATCTTCAAAAACAAATTTTAACGGAAGAAGACAACTTTCCATATGCAAAACTCCATTATGAAGCAAGGCAAAGGGACACTTTCCTTCTTTCTTTTGATTGTTGAATGAGCAAATTCACTTTTTCTTTGTCAATATGAAATGATGACGTTGGATCCAACTGAAGTGCACGTCATCCTATCAAAAAATACTTAAGAATTTCTTGATTCGAAATTTGGATTAATTTGTTTGATTCTGATTAATTTGTCTCGTTCAATTAAGATTAATCATCTGGACAATGGTGCATTATTGGCGTAGTGTCCATCGTTATGGCATCTTTAAGATTGTGGTGAATTCGAGATGCATTAAAAGCACCCACAGCTACTAGGAAAAATCAGCTTTCCTTTGAACAATTTGCTGCCTTGGCGTGGGTAGCCAGACTGTTTACTCGATGAGCCGATGATTCTTGTTAGTAAGAACGTTAATCTGTAAGGAAACGCTCAAAGACTATGCCTAAAACTTAAGAAAGTAGAGCCACTCAGAACAACGATAAGCCCACAGATCACTTGCTCAGTTACATCCACATTCGTTGATGTCAACTCGACACTGATCTTCAGCAGAAACCAGCAAGGCTGGGGAAAACTGATATCCATAAATGATGAATGATTTATTATTTTCTCCAAAAAAACATATCTCACAACATTAAGAGTCGGTGACAGCCTGTGGTACAGGACTTCTAACACTAAAAATAAGAACAGTGTAAAGACTTGATCACATGGTTTACATTAAACGTTCGACATTGGTGTCAGCTATGCACGTCAAAATTTCTCACAACCCAAGTAAATTGCTTGAACTATTCATCCTCCTCATCATCAATGAATTCCTCCTCTTCTTCTTCCTCATCCTCTCTTTCTTCTTCTTGTTCTCCTTCAACATCCTCATCATCTACAATGAACCCTCCCAGCACTTCATCGTCTTCTTCATCCTCAACATCGTCATCCTCTGAACGAGAACTTCTATTCTTCCGAGATGTTCTATCACTCTTTGTACTCTTGGGAGGTTTCACTTGTCTGTTGTCCTTGGATCTTGTCCAGTGAGATGGTTTCTTAGCCTTTCTCACAGTAGCCAAAACATCCTTCTCGTCTTCACTCTCACCTGTCCACTCATCATCTTCTCCATTATTGCCCTCAACCCGTCTCCTTTTTCTCCTACCTCTAAACTTCGCTTTTGTCCCTTCATCTTCATCACCACTATTGTCACTGCCTTTACTCAGGTCCTCGAGAAACCAATCCCAATGCTTTGCATTGCAAAGAAATCGCTTAGGATATTGATCAAACTCATGTCCAATCACGAGAAACCCAAACTCTGCATCCACAATATAAGATCTTGATCATGATTAGTGCATCTTAGTAGCAACATACAGCAAACTACCTGTCAAATGACTTCATACAAAATAAAAAATGGGCCTCGAACATAATGCAATTTTTTATATTGCCACATTATCAAGCCGACAAAGGAGAACTATTATCCCACAGGAATATTGAACTCACAAAATAACAGCAAAGCTTTTCCAAAGCAAAATCCATGGACAACCTCAGTCCCTTATCGATAATTACCTAATTGAGAAAAGAAAAAGCATGTCCAATTTCAACTTATTATGTGAAAAAGCAAATGTGTCTGTTATAATCATCTCAGAAATTAATTTCCACCAATTGTCTACCTTTGTGCAAAACTAAACTCACAAAAACCTGCTGAGCTTTTCTCAATACTTCAATTCACATGTCCAAAAATTCAAAAGACATTAAATCACTCGTCATGAATTATTTTCAATCATTTTACAAACAATTCTGGACAAGACCTGCTCTCCAGACACTAAACTAAGCACAGTCAACTATTGCAAGGAAGCTACAAAATAACCTACCAACAGGGTCAATATTCAAGAAATCAATTTTTTTCCGATCTATTGACTAATTGCTAATTGCATAAATATCGAACCGGGCTAAATCAGCTCCATAGCAAGAAACAAAATAATGCTCGCTCCAAAGAAATAAGTTGGATATTCTAAAATTTGGCAGGGTTATCTATTAAAGAAAGAGAAGCAGACTATCGGGTCATTCAAAATCGAACTCACAAGAATGAAAGAAAGCATTTTTAAAGTAACATCATTCCCCATTCACAAACACGGAGGAGCTTGACAGAAAAGAAACGGCGTGTCTTACATGCTTGTTCTTCATCAATTAAGCTCGACTAGCCTCCTCGTTCAGCAATCAAAATGAGCAGAGGACCAACCTTAGAAAGGGAAAAGAAAGCTACCGAACTAACCTTTCACAGGGTCAATACTCGAGATATCAACAGAGTCAGCACTCTCTGCCAATTCGCTCTCACATCCCGAATTCCTCTCGCTTCTGCTTCCGCCTCCATCTTCGATCTTCCTCAGATCAAACCAAACGGGCATCCTCCCCGAGACACAGAACCGGTCGCCGACCCCGATTTCGCCGCTCTCCGACCTCCGGTACACCCGAATGCCTCCGCCGCTTCTGCTCCGGACCCACACGGGGTTCTTCCCCAGGACCCGGAACGAAACCCTAGGCTCCGCCGTCCCATCTTCGTCGCCGACTTGGAGGAGAAGGTGCTTGCGGGACACGCTTCGGTCGTCGGTGCTGAACCCTACTCCTCGGCCGAAGATGGTCGTCGCCGGAGCTCTTTCGAGCGGGACCTTCCAACCTTCTTCGCCTTCAATCTCCATCAGAGCGAGCAAGAAGAGAAAACGAGGAGATTGAAGAGAGAAAACGCGCCAAGAGACCGAGCGAGAAAACGGTCAGCCAGTGAAGGGTCGGGAAGGAGAGTGTGGCGCCGAAACATCCAAAACAAAGTGTCGTATCACCTACATGTTTCACCGTTGAAGGGGTGGAACGGGTTGTCGTTTTGGCTGTTCAAATTTGGGAAGTAATTCTTTCTCGTTTTGCTGTCCTCAAAATTAGGGGTGAGTACGGTTATAGGGTAGAACCTGAAACCTGAGAATCGCACCTGTGAGAACCTATAGGTTTTAGGTTCTAAGGTATGGAAACCTATAGGTTCTAGATTCTAAGGTATTAGGTTCTAGGTTCTAAAGTATGGAAACCTATAGGTTCTAGATAAGGTTTTAGGTTCAAAATTTAGAGAATCTATACTCAAGAGTAAGTTCCTTATTCATTTTTATAGTTATATTTTTCATGTTGCTTAACTAAAAATGAAAAAAAGAACATGTCGGAACGTGGAACCTAACCTGTAACCTATAACAAAATAGGTTCCCAAATTTCAAAAACGAAAACTTCAGACGGAAAGTAGGTTCTGGGTTAAACGGGCCGTAGGAAACTCTTGGAACCGCAACCCCTACTCAAAATTTGCACTCCCTCCCAACTCTTTGGTTACCAGCAGGACATCCATCTCCCATGAATTTTCCAATGGAATCCTTTTTGTCCTAGCTCGATACTAGTTTGGCGGAACAGATTGACCTAATAATTCTCATGGTTAAAAATATGCAAAATCAAAAGAAAACATATCGTTTGTGTAATTGCTCTGCATCAGCTAGCTTGCTTTCGAGCCAATTCTGACGAAGTTGCACATTTACTATTGCCATACTACATAACCATTGCCCCAAGTAATAAAATATCAATTCCCAACAAAAATGAGTCGTTCCATAGAGAACAATAGTGTGTGACGGACAGAATTGCCAAGTCGGTGGATTCCGCATAAGCTTGTGAGAGAATAAGCTCTGCAACAAGGAATCAGAGCTGATTGAACTCGTGTGTGCACTGATCCTACGAGGATTCTTCGTTGTCGCTCCCAGTTGTGATTGAACCGCTCGAAGCCATCTCCAACTGGCACGTGTTTCCTCATGTGAGCAGCAACTCACGTTCAAGTCACGTTTCAAGCTCCGCTTAGCAACCACCAGTGCTTTGTAAGTTAAGTCCGAAGGCCAACACAGGCACGGATTAAATCCTCAAGGCCATTTGACATCAACCACGCAGCTTGAAATCCCCATCTGGACATACAATCACTTAGTACCAATATTTAATTCTTAATACATATATTTCTAGATTAATGATATAGTCGAACCTTCCATGCTATAAACCCAATCACATGTGCATATCGTGCTATCCAAACCAAAATTAACTGCAGTTACCTCCAGGGGTGCACTGAAGTAAGCTGGATTGCCGACCGCTTTTCCAGAAAGCTGTTAAAATGGGTGACTTCATACAGCAGAGCTGCATAGTTCCATTGCAAGTTGTTGCTTAAACTCTCTGTTCCTCTTGCAGGAATTCTCATTGTCCTGGCTGGTAAATACCCATCTCTAGGGAGTAAATATCATTGTCGTCATTTGGAAAAGATTCTTTTCCCCAGTGAAACATTTATAGTTTAAGGTGGACGCCTCCAGAGAAAGCATGTTCCCAATGAACCTAGTCCTTTGGACCACCCCGACTTCGGACTCTCTTATATGTTATTATTTGTTTAGAAGCATGATGAGGAGTAGCCCTTTTATAACTAGACCTCAATTCATATGCTTCCTGATCTGCACTCTCCTCTGCTTTAAGAGAGCCAGCTGGTGTGAAGGTGGAACTTTTCTCCACAACTTCAGTCCCGTCAGGGTTAGAATTTTTGTCGACTTCAATCCTATGTTCTTCTCTAGGATAAGCAACAGTCTTTCTTGTTTCCATCTCTTTTATCTGGTGAATTAAAAACACAGGACCAATAAGAAAATATACGAGGTCTTGTCCCAGACAATGAAGAATGTAACTTTGTACTTACCAACTCATGCATACGACTCCTACTCTGAGCATCCTATAAAGAATCTTATCGTTAGAATTATGAATTTTGTGAAAAAAGAAAAAAATAATGAACTTCGCTTGAGGTGGGCTTCACATACCCTTCTCTGGAGCTCATGTTTCAGGGCTGCAATCAATTTGAATAAGTACTCGTAAGCAGACTTGTGAGGTTCCTGTGTTATTGAAACATTTATTAAGACATGCATGTCTTAAAACTGTAGCAATTCTAGCAGATCCATTACCTGGGTTCTGGGAGATAAGGGCAACCCTTCGACATCAGGAACTTCTGGAAGCTGAACACACTGTGGGTTACCTGCTTCATCTGCCAAAAGCACACTCCAAGAAGGGGGATTGTGAATCCCTACTGCCCCAAAATCAACTCCAGAATTCATTCCAGCCATACCATGCAAGTGATCCATTGCAATGGAATCCCCCAAAGCCTCTGGACTCTAATATCAACAGAAAAAATGAGACTAAATATTAGTGCAACCAGTTGATCTATCTTCCAAGGGCTCATGAGATCACAAAACTAAGAAATTTGAGCATATATATTAAATGACATAGCATGCACCATTTAAACTAGGGCATTAGCATAGAAGACAAAATGTTCTTACTTGATGAATTCCTTTCACTAGACATTTAAAAGAACTAACTATTAGACCTTTCCAGTCTACATAACATAGTTGGCAACACCAAGAATCACTGCCATATCTAGAATAAAATATTTGTTAAATGGAGATTTGCTTGTTTCCTCTAAAAGAGCTACTAACTAACCATGGATGTCAAGACTTCTTCATAAAAATCCACCTCATCTTCATTGTTTGTGACAATGTTATGGCATGCCTGCACAATGTATTCCACCATATGGATTAGACCCACCTACCTGATGAAAGACATAAGATATTCCAAAAGGCTATTGCTTTAGTGAGATCTTCCTTTCTTCCAAAAGTAAGAATCTATTCTAGAGTGCAAACCTCAAATCTTAGGTGGTTTGAATTAAAAACAGAAGATACTGAAAGAATTCATACTACAAGAGTAACAGGCTTATGAATAGCCTATCTCCAAAAGAGAAAAAATTCACCAAAACTTGGGCCTGGTAAATATTTCGTAATATCCTCACATTTACACCACCAAAAAAAAAAAACCCTCACATTTATTACTATTCTACTAACTATCCTAGAATGCACAAATCTGTATTTGATTCCTGATAAGGTAAGATGGATAATTTCACAGGTTCAGACTGTAGCATCTATACCTTTGGTCTATCTACAGCTCTGAATGAGCAGAACATAGGTTTAAAATCGGGTGGCTTCAAGATAGCATATGCTCCTTCATTTTTTCCCATCTCTTCAGGAAACTGCATGACACAAACAGTGGCAGAATCCTTTAGCTTAGATATACTAGTCTGATTGCTCATGCTATATGTGTGCCAACTGAAAGAAAATGCATGAAAGATTCGCTTTAATTGAAAAAAGAGAGAACAAAGTAAAAAAAAAAATTGTGCCAATTCAGGAAAATCCAATGCCAATGGATGGATCGTTGAACTGTTTCTTCAAAACAAAAACTTGAGCCTCAGGAGCAGAGATCATAGAGGCCATGATTGTAATTATTAAGCTCCTCTGGCATCCAACATCTGGTGGGAAATAGAAGAAAATATCAAAGCACAAAAAAATACATGGAGGAGGTGTGGCCAATGGAAGTGGAAGAGCATTTGCAGAAGAGCGGCACAGACATTATGGTATTAACCAACATGAATGTTTCTATTCATTTATTAAATATTCTCTTAACTATCTTGACTCTGCTGGATGGCGACCGAAAGATGGACAAAATATGGAAAGACATGAATTTCCTCAACAATAACTGTCTCGATTTTTTTTTTGACAAATGGTGAAGATGCACAGCAGATATCCATATTCAACTTATCAAATAGGAGCTGAGACTAGCTATGGTACTGAGAAACTCAATTAAGATTAAAGAAAAGTTTCTACCATTTTCATATGTACCCATATGTACCGACGTTCCTGTGTCCAATTCTTCCCTAACTCCTTTTATTAAAAACAATCAAACAGGAAACCTTGGAATTTATCTTAAAAGTTCAATGGCACTTGGTAGCATGAATAAAGCTTGCGTGGGGCAGTATGAAACTCAATGTCAAGACAGTTACCAAAAAGAAAGCATAATACCAAGGACCATGGAAAGATCCAAAGAAAGCCATAATCACATGTTATCAAAACCTGTTAATGTCAGCGACTGGAAGTAGAAAGCAAGGAACCAAAAAAGAGGACCTGCATATATCCTGCAGCACTGAACAGAGTAAATAGCTTCCCAGATACTCCACTGTGATCCTCACTGTAGCCTTTGGACAGTGCTTCTAAAACTTTTCGACAAGCCCTTTTCCCAGGCCCTTCGTGTGATCTAATAATGAACTGCAGCAAGATAGCCCTTAATAATCACTCACCTCTCATAACATACACAAAGAGTAAAAGCCCAAGACTCAAACATTACCAAAATCATATCCGAATGAAGACCAAAACTAAAATTCGCAAGGTTAACTTTCTAGTTTATATTTTTGAGTCACAGTTCATACCATTTCTTTAATCATCACTTCATTCTCATATTCAAAGGAAAACCATAAACTGAGTATGTAGGGTATTGAATTGGTCCAACGCCCATCACTTACCAGCAAAAACAAATGTACATATGCTAAGCTGCATCATTACAAACAAGACATTGAGTGACATAACTATAACTATTCACATTACCTTTAACTTAGACTGGCTCAGAAAAGTCTCTGTGCAATCTGGGCCCCACCATAGACCTGCTTGGCGTACTCTTTTTTCCCTAAGACCTTCAATAGGTGATGGGTCTGAGCAGAGCACGTCGTTTAACATCAGCGAGCCTCCGTGAATATGATCATCATCTAGAGTGTCTATAGTGTATCTATTAACTCTAGAAAGTTCATCCAAAGAACCAACCGTCATCAGTCCTTTGATTGACTCGGAAGAAAGAACTCGTGTGCTTCGGAATAGCCCACCATGGGTAGTATATACACTATTGCTTATTATCGAGGCCAAGGGAAGGTTTTTGAAACATCCCAAAAACTTCTTATAGACATAGTCACCTTGATCACCATATTTGGTCATCACCTCCTCCTTAAAGCCACAGGATGATGAGAAAGACTTCGTTTCATGATTTCCACGGAGAAGATAGACTCTACTAGGCATTACTACCTACACACCAAATACTAGATGTAAATAACAGCTCGAACAGAGTCAACCAACAGAAAAAAGAACACGTATCTGTTCAAGTAGTAAATCTGAGAGAGTGGGAGTGGGGAGGAGGGAGTGTGGCATGTTGACAAATAGGTATAGATAGAGGAAGAGGATGCCTAATGGGAAAGGACCCGGATCAGAAATTAAGGTATTGGAAGGTGTCAAAGCCTACATAATGCCAGTGAACATGTGTATGAAGTCATAACACTCTCTCCGAAACCACTCTTCATTCTTTCCTGGTTGTGTTTAATAAAGGGCTATGGGAGACATAATTGCTCCTTTTCCCGAGTATGCTCCTACGGAAGTATCTACTCGTGATGGACAAAGGAAAAAATGGCTTACCTTCCAGGCCAACAACACGAGAAGTACTTCCAAACCCCATGGCTCTTTACCGACATAATTACCATTGAAAACAAAGAATAGTTCCTCTGAAGGCACACCGACATGGTCATACATGAGAGACAATAAGTCGTGGAACTGTCCCTCAATATCACCAATCACAACCGCTCTTGAATTCTCCACAGAGCAATTAACAATCACGCAGTTTGGTTCCTGGCTTAGAATGTTGTTGGCTGAATTGATCAATTTGTCGACCACGCCGACAGGCATAACAAATTGAAAGTCAGAGGGGACACCTTCCCATGAAGATCTCTTTAGTGTTAACATCAAATCTTCAACCCAATCCAAAGTTACTTCATCATTTTGAGGCCAAAATACTGAGGCATGAGACATTGACTGTGACAGAAGTTCCACGTTATCATTTTGTTCTATCAATTCTCCACCCATAAAATAGCCCTCATTCTTCACTGCAACCCCCGTTAGTTCATCCACAAACACCTGTCCTTCCATATTCAGAATGTGAACATCCTCATGGTTTGTTTGCATCGCACAGTCCATAATGCTCTCTCCGATCGCCGCATCATCAGTCTCATTAATCTGTTAAACACACCTGTTAGAAAATAATCTAAACTTAAAATCATTATGCATGAAAGTAGGCTAATCTATTTTTCTGCCTTACTCTTTCAGCAAATTCACAATGCCAAGCACTACCAGAGTCCGCGTTTCTATCAGCAATGGCACCAGCGATTTCCTTAATCCTTGACATTAACTGAACTCTATGATCATCTAAGCCCTCGTGCGACATCCTACTCATGATATCTAGAGTTTCCTTGCATGTGACCACCTGCACCATATCGCTCTCCGAGTCAGCGCGCATTAACACATAAACCTTAGGGAGTTCGCTAACATACTACTCCAATTTGGACCTACAATATCGTCGATGGTAGAGCGCAACGCCCTGGTCACATCAATCTTCGAAACCTGCCAGACCAAAAAAGCATCAAGTCAATGAAACACCAGGCAGCGGAAAAAGAGATCGCCTCATAAAAGTCAGGCAAAATTCCTTCTTCTTTTTCCACCCACCCCCTGAAATCGACCGCCGACGACCTGGCGCGCGATTTCCCTCATCGTCACCAGCTTGTGCACTTGCTCCTCGCTCAAATTCGCGAAAGACATCAAGCTTATGATCTCCAGAATCTCCCGGCATCCCCTGACTTGCTCGTCCCGCGACTCCATCGCCGCCCCCAGCCCAACCTACAGTCCCCCCAAGCAACGGTTCAGCTACGAAAATCGAGAACTCTCGGCCGTTCGATCACGGACTAGATTGACGTGCGGCGGCCTCGGAACGAAAACTTAAAAACAGTACGGGCCACGACCGATCGACTCGATCGTCATTCATTTCCACTGGAAAACATGCAGGAAATCACAACGATGACGGATCATTCATCGTCCCCACGCGATCGAGAGACGACCGTCATCGAGTCCGTTCCCGCGCGTGAATTGGTTTGGCGTCCAAGCGCGCGCGCGCGCGAGCGAGAGAGGTGGGGGAGTGAAAGTGCGTACCTGGAAGCTTTCGTCTGAGGAAGAGTGGAGAGGGAAGCGAGGGGGAGTTTCAAAAAAACTGGGAAACAGGGACGCGAGCGACCTGAAAGCGAGGTGTCGTTTGATGGAGAGAGGGAAGGAAGGAAGGAAGGAAGGAAGGAGGGAGAGTGCAAACGACTCGCCGACGCAGCGGACGGTGATGGAGTTTTTAGTTAGGGCAAACCGCGAAACGACGTCCGCGTTTTATCTCATCTCGTTCTCTCGTCCGGTGGGCGTGCGCTCAAAGGGTTGGGTTCGATTTCGTTCCTTTTCTTCTTCTTTTTTCTTTTCTTCTTTTTGTTGATCTAAATTCATTTGCTTATTTAATATCCTTTCTTTTCCCCTCTTTTTTCTCTTTTCTGTAGATAGGAAATCCCATAAATCATGTCCGACTTTCTCTTATCCTGACTTTTTCATCTTTTTACTTTTGTAGAGGCACTGATGATGCATATACATTGAGGAAATATACAATTTCCGAATATTATATATATGTATATATATCATAACAAAAATATATATGTAAAAAAGTTATAATTTTTTTTTTAGTCGACTTGTTAACAAAATGTGAATTATACACTTTACACTTTGAGTCATTGCAAAATGGGTGGTAAAAATCTTGAGATATTTCGAAATCTTAAAATGTGAACTGTGATATTTTGACGCAAACATAAGTAAAGGATAAAAGACTATGTGGTTAATTAAGAAAAATGTTGGCAAATGATGTTTGTAATTTTTAAAAGAAAAAAACCTATTTAATTCGATTTCTTAAGTTAAAACGTTGGCTTAGTTTGATAGCATATAAATTTTTGAACTTGACTATAAAATTAAAATATCCCCGTGTCTAATATCATTATTAGAGATACTTGGTGAGTTTTAAGGAATTGTGTATTTATCACAATGAACTTATCGCGTGATAATTAATTATTAAGTGGTGTTTTTCCATATTATCACACATTATTAGCAATACAAATGATCCGATAATCTCTTTTTATATGGAATGCATTTTGATTATTTTACTTGATTTGAGAAGGGAATCTCCAATCCCAAAAAGAAAATATGACACGGATATAATGTCTCTTCATGTATAAAAGTAGGTGATTTACTCTGCTTGTCGACGAGCTTAGGTAAGTAAGACATGTGAATTGGATACCGTAGAATGGCACTTCGATCCGCAAAATGGCTCCATTTTTTTTTTTATTGATTCCCCTTGCACCTACTGCATACCACTCAGCTTTTCCTCCTCCTTCTTCTTTTTTTAACCTTGAGAAAAACTCTGATTTAGTAGACAAAGGGAGAATTACATTTTACCCACAAGTTTTTTGGTATTGTGCCATATCCCCCCCCCCCCCTTCAATTTTGACATTCTAATTTTATTAAAATCATGATAATGCATCTCCTAATGTTGATTCTAATCAAATTTTTCTCACATATCTGATCACATGACTATTATGGAAGATAAATTGACATGTTTATAAAAATATATTGGGAGTACTTTAAAATATATTTCATAATTCTATTTCAACGTGTATTTGATGTTAACTCTTGTGCACGATATATTTTTGATTTTTTTTTTACTTTTTTGTGTGTATGTAGTTACATGACAAATTTCCCCTCTATTATCAGTCATGTACTATCATGAGTGATTCCCGCTCTAAGTATTGAGAGGGATAAATACAATGAAAGTTGTAATCTCAAGTCTAGTTACTCGATCTAAATGTTATAATAAAAGGATAGTGAAGTTATGCTTTGGAAATATAACCAAATCAATTGAGTATTGATGGTTAACAGAATTAAATGACTTGCTGGTTAAAGGATGACATCGGTGGTATTGAAAATGCTTATTCTCAATATAAATTTTTTTACATTAAGTGACAACACATTCAAGATTGCTCGAATAAAAAAGGAAGAAAAGAACAATGAAATCGAAAAGGAAAAAAAGAACGTCATAAAGTGATATTTTATTTATTTGAGAGAACTTGATTTTTCCAATTATTGCAATGACCATGTCTTCATGTGATTGTAGTTTTAATTTAGATATCTAATATGAAAATCACATGTAAATCAACCTCTGATTTTGCACATCGTAATTCAACTAGAGCCCGTGCATTGCACACGGGCCCAGCCCATTGAAGAATTGATGCCCCCGGACCCCGTAGTTCGGATTCGGGTCGGGTTCCAGCTCCGAATGACGCACCTTCTTCACCGGGTCGACCCTTTCCCGGTCGATAGAATCTCTCTAGGGTTTTAGCAGAGTCTCTGCAACTCCGATCGGAGCCGATACCAGAATGGCGACGAGATCGCTAATCCGAAACGGAGCTTCGCTGGCGAACCGCCTCCTGACGAATCCTCTCCTTCGCCAGAACGCTGGCCCTGCTCAATGCGTCGTTTCTCCGAGCTTCGAGATCGCTCCGAGGGTGTTCCCTTCCGTCTCCAAATCCGACACCTCTCTCCATTTGTACCGGAGCGACGCCGATTCGCTCGATCGAGTCTCTTCTCACCAATTCCTTCATCCTTTCGGCCTCCCGTCTCTTAGCTTCTTCTTACCTGACGGTACTCTCTCTCTCTCTCTCTCTCTCTCTCTCTCTCTCTCTCTCTCTCTCTGATTGGTATCTAGCTCTTTGTTGGTGGTTGATGGCTACTGTGTTTTTTGCCTTATCGATAAATATTCCGTTTCCATGTGTAGTAGTACCATGGAATTTGCATCGCAGGTGCTCATTTCTAGATACTAGGATTACCCAAAATTTTATTTTTTTTAAATATGGTTCTGGTGAACTTGACAATTTCAAATTTGATGAAATGAACTGTTATTGACCATCTTAAACGCTCGAATGCATCGTCCTCCCTGTGACTTTAGCGGGGTTGGCAGAATAGTTCATTTTTAGCTTAATGTTTGACCTGCAAGCTTTCTGAGATTCAGGGTACTTTTGTTTTCTTTTGAACATCACAATGTTTCTTCTATTTGGGATGATATAGATTGTCCTGTTTTCGCAGTCAATTTTACTGTATTCAGTTTTAGATTGGATAATGTTTGTAGCATCTGGCTTTGTGTGAGGGCGACCGAATCATCAATAATCTGCGGATGAGGTTGACAAACCCACATCTCTCTCTCTCTCTCTCTCTCTCTCTCTCAAATGCTTGCTTGTCCAATACCTTTCTACAATCTCTTACTGTTTGCAAGGTCGTTCTGGAGTGCAGGTGATGTGAACTCATCGAGTGAACCAATGCTTTTGGCCACAAAGCGGACATACCAGCCCAGTACCATTAGACGTAAGAGGACACATGGATTCTTTGCTCGGTATGGCTTGCTTCCTTCTTCTTCTCTCACGATATGCGTGGTTGTATGTGAACTTGCCTGTCAACGTGAGTTGTTTGAATCTGGCGACTCTGCCTGGGGAAAGAAAGAAAATGGACTAAGATAAGACTGTTAGTTTGGAACTAGATGGACAAATCTGCCTTAACTAGTGAATGATTCAGCTACTGTCTCAAGGAGGGTAATATACTGATCATGCTGTGATTGCTATGGCAAATTGATGGGAAGGCTTCTTTCACAAGAGCTCTCCACCTGTTTCTGTTTCTCTCACTTTTGTAGCATTGTCTGTCCTGCTTTTCGATAATATATTCTCCATATGGACGAGCTAATTGTTAGTATGGAATTAATGTTATTTGAAAATTTATCTTTCGAATTGTAACACTTTGCTACATAAACAGAAAGTCAACCAAGGGTGGTCGGAGAGTCATTGCTCGAAGAATAGCAAAGGGCAGGTCAAGAATTACAGCCTAATATCATTGTACACATGTACCTTCCATGACAATGAGCCAATTTTTAGTTAGAAGAGTCCACTCAAGGATGGCTCAGCATGCTACTAAGGTCCTTTGTGGAATGTGAACTCATTTCTTACATGACAGCAACTCTTTTCTATTTTAAGTCTTCTTCCTTCTCTGCTGTGCATCTTGAAATAATTTTTTAAGAATTTCCCATTGGTTTAGCCATGTGTCTGTCATCACGGTTTGCATCCTATCTTGGCTGTTCTGGAAATAATGGAGCAATGACTTAATGTATCATGAAATTTAAAATGCCTGGGATGTCTAATCTTCAGGGTGAGCTTTCTAGGGGAGCTCTGAATAAAGTTTGGCTCTATGCCGGCATTTCACCTACCTTTTGCTTTGCTTTATTCTTATCGAGTAATCCATGGTTTAAATCGTGATGTTACTGATGCTTCGGAGGGGACTTCTAATAGAAGAGTGGATCTGGTGATTATTTTGTCTGATCATACATAGCTTGAGAAATTGAATTTCCAAGGATGACATGAGTTTCTGCTAGTCTTGTTTTCCTTTTAGCACCGTCATGATTTTGTAAAGCATTAGTCATTTTCTTCCACAAAGACTCGCAATGCTTTTGAGGCTAACGTTCTTCACACGACGAGGACATTTATAAAAGAAAAAGAAAAAGAAGTATAATCCATGATCCCCTAGTCACCTCGGACAGTCGGTCGTCTGAGTTGCAACTTCTGTTATTGAAGAGAATATCATTTAAATCCATTTTATCATACCAAGCGAACCACTTTTTCAAGAAAGTCTCATAGAGATGGTCCCATAAATTGCACCGCGGTATGACTGGCATCCTGTGCCTTGAGAAATCAACAGATTTGGCTTCGCAGCTCCCTCCTTTGCAGATAGCATGGAAAGTCGCCATCGAGATTTCAATGCAAGGCTAAATTTACTTGAAAACCCGATCAAGGGCGAGCGTTGGCGAGCCCCAATATCATGAACAGATAGGCACATGCTGGGGCTGGAGTAGGCTAAGTCTGGTTTCGCACCTAAGAAATATCATTGTTGAGCCCATCTGGCCTTCGCAAAGTGTTAATTGAAATATCATTGTTGAGCCCGTCTGGCCTTCGCAAAGTGTTAATTATTGGGGGACTGGATTGGGTAGGGTTGGTTCTCAATTTGTGGAATTGGGAACCGGCCCATCGGGTTTGCTAGTTTTGGTCCCGAAACAAGTATTTGTTGTTGTTCTTCTTCTTTTCTGATTTTTTTTTTTAATTTCCTACATTTTGAACTCCAAAAGTTTGATGTTACCTTTTGCTCGCGTTTGGTGATATTGCTTTCACCATCTACTAGAGCAAATTTACCTTTCAATGAATTCAAATGGTTACACCTTCCATTTTGTTCTCTCTTTATCAATTTTTGTTTGTCTCGTATCTTTTAGGTTAAAGAGTTACAAGGGGAAGCTTCCCAATATTAAAAGTAAAAAAAAAAAAAAAAAACTATTCAGTTTTTTGTTAAACAAATGTTTACATGATTGGGGTGGTAATTGATGATTGACTAGTCGCTTGCTCGATTTTGTAGTCATTACTCTATTACATGTCATTTATAAGGAAAAAATGTCATATACATATATAAGGAAAAAAGGTTTGTAGTCACCTCTATTTTAAATCTCAACATACTTGCTTGTTTTTCAGTTAGACACATTGTTTGAACAATAGATGTATCGTGTACCAATCACTCACATTACGGTGAAAAAAATCAATTAAAATTTGAGAGATAGATACTAAATAAGAAGCGAATGCATATCATACGGGTAACACAATAAATCGGGCACACGCGTCGATTGTGCGACAGATGTATGTACATAAAATACTTCTCCCTCTCTTTCTTGAATATAGGCTTGTCGAATGTTCTTATATTCCTCCTCTCCATCGCCCATCCTTGTTGTCTGCCTTCGGCATTCTGCAATGAGTGGCGATCACTACTGATCGGCAGCACATTTCGGTACCAGGGTTTGGTTTCTTCCTTCAAAAGAAGGTCAAGGGGGGATGTTACCTACAAGGTCAAGGTCAACCTCCTAGAACTCACTCCGTTTCCATTGTTATGTTGGTTCCTTCTGTCCGCGAGCACCCTTGTTGTCCTGTTCACTTGGTTAAATTTGCCCGCGATTCAATTCCATCAGCTCCTCTTTGTTTTGGCCCTTAATGAGTCCCGATGGAATTAGGCACTGCAACGCACAACTATTTTTCTTACCATCTATCATCTTATAGAAGAGAATTAAGAGTGCAATCACACAGGTTCATGTATATATCGATATATCATAACGATTATAAACTTTATGAGATAGATAACACATATCAATCGCACAATTTTGAGATATACAAAACTAATAGAAATATTCTAACTATCTTTAATATAGCAAAATATCCTAGAAAATTATGTTATTTATCTTTCCCTTAAACTAAAGGTAATTAAATTAACTCGGGTTGTCTGAGGGCAGCAAGTCTGGTGATGGTGTTGGTCCTCTGATGTGTGCAGAGCGGAAGGTCATGAATCAAAGAAAAAATAGCAAGCCTTTGATACGGCTAGCTTTGGTGATTAAAACAGCAAGCGACTAATGCAGCTGGTTTTGCTTTCAAAACAATTGCTGAACGACACAATCCGTGTGGTTGGCATTGTAATGACCAAGCTGAGGATTAGGGGGAAACAACAAGCAAGAATAGATCGGACTTGTGCATGCTTTCTTCACGAATGGCGACTCTAATACTAATATAAAAATGATGTGAAAAATGAATTTAAGGAATATTTGTAGATTCTAATACGTTTATATCAACTTATTTATAGATTTTATGAGATGGCTATCTAAGGTAGTATATATTAATCAAAATATACACAATCAAATGGAGATATACGCGTAATTTTGAGAGATACAAAAAAATTAATAGAAATATTCTAATTATCTCTAATATAGAATCTTAGAGAATTATGTTAATTATTTCTATCAGGTTGGTAAGGCCTTCGCAATGCGCGACTGATTCTACCCCAAACGCAAGGCGAGATTCGAGAGAAGCAGATATGAGAAGCCGAAACACTCGCCTCTTGGTTGTCAAAAACCAAAGCGCATTGCAACTTTTAATTATAGAAAGAAGAAAGGCATCAGCACCTGACCATTAATTTAATCACACTTTAGTAACTGGTCCTCAGCCTTGAGCGTATCCAGATAGAATCAAAAGGATTCGCGGGGATCACGTCATGTTAGGACGCCACTCTCCTCAAAATTCACTAAAAGACATCGCTCGCTCAAAAGTCAACTCTCTGCACGAAGTGAATGCTTCCCCCTCCAGACATAATCGTACTCTCTTCTCTCTATCAGAGTCTCCTTCCCCCACCACTTCCACGTACTACGTGCGTACTCCTACACATATGATCGCAGACTGATTTACAGTTGATTAAAACAGTGGTATGCCAGGTTATGAGTGAGCACTCAAGTAATGCAAAATCAGAATATACATGAAGAAGCCTTTACACAAAGGGTCTCATCCGCCCCTTAATTTGAAGGCAGGTGAGAAGGTGGATAACTGAAATCCTTAGATCAACTGTTAATAACATTGATTGTGGGAAACTTGTTTCACTTTGCCATTGTATGCTAGAATAACCGTTTAAGAATCTCCCGGACAAAGTTTACTGACCGTTTAAAGAGCTAACCTCGCTGGGAATTTTTTTTTTTTGACATTGAAATATTCCATAACAAATCAGTTCTAGTAAATATACCTAGCATTAAAATCACTCATAGCAGAAAACAATTGTCCAACAGAGAGAGAGAGAGAGAGAGAGAGAGAGAGAGAGAGAGAGAGTAAATGATGTACTTAGAAGTGGGAAAACACTTGACAGGAGTCGCAGGTTTGTGACATACAGAAATGTAGTCGAGCTTATAATAAGGTGAATAAGCATGTGCAAGAACTTACGACACATCTTTATGAATCTGCAGTGATCATTTCTCGCTCTCCAAAGCATGCATCGACATGGATGCCAAATCATAGGTTGTCCCAGATCCAGTATTTATCATGCTCTTTACCTTATTCAGAATATGTCTTGGAGAAGTAATAAATGCATTATTTTGCATTTAATGACTATATTCCATGAACACCACCCACCCCCACGTGATCAATTTCTATTTGGAGTCCAAGGTTGTCCGCTGATCCCAGGTGGATGTGAGGCTAGGGTTCATACCAAATGGGCCACTTGGTGATAAATCTGCTACTAGAGAAGATGAAGAAGATGACGACATCACCGAAGCATCGATGGCATTGTTGCACTCCATTGGATTGATGACGGTAGGAATGTATGGGGGATAAATTTCTTGACACGATGATGAAGACACTGGCGGAAGAAGAAGGCATGATGATGCTGAGAGTTTGGCACCTAGTGGATCTAATAACATTTCTTGTGAAGAAGAGGAAGAGGAAGTCGTAACTGGTATATTGCAGAAACCGCCATCGATGATCTCACAGAGCTTCGGCATCCCCAGTACCATCGGTGAGTATTCGTCATAAGATTGGAGAATCTCACTGGGATCAACAATCTTATTATCTTCGTTGTCAGCATAGTGTTCAGCGCCTTCGCCTGTGAAAGGTCGATCTTCCTGATTCGGACCAATGATTTGATGAAGTGGGTGTCCGAAAGGCAAACCTTGTTCATACAAAGAAACTAAGCTGTTGCCTGATAAATGGGAGATCTGATGTGGGTAATGGACCAAATGATCAAAACCGAAATTGGGCATTTCTTGTTGTTGTGGCGGATCAAATTCAAAGTTGCTTTGACAAAGATTTTGCATCACGTGAGGTTGTGCTGAAGCAGTAGTGCTATTAGGTGGAGGGAAATAAACCTGGTCCTGTACTGGAGATGCTAAGATCAGGCTAGGGTTTGAAAGGACAGAGAAAAACCCTTCTTGATCGGCAGCATAAGGATTGTGGATCACATGATGATGGTGGTGATGATGAAGATCATGAGCCATGAGCTTCTTCTTGATGCTTGAATTCCAAAAGTTCTTCACCTCATTATCTGTTCTTCCGGGGAGGTGCTTGGCTATTTGAGCCCATCTGTGTAAACACAACATTTATTGAACACGAAAAATAATGGCAGGAAAAAAAGCATAGCATTATATAGTTATAAAAGAAATCAGTCCAGCCATATATTCTAATATGTCAAAAATTGAATTTTACCCGGATCCAAAAGTATTAGAATTTTCCATATAGTGTACATTTATAAAAATGAACCTGTTGCCCAAAATGCTATGGAGTTCGATGATGAGAGCTGCTTCCTGCTGAGAGAAGCTGCCCCGTTTCAAGTCAGGTCTGAGATAGTTTATCCATCTTAGTCTGCAGCTCTTTCCACATCGCTGAAGGCCTATAATTCAAGAGCAACAGAAACATTATAAAGAGAAACAACAGATGAGTTTATGGTAATCAAAGACCATAGGACCAAAAAATGGCAAGGAAAGGAATACCGATCAAGATGGTGAATTCAAAGAACGTACATGTATGAACTGGTTCAAAAACTTCATGAGCTTCTAGAGTTAGCAAGATATTTTCAAGAAGTAATGCTGATCCATGCATAAGAGTGTGAAGAATAATTTAAAGGGAAAAAACATTGTTTTGAGGCATAAGGTATATATATGATCATAACCTGCATGCTTAGGAACAGAGCTCCAGCATCCATGGCCATAAGTGGAGATGTAGTTTATGAGCTTCTCATCTTCTTCAGGTGACCACAACCCCCTCTTAACCTTCTGCTTGTTGCAGCATGAATGGTGTCCCATCTCTCTCTCTCTCTCTCTCCTGTGAGAGCAAGCCAGTAGCCACAAGAGAAATAGTTGGGGCACTTGGTATTTAAGAAAAAGAGAAGAGGAAGAGAGATGACTTTATCAGCTGGATCTCTGTAGCCCTAGAACCAACAGGTTAAAAGTCATGATACTTCAACAAAGCAACAGTCTGTTAAAATGAAAAATAAAAAAAGAGAGAGCAATAGGAAAAAAAGGAGTAAGACAAACTATTAAATGAATGACCATATCATAATATAATATGTATCATATGTGAGTCTGCAATACTCTCTCTCTCTCTCGAGAGAGAGAGAGAGAGTTGTTATTATGAATTTAATGTCGGGTTGCAGTACAATATGGCTGATGGTGGCCCAAGATTTGGAGACTTTGTTGGAGGGAGTGGAAAAAAAGAAAAGGTGAACTTACATGAAAAAATATTGGATGTTAAGGGTATGTGACGTAGGACGGCTCCACATTACACGTGTTAAGCATTCATACAATTCAATCCCAATAGACACACAAGAGCCAAGAGATTTTTGTGTAAGCTAGATCTAATAGATGCCTGCGCAATAATAGCTGCATCATAATTTGACCAATGAATCCCATGGCAAATCCATATTCAAATTCAACAAAACGATTTAAAACCACGTCAAACTTCCCCTTTGTTTTTATTTATGTGACCATCAAAATGAGGGTGCAATCGACCTTTGAGGATGTGCTCCATTCAATAGTGAATTCCGCCGTAGCTAGGGCAAGAAATGTGGTGCAAAGAAGCACCTCTTGTGTGCATGCATGTGGTCACCTCTGACTTCGCCTCTTTTTTCTATAGAATGATATTGAGAATTTTATTCGAAACATAAGAAATACTTTAAATAGACTATTTCAAATTTTACACAGATCAGAAAGTTTATTTACACACTAGACTTAAAAATCAATGGATCTAACATGATCTAGTGGTTTGTAAAGGGACCTTGGTAGTGTATCGACGTATTGAAGAATCACAAGAAGAAGGGCCTCGTAATTTGTCTCTCTATCTGGACTCACATATGATTATTGTTTACGTTAGCCTGAATAGTTTGATTTTGATTCAAAGCCATCAATGTCTAAAAGAACCTTTTCCACCAGTCACGGTGGTTTTGCTTCCAAAGCATTATACATATATATATATATATATAGATAGATAGATATTAGATATATATTCTACCAACTATCAATTAATCAAGCAGGTAAATTTATTAAGATCTGCTTTCTTAGATCTTCTAAGCTTCCTTTATACTTGGAGCTCTTAACTTTTAATGGCACAACCCCCTCATGAAAACCACGATTTCCGTTAGAGCAAAATTATGAAAATCCCTACCCATCTTGTAGTTGGTTTTGCAGGGAAAGAGAGTTTAATTACCCATTTTTGCAGATTTTTTTATTTCAATATCATGTCATGGTTCACCAAATGATGCTTAAAAAGACTTGATTGCATTTCTTCAATTAGTTAACCTAACTTAACTAAATGACTAACAAGAAAACATTCCATGAAATTTAATTATCAATCTGTGAAAACTTTGGCACATACGAGACAACAAATATCATTTTCCATCCTACAACAAACAGAAAAAGCATATACTAGACAACCAATATGAAAAAATAAAAACGAATGAAAATTCAATTTTAAAAGTCAGATGATTATCCCTTATGTCAATTAATACTATTGTTGCCTTAAATATTACGCTAATGTCATGTCCATGGGATGCATGGCTTTTCATATATAGTTTTGTTGCATTCAGATTAAAATCATCAGTCTTTTCATTGTGCTTCGCTTTTTGTATATGATTATTATTTGATAATCAAGTTTGGGTGATAAAGTTAATGGTTCTTTCATTCTTGTACTTTTACACATTGATTTTTCTCTTGGAATTATGCATTTCTTTTTGGTAGTGATGAGAAGACATTTAGGAGAGGTTTGCATATTTTTTTGTCCTAAGCATTATGCATTGGTTTCATAGGATGAGATATCATTTAGGAGAAATTGCATCATAATCAATAAAAAGAGTCGAGTTTATAGTGATTAATTTATGCAGTAAAAAATAATTGTAATCTCTTTGAAAAATCACCACATAATACATAGGTCATCTCAAAAGTCCTATTTTCGGTAAAGTTTCTTCAAACAAAGTGATTATTCTTTATGTCCTTTCACCCACTTTCAACAAGAAGACTTGCAATCCAATACACACCCATGTCAAATTCACATCAACATGACATCAGGTGCTTAAAAAGATTATGTTGATGGGATACAAATGTAATGATGGGGAAGGTTGCCTCCTGCACATTAAAGTTCTGCCGTGATTAATCGCAATCAAGATCGCCAAGGAGGTGAAACGTGCGGTCCATGCAATTGCCAAATCAAGACCTGCAGCTTGAGCACGAAAATGGAAGGACAAGAGAAGTGAGGAAAATCGAGGTCCAGGACGTTCATAATGAAAAGTACGGTTTGTTCATTGCGTTCATAAATGTCCCCAAGCCATGAAAAAAAAGGACAATAAAGAAAAGTTCCATTCCATTAGTGTGTTTCTGTTTGTAGATTCTCTTTATTGCGTGTTCTCCGAAAATCTAGAATTGATGTTTGATGAGGGCCATCTAGGAGATGACAGCAGTCACAGGGATATGATTAGGGTTTGACTGTTCTCGTAGGGAACCAAAAATCAATGCGAATTTGAAGCTCAAAATGTCCTGATTTTGCAAATCATGGCGGAAGTTTCTGGGTATTTTGTGCATCGGTAATCAAAATCGAATCTTGCAAAGGTAAAAGAAGATGCACGATGTCATGATCAGATGCGATGTTTTCAACGTTCATAATGAGTATAATTACTTTCAGGGGTTGTGCCATTTTTCATGCATAGAATGGTGCTTCCCTTTTTCTCCTGAAAAGTCCCCAAATTTCTTGTAGCCTGCTCCAGAAGTGGAGTGAATTGTTAGCAAACCCCCCGTGGCTAATACAACGATTGGTTTGGGTGGAGAAACCACTGACAAGCTATGCGGATCGTGACAAGAGGACTTCTTGCGGTTTCTCAGTCTTACTAGAAGGACTTGTCTTTAATCGGACCGAATATCAAGAACGTCACTTAGTCTCTACAGGACAACAAATAAACAACATGGGACTAATTTAGTTATGGTTTTTCCAATTTATGGGTGGTTGAATTTCATCGATTTCAAATTAACATACTAAGGGCATGTGCTCAATAATTAAACATGAGAATGCTATGATTGTCTCGTAATTGTAAATTATCTGATTAAATATGCTTAATAAGAATATCATAACCTTCAATCGAAGTATGACGGTTTCTTTCCTTTTCTTCTTCTCCTTTTTCCTTTGAGGTCTGGTTAAATTGTAGGTTAGTTGGGAATAATCATGACTCCATCTCTGTTAGATACAAGACCCTCCTTCTTGAAATTCCTTGGCCTTTTCCAAGAGTTGGGAAGCTAAGCTTTATTGAGTAATATTGTGTAATTAGGAAATGCTGCCTTCATTATCATGGACGCAAGTTATTCGATCACAGAGATATCTCTGTATTTCAATGGCAGCTTTTCATAATTTTTCTCTATATTAGTCATTTGAAAGGGAGGACGAGTTGTATAAAAAGTTGCTAGTATTTATCACTTTCACTTCAAAACTTTGAAATATCATTTGAAAAGCCCCCATGCATGTGCAACTCTACATATATTTTGAATATTTTGAATGATTTCAAATGTTTCGGATTAAAAAAAAAAGTCTAAGAGTAAATTTTGTAAAATTTACAGTAAGCCAAAGGGTCGAAAAATAAAAACCCTAATCCCACTTTTCTTCTCTCTCTTTTTTTTTTTTTTATATGGATTGCTAGTTCTTTATTGAACCGGCAAGATGGACATAATTAATCCAGGATGTGAGAACCACTCACGATCCACCAATATTGAAAAAGCAAAAGTAAAGCTTGAACATACCAAATGACCCCCAAAAACTTGAGTTATTTAGCATTTCTCTCATATTGCAAAATCAGATGAAGATCTTCTACCCCTTCTCCATGTTCTTATCAATGTTTCAACAGATCTTAACCATCGGTAAACACTTTAATTTTATATATCAAGCTTGAGATTTACTCATAGATCAAAGGGGATACCGAAAGAGATAGAAGATCCACGTCCTAAAAGCTCTTTCGATCTTACATGGTAATCAAGCAATTCCACCGCAGCACGAAGATTCTTCTTGGGAAATGATTGTGGTGAAAACAACAAACATAAGCTCTTGTGTCAACGTTAAAGATGGTTGGCTGATTAATTACCCTATCCACGACCCACACATGAAAATTACGGGGCATCTAACACTGTTCCGGAACACGTTTATTCCCCGTTGCGAAACATTTAGAGAGAGAGAGAGAGAGAGATTGAAGAATCTTCAATCAACCTTTTTCCTTGGAAACATCTCATCGAAATGCAAAGTGATCAAAGGAGGAGAAACATCTAAATTTTCACATTCGTTTTGAAGATTCCTTGTCGTACCCAATAAGTTGCTTTCTGTCTTTTCTCTAGAGGGCTGCTGTTTTCCATTATTGGGGCTGGGATCATATGTTATTTTAAGCCAGATAAGCGTTTTAGATTAAGTCCACCTCTTAACCTTAGTAAGAGACAGGCCATTCGGACCCAAGTTTAGAAAACTTGGACATCGAGGATAGTTCAATTCGGTACGATTCTTTGTGAAGTTCATTATCGATGGAGACACTCTATTATATGAGTCTTATTAGTCTCATGTCGTGTGATGTGTACGATGGACATGGTCACTATAGTTAACTTGTTCCTTCTGTTGTATCCTACATGGATTGATGGTGCTTGTGGATAATTCTTTCGATACTAATAGTGAAGAGCTCTACTATCAGTCATTTCACGGGATGATATTACAAATTAGACCAGTAGCATTCCAAAATCATGTCAAGCCTACAAAAGTCATATTGTTAGCTGACTATTTTATATATGATTACCAATCTAATTTGTTACCGATCTAATTCGCCATATCATATTCATTTATATTAATGTCCTTCCTTTAAAAAAAAAGTTTTTTTTAATGAGATAAGTACAATCTCCCCTTTAAATAATTTGGCTTCTTTTTCCAATCAGCAATGATGCATGCCAGCCTAAAAACTTTAATCCCCCTGTCCCTCGTTATCCAAAAAGTCTTGCAAATTTGATTGTAAAGCAACTTCGGAAAGGGTCATGCAAAACGTGGGTAGGGTGGCCATGCATTAGAAGCAAGAGACAAACTATTTGATGTTTCCCTTTTTCGACAAAGTGCAGAATCTCTTTTCTCATCTTCTTCTAAAAACAAGCGCAGGTTCCGTATATTTAGTTGGATATGTTGCTAATAGAATATACAACTTGCTTTTCTAGGTGCTTGTCACGAAAGAGCCTTTGCTGGAGAATAATCTTTTCATTGTATTTTCGCTTTCTTCTTTTGTGTGCATGTGTGTCTGTTTGCTTGCGCAGCAAGAGTAAGGGAGAGGCAAGTGCGCTTGTGATGGAAGATAAAGGGACCAAACAAGATTCTAGGTTTAATGTTGCCCATGCAACAATTTATACAAGCAAACCCCTTTTGCTTTATTTGTGGAGCCATTACAGGACAATAGCTGTGGGAGTTTCTTGTTTTCTTCGCACTCATGTCTTTAGGGATTCAAAAGGCAATTACATGAAAGAATTCAATTGGAAATTCTTTGTCCTCTCTTGAGTAAAAAATGGTTTTGTTATAGGTCCTTTTCAAAGCAAGTGCTAATTTTCCTTGCTAATTTTTTAAGGTTAATATTATGGATAGTTTCAAACTAATACACTTGTAACAAATTTATCCCAAATTAATTTTTTGACCATAAAAAATCGCCAACTAGTACATTCGTGACAAATTTATCCACCATTAATTTACAATAAATTTTATTGTCAAATTATTTAGTTGGATGACACATGGCAATTGACGAATATATTAGTTTGAGGTTTTACCCTCCATTTGCCACCGGTGTATTAGTTTGTGTTATTTTGTGGTATCAATCCAATTTAACAAAAATTAACGGAGAGTAAATTTATCACAAATGTACTAATTTGGGGTTAATTGTGGTAAAAAAACTAGTTTCAAGTAAATTTATCATAAGTGTACCGGTTTGATTTTTTGATAGTCAATAAATTATTTCAGGATAAATTTGTCATAAATATACCGATTTGAGAATTTTCATAATATTAATCATTTTTTTATAACATGGCTATTGAAACATCTCAACTCTTACTGATATTTGTGAAAATATATAAATTGGTGCATGGGTTAAGGATCCATCCACGGAAGGGCGAGTGTGGGCTCAAATTACTTTGAGCGAGAGATCTTGTTATTCGAATGCAAAGCCGACTTTATTCAAATATAGATCTTGTGAAAATATATAAATTGGTGCGTGGGTAAATGACCCATTCTTTTTGGATATTTTGTTCCTTCAGGTAAAAGCCCTAGAAGCATCACCTAATGTAGTAGGAATGATATCAACTAACCCACCCTTTTTTCTTTTGACAAATAGGAAATTCCGGATCCAATTCGGATATCAGAACAGAAAGATTACCATATATAACACAAAATTTCTCCGCCGATTCCTTCTAGTCGAGCCTCTCGGTCTGTCATTATACCTCGAGAAGTAGAAAGAATTACAATCCCCATCCCGCCTAAAATTCTAGGAATTCTCCTCTCTCTTTCTTTCCTTTTCTCGAGGGGTATGATATGCTGTTCTTGGAATAAAATGGCATGACCCAAAAGCCAGGAAACATGCTATGATTTGTCACGGCAAAATTTTGAATTATTCCCCTATATCTACCTCCTCGAGGAAAACAGGAGATAGATATGTAGATGCTACCATAGATTTCTGGTTCTAATTCTTTTAATTTTTACTTAAATATTCTTTATTTTTATTTTTTCTGAGTGCATGATGTCTTTGCTTCTGAAAAATCCAAAGGACACGGCATCCCAATTTCATAAATTACAGTTATAATATGGAATTTTCTCTAATTTCCACTTGCCTTATCGTATTTATTGAAGATCGAGGATAATCAAGTTGGTGGTTAAAAGAACAACAATGAATCCTACATAATAGCTAAAAGATGAACAGGACATAGCATCGCAATATCATATATTATAGTTATAATAAGGAATTTTTTCTAATTCTACCTGCTTTATTGTATTTATTGAAGATCGAGGATGATAAGGTTGGTGATCAAAAGAACAACAATGAATGTTACATAATAGCTACAAGATGAACAGGACATCCCAGTATCATATATTGCAATTAGAATATGGAATTTTCTGTAATTCTACCTTTCTTGTTGTATCTACTAAAGATTAAGGATGATTAGGTTGGTGGTCAAAAGAACAACAATGAATGCTAGATAATAGCTAAAAGATGAACAGGACACAGCATCCCAATATCATATATTATAGTTATAATATGGGATTTTCTCTAATTCTACTTGCTTTATTGTATTTACTGAAGATCGAGGATGATCAGGTTGGTGATCAAAAGAACAACAATGAATGCTACATAACATAATAGCTAAAAGATAACGATGAATGCTACATAACATAATAGCTAAAAGATGCAATGAACAACTTTTTCGTTGCTAGGCCTAAATCTAGAAATCAGCATATTAAACTGCATGGAAAGCTACAACAAACAGAGAGAAAATTATGGTAGCAAATGAAAGGTGAAGATTTACAATGAAAACCAGAAGATCTTTTTGTCTTCCCCTTACCTAATGGTACGTGCTTTTAAACAAGCTTGATTAAGCTCATCCGAGGCAAACACTGGTGGACTTTATAATTATGGTGAGTTCACGATACAAGCATGGCTGCATAAGGGTTGTTACTGCATGCAATTCATCCACTTCCTATCTACATCGTTTCAGCATCTCCCAATAGAAAATCCAAGACCGATGATGGTTAAATTAAAGCACATCTTTCATTGAGAGAGAGGGAGAGAGCTCTGGCCCTGATTGTGGCATTTTCACAGGAGAATAATGAAAATGATGGACAACTCAACTGTGAAAAGGACGTCCTTTAGAAGAAAAAAAATTTCACCTTTGACAAGATACAGACAATCCATTAAATCGACAGCAATAACAGAGGATGAGAACTGTCGATTGAAAATTTGATTCTTCTTTTTCACCCTATCCTCTGGTCACCAATTATGCCAGAGAGACCTGCTACTGCAAGTCACTCCAAGATTTGTAAAGAAGATGAAAAGAAACGCAAGATGATAAAATCTTTTGGCCTTCAAAAGGCAATGCGACAAATCAAGGATGCCCCCACTGATTAAATGGGATGCAAAGAATAAATGCGCCAAGTTAATATATACCCCACCGTCCCTACACTCCGTTTCCTTCTCTTCATGGCAACATCCCCCTGAAAGAAAGTCCATTGATTTTACTCAATTTTGAAGAAACCGTCTCAATTCATACACACCCTCTTTCCCTCTCTACTGAACTTCAAAATCCCATGCACTCAAAAACATCACGGAAGTTCTCAGCTTTTTGGAGTTGTCCGGATCGTTTTGCTTATTCGGTCTCTCGGCCACCCTCGTGGGGCCAATCAGCGATCCTCGCTGGAAACAACGTTTGCATGCAAGTTCGAGAAGTCAAACTCTAACGGATTCCTGATGCTGTCCACGAATCCTCAAGAAACGTGAAAATCGACTTGTGAACTGTTGCATCGTCTTGTTTTTTTCCAATGCAACTGCTCTTTCGATCATCTGATTTCTTTCCTCTTTCTTCTTATTTGTTTTACGGGTTTCCTTTTCATGTCATTGCTTTACAACACAATGATTAAACAGCTCGCGATAACATCAGGTTAGGATGATAACGACCCCAGTGGTCCTAGCATCTTGCTTGAATGACGGGACCATAACAGATGGTTCATTGAAATAGTCACAGTAATCAACCATCAAAATTTGTGCATGTTTAACTCATCCTTACGGCTTTAACATCTCAGTAATCACTTTTACCACTGTGGTTTATCAGATTAAATAATCTTATGGATCAAGGCCAGTAGATTACAGTGTTAAAATCCTACTATCCACAGTAATGTGCATGAGTATACTAGTACTAGCAAGGCTCTGCAATCCATAAAGGGATATGTTAGATTCCTATTTTTCCTGCCCTAATGCTTCCAATATCAATTCTGGTTATTCAAGAACTGAAGTTTGAAACAGAAGCTCCAAGAACCACATCGATGCGTGCTAATCTTTTCCTAAATTAGAGTGACCAAATGCCTGCCACCGATCATCAGCCAACGAATTTAGATAGTTCAAACAATGATTATTCTCTCTCTATTGAAGATCTTGCACTATCACCTTACCTTAGAAAAGGAGTGCTTTCTTCTGAAATGCTTTTAAGCTAAAAATGGCTCAATCAACCTCCCCGACAATAGTTTTAAAATTAACACAAAAAGGGTAAGGATAATCTTCTTTATCTGTTTTCTTCTTTTTGCAGGCTCTAGTTAATTACTAATTAGTCTATTCAGAGATGATTGGATTGGACTGGCATGATCATACCAGCAAACAGTAAATACAGATCCACAGTCAACAACTTAATGTATTTAGATGAGCAATACAAGGAAGAATATTTGCCAATTTTGTTCAATTTGCCATGTCTCCATCAATTATAGATTGAGGTTTTCTACACGATAACAATTAGATTCAAAGTCAAAAACACGAATGTGATTCAGTAATCATCACAGGTGCAAATCAACTGTGAATCACATTCATCACGTACTTCTTCACAAGCACACACGTAACCCGCACACATAACCCACACAACACAAACTTGTACTGTTTGCAGCATAGACTTTGACATACGAAGCTAGAAGCAGGATTGTTTAAACAAGGTGTAGAAAAAATTCAGCAATCATAAGTTATCAGTAAGTATCTCAATCCAGTTCAAGGAAAAGAAATTCGACTTCTATGAACACGATCACTATATTTCTATCATGATACACTCCTGTAACTGTCCCAAATTTGTTTTGACAAAGTTTGTTTATATCTTCAGCATCAACAAGTCCTTTGATGCCATTGTATATAGCTTCACCAGTCTGAGTTTACAACAAGCCGTTGAACCCATCGTATGGACTCTTCAGAGAAGCTGATTCCTCACCTTATCTTGTCTCTCCAATTGTATAGGGGGATAAAGATCCTTCGAAAAATTTATTGACCGAATGGAACCAGAGATACTTCTTGTATCCCCACTGCAAAGTGCCATCGATTTGTTACAAAACTGTAACTCTTCCATTAGTTGTCTCTGCATATCATGATAAGAATATCTGCAAGCTTGTTTAGCCTTAGCTGATTCAGTGAGATTCATGTAGCCTGGTTTATGAATTTTGGTCTCCTCTCCTCTTTCCACCATCAGCACCTTAGACACTGGAGTCAGGGAGGCAGATGTTGAAGCTGACGTTGTGCTTTCACCATAAAGGGATTCTGAAATTGGATCTGAAGATGAGCCAGTAATTTGACCGCTGGTAGGAGGTTTAGCACAGACTTTGGTAGTTATGTTGTTACGTCTCACTCTAACCAAATCAAGTTCAGATGAACATGAATGATTACTGACATGGTGGTCTTGACTTTTTCGAGAGAAAACAGTTGTTTCTGATTGTCTACTATGGGTCTCTTCCATCAACCTGTTCTCCCATGGCTTAGCTGCCATCCAGCGATCTAACCAGCTCCATCCAGAGCTACTCTTATCCGGTATATGATGTCCAAGAGACTCTGCAGGCTTGTATTTCCTTGAATTTGGGCTGGCACTTGATCTTAATTGCTGATACAAAGTAGGCATTAAAAGATAACTATAGTGCACAAAAATTTGAGTGATAATTAATATTGACCAACACAAAAAATTCTTCAAATGGAAAATTTTGAAATTATGCAAGCATTCTTTAGTGCTTCCAGAAAATGAATGTAATTGCAATAGAAAAAGGAGACGGTTGGCAAAGATTACACAAATCCTTGCAAAGAGTTAAGCATATGCTTTCAGACAACGAATGTAATTGTAACTGAAAATGGAGACAGTTGCCAGAGATTTTGCAAATCCGTTACCTGTTGATATAGGGAGTATGCCATTGCTCTCTCTCGCTTAATGATTCCTTCTTGTCTCATTTGTAGCTTTGTCTTAACTTCTTGCAGAGTGCCAGGGCTAGCACACCAACGTTGCTGAAATTCATCATAGCATTGAGATTTGATTATAATTCCCAGACAAAGTAACAGTGGAAGAAAGAGGATCAGCTGAAGAGAGTCCCATATTTTCATGGTAAGTAAAAGTGGTGTTAAGCTATACCTCTGCCTGCTTAGAGGGATCTGCTTGATCAGAATGTTCACCAAATAAATTTTGGACACCCTGCCCTTCTAAAGATGTTCTTACAGATTGTGCCCTCACGCGAGCTTGAGCTCGAACAAGGGCCTGCATGCACCTAAGTGTTATGGCAGCTTGCTTACGGACCTGGCGGCCACGAAAAATGGCTTGAATGCGGACAACTGCTCTCAATGCCCTCAAAGCACGCCTTGCCTGTTAACACAACCATGAGTTGATTCCAATGCCAAGCATGCACAATGCTACTAAAAACTGCTTACTTAAACTGAGACGATTTCAAGCGCATTAAAAATGCTGATCTAAATGGAACTTAGGTGATAAACAAGTTCGAACATGTTTACTAGCTAATGATTTCTGACCTACATAAAAGAATCATGTATGCCCAAAATATTAGCTTGCGAAAGGTAAACCCATAAGCAAATTAGAGAACTCTTTATGATCCTAAAAACGAGTGAACTTCTGCAATTTCTCTAAGTGCCTAGAAACATGCTTAGAAAAATCAACTTTTAATCTGGCATTATGCAGATTCTTCATGATCCTAAAAACAATATTGCTTTATTTAGCTTGAAACCAAGACTGAAAAAGCGAAACGGGAATCGGGAAAACAAACGACGTACCAAGAATGCCCTAAACGCAGTCTGGATCCGGATGGCCGCCCATTCTTGCTTGATGACCACGAAATTCTTGGGCGGAGCGCGAAGCAGAGTAGCCATTGCAGCGGCCAATGCAGCATCATCAAGGGCGTACGAGGAATCGGACAGCTCCGAAGCCGCCATGTGGGTCCCCTTCAATCCCTTCACCATTAACCCGACCCCCTCGGAGGAGCTCCTCCATAGCCTCCATTTCTTCTTTCCCTTCTCAACAACCTTCTCCTACGACGTTTACACATATCCAATTCAAAATCCACAAAAGGACCATTACATAGACAACGCAACTCAACCAAAAGATTCAAATGCCCTCGTTACTACTGCGCTCCAAATGCAGACTCCATCCAGATGCCTAGTTCTATGTAGCTTCAGACGCTGGACACCAATTGGGTACCTCTAAATCTGTCGTCACCGCAAGAAATCTAAAAACTTTGAGAACCCCAAGAGAAAATATAGATGTTTTCTGATCTTTGCAACGAAGATTCATCTCGAAAGTAGAAGGAAACAGCCTAAAAAGCTAAGAACGACCCGGCTTATTACGCCGAATCCGAACCCCGGAAACAACAATTACTGCAGCGAAGAAGATCAGATTTTCTTTCGGTGGACGGAGCGGCACGTGAGCATGACCGGAAAACCAGCGCGACATTAGTTTAACAGCGGAACGGGACGGGGAGAGCAGTTCAAGCGGGACTCACCACCTGATCGCCGCTGCTGGGTTGGGACTTCCGGTGAGGGATGAGCGACTTGAGCCATTTGCCTCCCGACGCGCCCATCGAAGACCGAACAAGAGAGCCGCGAGAGAGAGATGGAGGAGGAGAAGAGGATGCACCGGTACGAGGTGGGAATGAGGACGTAAGTATGCGAGCTGAAGAGAGAGAGAGAGGGAGATGAAGCGTGAAGTCGGCTGCTGGTTGGAGAGGGAGAGAAGGAGAGACGTTTGAATTTCGAATTTCGAAAGGAAAAGGAAGGGGGGACGACACTCGACACTAGCACGCCGTAACGGCCATGGCGACACGCCATAATTGACTTTCCCTTTTCTTTAATGCGGCCAAAGTGTAACTTCTTCCTCCTCCTTTTTCTTTCTCTTTTTTTTTTTCTTTCATCTTTTGTCTTTTTTTTTTAAATTGCTTCGTCTAATCTCTCTCTTTTTCTTTTTCTTTGTCTTTGTCTTTGTCTTTGTTTGGGGCCTTGTTAAGAGTTCTTTTACTTCTTCCACCTCCAACATTTTTGTGGAATCTTACCAATCATGGGCTTTTAAAACCTTTTCGTCTACTTGCTTAGATAAACCTTCACGAGGAGAATCAAGAATCTTACTTATCGATCTTTTACTAAGCTTTAAGGAATTAGCAAGATGTATGCCTAAATTTAAGTAAGGGCCGATGACCCTTGCATGATGGTAGCAAGCCATATTTGATGGTGGTCGAAATTGGGTAAATGAGCTCCATCACGATCCACAAGCCAAGCTGCTGTGGCCATGGTTGTTGTTCCTCTTCCTTATTATAGTAGATTAACAAGGAACTTCGCTATCTTTCTTTTTAATGATATTAAAAATTTAAAATGATTTGGTTTAATTCATGATATTGTTGTTGTGGTGAAAACAAATTGGGATTATAATGATGCTTGTGAAAATATAAAGTTTCACAATATTAAGTTTGAATTACCTGATGCATTATCTACTGAAAAACAGTAGAAGGATTTAATGCACCCTCTGAAAAAGAGAGTATCTTTTGTTCTCTTATTCTGTTCTTACCATACACAGCAACTCAGCTACCCTGGATGGATTGTCAATGGAGGTAATCTCCAGCTTGGGCTTTCACCATGGGCCCTCTGTTGTTGGTTTCTGATAGTACATCTGCTTTTAACTGGAGGCCCATCTCACGACATTTTCAGAAGCCTGATGCACAACATTTTTCACACCTTTGATTCTGTAAAATAGTGTGTCAAAAGAGCCAGTTCCTCTCAAAACTCGAGAGGAACAAGGGTAACGTAGGTAAATAGACGTGCAATGTGATCCATAAAATTTAAATTTGTTTAATATGGTTCATAAATTTTGACTCAACATGCAATGTGGATCATGAACTTTTAATTTGTCCAATATAATTCCTTAATTTTTGGTACATATTTAACTTAACTTTTTAAACTATATGAAAATAGTTCAACATGGCACGTTCATGTTGTGGTAACATAGCATGGATGTTCATATGAATGTCCATATTGGAAAATATTGCGAGCATCCACATTGACTAAATTTAATTTGCATCGTATTTGAGTATGTTCTTGTATTAATTAAATTTTTTCCACACGTTTCCACGTGACATATGCATATTTCATCCACATCATACGTTGAGTGGGATTCGGGAACGGGAGATTTGATTGAAAAATTTATAAAAGTACATGGGCGTGAACGGACAAGTTAAAAGAATTTTTATTTATTTTTACCGTGAAAGTAAGGTAGCATTATCTAGTCGGTTGCTTTCCACCTACCAACCTCTGAAGTTTTAAAAAAGTTGACCCCACATTAGTTATCAGTAACAGTGAAATCACCCTCTTATGTTTTACTAACTAACTCCATTCGAAGAAGCTCTGCAATTTCTGACCTTTTCCCGGAGATCTGATTCTCTTATTTCTTTAGCAGGGAGGGCCGAGGGAATAAATGGTTGTCTGCAGCTTTTGATTTCTTTCTTCCTGTTATAGGAGTAAGGCCACGGCCATCAGATGAAAAGAAGAAGTCCCATTTCGCCATTTGTAAAATTGTACAGCTCGAAACAACACAGCTAATTGGAATCGTCTTCTTCCAGAGATTTATATAGTTATTCATGAGGTAACTCCTGCCAGGGAGCTTCTCAGAGATACCCCCCACGGAAAAAGATTCTACCATACAACAGTATCTTTAAGACTGATCACAGAGAGAGAAAGAGAGAAGTTGACTTGCCTTGTGTTGAAAGGAAAAAAAATTGATTTTTTCTAGGGAGACAGAGAGAGAGAGAGAGAGAGAGAGAGAGATGATTTCACAAGCTTTTCGAGTTGTCAAATGGATGAGGGGGAACCTGATGACTCCACCAGGCTTTTTCTTCTTAGCTATGTAAGCTAGAACGACTTTGCTTGTGGAAGGAAAGAAGATATCTCCACTCCAAACCACCAATGCCAGAGGAGCAGCAGATTCACAGAGAGAGAGAGAGAGAGAGAGAGAGAGAGAGAGAGAGAGAGAGAGAGACCCTCGAAGGAAAAAATGTATTTGACATGAGAACTTTTGAATGCTTTTCGTGAACTGGGCTCTTTTGGCACCTTCCATTGAGGATATATACTCTGTCGATCGTCGTAATCCCGTCGCCTTCCGCATTCCCATCGAAGCCGAACCCTTTTGCTAATAATCGTCTTCATCATCACCAGCAGAAGCAAGGCAAAGAAAGGGATCAGAAATATTCCCATCATTTGAGATCGAGGCTGAGAGAGCGAGAGTGGAGTAGAGAGTAGTAGGGATAATGATGATGGAGAGAAGTTGCCTGGCTCTCGTGTTGGTTCTGCAGTTGCTGAGCGGGGTCTCCGCAAGAAGCTCGATTTTTGCACCCAATGGCGATGATCGTAGTGGTGCTGCTCTTCATCGAACTGGTTAGCTAACTTTTGCCTGCTCCTCCCTCTTTCCTTTGTAATGAAATGAAAACCAGTTCACCTGTCATGATTATCTATCTAGGGAATCTGTGGTAGACTCCTCATGGCTACACTCTCTAGTTGCCACAACATATCTTCTTCATCCTCGATTGAATTCCACGAGCATTACTGACCCATCTTACCATATGTTCAATAATGGCCAAGCAGGACCAACCCGGAGATGCTTCCGTCTTCAAAGCACCCAAGGACGTTATCAGAGACAGCACAAGAGATCAGGAGCAGTGGACTCGAAGAAGAAGAAAAAGGAGGAGGAGAAGGAAGGAATCAAGTGGGAGCGAGCAAGATTGGGTCGAGCCCACCGAGGTGCGAGCACAAGTGCTCCGGCTGCACGCCCTGCGAAGCCACGCAAGTGCCAGCCACCCACAACGGGCACGCCCACGTCAGGGTCCAGTACACCAACTACGAGCCCGAGGGTTGGAAGTGCAAGTGCGGCCCTTCCCTGTATACCCCTTGACCCCTCCTCCATGGACAACAGGACACAACAGATTCTCAGTTTTCTTTTTCTTCGAAGGTGGTGAAATTGCTTGCGTTTTGATATGTCTAGGCTTGTGGAGCTGACCTCTGAGGATGATCATTGGTTCTGTCATGAGATGTGAACCCACTTTTGTATAAAAGAGCTGAAGTTTTGCAGGCGATCTCGAGTTGGTAGTTTTGACGTAGTTTCTTGCTTTCATTTGAACGTAGTTTGTGACTCCGAGGTAAATATAACCATTATAAATTTAAAATGTATATATCGTGTTTTTTTTATTTTTATTTTTTTGGTCACGTAACTCATTATAAGTAAAGAGTGAGCCAACAATTCAACTCTCGAAGATAAATTATTTTTCAAGTTTTTCCCCCTTGATTTTCTGATGCCTAATAGCGTTATCTCATGAAAAGAATAGACAAGAAGAAACCAAAAAAAAATGAAAAATGCACCTCTATGAATTTTTATTTCTAAAAGAGAGAGGCTTGGAGGCCTTTCTATTAGCTAGCGCAAGTATGGCGTCAGCACTATTAAAGTAGGTTAGGCTTACCCTTCGTGCTGATCACTGTGCAGATGACGACAAATTCTCACATTCTTCGAGCAATTGCGTACGTGATTTTAGCTTTGATTGCGTTCCCTAAAAAGGACCTGTTCACAACATAGAAATTACAATCTCGGATGCAGCCTCTCTCTCTGCGCCATGCTTCGGCGCCACACTGCGCATCGCACAGTGAAGAATTAACTTCAGTCGAAACCATTGCGCCGCATCGCGAGGTGAAGGATGTCCTGGACACACTTACTATTTAGACAAGCCAACCATGCAAAGCTGAAGCTGATTGACCAGTAGGGTTCCATGCATGACCTTCAGAGAAAGGGCAAGAATTGACCATAATTTGCTGGAAACTAAAATCGCATCATCTCCAATCCTCTCAGCCTCAAATGGGGCCAATTGTAGTCTGTTCTCACAGTAAGCGGAGAATATGCAGAGTGAGTCGGCGTGAGCTGCTTCGTTGAGACATCCGTGCACACTAGGACGAGAGAACAAAATTCATAGTTAACTAAGCTTGAGACAGATGGAAAGGAGCCAAAACTATACCAAAAAAATGGTGCTTGCAACAAAATCACTTCCCATGCAGGCGTACTCCCATTTTCAATTAAGTACATCATGCAAATTGGATCGAGTAGACTCGCTGTGGAGTTACTCCCAATGAAGCATAAACGCGATTCGTCACCAAATAATGCTGAAAGCTAAAAGACTATACAAAGTAGAGCTCCAACTGAAACGAATTCCACTTCTTAATTGGAAGTGGCTCTCTTAACAAACCGTTGCAAGGACGAGAAAATCAATTCATCTATCTACCTTTGATACCCTTTCTCAACTGCAGGAGCTTTAGAGGCACGGGAAGCTTGAAAGACAACATGTTTTTCTCTCTCGACAACTTGCATCCTAAATGCTCCAAATGATGTCTAATGATTACTGAACACACCCTAAGATCCGTAGAAATATCCCTCCGATCTGTCCGAAAATCATCCACAAACAAAGTGAGCACTAAGACATAGTTGATTAGAAGATCGGTTTTCTCACAAGGCAGCCATTTAGATTCAGTGCTGGAGAACATGGTTGAGAATTTCTCAAGCAATATGCTTGGGGTCTTATGGTTCTTTGCAGACGACACACTGTCAGCAGAATGCTGATCTTTGAATTTAATAAGGTGGTCGATATACGAGAATATGCAACCAAGTGTCTCCTTCTCCACATCCTGCAGGTGTTGTGAAACATTCAAAAGCTATCTATTTGAAAGAGAAAGAAAGTCGAGAGATGGAAAATGGTCTGAGAATTCAAGCATGTATGTTCAATTAACAAATTGAGTTTTAGAATCCCCTGCCAGTCAGAGGTTCTTACACAGTTCTGCAATTTCAAGATGTTTAGTCGTCTTCAAACAAGCAAATGCTATTTAATCAAATATTAACCAGAGAAAACCAGTACAAACACTAAACATAGAATTTGGCCACAGCAGTCTTAAAGTGAACATATAAAAGCTACAGCAGGCAGAAAATGCTTTATGAACTTATTTGCTGAGTCAATTAACAGACACTTCCTCCACTGCCTGCAGCTGTATTTTCCTATTTTTGTTAACTCGGATTAAAGCCATCAATGAATCACAATGATTTAGGTAGCATATAATCATAAAAGAAAAATAAATTGACTTCATGCAGATTTGGAAGTATTATATGCATTATTGGGGGCAAGTATATTTGATGAAAGATAACTATATGACACCATTTGCTCAGCCTAAGTAATAGGTATCCCTTATGGCAATTGCAGCTGCAATTTTCCATTTTCATTTTAATCATATTGTGCCTGACAAAATGAATTATGATGCATTAGGTAGCATGCACTGTCACATGGCAAATCAAAATGAAAAAATACAACTTATAGATATAGATGGCTTTGGTAGAAGGAAAGGCATTAGTTTTTTGAAGGAGGAAGGCATCTGCATGATTTTGTCCAACAAATAAATGAAGCATTGTGATCTTCCCAGTTCAGTTCAGTCAATAGCTAATACAACTATTTTCCACAAGAACCGGTGAAAAATAATGTCAATTATAGAAATATTCGTGAATTGATGCAAAGGCAATCACCTGTGTCTCGCCCAGTTTATAGATCCTATTGCACACAGATGTTGGGTAAGCATCAGGTGACTTTCTCTCCTGCTTCAAGAAGTTGAAGAGTATCCCTGATGTAATCCCACTCTACTTTGAGAATATTTTTCTCTATGGGATAGGCATCCTTTGGGACAGTGGCAGACAAGTTGTTAGGGGGATATAGCACACGATATGATAATCCGTACTTTCAAGAGCTTCCTTGTTTACGGCGACTTCCTTAAATTTCCTATCCAAATCCTTTTTGAGAGTTGGGATCATCTTTTTGCCTTAGATATTGCATTCTTTTAGCCTGCAATCATAAAAACCTTTTCAAGTTGCATATTCTTCCACAAAGGTCCAAGCAATTACTATCAAGCAAGAGATTCTCCAAATTCCTACTACAGGGCTACTCAAACTTTATCTTCCGACAGAGTTTGGCTCAGCCCCTGGCTTCACTGTACTTGCAAATGATAAATGCAACAGACGAAAATCATGCAAGGTAATCATACAAATGGCATTATAAACACGTAATTTCCAAGAGTCCATTAGATAGACAGTATGCAGCAAAACTTTATGAATGAACGAACAATACCCATGCGCATGGACACATTCGTATGCATAAGCATTTGAAAAATGCACAATTGCACATGGAAAGACAAACAAACTAGCGCATGCTACTGTGTGCAAGACATGCTGATTAACTCCTACATGGATGCACAAATTCGTAAGCATAAACCATTACTAATAAGCAATCCTGCAAAGATACCGACTGACAACTATGCATATTCAGAGGAATGTATGAAAGCCCTTTATCTAAGCCCTTTATCTTCAACGAATAAAGAGCTTCCAAAGAACGTCAGTGTTACACGGCCTTAATGGCAAGAAGCTCAACAAAATCATCTTCCATTAATTAATAAAACAACAGATAATATCATCCAATGTCCAGGTTAACATAAATTATACCTGTGCTATCGACCCCTTAGTTCCATAGAGTAGATTAAGTTCTAAAATTTTATCAGCCTTCTCTTTTGCTGAAAGCTCTCCCCTATCCTGCTCAGCGCACTCTTTTTCAGTGATATCTGATCTAAATCTAAGCACCATGTTGAAGATCTGGAGCAGTATCACATGAAATTTGATGGACTTAAATCACAAAAAGCAATATTTAGAAGCAACATGTAGAGGAGTGACAGATGAGTATCTTTGAGTGCAAATGGTGTTCTGTGACCATGTGAGCTGTTAAAATCTCCAAGCGACTCTACTTCTGACATGCTTATGGATGAAAGTTTTCCATTGTGTTGCAAAATAAGGAACAGATGCAAACTGAAGATGTACTCTAGATAAGATCGACAACGACAGCTGACTCAGTGGCGCCGACACGCTACAAAGCTGGTTGGCATGATTTCTCCACCGTCACCCATTCAGTCTACTCAGCTGAACCTTGGCCAAAGAGAACCACCCTCTCAAAGTTCTGACTTTCTTTCCAACACGTCAAAACCCCAAAAGCATCTTCAGCACTCGCGGCATTACAGGCGATGGGGACGATCTTGAGCGTCTGTGACTCCTTATCGAGCACGCCGTGGGCGAAGGCGCAGCAGTCGGAGAATCTGGGATGGTAGGAGGCGGACAAACTGCCTCTGGGCTTCACGGAGCCGACGAAGGCGAAATTGTACTCCGGCGGCCTGACGACGAGCTTGAGCTCATCGGCTCCTCGCTGTGGCGGTAGACCTTAACTTCGGGCTCCGCGGAGCCGCCGCGGGGGCGGGAGGAAGGGTCGATGCAGTAGGTGCCGAAGCCGACGAGGGGAGGGGTCTTGTCGGGTTTGCGGCGAACGACGTGCACGGTGGCTCTGAGCTCCTCCCTCGGCCGCCTCCCGATCTCGGTGGCTGAAGAAGCTTCGTCGTTGTCCATGGATGCAGGGGAGGGCGCGCGCGCGCGCGGCCGAGGAGCGAAACGGAGATCGAGGAGAGACGATGGGCTTTTATATAAGCGAGAGTCACGTAAGAAGAAGCCCAGCCCATTCACATTGGCAAATAGATTTTAATTTAGGAATAAGTATATTAAAATTCCTAAAATTTTTGAATCCTAAAACCTATCCTAAGTACCATTAAGTTCCAAAAGTGCAATTGTGTACTGTAATTTTTAAAAATACAATCAAATCATAAAATTTATCAAATTGATCCAATTAAGTACTTTAGTTGATTACATTATTTTGAAATTTCACGATTTGATTAGATTTTTTTGATAAATTTTAAATTTTAATTATTTTTTTTTAAAGTTTACTTTATTATACCCCAAGACCACCACTCAAGCTAGTACCAAGTTACTGACAAAACAGCCCACTCTCCATCTCCCAATCTACGACCATCCATGTTAGACACTTTGAGGATGCCCTCTCTTCATATGACCTCCCTTTCTTCTACAACCAACCAGAAGAATCCTTCCCCATCAGCTCTGCTCATCCTCCAACTTCTCCACTGCAAGACACCTCCGATATCCAGTTCTCCATCGGTCCCACCATCTCTATAGTCGATGCCTTCCTCTTTTTGCGGTAGATCCATCCTCTACGACGAGTGCAAATCCTATGTCAATTCCCTATTGTTGCTTAGGGTAAGAATGATTTGATTTGGCTAATGATTTGAATTTTTAAGACTAGAACCAAACTAACTCTCTAGATTTAGTTTCGATTCTAGGATCAATCTAGGGACCAATTATGACTGGGTCAAATATGGGTCAAGTGAAAGTTGAATATGTATGGGTCAAGTGAAAATTAAATATTGGTCCCCTTAAATTATTAAATACTTGAATGAACCAAACTGAACTTTCTTTACTAGATTTAGTATTCGGGTATGTCGGGTGTGGGTCGGGTCGGGTATGGGTCATCAATTTGGGTCAAAATGGGTTAAATGGGTCAATATGGGTCGGACCATTTTCAATCCGACCCAAACCCGACCCGACCCACTCATTTGACGGGTCTACTTGGCGACAAGTGAGGCTGGCAAAGAAAAGTGAATGGTGTGAGTGCTGAGTGGCAAGCATCTAGCATTGAGCGATAAGTGGCAAAAATGTTAAGTTGCAAGCAAGGCAAGCGTTGAGTAGCAAGCGGGGGGAGGTTGTTTATGAGCGAAATTGTTTCTCTTAATTCTATGTGGCAAGTTGAAGAGGATAAAAAAAAGGAAGAAGAGAACAAAGAGTACTAAACGTGGAGGAAAAGGACGTCGTTTAATGCGGTTCAAATTAGATTTGCTCTTTAGAATAGATTAAAACATATTATATATAATATATATAATTAGGGTTTGTCCATATTTGATCAACTCTAAACTCTTAGGATTGAGAATCCACTCGCACGATATTAATTCAGGAATCTCAAGATTAAGAACCGATTCAATCTCCTAGGGAACTGAATAAGGAGCAACAAGATTAAGTTGGTCCAGAGTCGATTTAGGTCCCTAGACCGATGCCCATCTCTAGTTATTGCACTCTAACAAGTTCGGCCGCTGAAAATCAGGAGAAGCTCAAATTTGCGAGCAGCCATCTTCTTGGGTCCAATTATCTCCTCTAAGTGATGCGATCGAGGAGCTCTGACGCTCTGACTTATCCTCTGTGCCGAATCGTCTTCTTCACGGAAGAGACACAGGGCTCTGATCGGGATCGTGAAGTCCTCGACGAGGATGGAGTCAAGCGACCCCAGGAAGAGACAGGGCTGACGAGCTCCACTTTTCCCGGAGAAGTCGTGGCGGTGTGGGTCCCGTCGTATGAACGCATCGGCAAAGCCCTCCTTGGGTTGCGTTTCCGCATGCTCGACCCATGGCCTCGGTCATCGGCCTGCGGGGATCGGTACATTTGGACTGTCCTATTTGGAGCAGTTGAATTGAATCGGATTGGATCACGACCCATGGTTCTCGTGCCCATGGTACTGATACTTTTAACATAACTTACCCCACCAATCACCAATAACTGTCGTACTAAAATCACTCGAGAAGCTGGTATATTATACAGTACACATTTGGGATGATCATTTAAAACGAAATTTATTTGATTCAGATTATTCACTTATTCGACGTAAATTCCAAATAATTTATCGAATCATTTGATAACTCTTGATAAATTTGTTTCATAAATTAAATAAATTCTTAAAAAGTAGGTTTTTATTAAAGGATTACTTAAGATAACATTCTAATAGATTTTTTTTTTTGATATGTATGCTCTCGCAACGTCGACGGATACCGAGAATTCTATAAATATTCTAATTATCGGAAAATATGTTACAAAGATATCTCTAACTCATCCTTGTCAGTTTGCTTGCCATTTCACTCTCAACTGCAAGCTCGTCTTCTTCCGGTACTCTCTCTCTCTCTCTCTCTCTCACTTTCTCTCTGATCTTCTTGTTAATCTCTTGCTTTCCATTGATGGAATGAAATCTACACTTTGATTTCGCTGGGCGATCATACGTTTGTCGTTTGATTGCGTGGAAATATTCGAGAAGAAAAAAAAGAAAGAAACTTTGATGAAAAGGAGAGGCGGAGTGTGCTTGTTGGGCACGTTTTTAGGAGCTTTGCAAGTTTGAATTGAGGCCCTTTCGATGGAGTTTTCGCTCGATTGCGCTTTCTTTCTCTGCTGCATGAAGTTTTCACCTAACCCACATGACTTCTGTGACCAACTGTTCACTGTAAACACTCAAATTCAGGCCTTTTCTCTCTGTTTTTTGTGCCAGATGGGAGCAGTGGAGCCGGATGGTTCGATTCCGTATGTGGGGATGGGAAATTCCAGGTTTGAGTTTGAAGTATATGAGAACGATGTGGATCGAATTCTGATCGAGGTTAATGAGGTAAGGTTGTGCTGTTTGTTTATCAACTATGTGTCAGCCTCTGAAATTTGCACCCCAATTTTGCTTCTCATGATTCTTGTCATGTTTGTATATGTGTGCCTGGTTTCGTTGTATCTGGAAAACTGGGATTTCATTGTGCTGATTTGATTTTTTTTTCTCCCTTGCAGCTGGAGAAAAGGGTTAACGGGGTCGAGCAATTCTATCGTGATCAAAGGAAAAAGCAATTGAGCACTGCCAGAGGAAGCACGCTCAGCAAGGACGAGAGGCAGGTTAATGGTCTTAAGAAGCTGCAACAGGAAGGTTGTAGTAGGGGAGCTGCTGCAGCAAAGAGAACGCAGCAGCTTATCAGTCAGTTTGGCGTAGTACTCCGCCAGGCAAGTTGTTGTTTTCTTAGTTACGCTAGAATCATGCATCCATCCTATCATTGCTCTAGTAAATCTTGAGCACGTTTGGTTCTAGTTAATATTAGAACATTTATTTGGATGCTACTTTGACTCAATTGTCCTATTTTATGTCCCGTGCTGGCAATTGACCACTCCCTTTTTTCATTCCAAATTCACAAATACAGACCATATGCTCGTTTCTTTGCGCTTCTCTTATTACCTTTTTGCACCCTGACATTCGAAATTTAAACAGGGATCCTTCTGCATCGGAATCTCAATTCTGCCAAACTTAATCTCACCCCTTATTGTTTTTCCAGAGTCATGTGCTGCTTACTGAGAAACAGTTGAGGATGCTTCCTTACAAAATATTAGTTTGCTTCCATCATTTTATTGTCAAAGTATTAAAACATTACAATACCAGAGGAAGTATTATGTTTCTTGATTACGTCTCTACCTTTTCTTGTTCAATTACCTGAGCATTGTCTTGGTCCAGAAGAGGCATAGTGATTATCCCAATTGGGCAACAAGTATTAAGTTCAGTGGTTTTGCTCTATACTCCCGATTGGTATATTGCAGTTCTTTTTGCCTCTTATTATGGTGAAAAAGGTTTTCTCTTGGAGTGTCAAGGAATTTTGGCTTTTAAGGAAGAGAAATTTGGTGGCATCAATCAATGATATTGATAGGAGATATATATTTTACATTTTGCTCTCAGATCACCCAGCACAAATGGGCACGGCCCTTCCTGCAACCTGTAGATGTCATCAGTCTTGGATTACATGACTATCACAAGGTATGGCTTTTGTACTTCTAATCTCTTCATCTATCTGATCTGGATGCTCAGATATTATTTTGATTGGTGTTGAGAGTGTTTAATGTGTTTGTCGATCTTTGTTGAGCCTTGCTAAATATTCTCTACACCTATAGTTTTTTGCATCTAAGAATGATGCAACTTTTGTGAAGGTCAAACTTTTGTTGTCAATGTCAACTAATCCTGCATTCAAGCAAGCAGATTTCCAAACTAGCTAAAAGTGATGTACTGAGATGTATTTGCAATTTTTTGTATAGCATGTTTTTCCATGGATAAAAAAATTGACGTACTCACAATTGACCTCAGAAGAATGTGTGCAATTGTGGAGTAAGTTCTATTTCAAGTACCGGTAACATTTGCCTCCTGATGTCATTGGGATCTGAGAGATGATATTGCTGGCCATCCTCATATGTAGGTCAACAATTGTAGGATCAATTTTCCTGTTCATATATGTCATTGGTTGGTTGGAGATTGATATCCTGTCCCAAAATGCACTAACATTGTTATAGATTGTTTATTGGAGATTTTTTTGTAACTCTTATGTATAAGATACTTGGCTACCAGAGACAGTGTTTTTTGAAAGTTGCCTCTGCAATGGTTGTGGATTCTGCAATTTGACCTTGGTAAGAAGTAAATCATGTTAATGTAGAGGAACCTGTAGGGCTTACTTGCTAAGTCATCTTATGCATATACCAGCATTTGGGGGAAAAAAAAATCTCTTCTGTTGAAAGAATGTCTTTTTGTTGAATAATCTTCAGTGACATCCACATCACCTATTTTAGTAACTTGATGATTGTCATTTTCTATGACATTGGGTGTGTTTTTTGTATACATTTTCCCTGGCATAGTGTTTGTCCTTTAGTGGAAGGTTTGGCTCATACTGTCCTCTGTTAGACTATAAGCATATTTTTGGTCCGACTATGTAGGAATAGTCTTGTTGGGAATTGGAAATGTGGCATCTCTATTCATTTTCATTTTTTTCCTTTTTGGGTGGGTGTTGGTGGAAAAGTGATTGGCCAATAACAGTGCTTGGAGTGGAAAACATGAAGAGTGAAAAGTGAGGAACATTGCCTCTTGGGCCACACTACTCATTTCGTTTAATGTGGCAGTGATGAGAGTAATATTTCAAAAATAAAACATAGAAGGGCATGATGTTGTCACCAGAATTTATTTATGACAGTGCACTGCCTGGTTTAAATATCACTACATCTTTTGTGAATGTCTTCTGCTGTTTTTTACTTATTTAATGGGTTGGTGGTATATTATAGGTGATTGAGAAGCCAATGGACCTCGGTACGATTAAGAAGCAAATGGAGGCCACTGATGGTACTGCTTATAAGAATGTTCAAGAGATATGTGCTGATGTGAGGCTGGTCTTTGAAAATGCAATGAAGTACAATGATGAAAAGAGTGAGATTCATGTCAAGGCCAAGGGTTTGCTCGAAAAATTTGAGGGGCTCCCACTACTTCGTAAAGTTATAGAGGAGGTTAGTTGGTCTCTAAGGATCCAATCATGATTGACTGTTCGGGTTTTTATTACCAGTTTCGTAGTCTGCTGAATGTGTTCGAGTGTTAATTAGGTTTCTTCTACTATGAGGTACTAATCTTTTGACAGCTAATTTGGCTTTTCGTTTCATAACCATGTGTGCGTAGGAAAAAAGACTAGAACAGGAAGAGGCAGAGGCAGAGGCACAGTTAGTTATGCAACTTGACAGGGAAGCTGCTAATGCCAGAATGGCCAGAGATATAAGTAATGAGGTACTTTCCAATGAACATGAATACTACAGATTTTTTGTTGTAATGAGGAAATACTCCATCAATAACAGTCAAGCCCTTTCATTCAGAGTGTAGTCAGCTAATAAATGGGAATGACATCATGTTCTGTAGCAGATCCATCTTCTAATTGCAGACAGATTATTATTTCTCAACTATAATTTGTGGAACTTTTTCAGCTTTATGAGGCTGATAGGCATCTGGAAGAACTCAGGGAAAATGTGATTTCAAAGTGCAGGTCAGTAGTGTGTTGTTTTCAAGTGAAGTCATGGTAGGGATTGAGAATAAGAAATTGTCTGTGATGGCTCTCTTCACTTTCCTGGCTCTGGTCATTCGAATTTCTCACTTTCACGTAATCACTAATCAAGCTGGGTTTGTTATTTTATTTTATTTTTGGTCAGTAGCTGTGCTTCAAATATGTACTGGTGCTTTTTGTATATCTCTGTGGATAGTGCACATGAGATGTAGGTAATGTATGTAAACTTGTTAGTGTCTCAAGTTTGTGCTTTTAAGGCTTTAAGTGTGTCCTTGCATAATGAGGCATCTTTTAACTCATGGTCCAGTCAGATTCATGTGGCTAGATTGTCGTTGGTCCTTTTTGGTTTCCTGTAGGACCTGCAAATGAGAGATCCCGACTGCTTGTTGAGAGGCAGTTACTATAAAATGCATTTAAATTGCATATTTCCCCTGGGAGTGTCTGAGCTTTCAAAGTGAGTTTTATTTGCTGTTGTGCATGCATTTACTGGATAACTTAGAGCAGAAACGTCTAATAAAAATACACTTGACAATTCCATTGCAGGAAAATCTCAACAGAAGAGAAAAAAAAGATAGCAGCAGCCCTTGATAAATTGCCGGTGGAGGATGTTGACAAGGCTTTGGAGATTGTTGCCCAGAATGATCCAAGCTTCCAATCAAAGGGTGATCTAGTGGATTTAAATTTAGATGCTCAGGTTAGAATCTGTCTCTCTTAGACATGTGCAAGCGGGTGGGCGCACTCTTGAAGTTTTGTTTTGCAGTAGTGGAGAGCAATATATTGATTGTGCTATTCACTGTTGATCTGATGCAGAGTCAATACACTTTATGGAGGTTGAAATTTTTTGTTAAGGGTGCCCTGGAAGTTCAAGGAAAGAGTTCGGCAGTTGTTGATGTTGACAACAACCACAATCGCAGTAATAACAACATTGGCAACGACAATAACAACAAGAAGAGGAAGAAGGATATATGTAATGCTATTGCTAGAACTGCCAAGAGGAGGAGTTTGAAGGCCTCGTCCTAAACATGTCAAACCACATAAAAATACGATCATTGGGGATTTGTTCTGAACTCTCTCAGTATCTGCAACTAGAATTTTTTTCCCCCTTTTTGGAGCTTAGACTTAAGGAGTTGTCCAATACTATTATTGCATAAGCCAAGCTGCCGTGGCAAGGGAGGTTGTTCCTCCTTCCTCATCAGAGATTAATAATGGTCGGCTGCCATAGCTCAATATTTCCGCCGGAGTGGTAAAAATTTTCCCAGTAATAGGAAGGGGGCATTATCTAATCGGCTGCTTTCCACCCACCAACCTGTGAGAATTGAAGTTGACCCCATATTAGTATCAGAAAATTTCAAAATAGCCATTTTTTTTATTTTACTAATTCCCTTTCTTTTTAGCAGCAGGGTTGAAGGAATAAATGGTGTCTGCAACTTTTGATTTCCTTCTTCCTGTTATAGGAATAAGGCCACAGCCATCAGATAAAAAGAAGTCCCATTTCGCCATTTATAAAAGTCTACAGCGCAGAACACAACTAAATAGAATTTTCTTTTCAGAGATTTATTGGTTGCTCGTGAGGTTACTCCTGCAGGGAGCTTCTCAGAGATACCCCAACGGAAAAAGATTCTTCCAGAAAATAGTATCTTTATGATTGATCACGGAGGGAGAGAGAGTTGTCTAGTTGCCTTGTGTTGATTGAGAAAATATTGAGTAGGTGAGATATTACACGTAGGCGGTGCAGCTCACCACTCAGAGGACGACACGTGACGTCCACGTCGGCGGTGGGGCCGAACCCTTCTCTCCTCTCTCTCTCTTCTGCTGAACCGTACGTCTCCTCTCTGCTCTGTCTCCTCTCTCCTCTCTGCTCTGTCCTCTCTCTCCTCTCTCTCTCCCCTGCAAAGGGGAGACCTCTGCTCCGGCGAAGGGGGGAACGCGACGGCGGGCACTCGGCCACTCCCCTCCTAATCCGGCTCCACCACCACCGCCGAGGCCACCTCCTCCGCCGATGCCGCTGCCCGCTCCTCCACCTAATCCTCCACCAGCACCGAATCCACCTCCGCTACCCGCGCCACCGCCAAGACCTCCACCACCTCCCGCACCACCAGCGCCTTCCCCTAGGCCTCCGCCAGCTCCACCGCCTCCTCCAGCTCCTCCTCCGAGTCCTCCTCCTCCACCCACTCCACCACCGAAACCACCTCCACCAGCCCCACCTCCAAGACCCCCTCCACCTCCTAAACCGCCACCACCTCCTAGACCGCCCCCACCACCAAAGCCCCCTCCAGCACCCCCGCCAGCCCCACCTCCGAGTCCACCTCCACCCCTAAGCCCCCACCACCGCCATATCCTCCTCCAAGACCGCCTCCACCAAGCCCGCCGTTCTAAAACTCTTTCTCGTCTGGGCGGGGCTCGGGGAGGTGGAGGCGGGGATGATTTCAGCAGAGGTCTCTTCCCCCTGCCGGAGCAGAGGTCGGGGTGTCAAATCGAGGAGGAACTGAGGAAGAGGAGACGTACGATTGGCAGAGGAGAGAGAGGAGAGAGGAGAGAGGAGAGAGGGGTTCGGCCCCACCGCCAACGTGGACGCCACGTGTCGTCCTCTGAGTGGTGAGCTGCACCGCTTACGTGTAATATCTCACCTACTCAATATTTTCTCGTGTTGATAGGAAAAAAAAATTCGATTTTTTTCTTGGGAGAGAGATGATTTCAGAAGCTCTGAGTTGTCAAATCGAGGAGGAACTGATAACTTCATCAGCCCTTCTTTTTTCTCAGCTATGCATGACAAGAAGCCCGAATGACTTTGCTTGTAGAAGGAAAAAAAAAATATCTTCACTTCAACACACCAATGCCAGAGAAGCAGGTTCAGAAAGAAAAATTATATCTGAGTTAAAAAATTTCTGATTGCTTTTCGTGAACTGGGCTTTTTTGGCAACTTCCATTATATGTATGAATTAATCTGTCGATCGTCATCATCCACTGCCTTCCGCATCCGTATTGAAGCGGAGCCTTTTGCTAATCATCACCTTCATCATCACCAGCAGAAGCAAGGAATTAGAAAAGTTTCAGAAATTGCCATCGTTTGAGGTTGTGTGTGTGTGTGTGTGTGTGTGTGTGTGTGTGTGAGAGAGAGAGAGAGAGAGAGAGAGAGAGAGATCATGATGAAGCAGAGAAGTTGTGGGGCTCTTGTGTTGGTTCTGCATTTGAGTTGGCTCTCTGCAAGAAGCTCGCCTTTTGCACAGAACTGTGGTGATCGTCATGGTGTTGCTCTTCTTCGATCTGGTTAGCTGACTTTGCCTACTCCTCACTCTTTGCGCTGAAACGCAGTTGTTTGGCTTCGTCTTCGTGCATTCTGTCCTCTTCATTAACAACAGTCCGCCACATGTCATGATTATCTTTTTAGTGAGATCTGTTGTAGACTCCTCACGACTCCAATCTCCAGTTCCCACAACATATCTCCTTCATCCTGAATTGAATTCTCGTATCCACCATGGACACGAGCATTGCTGACCAATATTACCATTTGTTCAATAACGGCCAAGCAGAGACCAATCCGGAGATGCTTCCGTCTTCAAAGCACCCAAGGACCTTATCAGAACAAGAAGAAGGAGAAGATTGGAATCAAATGGGATCGAGCAAGATTAAGTCGAGCCCACCGAGGTGCGAGCACAAGTGCCATGGTTGGACGTCCTGTGAAGCTGCCCAAGTGCCAGCCACCCACGACGGGCACGCCCATGTCATGGTCCAGTACACCAACTCCGAGCCCGAGGGTTGGAAGTGCAAGTGCGGCCCTTCCCTGTATTCCTCGACCCCTCCTCCATAGACAACAATAAAAAACACGACAGATTCTCAGTTTCCTTTTCTTCGAAGGTGGTGGAATTGCTTGCGTTTCGGTATGTCGAGGCTCGTGGAGCTGACCTGAGGATGATCATTGGTTCTGTCATGTGAACCCACTTTTTGTATAAAAGAGTCCTGAAGGTTTGCAAGCGATCTTGAGTTGGTAGTTTTGACATTATTCCTTGCTTTAAATTTACACAAAACGATGCTGTTTTTTTGAATTTTTTTTTAGTTATGATTTTTGTCTGGCCACGAAGAACGAGAGAGGCTCTCCCGGCCACGCCGAGCGACGATTCTCTTCACTTGAGCTGACAACGACAGTGAAGCAAAAGCTCAACTCGCATACACATAAACACTACTTGCTTGCTTTGATTGGGGCTTCGTCGGAGCCGGAAATGGTAGCCATCAGGACGAAGACGGCCGTGGTCCTCTGAGAAATGTTCGGTCAGCCTCTCTCTCTCTCTCTCTCTCTCTCTCTATTGCCAGCACTTCGAAGAATTCACCCCCCAGTTGCCGAGCTTCTCGCCACACTGCAGTTCGCGCAGCAAGGGATCAGCTTCAGTTGGATACGTTGGGCCTCATCGGGAGGCGCCGCAGAGAAGAAGCCACCGGCTTAGCTCGTGCAGGTCTAGTAGCTCATGCAAGATTCAGTGAAGGGTTCAAGCAGTTACATAAAAAGAAGGAAAGAAAAGAATTAAAGAAAGAAAAGATGAAAATTCAAATGACTAAGCAAAATGGCTTATTTCGTCTGAAATTGCTCATGTCAATTTGTTGATTATGATACGCAGGATGGCCACCTAATCATAACATCAAAAAATGTGAGATTTGGTCAAGAAAATTTGATTGCATTCTCTGTTAAAAATATATGTCGAGTTTGAGTATGTTGAATAAAGTCAAACTAATGAGGATATATGAACTCCACCACGTGCAAGTCAAAAAAAAAAAAATTGGCGTATGTGAGTTGATTGTCCAAAAATTGTCAGAAGAAGAAGATTACATGTAGATTTAATTTATGAGCTGCAACCGTGAAGAGGTTATACATGTGGTTTCTTCTGTTGTCCTCTATTCATCTACTTAGGTTGGACTTTTTGGACTTTGGAAACGAGGGAGGAAAGTGGACGGTGGCCACTTTGTATTAAATTAACGTGTTTCCTTTCTTGCCTACTGCCAAAGGCATGTGAACGTGCATGAAGACCACACAAAAGAGAGTCTGAGAAAGGAAAGAAAAGTCCATGCATGGCCATTTTTCTTTCCCCTCATTCATGCATCCCCATGCATGGGGATGCATGCACATAAATTTAGGGGACGTCGGTGCTGGTTGTGGGCGCCTGTGCTGCCATCTGATGAGTTCACATTTGCCTTCTTCCGCCTATTAAAGAGATGAGACCTGAAGACAAGGTAGAGAGAGAGAGAGAGAGAGCGAGAAGAGAAAAGCTGATAGAGCTTTTCTGGAGCAAAACATGGAGGCTCTCGGGAAGAAGTTTTTTCGTTGTAATTCTATTTTTAGCCAGTTAAATTTTTATTAGTAAAATTTGTATAATTTCTCAAATGAGTTTTCATTAGGAATTGTGAAGACTAAACACCGTGAAAGTTATTGAATGTAATTAGAGATCAGTGTTTGAAAACTCGAGTGATATTTCTATAGTGAAATTCCGTGCTGTTCTTCCCATAAATATAGGTTCCAACATTCAAATCAAACCATGTAAATTTAGTGTTCGATTCCCTTTCCTTCCTTCTATCTAATTTTATTCGATTCGCTCATCCCATAAAAAATCAACATTCTCAATCAAAGGGTTTGAACTACATTGGTTCAATAGAAAATTAGAAAACTAAATTTAAATCCGTATGGTTGGTTTAGTAATCATCCGTATAGTTGGTGTTCGATTGTGCAATTCTTCTCCGGTGGGGTGTTACCACAAAGATTGGGGTGAAGGAATTTTCCAAGAAAGTTGTTCCCACCAAAACCCCATACATTCAATTTGGCGAGATTTCCTAAAGAGGAAAGGATTGTCCCTCCCATGAAGTAATCATCCAATCACGAAACGACAATTGTGGCTAGTAATTTCTTAATGTGATTGTCCCTCTCAAGTAGTTGCTTATCCATATGATTAACAAATTCTCATATAAAAAAACTCACGATGGACATTGACTTTAGTAAGGTTTATGCATACATTTTGATTAACTTTATAAAATGCGAAAATAAAAGTAATGACTGGTAAACTTGAGAATTAGCCATGCTAAAGAGCTTGCACTTACGAGTACACCCCTTGGAAGATCCAATACACACAAGCTACATTATTCTAATAAGCATTTTCGGGAAATTCTTGCTACGCGCATCAAGCGTCGATACGTGTGCTTGAATTACCGCATGCTAGAATGCTGAATCCGAAAGCTAGACATCCTTATTCATTCACCAGAGCAACAGTTTTGTCTCAACCTGATTGAACATAGCTTTAGGAACAGAGTTCAATTCCTGACCTTGGATTGTTTGGAAGCAAAGCAACGGCCTGCCGTTCCTAGTCAATCTGCAGAAGTCCAGCTTTCCTTTGAATAAGATTTCTAATAGCTAATTGTTTGCAATTTGTCTCCACGAGCATCATACAAATGAAAAGAAAAAATAATAATAAGCGAGGCAACATATCTTGGATTCATTTTCAAATGCTACGGCAATCCACAATACTCAAGAATATGCATTCCGCAATACAGATGGGGAATAATGATCAACTATCATCTTAAGGGAAAAACAATCATGATTCTCTCTTCAGTTATAGATTTTACCTGTTCAGTTCCGTTTACATAAACAACACTAAACGGCAACAGCTATGTCCTAGCTGTTAGCTGTGCATCTTGTCCATGTCAAGCCAATTTTGGGAGTTTCTCCCTGATCTGATGGAGCTGATTTGCAACTCCACCGATGCTCATCCGTCTTCCAGGCACTTCGTAGGAACAAGCAACTCCGATTTTATACACCATAATCAAACCCTCTCGAAATATGTCATCACTTTGAGAAAGCCAATGCTGAGGAGTGTAGGGGCCTAAATGGCTTTCTCTTTCTTGAAGCAAAAAGTTATCCGTAATTTCAAGCACTCGTTCAGGCAAAGCTTTTGCGACAAAACTATGAAGAGTGAAATTGTCTCTAAATATGTCATTGGTGGGATTCAAACCTGTGAATATTTCTAGTAAGAGAATGCCATAACTATAGACGTCGCCTTCTCTTGAAACCTCACATCCCATTGCATATTCTGCCACACATTTAGATCATAGTGTAGGTCAAATTAAAGTGCAAATTATCAAATCAGCAATGTGCATAAGACTATAATAGTTATCATAAGCTACCAACTTCACAGTAGAAACCCATCAATGACCTTTATAGGTGAATAAACTTTATAGGTTTCAAAGAGAGAGGGAGGGAGAGATTACCTGGTGGAGCATAGCCAATTGTCCCTCTAAAACCGATTGAGCTCATTTGAATTGCAACAGTGTCGAGGGATGATTGAAGGAGGAATTTTGCCAATCCAAAGTCGCCAACATGTGCAACCATCTTAGCATCTAAGAGGATATTGCTTGGCTTTAGATCACAATGAACAATGGGGATGTGGCACTGGTGATGAAGATAATCCAGTGCAAAAGCAACATCAATAGCAATGTTTATCCTTTGAATGAAATTCAACTTTTTTGGGAGCTCATTCTGATGAGATGATGTTGCATTTGAGTGGAGCCATCGTTCCAAGCTGCCATTCTCCATGTATTCATAAACCAAGGCCTTAAAATCATTTCTTTGATAATCACTACTCGAGCAAACTGTCATTATCTTCAAAAGATTTAGATGTTTGATGTTCTTTAATGCCTCGCACTCGACTATGAAGCTCTTCAAGGCACCGTGACGCACTAAATGAAGCACCTTCACTGCAACAATAGTTCCATTGTCCTCAAGCATCCCCTTGTAAACAGAACCAAAGCTTCCAACACCAATCAAATTTGTTGAAGAAAAACCTTCGGTTGCTTTTAGGAGTGTTCCATAAGATATATTTGGATGTGAATCATTTATCCAACTTGAAACCGGTTCATTTACTTTCTTCTTCATCCAACAAAGATATATAAAAGATAGAACAAGAGCCATTCCAAGAACTCCAAAAATAATAGAAATGGATAATATCATTATATTGATCTTTTTGCTTTTGAAGCTTTTGGAGATACATTCGGGAGGTGAAATTCTGGTAGTCCGCCACAAAGTTCATTATTTCCAATTATAGAAGTACCGGTGGCATTCTCAAAGACTCCTCCACGTGGTAGCATGCCTTCAAACTTATTGTATGATAAATTCAGAAGTTTCAAGGAATGGAATACCGCTAAGGATGCTGGAATCTGACTCGATAAATTATTTAGTGATAGATCTAGTTCTTCAATGCCTCCTAACGATCTGATTGATTGAGGAATGGACCCATGGAATAAGTTGCCCCCCATCTTCAATGATGTTAATGCAGTGCAATCACCCAAACTACTTGGGATTTCACCTCCCAACAAATTGTCCGAGACATCCAATTCAGTCAAAGCTCTCAAGTTGCCAACTTCTATGGGTAGAACCCCGGTCAAATGGTTACGAGACAAGTTCAAAAGAATTGTTAATGATGAGAGACCCATAATCTGTGGGGGTATGGCACCACTAAGATTGTTATTAGACAAAGCAAGTAGATTAAGAGATTGGCAATTTGACAGATGTGATGGAATTTGCCCATGAAAGTTGTTCCCACCAAGATCTAGTTGAACCAACTTGGTTAGGTTTCCTAAAGAAGATGGGATAGTCCCTCCCAGGTTGTTATCTCCTAAGTCCAAGTACACTAGATTTTGTAGATTCCTTAAATTTGAGGGGACAATACCTGAAAGATGATTGAGATTCATCAACAACATTTCCAGGTTGACGCAATTCCCGATTTCTTCAGGTATCTTACCAGATATTTGATTCTGGTTTAATGCAAACAATGTGAGAGTGGTGGATAAATTACCTATGCATGTGGGTAACACCCCACCAAACTTGTTCTTGCCAATAAACGCACGCCATAATTTGGTGTTGTTTGTTAACGAGCAAAGGAAGCTCAAGTCTTCAGGTTTTCCACTTCCAAGCTCATTAGCAGCAATTCGAAATGATCTAAGCTCATACAAATTTTCCAAAGATGGCACTTTCCCAGAAAATTTGTTTTCATTAAGTTGAAGATCGTTCAGCTTTGTGCAATTAGATATCGACGGAGGAATCGGCCCCTCAAGTTGGTTCCCAGCAACATTAAAAAATTCAAGACCGAGGAGATTGAGGCCTATGCTTGTAGGAAGAGTTCCTTGTATCTTGTTGTTTCCACCATCAAACACAGCTAGCGAAGAGAGATTGAGTAAGGAAGATGGAAATGTACCTGACAAACTATTTCCAGCAAAGGCAATCACGCGCAAGTTTGGCAGGTGGCCTAGAACTTGGGGAATGCTCCCACCCAAGTTGTTCAGGGTTAAATAAAGCTGCTCTAGTGACGATAAGTTCCCAAAGGAGGAAGGCACACTCCCAGTGAGATGATTACTATATAAAGTTAAAAGTCGTAGCTTGGACAATGAACCGACTTCTGCAGGAATCTCTCCGGTTAGTTGGTTATATTGAAGGAAGAGGCTGACAAGATTAGAGCAAGATGATATGTTTTTGGGAATTTCACCAACCAATGAATTGTTGTCCACTCTTAATTCACGAAGGCGGCGCAATTGGCCCACTTGCTGGGGGTATTTGATGATCAAGACTGTTGTTTTGGAGCCACATTTGCCTTAGGAAGCTGAGATTCCCAATATGAGGAGAGATAGATCCAGAGAGTCCTTGTGATTTCAAGTCTAGGACTGTGACCCTCCGGTGTCTCTGGCTGCACGTCACTCCATACCACTGGCAAAACCCAATGCTATCGTTCCATGAGTTGAGCACGCCAAAAGGATCTCCAGTTATGCCAGCCTTAAAAGCAAGAAGAGCAAGCCTGTCTGTTTCATTGGTGGTGGAGGAGGACTTGGTTAAAGCACAGTGCAAGAGCAATGCCCAGAAGCAAGTGGCCCGACTGGAACTTCGCAAAACTGATGCTTACGAGTTTCATGACTGAAAGCCCAAGGAAGCGGGTCAAGATGGAAGGAAGGCAAGAAGAAACAAGAGGCAGATGGCGTCGATTTTTCAGGACAACTTTTTGAAGCACTCTTCTTCTTTTCTCCCCTTACTAATCTTTCCTGCAACAAAGTCAGAACCATGAGCAATCATTCAGCGCCTCAATAGTAAAATAATGAGATGGTTGACGTGCATGGTGCTGACTAAGTAGTCAATGAACAGCGAAGCCGGCCATATAAACTATAGATATGCCGTAATAAGTTCACATTGGTGGACAAGACCAGGTCAGGTTAGGAGAACTAGAATGCCGCAAATAAAACAAAGCCCACGATCATCGATGGGAAATGGACTATATCATAGACTAATGGTGCCTGAGCTCAGCCAAATCTCATACTAAAGTCTTCGTAAGATTCGGGAAAAGAACTCAAAGCAAAATTAGACCCAGAGAACGACTAATGGCGCTCAAAAGACGACTTTTTATGCCCGAAAAAGCATTTATAAAGATGCCGTATTAAGTTCGTATAGGTGGTTGAAGACCAGGTCAGTTTAGGAGAATAAGAATACTACATTTGAAACAAAGCATGTGATCGTCAATGAGAAACGGACAATATCAGAGACAAATGTCTACAGAGCTCAATTAGTTGGTCCAGATTCCTGATAAAGAAGTTTTCTATAGTTTAATATAGCCTTTGAAATTAGCATTATTGAGGAAGTGCACATCATCATCAACTACAGAAAAAAACAGAAAATAGCAAGTAGGATGATCACAACCATTGTGACTTGACATCTTTGACAGCGAGGGTTTGAACCTTACAGCAACGGCCACAGGAGTTTCCTATATTTTAAAATAACATTTGAATAGTCAGGATGAAATTATCATTACTGAGGACGTGCATGTCATCATCAATTATGGAAAAAACAGAAAGTAGCAAATTACATGATCACAGCCATCGTGACTTTGACATCTTTGAGGACGAGGGTTTGAACCTTGCAGCAACAGCCATGGGTAAGATCTGAGATGGTGTGGCCCTACCTTGTATGGCCCATAACCCATCCGTGGAATATAAAAAAAGATAATTACATTGAAAATTCTAAAATTTGTCAACAAAGTTCAATTTACTCCTAAATTTTTTAAAAAGTGTGATTAAATCTTTAAATTTGTCACGAAGGTACAATGAAATTCTAAAAAAGTGCAATTAAGTCCTAAAATTTGTCAAATCGGTCATATCAAGTCTCTCATTTGATAGCATTTTTTGAAAGTTTTAAGACTCAATTGTACTTTCATGACAAGTTTTCGGACTTGTTTATACTTTTTGAAAATTTTAGGACTCGATTGCACTTTTGTGGTAGGTTTTAAGACTTTATTGCACTTTTTAAAAGTTTCATAATTCAATTGCACATCCATGATAAGTTTTAGGACTTATAATGCACTTATCTCTAAAAAAAATGATACTAAAATTCTTTTCTTCAAAGTTGGTTCTATCATCTAAATTGACTTTTGTATAAAAGAGCTGAAGGTTTGCAAGCGATCTCGAGTTGGTAGTTTTGAGATATTTCTCTCTTTCAATTTAGGAGATTTGTCCAATCTCCTCAATTTATTGTACGAATGTCAATTTAACCCTAAAATTTTAAATTTTGTCTATTTAGTCCTAAATCATTGCACATAATTTCAGCATAGTCCTTCCAGCTGTTGAGGTGGCAACGTGTCATGGCCGGCAATGATTGGACCGTTATGTTAGCGATATCCTATAAAAATTGACTGGAAAATAACATTAAAATTTCACACAAAACTTTAAGATAAATTGTCAAAATTCGAAAATTTACAATAGAATTAGCATTTGTGCAATAAGTTTAGGATTGATAGGATTATTTTTACCTTTCAATTCAGTGTGGTTTGCGACTTGAGGTAAATATAACTGTTATTAATTTAGGAAATGTATTCTGAGGTTTTTTTTTTTTTTTGGTTATCGTTGACGAAGAGTGAGCCAAAAAGAAATCCATAGCACAGTTGAATGCTCAAAACAATTTATTTTTCATTAATTTTCCCTAATTTTCTGACACTTGAAAGCTTTATTTCATCAAAAGAATAGACAAGAAAAAATAAAAAACACGCACCTTCTATTAGACGACACATTCTCAGATTCTTCAAGCAATTGCGTCCGTGATTTTAGCTTTTATCGCGTTCACCGTAAAGGACCGGCCAGAGATAAACTATATTCCGCTATTGATTTTCATTTCACATGATCGAACATGATTCTAACTCGAAAATTTTCGCTTTACATCAACGATGAACCTCGTATTCCGGCCATTTGGATCCAGTTCCTGCCGTTCAAATTTCTCTATGAGCGACATTTTGGCCTCTGCAGCAAAAATGAGAAGGCTAGAACAACCCTTGAATCCTACATCGACTCTGATGCTTCCGCGTCTGATCATGATCGGGCATCGGACAGACTATTTTCTCTGCTCAATTCTGTGCATTGGAAGATGACGAGTGATGAGCGTTTTGCCGGGTTGAATAATGCATCCAGGACTTGAGCACATCATATGCTGTGAACCCAATGGCCACTGAAGGCACCACCTGCAAAATATCCCCCAAACGTATGCATGTCAACATTCGGCTCGAAACTATACTATTCATCGCAGTTACGTACGTTAGCAAATCAGCGTTCTGGGTTAGCTGTAATGAGAGCTTGCCTTGATGTAATTGATGCTTAAACCAGCATATAATTGTCTCCACCCTTGATTGCGAATGATGTACGAAAGCCCCTCGACAGTGTTCTTGAACTGGGCCTTGCCCAGTACCACGTTCTCAACCTGAAAATTTGAATGCAGCAAAACTTTTGTTGAGCCTGATAGACAGCGTTTGATGTGCAAGTTGATGTTGGGTTAGCGGTAGCTTTTCTTTTATTTTATTTTTTCCGTATTTTCTTGACATGGAGATGGAGACATCAAACATTTGAGCATTTCATCACGGATCGATTGCTGTCAATGTCAGAGTTACCTGCATTTGCCGCCTCACGACATCCAACGGATATGTGAATGTCTGCCCGAACAACCCCGCCAGTGCGCCACAGGAGAGGCGCATGGCGATCAAATCCTGGCGATCCTCAGGAATCTTGAGCTTGAGCTCCTCGTAGATGTAGTACTTCAAGCCGGCATACGGAAGAATCCCGACCAATGTTGGACCTGCATGGCACGTCGTATGAGAAACGCGAAATGATTAGGACGATTGAACCTGTCTAATAGCGACTACCTTGTCACAGAGATGTACCTATGCCTCGATAGAAAGCACGCACTCCACCTTCTCGATAGACGTCCCTGAAGATATCGCGAAGCTTCAGGCGTCGAGGTCGGGCATGGCGATTTTCACAGGAATAGGAATCCATCACCTGGCCAAACGGAGCACATGAATTTGCCAGGAAAATTTTTCACATGTGAGGTTCATGCAAAAGTTTTGAAATCTGCTTGACCCCATGACAGATTCATTGATAAGAAGAGGACACGAAGGGAAGCTATGCTATGATTCTGCTCGGAATTGAGCCAAGTTAACAGAAATCGGAACGGATCGAGTTCTCATGCTAAGCAGCTGCAAACCTGATAAGCGAGCTTCGTTCGAGCCAGATCCAAGGGATATGTACACAACACGGCGGTTCCTCCGGAGGCAGAGCCCGCCAGGAGGTCGACAAAAGGCCCTGTCCCGAACGAGGGACAGTTGTCCAGGATCCAACTCCGGCATTGCTCGTACGTCATGTACTGCAGCCCCGCGTACGGGACTACCCGGATGACGCTCGCACCGTTTCCCTACATGTTTTTTATTTTTTATTTTTTGAGAACCTTAAATACTACGTAGAACGAACATGGTTTCAAGAGAAATCGCATGAAACATGGGGTGGGGACTCACTTGTACAGGCCTCGAACACCTTCATACCTGAGGATCTTCTTGAAGGACTCGTACACACCGATGGAATAAAATCCTTCAGTTCTGGTCTAAACACAAGACAGACATTATCATCGTCGTCATCATACAAAGGATTAAACTTTCCAAGAGAATTGACGGGACAATAACAAGCTAATCGTTTCATTATGTTCAACTTATGTCGATTCTCATCTTTTTATCCCCCCAAAGACACCCTGAATGGAAAAACAAGCCACTGAAATCTTGTCCTTGGTACACATTGCAAATGCCAAACACCCAAAAAGCACCAGAAGAAGCTGATTTCAGGCAAATAAATGAAATGCATCAGTAAGTACCTGCAAGAGAATTTTAATCCTCTCGAGGGCGCGACGGCAGTCTTGGCAAAAGCGCCGGCAATGCCTCCAGCAATCAATTCCCTCACACAAACCGGCAAGACATCGACGAAACAGTCATCCCCATTCTCAGAACAGCCATGCATGAATCTTCCCATGGGGGAAGATTCCATGCCGGTTTCTGTGGGTGACTGACAGAATCAAGAATAATTGACGCAGGGACAAAAAAATCTGATGCGATGGCGAGGGGGTTGCCTTTGTACATTTTTAGGGAGGCTCTGAATAGGAATTCTTTCTAAAAATTGAATTTTTCCTCTTTGTCTCGGTTCAATCTACCTGTAGGAAGATAAAATTAGGAAGCTCAAAAAATGGGTCACGAAGGAAAATCATGAAATAGCAGAGGGGGTAAATTTAAGATGACTTGAGATGGTTTCATTCACAAATTTTGATGCCCAAATTATAGCAATTGAACATGGGGACCTAAAACGTGAACTCTAGGAGAAGCTACAAATCGTCTTGCAAATTTCTTCTTTTGTTTTTTTAAGCACAAGAATCTCCATTTCTAGGATTTATTTATTTTTTATAAAATTTTCCAACGGAACTTTCATAGTTAAGTACACTAGAAGTCTTAAAACTTATTAGGAAAATGCAATTGAGTCTAAAAAAATTTTAGTAAGTGCAATCAAATTCTAAAATATTAAAAAAATACAATCAATGAAAGAACTTAATTGGACTAATTAGACTTTTTTATAACTTAATTACACTTCTTCAAAGTTTTAAAAATCAATTGTAATTTTGAAACAAGTTCCAGAACTTCTCATGCACTTATACCAACTTTCATTGCTGATTTTCAGTGCTGAGAAAGATGATTTGGGAGGGAATAACTAACTCATTCTAGACTAAGACATTTGCTTCCAATGGTTTGATTGAGACTCTATTTGTTTCGTAAAAAATGAATGATTTTGTTAAAAAATTTCTTTAAAATGATCATTTATATCACTTATGAGAATAAATTATCGAAAAATATTTTCATTATCCACTAAAAAAGTTTAGATATAAATTGTTATCAATAATGAAAATATTTTTATTGGCTGAATATTTCAAGCAATACAATGAATCATTTTTAGTAAATATTTTTTTTAATCATTCATTTTTTACTAAACAAACAGAGTCTAATTGCAAAAACAACATGACGTGGGTTAGGAAGTGCAATAACCGGGCCTCACCTAGGCTTTAGGTGTTCCAGGTCCAGCATACCAAAAGAGCAAAGCCCAGGCCACATTGGATGGGCTCAACGCGGAGCCCAGATTCTTTTCAGCCCAAAACGACGAGCAACACACCAGGTTTGGAGGACAAACGACCCGCCGTATCAAAACCAGATCTCTGATCTAAAAAGCGAAAAATATGAACTCGGAATCGACCACGAGCAGCTTTCGCCATAAACCTGCTTCCGATCGCAGACGCCCGCATCCATGGCGCATTTCTCTTCTCGCGTAACTCTCTCTCTCTAACTCTATCTCTATCTCTATCTCTAACTCTCCGTGTTCGGAGGCGAGTTTTCGGTTATGCAATTTTTGATTCTCCAGAAGTATTGACTGTCTTGTGAATGTCATCGTTTGACGATGTTTGGAGCGATGCGAGCTGCGGTGCGGTGTTTGCGGATTTCGATTCGGTTCTTCGATCTCTGTCATTGCTCGGAGCTTCGATGGAAGCTGCTTGCGTTGAGCAATCGGCGCGATTCGGCGCGATTCGGCGCTCCTGCTTTGTGTACCTCTATGGATCTGTTCGACGGCGATCTGGATTTTGCTGTTGGACTTTGTTTCTCCATGCGTAGATTTAGCTCGATGTAGATTGAATATGTGGTTTAGGAATTGATTTACGTTATTATGCTTGTGAAATTAGATTGGACATAACTGAGTAGTTTTGGTTTAGGTAGAGCAATGGCTTTCAGAATTATGGATCTTTGCGTCGTGAGTTCTTAACATGTCAGGGCAAACTTCAGAAAATGCAGGGCAGTTCTTTTTGAGAAGTTTAATGACAGCATAACTAGAAAATGTCTAGAATTTGAAGTGTGCTGTTGCTAATGATTGTCGCACGTAGGCAATTGCCCCCTCTCCAGTCTCTAGGATAGATGTCAGCCAAAATTATTTTGGCTGACATTATAAACTGCTTCGGTTAACTAAGATGAGATCAGTATAAGATTTGATTTAGTTTCTTATGAAAAGACCTGTTGCAATGCTTTTTCCTTGAACAATGTGTCGATCTGTCACGGCAGAGCTAATTCAGTTAAACTAATGAAATTATCTTGACTACTTAGTTGGCTGGTCTAATGAAATTAGATCGGCAGTTTTTTCTATCATCACGTGCTTGTGAATATTTTGCCACTTAATGTGATTGTCATCATGTTAATAGGACTTGTGCCCTTTGGTGAAGAACATTCTTCTGCTGGATTCTGAAGGAAAACGTGTTGCTGTCAAATATTACTCAGATGATTGGCCAACAAATAGTGCTAAATTAGCCTTTGAGAAATCTGTGTTCACCAAAACTTTGAAGACAAATGCTAGGACAGAAGGTACTACATCCATAGAAGATATGTCTATGATGATTCTGTTATTTGAATCCTTTGGCATTGATATAAGTGGGCGGTGGTTCTTGTTCTATTATGGTGCTTTATCGATTTCATGAGCTTGATACCATTTTGACTTGAAGGTGGCCTATGACATACTAACTATTTTAATCGCTGTGCTTGTAGATGTAGATGATAATCTCTCTTGAAAGTTTCTTATCTTATGCATTTAGCCTTAGTGCAGAAGACCATCCATGAATTCAGTGAGAATTACTGTGGTTTGTCACTGTCTATAGACTATGGCAATCAACTATATGAGCAGTTTCTTTATCCTTACATTCTCTGATTGATTTCGACCTGCTCTGATGCTATGTGCTGCTTGGTGTCCAAAATGGATTTTGTGAGGTCGAGACAGAGAGGGCAAATAAGATTATATTTATATCGCCATGTTTTTCTTTGCCAAAATTAGCAAGGGATGTATCTTTTATATATGGCTGGATAAGCAAGTTGCATATAGCACCTCAGAATGAGAAGTTAGTGAAAATTGCTTGGCTTATAGATATTTTGTTAGTTGGATTTCGGGTCTTGTCTTCTTTAATTATTTGGGCACTTGTGATATTGATCTAGAGCAATATTATCACTTTCAGCGGAGATCGCGATGTTCGAAAATAACATTGTCATCTACAAATTCGTACAAGACTTGCACTTTTTTGTGACTGGAAGTGATGATGACAATGAGCTGATTTTAGCTTCAGTACTTCAAGGGTTTTTTGATGCAGTTGCCCTTATTCTGAGGTATTGCTGGTTTTATGTGTGAAATTTTGAATTTTGCGGCTCTCTAGTATCTTCATGGGTCATGTGCTTATCTTTTTTCTTCTATGTTTCACTCAGGAATAATGTTGACAAGAATGAAGCCCTCGAGAATCTAGATCTTATTCTTCTTTGCATTGACGAGATTGTTGATGGAGGGTAAATATTTCTTCTGCACTTTTAGTAGATGGTTTCCTCTGAAGATCCATTGTGCTAAATTAGCTTCAGGAAATTCTTCTTCGGCGAATTAGAAGGAGAAAGAAAAGGCTTATACACTGGCTTTGTTCAAATTGGCCAAGCTTATCTAGTGTCTTATGTATCTGTTTCTGTAGGATGATTCTTGAAACTGATGCCAGTACCATAGCTGGAAAAGTTGCATCCCACAGCATTGATGCTGCTGCCCCATTGTCTGAGCAGGTTTTGCATCTCTCCATGTGTTTTTTTTCCTACTATGAGGAATGGTGACTGGCTTTTAGATGATGCTTGATAGCTACTTCTGATAAGCATAGCTAAATATCTCCTGATGGGAAACTACGTCCCTGCTTTGCTTTGCTTCTGTAGGCTTTTCCTCTAGATTTATTTTTCTGCAAGATTGATCTAACTTCTATCATTTTTTACTTGTTTTTATTATCCTGCAGACTTTAACCCAAGCATTGGCTACAGCTCGCGAACACATCACAAGATCCCTCCTCACGTGATTTTTCTGCTTGTAATCGATGATATGTATGCTGTTTCTCTTTTTAGTTTTCATCCTCCCTACCAAAGAAAAAAAAAAAAAAAAAGAATCTTTGCATGACAATTGAGTTGTTTTAACAGCCATTGGTTGATTGGGCAATGAGATTTTGTAATTCTGGCTGGTGCAGATCTCCTTCTATTGAAATAATTAGTGTCTGTTGGAGTTTTTCTTTCGGACTTCATTATGAATATTCTAGTGGCACAAAACTCTTTGGTTATTGATTAATTTACATGATACATGTTATGACCGCTCTCTTCTCTCATCGGTTGTGTTGTGGGTGAGGGGCTGTTATTCAAGATAGATCTTGGTTTTGTTTCAGTAAGATGATCTCTGTGCATGAAATTCTGTAATGAAACTACTATATGGATGATGAGATGCAAAAACCACTAGTTACGTGGAAATGTGACAGAAACTTGAAGCATGTAGAATTTTGTGAAATCCACCTTGTGTTTGGTGTCTCTCAAAATGCGATTGGCTCTATCGTATATAATCTATTAAACACGTGCATTTGCTTGGTGGTTCCGTATCAAAGGAATTGATTATGGTATCTCGGTTAGGTCCATCGTAAGTTGTTCAGAGTTCATGGAAGGGCTTTTTGGTGTCCGGGCTATCCAGGGTGATGACATGACATTCTTGTGTACTGTTTATGCTAGTAGGGAGGGAAAGTTGGCTCGAGTCTCTATCGCCGTCTGCTTAAGCAGCCAAATATGAAACTTCAGACAAATCAAATCGTAGCAGAATTTGTCTTTACCAAAAAAAAAAATCTTAGCAGAATTTGACAGTTAACTTGCCAAAATTAGCTCCAATCATATCAATTCCGTGTTTGACTTTTATGTCATGGTTGTTGAAGGGTTGCCATAAGTTTATTGCCATATCTTGTGCCTCCGGCAAGTAGCATCTCATATATCGATGAACCTGCAAAAATATCCCTCTTCGTTATCGAAACCCATTTTTTTACTAAATTGGATCGTGTCATTAGATGATAATAATTTGATATTAAATTACTCGACATGGCTTGTTGGGTAATATGACTACAAAAACATTTTAAAATAGCGTCGTAAACTGTTTTTGACCCCCAATTTGAGGATTTGAGACTAAATCTAAGTTGCAATCCAAACTCCAACCTGTCTTTTCATTTGCAATCGAAATCAATGCTTCACTTCGGACATCGCGCTGGCTGCCCTCCTACTTTAGCCACCAAATATCATCAGCTGAACCCTCTCCCTTTCTCTCTCTAAGTCCTCGGCACCCGTCATTCCTCCCTCCCCATTTATAAAATTCCGGAGCTTATTTTTATGCTTGGTGGGATGGAAAGTTATCCGGAGCTGCTATGGACCCGCTTCGAAAACCATATATAAAATTCCATACAAGTCAAATCGAAGCAGAATTTGACAGTCGCCTTGCTTGTATTGGCTCCAATCATTATCAATTTCTTGTTTCAATATTATATCATGGTTGTTGAAGGATCACCACGTTTGCTCATCTTCATATCTTCGTGCCTCTGGCAGATAGCATCTCATATATCGATGGACCCTTCAAACATATTCCTCTTGATTATCCAAACCCATTTTGTCAGACAAAATGGGTTTGTGTCGTTACTTGTTAATCCACCGTTTGATTGCTTCAATCCTCAATTGTTTTCGAAATATGCCTAGCGGGACCTTCCCCCTTGAGTGATCCGTTACACCTAAGATTTGGACTCCATAACTGCTCTCGCCTTTAGTTGTTAGTGCATGCTACAGCCGCTACTCCCACTAGTTCTCTGCCGGTCCCTTATATCTTTTGGACTGGTTCAAAGCCATCGTTTTCTTGTGAAGTAGTTCTCGCCTCAATCATGCACAAACCTCCCTCCTTTCCCTATCCGTATTAGCGAGAATTCCACTTAGAAAGATACTCGACAAACCCACCTGAAACATCAACTTCAAGTTGATTGCTCTTTGATATATGCATGCACATCTGTTTCCATGTCTAGTGCAACTGCGATAAATAGGATTGCCGGTGAAGGTAGAACCAAACCTTGAATGCCATTCAGTATAATCTAAGAGCTAAATACTAGATGTATATATTGGAGGCTTTGGTTCCATAGGACAATAGACATACATAAGCTTATGTATTTTGGATTTGTTTGTCCAAATTAATAATAATAAGATAAGTACTTTAAACGAAATAAGAAAAGAAAATATTATCAGATATTATTTCCCCTAGTAAGATTTAGGATGTGTTTATTCGGAGAAAACTTCGTTATAAAAGAATATACTCTTTGGGAAACCATTTTCTAATTTTCAGATTAGGGAATTCATTTTCTTATTTTTAAGCATACATATTTTCGTTGACCGTAAATAATTTTCCGTTGAGTGATTATTTTTAGCAAATCCAAGACGTGAAAGTTCAGACAATTAATTCGAAAGAAATTCTTTCGCTCAAATAAAATCACCTTTACCCTGTGAAAATGGTAACTTTACTTTTCTTTATGCCCACTTGATGTATACGCCTTCACAAGTGGATCGTATGCGATTAGATCCGTGCTTTCCCCTCATTTTCTATCTAGAAGATCAGGCCCATTACGTGTCTCTCACCATTTTCAGGGTCATCATCAGCGATAAAGACTTCGATCCACATTGACGACCTAAAGTGCCCAAGAGATTTCCCTTAAATTTGCTGGAACATGTCGTCCAACCCCTCAAGTTGATGTGGTCTAATGAGATGATGCCATTATCTATTTTACCTTTTGCCTTTTTCTCGTGACCAATACAAGTCGACTTGACATTCCAAAACCCAAAGAGAAACACCCAATCCTTTATTCTTAAAGGGAACGGGGCCTGCAACAAGCTTCCTAAAGCTTTAGTGGGAATCATCTTTAAAGTATAGAAAAAAAAATTAATTATATCTCGGATTCGAACTCTCAAAATCACACATAGGGTGATGAATGTTTCGTCATTGCTAACTTGATTTTATTGCTAAAAAAAAGGTTGGCGCCTATAATGTGTAGAGAAGAAGAGGACGCTCGAAATTATAAAGAAAAGAGAAATTCGAGAAATTGAACCCAAATGAGTATAGTGTTTACTTTTAAAAAAATCTAAACAGCTAAAAGAAGATACAATATGTGTAAAACAAGTCTTAATGAATGAGGGTGAGACTCAAAACTACCGATATCGAACAGCATACATGCTCTATCACACTTTTCAAACAAGAAAGCGTCTCGTGTGTTCTCATCATGTGTCTTTGTCACGCGACAAGTGGTAACGTCAAAGAGAGTAAATGCTAAGTGATGCATTTTAGTCAAGACAACTTTTCAAAAATTTATAAATCTTTCGATCGTGTCAATTAGTTATAGACATTTCAATTATGTCAATTGTATTCTAAATACTTTGACTACTTGTTAATTTAATCATTTCAATCAATTCTGTCAAATCACTAAAAAGTTTAGAACTAAATCGTCATAATTAAAATATTTAAGATTAAATTGGTCCGCAGTACAATAGCTTGCTTTAGGGCTTTTTGAACAATTTTTCCCATCATGGTCAATTTCCGCCAATCCATTCGACGACAACCAACATTGGATGCTTAGCTCAGACCAACTCAAATCGTACTCTGACATCGACTAAACAGCACGATTCTCACGAAGGAGAACTATTCGAGGTCTGCATTTTTCCCGTGCCCAAAATTCCAAGGACCACACAATGTTCTTCCTCCGGAACACACGTATATCACATGTACCCAGAAGAATGTGGAGGGTGTCCGGAACGGATGGGACACCTTTTCCTTCTGGTAGTCCCGGCACCATCAATTCAGCGTTCGAAAACCTTGTCCGGGAGGAGGTCCCCATCTTCCTCGCAGCTTCGTCCCTCGTCCTGTTGCGAATCTAGAAGGACAGGAAGAGAAAAAAAAGAACGTCCGGCACGTTACGTTACGCTACGCGTGCCAACCCCATTTTCGCCAGAGAATATCGGGTTCCTGGAGACGCAAGCGTGCGTGTGGCGTTTCCTCCATGATTGACCCGGCGAACGAACGAGGGGGAAGCCGAGCCATTTCCTGGAGTCAACGGAACCGATCCGACAGGCCGTCATCCAACGCCGCGACGACTACGAGGGTCGCACGTTTTCCTGCTCTGTCTTCCTGGCCAACTTGAGGGTTTGCCATCTTCTTTTGTTTTATTCCTGCTTAACGCATTCCTCGTTTTGGTATGACCTGAGCTGTGGAAAGTAAACGGGAGCACTGGTGCACGAGGTGGGGGAATGCCCTCTTCAGCAATTTTTTTCTCGTTTTCTTTCAGTTTTAACCTAGCTTTCGTTGAGGTTTTCTCCATGCAAACTTCTAGGGAAAGGAAGGAGGAAAAGAGACTGTCGGAGATCGTTTCTTTTATTTTTTGCTTTATTATATTCTCCTGTACCTTTCAACTTTTCTTTTTCGGGCCTCCTAAAAAAGCCGCGTTTGCAATTTCAAAGTTTAAAAATTAAAAGAGAAGGCACGAGTGGCCGAGGCATTGGACGCCAAGAGAAGGAAACTCCCAAAAAAAAAAAAATCTCGCGCTATCTACAAAACGATTGCAATTGCAATTAGCTAGACATGGTGTTTGACGAACATCTCAAAATCACGAGTGTGACGTTTAGAAAGTTGCGTTCACACGACGATCTTTTGAAAACTTGGCCCAACATAAGCTTTATCCATGTTATTCATGAAAAAAGCTTTCAAATTATTGTCTTTTCCATCCACTTGTTTGGACAAATACAAAAGCTTTTGAAAATTGGTTTTAGGTAAATAGGGCTGAAGGAAGTGTGTCCCAGTACTAACATCCTCATATTATATTTAAATATATATATATATATAAATATATATTATGAACCGAGTTATTATTCTCTAATAAAATCGGAAAAAAATGGAAAATTAACGAAAAAACATTTATTTCCTTGGGTTCGGATCGATCAGATCAGAACGTGTTTGACATCTTCTCGATTCTTGTAATCAAAGCCGTCCGCAACACGTTTTCGATAAAATAAGATTAATTGAAATTGCAAGTCACCCTAGGAACGGTCCAAATTCCTGGGCGGGATGGCACCTATTCAAACCGGATTTTCAACGGAGTTCCTCAGATTCAGTGTACCATTAATTAGATACCATTCCACCAAATTAATTATCATAAATTTTAGGCCCAAAAAATATATTAAAAAAATTAGCATAATCAACCCTTCTAGAGAACTACCCAAACCATTCTAAATAGATGGCGGGGCTGTATTTAATTAATTACCTTGCAGTTGTCAGTAAAGAAGACCTCCGTACGTCTAATTCTTATTTATTTTGCGAAAAATAAATAATATAAAATATTTTTTTAAAATTAATCATTGATTAATTAAAAATATTTTCATTTTTAACAACAATTTATGTGTAAATATTTTTATATACCGTCATGAATCGTGAATTTTTTTTATTTAATTATTTTTATAAGTGATATGGACGATTTTTTTAAAATATATAATTTACAAATTATTCAATTTTTTCACAAAATAAACGGAGTGTTAAGATAATAACATTTTAAAATTCAAATCGAAAGTTAACGAAGGTCTTCACCGGATATTGACCATTGAAAACTAACGAAAGACCGGAGGCCCTCAAGGCTGGTCATTCCACGTACCCTGTGGGCCCCACAAGACCCCAAAATTTCCTTGTTGATTTTCCTCCCTCTTTTTTATTTTTTATTTTTTCAATCCCTTTCCTCTTTTTCTTAAAAAAAGAAATTAATTCCAATCCAAGCCATCAGATCTGACAAATCTTAGTGGTGGTGGTAGATTTTAAAACAGAAAATTTTAATTGCCTGTGTTGGAGCACATGGGGTTTCAATGCGACGTGTATAGGGATGGGGTCGGCTGATGGTCATTGCAAAAATCATAAAATTTCACCTAAACTTTCCCTGTTTAAAAGTCAAAATATCATTTCAATTTCAAGAAATTACGCGTGCAATTGTGCATCTTACATGCCGACGCTTGCATTCTATAAAAAAAGTTCTCGACATTTTGAATTAAGAACGCATCGAGATGTGTCTATTAATGCAATACTCTAATCGAACAAAAAAAGAAAAACGTAGTAGAATTAAAAGATTCATCAAGACATGTCATTAAATTACTCGGAAAGACAATTTGAAAAGTGATCTAGAGGAATTAGCTGAACTTGGCTAAAAAGAATTTTCGGTCTCTCCATTGATGATCACAAATCCTTGAAAGCATTACCTTAATTGGCCCCTATGATTAGACCTATTAAACGGGTGGGTCGAGTCGGATTTGAATCGGATCATAAATGGTCTGACCCAAATTGACCTATTAACTCGTTTATGACCAATTTAAATATAGTATAAATTTTTTGACCCATATCCTACTCGAACCATAATATTGTTAAAACACTTCACAATCTAACTAAACTTAGGAAAACTTATTATTATAATATTTTTTAAAGATTATATTCATTTAATATTGTTAAAAAATCGAATTCTTAATAATTTTTATTTTAAATTTTGTAAATTATTTTTATTTTTTAAAAATCATGCACACATATGGGGGAACGAGACTCACCTAGGTTTTGATAGCCAATTAAGCCAATAAGGCGTGGCGGCTAGGGTTGTGCAAGTGCGAGCAAAAGTCGGAGATCAAGAGAGGTCTAACGATGGTGCCAATTGCATGCAACAACGCGATCGTGTGAGCAAGAGGAGGAGCTGCTATGCGAGCAATGAGAGTGAGATGACGCTTGTCATACAATGAGAAATGTTTCGTTGTTTTGATTTAAGAGAGGAGATGAGTCGTCTTAGAGAACTGATGAATAGTTGAGTTTTAAGTAGATTTAAACTTTGACCCATTAATGACTAATGTATTTTAATCTTTTTAGTTTTAAACACATTATAGGTGATTAAAAAGGAAAGACTGACCCATTTATGATCAATTTAATATGTAAATAGGTCATAAATAAATTATGCACCTATTTTGATAAGTATATCCATGATATGCTTTTTATACAGCGTTAGTCCTGATGAGCCAGCCGGACCCAACTAGTCATTAATCATCGCTGATTACCTCATGAACCATGGATTTTTCTTTCCTCTTTCGAAATTTAAAAAGAAAGACCTTCCCAATTTTCCGTAGGGTGGACCGTGGATATTTATTCCATCTAGAACAAGAAGAAGACATGGAAGGCAGGCACAGGCCAGCCAAGTCACTTGGGTCTTCGCCACGTGGCAACGTGGGGCCCGGGGGAGGTACATTCAGCCTGTACCTAAAGGCAAAATGGCTTGTTTTGCCTCCCGTTCTTCTTCTTTTTTGGCTTTCGCGTGAACGCGTGTGTTTTTTTTTTTGGGGGGGAGGAGGCTGCAAGAGGTCGAATATACATTTTTTTTTTCTTTTTTGTTTTTTCTGGGTCTTTTTTTTTTTTGGTTTACTCGGTCTACGATTGGGTGCTGCTGCTGGACAGGTCACGTTTGGGAGACGAGCGACGAACCAGATTTGACAAAAAAAAAAAAGAAATAAAAAGAAATAAAAAAGGAGGAAAAGGAGAGAGGGGAGAAAAAGCGGTGGGAGGAAGGAAAAGTCCTCCGTCTTGATGACATAAAACAACAGGGGAAGGGAGGGAGGAAGCCATCGTTGAATGTGTCTCGGAAGCTCCCATTTTTTCGAAGTTGAAGATAGTATAAGCGCGCAGAGAGAGAGAGGAGACGCCCCCCCGGCGGGATAGTCCTGGGTCGTCTTCTGCTCGCAGCTCCGTCGGAGACACAGGCCATCTCTCTCTCTTGCTCTGTCTGTCTGTCTGTCTGTCTGTAGCCCCCCCACCTTGATCTGCAATCGGAAAAGGAGGCTTCTCTTGTCTTTCTTGAATTCTTGATTCGCGAGTGGGTCTTCCGTCGAATCTCTCCGACGACGGGGAAGCGATTTTCAGGTACCCTTTTATATTTGTTTTCTTGGGTTTGAGACGTTGGGTCTGCGTTTTCTCTCGGGTTGATTTGTCTCGTCGACCCATGTCTTCATCAAAGAAAAGACATTGGCCCCCACTTCTTGTTGCGAAGCTCGCCGCCGACGGCTCTAGATGGGCATTGTCTGATTCTTGGTGGTTTTGAATTCCGCCTTCTTGCTCTTTCCTGATTCGTTTTGGTGACTGTTTCGGGAATTGAATTCTTGAGCTGATTCGCAGCATCTGCTATATGCTCGATTAAAGCTGCTTTTGTTGTCCTTCAGGTATAAAATTTAATCTGTCAAAGATGTGGGCATAAAGAAAATAGACTCTTTTAGTTCCTAATATGTCAAAGTTTAGATAAGTGCAGTGCAGCTAAGCATACTGAAGGGTATTGAATGAAACTTTCAATGCGATCCCTATTCACTCTGTGGTTTTTGAAACGAGAATATTCTTCTTAAAATTAACCGCATTCAATTCTTGAGGATTTGGTTGTTTCTTGTGAAATTCGTGTATAGCATATTGAGTTTGTTGAATTGATACATATCTGTTCTGTATATCTCATTAGGCTGTGGAAAGGTATTGTGCATCAGTGACCCCATTGTAGTGATTGCTGAAGTGAAGACAGTTTAAAGGGTTAGCTATCGGTTATCATCAGGTGGAGCTGGAAAGATGACCTGGAATCCATTACAAGAAGCACAATGACACTCCGTGCTGGAGTCAAGATTTAGTTCTTATGATTAGAGGATGATAAATCAGATCCTATAATCTTGGACTGAAGTGAAGAGAGAGATGACTCGAGGTAGGATAAGGGCAAGGATCCGCCAGAGCAACCTTTATACCTTCGGATGCATCCGGCCCACCACTGCCGAGACTCTGGACCCGCAGTCATTACAAGGCCCAGGCTATTCTCGTGTAGTACATTGCAATGAGCCCCATATGCACAAAAAGAAACCTCTGAGATACTGCTCGAATTACATATCGACCACAAGGTATAATGTCGTCACATTTTTGCCCAAAGCATTTTTTGAGCAATTTAGAAGGGTAGCAAATATTTACTTCCTTGTGGCTGCAGTATGCTCTCTCTTTTCTTTTTCTCCATTCACCCCGTTGAGCATGATTGCCCCGTTGGCATTTGTTCTTGGGGTTAGTATGGCGAAGGAGGCTGTAGAAGATTGGCATAGGTTCATTCAGGATATGAAGGTTAATAACAGAAAAGCTAGTGTCCATAAAGGAGATGGAGTCTTTGGTTATAAACAGTGGCGGAATATTCGTGTAGGAGATGTCGTGAAAGTTGAGAAGGATCAGTTTTTTCCTGCAGACTTGCTTCTGCTGTCATCCAGTTATGAGGACGGTCTATGCTATGTTGAAACCATGAATTTGGATGGTGAAACAAATTTGAAAGTAAAAAGATCTTTAGAGGTGACTTTGCCTTTGGATGGTGATGAAAATTTCAAGGACTTTACTGGGATGGTCAAGTGTGAAGATCCGAATCCCAGTCTTTATACCTTTGTGGGCAATTTTGAGTATGACCGGCAGATTTATCCTCTAGATCCTAATCAGATACTCCTCAGAGATTCCAAGCTCAGGAATACAGCTTATGTTTATGGAGTGGCTATTTTTACCGGTCATGATAGTAAAGTGATGCAAAATGCGACAGAATCACCTTCCAAAAGGAGCACGATAGAGAGGAAAATGGACCATATCATATATGTTCTTCTCGCTGCTCTACTTGGTATCTCATTAATCAGTTCTATCGGATTTTTTGTCCAGACAAAGTACCAAATGCCCGACTGGTGGTACTTGCGACCCGACGATCCTCAATCCTGTTATGATCCAAACAAAGCAGTGGCATCGGGCCTATGCCACTTTGTCACTGCTCTGATGCTGTATGGGTACTTGATACCCATCTCTCTGTACGTTTCCATTGAGATGGTTAAGTTCTTGCAGGCAATTTTTATTAACAGGGACATACATATGTATGATGAACAGAGTGGGGTTCATGCTCATGCAAGGACCTCAAATTTGAATGAGGAGTTGGGCCAGGTGGACACAATCCTCTCTGATAAAACCGGAACATTGACATGTAATCAGATGGATTTTCTCAAGTGTTCCGTTGCAGGTACTGCATATGGAGTAGGATCCAGTGAGGTTGAGCTTGCTGCTGCAAAGCAAATGGCCATTGACCTTGAGGAGCAGGATCCTGAGACTTCTAGTGCCTTCACTGTGCGGGACAATAGAAACCAGGGTGGGGCATCGGAGATTGAACTGGAGACAGTCGTTACTTCTATGGCTGGAAAGCGTGAGAAACGCACCATAAAGGGCTTTAATTTTGATGACAGCCGTTTGATGGGGGGAAACTGGATGAAAGAACCAAAGCCAGATATGATTCTGTTGTTCTTACGGATACTAGCACTATGCCACACTGCAATTCCCGAGGTAAATGAAGAGACTGGTGAAATCGCATATGAAGCTGAGTCGCCTGATGAAATAGCATTTCTCGTTTCTGCTAGAGAATTTGGATTTGAGTTTTACAAAAGAACTCAAACAAGCATATTTGTCCGTGAAAAGTATCCTTCTCCAGTTGAAAGGCAAGGAACTTGCACAGAAGTATTTTCTGCCCCTGTGTTCTTCTTTGGCAACATTAATCTGACTGTTCTTGTCTAATGGTATGGCTTTTGGATGTTTTCCAGGGAATATAAAATTCTGAACCTGTTGGATTTTACCAGCAAAAGAAAGCGGATGTCTGTGATTGTGCGGGATGAGAAAGGGCAAATTCTTCTTCTGTGCAAAGGTGCTGACAGGTTGGTCTTATGACAGCACTTTGTATGTCATATCCACATATTTAGTTTAATTATCTCATGAGAAAGTGAGTTAGCGTGGTTCTCTTTCAGGTACCCTCCTGGACTTGTGTGTGTGTGTGTGTTCACACATATGAGATACCGTACTCCGTCATCTTGACCATTTATATTATTGTCATTCTGACATTACAGTTCAACTTTAGTAACTTTATTTAGGATTTCTTTGCATGTGATGAACTATGCTCATTGCTTTTTTTCTTTGTCCAATTATAATGGGGGCAATCAGTTAATCTTGCTTTCATATCGTTTTTACTATCAAAGAGTACTCTGGGAACTGATGATTGAATTTAAAAATTTCTTTGTGTTTTTCTAGCTTCTATTTTTTGTGCTACTGTGGATTAGGGCATTCAAAGAAATTTATTTGAAAGAAAGTGCTGTAAGTTTGCGTTCTTTTCTAAGAGCAGTTACTTGGAGGGTAGCACCACCATGGTGTCTCTTCTCACTTATCTTTTCTTTAAAGAACATCCTCTGTAAACACTAACACAGAATCCAGCCCTCCCATCATCACGCTCCTAAAACTTCCTCTACTGGGAGTATAGATGGAAATATGTGGCATCTCTTTGGACCCGAAAGCTAACTTTCATTAATTGTGCAGTATCATTTTTGATCGGTTGGCAAGGAACGGAAGAGTGTATGAGGAAGCTACTTGCAAACATCTGAATGAATATGGTGAAACTGGGTTACGTACGCTAGCACTTGCTTATAAAAAGCTTGAAGAGTCCGAATATTCTGCTTGGAATGATGAGTTTGTCAAAGCAAGGACTACTATTGGGGCAGAGAGAGATGCCATGCTCGAAAGGGTGGCTGAATTGATGGAAAAGGATTTGATTCTCGTGGGTGCCACTGCTGTGGAGGACAAATTGCAGAAAGGGGTAAAATAAAAGAATCATTCTCCTCAGTTTATTTACTCACATACACCATTCATTTAGTTCATCTGATCTCGAAGGTGATATCTACTGTGTTTTGATATAGGTGCCCCAATGCATTGACAAACTTGCCCAAGCTGGTCTTAAGTTATGGGTTCTTACTGGAGATAAGATGGAAACTGCAATCAATATAGGGTATGATGGTTGTAGCTAATAGAAAGCTTTCCCAATACCTTTTACATTCGAATGAGGTCTCTATTGTTGAGAAATTAATTTCTCATTGGAAGTTTGCCAGAATAGGAAACCTGATGGGTTTTCAAATCCATTGTGTCTATTGCAGATTTGCTTGCAGTTTACTTAGGCAGGGGATGAAGCAGATCTGTGTAGCAGCAACAAGTGCAGACACAATAGGGCAAGACTCGAAGAAGGTAAGGCTCTGGCCAGAGAGTTTGGACATTTTGATTAGGCATTACTGTATTATTTGACATTTAGTGCACATCACATCTTATCGCTGATCAGGCCATCAAAGAGAACATCATAATGCAAATCACCAATGCTACACAAATGGTCAAGCTAGAAAAAGATCCACATGCAGCCTATGCACTGATAATCGATGGAAAAACTCTGACCTATGCCCTTGAAGATGATGTTAAGCATCAGTTCTTAGGATTGGCAATTGACTGTGCATCTGTCATATGCTGTCGGGTCTCTCCTAAGCAGAAGGCATTGGTAACCTTTTTCCCCTCTCATAATTGTTGTAGTCCTGCCTACGTTTTAGAGGCATCTTCATGCCTGTGGGTGAACTTAAACAGGGTTTGGTACTTATATTAGAAAGCCTGAATTTGACTCTAGGTGACGAGGTTAGTGAAGGAAGGAACTGGCAAGACTACATTAGCAATTGGTGATGGAGCGAATGATGTAGGCATGATTCAAGAAGCTGATATTGGAGTAGGCATCAGTGGGGTGGAAGGTATGCAGGTTAGTGCCTCTTTTTCTATTCCTTGTGAAGGCTATCATCTCACCTTCCCTGATGATTGGGGTGTGTTGGACATATATCAATAATAAGGGGCATCTCCTGCTATCGACTGTGGATCTTCATTATAATTTGAGATCATTACTGTTTTGCAGGCTGTGATGGCTAGTGATTTTTCGATTGCCCAATTTCGGTTTTTGGAGAAACTCCTAGTGGTTCACGGACACTGGTGCTACAAAAGAATAGCCCAGATGGTAATTTTGCGGCTTCCTTCTTGACTTCATATTTTATCCTACTTTCTCGATTTATGCTGAGCAATCATATAAGGGACAACAAACTGACAGGTCGTGTGCTTGTGTCAGACATTTCTGTCTCTCTTGCCGTGCTTGTGTCAGACATCTGTATCTCTCTTGCCCACTGAACTTTTTCTTCCCTTTCTTAATCCAGATATGTTACTTCATTTACAAGAACATAGCATTCGGTTTGACCTTCCTCTACTTCGAAGCTGTGACGGCTTTCTCCGGGCAATCAATCTATGACGACTGGTACATGATATTGTTCAATGTCTTTGTCACTTCATTGCCCGTCCTTTCATTGGGAGTATTTGAACAAGATGTTTCCGCCGAGGTTTGCTTGCAGGTAACCATTTCTTGACCACTGTAATTTTGAAAATGAAGAGAAAAGGGCAAATAGCTGATACACACAAAACCTAGAGACTCTTCCATAATTGCTAATTCATGTCCCTTCTCTTTTTTCCCCACTTCTTGTAGTTTCCTGCGCTGTACCAGCAAGGACCCAAAAACTTGTTCTTCAACTGGTATAAGATATTCGGATGGATGGCGAATGGTCTCGTTGCCTCCATTATTGTCTTTACCTTCAATGTTCTCTTCTTCTATGAGCAAGCGTTTCGCCCAGGAGGCCAAACGGCCGACATGACTGCTGTGGGAACAGTAATGTTCACTTGCATTGTGTGGGTGGTGAACTGCCAGATCGCGCTCACCATGAGCCACTTCACATGGATCCAACACTTGTTCATCTGGGGAAGCATCGCGTTTTGGTACCTGTTCCTCTTCATCTATGGAATGTTCTCCCCCATTTTGACGGGGAACGTGCACAAGATTCTCGTTGAGGTCCTCGCTCCTGCCATGAGTTTCTGGGCAGTCACCCTCCTGGCGACGGTCACTTGCAACCTATTCTACTTCAGTCACATATCTATCCAGAGATGTTTCTATCCCATGGATCACCACATCATCCAAGAAATCAAGTACTACAAGAAGGACGTCCGGGACCAGGTCATGTGGAAGAGGGAACGGTCCAAGGCCAGACAAGAAACCAAGATTGGTTTCACCGCAAGGGTGGAGGCGAAGATCAGGCATTTGAAAGGGAGGCTGCAGAAAAAGCACCTTGCCGCCGCGTCTTGACAGGACTGAAAGTGGGTTTCGGTTCTTGATTGACATGGATACCATTTTTTCCTTCTTTTCAGTAGGGTTTGAGGCCATTGCAGATTTCTTTGTTGAGGCCCTTTTCTTGCTCCATTTTTTTGTACCAGAAAAAGAAAATGTAATCAGATGAAGAAAGTGGTGATTATCCGGATCCCCTCTTGTGCACAGATAATCTGAAGTTAGTCATAACCCTGTATTGTAATCTTTGTAAAATTTTGATGAGTCATAGCTCTTGAGATATAGTGAAATTGCTTCTATTCTGTACCAAACCTCTCCACTCCTCTTTCTAAATGCCTATGCAACATGTCACACAACTCATCCTAATGATGCATGTCCGCAATTTCCGTCGAAAACAGGTGCTTTTGCTTTGGTTTGATCACTTCCGGGAGCTGGACATACAAGCAAACTGACTAATATTTCTACTTCTAGAAAATGCCAAGCATGATTAAAATTGGGTAAGTCGCGTGATTAGAATTAATCTCTTGGTTCTGGCGAACTATATTTGATTCTGAACTGGTTTCGAACAGCCTTTTGCCCCAAGAAGTGTCTCACCGAGTCGATGTTAATACGCGCAAACACAAGATGAGTTTATATATTAAGGATGCAACAGCTGTAAACAGATGGGTAAACCAAACCAGAAAGCGATTATACAAAGCTGCTTAAACAATAAGAATCGTCATCCATGGGGTAGTATCTAATTTCTAGGAGTAATTTCAATGGACACGCAAGGTAGTTGTTTTAAGTGAAAATAAAATTCAATAAAATGACGAACGGGAGTCTAAAAATAAAATATCTCGAATAGATTTCATAATTTCGGGTCAAAATTCTTTACATGGGCAACTTTTTTTTTTTTTGTGGATAAAAATTGAATATTTAGGAGGACATCGCATATACAAGCAAATATTCGACCGGCCACCCGACTTCTAAAATACAAGAATTGTATCCAAAACAACAATCGATATGTATAAGAATTAATGGAGCTGAGTAGGAGAAGAAAAAGGAGGAAGAACCCCAAGAGGTGGGACTCCCTAATGTTACATCCCATATTACCGTTTAGAAGGAAAGAAAAATATGAGACGTAAGGCATGCGGGCACTAACACATTAAAATAAGATACTCGTCCAAGCTGGGCACTAGATTACCGAACTACTGTTGGAAGTCCTCGTTGGTGCTTTTTGGGCTCCTGTTGTGTTGACCTTTGCTTGGCACAATGTTTTATAATCGATTTGTCAACATAGTACCCCCGGTTATAAAACAACATACTTAAGTGATTCTAAAAACCAAAAAAATAGGAAAGATATAAAGATATCTTTTCAAGAAAACCCAAAATACATATCTCAATGCTCTTTTAAAGAATAAATTATAAACAACATATACCACATAACACCCCACATTATGTACACTCATTGTGACACATATACCCAAATTTAATATATGTCATCAAAAATTCTAAATTTTTTTTACTATGACACAAATACCCAAACTTTTTTGTTTGTGTGTTATGAAATAAACCTAAATTTATATACATATAACACACACATTCTATTCAATTTCATCCTAGGGGTGTGCAATTGGAGATCACCCGTAAATAGGTCTAGGAATCAGTTTCAATTTTTGGAAAACCAATCCAAGAACCAATTCTAATTGAAGATCCACACAAAACCATACCGATTTTGAAATCGATTTTTACCTTGTTAAAAAACCAGTTTGTTGCTAATGTTTATGCAATGTTAGGATTTTTGTTTAGTCTGATGATATTTGTTTATGATAATAAGCCTTATGGATTTTTACTCTTTCATTTAGTCAAAAACTTCATATACTTATTGATTACATGTTTTTTATATTTTAATACAAATTATGAGGATTACTGAAATATGATAAGTTTTGTTTCCGGACTGGAAAAATAGAGTCAGATCCAAAACATGATTCGATGCAAATAGGGTAGGGGCACATGGTCAAAAAAAGGTCTAGACTTTATCCACCTTAGATCCGATCATCCTTATTTCATCCAGAGTATATTTGGCACAATTGTATAAATTCAAAGTTTTTTATGACAAAAAAAGTTTATGCTTTAATAGGTGTAGTTTAGGATATTGTTTTGGTGATTTTTTTCCTAAATTACGAAAGAGCAATTTAATAATGGTAAATGACAAATTTTTGGATGAGCAACTAAAGAAGGGGAGAGTCCAAGACAACTAAGCAAAGCGACCGTGATTAGCAAACGTAATCACACGATTGAAATGTTCGATTAGATCGAAGCTCGTCACCGTCTCGGTCGGTTCGGTATACCAACACACACGAACACACACACTCTCTCTCTCTCTCTCTCTCTCTCCTTCCTCCATCGCTGGCTCAGTCGACGCGGTTCGATCGACGATGGCGATGAAGTCTCTCGCGTAGCATCCGGACGACAGCGTGGCGCGCAGCTAGGGCTTCTCTCCCCTCCGCAGCAGGGGATTCGCTTCTCCCTTCCGATGGAGCCGCGCGTCGGCAACAAGTTCCGGCTCGGCCGCAAGATCGGCAGCGGATCGTTCGGAGAGATCTACCTCGGTGGACTGCTCGCTGACTGATGCTTGGAATTTCTTCTTTTCTTTTTTCTGGTTCTTGAGTTTGGTTGTGATAAGAGTTTTTTCCGTGAATTGCTTGCAGGTACTAATATTCAGACGAACGAGGAAGTCGCGATTAAGCTTGTGAGTGGCTCGCTCTTCTCCTCCCGGTTGAAATTGACCCCCTTTTCTTTTTCCGAGTTTTTTGTTGTGCGTTTTAGGTTTTTTCTTTCAGTGTTGTTGGAGTCATCGCATGGGTATTTTGTTGATTTTTGAATTTTGATGTTTCGCTTTTTGCGTTTTTGTGAGGCGGTGTGGATTGTGCTCTGTTCCCCCCCCCTTTTTTTTCCTTCCTTCTTGGGCGTTTGATTGGCATAGATATTGGTCCACTTACTTCTGGGCTTCCGGCAAGTCGGCAGTGCTAACTTCTGTATTTTAGAATGATTATTGTTTGACAAGTGGCTTTCGCAGGCATGTGTATGTATGTTTAGAGCTGTAATGCGTGAATTCGTATCGTGCTTCTGGTATAATACGATCATAAGCCCCAAAGAATTCGCATCTTTGGCGATTTTTTACAATGCATGTCTCAAATTTGTTGAGAAGTCTGCTCCTTGTCTCTCGTTGAGTACCGACTTTTTGCCCAAAAGCTTACTTTAAAGAGAAAGATAAAAGATTGATTTTTCGCTTGAAACATGCATATTTTTTTTTACTATATGAGATTAATGAGGGGGTCGATAGGGGGTTGCGTGGAAGCGACTGGCGCAACTATAGTATTTTCTTTTGATGACATGAAGAAGCTCTGTTATCAATCAACGAATGTACTGGTGTTGCTAGACCTATGTGCACATCCTCCTCGTGAAAATGGTACATACCATTTGGTGGAAGACCTATTAAAGGCAAAGAAGCAAGTGCCCATGCAGATAATGAGAACTTTGTTTTTGGTGAAACCTGAAATTATGGACAAAAGGAGACTTAACGTGCTTCTTCAGATTTATTTATTTTTTCCTTTTCTGTTCACACTTGGATGATGTAGTCTTCATGCAAAGATTCATTTCATGCTCAAAGTACTGTGAATTGTTATGAGAATCAAGTTTGGTTAGTATGAGTAAACTCTATCGGTGCTGTGGGTCTGTGGCTCTACTAATTATGATAGATGGAGAATGCTACTGCCTTATCTACTTGACTTAGTAGCAGAGAAGATCCTTCATTTTGGATCGTTATCTGTTGGTAGATAGAGAAATTGAAGTTGATGTTCAGTGGCAGACTGGTGAGGTCTGTCTGTTTGTAAACACTAATTGATTCAATTTGAAATGTTTATGAACGCAGATACTTACAAACTTGAAAGTGATACGATTTTTAAAATACATAATTTCTTAAGTGTGCTCAACAAAAATATTACGTTTTGCAATGATGCAACTTGATGTGAGCTCATAACTCGACTTTGACGTCTGAACATGAATTGCCAGCCTTTTGCAAGGGATACACCATTTTATTTATCTGCATTTCTGTCAGAAGATAGAAGCATAGTCTTTTAAGGAAAAGTGAACCGTACTTCTTAATTCTTTTGATTGTTTGTTCTGCAGTGCAGCACCATTTTGTATTGATTTTGCCTTCTCTCTGTACTTGAACATGTTATTCAAAGATGCTGTTGAATTCTGAAGCACATTTTTGGTGCTACTCATGATAGTAAATTCTAATTTAGTTTTATATAATGCAACTTGTTCAGGAAACTGTTAAGACAAAGCATCCTCAGTTGATGTACGAATCAAAGTTGTATAAAATACTTCAGGGAGCAAGTAAGACCTCAATTTATGGTGCTTCTTTTTCTGATTCAACTATGCGTGCTTTATGTCTGTTCTGATGTTTATCATGATGCCATTGGTTTGCATGTACTTATCCTTGGCAGCTGGTATCCCAAATGTAAGATGGTTTGGTATCGAAGGGGACTACAATGTACTTGTGATGGATTTACTGGGACCAAGTCTGGAAGATTTATTTAACTTTTGTAGCAGGAAATTTTCCCTTAAGACTGTTCTCATGCTCGCCGATCAAATGGTAGGTTTCTTTATGCTTGTGGTTCTTAGTCTTACCTCCTCCTCTTAGAATTTTATAGAACTTTGATATTCTTTACAGATGAATCGCATCGAATTTGTTCATTCTAAATCATTTCTTCATCGAGATATTAAGCCAGACAATTTCCTCATGGGTTTGGGTAGGCGTGCAAATCAGGTTGAATTCAGAAACTCTTTTTTTTTCTTGACTTCATAGCTGTATATTAAAGGACATGGTTTTGACGCCTTCTCGCCTGTTTGAATATAGGTTTACATTATCGATTTTGGTCTTGCTAAGAAATACAGGGACACTTCAACTCATCAACATATCCCCTACAGGTTGGTTATTTTACACTCAGTAACTGTTTGTACTTTAGTATCTTGAGGATTCAATATTTCTATCCCCTTTTAAAGGGTGGGGTGAGCCTCTACTACTTTATCAGTGCTAAACTCACAGCTCTCATATTGGCTGGCTTCTTATTTCTCCTTGTAATGGCTCATTATTCATTAAAATGTGATTGCTGGTGGATAAGTTCCTCCTATTATTTTCTGTTTCATTTATATGTCTTTTGCAAGTGATGCATGCGTGTTTTGTGGGTCGGCATGATGTCTCTGGTTTAAATGTAAAACTAGCTTTGTGAAGATGTACTAGATGATCCTCCCGGCCTTTTTGTCTAGAAATTTAAATCAATTTGATATGTGTTTCATCAGTTACATGTTTTTTTCTTTTTTTGTGTGGTATTTCCATGCTGATGCTGATGTGGATGACAGAGAAAACAAGAATTTAACTGGAACAGCCAGATATGCTAGCATGAATACTCACCTTGGGATTGGTATGTTTAAGCCTATTTCTTCTATCTTCTCACGTTACCCTTATAATGAGACTGTCAAATGGCTCCAGTCTTTAGCTTCTTTGCCTGTGGAAAAACTCACTATATTTTGCCTGATATTGCCAGAGCAAAGCCGTAGAGATGATTTAGAATCACTTGGATATGTTTTGATGTACTTTCTCAGAGGAAGGTAAAACTCTTGCTGACTCTTTTCCTCATCCCATCCTCTATGCCACCGCTTCCCCAAGACCCCTCTCCAACGCTGCATATCTTGTTCTTTTTTTTTCCCCCTCATTTAAGTTTCGCTTTTCTCTAGCCTACCCTGGCAGGGATTGAAAGCTGGGACGAAGAAGCAGAAATATGAAAAAATCAGTGAAAGGAAAGTTAAAACTTCTGTTGAGGTGATCGCTAGCTTTTTAAGTTAATTTGATTCGTTGCTAATAGATATTTATTTTCTCTAGAACTGTTTAACACAGGAAGATAGTCTTCTGAAATTGATATGAATTCCCGTTTTCTCAGGTATTGTGCCGGGGTTATCCTACAGAGTTTGCGTCATACTTCCATTACTGTCGGGCATTGCGATTTGATGATAGACCAGATTATGCTTATCTAAAGAGACTGTTCCGTGACCTCTTCATCCGTGAAGGTTCAAATTCAATTAGTTCATTTTATCTGTAGTGATGTCATGTCAAGTTGTTTCGGGAATTCTACCCCGTGTTAGAGTCCCCCCTCCTCTTTATTTAATTTTATTTTTTTGAGTGTTTTTACCAACAAATTGGAATTGAAAATATTTTATCGCATTAGGCTTTCAGTTTGACTATGTCTTCGATTGGACCATTTTGAAGTATCAGCAATCTCAAATTGCCACTCCTCCTTCCCGTGCTCTGGTGAGAATCATATTCCATATTGAATATTTTTGCCCTTGGATGGTCAGATTCATTGGGTTCTTATGCTACATTTCATTCTTATGAACAGGGCAATGGGGCTGGTCCAAGTTCTGGCGTACCTCCAGCCGTTAATACCACAGAGAGGCAATCAGGTGATCTTCCTTTCCTTTGTGACACAACTTGCTCTGTACCTGGAAGTTCAGAGCATTCACTAGTACATTGCAATAAATCTCCAGTAATTTGATATTGCTTTTAACTTTCCTATGGAGGCGGTGAAGATGGTAGACCTGCTGCCTGGCCTCTGGGAGATCCATCTCGTCGGAGGCACTCTGGACCAATTGTAACTTCTGGAAGTTTATTGAAGCCAAAGAATCAAGTTACAAATGATTCTGTTGCATCTAAAGAAGCTCTGGTGAGTCACTCATAAAGTCAGCTAAGGAAATATGCCCCAGAATATCATTATGGTTGTTGGCTGTTTAGTGGTGTAATATGCCTTAATTGTATTCCATATTTTTGATCCTTGTCACTCGAAATGAATCTACCCAAATTGGACTGTCCTGAATGATGCCACTTAGAATAATACTGTGCAGAGGTTGGTGGGATTACATGATCGTGCCTTGTCAGATTACAAGACAAGTGGTTAGTTGCTGTGGTAATAATCATGTCCTGTGTTCTACTTGCAGTTTGTGGTATTAAGATGCAGGAGGGGAAAAAGCGATGCCATTTTGTTTGGTTGGTTATCAAACTTATATATGCTACTGATAAATTGCCTTCGAGTTCTACCCAACTATGCAGTGCCAGCATCTGGTTGGAGTTTTTTTTTTTCCTTTACTTTTCTCTGTTGGAAAATTCTGTAGGGAACATGTTGGCATACTTCTACTTTGCCAGGTGGAAAAGAGCAGGTCTACTGGATAATTGGTTTCTTAATCTTGATGCACGTTGCTTGGTCTCTGTTTCTTGTTTGCATGATATAATGAATGATTGGTTCTCTATGTTAATGAGCCATATGCTCTCTTGAATGTATGCAGTTATCTAGTTCAAATATTTTGCGGTCAAGCAGTTCATCAAGGAGGCCTGTAGTTTCTGGCAGTCGGGATGCTGGGGTTTTGGGGACCGAGTTGGATGCCTCTCACCTTTATACCACAGATGGGAGTCTTGGAGTGAATCATAAATTTTCCAGTGCCCAAAGAAATTCACCTGTTGGATCATCAGAGCAGAAGCAGGCTTCGAGTAGAAATGCCTCAAACATAAGCAATTTTGAGTCCACCCTGAGAGGGATAGAGAGCTTGCATTTCCACAACAAGGAGAGGTTGCAGTACTAGCAACGATGAAGCTCGAATCATCACCCTTTGTAAAGTTGTTCATGGTATAATATTCATGCACTGAGTTTGTGAAGTCTGTTTTATCCTGCTGGGGGGGTTCTTATTGTAGCTACACCCAATAAAGACCATACAGAGAATCCCTTGATTAACCCAGCTTGGTCTGTAAGAGTTTCTACCATTCCAACTCAGTTGTATTACGTGGTTATAACAGTTATTTCAACCTCTGCTTGAATCATGGTTTGAGGAGTGTCGTAAAGTAGGGGTTGAAACCGTTTGTACTCTTTCCTTCACATAATCAAGATGAAGAGCATGTCATGCTCTGTCAAGAAGCTGAATAGAATTTACGACATGACTTGTAGAATTGCCTTTTATTTGATCTTTTCCTTGCTCTTGCCGTTACAGCGATCCTTTAATCGTGCCTGCCTAAATTGAACTTTTTCATCTGATTGACATTTCTTGTCAGGCTGAAGCTTAGATTTCAAGTACGTTGGTCAGTGTATCCTCGATGATTTATTTTTCTATCGTGGAGGGCTAGGGTAGATCTACCTTAATCCGTGTGGAATTCCCTCTCATGAGTGCGTAGATTCAGGTCAAGCCAATCGTCAAAAAGTATCAAGCGGGCTTTGAAAGGGGAGGATAACGCTTTGTAGCTTTGGACTTCCCTTTTGAGGAAGTGACTTACACTTCACCGATTAGTGGAAGATAGGGTGTGACCGAGCCAATTTTGGTCGATGTATACTGTCGTGCTTGACTCGGCTTGCACATTCAGTGCTGGAAACTCGATTGTGCATAAATTAACCTACTCGAGCTCAATTCGATTAGAGAATCGACATACCTGGGGTCCACTTTAATCGGTCTGATCATAGTCAACTTGAGAGTGAAAGATAAGCTTGAGTTGGAGCTCAAGTTTCATTTGCTCGATATTGTGTAATTTTGAGTATTTTATGTCTATTTCTACAATTACTAAATACTTGTTAAAAAGGAATGAAAGCTTGATTCGCTCAAGTTTAGCACTGAGTATCGACAAGCTTTAACTTTCAAGTAGTCATTGAGCCAAGCTGTTTCAAAGTTACTTACGAGCAACTTGACTTGTTTTACCCTTAGCGAAAGAGAAACCATTTTACCCTTAGCGAAAGAGAAACCTTAAAATGCGATCTCTATGAATATATGATTATAGGGTGCGCAAATCTTAAGTTAATATGACAACTACATCCCCTTTCCATCTCCAGCTCCTAGCCCTAACAGTGACGTTGTTCTTGTGTGAGTATTCGCCAATGAACAAAAACGATGGTAAATCACTCTCTACTCAAATGTTGGTTCTTATATATTCTCAATCCTTTAGTTTTCACTTTTCTTAATCTATCCATGTGATCATGGGAGAAAAACTCAATAGTGATGCCATATTTATATAAAGACCGGTTTATAAAATAGATTTACTAAATGATGTGATAGACTGCAATTAGATATTTTAATAAGTGAGTAACATTCACCACTCAATATAAACCTGTTATTTTAATAAGTGGGTAACATTCACCAAGCCGGTTACTTTGTAGTGAACCAATATCTTAACCTAGTGAAAGTAGACTTGGCATGCTCAAAAGCACGACGATCTTGGGGCACTCTTAAGAAATACAGAAAACACGGGGAGTGGTTTGTGGGAGCTGAAGTGAGTTCAGAAGGAACATGATCAACTTCTTTCGAATTTGTCTTTGCCTTGAACCCCATTGATATGTCCATATGCACTTTTGCTTTGTGTCCTCACCAGTCCCCCCCTTCATTAACATTTATCTTTCCTTTCCTTTTCAACTCTAGATACATTGTATGTTAGTTTCCCAAAAAAGATCGGCACAAAAATTGGAACTTTGAATCTTCTTCCTTCCTCAGACCTGGGATTTCACACAATGTGAACATGAAGCAACCTCACAGATCATCTACATGTCCTACATGAAGCCTCCTCACGTTTTCCAAAGAAAACTTCTTTAGCACACTGTCTACACTGCCTTCGACCACATTTCCTGAAAATGAGGTCTCGAATTCGCTGTCAAGGTTGGCCAAAAAATAAAACAAATTCACTGCCGGGGACTCTGCAAATCACCCTTTTGCCCCTCTTATGACACAGACAATTACCCTTTTGCCTCCTTTCCATTTGCTTCAATCTTGATCCAAATTCTTTGAATAGCAGCTAATAAATATTACATTAATCAGATATAGGTTAGCCATTGAACCAAAAGTTAAGTTAGGAACATCTCGCATGGATGGAGAAAGGAATCAAGGAAAGATGCTCCCTAAAAGTCCTTTTCGTTGTTTGTTATCCAAAGATCAAAGTGTAGAAAGAAAGTTTCGAATGGAGTCCTTTTCATCGTGTTTCAGAGACTTTCCAAATTTTTAACTTCTGTGCCAGAAGAAGCCAGTGCAGATTGGTCAATTAAAACTCTGAACTTGAAAAACACATAATTCCCATCACCTCTCAAGTGAGATCAACAGCTTGACTATACAGATCTGATGAAACTAGATTGAGCCAGGAACGACGTGGTCTATAACTACCTAAAAGAATCTCTGTTTTTTACCCTCTCGAGAAAAAAACAGAGACAGCAAGGACACAGCTCCACATCAATGTGCTGCATTAAGTATAAGATTTATTTCCAAGAGGAATCGGGAGATTTGGCATTTGCAGACATGCGGAATCCTCCGCACCTTTAGCCTCAAGTAAAACACAAAACAAAGGAGGAAAAAAGAAGGAGACGAAGAAACACCCTTTTTTCTCTATCATCATCATCATCATCATCAATTTATCATAATTCATCACCACCATCCATAGACAACTTGGGAACACGTGTCCTTGATCCACCTGAAGCTCTTCTTGAGGGACCCTTTCATCTTGCCCTCCACAGTGTAGGCCTTGTAGCTGGCGACCCTCTTCTTCCTCTGGAGCTCAGGGTCACTTAAGGTCCAGCTCTTCGACGACGCAGATCCGACCCTGCTCTTGCTCTTCTTCATCTTCACCTCCTTGCTGGGCATGAATGTCGGCGGGTTCGAGGAAGACGAAGAGGAAGAGCCCGCATAATTGGCACTGAAGCTCCTCAGATCATGCATGCTCGTTGGGGCTGGCCTCCCTCCATAGTAGCTCTCCATCTGCATTCTTCCATCTCTGCACGACTTGGATCTGTATTCTTCCATTGCTCCCAGCACAAACCCACGAAGAAAACGAAGAAAGAAGGAGAAGGAGACGAACCCACGGTGTGAAAAGTGTGAAAAATGGAGTTGGTCCGTTGGTCTAGAGAGAGACAGAGAGAGAGAGAGAGGACTAACTAGAGAGAGAGAAAGAGAGTCCCTGGGTTCTTTTTCTATTTTTCTATGATGGTGATATACTTGGAATTTATTGTCCTTTGATATTTCCATATGACATTTTTTTTTTAATAGGTTACCGTAGGGTATTGGGAACTGCTCAGAGTTCGAGAAGATGACGCAGTGTGGTGGCTTAACCATTTCATAGCGTTGGGCATTTAAAGACAACTCAGGTAGGCAGCGGCCTGCCGAGTGCCCGGTATTATAATTGCATGAGCTCCAGTGACTTGGTAATTAACAAGTTGGGAACAAGAAAAATTAGCAAAGAAGCAAAGCAAGCTGCATTATGTTGGCCGCTATGTTTGAATGGGCATATGGAGGGCCCAATGGCCAGCTTTTTTATAATTAAAGCCAAGCTTTGACCGCTTACTCAGATCTGAAAATGACTTGGCGCGGACAACCAAACGTGCTTTGCCGATTTTTTATTTTGGCTAGTACTAGCGAATTCTCATTCTCGCGTTGATACCATCCATAACCTGAAAACAATCAGCAAACACAAAATGGTTGGACTCGGTCGATGGTCGGACTCTGATTGATTTTGCCAACAATGGATTGAGACCATCGCGAATAGCTAGGACTGCATGCCAATGATCGAATACCTTTAGACTGATCGCTAACTGATAGGGATTGTCAGGGTTGCGGAGATATTTTTAGCAGCTAGTGGTTGTAATGGACTGGTTGTGTTTTTGGTCGAATTTAGTTTCGTTCGGGACATGGGTCAATCAGCCTTCCAATCATCTTCGATTATGTGACAAAATGGGTGGGTCCGAGAAGCATAAAGAGAGGGCACGGTAGTTGAGCCGAAAGGCTCCTGTGGATTTGAACATTATGGTGATGATGAGCGCTGTCAGCGGAACCATCAACCCCTCATCAAGAGCTTGTCGTTAAGCCGAAAAGAAATACTTGGCAAAGGAAAAGGCGAACAAACAAACTCCCATCATATGGCTAAGATTGTATGACAATAGAAAACGACCCCATGCGTCTCAACTCTCTGAATTCGGGAATCAATTGGATATTCCTCAAATCACGATGCGTCAACGAAGGATAAGTATGTCATCACAGAGGTATAAACGGCCCTAACTCGTTAATGTCCAAGTTTTGATCTCGTACCATATCTTCTACAGTTACCATCACGTGGGAAAGAACATCATCTTACAATAGGAATCGGCACCTAATCATCGAGGACACGGCATTGTCCTTCCACAAAATCATGACATATTTGGCTTAGAGAAAACTCAACACTCAATTGCTTGCTGATTTTCTTCACTGATTAATCATGACTTGTTTCAAACTTTTAGAGAGAACTTAGAGAGGACGCAGTGCAGATTCGCTCGACTAGATAAAGTGGGAAACCCTTTGGTTGACTTAATCTGATGCATTTCTAAGAGAGCAAAATACATAATGCAATAATGCAGACCATAGAAAAACTAATTATGTCGATACAGCAGATAGAAACCTGAATGACACTTAAGATTTTTCTGTGAGACATTAAGAACAAGAATTTGGTCCAGCTGTTGCATAAATACAAGAAGCCAAAAATACTAAATCCTAAGGTATCTTTTACCTTAAAAAAAGGTGATATGGTGATGAATAAATACCCTTTAGACCATGGCAAAAGAAGAATCCCTTTAGACGAGAGATACAATTAACAGAATAGCAAGCATGGACAGAAAGGACCAGGCCACGCCACATTGCCACCATCACATGCAACATCAAAAAAGTAATGCGGTCACCAGAATGAAAAGACGATGCTTAGACCAACTAATGACTCTGTCCATAACCTTGAATGAGAAAAACATAATACAAAACCCTCCCTACAACAAAACTTGAAGCAGTATTGCAATTGCACCAGGAGAATTATATTTTAATTGTCAGATCCATTTGGACATCAACTTAGGAAACTACTTTTTGAGGAACCAAAACAGAATGCTGTCGATACCTTGAGAATAAGAAAAACCCCTTGCCTCGACCAATAAGAAAAACTCATCAAAGAAGATCAGCAACATTGGATGGTAGCTCCTCGATCACCACATTGTAAAATTTCTGAATATCAGATAGCATTCTCTCATCATCTCTGGTCATAAAGTTAATTGCCACACCCTTTCTTCCAAAACGGCCACTTCGTCCTATACGATGGAGGTAATTTTCTGGTTGAGTTGGCAAATCGTAGTTTATAACCAATGAGACCTGCTGCACATCAATACCACGAGCCAGGAGGTCAGTGGTAATAAGAACCCTAGAAGACCCAGACCGGAATTCACGCATAATAATATCCCTGGTGTTCTGGTCCATGTCACCATGAGTTGCAGAGACCGTGTGGTCTCGGCTTCGCATCTTATCAGTGAGCCAGTCAACCTTCCGCCTGGTGTTCACAAAGATAACACTTTGGGTGATGGCCAAAGTTTCATAGAGATCACACAGAGTATCAAGCTTCCATTCTTCTTTGTCAACATTGACGTAGAACTGCTTGATACCCTCAAGGGTGAGCTCATCACGCTTAACCAAAATCCTCACAGGTTTATTCATAAACTTCCTTGTGATCTCGAGAGCTTCTGGTGGCATTGTAGCTGAGAACACTCCGACCTGAATCTTCGATGGCAGGAGTTGGAAAATGTCATAGATCTGCAAATGAGAACAATGCCATCAGTCAATAATGTCTCTGAAGTAGGCTCATTAACAAGAGACAAACATCAACCAGTTAAAGTTAACAGGCACCCAATGCTCACATCATGAAATAAGAACATCTAGAATTTAAGAGACATGGGATGATTCAACAGATTTGACAAAATTTAAGAAAAAGACACTGCATTCATAACTAGCAACTGAAGAGGTCTCAACTGGAGAGGTCATCTATCAATATGATATCTACAATATCCGACGGAAAATGCTCATTTTTTCCATAGGTACAATAAATTGCTCAACTTGGACGCATAATTCAGGAAAAATTCAGTTGCATTGCATTTTTCTTCAAGTTTTAAAATAAACATTATAAATCTACAAAGAATACTGAGTCGAGGAAGGCAAGAAACCTGATCCTTGAAACCTCGTGAAAGCATCTCATCAGCCTCATCCAACACAAACATTTTGATGTAGTCCGGACGCAATGATTGCCTCCGCAACATGTCAAAAACACGACCAGGGGTGCCAACAACAACATGAACACCACTTTGAAGAATGCGTTGATCCTCGCGAACGCTTGTTCCACCCACACAAGCATGAACCTTCACGCCAAGATAATCACCAAGGGCCCGCATGACCTTTTCAATTTGTTGTGCCAGTTCTCTGGTTGGTGCCAAGACCAAGGCCTGGCACTGGACTAGACCATAATCAAGTTGCTGCAGGATTCCAGAGCAGAAAGTTGCCGTCTTCCCAGTTCCAGATTGAGCCTGCTGAATCACATCAAGACCCTTGCAGAAAGGGACAATTCCTCTCTGTTGGATTGCAGAAGGCTTCTCAAAACCTTCAAATTAGATTGACTAGCAGTTACTACAACTATCAATTATAATGATTTAGGCACTTGCGAGATCACAAAAGTCTACCAATCTACAGGGAAAACCCAGGCCAATATATATATATATGTATGTGTTTGTATGAAAGTATGTTTTTGATTAATAATTAAGCTATCCAGTAAAATTACAAATTGGGACTCACCCACAATAACATTTTAACAGTTAAACAATCTATTTAATCAGCAGCACCATATAGGAGGCAATAAACTAGGAAAAAAGATCCTTGAAAGTACCATAAGCATAAATGCCTCTCAAAAGGTTTTCCTGCAAGCCCATTGCATCAAAACTATCATGAACTTCATCATATGAGGTGAAGAACTCTCCTCCATCCACAGACCTACAATTTACCAAGAAATTCTAGTGTTATCTCCTTTGAGGCAGGAATGGCATATTTTGGCACACATTCAACAAAAGATATAATACCAGAGCTACGAAATAAAAGTAAACTACTTACAATTCAGTCATCTTTGCATCATACTGACGTGGATCAAATTGTGAACCTTCTGGTGCCACTCCTGCCATACTGGATGGAGAGGGCAGTATGTTCAGTATCAAGATATCAATTGCGTATCCACAAGGTGCATGTGTGTGTGTGTGTGTGTGAGAGAGAGAGAGAGAGAGAGAGAGAGAGAGAGATTGTTTCTCATGCAGAAAAATGTTACAGAAAAGCCAAACTTGCAGACCACTAGGACAGGGCTACAAGCATTAAATTCTGTTTCAATTTCCGAAGAAGAGCTATAAAAGGGCAGCTGGCTGTCTGATATCCTAGGAAAGATTCCTTGAGCACCAGAAACCACAGTGCCCACTTCTCCAGAGTTACAGAAGACACTGAAAGTCTAGCTAAGAAAGAATATAATAAAAAGTACACAGTATGAACATCAAGCAGGAGGGAAAAACAAACGCAAACCATAGGGCAGAAGAAGCAGGTCTTTCAAAAGAAAACAGCTTGACATAGCGAACATGACTTCATCAAAAATATTCTCCTACCAACACTAGCTTCACATAAAAGAGCATAGCCACAGTGAACCTAACACACATAAACAACCATAGACCGTCCCACACCAATAAGCATAGCATCAGTGAAAAACACCATACATGAAAACTACCATTTGCTGTCCAAGAAAAGAACTTCAAATTGACGACCGAAAAAAAGAAAAACTTACTTTCGAATCGGCCCGCGTTTTGCAACGCCAAAAACTGACATCAAAGCCACAACAACGAAGGTTCGAACTAAAACGCGAAATTGGCACACGGGATGATGTGAAAAACTATCAGCGTAACAACTACTACCACTCTCCTTCCAACGAAACCATCTCACAGCTACAGAGAACACGGAAACAGAAGCCCACCAAAACGGCCTCAACAAAAGAAGAAAAGACCGCGAACAAAGGCGCGCGAGAGCAGAGCCGGCAGGCCTCAGATCCGACACGGAGTCCGCCAGGGCAAAAGTGAATCAACCAGCAACAGACAAGCCCCATCTCTCGCGCCGAGAAATCCAACATTCGCAGCATTCCAGACATCAAATCACAAGCCTGGAAACTCTATTGAGCCGAGAGAGAGAGAGAGAGAGAGAGAGAGAGAGAGACAACCTGTTGGTGAAGACGAGGATGCAAGTCGAGAGAGGAAGAGGAGAAGTGGAGGCTGATTCGGGGAGATGAGAAGAGGCGAAGAATTAGGGTTTTTCCCAAACTCCTCGGATCTAAGCCGTGGAGTTAAAAGAGAGAGGTACCGAGCCGACGGCGTTCGAATTTATAGTCCCCCGCCGAAGCCCCGGTCAGGGGCTTCTTAGGGTTTTCGCCAGGGGCAAACTCTCCCTCTCCCTCTCGCGTTCCCCCAGGGGCTAATTTCCCATCTTGCCCTTTCAAAATCAGGTAAATTGTCTTCCTCACTCCCCTTTTCCCATTTTTTCTTTCCTTTCTTTGGCAAAGTGAAAATAAACATACTAAAATCCCAAATTGATATACCTATAATAAATTATCAAAAATCTCAAATTTGTGTTATTGTGATGAATTTACATTTCATCAGTTTTCATCAAATTATATTAATACTATGAAAAATTACAAATTTGACAACTCATGACAAACTGAAGATAAAACTCATATGTAATTTAACTTAAAATTTAATACGAAAATTTAATAGAAACTAACGAAAGGTTAGTTTGTCACAATTGCATTGGTTTAGAGTTTTTGGTAATCAAAAAAATTAATTTATGAATAAGTTTATCGCATATATATTGATTTCAAATTCTTCGTGATATTAACATTTTTATATAATCATTTTTCAATCTTGTGCTTTGACATGAATTGTACATTAACTTTTGTAACGACATGTGAAGAGTTTTATTTAAAGCATCAAGAGACTAATATGCAAGATTGGTCTTAAAAATCGTTATAAATTAATCCTTTTTTTATAGGTAAATGGAGTTAAAATAAACTTGAAAAGCAAGTGAGTTTCTTATTTCATTCGAAAATTATTTAGAGCCGTCGCAATTGCCATGATAAATTTCAAAAAAATTAAGATATTTTTCATGATGATATTTTTTTTAAAAAAGGCTACGTTTTTACTTTCGTCCGAAAAAAGGAAAGATAAAATTCGTTCTCTACAAGTAGAGAATGTAGAGAACGAACAAAGAACCCAAAAAATTAAAATAAAATAGAATAAAATAAAAAGAAGGAAAAGGAAACTCCGCTGCATAATAAAAGAATCCCTAAGCGCCGCTGGAGTTTCGATCCCTCGACCTGCGTCCCTCCCTCCTTCCTTCCACCGCCCCTTCGCCGTCCCCTTCACTCCCCCCCAATTCCCGCCAAAACCACGCCTCCCTCCGTCGCGACCCAACGGTCGTCGTCGTCGTCATCAATGGACTCGATCGTGTCGTCGGCCCTCGGAGAAATCTGCAGGCGGGGCGAGAGCGGTGTCGCCCTCGCCTCTCTCTGGGACGAGCTCCGGCCGGCCCTCGCCTCCGCCGGCCTTGAGCTCGAGCCGGGCCTCAAGAGCGCCCTGTGGCTCAATCTCCTCCACGTTCCGGAGCTCCGGTTCCAGTACCGTAGAAGCGGGAAGGACGTGCTCTGCTCTCCTGCCGATCCGTTGATCCGGCAGGTCGACGCGGCGGAGGAACTGGATTTGAAGATCGTAGGCAGCGATGGTCTCAGAGGATGCTTCCTTGGCCTCTACGACGATCGCCTTGCGGACTCAGGGGTCTCCGAGTCTCAGCGGAAAGCTCTCGAGCTCCTCGCCCTGGCCAGGTTCCCTCTAATTCCGCGTCTTTTCTTCCTTTAGATTGAGCACTTTGTATGTACAATAACCTCAATCGCAGCATCTCCTTGCATAATCACTGTCTAAATTCTGAAAATCGAGAAGTTCTGCGGTAGCAAGAAGGCCTCATCTCGATTTAAGATGGAATCATGCCGCATATCTATTGATATTTCACGTTCCTTGCTAGGTTGTTTAAGGACCTTCATTAATCAGGTAGATAGCGAAAGCTGTGGATTTGAGATGATGACCCGCTAGCCGTGTATATCTGCAGAACGGATGGGATTGCGCAGAGTGAACTTTCTAAGGTACTTGGAATTGAGGCTAACAACCTCGCCTATGAATTGAAGTCCCTCGAGTCTCGAAACTTGATCATGCGGCAGCCGGCGATCATCAGAATGGGAAAAGCTTGCCGTCCAGGGGACTCTAGCAAAGTGGTTTCTACCAACTTGGTATTTATGTCTCGATATTCCAAGCATCTAGGGTCTCGACAGAAGTTTGAGGTTTCGAGGCAAGAGAAGAGATCGGATGTTCCCACGATTGCCAATGGGAATTCTACCGGCGAGGACAGTTTTGCCGGTGAAGGTGTTGAGGAGGAGGTGCTCGTAAAGGATTATCTACTTGCGATGAAATCAGTTTGCGATAGACTTGAAAAATCCGATGGCAGGGTATGTTAGCGAGGTTCACAGAGTTTGAGTCTGCAGAGTAATTTGCCTTACACAGGCATTTGCACTGCCACATATTGATTTGGTTAGCCATTGTTTTCTTCCAGGTTCTTGCTGTAAAGGATATTAAGAAGGAACTTGGCTTTGTCGGATCATCTTCAGCACACAAAGCCTGGACGACTGTAAGTTAATCGACATTCGTACCTGCAGTTTCGCACTCAGTTTGCCACCTCTCTCGTTAAACAGATTTTCCTCTAGTAAACAATATTTCTTTCCTGTATGAAATTGGGTTCAGATTCGTCGGATGTTGGAAGATGCGGGCTTTGTAAAGGAGCATGCTCGAGTCGGAAACAAGGCAAGTGCGAAAAGTATCACGGCATCTGTTTTCCGTGTACTTGTTTGAATTCAGCATATCTCAGATTCCAGTTATTCTCTAACTTTTGTGGTGACTGATGACTGTATTGTCATCACCTCAAAAGTATTTCACGAATGGTCTTCTGAACGAAGTCCTCTGATGCTCGAATCACTATTGTCCTTGTAAATCTCGAAATTTGAACAGCAGTCAAATAAGAGATTAGTACAAGGAAAACCAACAATGTTCAGACGTCAATCTTTTTGCTTGATCCTTCTCTTTTGAACCTGTCAATTAGTTGAGAGTTTTTAACTTATCATCTAAATTACTTCAGACGCATGTTAAGTGAATCTTGATCAGTGGCTTGGGATCTTTCTATCTGACAGGATAAAGATCGCTTGCAACTGGTGAAGAACTTTTCTCCAAATGGCTCTGTGTCTGGAGCCGAGGACATTGATAATGAGCAGCGAGTAACATATGGAAGGAAAAATCATCACAATGAGATCATCATGGAGCTTCCTATACAGCAGCAAATATACCAGATGGTTGCTGATTCTGGGTCTAAAGGTGTGACTTCGATGGAGGCAAGTGCATTCTACTTATGTATTAGTCTGCGACAAGCCTAATACTTCATATAAGTAATTTTATTGCATATGTCTCTCAAATCTAGTTTGTAAAGTTAAGTTCTTTTCATTGTAACAAAGTCTACAAACTTATCATGGAAGGACAATCAAGTCTTAAAACTTTTAAATAGTGCAATTAAATTGTAAAAATTTATCATTCAATACTTTTCTTATTCCATCTAATTTAAGTGATGAAAAATATTGATGTCACGATTTCTATTATTATTTTAAAACACATGATGCCCAGTTGGTGCCACGTTAGAAAAAGGACCAAATTCGGTCCCCCGAGTGCCAGCCCCCGCGCAATGCCACGGAATTCTTTTTTTCTTTCTCAAACCTTTTAGCTTTTTTCTTTAATTCTTTAATTTTGCTTTTTTCCGATGAGGGCCATGTCAGTGCCATGTGTCTGCTATTGAAAAACCTCCACGTCAAATTTTTCCTTTTAATCAAAATTGATGGAGCAAACGGAAGTAGTCGATTCAATATTTGGACAAATTTTAGGATTGGGTTACACTATATGAGTCAGTATCTCCAATCAAGTAATTTTACAGGATGCAACTGATATTTTTTAAATCATACCAATAAAGGAAGGCACCCTACTAATTGAAGATGCACGCTACCCGGCATTCACTGATTATTCCAATTTATGAAGTCATTACAATTCTGCCTTACACTTCTTCGTTATCCATTTCACTAATATAGGTATAAGCACTATGGTTTTCAACTGAAATGATTCAATATTAACCACTGCTTAGTTGATTGTCAAGATTGTATAATTGATACTTGGGCTGATACTATTAACCAAGCTAAACTTGGTACGAAAGTTATAGATAAACATAGTGCTCATAACTTCCTTTTTAACCTAGCTGTTGTCGAAGCACCATTTATGAATTAATGAAACTTTCTTCTTAGTACAAGTGTAGAAAGTTCTATATATATGAAAGTAAAGGAGCACTGGCCAACTGTCCTGATACAATAAGAAATTGGTTATCGCACAATGGTTTACGAAGACTTCACTGGCCTTAGTAAGCTTGGCTCGAAGAAAGATGGAACAAGGAGAGAATCATTTGGCCTCAGCTTTGGATCATTCTAATTATTCTACTTTTAAATCGTACTTGACGCTCACCCATATTTCTTAATTTGATTCTTGAAATTTGTACACTTACCTGCCATCCCCTGACCATTTCACAGGTTCAAAAGAGGCTCGGAACTAGCCATTCGCGTTGGTTCTCAAATAACTACTCCAGGCTTGGAATAGATAGGGAGAAGGTAGGGGTTGTTAGGGAGGAAGGAAGTTCTTCAAAAGCAGTTGCCTATCGATATCGGATCCTTGGTAATCTCAATCTTACGCGGTCAGTCGGACTTCCAAGTGAAAGCGGGTATCTCCCAGTACAGGCTGACAACCAATCTTCTAATTTAGACGTTTCTGAAATAGGAGGAATGAACATAAGTGATTCTTCAACTCCCCAAGGTAATGGTGCCACTCAGGAGAGTGTTTTATTTAACCCAGAAGAGTCGCATCTTGAGCAAATGAAGAGGATTCCTGATGAAGATAGTTGTCCTCGACATACACAGACGGAAGGAAATGTTATTCAGGCAGCTCTGCCCTCGCCAGTTACATCATTAACTACCAATGAAACTCGAAGACGACAGAAGATATTGGATCGACTCCAGGTACCTGGATAATTTATAACAACTATGGAGGTAGAAAATGCTGCTGAATTACTACAAGTTTCAGTGCTTAAGAATCATTGCTTGCTTCTTTATTTTCTGCAGGATGAGAAGTTCATTTTGAAACGTGAGCTTTATGGTTGGCTTGTGAATCTTGAGAAGGACAAGGGTATAACTATGTGCAGGAAAACCATGGACAAAATTCTAAAGAAACTTGAGCAACAAGGGCTCTGCAAATGCGTACATACAAATGATAGTCTTAGCTGTAGTCGTACTGCCGAAGTGGTCTTACATCCATCCGTATCCATTGAAAGTATCTCTGCAGAGCTTCAAGAAAAAATCAGGTCCTTTAAAAAGCCAAAACGAGGCCTGGTCAAGACTCTGGACTCCATGTGTCCAGATCCTCAGACTCCCAGACCAGAAGCCACACAAGCTGATGGGTCCACTCTTGGTAAAATGGTCTGTGCAAAGTCAACCTTACAGCAGGTTAGATCAAATAAGTAACAGAAGTGACTGGGTTCCAATTTTTTAGGGGTAAATGAGGAATGAACTTTTTGAAGCATCGACATCATATATGTGTTCCATATTAACTTCTTTCTGTTTTTGTTTTTTGGGATAACTGATATTTGTTCTCGTGGCTACTTGTAGGCAATGCAAATTTATTATCGGGAGTATGAACAAGAGCACCATAAGAATCAAGGTAACATTCTCACTGATCAGGAGATTAGAATAGAAGAAAGACATGCTTCAGCAACTCACATAAGAAAGAGATCTCAAGAAGCTGTCCCATGGGAGTGCACAAAACCTGATATAGGAGGATGTAAGAGGATATGTAGTCCTGCCCGACGGCACAATAGAGTCAAAGAAGTTGGGGAAGGAGAAGCTGTATCAATAGCTTCTTCCAGACAGCATGACAGGAATTTGCAGGTTTATGACAAAGCAAGGGATTTTCCAGCTGATACTGAAGAGCCTGAACCTAAAAAAAGCAAAGTGTGCACTGCGTCCATTAACAGGAATGCCTATTCAGATATGAACCCCACATTTCGAAGAAGGTTTACATGGACAGATGAAGCAGACGAGTATGTAACATCATGCACAATCTGGATAAGTTCAGGGTTTTTACATCGGTCTACCTAGTCAACTCCAAGCTACAATACTTTCTGTTTATTTTTTTCCCAGGAAGATACATGGCTCTCTTTTATGCTATGCATGATGTCCATGATGTTTCGGTTATTGACTGTTCCTTAATCTTTCTCAGGAAGTTGGTAATCCAATATGCAAGGATCCGTGCAGCAAAAGGTGCAAAGTTTCAACATGTAGATTGGAATAAACTCCCTGATCTTCCAGCACCCCCAAAATGCTGTAGAAGAAGAATTTCCTTGCTCAAAAAGAACTTTATGTTCAGAAAAAGCTTGATGGGTCTTTGCAACATGCTAGGCAAACGGTTTCTAAAGTACCTTGAAGAAAACTGGGAGGGCTTGCGTAACAATAACAGCAAACTTGTGATGAAGGATTTATCAAAGGAATGTCTTAAGATAGGTTTATCTAATAATTCTGAAATCAACTCAGCAGTGGGTTCTCAGAATGGAGAATGGGACAACTTTGATGACAAAACCATAAAGGCAGCACTTGAGAAAGTTCTCCAGTATAAGCGCAGAGCCACATTGGAGGAACACCATGATGAATGTATATACAATGAAGAAAATGTAATCATTGACGTTTCTATTAAGTTACATCTCGATCATAATGCCATGACTGATATATTAGACTTTATATTTTATAACGACATTGAGCTTTTCTGAAATTCGAGTGCTTCTGCAGGATTCCCTGCCCTCTGATTTGGTCCTTTCAGACGACTGCATTGAAGATGTTAATCACCATGCTTTGGGATGTTATAAAGATTCTGGAGACCAATCAAACTCCTGTCATCTTCATAAGAAGCATTCCAAGCTATCAAATAATAGGAGGAAGGTCAGCAGAAAAGTCCATAGATCCGTGGCTGTTTCTAATGCTGTGGAGCTACTTAAACTTGTCCTGTTAAGCCCCTTGAGAGAAGACGACATGCTCAATCAGAGTGCAGAACTCCTACGTCAATTTTCAAATGATGAGCTCTTTGCAGCGTTTAGTTACCTGAGTGAGAAGAAATTCATGGTAATTGACCTCTTCGTTTTCTCCATACTCCGTTAAAATTGTATGCTGGGTATTTAGGAAAACCGCAGCTAAAGATTGCACAATAAGCTGTTTCTCCTAGTTGGAAACTATTTATGCATGCCTACACTAGAAGGATTCTGAATCTATCCATGTTTCAGCCCCTATTTCTCCTATAGGTGTTGTTCTCTTCGCACTGTGCTAATGGTAATTTTACATTTAGACTGTTGTGGTCCCCCTTTTTTCAGCAATTCCGGTGAGCTTCTTATGTCTTCCAAGAACATGCCTCCGCTTGTACTTTTCACTCCATTATACTTAACCAGAAATGGATTCTTGATTAATGATATGTTTCAAGTAGAACTTCTACACACAACTTCGCCTGATTGCTTGATTGTATGTACTTACCTTTCACCTTAGAAGAATTCCTCTTCTGGTGCTTGTTTAGAGGCGGATGGATCATGGAACCTCCCAATCATATTGTCGACCTGATGAAATGCGTACATCAAGGCTAACCTTTTACCCAAGCCCACTCACTACAGAAAACTCGAATAGAAAAAGACCCGCCTAATTTAGCTTCAGGCCTCACAGACTTAAGTAGGCTGCCGGTCTTATGATCAGTCCTAGCACCAACCTACAGCCACCGAACAAATTTTATTTTATTTTTCTTTTGACATGTCAAGTTTCCCTCAGATCTGCTTCAGTAGCTGTCCTTTAGTTTTTCTTGCTATTCCACTTCTTTATTTGCATCTGTACACACATACATTAAATGATTTCTTTTTTATTTCTTCTGGGAGATTTTGCGCAATGGAGATCAACCTTTACTTTCTCACACATTCTTGGAGAATATTTCAAAGTCACGGTTCCCCCCTGGTACTGGACAGCAAGCAGCTGAATTTTCCAGATGGCTTCAGGAAAGACAGAAAGATCTTATCCAAGGGCAGGTTTTTCTTGACCGTGAGTTACAATGCGGAGAACTCTTCCATTTGTTTGGTTTAGTTTCTTCAGGAAAATTATATATTTCACTAAGCATGCCTGAAGAAGGTGTTGGAGAGGCTGAAGACTTCAGAAGCTTGAAACGTAAGTCTGCTGGTGATGAATCTCCAGACTGTGGAAAGGCTAAGAGACCAAAATCTATAGCAACAGATGTTCTCGAAAACCGACGTGAGAAGGGTTTTCCAGGGATTAGGGTTCTGGTGGAACCTGCATCCATTTTAGGAGCTAATGTCCAGGAATTGCTAGAGGATGGAGATCTCTCAGCTGCTGAAACTTGCTTGCCTCAGGAAACTAATAACAAGGCTGTTGCAAATCAGTTCAATAATATCTGGTTTACTCCTGGATGTGACTATAAGGTAGTTCAAGAACTTGACAATGTAGTCCCCATGACCAAAAAAAGTGACGAGTCATCTTGGGATGCTATGATGCGGTATGCTGGATATTTGATGTTGAACCCCTCATATGGTAAGCAAGCAACTTACCTCACACCTGACATATTTAGAGCTGTCTATAGTTCCCTTAAAAGGGCTGGTGAGCAAGGTTTAACTGCCAAAGAAGTCTCGCATATGACAGAGATGCCAGGTGGGTTGCTAATCTTTCATTTAATTTATCTTCTCCAGTTAAAATGAAGCAAGAAACTTAATCCACTGTTTTAATATATTCTGTGTAATGTTTCAGGTGAGGCAATGCTTGAAATTGTCATGGACGTATTGCAAGCATTTGGATTGGCAATAAAGGTCGGTTGTAGCAATACTAAATCAAGTTCAAGTATATTATTGTCTAACTGCAAAAAGATAATCATATTGAACTTCACAAAATGTATTAGTTGGAGTTTCCTCTGGCTTAACTTTCGATACCTCTTATTCCTGTATTTCTTGTGCTTATGATTTCTCATTTTCCTGTAAATGCACTGAATTTTCTGGATTTAAAATTTGATGTGGTTCTCTCCATTTAAAGCTGATTGAGACAATGCGTATTTCATTCTAGACAAGGAACCTAGGAGTTTTTATAGTCAGAGATGATAAGCAGCCATGATTTTCTTAATCTGCTAAAATTTTTAAGGGTTCATAACAGTTTCATAGCTTCATAAAGGACTACATCTAGCTCAGAACTTAAAAATCTGATATTCAATATTGGGATCTTTATTGGAAAAGATTTGTTGAACTTCCATTTTCAATGATCTTTACAGGTCAATGGATACAACTCAACTCGTCTAATCGATGCTTCATATTGCTCCAAGTACTCTTTGCCTTTAAGGGCAGTTTCCAGTGGAGACTGTAGAGAGCTTTCCTGGATGAAGTCTCAGGAGACGAGGGATGACCGTACGGTACCTCATCCCAAAGATGATAATTGTGATGTTGGTTGTCTCAATTCAGAGAGAGTTGCACATAGCGATACTGATGGAATTCGCACATTAACTATTAGCAACTGTCCCAAAGATGTGGGCGCATCAACAAACACAGTACCATCCAGCAGTGCGGGTAGTTTGCTGGATAATATTGTCGTGCCAGTTGAAGATTCTAAGGAGGCTCCAAGTATCAGCCTCTCTTGTGATGACACGTATAAGCCAATCCTGCCATGGTTAAATATAGATGGGACTGTCAATGAGATAGTCTTTAATGGGCTAATTCGTAATATCCTTGGTTTCGTGATGCAAAATCCAGGAACATTAGAGGTACTTTATCTTCCAACTGCACTTTTGCCAAGTAGATTTACTTCTCGTTATTATCAAAACATAATTTTGCATTCATCCTTCGCAGCTTGACAAGTAATCAAGAATTTACGAAGGATAAAGCAAATGCTAATTTTTCACATGAAGTAACTTGCAGTCTTATTAAAGCTACCGACATCTATATACGCCCTTGGGACAATCCCAATAATTTTGGCAGATTTCCTTTTGTAAACAATTCGTAGATTCTGTCACAGTCAGGTCTATGCAGTGGCCATAAAAACAGATTGCTGCTGCGTTTTTCTCATCTTACACCTAATGTTTGAAAAGAAATAAAGCTCGCAGAGTGGTTTGACCTTTCTTCTTCCTCTTGGTATTGCAGTAGTTGATTGACATTTGTAGAAATAACTTTCTTTTTCAGTCATAGGAAGGAGGTTTTCAGAGGACTAAGGTAGATCATAAGCTTTTTCAAGTAGCTCTGAAAATCCAACCAAGAGAAAAGAAATGCATGTCCACTAACCATTTTACAATTGATTTGCCAGGATAATATCATCCGTCACATGGATATTCTTAACCCTGAGGTAAGCTATTGATCTCTCACATGTTTACACCATAGAACTTGTAGACTGAGTGCAACTGCAGTGGACTACAAAATACCATCTCAGATTGAGATAGTATTTTGTAGAAATAAAACCACCATTCAGCATGGGCTAAGAAGTTTGATATAGCAGACGATAGGAAAATTTTTGCTAGTTTTTCTTTCTTAGTCGTTTTTTCATCACAGGTAGAGAGTTACTAATTGTCTCCACTTGTTGTCTCCCTCTTTCTCGTTTGGGCATGGACTTTGAAAGAGTCTCGGATTGTTGCTTCATTCCCGTACTTATTGTCCCCGTACCTTTTCTTTGTGCAATGGACTACAAAATACAATCTCAGATTGAGGCTTCATTTGCTCTAAATTTGTTTAAGAACGCCATAGATAGATTTTATAGCTTCTGAAGGCAAATGTCTGTCCTGGGAGCTTTGACATAGCTGGTCAGCTTCTGGCAATAATATTTTTCCATGCTAAGTTAAAGAAAGCTCATCTTCACGATCCCTTTGCTGCATTTAAATTGATCTTTTAGTTCATGGCATCTAACGGATCTTCTGGAAACCTCATAGAGCTGTAGAAAGCTGTTGGGTTTGATGATTCTGGATAAACACCTCATTGTGAGGAAAATGCATCAAGCTACTTCCGGTGGTGGTGCCCCTCCCGTATTGCGGTCAATCCTCGGGAACAGGTTCCGAGATTCGAAGTCGATTGTTCGTGATCATTTTTTTGCCAATCCCATGAGCACAGTCGTCTTATAGGTACATGAATATCTGATTTTTGCAGTGGAAATTATTGGGAAAAATAAATTTTTCGAAGAGTCCTGTATATCCTGCTAAAATCTCCATTACTGGCGTGTGGCTCAGGTAGATCCGGACAGGAGCAGTTTCACCGTTCTAGTCATTGGTCTTTATAGGGGGTGCTATGCCAATTCAAAAGTAATAAGGTCCCAAATGTACATCAGCCAACATGAGTGACCGGAATTTTTCATATTTTGATAAATAATATTTAAAATATAAAGTCAATTATTATTTAACTTAGAGTTTCGAATTATATTTATCATTCAAATAGCAATGACAATATGTTGATGGATGATATTGTTGATCCACAATGTGATAACCTAATTTTTGTTATGAGCAAGTTTTTGGTTCAAAGTAGGAATATAGTGGTGATTGTTGATCCAATCCTCTTCCCGAGATTAATGTATTTTTGTTGTTTTTTTTTATGCTTGTATTAACACTATGAAGAGGAATATTAAGGGAAAGATGCATATCTAAATTCCTTGTCAATTTCCTTTTTCGTATGATGTGATTATTTCTTTACCCTTTTGCATGCCTAAAAGAAAAATAGTTAATCTGTTGAAGATCTTGTGCCACTCATAATGTTCTAGGGTGTCGCAATGTCAGTGCCATCATTAATGCCAAAATTTGCAGCCATCAGAGCAGGGTCATCCTGAGTCAATATATATTGCGTAATCCATAAGGGTATCTTCAAGAATGTATTCATCATTCAATTTCGCATGTATTGCTTGTGTTTGGGATCTCTCATAAAAGACCCTAACTTGGATCAATGGCTTTTTAATCTATCTTCATGCGTTATGCGTTAAATAGTAAGCATATAGTTTTTTTTTTAATCTCACTAATAATACTAATTTGGAACCAATTGATGCTGAATTTTATTTAACAATAACAATAAAGAAGTTAATAGAAGACAAGTTATAATTGAACAAGTTCCTTCTCCCTCCATTGAATCTTTTTCTAGTAAAGCAAACAAGCATTTAGACGGAGTAAAAGGCAATGAATAAGAAAAGTTTATGGACCCGATTATTTTCCCTATATCATTGATTTAGTGGATGATCTAAAGACTTCTGATGATGCTATGTCCAGAACGGATGCTGAGAAAATCGCAATGGATGATGAGATATCTATTAAATAAAATAATCGATGGTCATTAAGCTAATCTTCCTCCTAACGATGGTACCATAGATGAAGATAATGCAAGATTAGGATCTAAAGATGCACCTCCTGTTAGTAGTTACCCAACATTTAGAAAACACAATGCCATTTGCCATCCTCCTTGTCTCCATCTTTTACCAGGTAGGATTGTTGCTTTGGATAAGCACGATGGAACGAACCTCTATATTAATTGAAGGACAGGAGTAGGACCAAGCTTTTCTGTAAGGCCATATATGTAGTTTACATGAGTGGCATAAAACAAGCTGGATGAAGTAGCAGCACACGTTGTCACAGATACTGCTTTGGAAGCTGATGAATCGTTAACTGTTGGAGGCATCTCAAGAAATTGAAACCACCCTGAGAACAGCAACACATGGATGATGGATGAAGCACACGGATCAGCTTCGATACAAAGAGATAGGAGTAAGCATAGGCATTCCATTGTACTTCAGCAATGCTACACAGATCAACAGCATCGGCTTGTCACCTGAAAACCTTAAGAGGGCGATACTAATCAATGATCATGTAAATAGGCTAAAACGATTTCGAATGGTTGAGTTAGTGCTGCTGATGATCCTAGATGGAGTGATCTGACACTAAAGGGCATAATTGGCATGTTTACAACAAGCTGTCAGAGAGAATCCTACTTAATGAGACAACAAGGGTCAGAAATTTGAGGCCCCCAATGCTGCGCTTCTCATGAGCAAGTGGCTTCTCACGCACATGCGTGACTTCCAGAGCAGGAAATATTACATGGTTTATAGCTGTAGGAATAAATGTGATGATTGCCCAAATAATACCCAGTCAAATTAATTGAGTATGTTAAACCACAAAGCTAAGGAATTAATGATCATATGAGCAAGACTGACATGCTACACTTGCAAAAGCAAATTCACAACAGTGATCAAGTGTCACAACGTTGGGGCTAGGAAAACAAGAAAACAATGACCAGAGAGTAAGCAAGTTCATAGCACATGCTCATGTATTTGCTTTCTTTCCTGAATGATGGATGGAAATATAGTAGGACAATTGTTGATCATCCATTTCAGAACCAAGTAACAAATCTCTGAATGCCAGTAGAATCAGATACTATATTGACATTGCAAAAGCTTCCTAGTAATTTTTTTTGCATGTAATCTACAAGAAACTTGCACTGTTTTTCTCCATTTGTCTGCACAACACCATAATTAAGTTGGATTGGATAATGAGGACAATAACAACAACACGAGGCTAAAAACTGAAAATAACAGGTCATTTTCCCTTCAATGAGGCATGGATATGTGTGATGTTTCCCAGCTTTTCAGATTCCGCAAACCAAATTTAAAGTACTATCCTAGACTTGAATGCTTATGTATCGGCTACTTAAATATGATCAAGCCTATGGGTTAATTCTCATAGAGTATCCACCATAAGTGCATGATAATCACAACAACCTCTGATCTGCCCCAATGAATAGCTAAATTTAACTCATCATGCAAGTCCCTAGAAATGGAGAAGTCGGTATACATTCAAGAGTACCAAGTTTAGTGCATTAAGGTAATTTTAGTTGGCGTTGCCGGGGATGCATCAAACTTGGCAACATCACCTGGGTTGAAGGCAACAAGTGCATGCATTGCGAACCCAGGCGACCTCATGCGATGCCCCCTGAGGTCAAGGGACTTCAAGCAATGCTTTACATCATGCAAACCTAGGCAATGTTGGCAATCGTCGGGACTCAGGCAACGAATGGGGAAGAGGAACAGCCAACCAAGGCGATGAATGAGGGAAGATGAATAGTCAACCATATGATAAACAATGAGTGGACTTGTATTCTCAAAATGCCGAAAGCCTAAAATAGATCCCTACTGCCTTGGGCTTTTAATTGGGCTTTCAGCTTTTATAAAGCCAAAATTTTGCAGATGGAGTATCAAAAACACTTGTTAAATGCTTCATGTTTTCCCTAAGTGGTTTTGAGCCTTTAAAGTTCTTTGGAAAAGTTAAACTAAACGGACCTAAATGAATTTGTTCTCTCTCACCTGGCCAGTCATTGGGTCAAGGATTACTGAAATTCCTCTTTGCTCATTTTGATCATTGGATCCCCATGTACCTAGCCCAAAAAATATGGTATGGGTCGAGACCATGGGGCTGACCGACCCAAGATCAAACGGGCCAAGGCCTAGGCACGGCTAGCCACTCCCAGTCTCAATACTGAAAGGAATCCAACGTCTAATCAGTGGCAATGTCGTAAATTAAGGAAGAAGAAAGAAGTCGAATTCGTTGTTAAGGAAGTCGAATTCCTTTCCCTTTCCGATGCTCATCAGGCATCACGCAAGGGAATAAAGACGCTTTTACATTAGCAGGGACCATGCCCTGCTTACAATAAAAGCACACCGGAGGAGTGAGGGCGACAAAAGTTTTGCCGCGATGGTGGAGGAGAGAGAAAGGACACGACTTGGGAGTGAAAATGAGGAGGGAGAAGGAGAGATACAGGGTTGGAAGAACAAATGGCTGGAACGCTATTCACCGCATCATCGGATACTGCTGGTGGGTGAAGGAGACTTTTCTTTCTCGTCAAGCTTGGCCTCTGCTTTTGGCTCTGCTTTTGGCTCTGCTTTTGGCTCTGCCTCCAATATCACCGCCACTTCCCTTGATCATTACGGTAACGTGGTGCTTCCTATAATGCCTGACCATCCTGCCTTGCATCGACATGGTTTATCCATGTCTGAGCGTAATCTACTGTTGGTTTTCTAAGGCATGTGTTAGGGGAGCAATCGAACTGATTGAGCACGTTTTCTTATGCATGGCTTAAGTTATTTGAGTATAGATGGTCCCTTTAGGCGTTAAGGTGGTTATGAAATGCGCAAGTCATTCTTCTGCGGAAGGAATGATAGGTGGGTTTCGTCAATTGGAAAAATTCTTGCTTTTGTGACCTTTTTGTCCGGGATAAAGTTCGGGATTGAGACTAACAGATGCTGTGATATGATATCCAGTCTGCTCGGTCTAATTGGTAGGAGTCACATTTCTCTACCCAATCATATAGCCACAAGGAAGCCTTGTGTTATGTGAAATACTGACATGGTATCACTCACCAATTTATTTTGAATGGAAGTAGTAGTTTGAACAATGCCATGTCGAGTGCACTATGATTCGGGTTGTTGCATGATATAGGCATTGGAAAATAGTTTTCATTCCCTTTCACTATTGGGCCTGGTTCAAGTCTTACTATATCTTTTTTATTTTTCTCGGTTTAACTAAGTGAGTTTGGCTTCGTCATCCTAGCCTTCTGTGATAGGAACATGTGATTCATAAAAAAAGAAGAGAGAGAGACTAATTGGATTGGCCATGTGGTTTTAACTTATAAGCTTGTGTCATACGTGGCAGATATCTTGATCAAGAAGTATAAGAAAGCAAAATCAAATTTGTGGAAGTTAGAGAAGTTGGGAGCTTCCGTGTTGCTTGAAGTGGATGCCACCAAAATGAAATATTATCCAGATTTGAGTGTGCGGAAGTTCGATCGGATCATCTTCAACTTCCCTCATGCAGGTTTTTATGGAAAGGAAGACAGCGTGCATTTGATCGAGTACACTCCCTCATATTTCTCCATGCTTATCTATAGTCCATAAGACTATTACCATGCCATATCTTTTCATCCACTGTGGGTAATGCATCATCATATTCTAACTTTGTTGCAGCACCACCTTCTCTCTCACTCTCTCTCTTCTCAAAGAACAGCATGTATAATATCTTTTTTCTGATATTAGTATCAACAGCGGGCTCTCCATTGCATTCCAAATTACGAAATGCTAAGTATCCCTCTAGAGCATTGTGGATGGAAATCTAGAAGAAGAAAAGGAATTTATGTGAGTTGGATAATTTACAGAGTCCTCATGGTAGAGTTTTCCCCTTCCATGCCTTAGAATTTGATGGTGGAGTTTTGGCTTTTATAGTAGATGGAGATCAGCTTACATTTCTGAGGCTCATATGTGCCCAATCCTGAAAATATACTCCTCGGGAAATAATGCGTGGACCGGTATTGATATGTTTAATTGTCATTGTTCATATACAGGATGCATAGGACACTTATGTTGGCCTTCTTTCACAATGCAAGCCAAATGCTTCGCATCCTGATGGGGAAGTACATGTAAGCCACAAGACCACGTATCCATATTGCCGTTGGAATCTGGGGGAACTTGCATCTTTGAATTCTCTGAAATTGATTGATCAGACGGCTTTTGAAAGCAAGAATTATCCAGGATATCACCACAAGCGCGGAGATGGCCGGAAATGTGATGAACCCTTTCCTCTGGGGCGTTGCAATACCTTCAAGTTCAGTTTCTCCCCTGGAGCTAGGAAAGCGTTGACAGAGTTGATGATGCACAACAATGCAATTCATGGAGAATATCGGCCAATTTATGAGAGTCCAGTTCAAATGCCTGTCAAGTTTGCACCAATTCATGAGAGATCAGCTCAGGTGCATGGAGAATTTGAGCCAATTTTAAACTTGTGCCAGATACAGGAGCAGCCTGAGCCAATTTTAAACACATGCCAGATACAAGGGCAGTATAAGCCAATTTTAAACACGTGCCAAATACAAGGGCAGGATGAGCCAATTTTAAACACGTGCCAGATACAAGGGCAGTCTAAGCCAATTTTAAACTCGTGCCAGATACAAGGGCTCCCAATTTTGAACTCGTGCCAGATAGAGGGGTAGTTTGAGCCAATTTTGAACTTGTTCCACACACGGGGCGGTCTAAGCCAATTTTGAACACATGCCAGATACAAGGGCAGTATAAGCCAATTTTAAACACGTGCCAAATACAGGGGCAGGATGAGCCAATTTTAAACACATGTCAGATACAAGGGCTCCCAATTTTGAACTCGTGCCAGATACAAGGGCAGTCTGAGCCAATTTTGAACTCGTTCCACACACGGGGGCGGTCTGAGCCAATTTTGAACTTGTTCCAAACACGGGGCGGTCTAAGCAAATTTTGAACTTGTTCCAAACATGGGGGTAGTCTGCCTGCCACTCTCATCACACTCCGTCTGCCTGGTCTTGTGTCCGAAGTTCCGAACCATATCATGCAGATGTAGAAAGAAGAACGCCTGTTGGTGACCTGAATCTTTTCCAAGGGCCCCAACATCGGGAGAACTTGAAGAGGCTCGTACATTCTTTTGGAAGGCAGGGATTGGATCGCACTCCCTTCTGAATGCAGGCAATGCAGAGGAATCTCGACGCTGGTAAGGGTTAGAATAGTTTGGAATCTGTTTCGGTACGGGGGTTATGCAGATGTATGTCAGCCCTGGTAAATGGTAAAATCCTTTAAAATCTGTTTTTGTATGGGCTTGAAAGTTCTGAATTTCTTATGATGCCACATGTATAAGCTGAGGTGAGGGCCTGGACAGATTTAGATTAGGAGCTAAAGTAAATGGTATGGTTAAAAAGGATTCCATTACCTTGGTGTTTATTCTCCGGTAACAAGGCTAACAACAATCATCAATTGAACATTAAAACTGACTTTCTAAAAGATGATTTAGATGAAGAGTATAATGATTAATCGGAAGCCTATGTAGAAATTGGTCAAGAAGACAAACTTTGTAGATTGAATGGATAAATCTTTGTATGGACGTAAAAAAGTACCTAGACGATTGTATAAAGATTGAAAGTGGATGAAATAAAAAGTTTGCTTTAATTCTAAAAAAGCTGGAAATTGTGTTTCTGCAAAAGTCACAAATAAGGAATGTGTTGTTGTTACTCTTTATGTCAATGATTTACTTCATATCTGGAATGAATTATGAAATCGTTGAGGAGACTAGGGAGCATTTGGTTACGTTCCAATTTTTTTTATTCTTTTTATTATCTAAAATAGAAAAAGAATTGAAATTCATTTGGTAATGTTAATTAATATTTTTATTCTCTGGAATAGAAAATTATTTCGGAAAATAAATTTAAAATAAAAATAAGAAGTTGAAAATGTAGCTTCTTATTCTTGGAAATAATTTCTGGAAATTTTTTTTTCTTTTTTTCTTCTTCCTTTTCTAATTGAATCGGTCACCACCTAAAGAAGAAGAGACGAAAAAAAAGAAAAGAAAAAAAAAAAAAAAATCTCAAACATTATTAAAAGCTTAAAAGAAACTTTACGTCATAAAAAAATTTATGAATTGTACCAAATATATTCATATTCTTTTTTATTTCAAGAATAGAAAATTTATGTAGTTACCGAATGCGTTTTTTTATTTAGAAATTATTTCAAAGAATAAAAATAGAAATAAATTATTTCTAAAAAGAAAGTATTTATGAAAATAGAAATATTATTAAAAACACCTTTTATATTAAAAATGTTTCGAAATTGGTCCTTTGGTTGTGAATTTGGGAATTAGGGTCATTGGGAAAGTGATTGAGACATTCCTTCGCATCCTAGAACTATTTATTGTGACACAAAGAAAGTGATTAAGATGGGCCAGAAGAATGTACCAATCGATTTGATGGCCTTGTAGGAGAGGGTATTAGCACTAATTAGAGGACACACTGCTTGTATCCTACTCTATGGATCACCGACTAGTTGGAGTTCAAAAGAAATTTAACTATTTGCAATCCATAGAAATGTTGAATATGAAGTTACACGAGTTAACATTTCCGATGCACATAACTATGGAACCAGTGGGGGTAATAAGGTTTGGGAGGAAAATTTAATCTCGAAATCTGCACTGTTTTGCTCGAAGAAAAGTAAGATTGGACTTAATTATTCCTAATGAACCCACGGCACAATGGAGCGAAAACGGTGATTCCCAACCCTCTTGCTTAGATTCGCATTTGTGAGTGTAGAAGTAATCTCGAAACCGATTAATTTCCTTCGATTCTCTCCCGGTGGCCCAATCCAAACACAGCTAAATGTGCAAGTTCTTTCTTATGAATAGGAAAGAAAAAAATAGCTTTGGCAAGTTCATGGGAACATTGAAGAGAAAAGATCTAGAGTCCATGGTGAAGTAGGCTAATGGAGCAAACCGCTTTTCTCCACGTTCCATGTGAATTGCCGGCAGGCCGTCGTCATCCCCAGTTATTCATCACCACCTCCGCCTCTGCCGCCGCCGCCATCCTCATTCTCTCCATAATCTTCACATTCATCTCCCAAGCCTACTGAAATACCATCTAATGAGTCCATCTCGGCTGCCGGTTCCACTTGAATACTGTATAGAGTCTCAGTGAATTCTATCCAGTCCATGTCTGTAGTATCTATGGGGTGATTGCAGAGACCACCATCATCCTGGGCAAATAGAGTGACTCCATAGCCAGGCCAAGATTTTTCGACATCAATTACATCGGGACTGGCATTTCTTCCCGTATGCCGTGCCCATGCCTCGTGCAGGGCTCTTGCGAGATCCTCGTAGCTTGCCAACCCGGAAACGCACACTTTGCCAACTTCGAAAATCTGTTTCCCTAGAGATGATGGGAAAGGTAAAGCGAGATATATCGAAACCCCTTCCTCCTCCATACTCACTGCAGTTTCCATGTTCTCTTCACCCTCACTTGGGCCTCCATCCATCATTTTTCACACGAATGAAGCATAGCTCATACTTGAATTCTTCCCAGACCATGGCTGTACTTATGGGAGCCTCCCAACCAAAAAGAGTAATTTTGTAACCTGGCCAAGAACTTCCAATAACCACCACCTCGTTAGGACTAGGATGCTCTCCCATGTACCTTGCCCACTCAATGTGCAGGGCATGTGCAAGATCCTCATAGCTTCCCAGAGGACGAAGATCTGCTTTGCCTACTGCCGTTTTTGCATGATTATCCTCAATGAGATAAATCTTAACCAGCTCATGGAACATGCGTGCGCAACTTGCAACTTTTCTGAATTCTTCCCATCGTAGCCCTTTTACTTCTACATCAATCGGATTGCCATCTGCATCACAATAAAGCGTGTCGAAGTTTGGCCATGGCTTGACTATGTCCACACCCGGTTGTGCTGTTCCACCTGTGAGCTTCACCCACTCAGCATGGGTCGCCTCCACGAAAGGTCTATAATCTGAGAATTCACTGAGCTCTAGGGAAGCTATTTCATCTTCGATACTATTATTGAGGACATTAATAATTTTAAACACTCTTCCATTTCCATCACCGTCACCATCATCTTCTTCATCATCATCATCATCTTCTTCTTCTTCTTCTTCTTCTTCTTCTTCTTCTTCTTCCGTGGTGTCTGGTTCTTCAGTATTTCCTGTATTGCCAGTATCTTCATTCTCAGTACCACCTTCCTCCTCCCCGCTTACGATCACTTTCATCTGCAGGGATGTGCTGCTCATTGAAGGGTCCAGAATCTTCAAGAAGAGACTCATCCGTCGAGATTCTTTCCGAGAAGTGTCTCTCCAACACAACATTATTCTCATGGGCTTTCTTCCCTGATTGGAATGTGTTGGAGTTACCAGAGCCTCAAATGCTGTAGACAATAGGAGAAGCTTAAATAGGAAGCAGACTAATCATTTACAAGACTAAACAACACAAGGAGCTGCCATGCCCTGAAACATATGTGCATTCAATCCGAGCACAATGAGCATTTATTTCCTGGCTGGCAACAATTTTCACTCATCAAATAACTCGAAGTCACCTAGATCGAAAAAGATCCGAGGAAGGCAACCATCAGAGAAACACAGATGACGAAACGAATGCGGTCCATTATCACATTCCTACACTTACTTCATTGAGCATCGTTGGCATTTTCCAGAACGACAAAAGGATATAGAAAACAAAGCGAAGGAAGGCGAGTCGAACATTGCGCAACTCTAATCGGAACAAAAACACGGCAGACCGAAAAGGAAAATCATCATTAAGCATCGATTCCAAAAAGCTCGAAACTAGACGGTTCTCCTCCACGCGCACAGATGGGGTTCCGATTCACATGTCTCGAGCGAGGGGTTCTTTATATAAAAGAAAAGAGAAACGGAAACGAGGACGAGGACGAGGCAACACGCGTCTGCACTCTATCTCGCACCGACATTTTACGAACCAGAACCCATAGCCACAGGCATGGAAAAAAAATACCCATCCGAGATGCTCGAAACAGAGCAAACGAAAGAGAAAGTGACTCGCTAAAGCCATGGGAGTCTTCAGAGGAAAAAGTTGACGTAGCCATACCGAGCGGCGGCTCGCGGGAGCTGCAGACGAGCATGGAGGCGACGTCGCCCACCTCCATGAACGCCATGGCGAGGCCAGCATAGTCGGCCTTCGGGGGGAGATCGCCGACGTCCCCTGCTTTCATCCGCTCCCGATCGTCGGCTTTCCGCGACGACGGGAGGTGCCGTGGCTGCTCTCGAACTTGACCTGCCGTCATCTTCATGAACAGGAATGCTAGACACGCCAGTCTCGTCGCGACACTGTCGGAGAGAGAGAGAGAGAGAGAATGGAGAGAAAGCTAGGGAAGAAAAGTTTCGTCTGTTTCGTCTGTTTTGCGCTGGCCCAAAATGTTCTGTTCGTTCGTTATGACGCCGGGGGAATCCCCCGCTGCGTGCGTGCATGCACTGCGACATGTGAACTGGCTCACACGTGCGCCATGACGCTCACGTGCGAAGATTTTGCTTGAGGCTTAAAACCTTTTTGTTCAGTGATGGGGAGTGTGAAATTTGCAAGAGAAATAATTGCAAGATAGCCTTTAATTTATCATGAAAATAATAGTCCAAATCACAAAAAAATCAAATAATTAGTAATTATATATTATTATGGAGTTCATTCTTTTAAGAATTCGCGACTCATAACGAGTCATTATTTTCACGGTAATCCGAAAATTATTATGTTAGGAAATTTCAATTTTTAACCGAAATATATGATTACGGTGCATACATTCTCATGTGCAAGCTAGACCCACTGATGATACATCATCGGAATTTTAATGGCTAGGATCGAGACTATGTTCTGCAATGGCGTCTTTGATTTTACAAACCTACATTTACCACATCACTCGAGCCCCATAGCAAAAACCATTTGCTTTAAATCATCGCAGTGAAAAAAACAACAAAGTACTTCGAAGAAAGTCAATTACATTCTCGCGTGCAGGCTAGACCTGTAAGTGAGTCTAAAACCCATTTAATAAATCAAAATTATCGAAATGGCTCGTAAATGGATCACATCAAATTTGATAGGCCATTCATAACAAGTCAAGCCGCTAGTTAAAGGAGCGTGCCTCGCTGCTCCGAGAGGGGACGACACCCCTGGCCGGCGGCCTGAGCGGCGGCGGAGCGAATTCGTCGCCACGGGAAGTCGGCTCCAAGTTCGTCGCGGGTGACGGCGCTAACATTAGAATGTTCTCGTCTTTCATTGGAAATACGTACCTTCCTTCTTCCCGAGATGAGCTGCAACTGGGGCTAGCTTTGCCAATGCACGGCATTTAGGTGTGTAGAGATTCTTTGAAAGGGGGTGTCCGAGAATTCTAGTTACAGGTCGCTGCTCTGAAAGCTTTAAAAGAATTCTGACGCGGTGTTGCCCGGATACCACCGCCATCATCGCAATTGCTCATAGCTGGAAATAATTCACGTCGTCATTCACGAGGGGCCATATCAGCGGGAGAATTGCCAAAAAAGTCCTAAACCTGTTACAATCGTGTCATTCAATCATAAACCTATCTTTTTTACTGATTCAATCCTAAATGTTTTGTAATTGTGTCAATTTAGTCAATCCGGCCAAATTTGGCTAGATGGCACTAACTTGGACGCCGGCCAGCACCGGTGCCAATATTTTATTATTTTCTAATTTTTTTTATTAATTTTTCTTTTTTTGTCTCCTTCCTCCCTTGCCCTCCCCTGGCGACAGTGGCCAGCCAGCTCTAACGAGGCTTGTCGGCCATTGCGCGAGGGCCGCAAAGTTCTCGCCAACAAGGGTCGCAGCCCTTGTCAAACTGCTCACCCTCATCGGTAGCCTCGCCTAAACTTGGGGGAGGCTTGGGGGCTGCGGCGAGGCTGGCCTCCCCCAGGTCTAGGCGAAGCCGTCGATGAGGGTGGGCAATCTAACAAGGGTCGCAACCCTCACCGGAGGCCTCACCCAGACTTATGGGAGGCTTGGGCGCCGTAACAAGGTGGCTTTGCCTAGATTCGGGCGAGGCCAACCTCACCATGACCTGGCCGCAGGCGAAAGTGGCCTCACTCGTGGCTAGTGAGGCCATGGTGGGCCTAGGCAAAGGTCGCCATTGCCTTGCCAGCCGTGGGCGAGACCGCCTTCGCCCATGGCAAGGCTGGCCTCACCTAGATCTGGGCGAAGCCACTTCACCGCAACCCCTAGGCCTCACCCTGGTCTGGGCGAGGCCCCTAGCAAGGGTGGCCAGTCTGACGGGGGCTACAACCCTCGCCAGCCGTCGGCGAGCACTTCGTGGCCACTACCACAGGGGGAGGGCAAGGGAGGAAGGAGACAAAAAAATAAAAGGAAAAAATAAAATAAAATCGAAAAATAATAAAATATTGTCATTGGCGTCGATCGGCGTCCACGTCAACGCTAGCCGACCAAATTTGGTTGGTTGGATTAAATTGGCACAATTACAAAAGGCTTAGGACTGAATTGGTAAAAAAATAAGTTTATAACTGAGTTGGCACAATTACAATAGGTTTAAGACTTTTTTGGCAATTCTCTCCCATATCAACTGATCTAGATCGAGTCGATCGCCAAATCATGCAACCAGGCACTACGCCGTCGTGTGAAGTGATGGCCGATGGGACGTGCAATGCGTCCTTTCTAGTTAGTATCGTTGCTATGTCTGTCCCAAGAAAAAAAGAAAAGAAACCGTCGCCATCAAGGGCATTGTGGTCCTCAATTCCAGCAGCAATTTTTCAATAAGAAATTTGAAAATATAATAATAAAAAAAGAGATTGTAAAATAGGGCATAAAAAACTCTAGCAATAAATCAAAGGCAACGGTATAAGAAGAAAAATGGCTTAAAATCCACTCTAGGTTGGATTAAATATGAGTCAGGTATGAATTGAGTTAAATATGAGTTGATAAATTTGCGTAACAAAAAAATGAATCAAAATAGATTAAGTAAGTCAATTTGGGTTGAATCAGTTTTTACCTGATTCACCCATTTGACGGGCCTAGTCACGTGGGATGGTTTGCGATAACTAAATCATCGCATTAGAAATTTCTGATAAAAATTGACCGGAATGATTATATTAATCATCGAAAATTTAAGATTTAATTAATGAAATTAGAAAATTTATGATTGAATTGATATCTGTACAAAATATTTAAGATCGAATAGAGTAGTTAAGCTTTTCGCATGATGCATGTGGCCTGGCAAGACAGGCCCCTTCGTCGTTCTGCACTTTTTTGGAGCGAAGGAGCTGAATCGCTGCAACCAACAAACGAAAGTTGCTTTTGGGTAAAAGCTTGCTAAGCTTTCTCGTATGTACCGTACATTAGCACTGTTTTTCCCTTGTCCGAAGGAACTGGTTTCGTGGATGTTCGGACTTAGATTCCGATTAACAAGCACGTGTTCCTTTTTCAGTTTCAAACGACGAGACGCGTGTACACGTGGCTCCTTCTTACGACCGGCCAGGGATATTAGAAATGAGATTTGGTCGTGATTATTACACGAGACCATTTAATTTCTATCTAGAATTATTTTTTTATTCCCGAAAATATATTTAAAATAAAAATTCATTTGATAACACGATTTTAAAAAAAAAAAAAAAAAAATACATTTTTAGTTTAAAAATAGGTTTAGAGCATAAATAATATGAAAAAATAAATAAATTTCTTTATTTTCATATTATAAATGAGAAATAAGAACTTGTCTCATCGCTTATTTTCGCTACTAGTTAATTGCCATATGCCATCGCTTGCCCTTGTCTGCCACCATTGACTACCTGTCGTCATCCAAAAATGGGAAATTTTATATCATTATTAAACGAATTTTTATTCTAAAAACAAAAAATTTATGTCAATTATCAAACACGCATTTTTGCTCGAAAACTCATTTGAAGAATAGAAATAAAAGCGTCTATTTCTGAAATAAAATTTTATTTCTAAAATGGAATAATTATCATTCACGTCCTAAAATTATGAAAGGAGAATTTTTGAAAAATAAATAGTTTGAGAAGTGCTCTAGGCAATTGCTTCTCTTCAACGTTTGCCACTTTTTCGTTCGCCCCAAGCCAAGAGCCTAATAATGGAACCGAATAAGTTAACATTCAGCATGATAAGATTATAATAAAATATAGAACTTGTGCAAAAAAATGGAAAAACTCGACATTAGTCTTTTTTTTTTCCTTTTACAACCATAAAAATTCTTTCCTTACAATTAGATTAATACTATTTTTTTTCAACAACTGTAACCGAGCGGGTATTTAAAATTCAAAAAATTAAAGAAAATAAGACAAGCATTTGAAATTTTTCATATAGAGGAGGGCAACAACGAGGTTAGTTGCACCACAAGAACAATCAGGAAATTTTATCAAGTACATTTTCTTAGTGGAAAATGAATCATTAAATTCTGTGTTTTTTTTACCTTTTTTTATCATTTTTCTTCGGTCAATTTTATCTCTTTGAATAACATTTAGAAAGATGAATTTTACGGGTTCTTTAACGATAGTGGGGGAATTTGATATTTTTCCTTAAGGCTCAATTTATTTCACCGAAAGTATTTTTTTTAAAAACACTTCTCATTTTCTCTTGTTTGGTTCGCTTAGGAAAATGAGTCGACGAAAAATATTTTCCTAATCAATAGACAATCCATGCTTAAATTCAAGAAAATAATTTCTTCTTTAAAAATTTCAAAATATATTTCAAAATATGACTAAGTATTAATGTTCGAATCTCAAACTCTACACTTGGGCATCAAGGCCAAGCTTAATGGACCCTAGACTATTCTAAGGTCCATTAGGCATCAAGGCTATGCTCAAAGCCCTAGTGCATGTGCCTAGTACCCGGCACATGAGCCCGGATCCACAAAGGCCATGCTTGGATCTAGGGCCCTCAAATGGGTGGGATGTTGTTTAATGCTGTCTTTGAATTTACAAACTCACATTGACATCATCACCTCGTCGCAATTGTAAAAATCACTCATTTTACATCGATATATATAATGAGAAAAACAAAAGTATTAAAGAGAGTTAATATACATTCTTGTGCGCGACCCTGCACGAGACACAGCGCGAAATCCGAAGCATAAGGGCAATCCTAGTCATGCCTGGAAATGAACTTTCACTTCATAGCTCTAGTCCCCTGATCCAAAAGTTCTGTGCGAATAAATACAACCAAATATATCCAAACGGGAAACCAGCAGAACATATGTAGTTGAGAAGTTCCACGCCTCACTCGAAAATACCCGGCACGGCCACAGAAACTCCGGCCGGAACGAAAAGCTCCTTGCAAAGAGATGGTATTTTCCTTCCTGATGAAAGCATCAATCAGTTCCTTCCCCTGAATCTGTCAAAAGCTCCTTGTGTAGAAGGAACGACTTGTGCAACGCAGATACGAATTCCGCTGAAGAGGGAACCCAGAAGCCCGCCAAAGTGGGAATTTTGGGAACTCTTGTCTTGATCTAGTTCAGTTGCTTCAGATGCAAGATCGGATATGCTGCCGGGGACCTCCGGTAACAGGTGCCTGACTAATGAGGGGTAGAATCTCATTGAAAGCAGGCTCCCTCTCGCTCCTGGAATTTGAAGTGTTGGACCCGAAATTGCTTCTGGCTTGAACTTGATCCGGACTACAGAAACAAGCTATGGCATGAGTACAATCCCATGTCTTTGGAACTTCCCGATCCCTATACAACAGAAGATATGTGCTCATATAAGATAGTAGTTTGAAAAAGATCAATTCAGGCTGGTTCTTGCGGTCATTTATCCATGGGAAGTGAATCTTATAGACTATTGATAAGGCTTCCATTGGAAGTTAAAAGAAAAAAATATGGGACTTACCCCTCAAGACATTTCTCATTGCAGCGACTAATGAAATCGTCTGCATATGCTCTGAACTCACTGTCAAGATGTTCAATCAGTCTCGCCGCATCGCTTAAGGGCAATACATCCCAAATCTTTAGGATTTGGATGTATCTAAGTTCCTTTAGTATATCGACAGTGCACAGCACGTAGAGACCTTCGACCTCGAATTGCTTCACCATAGGAGAAGAGCTTTTAGGGAGTAAACCCACATTGCTCTTCTTAGGTCTCCAGCCATTAGCAAGTTTTGATATGAGGATCGTGATTGACATCTTGTTCCCAAGTAACGTCAGCTTTCTGAAAGACTTCACAAAGTTGTCGCTGAGGAAAACCTACAGAGACAAAATAGTTGACAAGAAAACGTAACGTCATCGATTCTGCAAAAGTCGAATGTCCATTTTGAAAGAAAAAGAAAACCATCTGCAACGTGACTTACCCTCCACCGAGTGTTTCTAAATAGGACACCATATCCACCCAGCGGATCATCGAGCAGAATATTCTCTTTCTTCCCATCCAAAATGGCTTCAACTTCATCAGTACTGGAGGAAAATCCTCGGCTCTTAGCATCCTGAGAGCACTTTGCTGTCCATTGCGCATTTCTATATACAACACTACTTCCATCTACTGGACCATCAAGCTGATTATATTTCCCATCCAAAGCGGCTTTGACATTAGCAGTACTGGAGGAACATTCTCGGCTCTTAGCATCCTGAGAGCTCTTTGCCGTCCACTGCGCGTTTCTATATACAACACTACTTCCATCTACTGGACCATCAAGCTGATTATATTTCCCATCCAAAGCGGCTTTGACATTATCAGTACTGGAGGAACATTCTTGGCTCTTAGCATCCTGAGAGCTCTTTGCCGTCCACTGCGCATTTCTATATACTGCACTACTTCCATCAGCCGGACCATCAAGCTGATTATTCTTCCCATCCAAAGCGGCTTTGACATCATCAGTACTGGAGGAACATTCTCGGCTCTTAGCATCCTGAGAGGACTTTGCCTTCCGCTGCGCATTTCTACGTACTACTCTACTTCCATTAACTGGACGATCAAGCTGATTATTCTTCCCATCCAAAGTGGCTTTGACATCATCACTGCTGAAGAAACATCCACGGGTCTTAGCATCATTAACCAAAGCTTCCCATAAAGAATTACTTCCTGTCAGCGTTCCCTCGTTCCCCAAGATCCAAAGAGAATATCTGCATAGAGGCAGCAAAAAGCAGGGATTGTTTGCAAATAACATTGTATGGCAAAATTCAAATCGCCTCGGTTAAGCAGGAATAGAAGAGACTACCTTGCCCGGGTGATAGTCACATTGGTTCTCTTAGTGTCAGAAACGAACCCAATAGAACCACGAGGGTTTGATCTCACGGTGGATACTATTATGATGTCTTCCTCACCCCCTTGGAACCCATCCACTGATCTCACTTTCACTGAGAAGGCTTTGATATTTTCATATCTTTTTCCAATATTCTTTTGTATTGCAGCAACCTGAGCTTGATATGGAGATATCACACCAACACTTCGATCTTCGCCTGAAGATTTGCATGCTACAGAAAAATCAAGACAATATAACTAGATTAGGGAGAAGTTATGACCGCACTACATGAAAGTGTAATGTACACCTTCGATTACTGTCCTATGCGTCCTGTAAGGCTAAGTTAATGACCTAAATGACAAGAAAGCACATCATCTCCAGTGTCAAAAAGCATTTAAAGCTATAAAAATCTCTCCAAACATCTCAAGAAACTCAATAGACTTCATGGTAAGATTCAACAGAAACATTCTTCTCTTGCAGCTTCAGCAGTCAACAACTGCCTGCCCATGCTCAATGACAGTATAGTAAAAGGTGCATCCACATATATAACCAAACATGTGCAAAGACGTAGTCGTTAATTGCATTAATTCATACTATTTGGCAGGAAATGATGTAATCTAGTGAAATTCTCTCACGGCATACCTTCGTATAGATACCTCAAAATCATCGAGACAACTCCGACCTCAACAGAGTTTCTAAGGCTATGTCCATCATCCCCACCTTCTTCTCTTCCACTTGAAATGTTTATGAAGGAGTAGGGGCCAAACATCGGACACGGCAAATGATATTTTCCATAACTTTTGCTGGTAACATTCGGCCCATTTCGAATTTGATTCTGGTAAAAAGTTGATGTTGGAAAGAGACTTATAGCAGGATGCATTCTGTACTGAATATTGAGAAGGTGCCTTGGATGACCCAGAGAACCCAACCTTTCGAAAAGACTCCTCCCAAAGCCAGCCTTGCTAGAAAGCTATAGAAATGAAACATACACGAACTTAAAGGTCAATTGAGCATAAAATCACCATGTTTATGTATGCCCGTGCATGTTGCTAGTCAAACATTCAGCGATGACATACCTTGCTCTCAACCATTGCAGGCAACTGACATTCATCTCCAACTAAAATTGCATGCCTAACACCACGAAGTTGTAGCGGAATCATTGACTCACATTCTTTTAACTGCGCAGCCTCATCAATCACCAATAAACTGACAGGCTCCATTTTCGTTTCCCTATAGTAGAGCTTATATGAGCTGGCGGCTGTGCAGAAAATCAAGGAAGCCCCTTGATAACAGAACTCAGCTATCTGGCTCTTACTCTTAAAGGTTGCAAGGTTTAGCCTTCTAAGAGACGTGTTAAGAGTTTGCAAAACAGAGAGGCATTCACGTCTCTTCATTGATAATGCTGTATATAGTGGATCTGCGAGAGTTTTTAATGAAGATGGGTCCGTTGAAAATGCTTCCTCCAACTTCCTCGAATCCAACTTCTCTCCACATAGTGAATCTTCAAGAGAGTCGAGTAAGATAAGAAGGGACTTAATATCCTGGAAATTATGTTCCAAAAGGAAACTTTTGGATATATGGGTGCATAAGATAGAGAGGCATCTTCGGAGAGGCTTAGCACTTGACTTGAAACTGTGCTTGAAAAATTTCAAAAACGATTTAAATTTAGGTTTGGATTCGTTACCATTAGGCTTCGATGTAATCATGCATTCCTTCTCCTGAAGGTATCGGTCAACACAGTCATTGAGAGTATCAATCATGGAAGGTAAACAATGCTGCCAACCAGTGGGTACAGAAAAGCACCACTTAACACAATCAATGCGATGATCCAAGAATATTTCCTCCATATCTGAATCTACATTCATCCGCTCGTTGTTCCCAAAACATAGCATGTCTCCTAAGTTATAGAGCAAGCTTTCCCCATGCGAATTTGTGCAAACCGATTGTTTCACCAGCTGCACAACACGAGACGCCAATTCCTTGATGGCAACATTTGTTGGAGCACAAACAAGGGTTCTGTGTTTCCTTTTCAAGAGAGTAAAGAGCAGCGCTGCGACAGTTTTGGTCTTCCCTGTCCCTGGAGGACCCTGTATCATTTCCACAGCCGACCTGTGCTGACACTTGATTGTATCGAGACAAGCCAGAATGGCCTTTTTCTGGGATTTATTCAGACTGCCAAACAAGTTCTTATCGAGACTCTCCTCTCCAGAGCCATGACTTTGAGTAATACAGAGATTGCAATTTCTCCCAGCCTGCAAACAAACAAATACTCTTCTGAAAATTCACACCAAAACAACCTACGTGAAAGTTAGAACTGAGACAAAATTTGTTGGTTATTTTCCATCCTGGTACAACCTGGACTAATATTGAGCACAAAAGATCTTGCGATTTATAAACAAGGTCTATCACTAGATATTGTCATACTACTGCAGCATTGAAATTTAACGGGATCGCATGACTTGGGGCAATCTTCTTTTGACTGTTTGGAGAAATAATGGGCTAACTCAAAGGGAACAGAGTTCTTTTTCTTTTATAATCAGAATCAGGTTTCATTGTATGTTTACCGTAAAACCTTGTGGAGATAATAAGCACTGATGCAAAATCCTTCCCGCTGAATCCATACAGAGAACTCCCTTTTCAATCTTCAACTTCCGAAATCTGTGCAGCACATTCCACATCCTATTGTTAGTGACGATGTTTGTCACGAAAACTGCATACATTTTCTGCCAGGTAGGATCATCCTTCACTTCATTATCCAAAAATGCCTTGACTTTGAACCTAGTTGATGTTTGAGCATCCCCGTCAGCATCGTCTACAATTTCAGCGACCGAGGCAAATGCCCATCCTCCTTTAAACCTTTCTAAGCTGGGAATAGTATCCGGCTCAGCATTAGTTAACATCAAAACATCCCCAGGCAAAGTTTTGTAAGGTTCCTTGCCATGGTCAGTGGACCTGTTTCTCCAGTGATCCACTTGGACATGGTAAACATTCTTCTCGCCTTCAGCAAAACCAGTGACTTCCGCGAAAGGCCGCCTAGATACATTCTGCATAGTTGAACAGAGACTGGCTCGTGTTTCCTCAAGCAAAGGAAAGATATAAGAAGCAAGGTATTGCTCAACTGATTGAAATGACTCCGGGATGCTACCCACCTACAAAACAGGTGTATCGAAAATCAAACATGACCAACAAACTTCACTCGATAGATCAACCGACTCTGTCCTCTGTCCATCAGTGTCACACAAACGGGACACCATATAGCATATTAAAAGAGCAAAAATTCCCCCAAACACCTAATAACTTCACCACACAGAGACAGAGCGCAAGGTCCTTCCCCACTACACAACAGTCAAACTTCACATAGCAAGGCTCGCAAAAGAAACATTGCGAAAGAGCAAGGAACCAACATCTTTCAGAACATTTTCGAGCTGACACGCATTAAACTTAAACTGATGATCGTACGAAACTATGATCAGAACAGTAAACATAGCCCAAAAAAGGGGGGAAAACAGGAAAGGAAAGAGACTAAGAAAGAAGAGAACCTTGTCCCTGTAGAGATTACTATCGAAGATTTCTTGAAGAGACCAAGAGAAGACAATATCAGTGAGATCGCTGAACTTGTCTTTCTTCCTGCCAGACCCAGCCCCCGCACCTCCTGGAGAATCCATGGCCAGTCCTACACCCACTCTAAAGCGGAAAGAGATCCTTACTTTCGCGTCGAAGACGACGAATTATGTCTTGAGAATTTCAAGCGAACGAGAGATCGAGAGAGCAAATGCGAAGAAGCGAGCAGCTTTGGCACTCGCGAATCGATCCCGTTCGAGAGAGACGGGCATTTTTAAAAAAGGACGATCGGCGAGTGACCGCGGGCAGACGCGGAAAAGCGGGGCGAGCAAAGGAAAAGCTGACGACGACTCGGGAAAAGTCTTGGTCTCCTCCTACCTCCGGACAGCATACGATCCCATGTCGTCGCCAACCATTCTACATGCCAAAGCTTGTTGCTCGATGCGCGTCGCTTCGCCATCTTTTCCCAATCGTTCCCCCATTTAATGCGTATCGAACCAAAGATGCTTTGCTTGGGTTAAGCTTTCTTGCATGTTAAGCTTGCGTCGCCGTTGCTGTCGCCGTACACAACAGCCTTTCCTTTGTCGTCCAACGTGTGTCTGGCGTCGTACATGTTTGGAGCTCGGCTCGAAATCGGCAAGACCCGCGTACACGCGTCTTGATCTTGGGAATAGTTGTGTTCGACGTACATGAGCACTTAAGTCACCCGAGGAGGACAAGAAAACCATGGACCATTCCTTAATTGGGCCAGCGAGCGCATATCTATGCATCGAAGAGGCAAACAGGTGCCGTTATATGTGTAACATTTGGTGTAATAACTCTTCACTGTGAGATGAAAATTAACATATGTATTATCTAAGCTTTTCGGGCATCCTTTAAATGTTCTGACATAAATACTAAGACATCGCATTTAAGATTAAACTTTCGAATGTATTGAATGAAAGGGAAATTCTTAGAAGTACCCAAATGATTTTAATGGGTTTTGCATGGAAAGATTTTGAATTTGAGTTTTTGAAAAACTTGATTATAAAGGATTCATTCATGAAATTACAGGCGTTATGAATCTGGTTATGATATAATGAAATTGAGATATAATTCGTTTTCCCCGTTGCTAAGGAATTCCTGAAAGAGAAATGTTCTTTTCTTTTTTCGGTCGCAGTAAAAGGATCGGTTTGGGAAGTGTCCTTAGCTTTACTTTGACGCGCGGTAGAGGGCCAACACGCAAGCATCCATCATTTTCTTCAACCGCACCTCCAACGGATTCAACGTCGGTCGTCAACAGTCAATTGAAATAATGAAAATTTAAGACCTCGGTCAAGCAAGAGTGGGTGAGAAAGGACGTTGATGGCTCTAAAAAATTCTCAGAGTCTCCTCATATTCCCGAACACTAGTCGATCCGATTTCGCCAATACTTTACATGCCAATAGTGGAAAATCATCCATTAAATCAATTGTACAGATATTATTTCAATTCTCTTTAATTTAGTAAATTTAGAAATAAATATTTACGTGACAATGTGATCTTTGATGAATTCAGCCAATTTTTCGTCCAAGATCACGGACACTATCATAAGCTCATGATCTTTTGGTTACTAGCCAGGCATTTGAGTCAAATTGCGCAATTTGAGGACCTTCCATCACGTGAAGCGAGTGAAGAAGAAGTGTCTCAAAGGATGTACATTCTTGTAGAGGTGTGAACATGGTCCGAGTTATACCAATCTAACGCCTAATCTAGAAACCAAGTCGCACAGTATTAATCCCCAATTTTTGGGACTAGGGACCAACCTGATTGAGTCTAGGACCGATGATTGGATTAACCCTATGGGTTTGATCCGGTTCCAGGTTCAACCCAGGATAAATTTATTTATTCAATGACAAATGAGGTTAGCGAAGAGAGGCGAGTGGCATGAGTGTTAAATGATGAGAGCGTCAAGCTACAAGAGAGGCGAGCATCGAGCCGCGAGCAAGGCAAATGTCGAATGATGAGCGGCAAGCTAGAAAAGGTTGCTCATGAGCAATATTGTTTCTCTCAATTTTACTTGGCAAATTGAAGATAATAAAAAAGAAAGAAGAGAGCAGGAATACTAGAGGTGGAGGTGGAGGAGGAGGAGGAGGATGCCATTTAATGTTGTTTAAGTTAGGGTTTATTTTTTAAAATAGATAAAATAATATAATATATAATATACATAGTTGTCCAACTTGGACCAACCCTAAAATTTTAGGACCGATGATCAACTTGCACATTACTAATCTAGTGATAACTTACCCCTATATTCTTAGTCCATAAGCATTTTGGTGTTATGCGGTGTCTCTTTTTCTTATTGATGGTCTTGATGACAATTATATTCGAACGTCATCGTCTCTTACATCTTTGGAATTTTGTAGCTGCCTGACCAGGTCTTGGTCTTTTTCTATTGCCTATTTGTTCCTGGTAGTGTGTATTCACTGCCCTTTTAAGAATAATAGGAAAAGATGGAATTGAATCTTGTAAGTAAACGAAAATCGCAAGAATCATCTAGAAAGCCCCTGTGAAGTCTAAAGCAGAAAAAGAACAGAAAAAGGAAAAGGAAATTGAAAATTTTCACGTCTACTAATCCTTTAAATTAATGAAAAATTAGAATTTTAATGGCAAGGATCAAGGCTATATGTTGTGTAATGTCGTGTTTGAATTCAAATCTCACATCAGCTTCATCTCAATCTATATCTCGCCACGCCTAAACTGAAAATTCTGTGCCATTAATTCAACCAAATAGATATCCACACATAAAACTAGAAGAAGACAAATAACTAAAGGAGGTCCCCGCCTTCTCGAAAATACCCGGCACTGGCACAGAAATTTCCGACCAGAAGGAGAAATTCCTAGTAAAGAAGTAGTATTTTCCCCTGCTGCTTCTGTCAAAAGCTCTTTGTGAAGAAGAGAACAACATGGGTTCAGTCAAATACGAAGCCCACCGAAGCGGGAATTCATCTCATGATCTAGCTCGGTCGCTTCGGATGCGAGATTCGCTTCGCTGTCTTGGTCCTCCTCCGAGAACATGTGCCTGACCACACGTGATGACAGGGGGTGGAATCTCATCGAAAGCAGGCTCTCGCTAGCCCCCGGACTCGAAGCACCGGCGTCGAAGCCGCTTCCCGCTTGAACTTGATCCGAACCATGGAAACGAGCAACACCGCAAGAAGAATCCCACGTCTTTGGAACTACCTGATCCCTATGCGACGGAAGATATGTGGGCAAATAAGATAGGAGATCATAAAGACTATTGTTAAGTCTTCAATCTGAAGTTAGGGAAAACAAGATGAGACTTACCCCTCGAGACATTTCTCGTTGCAGCGACTGATGAAATCGTCTGCATACGCTTTGAACTCGATGCCGAGACGGTCGACCAGTTTCATTGCATCCCTTAAGGGCAATACATCCCAAATCTTCAGGATTTGGATGTATCTCAGTTCGCAAATCTTCAGGGTTTGGGGTTCCTCCAGTATATCGACGGTGCACAGCACATAAAGACCTTCGACCTCGAACTGCTTCACCATGTGGGAACAGCTTTTTGGGCTCAAACCCACATTGCTCTCCTCTGGTCTCCAGCCACCAGCAAGTTTCGACAAGAGGTTCATTATCGACCTCTTGGTCCTAAGCGACATCAGCTTTCTGAAAGACTCCACAAAGTTGTCGCCAAAGAAAACCTACAGAGACGAATCATCGACAGTGTTGTCATTGATTCTGCAAAAATGAACATTTCGAAAGGACGAATTGAGCCATTTGCGTAAAGTTGTTTACCCTCCACCGAGCGTTTCTAAATAGGACACTATTGCCATCGAGCCAATCATCCAGCCGAATATCCTCTTTCTTCCCATCCAAAATGGCTTTAACTGCATCATTCCTGGAGGAACTTGCCCTCCAGCTCTCATTTCTAAACAGTACACTATTCCCATCAACCGGATCACCAAGCTGATTATTACTCCCTTCCAAAATGGCATTAACATGATCAATGCTGAAGAAACACCCACGGCTTTCAGCATCATGAACCAAAGCTTCCCATACAGATTTACTCCCTGTCAGCGTTCTCCCGTTTCCCAAAATCCATAGAGAGTATCTACATAAAGGCAGCACAAAGCAGGGATTATGGCAAATTTCAAATAGCAGGAATAAAGCAGGAATAGCAGAGACTACCTTGCCCTGGTAAGAGTGACATTGGTTCTCTTAGCATCAGAAACGAACCCGATAGATCCACGAGGGTTTGACCTCACGGTGGATACTATTATGACGTCCTCTTCGCTCCCTTGGAACCCATCCACTGACCTCACTTTCACTGTAAAGCCTTTGATATTTTCGTAGCTTTTTCCAATTTTCTGTTGTATGGCAGCTACCTGAGCTCCATATGGAGATATCACACCAACACTTAGATCTTCGCCTGAAGATTTGCATGCTGCAGAAAAACCAATATAATATAGTCAGATGCGGCACAGAAGACGTAACTCCTACAAGTTACATGAAAGTGTTATGTGCACCTCCGATTCCTGTCTTAGGTGTCCTGGATGCCTAAGTTATTGACCTAAAAATGACAAGAAAGCCCACCATCTCCCGTGTCAATAAGCATAAAAAAGCGATGCAAATCTCTCTAAACAACCCAAGAAACTAAATGGACTTCACGGTAAGATTGAACAGAAATTATTCTTCTCTTGCAGCTTTGGCAGTCGACAACTGGCCGCCCGCCCATGCTATACGATATTATGGCAAAAGGTGAGTTCATGTATAACCAAACATGTGCACGTATATAGTCGTTATTTGAATTAATGTATACTATTTGGCAGGAAACAATATGAACTGGTGAAATTCTCTTGCGATGTACCTTCGAATAGATTCCTTACAATCATTGACACTACTCCTGCTTCAACATAGTTTCTAAGGCTTCGTCCATCACCCCCAAGTTCTTCTCTTCCATTAGTAATATCTATGAAGGAGTACGGGCCAAACACTGGCCACTGCAAATGACATTTCCTGTAACTTTCGCCAGTAACATTCGGCCCATCCAGAATTTGGTTTTTGTAAAAGGTTGTTATGGGAAATCGACTTATCGCGGGATGCATTCTATACTGGACATCTAGAAGGTGCTTAGGATGACCCAGAGAACTCAGCCTTTCGAATAGACTCCTTTCAAAGCCAGCCTTGCCAGAAAGCTATTGAAATAAAAACATTTAAAAACATATATGTCAATTGAGCATAAGATGATTATTGTTTATGTATGCATGTGCACGTGGCTAAACAAACATTCAGCAGTGACAGACCTTGCTGACAACCATAGCAGGCAGCTGACATTCATCACCAACTAAAATTGCGTGCCTGACACCTTGAAGTTGTAATGGAATCACTGACTCGCATTCTTTCAGCTGCGCAGCCTCATCAATCACCACTAAACTGACAGGCTCCATTTCCAGAGAGTACAGCTTAGATGAGCCAGAGGCAGTGCAGAAAATCAAGGAGGCCGCTTGAAAACAGAACTCCGCAGTCATGCTCTTGCTCGTAAATGTTGGTATATTTAGCCTTCCAAGAGATGTATTGAGAGTCCGCAAAACAGAGAGGAACTCACCTCTCTTCATTGATAACGCTGTATATATTGGATCCGCGCAACTTTTGAATGTAGATGGTGATGACAAAAATACTTCCTCCAACTTTCTCGAATCCAACTTCTCTCTATATAGTGAATTTTCAAAAGAATCTAGTAAGATGAGAAGAGATTTAATATCCCGGAAATTATGTTCAAGAAGGTAACTAATGGATATATGTGTGCATAAGATAGAGAAACATCTTCTGAGAGCCTCTGCACTTGACTTGAATCTGTGCTTGAAGAAATCCAGAAATGATTTAAATTCAGGTTTGGATTCATTTTTGCTGCTATCACACTTGCTCCCAACCTCGGTACCATTAAGCTCCGATAAAATATTGCGTTCGTTCTCCAAAAAAATGTGGTACTCTCGGACACAGTCATTGAGAGTACCGATCATGGAAGTTACACAATGCTGCCAACCAGTGAGTTTAGAAAAGCACTCCGCAACACAATCAACACGATGATTCAAGTATATTTCCTCAATATCTGAATCTACTTTAATCCGCTCCCTGTTCCCGAAACAAAGCATGTCTCCTAAGTTAAAGGGAGAGCTTTCCCTGCTAGAGTTTGTGCAAATTGATTGTTTCGCCAGCTGCAAAACACGAGATGCCAATTCCTTGATGCCAACATTTGTTGGAGCACAAACAAGGGTTCTGTGTTTCCTTTTCAAGAGAGTAAAGAGCAGCGCCGCAACAGTTTTGGTCTTCCCCGTCCCTGGAGGACCTTGTATCATTTCTACAGCCGACCTGTGTTGACACCCGATGGTATCAAGACCAGCAAGAACTGCTTTTTTCTGGGATTCATTCAGACCACCAAGCAAGTTCTCATCGGGACTCTCATGTCCAGAGCCATGACTCTGAGTAATACAGAGATTGCAATCTTTCTCAGCCTGCAAACAAATGTGTATCTTTCAAAAATTGACACCCTAATAGCCTAAGTAAAAGTTAGAAACAACGATTATGTTGCATCCCCGTACAACCTGCACAAACATTGACCACAAAGGATGGTGCAATATATAATAAACAGGATATATAACTGAATCTCGTTTTTATTAGTGCATTGTTGAATTTTATTGTGATCATGTGACATGGAGCGAGCAGCTTTGACTGTTTGGAGAAATAACAAGCTAATTAAAAGAGAATGAAGTTTCTTTTCATAATCAGGATGGAAGTTTTATTGCACCGATAATATGTTTACAGTTGACTGTATGGGTAAACAAGTACAGAGAATCCTTACCACTGAATCCGTACATAGAACTTCCTTTATAATCTTCAAGTTCGAAAATCTGTGTAGACCATTCCATATCCTATCATTAGTGACTGCATTCATCAGGAAAACTGCATACGTTGACTTGCAAGCACAAGCATAATTCATTTTATTGTCAAAAAATGCCTTGACTTTGAACTTTGTTGATGCTTGAGCATCCCCGTCCTCGTCTTCTACCATGTCTGCGACTGATGCAAATGCCCATATTCCTGCAAACCTTTCTAAGCTGCGAATGGTATCCGGCTTAGCATTAATAAAAATCAAGACATCCCCAGGGGAAGTTTTATAAGGTTCCTTTCCACGATTAGTGGACCTGTTTCTCCAGTAATCCACTGCGACATGGTAAGCATTCTTCTCGCCTTCAACAAACCCAGTGACTTTGGCGCAAGGCAGCCTAGATACATTCTGCATACTTGAACAGAGACTGGCTCGAGTTTCCTCAAGCAAAGGAAAGATAAAAGACGCAAGGTATTGCTCAACTGATTGAAATGACTCTGGGATGTTCTCCACCTACAAAATGGGTGTATCGAAAATCAAACATGAGCAACCAACTTCACTTGATAGATCGAGCGACTCTGTCCTCCGTCCATCAGTGTCACACAAACGGGACACCATATAGCATATTAAAAGAGCCAAAATTCCCCCTAACGCCTTATAATTCACCACACAGAGACAGAGAGCAAGGTCCTTCCCCACTACACAACACTCCAACTTCACATAGCAAGGCTCACGAAAGATACATTGCGAAAGAGCAAGGAACTAACATCGCTTAGAACATTTTCGAGCTGACATGCATTAAACTTAAACTGATGATCGTACGAAACCATGATCAGAACAGTAAACATAGCCCAAAAAAGGGGGGAAAACAAGAAAGGAAAGAGACTAAGAAAATAGAACCTTGTCCCTGTAGAGATTATTATTGAAGATATCTTGAAGAGACCAAGAGAAGATAATATCAGTGAGATCACTGGACTTGTCTTTCTTCCTGCCAGAACCAGCTCCCGCACCTCCTGAAGAATCCATGGCCAGTCCTACACCCATCTCTAAAGCTGAAAGAAATCCTTACCTTCGCGTCGAAGACGACGAATGTGTCTTGAGAATTTAAAGCAGACGAGAGATCGAGAGAGCAACTGTGAAGAAGCGAGCAGCTTTGACACTTGCGCGAACAATCCCGTCTCTCCGTCTAAGAGAGACGAGCATTTAAAAAAGGACGATCCGCGAGTGACCGCGGGCGGTGTGGAAAAGCGGGGCGAGGAAAGGGAAAGCTGACGATGACTCGTCAAAAGTCTTGGTCTCCTCGCACCTCCGTACAGCACCTGCGATCGGATGTCGCCAAAGTTTGTTGCACGATGCATGTGGCTTCGCCATTCAGGCCTTTCCCCCATCGTTCCCCAGTCAATGCGCATCAAACTAAGATGGTTACCTTGGTGTTAAGCTTTCTTTGCATGGTACGCTTATGTCGGTGTCGCCGTACACACGGTCTTTCCTCGTCGTCCAACACATATCTGGCGTCCGACTTTTTTGGAGCTCGGATGGAGATATGGTAAGACCCCCGTACACGCGTCTTGATGTTAGGAATGGTTGGGTTCCGCGTACGTGAGCAATGAAGTCACCTGAGGAGGACCTGAAAACCATAGGACCCCTTCCTCAATTAGGCTAGCGAGCGGGTACTTGTAGATGGGACAGGAGAAGAGGTACTGTTATATGTGTGAGATTTGACGGAAACACTCACAATCATTCTAAAAATTTAAGATGTTAAATGAAAATTTAATTTAATATTTAATTATTTTAATATTATAAGTTATTTAGACGTTTTTAGGCACCCTTTAAATGCTCTGACATAAATACTCAATATCACATTTAATACTAAACTTTCGAATGTATTGAATGATAGAGAATTCTTAAAAGTATCTGGATAATTCCGGCAATTGAGTCTAATGGATGTTGCATGGAAAAGTTTGAAGTTTGAGTTTTCGAAAGACTTGATTATAAGGGATTCATGAGATTATGGTCCGACTCATTACGATTTTGGTTATGATACGTCAAAATAGAGATGTAATTCATTTTCCATCATTTGCTCCTATCGCTATGGAATGCCTCCCAATTGGAGTCAACGTTGTTCTTCAAAAGTCTGAGTTAAACATCCCCTCGTGATTTGGAAAATTGAAATAATGATAATTTAGTGCCTCGGGTCCAGTGAGAGTGGGTGAGAAAGGAAGCTGATGGGATGGCTCTTGGGGAAAGTTCTCGAGTCCCCTCGTATTCCCGAACACTATTTGATCCGATTTCGCCAACACTCTACATGCCAAGCTTTTAGAAGAAAATCGTCCTGATCAGTATTAAATCAATTGTACATCATTGGTTCTTTACATCTTTGGAATTGTGCAGCTGCTGCCTAACTTAGGTCTTTTCCATTGCCCTTTCTTTCCTGGGTTACCCCTTAAAATGCTGGGGTTGCGTTTAATAAGAGCAATGTCGTGCGAAGAATTAAAATGCCTGTTGTCTATACTCATGCATGTAGTTCTTGATGAAGCATCCGTCGTGTGTGTATTTACTGCCCTATTAGGTACAATTTGTAAAAGGGAATTGAATCTTAAAATCGACGAAAATTTCTAGAATCATCTTGAAAGCTCCTATGAAGTCTAATGCAAAAAAAGAATAGAAAAAGAAAATTAATGAAAATTTTCACATCTATCGTTGATTTGAATTAATGCAGACCTAGAATTTTAATGAAGAGGATCAGGGTTATATGTTGTGTAATATCATTTTTGAATTCAAATCTCATATTGGCCACTTTATCCCAACCTGTATCTTGAGATGAATTTTCACTTCATAGCTATGACACCTAAACAGAAAATTATGTGCCATTAATTCACCCAAAATAAATATCCATACATAAAACTAGAAGGTAAATAATTAAAGAAGGTCCCCGCCTTCTCCCAAATACCCGGCACGGGGCACAGAAATTTCCGACAGAACGAGAAATTTCATGTAAACTAGTCATTTCCCCTGCTGCTTCTGTCAAAAGCTCCTTGTGAAGAAGGAAACAACATGAGGTTTACTCATATACGAAGCCCGCCGAAGCAGGAATTCATCTCATGATCTAGCTCGGTCGCTTCGGATGCGAGATTCGCTTCGCTGTCTTGGTCCCCCGAAAACAGGTGCCTGACCACACGTGATGACGAGGGGTGGAATCTCATCGAAAGCAGGCTCTCGCTCGCTCCCGGACTCGAAGGACCAGCGCCAAAACCGCTCCCCGCTTGAACTTGATCCGAACTGCGGAAACGAGCAACACCACAAGAAGAATCCCATGTCTTCGGAACTACCTGATCCCTACAAGACAGTAGATATGTGCACGGATAAGGTAGTAGATCAGAGAAGATCAATTCAAGTCAGTTCTTGAGGTCTTTTATTCAGGAAAGTGAATCATATAAACCATTGATAATGATACGTCTTCAATCTGAAGTTAGGGAAAAACAAGATGAGATTTACCCCTCAAGACATTTCTCGTTGCAGCGACTGATGAAATCATCTGCATACACTTTGAACTCGATGCTGAGACGGTCGACCAGTTTCATCGCATCCCTTAAGGGCAATACATCCCAAATCTTCAGGACTTGGATGTATCTCGCTTCCCAAATCTTCGGGGTTGGGGTTCTTTTAAGATATCGACGGTGCACAGCACGTAAAGACCTGCAACCTCGAACCGTTTCACCATGTGAGAACAGCTCTTTGGGCTTAAACCCGCATTGCTCTTCTCTGGTCTCCAGCCACTAGCAAGTTTCGGTAAGAGGTTCATTATCGACATCTGGGTCCTAAGTGACGTCAGCTTTCTGAAAGACTTCACAAAGCTGTCGCCCAAGAAAACCTACAGAGACGAATGATGGACGGTATTGTCATTGACTCTGAAAAAATGAACATTTCAAAACGACGGATTGAGCAAAGAACACCATTCGCGCGAAGTCGTTTACCCTCCACCGAGCGTTTCTAAATAGGACACTATTGCGATCGAGCGGATCATCCAGCCGAATATCCTTTTCTAAATAGGACACTATTGCGATCGAGCGGAACATTCTCGGCTCTTAGCATCACGAGAGCATTCTGCCCTCCACCGCACATTTCTAAATACAACACTACTTTCATCAGCCGGATAATCAATCTGACTATTCTTCCCACCCAAAGCGGCATTAACATCATCAATGCTGAAGAAACATCCACGGGTCTTGGCATCGCGAACCAAAGCTTCCCATATAGATTTACTTCTAGTCAGCGTTCCCTCGTTCCCCAATATCCAAAGAGAGTATCTTCATAGAGGCAGCAAAAAGCAGGGTAAATAACATTTTATGGCAAAATTCAAATCACCTCAGTTAAGCTGCAAAAGAAGAGACTACCTTGCCTTGGTGATAGTCACATTGGTTCTCTTAGTGTCAGAAACGAACCCAATAAAACGGCGAGGGTTCGATCTCACACGGTGGATACCATTATGATGTCTGCTTCACCCCCTTGGAACCCATCCACTGACCCTACTTTCACTGTAAAGCCTTTGATATCGGAAAGAAAAGAAAAAATATAGTAAAAGCATTAAAAAAATTATGAAGTTCTTATCGAACACATTTCTATCGTGGGAATAGAAATTTTAGACAGTGCTCAGAAATTGTTCCCAAAAATAGAATAAAAAAAAATCAGTTTTTAGAAGAAATTAATCCTAAAACAGAATGGTTATTATTCGTACCCTTACCAAACAGTGGCTTAGTTTTTACTTTTAACACCTAGTAGAGGGCCAACACGCAAGCGTCCATCATTCATCTTCGACCCCCCCTCCCAATGTATTCAACATCGGTCACCAACAGTCTACTAGTTAACGTCAAAAATCAAAAACATCCCCAAGGGAAAACATTTTTTTTTTTTGAGTTTGAACTTTGTTAATGCTTGAGCATCCCCGTCATCGTCTTCTACCATGTCTGCGAAGTTTTATAAGGTTCCTTGCAAAACATCCCCAATTTTATAAGGTTCTGGATTACTGTTTCTCCAATAATCCACTTCGACATGGTAAGCATTCTTCTGGCCTTCAACAAACCCAGTGACTTTCGCAAAAGGCAGCCTAGATACTTTTTGCATACCTGAACATAAGCTGGCTCGTGTTTCCTCCAGCAAAGGAAAGATATAAGAAGCAAGGCACTGCTGAACTGAATGAAATGACTCTGGGATAATCTCCATCTACAAAACGGGTGTATTAAAAATCACATATGACCAACCAACTTCACCCCATAGATCAAGCATCTCTGTCGTCTGTCGTATCAATGTCAAACAGACAGGACACCATTGAAAGAGCAAATATTTCCCCTAACACCTAACAACTTCGCCACACAGAGACAGAGAGCAAGGTCCTTCCCCACCATACAACATTCCAACTTCACATAGCAAGACTGACATTGCCAAAGAGCGAGGAACTAACATCATTTAGAACATTTTCGAGCTAACATGCATTAAACATATACTGATGATAGTACAAAAGCACGATCAGAACAACACAGCAGCCCAACAAAAACGGAAAAAACAAGAAAGGAAAGAGATTAAGAAAAGAGAACCTTGTCCCTGAAGAGATTGATATCGAAGACATCTTAAATGAAAGGAAACTTCTTGAGCGGGTTTTAATGATTTTTGGGCAATTAGGGGGGTTTAATTAATGGCCGTTGCATGGAGAGTTTTGACGTTCGAGATTTTTTTTTAGACTTGCAGGATAGTTTTATTTAAAAATCTTACGAGAGATTTTTTGGTATTATCGTTTTTTACTCTGAAATTTTGAGTAAAGTATAACGAGATAGAACCATGATTCATTTCCCATCATTTACACTTAAATTCATGGAATTTTTTAAACAAAAAAAAAATAGTTTGATAAAAGAATAGCTCTTGTTTAAGTTATGTATAGTAGAGATCTAACCTAATATATAATTCACACAAGCGTCTGTCATTCTTCACCCACTTCACCTCCAATGTATTTGACATTTTCTTCTACATTCGCCACTTCTAGTTAACCAAACATCATGCAAAGGCAGAAGTCAACGTCCGAAGTATAAAAAGCAGTCTTAATCCTAAGGATGTCTGGAGATGAATTTTTCATAACTGAACCGACAATTCTGTGCCATTATTTCAACCACATATATCCACACATAGAACTAGAAGAAGTAAAGATAATTGAGAAGGTCCATGCCTTCTCGAAAATACCCGACACTGGTACAGAAATTCCGACCCGAATGAAAATTTTCTTGTAAAGGTATTGTGTTTTTCCTCTGCTTCTGTCATGAGCTCCTTGTGAAGAAGTAAACAATATGGGGTTTACTCAAATACGAAGTCCACCGAAGCAGGAGCTCATCTCTTGATCTAGCTCGTTAACTTCAGATGTGAGATCCACTTCGCTGTTGTCATCCTTCGAAAGCAAGTGCCTGAGCACGCCTGATGATGAGGGGTGGAATCTCATCGAAAGCAGGCTCTCACTCGCTCCCAGATTCAAAATATCAGCCCCAAAATCGCTTCCCGCTTGAACTTGAGCAGGACTGTGGAAACAAGCAATACCACCAGAAGAATACCGTGTCTCTGGAACTTCATGATCCCTATACGATGGGAGAAACATGCGCAAATAAGATAGTAGATCGCAAAAAAGATCGATTCAAGTCATTTCTAGAGGTCATTTTATCCAGGAGAATGAATCATATAGACTATTGATAAGTGATCAATCTGAAGTTGGGAAAGAAAAGGTGAGACTTACCCCTCGAGACATTTCTCGTTGCAGGGACTGATGAAATTGTCTGCATATGCTTTGAACTCACTGTCGAGACATTTGGCCAGTCTCTTCGCATCCCATAAGGGCAATACATCCCAGATCTTCAGGATTTGGATGTATCTTGGTTCCTTAAGTATATCTTTATCGACAGTGTACAGCACGTAGAGACCTTCAAACTCGAATTGCTTCACCATATGAGAACAGCTTTTAGGGAGTAAATCCACATCGCTCTTCTCAGGTGTCCAGCCACCGGCAAGTTTTGATAAGAGGTTCATTATTGACACCTTGGTCGTAAGTGACGTCAGATTTCTGAAAGACTTCACAAAGTTGTTGCTGAAAAAAACCTACAGTTGACAAGAAAAAGTACTGTCATTGATTCTGCAGATGTCGAATTTTCATATTCAACCGGCAAATTTAGCAGAGAAAAAAATGCGCATAGTTTTTTACCCTCCATCGAGCATTTCTAAATAGGAGACTATTGCCATCGAGCGAATCATCGAGCTGAATATTCTCTTTCTCTCCATCAAAAAGGGCTTTAACTTCATCAGTACTCGAGGAACATTCTCGGCTCTTAGCATCACGAGAGCACTTTGCCCTCCACCGTGCTTTTCTAAACGGAACATGACTACCATCAACCGGATCATCGAGTTGACTATTCTTCCCACCCAAAGCGGCTTTGACATCATCAATGCTGAAGAAACATCCACGAGTCTTGGCATCATCAACCAAAGCTTCCCATATAGATTTACTTCTAGTCAGCGTTCTCTCGTTCCCCAAGATCCAAAGAGAGTATCTACATTGAGGCAGCAAAAAGCAGGGATTGTCTGTAAATAACATCTTATGGCAAAATTCAAATTGCCTCGGTTAAGCAGGAACAGAAGAGGCTACCTTGCCCTGGTGATAGTCACATTGGTTCTCTTAGCGTCAGAAACGAACCCAATGAAACCACGAGGGTTTGATCTCACCGTGGATACTATTATGATGTCTTCTTCACCCCCTTGGAACCCATCCACTGACCTCACTTTCACTGTAAAGCCTTTGATTTTCTCATATCTTCTTCCAATTTTCTTTTGTATTGCAGCAACCTGAGCTCTGTATGGAGATATCACGCCAACACTCAGATCTTTGCCCGAAGATTTGCACGCTGCAGAAAAACCAAGACGACATAATTAGATGAGGGAAAAGTTACGACCACACTAACGTGAAAGTGTTATGTACACCTCCGATTGCTATCTCATGTGTCCTGGCTAAATTAATGACCTAAATGGCAAGAAAGCACATCATCTCCAGTTTCAAGCAGCATTTAAAGCTATGCAAATCTCTTTAAACATCCCAAGAAACTAAACGGACTTCTTTGGTATGATTGAACAGAAATATTCTTCTCTTGCAGCAACAACTGCCTGCCCATGCTCTACGACAGTTTAGCAGAAGGGGCATCTACAAATATAACCGAACAAGTGCAAAGATATAGTCGTTATTTGCATGAATTCATGCAATTTGGCAGCAAATGATATAATCTGAGAAAATTCTCCTATGCGTACCTCCATATAGATTCACCAAAATCATCGAGATAACTCCAACCTCCGCATAGTTTCTAAGGCTACGCCCACCACCCCCACCTTCTTCTCTTCCACTAGAAATATTTATGAAGGAGTATGGGCCAAACATCGGCCATGGCAAATGACATTTTCTGTAACTATTGGTGGTAACATTCGACCCATTCTGAATTTGGTTGTTGTAAAAGGCTGATGTCGGAAAGTGACTTATCTCAGGATGCATTCTGTACTGGATATTGAGAAGGTGCCTTGGATGACCCAGAGAACTCAACCTTTCGAATAGACTCCTTCCAAAGCCAGCATTGCTAGAAAGCTATAGAATAAAAATACACACAAACTTAAAGGTCAATTAAGCATAAAATCATTCATGTTTATGCATGCTTGTGTTAAAGGTCAATTAAGCATAAAATTATTCAAGTTTATGTATGCTTTTGCACGTTCCTAGTCCAATATTCAGCGACGGCATACCTTGCTCTCAACCATAGCAGGCAACTGACATTGATCTCCAACTAAAATTGCATGCCCACACCACGAAGTTGTAGCGGAATCAGTGACTCGCATTCTTTCAACTGCGCAGCCTCATCAATCACCACTAAACTGACCGGCTCCATTTCCACGGAGTAGAGCTTATATGAGCTAGAGGCGGTGCAGAAAATCAAGGAAGCCGCTTGATAACAGAACTCAGCTATCTTGCTCTTATCCGTAAATGTTGCAAGGTTTAGCCTTCTAAGGGACTCATTAAGAGTTTGCAAAAGAGAGAGACATTCACGTCTTTTCATCAATAATGATGTACATAGTGGATCTGTGCGCTTTTTTAATGAAGAAGGGTCCAATGAAAATGCTTTCTTCAACTTTCTGGAATTAAACTTCTCTCTAAATAGAAAAATTTCAAAAGAATCAAGTAAGTTGAGAAGGGACTCAATATCCTGGAAATTATGTTCCGAAAGGTAACTTTTGGGTATATGGGTGCATAAGATAGAGAAGCATCTTCGGAGAGACTCTGCACTTGACCTGAATCTATGCTTGAAATATTCCAGAAATGATTGAAATTCAGGTCTGGATTCCTTTTTGCCGCTTCCACATTTGCCTGCAACATCATTACCATTAGGTTTTGATCTAATCTGGCGTTCATTCTCCAGAAAAATGTGGTACTGGCGGACACAGTTAGTGAGAGTATCAATCATGGAAAGTAGACAATGCTGCCAACCAGTGAATACAGAAAAGCACTGCGCCACACAATCAATGCGAAAATCCAAGAATATTTCCTCCATATCTGAATCTACTACCTTCATCCGCTCCTTGTTCCCGAAACATAGCATGTCTCCTAAGTTATAAAGCAAGCGTCCCCCATGAGAATTTGTGGAAACCGATTGTTTCACCAGCTTCACAACACGAGACACCAATTCCTTGATGGCAACATTTGTTGGAGCACAAACAACGGTTCTGTGTTTCCTTTTTAAGAGAGTAAAGAGCAGTGCCGCCACAGTTTTGGTCTTCCCTGTCCCTGGAGGACCCTGTATCATTTTCACGGCCGACCTGTGTTTACACTTGATTGTATCAAGACAAGCCAGAACAGCTTTTGTCTGGGATTCATTCAGACTACCAAACAAGTTTATCTTGAGACTCTTATACTCAGAGCCAAGATTTTGAGTAATACAGAGATTGCAATCTCTCTCAGCCTGCAAACAAACACATATTCCTTTGAAAATTCACTCCCAAATAACCTAAGTAAAACTTAGAAACTGTGAAAAAATTGTTGATTATGGTCTATCCTTGTACAACCTGCACTGTTATTGAGCACAAAGGATCTTGTGATGTATAAACAAGGTCTATCTCTAAAATAACAAGCTAACTCAAAAGAGAATGGAGTTTCTTTTTCTTTTTTTTTGTATAATCAATGAAGTTTTGTTGCTGCAGTAATATGTTTATAAAAGACCATAGGAGATAATAAGTACGAAAAACAAAGTCCTTACTGCTGAATCCGTGCAGAGAACTTCCCTTACAACATTCAAGTTCCCAAATCTGTGCAGCACATTCCATATCCTGTTGTTAGTGACTGCATTTATCAAAAAAACTGCATACATTGAGTTCCGGGGACGATCATCATTCACTTCATCATCCAAAAATGCCTCGATTCTGAACCTTGTAGATGTTTGAGCATCCCCATCCTCGTCTTCTACAATTGCAGCGACCAATGCAAATACCCATCTTCCTTTAAACCTTTCTAAGCTGCAAATGGTATCCGGCTCAGCATTAGTTAACATCAAAACATCCCCGGGCAAAATTTTGTAAGGTTCCTTGCCGCTGTCAGTGACCCTGTTTCTCCAGTAGTCCACTTCCACATGGTAAACATTCTTCGGGCCTTCAACAAACCCAGTGACTTTCGCAAAAGGCAGCCCAGATACATTCTGCATGCTTGAACAGAGACTGGCTCGTGTTTCCTCCAGCAAAGGAAAGATATAAGAAGCAAAGTATTGCTCAGCCGATTGAAACGACTCCAGGATGTTCTTCACCTACAAAACGGGTGTATTGAAAAATCAAACATGACCAACCAACTTCACTCGATAGATCAAACTGACTCTGTCGTCTTGCATATTAATGTCACACGGACAGGACACCATATAGCATATTAAAAGGGGAAGTATATCCCCGAACACCCAATAACTTCGCCGCACAGAGACAGAGAGAAAGATCCTCCCTACCATTTAACAGTCCAACTTTACATACAAGGCTCACAAGAGAAACATCGCAAAAGAGCAAAGACTTCGCATCCTTTAGAACATGACGGAGCTAACACCCATTACACTTATACGGTTGACAGTAATAAAGCATGATCAAAACAACAGATGTATGCCCATAAAAAGGGGAAAAAACAAGGAACGAAAGAGACTAGGAAACGAGCACCTTATTCCTGTAGAGATTCGTATTGAAGATTTCTCGAAGAGACCAAGAGAAGATAATATCAGTCAGGTCAGTGGGCTGGCCTTTCTTCCTGCCAGAACGAGCCTCCGCACCTTCTGTAGAATCCATGGCCAGTCCCACGCCCATCTCTAAAGCCATCAAAAATCCTTACTTTCCCGTCGAAGACGACGAATATGTCTGAGAACCTCAAGCAAACGAGAGATTGAGAGAGCAAATACGAAGAAGCGAGCGAGCAACTTCAACACTTGTGAATCAATCCCATCCGAGAGACAAGCATTTCAAAGAAGACGATCGGTCGAGTGACCGCGGGCAGTGGGAAAAAGGAAGGCAAGAGGAAGGTGATGAATCGGCCAAAAAAGTCTCGGTCTCCTCGTACTCCCTTACGGTATATGATCCGTTTCCGCCCAAAACTTTACGTGCAACAGCTTGCTGCGCAACGCACGGCTTTTTCCCTCCATCGTTCCCCAGTAATGCGAATCAAAGCATGATGTCTGCCTTTCCGACCAAGAAAATGGAAAAAAAGCTAAGTTGCGAATGCCTCAGTACCCAAGAACAATGGTTTGCTTCGGGTTAAGCTTTCTTGCATTGTTAAGCTTTCGTTACTGTTCCCGTACACACGATCTTTCCTCGTATGAAGAATCTGGTGTCCGAAATGTATGAAAGCTTGGAGCAAGGTCGGCAACACGCGTTCCTACAGAACGGGCATGTTTGCCGTACATATGAGTACTGAAAGCACTCGAGGAGGAACAGGCGAAGCGTGCTATTGTGTGGCTAGTGAGACACCTCTAGGTACACCAAAATAAACATTCTGAATTGTATGTACGATTAAACTTTCGGACGAATTGGATGAAAGGAACTCTTTTAGATAGTTTGGATAATTTTGAGAATCTGATTCGATGGGTATTTGCCTAAAGTGATTTGAAATTCGAATTTTGAAGATCTGCGAAATTATATGATAATTCTAACTTGAAAGATTTTGTAACAAAAAATTAGGAGAGATTCCTGGGATTACTGGGTTCGAGTTTTAAGATTTTGCTCATTTCCCATCATTTGCGCTCGTCAATGTGGGACTTTTTAGAAAGGAACAGGGCTCTCTCTTTTCAGTCGAAGTAAAAGAAACGGTTTGAAAGTGTTCATAGCTTTGCTTTAACGCGCGGTGGAGGGCCAACACGCAAGCGTCCATCATTCCTCTTCCACCGCACCTCTCAATGGTATTCAGCATCGGTCTTCAACAGTCTACAAGTCAACATCAACTCGTGATTTGAAAATTTGAAATAATGGTCATTCGAAGACCTCGGGTCAAGCGAGAGTGGGCGAGAAAGGAAGCTGATGGGACGGCCCTTGGCAAAAGTCTTTTGAGTCCCCTCGTATTTCCGTACACTGTTGGGTGAGATATGGACAGACCTTCACATGCCCAGCTTTTTCTTGGAAAATTATCCAACCAGCTTTAAATTTAACGTACGAATGATAATTTAATTTTAAATTATTAAATTTTGAAAATTTACTCCTTAATTTTTACGGAAAATTTCAATCCAATAATTTTAATCAATTCTCGTCCAAGATCAACAATATGATTGGATTGTCATGTCAACGGTTCTAATAAAAAATTAACTGGAAAAACAATATTAGAATATTACATAAAAGTTAAAAACTAAATTGATATAATTATAAAATTTATGATTGAATTGGTATGTGCATAATAAAATGTGTGACCAATTGGTTACTTTTCCTAAGCTTTTTTAATAATGCATGTGGCTTTGCAAGACAGGCATCTTCATCGTTCCACATTCTTTTCAAAGCGAAGGAGTTGTATGCCTCAAATCAACAAACAAAAGTTATTTTGGGTAAAGCTTTCTTGCATGTACTATATGTGACATCCTGAAAATTGACCATATTTTGGGATTTTATAAAATAATGGTATTGATCGAATGCCTGGTCAGTATAAATATTCTAAACTAATCATTCAAGGAATAACGGATTATCGAAAGGCGCCGATAAAAACAATGCGTGTACGACTCACAATTTTAATCAAGAACAAACCCTTCGACCATAAGGACCTGGGGGGAATGATATCCTCTAGTACTAAACTATTAGGGAAATAGAAATAAATCGATTCGGCAAAAGTATGAAGTCGGGTTGCCGGCGATTTTTGCACGACTTTGATACGAACTACGAACAACGCTAAATCGAATCATTTTTATATGGTACTCATAATTATAAATTGAGCCCTCGGGATCATATGATAATCGAATGACATCCCTAACTCAAGAATTGGCTTAAACGTGGATCAAATAATTGTCGATCATGGGTCAAATGTGAGAAAAAATCCTAAAGGGGTGCCGATAGTCCAAATTGTACTATGGTTGCAATCGACTAAATTTAGCGCCGATTTTTAATCCGATTTTGGAAACCAATTTCTCAGGGATGTTAGGACTAAATATTTGGACGTCGCCTCATTTATTCTCAAGTTTTCCATTAGGCTTTAAAATATCAAAAGGAATTTTTGGACCGGGTTTCGAGCCTGCAAGTGGGTCGCCCCAAGATCGGCAACCCAATGGGCCTTGTGCCCATTCAGCCTAGCCCGAGATGGGGCCGAGTTGGCCCATTTCTCTTCTCTCTTCTCAGCCCTTGAACCTTTCTTCTCAACCTTTTCTTTGGTGGGCAAAATGGGCTTTGTTTTAGCCTTATTTTGCTTGTTTTTCTTTGGCCCTTGGCCCAAGTGGGCTTGCCACTCACCTTAACCTTGTTAGACATTGTCCAGCCCTCTCTCTCTCCTCCATTTCAGCTCAGCTACCTCCCACCTCAGCCCCTTTTCTCTCTTTTTTTTCTCTTTATTTTTCCTCTTCATTTCTACTACCCCTTGCTATTCACCGTCGGTTGCCATCGTCCAGCGTGGAGCTATCCGAAGGCCAGCTGCTCACCACCGACCACCCATCCAACCACCCGTCCGATCGCCCTTAGCTATTGTTGCCTTGTTCGCCTGAATAGCATTCTAATGCTATTTTGGCCGAATTCGGCCATCGTCCGTCATCGTCCCCGAGCTAACCCTGCGTAGCCTTCGCCATTGTCGTCACTCCGGTGTCGCTGGATTTTTAGGCCACGTGAGTTAATTTCCTAATCCCTTAATTAGATGTTAATCTTGCTTAGGAGTAGTTTAATTAGTCTAAAGCTTAGATTATGTTATTGGATGATGATTGATTAGATTATAATATTGTTGATTACTTTTGCTTAAGGTTAACCGTGGTTAGAATAAAGTAACTACGGTTAGATTAAAGTAATTGTAGTTGGTTAAAGTAACTGAGGTTAGATTAAAATAATTTTGGTTGAGTTAGTTAACCTTAGTTGGGTTAGAAATAGTAACGATGGTTAATATTATTAAATAATAATATTATTTTTGGATTAAATAATATTTATTTATTTATTTTCGGAATAATTAATTTATTATTTATTTATTATTTTATAATTTTTATTATTTTTAATGAATTAATTATTTTTAAAATAATTAATGGTGATTATTTATCGGAAATGGTTTTAATCGAGAAATTTTGTGAAAAATATTATTAAGGCTTATTTTTCCCAAGGTTAATTGTGATTAAATTCTTGGTTATTAAAGGGAAATGATTTTGTTAAATAAAGGTTTTGGAAAGGTAATTAATTGTTATTAATATTAAGTGAATGAATTGTTTTAATATTATTGTTAAATGTCAATTATTTCCCAAGAATTATGAGGTGCACGTAATTATTAATTGAATGTTGTTTGTCATCCACCGTTGAAATATGTGGTCCATTAATTGCTTATTGTTGCAATTTTAATGAGTAATTGCATTGTTACTATTACACGTGACTGCTAGATATTGCTTCATTATATTATACGTGTGTCAACTGTAGTAACATGAACTATGTTACATTCACGACAGAGCAAAAAAAAAATGAATTACTTGATGATGTGTTACATGGTTACATTAAGAGGAGAGCCTAGCATTGCCGGATGACTACCAATCCTTTGGGGTTGTGCCGTGGCCATTAGGTCGCTTGACAGTGGTCAAATGCATAGTCGTGGTAGAGGCCGGGCCCATACTCCCTTTGGAATGCCATTAGTAGGGGATAGCTCATGACGTTGCCGTGTCTCAAGGAGAAGGATGACACCTAGTCTAAGCTAGTTAACCACCAATCATAAAGTTGTGTCATGACCTAGGGGATTGTAATAATCGGAGCATGTATGGATATTGAAACATGAAGAAATTATGTGCAATGCTCTGATTATTTGCATGCCTTTTAATAATTTTATAATTAAGTGACAATTTCTGCAGGTTACGTGTGCCAAAACAAAGTAGGGTTGCTCATAGTTGCATCTAAGTATTGAACTGTCTTCTATTAATGCTTCTCCGAGGTGTGGTATTTGGTTGATTGTCGAGACTAGGTTGTATGTTAGACTACATTAAGACAAGCAAAATTCATAACCAAGGCTTAGGACTTTAACTTGCTGAGTTTATCTCAACTGTCGTGGTTAAAACAATTTTCATGACCTTAAAATGACATAGTACCCAATGCAATTCGGTGTCCCCATGGACATGAGCACCGCCGTTATCACGGGGCTCATCTCGGACCCCAATTTTATGTATGAGCATCATGTGACAACGATGTTTGGGTGGACGAAGGATCAAGAGACCATTACGCACCTCACATTTTTAACGGTGTGGTTCATCCGGATGGGAGGCATCTGGTATGGTCCTCTAAAAGGTTTCGATGGACCGGTCCCGCCTATGGGACCGATTGACGAGGTTTGGGATCCCATGGACCTAATCCCCCTGATGACAAGATTTCCAACCCGACAACTAGAGAGACTGATCCTTCGAAGAACAGCGAGCAAGTAGTTGTGGCCTAGTCTCTTTTGATAAGCCCTCCCCCACTTGTACAGGGATACGTTAGCCAGGCCGGTCTCTTTTTGAATAGGCCTTAGTATATTACCTATAGTAAGGCATGTATATATATGCGGTTATTCAGGCTAACCTTACAAATATATAAAAAATAGTGTTCTTGACTTTCCTCTATTGTATTTGCTGCAATCCCCGTTGGTTGTTGGTTGAGGTGTTTGTTTCGTTTCTGCATATGCTTAATTATAAGATAAAATGAATTGATCGACGACGGTACCCGAGACGTTGTATAGCTAAACCTCAAGTGAATTGGGGTTGTCGCGAGCTTGAGGATTGGGACTTAACACTATACATGCACATCGTTTTTCCTTATCATGAAGCAATTGGGGTCCTGAATGTTTTTGAGTGTGGATTCAGATTAACAAGCAAATGTTCGTTTTTCTATTTCAAGTGACCACACTTGTGTACATGCACCTTGATCTTATGACTGGTTATTAGATTTTAAATGAGACTTGATTGTGATTAGTTCATGAGCACTGAAATTGTTCGATGAGGACCTAAAACCATAGTCCCCTTTAAGAATTTGTACACTTATATGTCGATGAATTGTCTTTGTACATATTCATAGGGACGGTAGGTCATGCTTGTGTTGATTGATTAGCCAACTTGCTTTGCGAGACAATTCATTTGCACTTGTAGGATTCCAATCTTTGGTAGGATTAGTTCCTCTAGTTTTAGCCTTTTGGCGATCAAGTGGATATTTGTGCGCCGAAGAGTACTGTTATATAGTTGTTTGGGCTTTTTGGCCCCTTACATTCTTCAGAATAAATGCTCAACGTTGTATGAAAGATTGAACTTTCAAATTTGAATGAAAGGAAATTTTGAGAGGGTTCATATAATTTTGGCAAATGGGTCTAATGGTCGTTATATAGAGAGATTTGAAATTCAAGTTTTTGGAAACTTGTGGAATTATATAATAATTATAGCTAGGAAGATTTTACTCAAAAATTACGAGAGATTCATGAGATCATCATCCGTCAAGTTACAATTTGGGAAAATCATTATAAAAAAAGTCATAAACATTTCAATTTGACCAATTTACTAAACTTTTTGACGATTTGTCACTTTAATCATAAATATTTCAATAGTGCCAGTCAATTCTAATTTTTTTTTATATTTGTCAATTTGATCATAAAAATTTTAATGATTTGTTAATTTAGTCATTCAAACTAATTTTGATTAAAAAAATTTTATGGTCTAATCGGCAAGTGCTCTACATAGTATGATCGGACTAACATGGATATATTTTTAATTTTATAAATCTTTTTCTTCTTTTTCCCCTTTTTACTTTTTTTTCTTTTTTTTCTCCCTTTTTCCTACGCCGACCATCACCAAGCCTCATGATGGCTAGCAAAGGTTGTTGGCCTCATATGACGGTCACCCTCGTCGGCGAGGGTCACCCTTGTCGGCCTTAGTGAGGGTCACCCTCATTAGCCGATGAAGGCAATTGTTGCCTAAGGCCTTGACATCCACCAACCACCTAATGTTGGTCGGTGGATTGAAAAAGGGAGAAAAAGAAAAGGAAAATGTTTTGAAAAATTAAAAGAAATTACAAAAATTATTCATGCTAGCATTGGTCATACCATGTAAAATTATTAGCACTAAGTAGACCACCACATCGGCATTTTCCAACCAATGGATTTGCAAATCATCAAAGGGTTTAGGATTAAATTGAAAAACAGTCAAAATGTTTATAATCAAATTGGTAAATCGTCAAAATGTTTATGACTAAATTGACCGAATTAAAATATTTAGGATTGAATTGTCATAAATATGATAGATTTAGAATTTTTTTAGCAATCGCCCCTATAATTTTTGGCAATTGAGTTTGACAGTCGTTGCATTAGAGAAATTTAGGATTCAAGTTTTTGGGACTTGTAGAATTATATGGTAATTCCAATTGGGAAGATTTTAATTTAAAATATTATGAGAGATTTATGGGATTATCATCTCTCATGTTATAATTTTGCTTATGGTATGACGAGATAGAACTATAATTCATTTCCCATCATTTGCACCAATCTTCATGGAATTTTTTAAAGAAAAATAGTTTGATTAAAAAAGAATAGCTCTAGTTGACTTTATGTATGGTAGAGATCCAACCCAATATAAAATTCACACAAGTGTCCATCGTTCTTCTTCCAATGTACCTCCTATATATTTAACATTTTCATCAACATTCGCCCCTTCCAATTCACCAGAAGCCAAGAGCATAATTGTAGAACCAAATAGGTGAACATTCACTTGTGATTTGAAGTACAAAATAATGACCGTTTTTTTAAATGATAATTTATATTGTTGACAAAAATTAAAAAATTAAAAATATTTTAATTATCCATGAAAATAATTAGGTATAAATTGTTATTGATAACTAAAATATTTTCCTTAAACTATTTTTTAAGCAATATAACCAATCATTTTTCAAAAAATATTTTTGAAATTTCCAGTTTTTCATGAAATAAATGCATTCTTACACTTGCATAGTGCAGGGTTAGTTTTTGTTCCTTGTGCAACATCATAACCTAATAATAAGAATCATGACCTTAAAATGAAATATATAAATAAATAAAACCCAACGTTAATTTTTCCTTATGCTACTATATAAGTTATTTTCTAAAAAGAAAGCATCGTGAAAATGTTTTGCTATTTTCAAAATAAAATAAAAATAAACATATATTTACCTTTCATAAAAGAAAAAAAGAGTAAACTAACGATTCATATAGAGGACGAGGAGAAGGTTGATTGAACTATAAGAACAATAATAGTTTTACCAAGTACATTTTATTAAGAGAATGTGGGTAATCAATTTTTATTTTATTTTACCTTTTCATTATTTTTGTTTGGTCAATTTTATTTCTTTGATTTACATTTTTTTTTAAAACGATCCTATAAGAGCTCCAACGAAAGAGAGAGAATTTGACATTTTTAAACAGTATTTAAACTTTGACCCAATGTAATGTGATGTTTGAACTTTTAACTTATTCAACGTGGCTCCCAAACAGTAGTCAAATGTGCAATGTGGTCCATAAACTTTTAATTTATTCAATGTACTCATTGGGTTTTTAGCGTATATTCAATTTAGTCACTAGAATATATAAAAATATTCAATATAGTCACTAAATTTGAATTAATGATATGGTAATATTGAATATTTCTGTATAGTTCAAAAGTCCAAGATCATATTAAACAAATTGAAAATTCATGAAACAAATTACATATTGGATTAAAGTTTATGAATCATATTAAATAAATTAAAAATTCAGAAATAATATTACATATTGAGCTATCACTCATGGATTATTTATATTATTATTTAGAGAGAGAGAGAGCCAGCCTCTTCTTCAGGCAAATGGAGGTTGGTGATCATAATGAAATCTGCTGATCAACCCAAAATTGCAGCTGCCAAGTGCCAACCCACACTGCGCCTCCCCACGCTCATCATCTGGACCCCACCACCTTCCAAAACTGAAGCCATTTCGGACCGTGCGAACAGCCCAGATTCCTTCTCGGACACGATCCGGTTCTCTTCGGTGCCTCCCTCTCTCTCTCTCTCTCTCGTCCCGCTAATAATAAGCCGCTGTAAATTTTAATAGTGCGTTTGGTAATATTTTTACACTTGAAAACAATTTCTTTTGAGAAATATACTTCCTGAAACAATTGCTAAGTAAAACAAGGATTTTGGTAACTATAAAATTTATTTGCGTTTGATACCGATATTTTTTTCTTTTTTTTCTTTTTTTCTTGATGGCGGTGGTGTGGGGTGGTGGCAACCGGCGGGGGCAATGGGTGGTGACCAATGATCGGCGATTGGCAACCAACAATGGTCAAGGACTAGCGATCGATGACCAACAATCGCCGATCATTGCCCGCCAATGTCGTTGGACGCCGATAGCGACGGCCTGCCGATTGTTGAGCAAAGGGCAACAGTGGACCGCTGGTTGACAGTCTCCAATGGTCAGAGGTCGATGACGACCGACGGTCAATGGTTGTCGATGGTCGACGGCAACCAACGATCGGAGGTCGATGGGCGATAATCAATGGACGACGATCGGTCATGAGTAATAATTCAAGAAATAATTTCTAAAATAATTTATAGGAATAAAAAACTATTTTTTTCTAATTCTCATTTCTACTCTAAATTTATTCTTGAGAACAATTTTTTATTCCAAGAAATAGAAAAATCAATTGGCATTACCAAATGGATTTTTGTTCATTTTCTATTTCAGAAAACAAAAGAATAGAAAATAGAGAAATATAAGCATTGCCAAACAAAGTCTAAATCGCGTTGAAAAAATAAAAAGAAAATATTTTTAAATCTCCCGAAATTAAAAAAAAAAAATCGGAAAAACTGCACGCGAGCTGAAAATGGGAAAAGAGTTTAAACGAATGACAAAAAGTCAGTGAGGTACTGCGATCTCCATCAACGTCGTGTTTTGACTTGATTTGAAACCCTAGAAATTCCACAGCGGTTTGCGCATCGTCCCTCTCCCTCAACCACCTCCTAGGATTCGCGCGAGCCGTCCCAGTTCCTCCACTTCACCTCCAATGTATTTGACATTTTCTTCTAGTTAAGCAAACACCATGGAAAGGCAGAAGTCAACGTCCGAAGTATAAAAAACAGTCTTAATCCTAAGTATGTCTGAAGATGAATTTTCACTTCACAGCTATGATAACTGAACAGACCATTCTGTGCCATTATTTCAACCACATATATCCACACATAGAACTAGAAGAAGTAGAGATAATTGAGAAGGTCCACGCCTTCTCGAAAATTCCCGACACCGGCACAGAAATTCCAACCCGAATGAAAATTTTCTTGTAAAGGTATCGTGTTTTTCCGCTGCTTCTGTCATGAGCTCCTTGTGAAGAAGTAAACAATATGGGGTTTACTCAAATACGAAGTCCACCGAAGCGGGAGCTCATCTCTTGATCTAGCTCGTTAACTTCAGATGTGAGATCCACCTCGCAGTCGTCGTCCTCCGAAAGCAAGTGCCTGAGCACGCCTGATGATGAGGGGTGGAATCTCATCAAAAGAAGGCTCTCGCTCGCTCCCGGATTCAAAATATCAGGCCCGAAATCGCTTCCCGCTTGAACTTGAGCCGGACTGTGGAAACAAGCGATACCACCAGAAGAATCCCGTGTCTTTGGAACTCCCTGATCCCTATACGATGGGAGATACATGCACAAATAAGATAGTAGATCAGAAAAAAGATCGATTCAAGTCATTTCTAGAGGTCATTTATCCAGGAGAATGAATCATATAGACTATTGATAAGTGATCAATCTGAAGTTGCGAAAAAAAAGATGAGTCTGACCCCTCAAGACATTTCTCGTTGCAGCGACTGATGAAATTGTCTGCATATGCTTTGAACTCGCTGTCGAGACGTTCGGCCAGTCTCGTCGCATCGCATAAGGGCAATACATCCCAGATCTTTAGGATTTGGATGTATCTTGGTTCCTTAGGCGTATCTTTTTCGACAGTGTACAGCACGTAGAGACCTTCAAACTCGAATTGCTTCACCATATGAGAAAAGCTACTAGGGAGTAAATCCACATCGCCCTTCTCAGGTGTCCAGCCATCGGCAAGTTTTGATAAGAGGCTCATTATTGACACCTTGGTCGTAATTGACGTCAGATTTCTGTAAGACTTCACAAAGTTGTCGCCGAACAAAACCTACAGTTGGCAAGAAAAAGTACTGTCATTGATTCTGCAGATGTCGAATTTTCATATTCAACCAGCAAATTTAGCAAAGAAAAACAATGCCCATAGTTCTTTACCCTCCACTGAGCATTTCTAAACAGGGCACTATTGCCATTGAGCGAATCATCGAGCCGAATGTTTTCTTTCTTTCCATCAAAGACAGCTATAACTTCATCAGTACTCGAGGAACATTCTCGGCTCTTAGCATCACGATAGCACTTTGCCCCCCACCGTGCATTTCTAAATGGAACACTACTACCATCAACCGGATCATCGAGCTGACCATTCTTCCCACCCAAAGCGGCTTTGACATCATCAATGCTGAAGAAACATCCACGGTTCTTGGCATCATTAACCAAAGCTTCCCATATAGATCTACTTCTAGTCAGCGTTCTCTCGTTCCCCAAAATCCATAGAGAGTATCTACATAGAGGCAGCAAAAAGCAGGGATTATTTGTAAATAAAATCTTATGGCAAAATTCAAATTGCCTCGGTTAAGCAGGAACAGAAGAGACTACCTTGCCCGGGTGATAGTCACATTGGTTCTCTTAGCGTCAGAAACGAACCCAATAAAACCACGAGGGTTCGATCTCACGGTGGAAACTATTATGATGTCTTCTTCACCCCCTTGGAACCCATCCACTGACCTCACTTTCACTGTAAAGCCTTTGATTTTCTCATATCTTTTTCCAATTTTCTTTTGTATTGCAGCAACCTGAGCTCTATATGGAGATATCACGCCGACACTCAGATCTTTGCCCGAAGATTTGCATGCTGCTGAAAAACCAAGACGATATAATTAGATGAGGGAGAAGTTATGACCGCACTAACTTGAAAGCGTTATGTACACCTCCGGTTACCGTCCCATGTGGTCTGTAAAGCTAAGTTAATGACCTAAATGACAAGAAAGCACATCATCTCCAGCGTCAAACAGCATTTAAAGCTATGCAACTCTTTAAACATCCCTAGAAACTAAGTGAACTTTTATGGTAGGATTGAACAGAAATATTCTTCTCTTGCAGCTTCGGCAGTCAACAACCGACACCCATGCTCTATGACAGTATAGCAAAAGGGGCATCCACATTTATAGCCAAATAAGTGCAAAGATATGGTCGTTATTTGCATTAATTCATACAATTTGGCAGCAAATGATATAATCTGGGGAAATTCCCTCATGGCGTACCTCCATATAGATTCCTCAAAATCATCGAGACAACTCCAACCTCAGCATAGTTTCTAAGGCTACGTCCACCATCCCCACCTTCTTCTCTTCCATCAGAAATATTTATGAAGGAGTAGGGGCCAAACATCGGCCATGGCAAATGACGTTTTCTGTAACTATTGCTGTAAACATTCGACCCATTCTGAATATTGTTGTTGTAAAAGGTTGATGTTGGAAAGCGACTTATCTCAGGATGCATTCTGTATTGGATATTGAGAAGGTGCCTTGGATGACCCAGAGAACTCAACCTTTCGAATAAACTCCTTCCAAAGCCAGCATTGCTAGAAAGCTATAGAATAAACATATACACAAGTTTAAAGATCAATTAAGCATAAAGCCATTCATGTTTATGTATGCTTGTGTTAAAGGTCAATCAAGCATAAAATTATTCAAGTTTATGTATGCTTGTGCACGTTCCTAGTCCAATATTCAGTGACGACAGACCTTGCTCTCAACCATAGCAGGCAACTGACATTCATCTCCAACTAAAATTGCATGCCTGACACCTTGAAGTTGTAGCGGAATCATTGACTCGCATTCTTTCAACTGTGCAGCCTCATCAATCACCAATAAACTGACAGGCTCCATTTCCACGGAGTAGAGCTTATATGAGCTAGAGACAGTGCAGAAAATCAAGGAAGCCGCTTGATAACAGAACTCAGCTATCTTGCTCTTATCAGAAAATGTTGCAAGGTTTAGCTTTCTAAGAGACTTATTAAGAGTTTGCAAAAGAGAGAGACATTCACGTCTTTTAATTGATAACGATGTATATAGTGGATCTGTGTGCGTTTTTAATGAAGGGTCCGATGAAAACGCTTCCTTCAACTTTCTGGAATCCAACTTCCCTCTATATAGAGAAATTTCAAAAGAATCAAGTAAGATGAGAAGGGATTTAATATCCCGGAAATTATGTTCCAAAAGGTAACTTTTGGGTATATGGGTGCATAAGATAGAGAAGCATCTTTGGAGAGACTCTGCACTTCGCCTGAATCTATGCTTGAAATATTCCAGAAATGATTGAAATCCAGGTTTGATTTGCTGCTTCCACATTTGCCTGCAACATCATTACCTTTAGATTTTGATCTAATCTGGCGTTCATTCTCCAGAAAAATGTGGTATTGGCGGACACAGTTTTTGAGAGTATCAATCATGGAAGGTAGACAATGCTGCCAACCCGTGAGTACAGAAAAGCACTGCGATACACATTTAACGCGAAAATCCAAGAATATTTCCTCCATTTGTGAATCTACTACCTTCATCCGGTCCTTGTTCCCGAAACATAGCATGTCTCCTAAGTTATAGAGCAAGCGTTCCCCATGAGAGTTTGTGGAAACTGATTGTTTCACCAGCTGCACAACACGAGATGCCAATTCCTTGATGGCAACATTTGTTGGAGCACAAACAAGGGTTCTGTGTTTCCTTTCCAAGAGAGTAAAGAGCAGTGCTGCCACAGTTTTGGTCTTCCCTGTCCCTGGAGGACCCTGTATCATTTTTACGGCCGATCTGTGTTTACACTTGATTGTATCAAGACAAGCCAGAACAGCTTTTGTCTGGGATTCATTCAGATCATCAAACAAGTTCTTCTTGAGGCTCTTCTGCTCAGAGCCATGACTTTGAGTAATACATTGATTGCAATCTCTCTCCGCCTGCAAACAAATACATACCCATTTGAAAATTCACTCCCAAATAACCTAAGTAAGACTTAGAAACTGTGAAAAAATTGTTGATTATGGTCTATCCTTGTACAACCTGCACTGATATTGAGCATAAAGGATGTTATGATGTATAAACAAGGTCTATCTCTATGATAACAAGCTAATCTATGATAACAAGCTAAGTCAAAAGAGAATGGACCCTTTTTTTTAATTTATAATCAACGAAGTTGTTGCTGCAGTGATATGTTTACCATAGACCATAGGAGATAATAAGTACGAAAGCAAAGTCCTTACCGCTGAATCCGTGCAGAGAACTTCCCTTACAACATTCAAATTCCCAAATCTGTGCAGCACATTCCATATCCTGTTGTTAGTGACCCCATTTATCAAAAAGACTGCATACATTGACTTCCAGGTACGATCATCTTTCACTTGATCGTCCAAAAATGCCTTGATCCTGAACCTTTTTGATGTTTGAGCATCCCCGTCCTCGTCTTCTACAATTCCAGCAACCGATGCAAATACCCATCTTCCTTTAAACCTTTCTAAGCTGCGAATGGTATCCGGCTCAGCATTAGTTAACATCAAAACATCCCCAGGCAAAGTTTTGTACGGTTCCTTGCTGCTGTCAGTGGCCCTGTTTCTCCAGTTATCCACTTCCACATGGTATTCATTCTTCTCGCCTACAACAAACCCAATGACTTTCGCAAAAGGCAGCCTAGATACATTCTGCATACTTGAACAGAGACTGGCTCGTGTCTCCTCCAGCAAAGGAAAGATATAAGAAGCAAAGTATTGCTCAACCGTTTGAAATGACCCCAGGATGTTCTTCACCTACAAAACGGGTGTATTGAAAAATCAAACATAACCAACCAACTTCACTGAATAGATTGAACGACTCTGTCGTCTTGCATATTAATGTCACACGGATAGAACACCGTATAGCATATTAAAAGGGAAAATATATTACCCGAACACCCAATAACTTCGCCGTGCAGATACAGATAGCAAGGTCCTTCCCCACTATCGGACAGTCCAACTTAACATACAAGGCTCACAAGAGAAAAATTGCAAAAGAGCAAGGACTTAACATCCTTAAGAGCATTATCGAGCTAACACCCATTACACTTGTACCGTTGATGGTAATAAAGCATGATCAAAACAACAAACGTAGGCCCATGGAAAAAACAAGGAAGAACAGAGACTACGAAATGAGAACCTTGTTCCTGTACAGATTATTATTGAAGATTTCTTGAAGAGACCAAGAGAAGATAATATCAGTCAGGCCAGGGGGCTGGTCTTTCTTCCTGCCAGAACGAGCCTCCGCTCCTTCTGTAGAATCCATGGCCAGTCCCACGCCCATCTCTAAAGCCATCAAAAATCCTTACTTTCCCGTCGAAGACTACGAATATGTCTGAGAACCTCAAGCAAACGAGAGATTGAGAGAGTAAATACGAAGAAGCGAGCGAGCAGCTTCAACACTTGTGAATCAATCCCATCCGAGAGACAAGCATTTCAAAGAGGACGATCGGTCCAGTGACCGCGGGCAGTGGGAAAAAGGAGGGCGAGAGGAAGGTGATGAGTCGGCAAAAAAAGTCTCGTTCTCCTCGTACTCCCTTACGGTATATGATCTGTTTCCGCCCAAAACTTTACGTGCTAAAGCTTGCTGCGCAATGCACGTCGCTTTGCCATACACGGCTTTTTCCTTCTATCGTTCCCCAGTAATGCGAATCAAAGCAAGATGTCTGCCTTTCCGACCAAGAAAATGGAAAAAAAGCTAAGTTGTGAATGCCTCAGAACCCACGAACAATGGTTTGCTTCGGGCTAAGCTTTCTTGCATTGTTAAGCTTTCGTCACTGTTCCCGTACACACGATCTTTCCTCGTATGAAGAGTCTGGTGTCCGAAATGTATGAAAGCTTGGACCAAGGTCGGCAAGACACGCGTTCCTACAGACTGAGCATGTTTGCCGTACATATGAGTACTGAAAACACTCGAGGAGGAACAGGCGAAGAGTGCTATTGTGTGGTTTGTGAGTCCCCTCTAGGTACACCAAAATAAACATTCGGACATGTACGTACGATTAAACTCCCGGACGTATTGGATGAAAGGAACTCTTCTAGGTAGTTCGGATAATTTTAATAACCTGATTCGATGGGTATTTATCTAAAGAGATTTAAAATTCAATTTTTTGGAAATCTGGAAAATTATATAATCGTTCTAACTTGAAAGATTTTTTAACGGAAAATTACAAGAAATTCATGAAATACTGTCGATAAAGTTAAGATTTTGTTCATTTCCCATCATTTGCGCTCGTCAATGCCAGACTTTTTAGAAAGGAATAGGGCTCTCTCTCTTTTCAGTCGAAGTAAAAGAAACGGTTTGAAAGTGTTCATAGCTTTGCTTTAACGCGCGGTGGAGGGCCAACACGCAAGCGTCCATCATTCCTCTTCCACCGCACCTCTCAATGGTATTCAGCATCGGTCTTCAACAGTCTACAAGTCAACATCAACTCGTGATATGAAAAATTGAAATAATGGTCATTCGAAGACCTCGGGTCAAGCAAGAGTGGGCGAGAAAGGAAGCTGATGGGATGGCCCTTGGCAAAAGTCTTTTGAGTCCCCTCGTATTTCCGTACACTGTTAGGTGAGATATGGACAGACCTTTACATGCCCAGCTTTTTCATGGAAAATTATCCAACCAGCTTTAACTTTAACGTACGAATGATCATTTAATTTTATATTATTAAATTTTGAAAATTTACTCCTGGAAAATTTTGCACAGCCATTTTAATCAATTCTCGTTGAAGATCGATGATATAACTAAATCATTACGTCAACAATTAAAACAATATTAGAATATTACATAAAAATTAAAAATTAAAGCGACATAATATGATTAAATTCGCATTTGCATAATAGAATGTGTGATTGATTCGTTACTTTTCCTAAGCTTTTCTAACAATGCATGTGGCTTTGCAAGACAGGCATCTTCATCATTCCACATTCTTTTCAAAGCGAAGGAGTTGTATGCTCAAATCAACGAACAAAAGTTATTTTGGGTAAAGCATTCCTGCGTGCTAAGCTTTCTTGCATGTACCATACATGCACACCATTTTTCCCTATCATGAAGCAATTGCAGTCCTGAATGTACTTGAGTATGTATTCAGATTAACAAGCAAATGTTCGTTTTTTTTTTATTTCAAGTGACCACATGTGTGTAAATGCACCTCGATTCTATGATTGATTATGAAGATTTTAAATCAGATTCAGTTGTGATTAGTCCGCAAGTACTTAAATTGTTTGATTAGGACCTAAAACCAAAATACCCTTTAAGAATTTGTACATTTAAATGTGACGACAGATGAATTGTCTTTATACGTATTCATAGGGACGGTAGTACATGCTTGTGTTGATTGATTAGCCAACTTGCTTTGCGAGGCAATTCATTTGCAGTTATAGGATTCCAACCTTTGGTAAGATCAGTTCCTCTAGTTTTAGCCCTTTGGCGATCAAGTGGATATTTGTGCACCGAAGAGTACTGCTATATAGTTGTTTGGGCTTCATGGTCGCCTTACATTCTTCAGAATAAATGCTCAACGTTGTATGTAAGATTGAACTTTCAAATATACTTGAATGAAAGGAAATTTTGATAGGGTTGATATAATTTTGGCAATTGGGTCGAATGGTCGTTATATAGGGAGATTTGAAATTCAAGTTTTTGGAAACTTGTGGAATTATATGATAATTCAAGCTACGAAAAATTACAAGAGATTCAAGTGATTATTATCCATCGAGTTACAATTTGGGAAAATCATTAAAAAAAAATGAGGAAGTCATAAACCTTTTAATTGACCAATTTACTAAACTTTTTGACAACTTACCACTTTAATCATAAACATGTCAATGATGTCAATCAATTCTAAACTTTTTTTTCACATTTGTCAATTTAATCATAAATATTTAACAGTTTAGCCATTCTAGCTAATTTTTGTTGGAAATCTTTGATGGTCTAATTAGCAAGTGTTCTACATAGTACAATTGACATCAATATTGATAAATTTTTTATTTTCTAAATCTTTTTCTTCTTCTTTTTCCTTTTTTTTTTCTCCTTTTTTCCTACTCCGAACATCACTGAGCCTCAAAGATGGCTAGTAGAGGTTGTCGGCCTCAGATGACGGATGCCCTCGTCAACTTTATCAAGGGTCACCCTCATTAATTGATGAGGGCAATCGTCACCTGAGGCCACGACATCCACCAACCATCTAATGTTGGCCAATAAATGGAAAAGGGAGGATAAGAAAAGGAAAACATTTCAAAAGATCACAAAATTATTCACATCGGTGCTGTTCATATAATGTAAAACGACTAACACTGAGTAGATCACCCCATCAACATTTTCCAACCAATGGATTCGTAAATCATCAAAGGGTTTAGGACTAAATTGGCAAATAATCAAAATGTTTATAATTAAATTAGCAAATTGTCAATATTTTTATGACTAAATTGATCGAATTAAAAAGTTTAAGACTGAATTAGCATGAATGTAATAGATTTATAATTTTTTAAGCAATTGCCCCTATAATTTTCGGCAATTGAGCTTGACAGTCATGAAATTAGAGAGATTTAGAATCCAAGTTTCTAGAGACTTATCGGATGATATGATGATTCTAACTGGGAAGATTTTAATTTAAAATATTATGAGAGATTTCTGGGATTATCGTCTCTCATTTCATCGTTTGCACTAATCTTCATGGAATTTTTGAAAGAAAAATAGTTTGATTACAAAATAATATCTCTAGTTGACTTTATGTACGGTAGAAATCCAACCCAATATAAAATTCAGACAAGCGTCCATCGTTCTTCTTGCAATGTACCTCCTATATACTTAAACATTTTCATCAACATTCGCCCCTTCCAATTTGCCAGAAGCCAAGGGCATAATTGTGGAACCAAATAAGTGAACATTCACTTGTGATTTGAAGTACAAAATAAAGACCGTATTAGGGTGCATTAGTTTCATGAAAAATTAAAGATTTAAGAAATATTTAAAAAAAAAACCGATAGTTTATATTGTTGACAAAAACAAATAAAATAAAAAATATTTTTATCACCCCTTAAAACAATTAAGCATAAATTGTTATTGATAATGAAAATATTTTTTATCATCCCTTAAAACAATTAAGCATAAATTGTTATTGATAATGAAAATATTTTCCATTGACTAAGTTTTCTAAACAATACCAATCATTTTTCAAAAAATATTTTTCAAATCTCAAGTTTTCCATGAAATAAATGCATTCTTACACTTGTATAGTGCGTGGGATTAGTTTCATAATAAGATTAATGACCTCACAATGAAATATAGGGAAAATTTCAAAAAAGGACCCGAAGTAAGCCTATTTTCTCAAATAAGAATCCCAAGTGGTCGTTGTCTCAAATGAAACCCAAAGTGACTAAACTAGTCTCAAATAATGATCTTAAATCACTGGCTAGCCAAATATTTGTCGGCTGGTGAGCATGTGGCATTTCCGGTGACCGGAATAAGGACAATTTTATCAAAAAAAATATTGATAGAAATTAATAAATCCTAAAAATAAAACCCCCAAACTCTTCTTCATGTTCTTCTTCATTTGCAGGTCCTCAACATTGAGATGTTCTCTGTCTCTTAGTTGGGAAAAGATGATGAAGAATCGAGGCTATTATGTTACATAAGAATGCCTGAATAACAAAGAGATGGCTTTACTCGATATTTGTCTTCTTTGTTGGAAAGAAATGAAGACAAAAAAAAAAAAAAAAGGAAGAAAATGTAAAAAAATAAATGTAGGGGTTTCTTGTTGTGTTTCAATTCATGCTCCATTAACAGAAAATTTAGGTGTTCCAAGCAAGAGAGGACATAGAATGGAGAAAATGAAGAGCATAAAGAAGAAAACATAAGAACGTGAAGAGTTTGGGAGTTTTGTTTTTAGGGTTTGTTAATTTCTATCAATTTTTTTTTGACAAAATTACCCTTATTCCAGCCACCGGAAATGCCACGCGCTCATTGGCTGGTGAACATTTGGCTGGCCGACAATTTAAGGTCCTTATTTGGGACTGATTTAGTCACTTCGGATCCTAATTTGAGACAACAGTTACTTTGGGTCCTTATTTGATAAAATAGGCTCACTATGGGTCATTTTTTGAAAATTTCCATGTAATATATAAAAAAAAACTCAACTTTAGTTTTTCCTTTTGCTACTATATAAGTTATTTTATGAAAAGAAAGCATCGTCAAAATGTTATGCTATTTTTTTAAAAATAAAAATAAACATATATTTACCTTTCAAAAAATAAAAGCAAAGAGTAAACTAACGATTCATATTGAGGACGACGGTGAAGTTGATTGAACTATAAGAACAATTAAATAATTTTACCAAGTACAATTTCTCAAGAGAATGTGGCTAACCAATTTTTTTTATTTGGTCAATTTTATTTTTTGATTTATATTTAAGAAAAAATGAACTTATAAGGTCTCAAAGAGAATTTGACGTTTTCTATTAAGGGAAAATGACATAAATAGTCCTTAAATTTTGACGAAATGTAATGTGATATTTGAAATTTTAATTTATTCAATGTTATCCTCAAATAGTAGCCAAATGTGCAATGTCATCATGAACTTTTAATTTATGTAATGTGATACTTGGGATTTTAGCATGTATTTAATTTAGTCACTAAACTATATTAAAAAAATTCAATATTGTCACTAAATTTGAATTAATGGCAAAACAACATTGAATATTTCTGTATAGTTCAAAAGTCCAAGATCATATTAAACAAATGGGCAAATACCACAAAAAATTTCAAACTATGCCATTTGTGATAATTTTACCCCGAATTTTTTTATGTCGCAAAAAGCCCCAAATTATGTCATTTGTGACCATTTTATATTGAATTTTGTTGTACTATAAAAAATCCCAAACTATATCATTTGTGACAATTTTACCTTGAACTTTTTTTGTGTCATTAAAAACTCCAAACTATATCACTTATGATTAATTTATCCAAAATTTTTTGACTAAAAGACATTTTCGTCTTTTCCCATTTTATTTTATTCCTTTTCTTTTTTTTTCTTTTATCCTCTCTTCCCTTTGTCGGCTATGGCAGAGGGAAGTCGACGAGGTCAACCCTCACTGGCTTTGGAGTCAAGTGAGGGTGACCCTCGCCGGCTATGGAGCCAGGCGAGGGTGACCCTCACTCGATGCCGACGAGGGTCACCCTCGCCTTGAGTCAGGTGAGGTGAGGACAGCCTTCACCCTGGCCGAATTTGGCTTGGGCGAGGGCTGCTCAAGCCAGTTCCAACGAGGGCAACCCTCACCTATGTTGGGTGCGGGCGGCCCTACAGAGGGAAGAAAGGAGACGAAAAATAGAAAATAGAAAAGGACAAAATTGTCATTCAGCCAAACAACGTGGGATAAATTTGTCCAAAATGGCATAATTTTGGGTTTTAGTTAGTAGAAAAAAGTTCAGGATAAACTTGTCACTAGTGACATGGTTTATGATTATTTATGTCATAAAAAAAGTTCAAGATAAAATTGTTGTAAGTGATATAATTTTGGATTTTTTATGATACAAAAAAGTTCATGGTAAAATTTGTTACAAATGTCATAATTTGAGATTTTTGGTAGTATTTGTCCTAAACAAATTGAAAATTCATGAAACAGATTATATATTAGATTAAAATTCATGAATTATATTAAATAGATTAAAAATTTAGAGGTAATATTACACGATCGCACTATTGCTAATGGATTATTTGTATCATTATTTGTAGGGAGGGAGAGAGAGAGCCAGCCTCTTTTTCAGGCGAATGAAGGTTGGTGATCATAATGAAATCTGCTCGTCAACCCAAAATCGTAGCTCCAACAGTCCAACCCACACCGCGCCTGCCCACTCTCATCATCTGGACCCCACCACCTTCCAAAACGAAAGCCATTTCAGACCACACGAACGGCCCAGATTGCTTCTCGGACACGATCCGGCTCTCTCTTCGGTGTCTCCCTCTCTCTCCTGTCCCGCCAATGAGCCGCGGTACAAATTAAATCGCGTCAAAAATTAGAAATAAAGATTTTCAAATCTCCCGAAATTAAAAAAAAAAATAAACGGAAAAAATTGCACGCGAGCTGAAAATGGGAAAAGAGTAAACGAATAACAAAAAGTCAGTGAGGTACTGCGATCTTCATCAACGTCGTGTTTTGACTTGATTTGAAACCCTAGAAATTCCACAGCTGTTTGCGCATCATCCCTCTCCTTCAACCACCTCCTCGGATTCGCGCGAGCCGTTCGAGTTCCGCCGTTCAGCTGCCGGCTCCGCGGATCTCTCTTCGCTCCTCCGGAGGTTCCAGCGAGGGGGGAAAACCAAGATGACCTGCGCATCTCGCGTCATCGGTCACTCGCGGAAGGTGGGCGGTGGCGAATGGCGTTCGTTTTCGTCGCCTTTTTCGGGTGAATTGTTTCGATTGCATCGGACGCTCGTGCTCTGCGCGCGATTGGACGAGATGATGGAGGAGAGCCAAATTGTGGATATCTCGATGTGATATTGCTTTAGATGCTGATTTCGCTGTTTGTTTCATCGTTGGGCTGGTTTCGTTCGCGAGGATTGTATCCTCGTCGTTTAGCTCGTGGAAGTTAATGTCGTGTTCATTGGTTTTCGGTAGAAATTGTGTCTTGATTAAGTTGGGGTGAAATTGGCTTCGGCAGGTCCTACTTCACATGTTGTCGGGGATCTTTGTTCAATGCCGTCGCGTGGCGTTTTCTTTGGATTGACTATTGATTTGGGCTTATATTAAGAGCTCGCTAATTGCTTGGTGAAAGCTGTTTTATTTTCTATAATTAAGCTAAATTATAACTTATGGGCAGCCATATCATGAAGCTTTCTTTGTCCTGGATTTGTCCCGATAAAATGGGATTGAAAACCTGAAATAGCTTTTCATTGAGCTTTTCCTTTTTTTCCCATTTTTGTTTGGTCACTTTCTGAGCGTAATGGATGTTTTGTACACCTGTATTTCCATTTCTTTGTTGTGCTATGGATTTCAACTTCTTGTTAGCTAATTTTCCTGGCGTGTTATATCTGGTAATTGTTGTTTTAGATTTCAAAGTTCTACACAAATTGAGCTCCTCACGAATTTTTGATTTGTGCAGTTAAGGAATGTCTCCACGCTGCTAAGGCAAGAGGACGCCCTTTTTGTTCGTTGGATATCAAACAGTTCTCATACAGTTTCCAGTAAAAGAGATGGTATGCAGTCAATTTAATTAGTTTAGATCAGCTAGTTATTTGAACCATTTCCGTATACAACTTCTTCTATTGATGTTTTCTGTTAGCCTTGCATTGGTATCTATTAGGGCGAGGGTGATAATTCTTGTTGAAAGACCTCCTCTGTACACTGAGGAAAATTCTTGCTCCAGCGAGGCTTTTGTGAAGATGATATAGTCTGTTCCGTTATTGTCCTACCTATGAAGCTAATTAGGTCCATTCAGTGTGCTATGTAGAATATGCTCGTCCAATACATAAGCATCTACTATGCTCGAACTTGAACTGAATGTGAGGTTACCATAGTCTTGGGTATATTTTGAATACCTGCTCCTAAAAGGATCTTCAGAACAGATTGGCAAAGACCTGCTTCAAAATCTGGAAAAAAAGTAAAGCATGACATGATGTTTTAGATGATATATGTGTTTCTATCGGTTGATCATATTTTGCTGGATTTTATATTGTAAATTTGCCTGCTCATAGATCTAGAACTACCGTGGTTGCTCGTCTTGGCAATATTTTCTGGTTATATAAAGCCTTTGAATATGATAAATGATGCAGTTGCACATGTACCACATCGCTTTCCTCTCTAAATGGGGTACCTATATAGAGTAGTACATAGATACATGTAAACGTCATTCTTGTTGCTTAGATTCTTGATAGTAGCATGCACCAATAGATTTTCATGTCTACCAGTGGGCTCACAATAGTATTAGTCATTAATCCCAACTAGTGTCCATCATTAAATGGAAGAGAAGTGTCATATTGTAAGGATATTTCATCTCTTTGTAATGCGAGCAAAGGTCTATATTTCGTGCAGCCTTGCATTCGCTCCTTTTATAGGGTTCAAATCAACCTCCATATCTGCCTTTGTCTTCTGCTTTGATTGCTTATCGATTCTGAACTTTGAGAAGTCATTTATGTGACCTTGTCATGTGGTTGTTTATGATCATTGTGCTTATGATATTTGGACAGAATGATTTTGAGGTAAAAGTTTTCTTGGAAGATTGGAAAGAAAATTTTCTGATTAAACATAGAGGAAGTATCTCAATGTGTGCTTGAAAGAGCGGTGATCTACTGCTAATGGTATTCATCTGTGTCAATAAATCTTAAGATTTACTTACATACTTGCCCGAAAGAGTTTCCATACCCCAAGGTCCTGTTAAACTTTGGCTGTTTGTTGTTAATGCTTCTTTCAAAGAGGGTAGGGGAAGGAAAAGGGAAGGGAAATTTGCACGAACTTGTGGATCCTGTGATGTATTAATCAAAAGATCTTGATTTTCAGATGCTCTAAGAGGTCATCATCATGGGTACATACCAGCGGAAAAGCAGTGTTATTCCAAGTCTGTCATTGATGGGATGGTTAGTATATCCTTCTTACCTTTTGTTGATGGGCTAACGCTAATTCATCTTTTCATTATCCGGAAATTTTCTTTGACAAACCCCTCTATCATGCTGTCACTGGCATGGTTGTCTTTGAACTTCATTACCATTGACTTACTAATCTACTTCGGGAACAATTTTCCTTTTAAGTACTTGCTTCTGTTTATACATGGAAATGACTAACCATCATCATCCTTTAGATGTCATCACCAGCCATGTCGAAGAGCAGTATGCATTGGATGATGGCAAAGAAATTGGGGAATCCGCCAGCTCTATCACTACAGACCAACAAGTCCTCCTTGTATGTCATTCCATTCCCTTATCTCCGAGATACGTGAACATAAATTGAATTATTAACCACAATCTCATCTCCAAGTTGTGAAAAATTGGTATATATTGTTTTTGCTATATCAGGACAAATGTGCATCTGAGGAGAGGTTTTTCTTCTGACTCAGGTAATAACCCAATATTTTCTAAAACTTTGATTGTTCTCACTGACAGTTCATAGCTTTTTGGAATATAATCTATATTGTTGTATAGACACAAATATGTATGTGTGATTCCACCCACTACTTTGGGTGCAAGTCATAATTTCTGCTATGCAGACAATTTTAGTTTATGGTTGTCTTATTGGTTAATTATGTTGGTTCCTTTGAAAGCTGTTTTTTGATTTTTTAAATCCAATCGCCCATGAAGCACTACAATTCTTGTATTGCTCATTTATTGGATAATGAGTTACCTTGTACTTGTTGCGCAATCTAATTTATGTTCTTGAACATTTAATTGTTAGCCAAAGACATTTTGGCAATTCTGTCATTTGCAAGATTTTTCCCTTTTCTTTTGACTTTGAAATAATTGATTCTATGGAGTTATGAGCAGTTCAGTACATATAAACTCTGTATTTATTTGGAATATTGCCGGAATTCTTGCCCTTCTATGTGATGTTTCAATCAGTAACATTCAGCAACAATTTTCAGGACTTCCACCACACCAAGAAATTGGGATGCCTTCTCTCTCACCAACAATGACCGAGGCATGGATTCTTTTTGTTCATCGGTGTTTATCTGTAGTCTTACAAACTTTTAAGCATGTTTTCCAGTCCTAATGTTTTCTGTCTTTTTCAATAAAATCCAGGGAAACATTGCAAGATGGTTAAAAAAAGAAGGTGACAAGATGTCTCCTGGTGAAGTACTTTGCGAAGTGGAAACTGTACGTCTCATGAGCTACTAGTTTTCTGGTATCTGTCAAATAGTTAAAACATTTGTGCTTTGCCTTTGTTTTAAAATTGACACGTGCTGGTATTAAAGGACAAAGCTACAGTTGAGATGGAATGCATGGAGGAAGGTTATCTTGCTAAGATCATTAAAGGAGATGGAACAAAAGAAATTAAAGTCGGTGAGGTATTGCTCTTATTTTAAGAAGTCCTTTATTTATGCTAGAGCTCTGCTAAAATCTATTGTGCAGAGATGCTCTCGAATAATATTCTTAGCAGCTACTCATGTAGCTTACATAAATATATTTTTGGCAACACATTTTAATGTATCATTTATTCCTTTGTGTCTTTTCATCTAGGTGATTGCTATCACTGTCGAAGATGAGGAGGACATTGAGAAGTTCAAAGATTACAGTCCTTCAGCTTCAGGGGACAAGGTTCCTGCAGATAAATCTGAGCCTTCCACACCCAAAAAAGAAGTAATCGAGGAGCCTCCTAAAGCTCCACAGCCAAAAGTTTCCCAGCCAAGTTCGGTTGCTTCAGAGGACCGCATTTTCACTAGTCCTATTGCTAGAAAAATGGCGGAAGATCACAAAGTCAGTTGGTTGAATTAGTTTGTCAACTTGATGTGTATTTAAGCATTCAAGTCACCTCATTTTATTCTGTATCAATGCAGGTTCCTCTTTCAAACATCAAAGGAACTGGTCCTGATGGTCTTATCGTGAAGGCTGATATAGAAGATTACTTGGGTATTAAGTGGAGAAGCTTTCCTTATTCATTAGTTTGGTTTATGTTATAATTGCTTTTTTTTTACTTCTGGAGTATTTAAAAGCGTTTTTCTTCTATGGTGCGTGACTTTATATTGTTTCTGGGCATTTTAGCTGTTTTATTGGGTGCTTACTGACATTTTCCTTTACAATGCAGCTTCTGGTAGGATGGAAGTTCCAGCTGCAGCTTCTAAGCAGAAGGTTGCTACTGCTTTAGATTTGGACTACACAGACATTCCACATTCTCAAATAAGGAAGGTAATAGTCAGTTACTCATTTTTTACAGCAACAGTGCGATGTGGCAAGCTTATGGCCTCATGGCCATCCGTGCTTTGTTTCTTTCAGACTTTGCTATAACCCCAGAGAATTTTAATAATTATATCTTCCTTTTGCCTAAAGCATTTCTATTTGCCCAAAGCATTTCTATTTGCCCCTTTCTTTTAAGATTGTGATTTTATTAATTTCAATGATTTTATGACAGATCACAGCTTCCCGCTTGCTATTCTCAAAGCAAACTATACCTCACTACTATTTGACAGTGGATACATGTGTTGACAAACTTATGGAGTGAGTATAAACCTGGTGATCAATTACTGTAGAGACTTCTATTGTTCCATCTCAAGCTAAATCATCACTCTTCTGCAGCTTGCGTAGTCAACTGAACTCATTGCAAGAGAGCTTGGGTGGAAAGAGGATATCAGTGAATGATCTTGTAATTAAGGTATTGAAGCTTTTGACAAACTAGGAAGGATGTAAATTAGTATGCCCCTTGTTGGCTAATAACCTAGGTGCTCTACTTCTGCTGAGGTGCAAAGTATCAGAGGCAGTGAGACTATCTTTGGCTGCTTGTTACTTACCCCCATGTCCTATTTAAATGCAAATTCTGAGAGAGGCATATGAGAAAAATGGCACATATCTTGTGTGCCTCTCTCACAATTTGCTTGTGAGATGATATGTTTGAAATACTTTGTGTCAATTGATTTGTAAGTGTTACAATTGATTGAGAGTGCCTGTTTTCTCAGGCTGCTGCACTGGCTCTTCGTAAAGTCCCACAGTGCAATAGTTCATGGACCGATGATTACATCCGTCAGTAAGTTCATGGTAACCTTAAGTTAACCTTAGTTTTGGTAGTTTGTGGTATAATATCTCTTCTCGTATCTCTTCAGGTATCACAATGTAAATATAAATGTAGCAGTGCAAACAGATAATGGGCTATATGTCCCTGTTATAAGGGTGAGCAGTCATTTGGAATATAGGATCTATCGTCTTTCCATGGTCACCCTGTAAGTTCAAAACTGACTTCAACTTCAATTTGTGTCATTGGTAATTTTGCAGGATGCAGATAAGAAAGGCCTCTCTAAGATTTCAGAAGAGGTCAAACATATGGCCCAGAAGGCCAAAGAGAACAGCTTGAAGCCAGAAGATTATGAGGCAAGCATTTTAACGATGTTTTCTTAACCAGTGGTGGTTAACGGTCACAGTTTGATTGTTTCTTCATATAATTTCAAAATACATGCATTTTTCGTTTCAGGGAGGAACATTTACAGTATCCAACTTGGGTGGACCATTTGGTATCAAGCAATTCTGTGCCATCATAAATCCACCTCAATCAGGCATTCTTGCAGTGGGGTCTGGTATGATAGGTCCTTTATAATTTTCCTTTGGTTAAAACTATAGTGAGTCATTCTGACAGCGAAACTCTGATTTTGCACAGCTGAGAAGAGGGTTGTACCTGGCTCAAGCCCTGGTGACTACAAGTTTGCATCCTTCATGTCAGTTACTCTAAGTTGTGATCATCGTGTCATTGATGGTAAGTACTCCACAGCAACTCCAAGGCTCACAAAAAACATGCATATCTGCAGCTGTAGTTAGATTTCTGCTCAATCCTTAAATTTACAGCTGCAACACGTCTGATTTTGGAACACCTCATTCCTGGTTATTGTAAATCCTTACGATGTTAATTTGGCCTTCTGCCCAGGTGCTATTGGAGCCGAGTGGTTGAAAGCATTCAAGGGCTACATTGAAAATCCAGAGTCCATGCTGCTTTAAGTCTCGATCATTGCTTTTCCTTCTACGTATTCTTTCGAGATGGCAGATCAGGATGAGGGGTGTCAATTGTTTCAAATTGTTCTCCTGAGTTCCAAGTCCCAATTGCTCGTTGTATTATTCAGTTCCTCCCGGTTTGTGTTTTCTCCATAGTTAAAGGCCCACTTTTTCTCTCGAATAAAGTCGAGGTTGTGGCGAAGAAGCCATCACTGAGTTTCGATTTCTTTTTGTTGAGTAATAATCCCTTGGATGGGGAGTAAATGAGGCCATCATTTTTGTATTTGCTCACCTGTTTCATTGCTCGCTCTGTTTTGATTGGTTAAAACTGCCTAAATTTGTTGAGATATGATTGGGTGATTGGTTCCCAGTTCCCAATTTTGTGAACCAGATTGAAGGACCGGTTCTCAATTTTGGGAATTGGGGACCAAACCGTTTGGTCTTAGGATTGGAAATTGGACTGATTAGGGATCCAGTCACTATCCCCCCACGCCAACTAAATAGTGGCTGTGCATAACGAGAGATTAACAATTCTTAAGAATCTTAAGAGTTGTGTCATAGCGTATAGTATTTAGTTAACATTTTACTAGGCTTTTTTAAATAATAAAAAAGAGGTACATGTAGTCGGTTTGGTCTGGCCTGGCCTGGCCTGATCTCCTTTTGGAATTGGGAGTTGGATCATCGATTTCTCTTTTGGGAATCAAGAATTGGACCAAAGCTCTTAAAAATTGGACAAAATCATTAAATGGACAAAATTGAATGGTTTTCGATTTGGGTGGTTTATTTTCTACATGGGCCATTAAATATGAACCTTAGTTAAGGAGAGCTGAACATAATTCAAATCCAATATCAAAAAGTGAGCTTTGAGCCATTTGGAATGCCTCTAATTTGAATAAATACTTAACTGTGAACTAGACTTATACTAGAACCTTAATCAAGAAGTTAGTTTTGAGCTATTTGGGATGCATCTAATTTGAATAAATATTTAACTCTGAACTAGATTTATACTAGAAGCTCATTATTTTGTGGATCTACCACGCTTCCAAAAGGCTCATCTCGTCAATTAAGTTTCGAAACATTGAAATCTGCATAGGGAAAGCAGGATCTTTTTAGTTCTGCAATAGTTGAACTGAGTTGCTAATTATGATCAAAGCAGTTATAATGAGAATCTACCCATAGTTTTCTTTAAAAGTAAGTAATTCGAAGATAAACTTGACTCATGAGTTAGCCTAGAACACGGCATACGTTTGCAATGACTATTGACGGCTATTCATTTCAAGCAAAATAGATCTACGACAAGTCAACCGTTTCACTAGATTTGCACACTAGCAAGCCAGGATATTATGTCAACCGTTAGGATGCAGTTAACATGCTTCGAATACATATCACATCATCAATTCTACACTAACATAGCAACTGCACTCGCATCACATTCCAAATGTTTACCAGCGTGAAGGATTGTGAATGAAGAGAGTTCTTTAAAATGTTCTATGGACAAGCATTATTGTAAATGTACACTATTCAGGAGTGTCCCTATAACAATGCGGATAGTTAATATATGAAAAGATGAAATTTTCACCATTAAATTAAGAAATGTACGATTGTAATCCAAGGATCACTAAATAAGGGTCTCCTCCCTAGAGTATCTCGATCCCTGTGAGTGTGAATGAATAAGACTGATTTTGGGAAGAACTTCCTAAACCCACATGAGTAAGAGAACGTATAGGTTCAGGAGCAATTTCAAGATTAACACTCCAAAATGTCTTCACTTCAGACCAGAATATGTTACACTGGAAGCAGTACGGCTTTACTATAAAATGCTGAATTTCGCTCAAATGTTTAACAGAAAGAACCAATAAATATTTTGGAAGCCGAAAGTAAAAAATCAGATGACAAAAAAGTGACCAATATCGCTAATAAGTACACTCTCAGCCCTCATCATATCCTCGTCCTCCATGCCCATAATGATGTAACCTTTTTCTTTTTCACTCCCTGTCCAGCAACAATGACGCCAGGATGCCTCGCAAATGAATGCCGTTGGGTCTGTCTTCACGGAGCAGATTTGGCACCCAACGACAGCCTACATCTTGAGGACAAAATGATGTGTGCCACTACAATATGCAGGGCATCACAATCAGGGATGAATATCCAACTAACACACAGCCTAACATGTTATATAGATGAAAAGAAATGCTAGGGATGTTAGACCAACATGATATCACATTTCTCCATTTGAGGACTTATGCCAATCATTCAAGCGGCACTGCAATGTCAAAATTGCAAACTGATCTTTAAAACTCAATTTAGGGGGACTACTTGTTCAATATGGTCACCTATTACATGCCTTACCTTCTAACTATGGAAGCTTCCATTTCATGACAGAACACTCAAGAAAATTTTGAAAGAACTGAATTTGAAACATCCAGCAAATTCTCGACAAGGCAGATCTATAAACTAGTGATGGACATATACTAGCTGTAGCATAAGAAATCAACCTCTAATGGTATGGGCAAAGCCAAACTGATGCTGCCAACATCAAAGTTTTGCTAGATAGAAAATCACCTCCTTTCTTTTATCCAAAAGAACAGCTGCTAGTCTTAGCATATTGGATGTATAACAGGTACATCACATCATCTAAACAACTGAACATTTACTACTGTGAGCTGGAGGTAATCTAGTAAAACAGTTTTGTCCTGCAATATAAATGAACCTAACAAATGTACAATAAAGAAGCTTATGGGCATAAACTTTAGAATGTATAAATTAATTCTTGGCCTGTCCTTGGAATAAATGAAAAGAAAATTGAAAATTGAAGTTATGCACAAAGTGAAGTCATGGTTTCCTTAAAACATTAATAAAAATTCCAACGACTGAAATAGAGGGTGCTCAAAACCAAGAAGATCAGGCTCAACAAGTTCAAGTCCTAGACTACTATCCAATGGGAATACAGAGAGCATATGGAAGTCAATTCTAGATCACATACAAGATCCAAGTCTCCTTTACTCAATCCTCAAGTAGCATCCAGGTAGTCCCTAAAAGATCCCCGGTGCTATGCTTGCACAAGAAAAGTAAAATTCAAGCACATACTGGCAGCAAGACAGCTGCTTCAAATGAGGTGAATTTCAACAAGCATCTACGTAAAAGTATGACTGCATGATCGAGCTTTCCTTTCAGCATGAGAGCCGACAAAGCTCTCTCTTTTTATCAAGCATTTAGCAGGAAAAAAACCTACTTAGGTCGGTCTAGATGCTGCCCAGCTAAGACCCATGATAGAAAACATCACACACGAAAGACTGATTCTCCAACAGAAAGGAGGTGATGGAAGAATATTAGTTAAATTAGTATTTTAGGGACTTGCAAGTGGCAAATCTCTAATTCCTTAGTGCAGAAACAAGTTTGAGCATTCTAAACTAGACCGCGATTTAGAATGTTGACAAGATACAAATAAGGACGCCCAGTTTTGATTAGTCTTTGACAGTCTCTAACCAGAATTGAGGTCCAATGATTTTCTATATGGAGGGAGTCTCACTGAATGAGGAAAAAGGTTCACTTATTCCTTAACAGCAATGTGTATCACACGACTGAGTGGCTCCTTGAGCAAACTTTACATGTAGGATATAACCTAAATCTCAACCTATCCTTTTGGGAATCACTGGAGAGGAATAATGTGTCTGAAATACTGCACTCTATCTTCTCATAAGGTTATAAAAAGAATGACATTATGACAACTTCTACTATCATTTCATTATTATGCACAGATTCAACAGTATCTAACAACAGAACTTATGAAAAAGTATGTAAGAACGTTATTTTATTTTCCTGCTTCATTTTTGTCCTGCTCATTATCGAGTTCTCATTTAAAGGCAAGTAATCCTTCCTAATGCTTTAAGTCACCCTAAACCAAAACACCGTTTCAAGCATACAGCATACTAGATTACTTCAGATGCCATTATTCTCCTCAGTAAACTCTCTATTTATCTTGCACGAGATAGATCATTTTAAGGTATATGAGTATAAAACAACCTCTGCAAAATGAAAAATTATATAGAAAAAGTTTTTCAAAATAATGCCTTTTCGGTCTTCTGCCTTCATTAAGCATTCAGCAGACTAACATATTCCAACATCTAGGATTGATACACCTTTCTGGCACAACAACAAAAATGCATACCTTTATAGTAACCATCGTTATTGAGGAAATCGTGATAGATACAGTATAATAGCTCTTTAACGGATACTAGAATTCAGCAACCATCTTTCTCGTGCGAATCATCACTAGCTCAGTAAAACAATCCATGACTCGTTCAGATAACAAAGGCATAACAAACTCACACTCAAAACCCTAGACCGGCAAGTATCGTTTCAGCGCCTGCTTCGCCGCGACTACTGCGCCCGCCGCCAGCCCCCCAATAGCACCCGCCACTGCCGCCGACCTTACGCCCCTCGCCGCCCTATAAATCGCCCCCGTCCCAAGCCCCGCCCCAACGCTACTCCACAAATCATCCTCGTCCCTCACCGCCACGATCCCGCTCTCCAGCCCCGCGTACATCAGGCCGATCACCCCCAGCCGGTTCCCCCAGGTGCGGCCGGAGTGACCCGAGGCGTTGAGCAGCCGGTTGATCCTGAGCTTGAGGGTGTCGGAGGACTCGATGGCCCTGACGCCGGAGACGAGGCCGGAGGAGGCGCCGGCGACGGAGCCGGAGAGGTAGCTGATGCCTGTGTAGAAGGTGAGGTTCTCGCCCCAGGAGCGGCGCTGGCGGAGGGACTCCTCGGCGAAGAGGAACTCCGGGGAGGTGGGGAGCTTGTAAAGGGTCTGGATCGGGACCTGGAGGTCCCCGTAGGGGTTGTAGAGGCGGTCCTGCTCGCGGTGCTCCGGCGATTCGGAGCCGCGATCGGAGCTCCGGAAGGACATTGTCCCAGCCGGTGCAGATATCCGAGATTTAGGGTTTCGATTTCTTCGCGAGAGGGAGAGAGACGGTGGTGGGAGAGGATGAAAATCGGAGCGAGCGGCTTCTTGAGGAACGGAACGAAGCCCCTCTCTCTCTCTCTCTCTCTCTCGGTTTGGCGATGGCGGCGACTTCCGACTTTGTTACCTGTGGTTCCAGGAAATTATTATTTATATTAAGAATACGAGAATTGTTAATTAATAACAATATTTCTTATTTCTTATCGTTATTTATTACGATTTTCATCTATTTAAGGAAAATGGTTAATAATAAGTGACTCCTGTGTCTGCTTGAATAGCACGCCCGAGTTCGATCTTTTCGTCCCGATTTGAAGAGACGATTTCCCTAAAAAGGCCTCGAAGCGAAACCTTAGATTCTTTCTTTTGCAGCTCAATTTTGTTCTAAAAATATCTTTATGAACTCTATCATAACTACTTTATCTGAATTTTCGAACATAAAACATAAATATATTCTACCTTATTGACAAAGAAAAATTTATAACTTGAAACAAGATATATAAAATGTGTAGATATCAATATATTAAAATAATTAAAATAAGAACACGCGGTCAAACCGCCTTCATTTCGTTGAAGGATTATTAACGACGGCTCTTGTGAGTGGAAACACCCTAGAAGGAGGATATATCGGTATAGTCGACCTCAACTTCGCCCGTGACTCTCTAATAGGCACCGACTTTGCTTTGTTGAAGTGAAACCCGATTCTTTATTTTGGGGCTTAATTTTGTTCTAAAAATACCTTGATAGACTTTTATCATACCTAATAAACCCCGACCATATTTATCCATCAGCCAGCATGCTTGGCGCTTAGCTGCTCGCTTACCCTGAGTTGACCTTGTCTAAAACTTCTTGCACGCGTGAAAAAGACCCTAATTGAGTTTGTTTCGGTCCACGGGATTTTCATTTCAGCTATCCCGCTGCGGGTGTAGTGATCTTTCATCTCTAATTTTGCAATTTATAATCCAGACATTTCGAGGCTTTTTTTCTTTTTTGATTTGAAAAGTTGGAGGATTTTCTAAGGTTTTAAATTGTGCGGGCAAGTATGTGAAATATGTGAGGAAAATTATCAAAAAATCATTAATTTATTGCACTTTTGTTAATTCAATTCTAAATTTTTCAATTTTATCAATTAAGTTCTAAATTTATTCATATTTTATCAATTGAGTTTATTCAATCAATTTTGATTGAAAATTATTAATATGGATAGATTACTTATCCTACGTGACATAACTGAAAATGACATAGAAAAATTTCAATAATATTTTTAAATTTTTTTATAATTTTTCCCTTTCTTCTTTCTTTTGCTAATGCTTGACCATGGTCAAAGATGATGGCATGCAAGGGTTGGCTTTGCCTCGACAAGGGCAAGCATCGATGAGACCTCCTCTCACCAATATGGCCTAGGGCAAGGTCCATCCTCTCTCGGTCGCAACCTCCACTGAATGAGAATGCCATGTCACTATCATTAGATCCCCCTATCATGAGCTCAAACCTCCTCTTCCTCTTCCATGCTTGCTGAGCTTGTGATCGTTGATATCTCAATGAGTTAATAGACATGGCCAAGCCTCCAAATCTCAACAACTCTTCCTCTAATTAGCTTGCACAAGCAACTCATCGTTGAGCATCTAGAAAAGCCAAGCCATGGCTGACCCTCGCCTAGGCTAGATCAACCTATCTAGTCATTTCCCATGTTAGATGAACTATCTAGCCATTGGAAGAAAGGAAAAAAATTTAAAAAAATTATTAAAAATTATTTATATCAGCGTTGATAATGTCAAGTAAAACGACTAATGTCCAGATTAATGATTTTCGATCAAAATTAGTCCGATTTACTCAATTGATAAATTATGAGAATGTTTATGACTCAATTAAAAAAAATCGAAAGATTTAATACTAGATTAGAATAAAATAATAAGTTTAAGACTTTGATCATTAAAAATCCTAAAAATATACCAATATGACAAATTAACCTTTGAATGGAATTGATATAAAAGGTATAAATATCATACACGTATATAAGTTTAGATTTTTTTATAATACAATTTTTTTTGAGGTATTTAGGTCAATAGATAAATTTATAATTTTTTGTGACAAAAAAAAAGTTTGAGACATTTGTGTTATAATGGATATAATTTGGAGTTTTTTTTTGTCGTGATATTCGTCCAAAAAAGTATGCTCATTTTGATAAAAGCATTTTTCTTCTTTAAAAATGGAATCGACATCTATATTTACACGAAAAGCGAAAAGAACCAAAACGAGGAGAAAAAATAATACGTATCAAAATATTTCGAAGTACACCCTGTCGGACGGTTCACGGCTCGCAGGAGGCGACAGACGAGAGATGAGCAGTCCGACTTGCTCTCCTCCAAAATCTACAACGCCCCTCACTCCTCCGCTCCATCCTCGCCGTCCGCCGTCGCCCCACAGCTCTCATCCGACAGCCGTCCGGCCTTCCATTCACTTCCCCAACAATGCCTTAAAGTACCGGGACAACTTCTATAGGCGACACCAAGACATGGTTATATAAATCGCTCAGCCCAGAAAGCCTTCTCTTTGTTCTATATTTATTTATTTATTTCAGCTCATGTGAATTTCCAATGAAAAAAGAATGTTGCTGATGTTGGAGTTTTGCAGTTTTTCAAGGACAGGCACTACCTGGAGAAGGATTGGGGTCAATACTTCTCCGGTGATATTGGGTCGTCAAATGGCAAGAAGATCGTTCTAGAGGTAATAATTTTTTCCCATCCATTCTTGTGTTTCTTTCAAAAGAAAAGACATGATCAGTGAATTGTTCGGTTGTTACTTGTATTATTGGACACAAGGAGAAGATTTGTTGAGCTTCCTTGCTGCATTTGAAGCAAATAATAAGGATAGGCGATAGGATTGGTGATTTTACTCAGTGGGCATTTTCGGTTTTGTTGATTAGATATTATCCTTTTATTTTTATGGCAACCTGGGAAATCATAAGAAATTCTTATGGCAGGTTGGTTGTGGAGCTGGCAATACTATTTTTCCTCTATTGGCTTCATTTCCTGAACTTTATATTCATGCCTGCGATTTGTCACCTCACGTGATCAAACTGCTCAAGGTGCTTCTGGGTTGTTGTTCATTCATTCATTCATTCATGTTGATCTGCTTGTCTTCGATCATACGGCCCTAAGACTGTAAAGAAACTGTGAAGAATAACATGGATCAATTTGGATGTTCTATTTGCAGTCTCATGAAGATCACAAAGAAACCCGGGTGAATGCATTTGTGTGCGATGTCACAGAAGATCTATGCGACAGACTTGGTCCTTCTTCAGTTGACATTGTCACCTTGGTAAGAATATGTGCAGTGTCTTTTCTTTTGTATCCTCTTGCTTTCTCAATAATTATGATGTTTCACCTGCAACACATTATTGATGAACTTATTCAGCTCCTAACTTATTAAGCAGATTTTCATGTTATCTGCAGTACTACCAAGTGAAATGCCCAAGAGATCGTAGAATATCAGAGATGTGCTGAAGGTATAGTTTGGGTAATTCTCGTACTAATCTTTCAATTTTTTATCATGTACTTGATTATTTCATTCTTGCTAGATCAAGATTACTTTTTTCTGATGCTTGCAGCCAGATGGTTGTGTCTTGTTTTGAGACTATGCCTTTGGAGATTTTGCGCAAGTAAGTCACTTGGTGCTTAATCCAACAATACTATCCACTTTATAGTTTTGTAAAGTAAAGACAAATGTACGACAACCTTCTCCTTCAGTCTCATAGTCTCATAACACTCACCACATTCTTGCAAGTTTTAAAAAGTTTCAAATATTGTCTTTAGTAAGAAGCAAGCCCATGTTGATAATCGGAACAGCATCTATTTTGGATGATGAGTAACCATGCATGCTATAGTGGGAAGGATGGACTGGGGCATCTATATGTAATATTGATTAACAAATCTAACAAAATGAGTGATGGTCGCTCTTCACTCTGCTACACGCCTTCATGGTGGTCATTTTTCATGGAAACCTGTGATAAGGGACAACCTGGATATCTTATTGTAGAGAGAAATTCATGTATCAAAAGGGAATTTACCTCATTGTACGTATGATGGGCTCTATCATGGAGAGGCAGTTGATAAACAGTGAAATTTAGCCCTGTACAGATGGAAAAGTTAGTGGAAGTCTAGTAGTATTGGCAGAATTCAAATGACACATGCTGTATAGAAGTATGTTTAGGGTGGAATGACAGAGTCTTGAACACTATTTTTCAAAGAAGTTTACAGCCAAAGGAAAAATAACAGATTGGAAATGGAAGTGTAGAAAAAGTAGAAGAAAATGACTTCCATCCCTTCTTGGTGTCAGGGGAGGTGGCAGGTGAAGGTGAAGAAAACAGAATGCTAATATTATCCCTTGTTTAATAAGAGGGGGGAAAATGGAGGGGAAAAATAATTGGGGTAAAATTGCTCATTTGCCTCTTATACTATGTTAGTGGAAAATAATTCAAAATGTTGTCCAATATTCGAGAATTCAAATGCTTGATAATTCTAAGCAGCATGGACTGAAGTGGACCAAAACAGATGACAGTCTATGCTTAGCATAGTACACCAGTTCTATTTGCTAAGTACCTCATATTCTGGTTCAACACTTCGAAGTGGCTCCTAGATATAGAGTCGTGATGCATAAAGAGACTGGTCATGAAATTGATGGTAGTGTCTTGCTTCTTGAAGGGATTAAGTTTTGGTAGGTTCTCTGAGCACTGTGGACTCATTGGGTTTGCTCCTTCTATGTATAGGTGAAGCTAAAAGAGAAAGATCAGATGATCACTGAGAACTTTTATGTATGAGGAGATGGTACTGTAAGTATAAAATATTGTTTGTTTTCTGCTTGAAAATCACTGATTTCAGGCCCTGATGTTAGGGATATTATTTTGAAAAATGAATCTTTCCATTGTTCATATTACTTCACTGAGGATTTCCTTTCCAACCTGTTTCTGGGAGCTGGATTTTTTACAGCAGATATGAGCATTTATCAGAAACAAATTGAGAACCGCTTGCAGAGTGTAACTATGGATAGGTACTTTTTTTCCACTCTTCTTCATTTCAGCAACAATCATTCATATTATGCTTTTGGGGATAGTGTCTCGGAAAAGGTTCAATTTGACGTAGGGATTGGAGAACCCTGAGTGACTGCGGTGACTACAACTGGGAAAGACAAAAATTACAAGGACAGGATATGTATGAGCCTGAACATAACATTCCTGTACTGTATTCAATGATTTTTAAAGCATATTTATGACCACGAAAAAAAATATAAATCTTCAATCTTTCCTTAATGGATGCTTGAGTGGAACGGAATTTCCACGTTAATCAATTTGTTCTGCATGAGCAATCTTGTTGGAACAAATAAGAAAAGCTTTTTTAAGATGGATCATCTTTTGAGAAGTTGAAGGGAAGAAACGTGTTAATCCAAAATATAAGAGATTCTAATGAGGACCACAAGTCTGATTCTGAATCTTGATGCTCTAGAAAGTGATGAAAATATTTAGTCAGAGTGAGTTGATTTGGCCTGCTCTTTCTATTCTGCATCCAATTACAGTGCCTAACGTTTGCTGCTTACTCATTGTGAAAATCAATTTTAGGTGCTTGATTCGTGGCATATTTACTAAGCAAGATTGCAGACTTCCTGATTCTGTTCTAGCTTCTAAATAATTGCTGATTTATGCACTGTATCAATTGTTTGGTCAGGTTTATCAGTTAGCCTTCCCTGATGATTTCTAGTACCTGACATATGGTTGTGTCATTATCATTAAGATTTGCTTTACATTCTTCTCAAGTTTTGTTGCCAAAAGGATATGTGCTTTCAGTGCTTAAAATAGTGACTTGCAAAAATTAACTCAACTGAAATGGCCAAAGTCCATCAACTCAACTGTTCATGCCGGAGCCATAAACAGGAGATAGAAGCACAAAAGGCTCGGGGGACATGTTACTTCCCTATAGGTGGTCATCAGCACCCGCTCACAATATGGGACATTAACCTACAGTACTTATGAACGTTCTGTTTGTTTCACTATGATTTAACTTAATTTATCAAATAGTTATGGACATTCTGTCTGACACTGATATAATGTTGTCAAGATGATTGGGATTTTTATGGTGTCTGTATTGAATCAAGTAGTGCTGTGTGATCTTATGGGTCTGGATGAGCGCGCACAGAGAGAGAGAGAGAGATGATGATGAAATGAACAATGGATGCTTCTAAAGAAGCAATTGTTTAAGATGTATATTGCACCGTCGCTGTGCCATATATAGAAGCATTATAATGAAATGTGCAGTGCGGACTGAATCTATTCAATCTTTATGTCTCTCTTGGATGGTGCATTCTTGGGTGTTGGCGGCCTCTGTAACGCCCTGGAAAACAAAGGTTACTTCATGACAAAGACAGAAGCCCAACGCGGGAAATCTTACTCACGGTTTATGGGCTTAGCACAACCTGAGGGAGGTGGCCGAAAACTTGGAATGCATCAGTTTAGTTGGTTGCTCGGACCTAGCGGTAAAAGCACATAAACTAGACAGACGATAAAAATGGACTTTGGTATATGTTCATCTTTACAAGAATTATGGGTGCTATGATTGGGACTTACAGTCGTAAAGCAAGAAGGTTTCCATAAATTCATTGTTAATATGAACTCCAAAATTATATAGAACTTGTTAACCAAGGGAGAATAGCTGACGATACTAGACCATCACTTCTTAAGGACATTAGAAGACTATTAAGCTCTCATTTTATGTTCAAAATTTGTCACATTTTTCGGGAAGGCAATTGTCTCACTAATATGCTTGTCAATGTTGGTATAGTGAACCGTTTGGATACTACATTCTACTTGCAGCCTCTCAGAAAATTTTCTCATGTTTTGCTTAGTGATAAAATTGGGATTTTAGGCTTTAGCCGTTAATTTTTCTTAGTTTTGTACCTTATATTTACCAAAAAAAAATGGACTCTAGTATTTCATAAGCTTCGCAGTTACTCTGTCTAGCGACGATGTTGAGACGTGAGGAACGTGAGATTCGCTAGGCCTTATGTCATCTTTCAGTTGTCTACCGAAAATGAGAAAATTAATGTCTTAGATATACAGCTTTTGGGGATGTCGCACTTTTTCAAGTCAAGCTGTTTTCTACAGTAAGTTTAGGAATAAAAACACTATTCTGTCTGTATCCATAAATCCCTTACTCTTAACAGGTCTAAAAGAAATCAGTGCCCAAAGGAGAAGGTGGGCATTGGTGCTGTCTCTTACATTGCAATAAGGGAGGATAGTATGTGAATCAGATAAATGATCTTAAGAGTCAGTTCTCTTTTCGATTTCACAAATCCTATGAACGAATGTGCTACAGGAATAGATAGAAGAAATCGACCTTGTGAATTTCTAAGTTTACATTTCCAACACCATTGGAGAAATCCTCTCTCGACGTAATTTTTTCCTGGATCGTCAAAAGCTATTCTCTGACATGACCAAAAAAAAAAAAAAAAAAAACTCGGTAACATTTGTTCGCAGAAGAAATCTGATGTTAAGATCGATATAACAAATGGGCTCAAGACAAATGAATAGATCAAGAAGTAGAAAACGGTGGCGATGAATTTTGAGGCAAATGAAAAGAACAAACAGAAAATCGTCAAGCGGATCCTTGATTTGGCCATCGTGAAACTCTGAACAAGCTTTTCAAAATTGTACTATGATCCCAGTATTTCTACTTGAATCCAAAGATATGGCCAACTAAGCAGTGCTTGAATTCTGTTTCCTGCCCACTTTTGTTCATTTTTGTGCATCATAATGATAGCCAGCAGCAGTAGCGTCTGCATTGTATTGCAGTTCAACACATGAAAACGAGATAAACAACTTAGAGAAACAATAATCTAACAGAACCAAATAACAATTGATTCACACGTCATGACTCGGCATGTTTTGACTTGAGTTATAAGAAAAACCATTGCTCTTATATTGATTGAGAATTGTATGTTATTCTAACAAAGAGCATTAATTACCCACTTGGCACCTCATGAATTATCAATCAAGTATAAATGTGAAATGCACGGTACTACTAATTGAGGCGAGGAATCAAACTGTACCGATTGTTTTATAGATCGTTTTGCAAAGCCTTTTTACTTTTTATTTGTTTTTCTTTCCCTCTTTATTAAGAGAAAAACATTCGGTTATTGTATTAAGTGGATACGTACCTTCTATGGGAAACAACATATACATAGTGGTTGTCCAAGGAGAGACTGCGCATAATAAGATCTTACCTTGGCAAGTCACGTATTGCGCACTTACTTTACCACTGTCTTTTATTTTATCAGATCAAGTCATCCATCTTTAGGTTCAGACAATGAAATGACAAGTAAAAGAGAAATCTGTTATGAGGCACCAAGATGATGCCAACTCATTTAGAGAGCTCAAAGCCAAAAAGGGGCTTATAGACAAGATAACAAATCTACAATCTCAATCCAAGCATTTACAACATGGAACTCTTCCCCACTGGAAGCTCTGGTGTTCCACTTTTATCAAACTAACCAAAAAGGTGAAAGAGAAACTGATGATATCCACTTCATCCTAGGTGAGAGATATGAATACCTTCTCAGTGCCCATAGTTCTTTCTCAAAGGATTCATTATAACCCAACATAGCAGCATATAGGCCAAACAAGTTCCCAAAGCATTGCCTTTGGGAAGATGATGATATAGCAAGGACAATGTAGAAGAAGATGCACTACAGTTTCTTCCCCATTTGTGCCAATAAACATCTATTGGCAAATACTTTACCTCTCTTCTCCAGATTGTCCAAAGCAAGACCGCATTCCCAAAAGGCTTCCCAGCTGAAGAAAAAAATGTGCTGGAACCTTTTCTTTCTAAACAGTTCTACGAGAAAAGTCGTGCTACCACAATCCATCACCTTCTCCTTCATGACTTCAAAAGGATCTTATAGGGAATTTGCCATCTTTTACACTATACCAAATGATGTGCTCAAGCTGGAAGCAGCACAAAAATCACACAACAAATTAAAGAAGCAAGCAATGCTTCTGATTCCCAATCTTGGGCTTGTCTGGAAAGAAACAGTCTCCAAGATAGCCCGTCAGGATTGTTGGGAAGCTTATTGAGAATGCATTGTTACTTTGGACAAATTGATACGATACATAGAGTCAAAATTTCAACCCATTTAAATGAATGTGTTTTTTCTGTGATCTTGCTTCCAAGCAAGCACCCTGATCACATATAAATAGCCATTTCTAGTGAAGTGCATTATGGATATTCAGTGAAATTTTCAAAAAGAAATTTGCTGGGGAATAGATTTTAGGAGATCCCCTTACCTTCCTTTTATATGGTACCTGCAACAATATGCTAAGTGTTGAGCAAACTCACCAAGTAGTTTTCTCACAGTTCAGACTTAACATCTGCTGACTGAACATCCTCATCAGCTCTAGAGACTGACTCAGGGAGTTCATCTTGTTGCCAAAGAACAGCCAAGTGAGTATCCAAATCCGAATTACCAGTAGTCTTTACAAGAACACAATCCATCCTGGAACTTGTGAAATCTATTAGCATCTCTAACCATGATTGTCATATTCAAAACCTTTGACAAGCATTTAATATATTCATGACAGTCGCCGCAAATCCTCAAGTTCTTAAAGATGCGGATCACACCCTCCTTGCGTTCCAGTCTGCCAGAAACCAAAGCCAACCCAATTGCCAACTTTTCACTATGAACTCTCAAGCTCTCAACCTTTGACTCATCCTCCACATCATGCAATGCAAATCTCACCTGATTCACATACCCTAGCTCTTCTTTCATCCGATTTTCCATTTCTTTCAAGATGTCATGGATGCTATCTATGAGTGGGTGTGTGTCATCTCCACTATAAAAGTAGTGAACTTTTTTGTCAATTTCTACCCAACTGCATCCTCCCACCTTTGTTAACCTCTTTTCTTTCACCTCTTCTCTTATTTTTTGGCTCTCTCTCCAATATCCTGCCTCAAGGTAAATATTTGACATCATCACATAGTGCACTGGATTAAACTCATCCATTCTCATAAGGATCTCTCCCACTTCCCGACTTGTCTCTAGATCTCCATGAACCCGACATGCACTAAGCAAAGTCTGCCATATTCCTACAGTGGGCTTCATCTGCATACTTTCAATTAGAATCTTTGCTTCTCTGATCCGCCCAGCTCGACCGAGGACATCAACCATGCAAGAATAGTGCTCTACTTGCAGTTTCATTTGCCTGTCAGCACACAGGCTTGAGAAGATTTCTTGACTTTCATCAATGAGTCCTGAGTGGCTGCAGGCTGAAAGAACAGCCAAATAAGTTACACTATCCAGTTCAACCTTTTCCAACTGCATCTCTTTAAAGAGACTAACGGCTTCTTTACCCAAGCCATGCTTTCCGAAGCCAGTGATCATGACTGTCCAAGAAACCACATTTTTTGCTGGCATTTCACTGAAAAACTTCTCTGCCTCGTCCGTTAATCCACACTTGAGATACATATCCAGAATCGAATTGGCAACAGATATGTCCTGACCACATGATAGCTTGATGGTGAATGCATGCATTTGCTTGCCTTGCTCCAATAGTGCGAAATCAGCAAATACTCCAATCAAGCTGGATAAAACAAACCCATCAACTTGGACACTGCTTTCCTCAAGTTGCTTAAATAATTCCATGGCATGTCCCAAATTTTCTTCTCGAGCATAACCGAGAATAAGTGCACTCCAGGAGATGACATTCTTATCTTCCATTTGATCAAAAACTTTCTGTGCTTCAGACATATTCTGACATTTAACATATAGATCAACAAGAGAACCAGCAACTGCAGGCCTGCCAGAGATTCCAAACCCACTCGTTATTAGGAAAGCGTGAATTTGGCGCCCTCTTTTTATGTCCCCAAGACGGTTACATGCCTTGATAGTACTTGTGAATGTGTACTCATCCGGAACTTCCCCTGCTTCTTGCATTTCCCTAAACAAAAGGAGGGCTTTCTCAGCATCATTATTTTCGAGTACGTGTCCAGCTATCATCACGTTCCAGCTAATGAGATTAATAGATGGCATCATGTTAAACATCCGAGCAGCTTCATCAATCATGCCGCATTTTGCATACATGTCAATTATACAATTGCCAACCACACAGACAGTATCAAATCCAGTCTTGACACATAGTCCATGAATTTGCATCCCGTGATCAAGAACACCCGTGACCCCACACGCCTTGACACTGGTGGACAAAGTGAACTCATTCGGCTCGACTGGGGACCTCCTCATTTGACAGAAGCACATCAGCGAAGCTTCAGCATTTCGTTGTGCAGATATCCGCACATAAGAGCCGTCCAAGAAACGACATTTCTCTGGGGCATTCTGTCGAACACGCTGCGGGACATGCCCACCCGGCCACATTTCCCGTACAGATCGATCAAGTCGTTGTTGAGCATCACATCGAAGGCAAACCCGCCTTCGCTATCACCCCGTGGACCTGCAGTCCCTGTTTGAGCAATCTGTTTCGCGAACAGTTCCTCAAAAGATTCGCCAATCTCTGCCGTTCAATCATTGAAAATGGTGCCTTGTGAGGCAACTATTTGCAAAAAGCAGGACTGTGCATCGCATTGGTTTCTAATGGCGAAATCCGACACACGTTTGTGCTGGACAATGAATTCAAACTAACTTATGAGGAGCCAACTACCTGCGAGTCCGTTTAAAGCTCCCACGGCTATCCATTGTGGACTTCTGCAGTCATTTTCATTGCACGTTAAATGATTTTCAATAGGTTTATTTGTTAGATTTCTATTAATTATTGAAAAATTGCTCACTTACGGTTTATTATGTCATTTCATAAATTAATCTTAATGTACCTAAGATTACTCCATCTTGATTCTTCTAATTTTTTTTTCAACTAGTCATTTTTAAATATATTTTTATTTTCCGTAATAGACTTTATTAATTTATCTCGCCGTTATTCTTTTTAAACTAAGATTATTGCATTTCCACAATTTGGAAAATGGAGATATCACCACCTGTTTTCTTTTGAAAGGGTTGTGACAATAAGTGCTCTCAAAGCATTAGTTAAGTTAATCATGGAAAGGGAAAAGAAATCGCTTTTAAGGACGTTTTGAAAATAAAAAATCCACCCAATATAAGAAGTAGAATTGATTTTAACAAATAATTTATACTTCCAAAGTATGTCTAGCGAGGTTTAATATCTTAGAGCCATCTTTTAACATTATCTCAGCAAAATTACATGGAGATGGGCAAGTTGTTTCTCTTCTCACGGTGCATTTTTTCTCCTTCTCTTAGCCCAAATACCTGACATTTCATGTGTTCGAACCCCCTTATACTACAGTCCAGTGAAAGACAAAGACAAATATACTGATTGGCTAATCAAATGAACCAACTGACTTTTGTATCTACTCTTTAAGAAACCGATCAAGTTCTATGCTGAGACGAGCTGCATAATCTGGCAAAGAAATTCTAGTAAGCTTTCGTGTTTTCGAAAGACTGCCAATTTCAAGCTTTTTACCTACTTCTTAGGTTCGGAAGTACTGGGAAGCTCCGTCGGAGCAAGCAAGCGTAATGATGGTCACAATCCCCATTATGATGGAAACTATTACTGATGTGGCTGAAAATCTGATAAATGCCGCAAAGATTAAAGCTCCTTCATGGCCATTTCTCTTGACTAATAACAGGTACCATAGGATCAGTTCGTCTCAAGTTGACATTTAAGAAGACATTGAGGCACTTGTTTTACAGGACCGACAACGGGTCATGATAAACTCTATATCCACGTAACTTATAAGTCATTAGATATATGGAATTTCTGCGCCTTTGGTTTCATATCAACGACTGTTATTATGAGAATGACATGAATCTCTTCATCCGAGGAGGACGGGGAGTGGAACAATTCACGAATGACCAGCAACCTTCCACTGGGATCTTCCCTGGATTGTCCGCTCGCTTTCTGCTAGGGGGGAGAGGTCTCGATTTCCTGAAGCTATTCTTCAGACTCCACGCCTCGGCCTTTGACTTAAAGCGCTCCCACCTTCCTCTCACATTGATCTGAGTTGAATTGCCACGTTAGGTTCGTTTTCTCATTCCTTCCTGATTATACATAATGCAGATATGATTGGAAAGTGCATAAGGGAAACCTTCTGAAACTTGTGCCATTTCTAATTGCTGTTTTTGTGGTACCAGCTAAAACTCAAGTGCCAGAATTTAGCAACTTTTTATGGGCATAACACTGATGGAAAGTCGGGACATTCCTTAGAGAACATTTGCAGGGAGGTTTTGCTTTGGGGGTTTAGGGTGATCAAAAGAATAATGTTTTTGACTGCGGATGAGCGATGATTTGTTCATCTAACCTTTTAAGTTACTTGGAATGCCAAGAACCATGCAGTTCTAAATGTAAAATGAGCAACGGGTATGTTATAAAGCACTCACTTCCCGAGTAATTTTAAATACTAACCTGAGGGCCTTGTGATTCCATCTCAGGCGCTGAACTATTCGGACGTGGGTTGTTCATCAGAGTCTTCTTGATAGTAGCTTTGTCATGCAACCCCAACCCCAAGTCCTTCAGGCGGTTCAGCTCTGGTAGTACCTCTAGACCGAGATCTGGCCTATCCCTTCTCCTCAGCTCACAGCATCTTAAGGCCATCTTCGCCAGTGATAAGGCTTCTTCCACTGGCCAGTCATTTATGGCTGGATCGAGCACCTGAGGAAATGTTCCTCCCTCGATAGCATCTTCAACTTGCATCGCCAGCCCCATTGGAGGCTTCGCCGTAATAATCTGCAGCAGCATCACGCCAAAAGAATACACGTCTGATTTTACACCAAGCATTCCCGTTTGTTGATACTCCGGGTCAATATAACAGAATGTTCCGGCTGCTGATGTCAGGTGGTACTCAGTCACTCTATTGGCTATTGATGCTGGTACCAGTCGCGCTAAACCCACATCACTGATTTTGCTCACATAGTGGCGATCCAAGAGGATATTCGAGGGCTTGATATCACGGTGCACCCAGGGTTCTGGTTTTGTCTGGTGCAGGAAAAGAAGACCTGTAGCAATTTCGGCTGCTATCTTGAAGCGGCTTCTCCAAGGAATCGGAGGAGTGTTGTTTTTGCAGAAGATTCGGTCTTCTAAGCTACCGTTGCTCATGTATTCGTACACTAGGCATCCGTACTCGGGGCATGCACCCACAAGGAGGACCATGTTTGGATGTCTCATGCGGCTGAGTACCTCAACCTGTGTTTGTTATTGGAGAGACCATGAAAGAGGAAAGGTAATGATGAAGGTTTTTTGAGTTGATATTGGGATGCAAACTTATCAAAATCCTGACATGTTTCTTGTGCTAAAGCCATTAAATATTCTTTGTTATGGCCTCTTTATCAGAGAAAAGAGGTCTTGTTGCCCAACAAAGATTCATCTGTCTTTCGGGAGTTCTCTTGTATTATTTTCTATGAAATTTCTTAGATAAGCACTCAGTAGAACAGATCCATAGGTTTAATTGAGAAGAGCTCATTCAATGAAATGTAGGTTTAACTGAGAAACTACAAATCGGAGCAAGCCCTGTATAACAAACTAGACTCACCTCCCGTTTGAATTGTTGCAGTCCTTGGGAAACATCGGGTCTCAAGACCTTGATGGCCACAGCAGTGTGATCTAGGCAGGCTTTATAAACAGGTCCGTATCCTCCTTCACCAATCTTAAGAGAATTTGAGAAGTAATCAGTGGCCTCTTCAATCTCTTCAATCGTGTACTTTCTGTACCAAACATTCTCCTGGGCCAAAGCATCTATTGCTCTTTTCCTCATTCCTGACTCACCATTTGTTGTATCTCCTGCATCGTGTCCCTTTTTGGCCTCAACTAACTGCTGCAGTTCTCTAATTTTGGTAACTTCCTTTGCCACTGATGTCTCCAGCTTCTCAACTGTTGGGGAAGTCCAAGCAACCTCCTTATGAAGCTTCGATTCTGCAAACTTTATAACTTCTGCAGTCTTCATTCGCTGAAGCTCCTTAGCCTTCAAAAGATGAGGGAAAAAAATCGTCTCTATCAAATTCGCAATGATGACCACGGTCATGATTCATTTTCTGTGATAGATTGATCATGATCCCTGAGCTATAGCATTACCTTTTCTTCTGCGGCAGACACTTCTTTGCATGCCACGTTGTAAGTAGATAAGGACTGCTTGAATTCAAGTTTTAGTTTTTCAATTTCTGCTTCCAGGCCACGCTGTCAAAAAACTTGTGAAAGTGAGAGCAGTCATTTCATTTGGTTGTCTGAGGACGAACATTTTGAATATTAATATCATCTTGAGCACAACACATTTAGTGGAATTCATTAGTACAAAATTTTTCTGTTGATCTTTACATATATATTGCAGCAATGTAGAAGCGAATATTTCATACAGCATATGTTGTAAATGACAGATGACAACAACAAAAGTAACAACCACAAAGCCTTTTCTACCGAGTGGCTTTGATTAGCATGAAGAACCAAAAGAAAATTTGACTTTTGTGATGTGTTACATCTCTAGGACATCAAAAAGTACAAGATGAACCAGACTCATCAAGTAGCATGAACTTCTTTATACACGTTTCATTTCAAAAAATTCATCCACTTTTTTACCACTTCCTTGAGGTGCTACACAAAAACAAGTCCTGCATTGATCAAATGATGTGTAAGACAATGTTGTGTATTGTACTCACAGAGGCATGTGAGGAGAAAGAACCCATCGAATTCTCTGGCACTGAGGATCCTTGTACATAATCAGAAGAGGAGCGATAACTTAACTGTCCAGAAAAATCAGTGGCATCTGATAAAGAACTTTGAGAAGATAAGTTCTCCATTATGTAAGCTTCCAATGGTCGTACCAACGGTAACTTATTTTCCCTCCAGCTGTTGAAATTCATCTGCCTAACGTCAGTACTTTTCTCGGAGCATGTACTATCAGAGCTCTGACTTCTCAGACTGCCAACACTACATATACTCCTGCACAGCAAATTTTCATGGGCAGGAATTGCATGAATATCATTCATATCAGGATCAGGTTACCATATACGTTGGATTAAGTTTGTCAAGCATAACATCAGAGACATCTTCTTACTTTGGTACCTAGTACTATGATCTAATAAATATAGCAGCAACCCCTGCATTTTGTTATCCCCTAAAAGATTCATATACATTATGATGATAGCTGATGAACACTGTAAAAACTTGTCGACAAACTGTATTTGGCCATTTGCTTTTCGGGGGTTAGGGAGTTTTTTGAAGTGCTTCTTCATTAAAGGGGTCACCCAAAAAGAAAGTCGTGACAAAAGTAAATTTACCTGTCAATATCGAAAGAGTCCGGAGTCTTTGATTGGATGTTAGGTCGATTTCCCTTAGGATAACTCTTATTGGGCGCATTGTTGATACATGTCGGTGTAGAAGATAATATGGGACGCCTAGTTGCAGCTCTAACAGTTTGAAGTTTATCCTTGCATATAACATAAACAGAGCAGGTAGGCGGTGCAGATTTCACCAAGCTAGACGGCACATCAGGAGTTTTGAATTTTCTGCACACGATCAAATATACTAAAACTAGTCAGTTGTCGTTAGGGGAGAACTATTTAAAACAAACATACACACATGTACTCTTCAGGGGGTGCGGGGGTGGATAGAGAGAGACCTTGTAATCGCATTGCGACTGGACGCTCCAACCACGATGTTGTTGATGGAGTTATTAACTATATAATGAATTAGTGCACTGGGAACATCAAGGTCAGGGAGGATAATTTCCTTTGCTGCAATCTGAAATAACCATTTTCCTGGAAAATCAGATCCAAATAATTGAAATGCAAACCTTCGCAAGCCACTAAATGGCATCTTCAGCTCAAGCTTTTTGACTTCTATTTTGATACTTACAAGTGATCTTATGCAGGGGAAGTTTCTAACTTTCTGATCTATCTCGGGGAGGAAAAATAAGTGGAGTATAGTCACGCAGTTCAATCAGCCCAACTTACCCCTCTTCGAGCGCAGAATCCACGGTAGGGAAGGAAAAACTGCTGCATCTCAGCTTCAGTTGGCATCCGGCCTCCACTAGGAACCCACTCGGCGTCGCCTGCAACAGTTTATGCTTTTATCAATCAGACATTGTTGGTGAAGCCATATTGGTGCAATCGCCACTCATCATCATCACTACCCAATTCATATCCAAATGACCGTTTATCAGGATTCGAATGCAGGAGAATGTAATGTGACTTGGTCCGGTACCACATTCGCTCAAGGACAAATCTGGCTCACTCACACGGATCCCACAAAGCTTGTCATAATAATTGTTCGATGAAAATACTATCACTCTTCAGATTAATAAGCTAATCGGAATCTGTCATATCGCAGTACTTCTCATTTGAGCTAATACAACCTCTTGGAAGTCTCAAATCACACGTCTCGTCCGACATGATGAAAACTCCGACCATTCAATCACCGATGTTCTGGGAAACTAACGAGCCACATTACCGAAATAATGGAATTAAGTCCGTGTCAAGCTAATTATTTTATCAGAAGAAAACACAGTAGAGCTTGATATAAAAGAAGAACTTTGCCTGAATAAACGCCATGGGTCCTAACGTGAAGGAGAATGCATTGGGAGGCCGTCTTCTTGATCAGATTCTCCACCGCCCATTTGACTGCGGATTGACTGTTCTTGTCTCTGTCGATCGCGATGGCCGTCACGGTCGTGCTGCCTGCTTCCCCTTCCTCCGCCAACGATTGCAAATGAGGTGGCGCCATGCTCGGGTTTCACCGGTTCGCTTGTAAAAGTGGCTAGCGACCTAGCACTCGCACGTTCGACCATACTCTCGCCATCTACGACTCTCCCTCTGGATAAGGACTAGAACAAAGAAGACGACCGAGGGGAGAAAGCGGGATCGCCGAACAACTCTCTCTCTCTCTCTCTCTCTCTCTCTCTCTCTCTCTAGCTCGTTCGCTCTCTGCTGAAGCTATAACGAAGTAGGAAGTCGTTGCAACCTTCTAACAGAAGTCGAGTGAAAAATGGTTCCTTTGATCCTTTCGGCCATTTGCTTATTTTGGACATGTTTGGTCGCGTCGCTCCCCACTCGTTGGCATGCACGCAATGTACGGACAGAACTGCCTCTTCCCCTTCCCAACAGACATCATCGGAACGAACCATCGTTGAACGAGTCGAGACATTCCCACGTCATCACTCCTAGAAAAAGTTTCCAGAACGAGCCTTCTCTTCCTCTCCCTTTTTTCTTTATTTCTTTCTTTTTTCCAAGTTAATCACGAGAGAGAAAATTAATTAATATATATATATATAGTCACTTAATCAGGGACGCAAGAGTTTATGATATTTCAGGATTATGATTAGCAATTAAAAAATATTTAATTTTAGAAAGTAGGAAATGCTTGGAGGGACATGGTGCGAGCATTGGAGCAGACACTTGTGTTTATATTGACATTGGCTTGTAAGGCTATGTAATTTAATCTAGTCAACTTCGATAATGGTACGTTGGAGGAAAAGGGCTTAATAGAACAACCTAAAATCGAGGTGTTATCTTCGCGTTCCAATATCTCGTTTTGCTACCATCTTACTTTTGATTAATTGGTTTTATAGCAGAGAAAAAAATTTCCTGACAAGAGAGTTTTGGGTTCTTTTTTCCATAACAGGAAAAGTAGATAGGTAGGAAGGGAAAATTATAACCGGCCTCGTTTTTATGAATATTGTATTACACATTTATCTTCATTCTTATGCAATGTAAGTAACTTTTATAGTGATATCTAGGAAATCCTTGATAAGTGTATAGATGTGAGTAGGACTATGCACTTCTTGATCGTTGAGGTTAGTCTGCCGTAGGAGTACTACGAATGCATTTGGTTTAGTTTTAGAGGGATGCTTTTGAGAAGATGCAAAGGGTTTTGAGTTAAAGGGAATTTTAGAAATATAAGTAGTATTTGTTAAAGTATATCTTAAAAACACATTAGAAAGCGATTTTGACGTAAATATCGTTTGATTGAAACTATACTTTGTCAAGCATTTTTGCTAATTTCTTTTATAAAAAATCTCAAAAACTCACTAATAGCTAAGGAAAAGTTAGGGTTTCCATGAATATTTCTAGAACTATTAAAGTTGAGTGAGGGCAAAATTAGAAGAAAATTTTTTATTTGCATTTTGGAAATGCAACATTCCAAAATATCTTTGGACTTACCTTGAAATAAAGATCTTTTGAAAGTTTTGGAGATATAATTGCATCTCCCAAGGTACCCAAAATTTTTTGCCAAACGGCATTTGTTTTTGCCCAAGGAGCTTTGGACTTTAAAGGACTTTATAAGTATTGAAACAAACACACCCTATATATATATATTTTTTTTTTTTTGAATTCGGGATCCGGTCCCTACTAACTTTATCGGAAATATGGCTACCGCAGCCGACAGCGCCCATACGACAACCACCAATTATACTTGGAGGGGAGCTAGCCTAATCAGAGCCCCCACTTAAGATGTGTTAGCAGCTGCGGAGTTTTAATGTTAGGACTTCTGCGATGAAGTGTTTAAAGTCAAACCAACTCAACTGTCCACCGGTGAGTCCTCGACTCAAATATAAGTACTAAGGACTGAGAACAGATGAATACATAGATCATATGATCACTTAGCACACTCATCTCCCATAGGACAATTGTCCTAGAACTTGTAACACTTTGTATTTTATTATCATCTAAAATAGGCACTCGATTCTTCTAATGATGAGCAAATATCAAGCAAGGCATTATGAAATACCAAAAGTATCGATGTTGGGCCCGAGTTCGGAATCCGAATCCATCAAATCCCCATCTGCGGAATCGTATCTCCAAGCTATAATATAGTAACAACCGATATTTTAAATTCGTCGGTTCTATCGAAATAAAAAAACCCCCGAAAACCAAAAGGGTGTCTGCAAAATTCCCGCTATAAAAGTTTTTCTCGGAACAGTGCTCAGATGTACACTGAACCCTGCCATCCTGTTGCTTCGTCCTAGGAAATATAAATGAGTAAAGATGAGATGCACTGCAATACTCGCACCCACATGCATGAACTTTTTGGGGAGAGGAGGTAGGAAGACATTTCCGGCGCAGCTTTGCTTTGCAGCACTTTTCCCTCTTCCTGTTTCTTTTTCCTTGTTTTCCTGGGCGGGGAGTCCAGTCCGGAGAGACACGTGCCGCTCTTGAAAGGGTATGATCTGTGAAGGACCCATGAGCGGCTTGTCTTTGTTGGGGGGAAGCTTTTTCTTGGTCCAAGCGCATTGAATGATGAAAGATAATTTCCTGGTATACGTGTCCCCAAAAAGTGTGCATGAGGTAAATTCAAAGCATGCCAAGAGAAATTTCTTCTTCTTTTTTTCGAAAAATAGAAACAGAATAGAAAATTCAGGAAAATCTTTTCTTGGTAAGAGGTTTCGCTGAACACCTTTTCATGCTCTTTCCTCTTTTTTTCTTTTTCCTTTTTTTTTTTGTCTCCTTCAAGTCTTTTCTGTTTCTTCAGCTGGTGAGCACCCTTCAGTTGCTGCTGAAATTTTACTTTCCTGGTTAGAAGGTTAGTCTTGCTGAGATAGTTGGTCTTTGCAATACCCAGATGATAAGTTCATCATAGTACGTGGGGAATTTTATCTGCTGATTTTCTGGGTTCTGGGTGTGTATTCTGAAGAAGAAAATCGAGAAAGCGATTGAAGGAACATTTTTCTCGAGGGTGGCCTTGATGGGTTACTTCAGATCCAGGAAATTCATGTTTTGTTGTGGAAAAGGTTCCTCTTTATTAGGGTTAACTTGTGATTCTTGTGTGCAATTTTCTACCTTTTCAGGTTCTTTATCGTGACATCCATTGCTTCCTCTTCCTGGGTTTGGATTTGGATAAGAGCTTGAATCAGGATGCTGCCACATCATGTAATGTATTTAAGGTTTGGTGGTGAGTCAGGAATTGTTTTGTCCTTTCTGGGGCTGGAGGAAGAATCGGGAAGAACTTAATGGACTATATAAGCTCTTGACGGAATCTGGGATACAAACTGCAAACTTCTTTGATTTTTCTGGAACCGAAGGCGTGGATCTGTTCTCAGTTGTCAGATCCGATTACCCTTTTGATACATTCTTCAGTTTCTCCGCATGCCCATCTTTTTATCTTAACCTTGAATTTACTTCCGGCTAGCTGCATCTCTTATTGGTTCCAGATTGGGAGTCAAAGACACAAGAGTGAGATGGTGTTGCTCAGTCTCGGAACTTTTGTGCCCATCTCCTTGTGGATTGATGGAAATTGAGGGGAGTTGAAGCTAACCATTAATGATGCCGCAGAGAGCATATATAACAACGTAAGGGTGAGGTGATGTTGCTCAGTCTTGCAAAAGTTTGTGCCTATCTCCTTGTTGAGTGATGTAAATTGAGGGGAGTTGAAGATAGCCGTCAATAATACCAAAGAGAGCATCTATATGGAAGAAATGTCTCCAGCCGTTGCAGTAACTCTTAGTGTGGGTAATTCGGTGCGCGATAACTCTGGAATTTCGTCCTCTGCGGAAATTACACGGCTCAAGCTTGTGACAAATGCAGCGAGCCTGTTAGCAAAACCTTCAAATATGGTGTCCACTGAGTCTGTATTCTGTTGCCATGTGGATACTGCTGATTCAAGTTATGTGAGCAATTTGGCCATGGATATGGCGAGCAATGATGGTGGTGGTGGAGCTAATGAGTTGGTGATGGTGACCAAGAATGGAAATAGTTTGGTTCCTAATGATAACTCAATGCAAGAAAATGATGAGGATGAGATTATGTCAGTCGGCGAAGACACCAGCTTGGTTATCGCTGATGAGTTATTAGCAACAGGCCAAGGGGTAATAAAAGCAGTAGAAAATGATCAAGTCCTGGCTGAGGCCATAATTTTGGGAAATTCCGAGGTTCCTGCAAGCGAACTTATAGCAGCAGTAAGTTCACAAGCTGAAGGCTCTGATATTTCAATTCTGAAGGCTGCTGCTGTGGGTTCTCAGCTTCCAAAGCAGAAGAGTCTCACCAAAGGAGGCATAAAGAGTGTTTTCGAGCTAGATTGTATACCTCTATGGGGCTCAGTGTCTATATGTGGGAAAAGACCAGAGATGGAAGATGCTGTTACAATAGCACCCCGGTTCATGAAAATTCCTATTAAAATGCTTGTTGGGGAACACTTGATTGATGGGATTAGCCAAAGTTTAACTCATGTAACCAGTCACTTCTTCGGTGTTTACGATGGCCATGGAGGTTCTCGGGTACATCCTCTATATTCTTGAAATTTATTTATCTTTCTTTCTCTAAAGTAATTAGTTGAAGCTTCCCGGAGTCCTTTTTTTCAGCTCTCAAGTTTGGATTATTTTGACTCCTGCTTTAGTTCTACTTGCTGGGAATTAATTCATGTACACTTTTTTGTATCTTGCTCGTGACTTGTCACCAATAACTTGTTTTGTTGAGATTTGTGTTATATAGTATCATTTAGCATTGTTGGCAAATTTGTAAGGCAGGTTGCTGAGTATTGTTGTGAGCGGATCCACTTGGCTTTGGCTGAAGAAATAGGACAGGTCAAAGATAACATAGGAAATGGGAATGTTGGGGAAGCTAGGCAAGTAATGTGGGAAAGAGCCTTCACTAATTGCTTTCAAAGAGTTGATGATGAGATAGGAGGAAAAGTAAGCAGAGGCAGCACTTCCAATCATGGAGATGCTTCATCTACTAGTTCCAAGCCGGTTGCCCCTGAAACAGTCGGTTCAACAGCTGTTGTTGCTTTGGTATGCTCTTCCCACATTATAGTTGCAAATTGTGGTGATTCGAGAGCAGTCCTCTTGCGTGGCAAAGAATCCATGCCCTTGTCAGTGGATCACAAGGTAAGCCGACTCTCTGGCTTTTTATGCCTAAAAATTAAAGAAACACAGCCATTGCAGGAGATAATAATGTTTATTGGTGGCTGTGACTTCTACAGCCAGATACAGAAAAGGAGTATGCTCGAATTGATGCAGCTGGGGGCAAGGTCATACAGTGGAATGGCTACCGTGTCTTCGGTGTTCTTGCAATGTCAAGGTCAATTGGTAGGTGTCTTGTGCAATTACTTGTGTTCATAATTGTTTTCATGCCATCAAATATTTACCTGTTTTGTGGGGTAATATAGTTCTTCCGCTGAAAAAGTCACGTCACTCAAGGGGGCCTTTGAGCTCATACATGTTTGGCTTATGGCTATTTGTGTTCCTTTTCCAATTTCTTCATGTTTCCAACATAGAGATTAAGTTAATCCCTGAGGGTATATGGTTTTAGTGGCTGATCTGTCAGCGATCTTGTAGGTGGCTGCCCTAGATTCTCTGGATACGTTTGATTAAGTTTTTTTCACTACAAAGTCATATCTAGTCAAACTTAACTAGTACATTTCCCTCGTCTCATTGCCCTTATTTGAGTTTGACCTTCCCACAGGTGATGGGTACTTGAAACCCTGGATAATTCCTGAACCCGAGGTTATGTATGTCCCTCGAGCTCGGGATGACGAGTGCCTTATCCTAGCAAGTGATGGGTTGTGGGATGTGATGACCAACAAGGAAGCATGCGAGGTGGCGCGGAGGCGGATTTTGCTGTGGCACAAGAAGAATGGGGTTTCTTCATCGCCCTTGGACAGGGGTAAAGGGATTGACTCCGCAGCACAAGCTGCCGCTGATTACCTCTCGATGCTCGCGCTTGAGAGGGGAAGTAAGGACAACATTTCGGTGATTGTGGTCGACTTGAAGGCTCAAAGGAAGTTCAAGAGCAAGACGTGATGGAGACACATCCACCCACCGGCGCCAGCCATCCGAGGCAAGAGCAACTAATAACAATATTAGAGAGAACCAAAGTGATTGTAAGGGGACATAAACTTTGGTCCATCCATTTTTCTCATGGGCTTCAATGTTTGTGCGAGATAAGAAGAGTATAGTGTTATTATACAAAGGTAGTAGCGGCAAACGCACCTCCAACGCCATCACTGTGTGGACATGTTAGAGACCTGTTTTCAGCAACAGTTCAAATGCTGTTGTTGTGTAACCGCTGATATTAAGTGAAAGTTCGTTACCTTTCAGTGCTTAAGCTAAATTCTGTGGAGATCTCTTTCTGATGGTCGAGCGCCTACGTATTAAGCCCAAGCCCGACGTATTTAGACAAGCCAACCGTGCAAAAACTCAGGCAGTCTGGTGTGCCTTGACCAGTAGGATTCTCTATCACACGTAACGAAACTTAATGACCAGTAGGATGCTGAATGCTAGAAGAGAACATACCTAAACCATGCTGACTGAAACGCTCACTGCAAACGATTCCAAAATGCCTCGATCGGAAGCGCCTTCCTCTTAGCAAACTGTCGCGAGGACAAAAGATGCCATTTGTCTGCCTCCGGCGCCTCTTTCTCAACTCCCGGATCTTTGAGAGGCACAGGAAGCATGGCATATACACTGTTTTACTTTCACGTCAACTTGGAATCGAGACATTTGAAATTCCGTCCTATGATAACTGCACTCATCCGCAGATACTTAGCATATCAGTCCAGAAATCTTGCGAAAACAAAGTGAGTACTAGGAGGAAGGACGCGGTATGATTGGGGTCCTGTGGTTCTTTGCAGGGGAAGCACCAGCGGCAGAATGTATGTTCAGAACAAATTGAGGATCAGCATATCCTGCCTCTCAAGATTTGCTCACATACACTGTCAGTAATCAATACAAGATGTTAAGTCCTCTTCAAATAAGCAAATGCTACTCGATCAGATAAATGACCAAAGAAAACAAGTACGACCATAAGATAAAGAACATGGCCACAGCACTTTTGAACTGAACATTTAGAAGCTGCAGCAGGTGGCGACTACTCGATTAAGAACTGTCTATCTACTTTAGTCAAACAACATTCCTCCACTGAACCCGTATTGCTTTTCATTTTGGAGTTCAGATCGAGTCCGGAAATGAATAATGATGAATTAGCAAGCGCAAAATCATAGGAGGAAAATGAATTGCTGAGATACCAAAGTATATAGGGACTACCTACAGGCGAGAGAGTGTAATTGTGACACCTCAAGTCTTTATCGAACAGGAGAAGTCTTGTGAGGTAATTGATAAATAAGACCGATCTCAAAATGGTAACTATGTCAAGTACTCCTCTCAATAGCTTAGCCAATATGGATAGGTTGGGTGATTATAAATTGAGTCAACGTAGAGCCCCCTCTAGTAAGTGTGGACTAAGGGCAAAAGGCCCGAAGCTGGTCTGATGAGAGTGAGGATTGATATTCAAGGCAAGGGGGCTTGGATAAGGTGTGGCCCTTAATATATCTCTAAGATACATGGGGGCATTGCCATATGCAAACATCAATAAGGACATCGAGGACTGCCCGATCGACCTACTGAAACACCTTCACAATTTGGAAGAGCTCACCGTCGAGGACTTCCCAGTCATCTTGAGCTTAGTGAGCTGCAAAGATTCTTCTAGGCATGAGGATGCTCACTTTCTCCCAGAGTTGAAGAGGATATCCCTTATCTCGTTACCCAAACAGGTTAGCGTAGCCAGCGGGCAGCGGTCTACAAATTGACCTGAGACTGGAGTGTAATTGTATGTGATGCCCAATTGTCAAAGAGTCCATCAACTAAGGATAAGGCTTCTGAGGATAGTTAAATTCAAGAAACTGATGAGGATAAGGTCATGTCAGATTCCAGCGAGGAGGTATTGGGAGATAGAAGGTTCTGACTGTGAGAGTTCCATTCAGCTCCCTAGAATCATGGTAGAGGAGAAAATGGGAGTGTTTTAGAACTAGATTAGGAAACATTAATTACTCAGGATAGGAAAAAGATCAGATCTGTCCCATTCAACTGGTCCTACGCATTGATATGTCGTGCGGCAATGTTCTCTTGCACAAACACGCATAAACTATACTGACTACCTCTCTGTACTGTGCATGTGCCACTCTTTTTTCTTTTCCTTTTAGTGTTTTAGGAAGCTACATGCTTCTGAAGCTTCAAATAAGAACTTCGTGAGAGCAAGAGGGGGGAGGGGGTTTACGCCTCCCATTGTTTTCTCTTCAAAATGGGATCGACCAAGTTTCTGCGCCTGTTTTCATGTCTAAATAAAAATGAAAAAACACATTTTTTTAGAACTTTCCGTGAACCAAACAGCCTCTGAGGCTTGCCTTTTCAGAAGCAACTAGCTGAAGATTCTGTTAGAACCATTACTTGGCTTTGTACTGACGATTGTTCTGAGTTTGTTCAAGTTATGTATGATGTTGAATTTTGTGTTTTCCTTGCTCATGGCTCGTAGCAAAGCTTATATCTTGATTAAGATTTCACACGTTCCAACTTAATAAGCGCAATCGTCATGGGTCGGCAGCTAACTGCGGCAGGGAGCAGATCCACGTGGCTTTGGCCAAAAGAAATGGGACAGATCAAGGATGAGACGAACAATGAAAGTGTCGGGACGCTAGCTAGGCAAACATTGCAGGAAAGATCCTGCACTAATTACTTTCGAAGAGTCATTCGTGATGATGGAAATGCTTCAGCTGCTAGTCTTGAGCCTGTTGCCCCGGAAACAGCTTTTCAACGGCTGTTGCTGCTCTCCTTTGTTCTTCCCACATACGATGCCGTTGCTGATTGATCATCAGCGGGATTCCATACTTAGCCTCATAAAACAGGTTAGACAACGGGCAAGAATTGACCTTGATCTGCTGGAAACTAGAATCGCAGTATCTCCAATCTCTCAGCCTTAAATCTGAGAATGAGTACCAGATACACCGCATGACAGCGGCAATACAATGGAACGTGAGTCTTAAAAACTCAAATCAAAATTGATTAAGATGCATACGGTACAAGCAAATTGATTGACTGGATATATCATTGAAATTATTTCAGGAATTACTCTCTCCGCATACAGGGCCAACAGTAGTATATGTTCTCACACTAGGCAAAGAGAACACGCAAGCTAGTTGGCAATATTTGCTTCGTCGAGGCATCGGTGCACGCTATGACGAGAACAAAATTCAAAGTTAGGTAAGCTTCAGAGAGATGCAAAGGAGCCAAAACTATACCAAAAGAATGGTGCTTGCAACAAAATCGCTCCAATGCAGGCGTGCTCACATTTTCAAAGAAGTACATCGTGCAAACTTGATTAAGTAGACTCGCTATGGAGTTGCTTCCAATGAAGCATAAACATGTTCCATCACCATAGGATGCTGAAAGCTAAAAGAAATAGATACAAACTGAAACTCCCGCTAAAACGAATTCCACTTCTTGATCGGAAGTGGCTCTCTCTTAAGAAACTGTTGCAAGGTCAAGAAGATCCATTCATCTATCTACCTTCGACGCCTCCTTCTCAACTCTGGGAACTTTAGAGGCACAGGAAGCTTAGCATACAACACGTTTTTCTCTCGCGAGAACTTGCATCCTAAATGCTCGAAATGCTGTCTTATGGTTACTGGACTCATCCTCAGATCCTTAGCAATATCTGTCGGGTCTGTCCGGAAATCATCCGCAAACAAAGTGAGCACTAATACATAGCTGATTAGAAGATCGATTTTCTCAGGAGGCAGAAAATTAGATTCAGTGTTGGAGAACATGGTTGAGAATTTCTGACGCAATATGCTTGGGGTCTTGTGCTTCTTTGCAGAGGAAGCACCGTCAGCAGTATGCTGATCTTTGAACTTAATAAGGTGGTTGAGATACGAGAATATGCAACCAATTGTTTCCCTCTCCATCTCATCCTGCAGGTGTTGTGAAACATTCAAAAGCTATATATTTGAAAGAGGAAAGAAACTGGAGAGAATCAAAGTTGCAGAGCGTATGCTCAATTAACAAATTGAGGATTAAAATCTCATGCCAGTCTGGGTTGCTGAGATAGTTATGCAATTTCAAGATGTTTATTCTTCAAACAAGCAAATGCTATTATCAGATATTGACCAAAGAAAAATGATACAACATTCAACAAAGAATTCGGCCACAGCAGTCTTAAAGTGAACATATAAAAAAGCTAGCAGGGAGAAAATGCTTCATAAATTTGTTAGCTTGAGTCAATTTACAGACACTTCCTCCACTGCCTGCAGTTGTATTTTCCTATTTTTGTTAACTCAGATTAAGTCCAGCAATGAATCATGATGAATTAGGTAGGATATAATCATAAAAGAAAAATAAATTGACTCCATGCAGATTTGTTAGTATATATGCACCAGTGGGGGCAGGTACATTTGATGAAAGTTAACTTGGCGACACTATTTACTTGGACTAACTAATGGGTATATCCCTTCACTGCAATATTCCTTTTTCATTTTAATCATATTGTGCCAGACAAAATGAATCGTGATGCATTAGGTAGCATGCACCGTCACATGGCAAATTGCAATGAAAAAATACAACTTATAGATGGCTTTGATAGAAGGAAAGGCATTGGTTTTTTGAACGAGGAAGGCATCTGCATGATTTTTTCCAACATACAAATGAAGAATTGTAATCTTCCCAGTTTGGTCAATAGCTAATAAAACTATCTTCCACAAGAACTGATGGGAAATAATGTCAATTATAGAAATACTCATGAAATAATGCAAAGGCAATCACCTGTGTCTCCCCCAGTTTATGGATCCTATTGCAGACAAATGTTGGGTAAGCATCAGGTGATACTTTCTCTCCTTCTTCAAGAAGTTGAAGAATATCCTTGACGTAATCCCACTCTCCTTTGAGAATAATTTTCTCTATGGGATAGGCATCCTTTGGGACAGTGGCAGACGAGTCATAAGGGGGGATATTGCGAGTAATATGAGAATTCGTACTTTCAAGAGCTTCCTTGTTTATGGCAACTTCCTTAATCTTCCTATCCAAATCCTTTTGAGAGTTGGGATCATCTTCTTGCCTTAGAGATTGCATCTTTTTATCCTGCAATCATAAAAAAACCTTTTCACATTGGATATACTTCCACTAAGGTCCAAGCAATTACTATCAAGCAGGAGATTCTCCAAATTCCTACAACAGGGCTACTCGAACTTTATCTTCCTCCAGAGGTTAGCTCAGCCCATGGTTCACTATACTCACGAACGATAATTGCAACAGACGAAAATCATGCAAGGTAATTACACAAAATGGCATTATAAAATCGCAATTCCCAAGGCTCCAATCGATAGACAGTATGCAGCGAAACTTTATGAATGAACACATACCCATGCACACGAACACATTTGCACACATAAGCAAGTGAAACTGCGCAAGTGCACATAGAAAGACAAACAAACAAGCACAGGTGATTGACTCCTACAAGGATGCCCACATGCCTAAGCATAAACCATTACTCATAAGCAATCCTGCAAAAATACCGACTGATAACTATGCATGTTCAGAGGAACAAATGAAAGCCCTTTATCTTTCACGTATAAAGAGCTTCCAAAGGACATCAGCATGGCACAACCTTAATGGAAAGAAACTCAACAAAATCATCTTCCATGGATCACTAGAACAACAGATAATATCATCCAATGCCCGGGTTAACATGGATCATACCTGTGTAACTGACCGCTTAGTTCCAAAGAGTAAATTAAGTTCTCTAACTTTATCAACCTTCTCTTTTGCTGAAAGTTCTCCCCTGGCCAACTCAGGGGGCTCTTCATCAGCCAAATCTGATCCCACTTTAGGTTCCAATCTGAATACCTACGGCAGTACCACATGAAATTTGAAGGCCTTAAATCACAAAAGGCAATATTTAGAAGCAACATGTAGAGGAGTGACAGATGAGTATCTTTGAGTGTAAATGGCATTCTGAGACCACGTGAGCTGTTAAAATTACCGAGCAACTCTACTTCTGACATGCTTAGATGAAAGTTATTGATACAGTAAACAAATTTCTTGGTAAGCGACATTGGTTTGTAACATAGTAAAGTAACTGCAAGGAGATATTTCCCTCATGTTCCAATGTTTAGCAAAATAAAGAACAGATGCAAACTGAAGATGTACTCTAGATAAAATTGAAAATAACAGCCGCCTGGTAACTGCAATGACCACCATTATCCACATCCGTTGCACATCAAACTGTTTGTTCTTGAAATCAACTCTGACTCAATGGCACTGACACGCCAGGCAACTGGTTGGCATTGTTTCTCCACTGCCACCATTCAGTCTACTCAGCTGAACTTTGACCAACAAGAATCACCCTCCAAAGTTCCAACTTTCTTTCCAAGAGAACCCCATCTTTGCTCGGGACCAGACAGAGAGAAACGTTTGCTCTAATTCGTTCTCTAGATGGAATAGCTCACTGACAAAACAATTTTTTCCTATATGTTCGAAACAAATTAACCTAAAAATGCTTCCAGTACTCTGTACAACGTAATTGATGTTTCATAAGCATAACTTCTCCTCTATTATCCCTACTAACCAACCGTACCATATCAACCAACAATAGAACCGAACGAAACCGCATAAAAGGAAAGCAAGAAACGAATACCCACCGCGTAAAAAAGACCCTAAAAGAATCTTCAGCGCTCACCTTATTACAGGCGATAGGGACGACCTTGAGCGTCTGCGACTCCTTATCGAGCACGCCGAGGGCGTAGGTGCAGGACTGGACGCCGGTGTACTCGCCGGAGGAGCTGGAGCCGACGAAGGAGACGTTGGACTCCGGCGGCCTGACGACGATCTGGAGCCGGTTGGGCCACCTGCCGTTGCGGTAGACCCTGATGCCGGGGTCCTCCGCTGGGCCGCCGCGGGGGCGGGAGGAAGGGTCGAAGCCGGAGGGAAAGTAGCCGACGAGGGGAGGGATCTTGTCGGGGTTGTCGGGGAGGGCATGGATGGTGGCGCTGAGCTTCTCCCTCGGCCGCTTCCTCTTGCTCTTGGCCGGCGAAGCTTCAGTGCTGTCCATGGATGGAAGGGGGGAGGGCGTGCGCGGTCTAGGAGAGAAACCGAGGTTTAAGGCGTGATGGCGTTTCGTTTTATAGCTAGAGTCACATAAGAATAAAGCCCATTCACATTGGCAAATCATTTTTAATTTATATTAGCTTAACAAAAAAAATTTAGATGGGCCTAGTACCCTAAAAAAACCTTCAACTTTAACTTTTATCCCACTTCTCCATTTTGTCTCATAAAATATTTTTTTATCTTATAAAAAAAAACTCTAGTTTCAATTTTACTTTAATTTTTTTGTCTCGTAAAAAATCACAAACCCGCCTCCATTAACCATTTGCCGTTAATCCTCTGTTAAAATTGCCGTCAATGATTTTGCACTTGGTCTTTGACCTTACAGTCAGAGAACTTGCACTCGGGATGCTTGAATAGCTCATGTTTGGGAGTTTTATAGGAATTTGGGGTAGGTTTGCAGATCAAGTAAAAGTTTTTTATTCTTATGAGACTGTTAAAATTTTAAGGTAAAATTGGGATTGGACAGTAAAATTACAATAAGACCTAAAGTTGTGAGTTTTTCACGATACAAAAAAAAAATAGAGTGGGATTGAGACATGACCTAAAGTTGAAAAAATGGTTTGAGGTAAAATTAGGATTTAACCAAAAGCTAGAGGTTTTTGATTAGACAAAAGCTAAAGGCGAAGGTTTTTTAGGGTATTAGGCAAATTTACATATGACTAATTTAACATTGATACCTATACAATCATTTTAATTGTCGCCTTTGCTAAAAGCATTAAGAAGTTAAAAGGGGTTTCATCAAGGATTTAATTCGAGATTGATAAGATTATTGTTATCACGAAACAAGTCATGTAAATTTATTTTTTCGTGTAACGAATTTCATATAATTTTGTAAGAATTATATTTCATTTTGCTACTCACCTTCAGATTTGTGATTCAAATTGCCCCTTTTATCCTAACAGCTCGTATGGTTAGATACGAAATTCCCAGATCCTCAATTCTTGTAGTTTTTGGACTCCGTAGTAATGTATAGATTAGAAATGTCGGAACTGAAGACATTAGCCTATCGAAACCCAATTGAATTACCTTTTGAACTTATAGAAGCACCCGACCCGACTCATTCGATCGTTACTGGGCCATATCTCGTATGGGTTTGAGGGCTGACCATTGGGCCCGAAATCTTCATTAAGGCCCGCTCCAAGCCCACCCTCCTTTCAAATCGCGTCGCCATCTCCTTCAAGGAAGAGCAGCACATCATTGGCTATTATTCCTAGCGCATGTTGGCGGACAATTGTGTCTAAATCTTTGCCGGAACAGCACGAATTTGGAACTAAACATCCCATTGCAATTACCAATATCGAATAGATTTCGTACGATTCATTAAATCAATTCTTAAATCAATTCTACGATGATGAAGACCCAAACAATTTCACGGACCCGATTTTTCTTTGCCATCGACGATGCAAGGAACCAACCTCTTGCCGTGTGCCACGCTCACGACCATGTGCACACTCTCTCGCTTGTTCTTCAATCATTAATTCATTTCGTTAAGGGTCCATGAGGAGGAGACTATAATGAAACCAAATATGTTATGGAAAATAACATAAAAAGTCATAAATTTATTGTACAACGACTAATTTAGTCCAAAAATTTGCAATGGTATCAACTTAATTATAAACATTTTCACGATTTGTTAATGTAGCTCTTAAGGCCAAATTTGGCCTACAACCGCTAACATGGTTATTGGCCGTCCTACATAACACAGTTGTTAAAATATATAAATAATAAGTCACGCCACATCTAACAAATGTTTTTTTTAAAACAAATCGGCTAAGAAATGCCCACAAAATCTTACACCGGTATCGAGCCGATGGTTACGGTTCTGGGCAAGACGTTGTGGTGAACAACGTGGGCCCGTGAGGATGGCCCAGGTGAGCGTTGTGGTGTAACAACGCGGGCCAAGATAATGTTGGGCCAGAAGGATATCTGATTTAAGGGAGAGTGGACCTAACACTGAAGCTCACACGTAAGGGGGAGATTGTTAGGATACACATATGAGTTGTGTTAGAGAAGTAGTCCCACATCAGAAAATTGATGTGGTGTGAAGCAATTAATATATCATAGTTGGCCCATAACTCACTAGCTTAAGCTTTTGAGTTGAGATAGATCCACCGGATATATTGATGCTGACTCGCTTCCCCCTTAGAGATTTATCAGTCTAAAGATATCGGACTTCTACTGCGCGCTCCCAACAATTGGTATTGGACTTCTGCTGCGCGCTCCCAACAATTAGTATCAGAGCTAGAGGTCCTGAATTCAAATCTTACCAGACCCCATTTGCCTCCCTAATTAAATTTCCACGCTTAATACTAGTCAAAAGACCAGATTAAGCATGAGGGGGAGTATTAGAATATATAAATAATAAACCATGCCGTCATCTAACAGCTTAAGCTTTTAGAATAGTCGGCAGTGGTCCCACAAAATTTTACAATAGTCAGGCTAACTTGGATCATTTTTAAAATTTTTGTGAGTTTTAACCTCCGAGCAAAATTAAGTGGCCACAGTTTGACTCGAGTAAGAATTATGCGGGCGTTGTTTCCTCAAGTGACAAGCCAAACAGCTATAAGTGGACATGGGAGAGTGAGTTCCGCCGAAAGGGTGTTGATGCATTTGATTCGCATTCTTAGGTAACTAGTCAAAATGCTGCCTGGAATAATTTTTTACCGGATTTTTGTGTTTGGAGTTAGGATTATGGAAGAGCAGGTCTACTATTTTGGTTTCTATAAAGTCGGCGAAATGCACAACTGAAAGTTTTTTGCGTGTTTCCTCCCTTACTCGGTTGAATTTCTTGGTTCCATCTGACAAATCTTACCGTGGAGCGTATGGAATGGATGTGTGATAAAGCTGATCGACTGTTTCCCCCACAATCTTTGCTAGCTGAGAGTAGGTTTGCTCCGAAGGTGAAGTAGATCCGTCATCCAGACGCCGCTTTGTTGCTACTGCTAGCCAGGGGTAAATAACTTTTGACTATTTTGCTGTATTCAGGCGAAGGAGCTTACACAGGTTTTTACGGCGAGACTGGTAGTCTGGAGAAGGTTCAGCTCATTTTATAATCAGTGTAACTTCTTGTTGTCATGGTCGCGAGATTTCCTATGGACCAGGAACGTGTACGATCCAAGAAAACTGAGCAAGTCTCTTAGGATTTCTGGAGCAATCTAAAATATTCCTAAGACGGGGGATACGATTAACGTACCATGTTCTAAAGAATTCTTGTCATCAATGTCGGTTGTCAATAGATGGGGAGATGCAATTCTCCATCGTTAGATTTAGAGAAATTCTATAGTTGTAATAAGAGGTTTTGTAGAGTCCTTTGGAAAATTTCTAGTATGGGCAATGTGATAAATATACCATGTTCAAGAGAGGTGGGGAGTTGCAATCTCTACCATTAGATTAAGAGAGAATATAGGGTTGCAAAGAGAGCCCCTTTGGTATAATCACATAATTGTAGCGCATGCTATCTATATCAAAATTTCCATTTTCTATTTCATCTATTGAATGACATCTTACCTACAAAAGCACATTAAACTCATATTCGCCAGTCCTAACCTTCTAACCGAAACAATAAGGAAATGAAGGACATGTAATTTTTTACATAAGAATCAAATTCAGCTCAAACATCTATGGGCTACCGTATATCACATACGAAGAAGATAAAGATGAAAAATTTATCAAATACAACCACAACTTCAGGACTGATAGCGTCTTCATAATGGGGCATAAAAACATTCCATGACAGACTTGTTTTGTGAGGATTGAGACAAACTCTACGAAGGCAAGCACTTCATTTAAGCGTCAGGAAACGGAGTTTTATAAGAGTGAGGCCAACTCTACGTAAGAAAGGGCTGGCCTCCATAGAGTTTGCCTCGCTCCTTAGAAAACTCGTGTCTCGTTCCTAGCGTTGCATCGCATTCCTCTCACAAAACAAGTCTGTCATGAGGAATGTTTTTATGCACCATTGTGACGACGCGATCATTCCCGAAGCTGTGGTTATATCGGGTAATTTTCTCATCATCATCTTCAGAAATTTTGTGAGAGAAATGCATTGCCAATGCTAACGCGCGAGACTGGAGACACTTACCAGAACTCTCTACATTTGAATAGAGGCAAGAAATTTTTCTTCCTAAATTCCCCGCTATTTTTTTTTCAAATTCTGATCTTGCCAATTTTTTTCTTCCCGAAAAGCTATTCTTCGTCGGATTCCAAACGTTAGATGTTCATTCTTTATGGGTTATGTTAAGATACGATCGGTTTAGCAAAACACACAACGGCAAAGAATAAACCTGTTCTGATTTAGGTGGTTCACTCGTGCACCGAAAGCAAGTAAGAGTATCCACCTTTACTAGGAGAACAAGCCACTGAGGTGTCCTAAAATTTCACACGATAAATCCAAGCATCATGGATAACCCTTTTTTATTGTTAGTCGAAGCATAAAGGATACCACTCCATGTAGTAAAATACATATGTATGTAGACATTTAAGCATAAAGGCAAGGACCCCGCTGTTCTTAAATTTAATCGAAGCAATAAAATACTGAGCATTGGGGAATCAAGCTTTGTCCGAAGACAAGACACTTAAAAAAACTCACTTAGTTTTGAGGTCATCTTCTACGATAGGCTATCGGTATAAGCCGCTAAAGAAATTCCATGTGATCATCAATTATCTTTGTTCCCCGTTTTCTTTAAGTTTTGGCCGATGAAAGAAATACTTCCTTGTAAAGAGAGTGTATAATTTTTTTCTCATTTTAGAGAATTGACCAAGTAGGCAGGGCCACTGCACAGACACAACCAAGCATTCTCCCACTACTGATCCAAGCCCTTAGTGGGTATTCAAAAAAAGTAGAGGTGAATGATTTCAAATTTTACCTGAAATCTACCCATTAGAACAAGTTTCCTAATTTTTGAAACTTGAAATCTACCATGCATATTCAAGGATTGGGAATCAATCTTGTCATAAGTTTCAAGGTCTACCCAGATTCCACATGTACTCTTAATTAAATGATTACAGTAAATTATCACATTTAATGATCATTATTTATTACAAACCACTGATCACAACTTATATTTAGACATACGAAAATTATAAAATATTAACAAATTAAAAATCTTAGTCATGGATATCACCGAAAATGGAAATTCAGACTAGTGGTTTAGATTATACAATCATTATCAAACATCACAAAATACCGCAAGATCACACGAAAACATAAAATAAGAAAAACATAAAGATTTGCTCTAAATTCTAGATTCCCTATTCTATTCGGAACCTGAAACCTAAAACCTAAAACCCACCCATCAAAATAGATTTCCCAATTTTGGAACCTACCATGCATTTCCTAAAACTTGGAACCATACAAGTTCCCATCGGTTTGATTATCGGGTTCTTGGTTCTACTTTGGTTCCATGCTCACCTCTAAAATAAAGGGTAGTACCTTGCTATCTTGAAATGTCGGTTGGTGCCATAGTAGCTACATGAATTGAAGCTGGCCTAGCGTTGAACTTCTTCTAAAATGCCTTGATGGCTAGAGATGATTAATGGACAGGTTTGAACCGGGCCACACCCTCAAATCGAGTCTCATCCATTGTCCATGCCCACAACAAAAGCTTATGTGCAGAAATTATGGGTTGAGCTGTCCTGGGTCCAACCGTACCGATTCAGAGCAAGCGTTATAACTAATTAGCCCTGTTTAAGCCTGTCCAAAAGTGTCGGTTGGGCACATGAGGCTCGAGTGAGCTTGGATGCGCTGGTGGGCTACTTGGTTCGTGATCAAGTTCAATTGACGCTTATCTCTTTATTTTTTTCGAAACATACTGACGTAATTTAATTTATTATTAATCTCTCTTTCTTGCGTGGCTTTTTTAATTAATTCTTTCATCGGGCAAATCGCTGGGAGACAATTTGGAACGGTGGTAAAGGCATGCAATTTGGGAAAGGCGAGACGAATGTATTCCTACGCTTCTAACGCAGAGAATTCAGAACAGAGAGAGAGAGAGAGAGAGAAGGAGGGCTTCGCTGGCGAGGGCGCCGGACGTCAATGACAAGTAAATGCGAGCGTGTGAAGCACTACCGGTGCGAGGAAGATGATGGCTGCTTTGAATATTTCTTCCCTTTCCTCTTGCGCTAGATTTTCCCGGAAAATGGAAACACTTGCAGAGCAAGAAAGACACAGAATAAGAGAACAACCGACACGAATAAATTCTAATTCTATTGGTAACCAATACGAGGAAAAGGGTCAGTGGGTTTTTGTCCATTTCAATCTTTTTTTTTTAGGTTCTTTGTAATTTTTAGATTATTTAAATATTTTCTGACGTGGCACTACCAATTTTTTATAAGTTTTCGAACTTGCAGCTTTTAAAAGTTCACAAAATTTCACAACTTCTGCCGCAAGCAAATCCTTTTTTATATGCCCTCTGCCAGAGAAAACCTAAAAAGCCCAACGATCACGGAAGAATACTTGGTAACCATGCATCCCTTCTCGAGCGAACCACGGCGGAGCCGCAGCGACCTGTCCGCCGTCCTCCCCAGCTCCAACGTCCACTTCCTCTTCCACGCTGCCTCCCTCGCCTTCCCCTTCTTCATCTTCCTGTCCTTCCTCCACCTCACTTCTCAGATCTTCGAACCCTGCGCCATAAAGAAGAGCTCGGACTCTCTCGTCCTCGCCTTTGTCCTCTTCCCTATCGCTTGCGGGTTCCTGAGAAGATTGAATCATGGCGACAGTGGCAGGTCGCGAGGTTGGTACCCGAGGTCGGACATGCAGAAGGCGTCATTGTGCAACCCGAAAACACCGTGCGGGTGCTATGACGGCTACGACCTTTGGATCGTATATGTAGTCAAGGAAATTGAAGTTCCAGTCACCCCTCCGCTAGGGGAGCAGGCAGCTCGAAGAAAACGGGAGGCGAAGAGGACGTATCAGAATACTGCACACTAGCCTAAGGATGAGGTTGACAAACAACCAACGTTCCGTGGGTGCCTCCACCACCTCTGCCACCACCGCCCCCTGTGTTTCGCCCATCGGACGTGAAGAGTGGGAAAAAGAGAGGCGGGCCAGCGACCAAGGAGTTCTCGAAAGAGGGTAAGGAAAGCATCGAGAACTTCAAGTCGCTGCTCGCCTCCCAGCCACTGCCGTCCTATTCCCACCAGCCGTCCCCGTCGCCCCCGTCTGTGTTCCGCACTCCGTTCGCATCCAAAATGGGCAAGACAAAGGAAGATATTTCTGCTGCACCACCGCCGGCTGCTCCGCGCAAGAACAGGGCAAAACCAGATGCAGTTTCTCAGTCAACCGCAGATTCGGTCACCATCAAGAAAACTCATACTCCGGTGACAATGACACCAAAATACGACGAGTCTTTGGATGACAGCGGCAGCTTGTCGTCGTCAACCCCTATGCCTCCACCACGGCCACCTTTCAAGGTGCCGTCGTGGACGTTCGCCGTGCGCGGCCACCACGCGTTGATCAAGAGCCCAAACGCCTGGCGCCATAAATCACCAGATACTGAAGATGATGAAGACAGCACCTCGGGGATGATCGAGAACGCTTCAGACGCATCATCAGAAGCGACGTCACCGCCGTTCTGTCCGAGCCCGCACGTGAACAAGAGGGCCGGCAAATTCATCGCCACATTCCAAGCTTCGTTGAACCAGGTACAGACGAACTCCACGAAGCGGGGAAAGTCCAATCTGAGCCCAGAACTAATAGGATGAGAAAACTGATAGACGACGAACTGACGTTAATGGCGTTATTTTCCTCATGATGAATCGAGCCTTATTTTCACTTGTAAAACACGTTCCCATTCCCGTACAGAACTGTAGAGGAAGGGACCCGGTAATGGATTTGGCATGTGAATAACATTAACAAGGATAATTCGAAGCTCTTAGTCATCCTGCGCAGTAAACTCAAAAGGCTAATAAATCGTCCAGAAACGAGCTCGCCATGCATGTCGTGCACGATTCTGGGAGCACTCGCGATCGATCCTTGTTTGCATGGGACTAGGGATTGTGATGTCACGTGATGTGACGGTTCTTATTTATTACACCATCGCCGCTTCCCTCTTGATGAATGAATGATGTCAGTTCCTTGTCTGAACACGACACCACTAATTTTAGGGAGAAGGTACCCAATATTTTCTGCTAATGCCAGAGATGCTCATTTTCACCCACAAAAAATAAAATAAAAAAGGAGTTCTGGGTGGGATCTCATGTAAAGAAAAACGGAGCGATTGATTTGATGTTTGGCAGAGAAGAATATTGATGAGCGGCCCTTGTGCTGTTTGTGGATTGTGGTTGTCTGCCCTGCAACTTCTGGATATCCGCTCTGTTTTTTCGTTTTCTTCTTTTGTTTTCTTGTCAAGCTTCATCAGCTTGCTACTCTTACGAAGCTGAATAAGTCCCTAAATTATTCTATCGATGGTATTGTGCGAACTTTACCATTCCTTGAACGTTAAACACCTCAACAATAGAATCGAGTACAAGGCTCGAAAAAGATACTATACTAATAAAGGAGACATGATGTACGTGTATCATTACATTAACATAAGTTAAATAGACCAGATATTTCATTAAGAGATCATTGGATTCGAATTAAATTAGGAATTAGAACGAATTGGTCAATTTTGGGTGATTTTCCAAAAAATTGAAATTGAAAATAACTTGTTGAGTTTCTAGTTCTTTGTGTGTAACCAGACCAAACCAACTAAATCAGGCCTAAAGGCAACTATAAATTAAAAGTAGGGCTCTTTCTCTCTTTTAGGCCTCAGCCTCTCAATTCCCTATCTCGTGCAGCCACCGACATAGCGAAGCTAGACGAAAGTAGAGCTCATCATGTGGAAACTGAGACTGAAAGAGAGAGATGAAAGAAGTTCGTCAATGGAAGAAACATTGAGTGCTTGATGCAGATGAGAGAGTAGAGAGAAAGTAGAAAGATGACGGCGGGCACGGTTGTTTTAATTATAAAAAGGAAAATGGACATCCACGAAAACTCAGAGAAAGTAGCATGTCAAATATCTTTCTTTTTAATTGTTTCGAATAAATTAATAAATCATTTAAAGAGAAAAAGGAAATATAGCTGTGGAACCGGGAGCTACAGGATCGAATCCCAATTCTAAGCCGGGAACTGACCCACATAGGATTCGAGATCCAATCACTCTTACTTTTCATATGCCAAAGCCCATGCACGATTAACAATTTGCAATCCTATTCAAGACATTGATTGTGTCGGCAGGCTTGGGCTGATATAAGAAAAAGTCATTGTCCCCATAGTTAAAAAAAGAAAAAAAAATCAATTCGACCCAACAGCCCAAACTGAGAAGTCTTAAGAATTATCAGGCAAACAACTCACATGCTTAGCATATAAACTTCTGCTTGCACTTTCTAGTTACGCCATTAAGGCGCGTGATCGTGCATTCAACAAAGCTTATCTATGGCAACAGATTCGAAACAAAGATTGCAATTTGCAATCTTTGCGTGTTTTAACGAGTTGGACAGTTTATATAGTTTTGAATGAGCTAGCAAAGCAGAAGCAACACTAACAGAGCCAAGGATGACTTCCCATTGAAAAACAGCAGCTGTACTTTCTCCACTTAAGCACCAAATTTACCTGAAGTTTGACCCTGGGATGGCGTCGCTACTGGTGGTGGTATGCATCGGTCGGTTTTGGAGCAAGAGGTGGTGGAGCCCGCCTTTCGGCGCGGTGATCTTTCAGCTGATGCACGCACCTCGGAATACACCTCTGCAGTGCTTTTGACACTGGGCTATGTTTTTTTATCACCCCTCGTTTAGATGAAACACTTCACTTTTTGTATTTTAATCATTACTATATTATACTATATACTTACTCTAATTCTCATTCTCTAACTTTTATTCCGAGAAAAAAAAAAACATTATTGTATGGCCCACTACTTCTATTACAACTTTACAAGAGTAATCCTTTTTTACTCTTTTTATTTTATTTCCTCTTTTTTATCCTTGCGAGTCCCACTTTCATTCTTTCTTTCGATGCCTCTAATGTCTTAGTTCTCGGCTCTTACAAATTGTCTCTCTATTTTCTCTCTCGCCAGCCATTCTCTTCATTCTACGCCTCCCTAGTCCTCAAGTCACAGGGTATTGAGAAGTTGAATATCTACGATACTAACTTCGTTGTCCTCCACACTTTCGCTGGCACTAACATTAGGCTCACTGTTGACCTCCCAACGAGCCTCTTTTCTCCATCGCACGTAGCCTCTTCTTGCACTACGGAAGGTAATATTGAGTTCATGTCGAAGTGTTTCACTGTAAGTGCCAAGGACGCCTGATGGAACCTTAATCTTCCGAGTGAGAGGCTTCCAAGGTTTGCCTCTGAGATCTTCCATGTTCATTCCGCCATTATAAGCATCTTCCTGGTATTCATTTTCCCTAAAATTTACGACCTGATAAAAACTTGAGACGTGGAATATCGAGTTTTGCAATTTAAAGCTCGCGATGAATGGCACCCAAACATTGTTTCAGATTATATTAGGAAAAATTACCCAAAAAATCCTAAATTTATATCATTGTGCCAATTTAGTTCTGAACTTTTTTTTTTTTACCAATTCAATCCTAAACATTTTTGTATTTGTGCTAGTTCAGTTTATCCCATCAAAGAATTTTTTTAATTTTATTTTATTTTTTGAATTTTTTTATTTTTCCTTTCTTTTCTTTCTTTTTTTTTTTTCCTTCTTTTTTTGTTCCTCTCGCCAATCACCGCTGGCCAGAGATGAGGGTTAGCAAGGCAATGGTGAGGCCCACCCCAACTAGCCACTGGCGAGGGAGAGACTTGCCTAGTGACGGTGAGGCTACCCTCGCCATTGCCGGGCGAGGCCTCACCAATTTGGCAAAGCTCATCATTGCCAAGCCATGGATTAGGCCTCGTTAGATCTAGTGAAGCTCAACCCCAATAGTGGCCAGTGAGGGTAGGCTTTGCCATGGCTGAGCGAGGCTCAACCTTACCAATGATCGGCGGGGGCAAGCCTTGCCATTGGCCGGCAACAATCAACCAAAAGAACAAGGAAGAAGAAGGGGAAAAAAAGGAAAAATAAAAACTTCAAAAAAAAAAATATCATTAAAACGTTGTCTACGTTAGTATTGGCCAAACAACGGTGCCAGCCAACATCCACGTTAGTGCCAATCAACAAAATTGGATGGTTGGACTGAATTTATACAAATGCAAAAAGTGTAGGACTAAATTGGGCCAAAAAAAAAAAGTTTAAGACTCAATTGAAACAACTGTAATAGATTCAAAGGGCATCTTGATAGGCCTGAATTTTGCTGAACACCGTCAAATTTGGAAGAAAAGCATCCCACTTTGATTAGTGACATCAAAAAAATTCCATGATCAAGATCTCGACGTAGTTGCAGGCCCCGTTTTTTTTTCGCCGGTCACAATGCTGGGAGCCAAATTTGTGTCGTGCATTATGCTCCTAGCTATGCGCGCTCCTCGCCTGTTCCTTAATCGTCAAGTCATTTCGTTGGCAGACGATGATTATAAAGAGATGGAGTAGATAGCATACGCCTTAGGAGGCCGAAAATTTCATTTGTTCGAACTCTATGATAGCACGGGATTGAGGATTTTTTTAGTGGTCCATCATTCGCGCCGCGAAAGCACTCGATGGTAATTGAACTATCAACTTCATTAATTCTCAAATTGTTTTTCTATATATATTCATTATATAATAGGCTTCAAAGAAGAAGAAAAAAAACGCAAAAGGGCGGCGGTTAGGACTTGTAACGAAGGAACGACCAGGTTTCCTTGACTTTAATAAATAATAGAATTAAAAAATAAAAGAAACGACCGAGCAACTTTACTACCTCAATTGCATGAACTTTGTTTTTCTTTTGATCGAACAATTGTATGAACTTGTCAATGGCCTTTTTATATATATATAATCTCTATCCGAATACGGCATGTGTCAGCAAATTATCAGTTCATTTATTGGGCTATATGTGACAATTGGGGATGGCAAGATATTGAAGCTCAGATGACTGTGACTATGAGCTCGAAATATGACAATCATAGTCACAACCTTATGCTCAAGTCGTCATGGCTGTTGCTAACTTGAATTTAAGCTAGCATCTTTAGGCTCAAACTCAAATACCTTGCAGCCATGGAGGGAGAGTTAAAAGCTCAGGCCTCCATGGCTATGAGCTTGAAGCTCGAGCGGCCATTGCCATGAAGTTGCGGTCGAGCTCGAAACTCAAGTGGCCAAGGCTACTGCAAGCTTGGGGATCCAGGTCAAGCTCTATGGTCAAAGCAGCCATGAGCCTTGGGTCGGGTTTGAGCTCTAGCCATGGCGGATGCAAAAAAAGAAAAAAAGAAATAAAAGTGCTAAACAGAGAAGACGATGGACTGAGAAGGTGAGGTAAAAGGAAGAGAGAGGAGGTCGTTCCCCGCCTTCTCCAACGTTTGAGACCTGGGCGGTTGTCCACCGCGCGAGGGGCGAGACCATCCGTTCCGCCTGTCTTTCTTTATCGTGCAAATCAACGCGGGGAATATTCCACCAACAATCAGGCCTCTTCCTTTCAACAAACCTCATTCCTTAAACATTAAGTCCCGATAAACACTAATTCATGAAAATCTCCTACTTAATTTTATGAATTATCATTATTGATTATTGTTATTATTATTATTATTAGATAATGACCTCCTACATGAGGCCTAATTTTATGAATTATCATTATTATTATTATTATTAGATAATGACCTCCCACATGACGCCATGACGATCTCCTACGTGACGCCATGGCGATTGCCGCCATGCTCATTACTTCCCTTATTTTGATTCCGCAGTTCCCCACACCAAATCAACAACGACCCAGAAGGCTTAAAACAGACGCCGAAAAACTCCCCGAAAAAGCCAATATCCCTCCGACCAAGAAAAAAAAGCCAATTTTCCCGTCAACCCCGGCCCCCTTTCCCCCGCCCCCGAAACTCCTCCCAAAAAAAAAAAAAAAAAAAAAGCCGATCCTCCACGAGCAAGAACAAGAGCTTCATGGAGGAAGGCGAAGCCGACACGTCACCCTTCTGGATCCGGGACTCCGGCGGCCCCTTCCAGAGCCGCCGCGACTCGTCCGCTCTCCTCCTCCTTCTCTTCCTCAGCGCCTCCATCGCCTTCGTCTTCTTCGGCGTCCCGCCCTTCCTCACCCTCAGTTCCCAGATCTTCGGGCCCCGTTCCGTCGAGGAGAGCTGGGACTCTCTCAAACTCGTCTTCGCCCTCTTCGCCATCGTATGGGGGCTCCTCAGCAGATCCGACCCCGGCGGGGACGGGGGGTCTTCGGGCTCGTGTCCGTGGTTGGACTCGCCTAGTAGGATGATGACCAGCAGCTCGTATCCGGATCCGGAGGCCCAGGACTCGCCGCGGGATTGCAGCAAAGGACGCCAGCGATTGGACGACGATACCCATCTTGTCGCGGGTCGGGGTTTCGGGTCGGAACCGGTGGGTTCCGGGGGAAGATGGAAGAAGTTCGAGACCGAGCATGTAGTTGCCGATGATAGTCTCCATCGTGATACTGCAGTCGAGGATGAGGTTGATAAACCGCCAGCGGCGCCGCCAAAGCCCGCGTTTCACCCGATGGAGGAGAGCAATGGAGGAAAGAGAGGTAGATCGGCGACCAACGAGTTGTTGAGCACGCGGAATATGAGGAGGAAGAAGCAGAGAAAAAAGAGCATCGAGAACCTTGAGTCCCTCCTCGCCTCCCAGCCACCGCCGGCAGCGGCAGCTCAGCGCAAGACCAGGGCAAAACCACCTCCATTTTCTCGGTCGACCGCAAATTTGATCAACATCGACAAATCTCGTACTCCATTGACAACGACACTAAACTATGAGTCTTCAGATGACAGCATCAACAGCGGCAGCCAGTCGCCATCGATCCTGATCCCTCCTCCTCCTCCTCCTCCTCCTCCCACCTTTGAAGGTAGAGCCATGGAATTTTGACTGGCACTGCAAACACCTCGGGATCAACAGCACGAAGACCTGCCGCCATGGTTTGCCGGACACCAAGAGCGATGAGGCCAGCGTCTCAGGGATGAATGGGAGCCCGGGGAACGCGTCGTTGGAAGAGATGTCGCCGGTGTTCTGTTCGAGCCCAGACGTGGACGTGGAGGCCCATAAATTCATTGTCAAGATCAGAGTTGAGATGAAACGGGAGATGATGAACTCCATGTAGAAGAGAAGGTCCAACTTAGCTCCCTGAAAGAACAGGATGAGAAATTAGGATGATTTTTGGCGACATGGATGAGTAAGGATAAAGATTTGTTCTTCTTCTTTTTTTGTCTGTTCGAGTTCTTTTTCTTTATTTGTTCATGGACTTTCAGATTGATTGACTGTTTTTGGAGTTCAAATAGTCGCGAGTTCAAATTTATCAGGCAGACACTGGTTATACCCATAGAAGATTGAATAATACACGAGGATATTGAAATAAAATCTATCTTCCATAGTTCCAATTGCTCTCTCTCTCTTTTCCAAACTTCTCTTTTTCTCAAAAAAGCAAGATCGTCTCTATTCAATTGGAGATTTCTCTTGAACGACTTCCTCTGTATGACAATTGAGTCTAATATTTACAAGTTTTGAAATGAAGCCTAATGAATTGCAAGCAAAATGCTTGAGCCCATATAATAAGTCATGTGAAAAATAGGGTTTCTCACTATCTTTAATGTGGCAGCCACAAAGAACATTAGTAAAGGCCAATAATAAGAATGAAAAAGAAAGCACTGGGTAGTATTTGATTTTCATCAAGCTGGCATTGGAGGTTGATTCGTGGTCCAATTAAGCTGAAATTTTATTAGCATATTCGTGGTAACTCTCCTTGAATGTAAATGGTTTGATTTTCGTTTGAAGCTCCCTATATCAAGTTTTTTGTAGGTTGAACAAAATATAAGTTTTTGTGAGATTTATCCTTGATCTCTGCTGCTATGTACCTTTAGTATTTACTAGAGAAAAATTGTGTTCACCCAATTTTGTTGATAATGAAAAATTTTGGATGGATTCCGGTCCTATGATTTTTTATCTCCTCACACCAAAGAGGTTTTCCATGTAAAAAATCGTCTTGTATTTATATGCTTGGTATTTCCATTGCTCTAGTATATCATTTCTTATTACATTTGCATAGAAGGGAAAATTATTTTATTTCGGTACGCTAATCCGATATTGTTCGGGTTGTTACTATTCTCCCAATGAAAGTGATACCAAAGCTTTGGTCATTACTAGATTTTTCCACATTGTATTAAATAATGAAAATGAATATGAGTAGAATAGTTACATTGAATAGCCCAAAATATCATATTTGGAAAGGGAAGATGGAAGATCTTTTACATGTGAAAGATTATTATCTGCTCATATTTGCTAAAGAGAAATTGGAGAATAAAACAAATGTTGAATCATTTATATTTTATTGTCAAGTGTGTAGATTTATTTGATAGTGGGTAGATGATAATATTTTGGATAGTATTATTGTGGAAACACATACATACGATTTGTGGAATAAATTCAAACAATTATATACTTGAAAGACATGGAGTAATAAGTTGTTTTTGATAGAATAGATGATAGTTCTAAGATATCAATACGGCATTCGTTTGACTAATCACTTTAATTCTTTTCAATGGATTATAAATAAGTTAGTTGCGATGAGAATTTCAGACTCATGAGAGACGTTTCAACATCTTTGTTTAATTCTACCCCATACGGTATAATTATCATGGATTTGGTCAAGAGTAGTATTTTAAATGAAGAGATGAGAATGAAGACACAGGGATTATCCTATTTACATTCTAGTGCCTTTGCTATTAAGAAAAAGAGAAGAAATGAGTCTAGAGGTCTAAGAAACAAAAATAAAAGCCAAGATAAAAGTAGAGACAAATATAATAATCCGTTAATGTTAAGTGTCATTACTACCACCAAAAATAACATATTCAGAGGTATTGTTGTCGATTCAAAAAGAAGAAACATAAAGAAAAAAGCAAAGAGAAGAAAAGTAATAATGACAATTATGACAATTGTGTTGTTGTACTTAAAGAAGATTTTCTTATTGTCTTTGATGGTGATGCGGTGAATCTTGTATGTCAAGAGACCGATTAGATAATTGATAGTTATGCATCTATTCACATTATATCTTGTAAGGATTTTTTACATCATACAAGTCAAGTGACTTTAGATTTGTGAAGATGGAAAACAATAAGCTGGCTAAAGTTCTAAGCATCGATGATGTGTGCCTAAAGATCAACAATGCCATGAAGTTAATATTGAATAATGGTAAACATATACCTCATATTCATTTGAATCTGATTTCCACAAACAATCTGGATGATGAGGAGTATTGCAACACCTTCAATGATGGTTGATAGAAGCTCACTAAAGGTTCTCTAATTGTGACTTAAGGCAAAAAAATGTCTTTTATTATATATTATGTAGGAAAAGTTGTCTATAAACAAAATTAATGTAGTAGACAGCAAATAGACAATTGAATAATGGCACAAGAGAATTAGTCACATTAGTGAAAAGGGTATGTCAATGTTAGCCAAGAAGAAGCTCCTTTTGAGAATGAAAAGTTAAGCCCTAAAGAAGTGTGTTCATTATTTAACAAGAAAGCAAAATAGAGTCACATTCAAAAGCTTCCCTCTTTTGAGAAAGTTAGGTATACTTAATTTAACGCATTCTAATTTTTGTAGTCCTATGAAGACAAAATCACTTAATGGCTCTCTTTATTTCGTTACTTTCATAGATGATTTTTCAAGGAAAATTTGGCTTATATCTTAAAAACCAAAAGCAAGTATTTGATGCTTTTAAGTAATTTTACGCATTCTGATTTTTGTAGTCCTATGAAGACAAAATCACTTAATGGCTCTTTTTATTTCGTTACTTTCATAGATGATTTTTCAAGTAAAATTTGGCTTATATCTTAAAAACCAAAAGCGAGTATTTGATGCTTTTAAGTAATTTTAGGCTTCAATTAAGAGATAAACTGGAAATAAGTTGAAATGCATTAAAATTGGTAATGAATTAGAGTATATTAGACTTTTTTATGAATATTACAAATAAGGAAAATGCCACAAAAAACCATGAACATTACCCCGTGTGACACATTTATCAATAAACTTTTTTTTGTGACACAAAAAATCCCAAACTTTGACATATATGACACATTTACCCCAAACTTTGCCTCGTGTGATACATTTACCCTAAACTTTTTTTATGCCACCAAAAACCCTAAACTAAACCGCTTGTGACAATTATACCTTGAATTATATTACTTATGACAAATTTACCCCAAATTTTTTTGGACTAAAGGGTATTTTAGTCATTTTCTATTTTTTTTAAAAAAATTTTTTTATTTTTTTATTGAATGGAGAAAGCCGACGAGGCCATCCTCACCGACGCCAATGAGGGTTGCTTGAGCCTCGTTGGGCGAGGGCACTCTCGCCTGACTTAGGCAAAGGTCGCCCTCGCCCGACTCCGGCACCGGCGAGGATGGCCTCACCGGCTTCCTCCATTCAATAAAAAATAGAAAATGACGAAAATGCCCTTCGGTCCAAAAAAATTTGGGGTAAATTTGTCATAAGTAATATAATTCAATGTATAATTGTCACAAGTGGCATAGTTTAGGGTTTTTGGTAGCACAAAAAAAAGTTTAAGGTAAATGTGTTACACGGGACAAAGTTTGAGGTTTTTTATGTCACAAAAAAGTTAAAGGTAAATGTGTCATAAGGGGTAAAGTTCAGGGTTTTTCGTGGCATTTTTCCTTACAAATAATAAGATATTTGACATCAAAAAACACCTTCCAAGACACCAACTTAAATGACTACCTAAGAAAATGAACATGACACTAGTTGAAAGAATCAGATATTTATTTTCATAGTTAAAGCTACCAAGATCATTTTAATGTGAGGTTTTAAGTATAATCGCACATGTATTAAATCTAACCTTGTGCATTCTTTTATAGTTTGATATTCTGAATAAAGTTTGAACATGTAAATATGTTTCCCATGATTATTTGCGTGTCTTTAGGTGCATGGCATTTGTGCATATAACCAAAAGTAAGAAGTTTGAATTTGATAGAAAAACACAACAATGCGTAATTATTGACTATGGACAGGATATATTTGGCTACAAATTCTATAACTAGTTGAGAAGAAAGTTGTAAGAAACAGAGATGTTGTATTTATAGAAGATTGAACAATACAAGATATTGAGAAATCAAAGATAATTCCAGCGTCACGGGTTAGTGATGATTTGATTGACTTGGATCGAGTTTCCCATACACATTTTCCCACACAAGTTAATGAGGAGCAATAAGAAAAGAATATTCCAAATAATGCAATGTCCCAAACATGTTGAGTAAATAATATAATTCCTAAGCTAAATGCTCCATTAAATGTTCTACTGGATGTTCCAATTCAAAGATACGTTAGAGACTAACGTCCTTCCATTAGATATTCTAAAAAAGAGTATGTATTATCGATTGATACAGGTGAAAATAAAATGCCATGTAGAAGCAATGGAAGATGAATGCAAAGAAAACTTTTTAGTTGCTATGCAAGATGAAATGCGATCACCTTATGATAATTAATTTCAGCAGTAGCATATTGTTTCGTGGAGCTAAGGTTCATAGCTGGAAGGCATGGAAATAAAGGTATCTTGCATGTTTATATAACAGATCGTATGATAGATCATAAATTGGTATTTTTGAACTGGTAAAGTTACCTAAAGATAAAAGAGCTATAAAAAATAAGTGGGTATATAAGTTGAAACAAGATAAACATACTTTACAACCACGATACAAAGTTAAATTTGTTGTTAAGGGATTCGGTTAGAGAAAAGATATTGACTTTGATGACATATTTTCTCCAATAGTGAAAATGTCTGCTATCCGTGGAGTCTTAGGCTTGGCAACTAGTCTTAACTTGGAAATTGAGAAGATGGATGTTAAAACAACCTTCTTATATGATAACTTGGAAGAAGAAATATACATAGGAGTATAGAGCAACCTGAGAGTTTCAAAGTGAAAGTGAAAGATAACTATGTGTGTAAACTGAAGAAAAGTCTTCATGGCCTAAAGCAAGCACCGAGATAATGATACAAAAATTTATATCAATTATGACAGAACATGGTTATAAAAAGACTTTCTTGAATAACTATATGTTTGTTCAAAAATTCTCTAATGACGACTTTATTATTCTCTTGTTTTATGTTAGTGATATGTTGATTGTTGGCAAGAATGCTTCACAAATTAAGTTGTTGAAAAAAAAATTGAGTAATCTTTTGCCATGAAAGACTTGGGCATGATAAGTAGATTCTTGGCATTAAATTACTCAAGATAGAGATGCTAAGAAGTTTTTCTTTTCACAAGAAAAATACATCAAGAAGATTCTTCAAAAATTTTACATAGACAAGGTTAAAGTGGTTAGTACTTCTCTTACTACCCCCTTTAAGTTGAATACAAAACAAAGTCTTATGATTGATATTGACTATAGGAAGCTTGATGTATGCGATGGTATGTACACTGCAAAACTTAGCACATGCAATTGGCGTTGTTAGTTATTATTTGTCAATTTCGCATAGAGAGAATCAGGCATTATTAGTTATTATTTGTCAATCCACATAGAGAGCATTAGAAAGTAGTAAAGTGGATCATGAGGTATCTTTGGGGAACTTCCAGTTTCAAACTCAATTTCAGGATTAGAAAACTTGAGTTAGTTGGATATACAGATTCCGATTTAGCAAGCAATATTAATACTCATAAATCTACTTCTTGTTATTTGATTTCTTTTGCCAATGGGGTTGTGTCATGGAAGTCAAGATTGCATAAGTGCATTGCACTTTCTATAATTGAAGTTGAATTTATTGCAGCAACTGAAGTTAGTAAAGAGATACCATAGGCTGAAGAAGTTCTGAGAAGAAGTTGGATTCAAGCAAAAGAAGTATGTGTTATTTTGTGATAATCAAAGCGCGATTCATTATTATAAGAATTTATCTTTTCATTATAGATCAAAATACGTTGATATTTGATATCATTGGATAAGAAAAGATATTCCATATGAGAAGTTGTTAGAACTTGAGAAAATTTATATAGACCATAATGGTTCCAACATAATGACAAAGATTCTACCAAATGAGAAGTTTGAATATTGTCAATTGATAATAAAGATGTTGACTCCCTCCACATTGTCTTAAGGGAGAGATGTATTTGTTGGGTTTACTCCCATATGAAGGAAACCTAATGAATTGCATGCCTAAGGGCTTGAGCCCATATGATAACTCATACAAAAAAAATAGGGTTTCTCACTATTTTTAATATAATAACTGCAAAGAACGTTAGTAGAGACGTGATAACAAGAAAGAGAAAGCAAAAAATATGGATTTAAGGTAGTATCTAATTTTCATCAAGCTAGCACGGAAGTCGATTCGTGGTTTGATTGAGCTTAAATTTTGTTAGCATGTTTGTGGTGCACTTTTCTCGAATCTGAACAATTTGATTTTCGTTTGAACCTCCCTACATCAAGTTTTTCATAAGTTAAACAAAACCTGCGTTTTTTATGAGATCTATCATTGATCTCTTGTAAAATTTATGTGTATTGCCAAAAATGATGTTCTTGAGGTCTTTCCTGCTATGTACCTCTAGTATTACTAGAGGAGAACTTCGTTACCCAATTTCGTTGATAGTAAATATATTTGGGTGGAGTCCAGTCGCATGGTTTTTTATCTCCTCACGCCAATGATGTTTTCCATGTACAAAGATGTCTTCTATTTACATGATTGGTATTTATATTACTTTATTATATCATTTCATTTTAAGTTTGTACAATATGGGAGATTATTCGGGTTGTTATTATTCTCCCACCAGCGTTCGCTTTAGAGGGAAGGAACGCGATTGTCCTGCGAAGTTACTGCAAAAGTATATAAAATAGTCCGTGAACGAGCTCGTAATGCGTACTGAGCGCGATTCCGTGAGCACCCACAATCAATTTTCGTTTGCATGGACTGAGCGATATGCGATGGGATGTGATAGCGGTTCTTAATACACGATCGCCACTTCCCTCTTGACGAATGCTGACAGTCCAATGATTCAACATGATACCATGAACGTGGGTTCGGTTTCACCAAAAGGAGAGACAGGAATTCTGGGTAGGTTCCTGGATTAAGAAAGACGTGAGGAATTGATTTTGAGTTTTGGCAGAGAAGATGAATGATGAGTGATGAGTTTGCCTTGTGCCGTCTTGGATTTCAGTTTGTCTGCCCTGAAACCTGTGAACATCTCCGCTCTGTTTCGTCTTCTTCACTTTTTCATTTCCAGGTGCATGAGCTTGCTACTACTCTAATGGACCCGGGCTTTCCCTATCTATGCGCAAGCCCATCCATGATTAACAATCTGCAAATGCTTGGAAGTCTATTCGAAGACATGGATCGAGTCTGTCAGGCTTGGGCTGACTCGAACAGCCCAAACTGAGAACATCAAACCTGATCAGGTAAACATAACTATAAGAGGGTCATCTTCCTTTTTTATGTAGTCAAAGATGCTTCTCTTCACTTGAGAAAGTTCTTATCCAAAGAGCATGTAGCTGAAATCCGGAGAAAATATGAGGTAAACAACTCACTTGTTTAGCATACTAAAACCTGCTTGCATGTTCAAGTTACACCATTAAGGCGCGCATTCGTGCATTCGACAAAGCTTATTTGCAGCGACGGATTCAAAATAGAGACTGCAATTAGCAAACTTTGCATGTTCTGACAAGCTGGGCGGTTTAAATAGTTTTCAAAGAGCTAGCAAAGCAAAAGCAACACTAACAGAGCCAAGGATGACTTACCACCGAAACCAGCAGCTGTACTTTCTCCGCTTAAGGACCAAATTCACCTGAAGTTTGATCCTGGGATGGGGTCGCTACTGGTGGTGGTATGCATCGGTTGTTTTCGGGGCTAGAGGTGGTGGAAACAGCATCAACGCCGTGATCTTTCAGCCGACGCATCTCGGAATTTGGCACACCATTGGCTAAATACACCTTTACAGTGTTCTCAACATTGGGCTATTCTTTTTCCACTTCTCCTTTAGTCGAGACAATCACTTTTTCATGTTTTAACCATACTATACTTTATGTGGCCATCGTTTCTATTACAACTCTACAATAACGATTTTTTTTATATGGTCAATTCTTTTTATTTGTTTCTTCTTCTTTTTTAATTATGGGTCACCATTTCCTTCTTCTCTTCTTCTTTCTTTCTTTCCACACCTTTGATGTCTTAGTTCTGGGCTCTTGCAAATCGTCCATCTGTTTTGTCTCTCGCAAGACATCCTCTTCTTTCTATGCCTCCCTACTCCTCAAGTTGTGGGTTATTAAGAAGTCAAATATCTATGATACCAACCCTATCGTCCTCCACATCTTCGCTAGCATCAACATTGGGCTCACCATAGACCTCCCCAACGAGCCCCTATTCTCCGTCGCACGCAACCTCTTCCTGCACTACGGAAGATATTGAGTTCATGTCAAAGCATTTCATTGTAAGTGCTAAGGACTCTATGTTCTTCCACCATAATAATCATCTTCTTGGTATTCATTTTCCCTAAAATTCGCAAATTGGTAAAAACTTGAGATGTCGAATATCAAGCTTTGCATTTTCGAACGCTCGACGAATGGTACCCAAATATCATCTCGGATTATACTGCCTCGTGCTAGAATTTCGCGGCTGGGAACAATAACTTTAAAATATAGTGTAACGCAGGCGTGGTCGGTCACCTAAAGTTCTATTTAAATACTAACGACGCGGGCCATCGATTTCTCCTTCGCAAGGTCAGAATTCTAAATTCGGGTTTCTTATTTATCGCCAATATAAATTTTGTATCGGAACCATTATTTCTCAATTTCAAACCCACCCTTTGCGCGTGGGGATTTGATTTCTCACGTGTTTCAAATGTAAATGAATACAGTAAATCATAGTCAAATGAATTAAATCGAGGAAAATCAATTTGTGTCGCGATTTTGCAGCATCCGATCTGGAGGCGCCCTTTCGCAGCACGGAGAAGTCAAGGTCGCCTTCCGTTTATGCCCGCCGATGTCACAGTTTGCAAGCATTCGTTTCATTAGAATTGCCACGCAAACTTAAGCTGGGTAAACCCACTAATTTTTTTATATTCTTAAATTAGGTTCGAATGAGGAAAATTTTGATATTTTTCTTTTGCAATATCTTATAACAATTGGGTAACAATAAAAAGAAAGAAAGAATCGAGGTACACACAATGAAAAGGGAATTCAATAATTTCAATCGGTCCCTATGAGCACGCAACAACTTTATGTGGGAAAATTGGGAATTTTTTTTTTTTTTTGAGAATGTAGGAGGTAATTATGGTGATAAAAGCGAAGTAATAAATGAGTTTATGTTTTTGTAAACAAGCACTCCGTGAGGTTTAAAATGCTTTAAACATTGCAAACCAATGAAAAAGACTGAGAAAAGAAACCGACAAAAACGCCTCGACGGAAACAATAGGATAGTGTGACAAATTAGGAATTGTCATGTCTACGAGCCCAAGTTTTCTTCTGTCCAGTTGTCGTTTTGCTCACTCAATCTAGCTAGCTAATAGCTAAGACTCGGGCTCGGGATATTTCCCCTAAGATCTGAATACTCCTCTTTATCGTAAAGATGCGAAGTTCGACTTTAACTCCATTTCAATCTGGACTAATTTAAGGAATGTCCGGTATGAGCCGGGACTCCTCATGAGGTCGATGCATCGTGCATCGTTGGCTACTCCCTGGCGCATCTCAACAGGCTATTGTGCCCAAATCTCGCCGAACACCGCCAAATTTGGAACAAAAGCATCCCGTTGCAATTACCGACCGTTTTTTCTCTTGCCGATCACAATGCCAAAGGCCAAATTCACACCATGCACCGTGGCCATGGCCACGCTCACGCCTCGCCCTATCCTGAACCATCAAGTCATTTCATCAGGCAGGGTCGATTGAGAAGAGATTATGAAGAAGATGAGTAGGTGTGGCATGCGCCTTGGGAGACTAAGAAGCTTCATTTGGTCAAGGCCGATGGCTTGGGGGTGGATGGAGGCTCTTACGGAGTGGATCCGTTCGTGCAGCGCAAGCAATCGATCCTAAAGCAACAATCGACGTCATCAATTTACCAATTTGTCTTCTTTTCGTTATTTGCATTTCTCCTGGCTTTCCAGAAGAACGAAAAACGTAGAACGTGGGACGAAAACGACCCGTAACGAATGAGCGACGCGGTTTCCTTGACTTTCAATAAATAATGAGTTTTAAAAAATGAAATGAAAAAACCCGACCCACTCTTTTTTTCCTCTTTTTTTTTTTTAATATGCACAAGCTCTGTCCGAAGCCGACACTCGAAACTGAAAAGGCAGCGTAGCCATTGCAGTTCTAGACCTCAGTTGGAAGTTCTTGTTCTCTTTCGAGTTTTTGGCCAATCCGCCAACTACTTTCTTTGTCGATTAGTCTTTTTTTTCTTTTTTTCTGTCGTTCTTAGACATTTTTGACACGCTGAGCAGCGACCACTAGGATTCCGACTTTCTTTCGAAATGCGTCGGACAGCGAAAGGTCATTAAATTGAGTCTAATTAATTTGTTGCCTCGTTTCCACACCAAAAGTTTACGTACGGAAAGGTTGTGTCATGTCGTTACGCATTCAATTAGGGCGGGGTCAGGCCGAATGTTATGACTAAGTAATCGTGTTCAAGCCTGATCAAGAGCGTCGTCGTTTAGGTACGTATCCATGGACTATTAGATCCATGATCGGGCACGATTGGTACTTATCGTTTTCATTTTTTTTAGGTGAAAAGGAAAAAAAATTTCCGATTTGATATTTTGAAATGCCCCGTGAAGGAAAAATAGAGCATGCTCACGTAACTCATGAGTGCGTCATGATGTGCTCACGAATTATGATGCGAGATTAATCGGTATGTGAAAGCAAAATGATTGTGAATAAGTTAGAGATGAAAACGAACATGGATTCCATAGGCATTTTAATTAAAATCAGGTGTGATCAATCAATGGCCTTGAAAACCTCTGTGTTCAAACAAGGGGATCAATGACAAGACGAGAGAAAGAAGTGGGCCATATGCACTCGACAAGGCAAAATAACAATAAGATGTTTATGGTGTATTCATATTAGAAGTGTCAAAATCGAATCGAGATTTCATATATTTTTTACTCAATTCGAATTACCAAAAATAAGTGTTATTTTTTCTAATTCATCGAATTGAATGCCCAATTTAAAATTTCTCTTATTTCTCACATTTTATATTTCGGTTCCAATAAGTAAAGCAAAAATAAGAAAATCAAAAAATCAAATCGAATTGAGTTTTCAAGTTGAGTCGAATTTGATTCAAATTTCTCAAAATCCCAAACTAAACCGAAACGTTGACATCTTTAACTCAAATCTCATTTTTATAAAAGTGACTAATTACAATAGGGGTATAGATAAAAACATAATCACAGAAAAGATCCCGTAATATGTCGCGCATCAGTAATTACTTAGACGTCCTTGAATCGGGGCAGGGAATCGGAGGGCGGGAGAGCACGGGACGATAAAAACGAAAGTTCACGACATCAAAATTTACTTTTCTACTATTGTCGGAAAAGGAGAAAAAGAAGAAAAAAAACACTATGCAAAAGTCTAATCTTGTCTTCCGGTCAAACCTGAAGGAGCCACCCATCAGCTTGCAAAGCTAAAGCTACGCACGTGATTCGTGATTCCCCTGCTGCCTACTCCAACGTGGAGACGGGAACAGTTGTTTTAAGCAAGCGCGAGAGAGAGAGACATCATGAGATGAGATGAGATGAGATGAGCCGCTTTCGTTTCGCTGTCATTCTTCATGTGACGGCAAAACTTGGGGAGCACACCACTCCCACTCCCACCCATTACCATCCCCAGCATTTTCCTCGAACAATCCTCATATCCCCATTATAAATATTAAAAAAAAAAGAGAGTCCCGATTAACGTTAATTTCATGAAAATCTCCTACTTAGTTTTATAAATCATCATCATCATTATTATTATTATTATTATTATTATTATGAGATAATGGGCACCCCGACATCACGGCTTGATGATTGCCACCCCGCTCCCTTACCCCGTTTTCATCCCCTTACGCACACGCATATATACACTCTCGCTTTCGTCTCTTCCTTTTAATCAACCACCCCACAGCAAAAGAAAACAGCCCAAAAAGCATAAGCCAAAAGAAAGCTATAATTCCCTCACCACCAAAGCTTCCGAGCTCCACGACGGCCATGGAGGATGGCGAGGCCGACGCGCCGCCCTTCTGGCTCCAGAATTCCGCCGCCGGCCCCCGCCGGAGCCGCCGCGACTGGTCCTCCCTCCTCCTCCTCTCTTCCTCGCCGCCTCCGTCGCCTTCGTCCTCTTCGCCGTTCCGCCCTTCCTCAGCCTCACTTCCCAGATCTTCCGGCCCCGCTCCGTCAAGAAGAGCTGGGACTCCCTCAACCTCGTCCTCGTCCTCTTCGCCATCGTCTGCGGGTTCCTCAGCAGATCCAAACCCGGCGGGGACGGCGGGTCGTCGGGGTCGTACTCGCGGAAGTCGTCGTCGTCGTCGTCGTCCTCGAACCCCGGGACGCCGCGCAAGTGGTACGACAGCTACGACCGTCGGAGCGAATATGGGTTCTCCAGGAGCGAGTCCGGCAGGATGAGAGCCAGCAGCTCGTACCCGGATCTGAGGGCGCAGGAGTCGCCGTGGGATTACGGCGAAGGACGGCGGAGATTCTACGACGATACCCGTCTTGTCGCGGGTCGGGGTTTCGGGACGGCACCGGTCTATTCCAGGAGAAGATGGAACGAAGAAGAAGACGAAGAAGAGAAGAAGAAGTTCGAGACCAAGCGTGTAGTCGCCGAGGAGAGTCGCGATCGTAATGCTGCAGTCGAGGAAATGGAAGTTCCAGTCACGCCTCCGCCATCTGCTCCGCCACCACCCCCGCCTCCTCCGCCGAGAACGCGGCCAGCTGGAAGTAAACGGAAGCCGGAGAGGACGTATGAGACTATTGCTCACAAGCCTCAGGATGAGGTTGACATATCGCCAGCGGCGGCGCCGCCGCCGCCCCCGCCTCCTCCGCCGCGATCGCGGGCAGCTGGAGATAGACGGAAGCCGAGGGGGACGTATGAGACTGTTCCTCGCAAGCCTAAGGATGAGGTTGACAAACCGCCAGCGGCTCCGCCGGCGCCTCCGCCACCTCCACCGCCGCCAATGCCCGTGTTTCACCCGATGGAGGAGAGGAGTGGGAAAAAGAGAGGCGGATCGGCGACCAAGGAGTTCATGAGCATGCTGAGGAGGAAGAAGAAGAAGCAGAGACAAAAGAGCATCGAGAACTTCGAGTCCCTCCTCGCCACCCAGCCATCGCCGTCATCTTCCCGCCTTCCGCCTCCGCCGCCGCCGCTACCGCCACCTCCTTCTGTCTTCCACGCTCTGTTCCAATCCAACAAGGGCAAGACAAGGAAAGCTCTACCAGCTCCGCCTCCTCCGCCGCCAGTTCCGCCGCCGCCGGCAGCTCAGCGCAAGACCCGGGCTACACCACCTGCATTTTCAGAGTCGACCACGAATTTGTTCACCATCAACAGATCTCGTACTCCCGTGACAACGACACTGAACTACGAGTCTTCAGATGACAACATCAACAGCGGCAGCCAGTCGCCGCTGATCCCGATCCCTCCGCCTCCTCCGCCGCCACCATTCAAGGTGCAGCCATGGAGGTTTGCCGTGAGCGGCGACTACGTGAGGGTCAAGAGCACGAACTCCTGGCGTCACGGTACGCCGGATATCGAGGACTTTGAGGGCGACGATGAGGCCAGCGTCTCGGGGACGACCGAGAGCCCGAATGCGTCGTCGGGAGCGACGTCGCCGGCGTTCTGCCCGAGCCCGGACGTGAACACGAAGGCCGACAATTTCATCGCGAGGTTCAGAGCTGGGTTGAACCTGGAGACGATGAACTCCGTGAAGCAGAGAAGGTCCAATTTGGCCCCAGAAAGAACGGGATGAGAGAAACCAGGATGGTTTTTGGCGACATGGACGAGGTTTTGTTTAAGAGTAAAGATTTGTTCTTTCTTTTTTCGGTTCGAGTTTTTTCTATTTATTTGTTCATAGATGTTAAGATTGATTGACTGTTTTTGGAGTTCGGATTGTCGACGATTCGAGTCGTATCAGGCAGACACTGTTTATACATACAGAAGATTGAATCATACATGGGGAAGTTGAAATAAAATCCATCTTCCATTGTTGCAAATGTTCTCCCTCTCTTTCCCAGACTTCTCTTTTCCTCAAAAGAACAAGATTGAATCGTACATAGATTCGTCCATGAACGAGCTCGTAATGCGTACTGAGCACGATTCTGCGAGCACCCGCAATCAATTTTCGTTTGCATGGACCAAGGGATGTGTGATGTGATGTGATGGATGTGATGGAGCTTCTTAATGCACGATCGCCACTTCCCTCCTGATGAATGCTGACTGTTTAATGATTCCACATGATGCAATGAACGTGGTGTTCAGTTTCACCAAAAGGAGAAAAAGGAATTCTGGGTAGGTTCCTGGATAGAGAAAGACGCGGAGAAGATGAAACGATGAGCTTGCCTAGTGCTGTTGTGGATTCTAGTTGTCTGCCCTGCAACCTGTGAACATCCTCGCTCTGTTTCGTCTTCTTTCTCTTTTAATTCGAGTTACATGAGCTTGCTTGCCTACTCGAATGGACCCGGGCTTTTCGTATGCGAAAGCCCATCCATGATTAACAATTTGCAGTCCTTGAAATCTATGTAAGACATGGATCGAGCCTGTCAGGCTTGGGCTGACCCGAACAGCCCCAGCTGACAACATCAAACATGATGAGGCAAACGTGAGGTATAAAAAAAGGACCACCTTCCCTTTTTATGTAGTCAAACACAGACAAAGATGCTTCCCTTCACTTGAGAAGAGTGCTGAGCCAAAGAACATGCAACTGAAATTCCGAGAATAAATCGGGGAAACATCTCACATGGTTAGCATCGACACTTTCAAGTTACACCATCAGGGCATGTGTCCATGCGCTTAACAAGCTTATTCACGATGACAGTTTGGTAACAGAGACCGCGACCAGCAGGCTTTGTATGTTTTGACAAGGCCGGCAGTTAAATAGTTTTGCGAAAAAGGTAGCAAATAAAAAGCAACGCTAACAGAGCCAAGGATGACTTCCCCTTGAAAACCAGAAGGTGCACTTTCTTCACTTACGCACCAAATTCACAGAGCCGCAGACTGTGATTGTTGTTTCGACTCACCTTTCACCTGGCAGAGGAAGATGGTGCATATCTCCGCTATAAGCAACGTCACAAGAAGGATCACACGTGGTCATCACATGCCAAGGTTGACCAAAGAACCTGAATTTTGATACCGGGATGGCGTCACTACTGGTGGTGGTTTGTGTCGTTTCGGAGCAAGAGGTCGCAGAGCCAGTGTCTCTGTGATCTTTCAGCTGAGGCACCTCCGAATTTGGTAAATCACTAGCTGAAGACACCTTTGCGGTGCTTTTGACATTTGATTCATCGTTAAGGGAGGAGAACACTGATTCTTGCTGATTCTTTGAGAGAAAACGCCCACCGGATCCTCTTGCCCTTCTTAAAGCATGGTGATGCCGAGATTCGTGAAGGTAAGGCTGCACACGTCATGATATATCAGTTCTAAACTTTATTTCTTATGAGATATGTCTAGCCCTAGATTTGGCACATGAAATTTAATGGCTGTGACGTTAAAAACATCCTGTTCAATTTTGTTGGACCAACACCAGTCTAGAAGCATGCACCCGTAAACAGAAGGGTAATCCAAGTGCCTTAACATTTCTTCTCGTGTATACGCTAGCTAGTATTAGCTCAACCTATGTAATTATTCAAATAAAAAGGCATTCCAGTGCTCAAGGCTCCCTGCATTGTGGAGGTGGATTCTAACTTCTTGATTGTGAAAGTTAAGAAAAAGAGTTACAGATTCGAACTAAGGAGTGAGCTTCTACTTCGATACAATGTTAAATTATGCGGAACCATCACATACCTGTCTAGAAGTCAGCCAATAGAAGGAAAAGCGATATAGTATCATGTGCTTTTGCAAGTACCTTTCTATCCTTGATGAGCTTGTCTTCAGCCTCGAGCTTCGCGCGGTACTGTCTTCTCCGGAGAATAGCATGATACTGTTTTGCATTTACATAGATTGGTTCTTCTCGTGTCATATCGAAGGGCAGAGGCAGTCGAGAAGGTATCGTTCCTGCCATTCGAGGGTAAGAGACCTGCCGACATTTCAGAGGCAAATAGCTTATGAGAGCGTAGCAGAGAAGACACATGCTTGCCTCGTTGCAAGTTGGACCGATGGTGTTTAAATAGAGTTCCATTTGAACAAGACCGGAAAAAAGATCGGAATCAATTTCAAAAACACCACAATTGGAAAAACCAGAGAGTTGAAACCATAAAGCATTTAAGTTCATAAAAAGGCTGCTAATAAATGAACTTTGCAATATGCCTTCAATCTCAAGACACTATACCAAAGAGGGAGTACCCAGAAAAAGAATCATTAAATTAAAGAAAGCAGAGAGATAAGAGCAAAGGAGATGCAAAGTTATAGAAAAGGCCAAATAAATAAATATAATACAAATGCTAGGGTTAGTTTTTTCAGCACACTTGTAATCAAATTGAAAGGATGCTTTGGCGGTGCTACTTGATAAAAAGAATGGTTTATGTTATAAATCTGAGGAATAATATGACAGCACCATTAAGGAGGCCCTTCACTCAATAAATTCAAAAGAGAAAAGAGGTGTAATATGGAAGGCAGAGGGAATATATATGCACAGGAAATAGTTGAAGTGAATGAAGCCTCTCCTAGAAGAAATTTTTTGTGGCTCTTTGATTTTTATGGTTCCTCAGACTCTAATCCGCATTATGCTTTTTGACTTTTAAAGTATGGCAGACAGTACAGAGATCAAGTAGAAACTATGAACAACACAGCATAACAGCACTACATTAATGACATGGACATGGTGGAAATATTGCCATTTAGCTCTACAAAGGCAAAGCCAACTCTTTCTAAGAGGTGCACTGTCTTTCATTAATACAGCAACATTTTGCTTATGTGGGAATCCATAACGGTGGGAAGCGCTAGTTGAATCCTAGCATTAAAAGCAACAAGGTAAACATTGTAATGTAGAATTATAGTTGACACATTCCATACCCAAGCACACATAAATATAGACAGTGTAAAATGGTTATTTTGCAATTAACAGTAGGAACATTGTTGATTTTCATCTGGACATGCTTTGTAGACTCGCAATGACTTACTAATCGACACCTTCAAATTTTATAACTGCAACCACTTGAAATCTGTCACATATGATCCCTAGCCCACCTCATTTCTGATGCCATTCGGTACCTATCAGCTTCTTTGAAGTCAAGACTGACAAGAGCAGAGTTGTAGTTGGGAGTCTGACACTAAGTAATCAGTGACACGGCTAAGTCAGTTATCAATTTGCGGTGAAAAAAGACAATGCACTAGTTACTTACATTGATCTGACCACACAAAATCTCAAATGAAACTACAGCGTCAATCACGAGAATGCTAAATTTCACAATTAATTAGAACAAGTACATTGTCATGCCAATGAGAATGAGTAGAAAGTTTGTGCACTCCATTTCCGGATTAACTGGACAGTTATACATGTTTATAATCTGCACAGCTTTCAACTAGTCTAAAATCTCAAAATTCTATCAGCAAAAAGAGAAAAAAAGAAAAGAAAAGGAGGAGATATAATGCATTGCATACTTACCATAGCCTGTGGCCCATAAGCAGCAGGCATAAAACCACCCAAGGATGGTTCAGCATAGTGGAGTGGGATGCAAACCTGCATCGAGAACTTGTTATCCTCTGCCATGTAAACTTACCCTGGCAAGCTAAGAGAATTTCAACTTAAAGTAGACTGCCTATAATCAACCTCTAAAGGTTGGAAGACTAAATCCTGAGTTCCCATTGAGAAGACTGATTTAGCTTGTCCTCTCACAGATTGCCCTTCGGTTTCACCATGTTCTGAGCAAGAAGAAGAAGAAGCAATTTTCAGTTGAATCATTGCTGAGGAATTGCATAGCTTCAAGTAGATTCAAATCACGCTTCCCTGATACCAGCTCCAACAAAAGGTAATGGAAAAGAATGACCACCCTTGGTTAAGGGTACTAGTAGCTATTTCCCTGGAGTTTATTGGAACAGTTTCAACAACGCTTAATAACACTTAGAAAGAAGATCCTAAAGCCCAACTACCCATACTTTGCTCTCACATACATGATATAAGCTTCCAACAAAACTGGCTGAAATCTGACAAAAAGGAGAAAGAATGAGGATATAGGGAAATGACCTGTCTGTTCTAAAACTGTGGCTTGGCTATAGTCAGTACTTCCTCCTATTTTAGGCACTTCACTGTATGATTGACCAGTTAATTGAGTAGAACATGAGTCCCGCTCTTGAAAATGAACATTCAATTGTTTGACGCCGCAAGGATGTTGCAATGGAACTCCCATCTTTATGCTTGAACCTTTTGGCATTGGCACAAGTCCCGACTGTGATATGGTGGAAGCCTCCCAAGATGGGCTGCTAGCGCCACACCAAGACATTGAATTGATAGAACTTATGTTTTAATCATGCAAACGAGTATAGTTGCTGAACATCCACCAATTGTTGAAACGGCAAAGTGAAAAGACATATCTCCTGATCGTTGGCCCAACATCAGAATCCCTCCGTCAAACTGAATTACTGCCAGAAAGGGTCATAATATGTTGTATAGACAAACACTCTTGAAACAGCAAAAAATTGAAGCAAGCAACTAAGTTGAAAAAATGCCAGAAGTATGAAGTTCAGCTTATTTCCATCCATGCGAAACTGATTTTCTAAAGCACATTCTTTCAAACATTAACTACGACAGAAGATTGTCTTCATGCATAAGCCCTTCAGAAAATCCAAAAGACACTTCATGAACCTGATTCATCAAGACTATCCCTCGTCCTTTACAAAGAGTATCACAAGCAGTGAAAGGTCTTGGATCATCTCACAAGCCTGCAACAGCAAACAGGATTCAATCCACCATTGTTTACTCCAACAGAAAACATCATTCCCAACATTTAATCACAGAACAAAAGGGAAAAAGTCCACAAGAAAAGCAAGAAGGACAACACGAAGAAATGGATCCATTCACCCAAGTAAAGACAACCATAAAATTAACCCTCCAGTAAAATGTTGAAGTCTCTCGAGCTTACCTTCCTCTCTCAAGAACCAGAACTCAAGTTCAAAAAAATTCACCAAGTGAGCTTTCTACAAGTCATGCTAAAATCACAGGAACAAGTCAATCATCCTGTCTAAAGGGTCGCTGCCTTTTCTGTTCTCCAGTAAAAGAAACTCCATTGCACCTCTTAAAAGTTATAATCCAGGAACAACATTTTCGGTACATGCATTCCCAAGGCACAACTTCTTATCTCCATAATGCATGCAAGGCACAACTAAAAAGCAGATTAGATGAACAAACAGATAGATACTAGTTCTAAACACACAGCGGCCATGAGAATCATCACATCCTAGAAGAGGCGAAAGGAGCAGAACACAATAGAATGGCGAAGCACGGTACACGAGAAACTGGTTCTAATCTCGCTTCACGAAGCTCCTGTCTCGTTCTTCCATCTCCAAAAGAAAAGGAAAAAGGAAAAGGAAAACGATGGGCTTCGAAGCTATAAAATGACCATTCACGCTAGCCCATCTTCCGATTCCAATCTCCGAGAGCACCTCGAAGACCGAGATGTGGATGGAGTACAAAACCCATGAAAATATGCTATACAAATTCTGAAGCCACAAAATCCCTCTATACATGCAAACAAGCGGAGAGAGACAGAGAGAGACCTCTGAGGACGCTGCAATCCGTGCATGCGTCTCCTGTAGACAACCACGCGTAGATGAGTATGAACTGACGACAGTGAAGAGGAAGAAGACCACGTCGCCGAGACGATCGATGGTTGCATTAAAGATGGAAACTTTCAGTGCATGACCATTGACCAGGAACGTCCCTTACCTCATCCTCTTCCTCCTCTTCTTCCTCTTCTTCTTCACCACAATGACAAACACCATCTTCTCCATTTTCAATTTGTCGTTATCAACAAATTGTCGTGTTTAAATAATTCATCCTACCCTTCTTTTCCCGCAATATTTTTTTTTTCTTTCTTTTCTAGCATATATTTTGAGAGATTTTCACTCTTATAATAATAATAATAATAATGATATATTCATTGTGACCCAAATGCCCCAAATTTTTTTTATCATTAAAAAATCCAAATTTACCTATTATGATATAAATATCCCAAACTTTTTTTTTTTTTATCAGCCCTGAATTTATATTAATCTGACAAATAATAACTTGAAGGGAACTGTAATAAAAAGTATATATAAGTGGGGTATCTATGTTACAATGACAAATTTATGAATTTTTGTGACACAAAAAAATTATAGGTATTTGTATAACAATAAATATAATTTGAGATTTTTGGTAGTATTCGCTCAAAATATTATTATTATTATTATACATTTTACATATTAAAACATGAGTAAGTCATTAAACTGTTTCGTTCGAACTCTAAGACGTAAAACACAAAGTATTACCTTTTTAGGAATGAAAAATATGCAACTTGAAAGACGTGTAAGACTAACGTGTTAAAATAAAAACGCAAATGCAGAAAAACACACGACGAAGAAGAGATTACCACCGGTGACTCTCGTAGGTGGAAACGCCCCTGAAAAAGGATAGGTTAGTAAAATCCACTTCAACTTCGCTTTACTGTGAGCTCATGACTCTTTAATATATTCCAAGTAACATTAGAGATATAAAAATATGATTCTACATATGATACCGACACACCCTTTGAAGAAGAAAAAATTACATTTTGAGTCCCCATCGTGATTTGTTTCATGATGTGGGGCATCATTGGCTCTATAAAAAATGATCTGGAAATCAGTAAGAAATAAATTAGGTTTATTTAAATCATGCCTTTTAATAACATTTATAGCTCATAAAGATAAATCGGAATCCCACGATTAGTTTTCCACTTTTGCCTCTCCTTTTAAGACACTCTTGTTTAGTCTAATTTAGATTAAACGATTCGATACTAGTTTCAACGCACTTAGAAAAGGTTCATTATCCGTTGTCTTATTAGAAGAAGTCGCCCTTGTTGGAATTAAAGTGGATTTTCGTATAAATTCATTTTATAAAAAGATTAGGTCTAAAATTTTGAGCTGTATTGACATACATGTATGGTTGCATATTCATAATTATTTGATTTTCTTGAACTTTGGTAAAATATTAGCACCTCTCTAATTGACTTAGCTATTAGGGAATGGATGAGTTTCGTGTGAATCAATATGGATTCAATTCTTCACGTCGTCAAAACAAGCAAGCTACGTTTAGACCATTCAATTAGATTCTTGCTTGAATGTCACTTCATTTGCAACATCGGTCGATTGCTCGACAGCTCTTAATGTCTAACTATCGAGGTGGAAAAAAAGAAAAGAACCGGTCATTATCTTCCAAAAAGATGTTCCGCTGGCCACTATGATTCCAAATCACGATTGGATTTAAGGCAAGCGTGTTGCTCACTCCTATCTACATTTTTCACATCTCGCCTCCTACTGCCTGCACACCAGTGGGGAAAAAATCATACCGACTTAGCCGCGAGATAATCAAACTTCCTATGATGATTCCGTAAGGACATATTATAATTCGAGTTTGGTAAGCTGCCAATTAACTCCGAGCTTCTTATAGTCAGGACTCATCTTGTACCATATGATATTCAATTTATTTATTTATTTCTACTAGGCAATAATGCTCAGCCCGTACTAGGATTAGTGCCGGCTGATGATAAGACCTCGTATTGATTACAGCTAAGATGAGACCGCATGCCAATGATGCGATCTACATCATCGCAAGTGAAAACGACCTTTCACTTGCTGTTGAATTATATTTTTTTTGGGGTCCCACACGGATATTTTTGTAACTAGCATTCTCGCATTTTGCACCACACATCAAACACCATCCTGAGTTTTCAGAATATACTGTGGCCATCGTGACCTTTTCTGCGGGATTTCAAATTTGCATCTTCTTACCCACCTATTATGTACCGAATTGCCACTTTTTTCTCCAAATTAATGTAACCAAAAAAACCCCTCTCCCGTCATACAACGCCTCATCCCTACTGCACGTGGCGCCATCACTCTTCGCCGCTGTGATCGCTGCCAACCTCAAATCTAAGGCCAGCACCAGCCATTGAATCAGTTCAAGGCAACCTCACTCTGGTGGCCATGGCCCCTCCCCAAGCTCCTGTTACGGAGCTAGGGTCGCTAATATGCCCTGTCACGGATGCTTGTGATGGCAGAGAGCGAGCTTGCACAAGCTGAGATGGGGCTGTGGAGGCAGAGTCGGCATCAGACAGCTCGTCAATGTCAGGGCGCCAGGTAAGGAAAGAGGAACGATAGAAGGGGTTGGGTGTAGATTTTTGAATGGGAATGAAAACGAATCTTTTCAAATTGAGAAGATGCAAACTACAGATTCCAGAAATTCGAAATGATGCATAACATGGGAAGTGAGAAATGCTGATTGTAAGTTTCCCTGACCTTATATATGGTGCTAGGCCGCTAGCCCACTGCCCATAACCGGGATCACATAAAACTCCATTGCCTTAACCTAATTTTCACAATTAGCGCCTAATGCTTCCATCACCTGCTTCTTTTCTGATTCAAGAAACTAACGTTAGAACTGCCAATAAACCAATCATGGCAAAGACAGACAAAAGATCAAACATTTCTTGCAGTTCGTCTTGCCATGACCACATCAAAAAGAAAATAAGGCAAATGACAATCTCTGCTGAAAATTTCTGTACATATAAGTGCTCGATTAAGGATATGCTAATTTCACGGGACATTTAACAACTTGAACAAAATTTATCATCACATGGGAAATTAAGCTCTAGGAACATGTTATCAATAAAAGGGACCTACTCACAACTGTTCCTACCTACGCCTCAGTTTCTACATGGTTGTGGTTGCAATTGATCTTATGGTTAAGAGTTTCAGAGCAACTTATGAGAGAGACACTACTTTAACACCTACAATAAAATTTCGAAAACCATCACGTCTGAAAAGGTTCAACAAGTACGTCAAGCGAAAACTTAAGTCCCGATCAATTGAAACCCGCTGCTATCTGGTGGTATGAGAGGAACATACAATGGTCAGCCATGGAAATAAGGTTACAATTAGGGGATCCCATTGAAGGCCAAGCTCTTAAAAAAAAAGAATTTTCTTTCTTTCCCAAGCAGATCTATCAAGAAGGTTTATTCATGTGAACAGAATTCCCAAGAATCTAAGTCGCCCGAATTATTTGTCAGTAGAAACCTCCAAGAACACGGACCTTCAACAGAACTGGCTAAAAGTCTCGTCCTTTATATTGCATGTCCTGAGAGAGGGGAGAAAAAGTGTCAACGGCTCGTACTTATGCTCTTGACCAGCACAGCAGAGAGCACATATCAGTTCCTTTTAACCAGCAAACCAGAAAAAAGCATTTTCCTATATCTTTAAAGCCACAAGCCAATTCTAAGTGAATTGTGGAGGATTAGACAATACAATAACATAATGCCATTAAGGACATTTTCAACTTGCATTGACAATCACACAAGATGGAGAAGCACAGGTGTTGTTTGCAATCTCATTGTACTAGTTCTTTCTCTGTGGGTTGAATTAAAAAAAAAAAAAAAAAACGAAAATAAAATCACAACTAAGCTATTACTTGTGTGCAAGACAGGTGGAACTTAGCCAAATCATTTTACTATCTTTATCCTCATACTTAGTTAAAACTCGGACAAATTACGATGTATCTTACCGGTTGAAAGCTTGGCATGTAAGGCAACTGTCTTTGATGGGCAACAAGCATATGCTGTCCGTACTGCAATTGAATAACAATGAAAATGCCATACTATTAATTCAGGAAAATAACAAATGTGGCCTCTAATGAGAAGTTGAGGAATGCAAGTATAACCCATACATGAGGACCATTTGGGTGTATATATGCTTGTGGTGATTGCAAAGGGGGACCTTGTGTATTAAAAATTACAGGCTGATGTCCCACGAAAGGCCCTATCTGCATATTATTAAAGCAAGCCAGCAATCAGGCAAAGATCAATAACATCAACAAGGAAAGAGAGAACGAGTTAATAGACTAATGCAACTAGTAAGTATAATCCCAACTCGTGCATGAAACATAAAGCATAAAATATATAGATGTAAAGAAAACAAACTTACTCCAACTCCTACAGGCATGCTGTGCATTGGGGGCACCCCAGGCACATTAGGTGGATAGTAGAAGGAATTATCTGGAACTGGGGACAGAGGTCTAACAGGTGTCTGAGAAGGAACAAAACTCTTTGCATTGGGATTCAGCTTGAATTCCTGCCAATGAAAAGGTGACAAAATTCAGAAAACCCACGTATCTCATCAGCAAATTATGAAACCATCTCCTAAAAGCAGTAGGGAAAACTAAAGGCAAATGTTAGTTTTCAAACCTTAGCATGGGGGTTCAAGTTGGACTTTTCAGAGGACAAGGAACCTACTGATGAACTGGGTGTCAACCCAGCACCAGTAGAAGCTGATACAGCACCAAATCGATCAGAAGCAGATGATGTAGAACTACCAGGCCGTCCATGAGAATCCACGGATTGTGTTTCTCTACTTTTTAACAAAGTAGGTGTCTCCGATAGATCGCCACGAGAATTTATCTTATTATGATCCTTTAAGGCAATAGTAGAGGAAGCAGGAGCTGCAGCCTTGGCCACTACACCCCCCTTATGAGAAGAACCACTCTTTCCTTTCAACAATGAGATTGAATCTGAGCAAAAGAAAATAATAATACACGGTTCCATCAAAAAACAATTGAACAACAAAATAAAAATGTATGACCTTACTAGGACAAATCATACTTCATTCTGTTTTATATTATCATATCAATATTTGTCGAAGTTAGTAGGATAGGAAAGAAAGTTGCAGAATTCACTATCCACTGAACAATTGCCCTAATCATCTCACTTGAGATAAAAAAAAATCATTCCAAAACTCCTTTTATTGGTTTTTCTCTTTCAGATATACTACATAAGAACTTTACAAACTTTACTCACCCTCAGCTTTTGAAATCCTGGTGTCCTTTGCAGGCTGCATTTGCACAATTAGAGAAGTAGAAATGTCAACATCACTGAGAATTTATTTAAGGCAATGACAGGGACCACATTCAAATTCCAACGAGGATGCATAGAGGTGAATGTTTTACTTACTGGCAGCTTCCCAGCATCATCTAACTCAGTATGTCCTCTTTGTTCACTCAATGATCTCTCTTGTACCCTAATAAGTAAAAAGAAATCATGACTTCTTCTGCAATTCTTTCCTACGAAACAATCACAATGACATAAATTCCTTTATTTCCAATATAAGTAATCTGCATGTTAAGGACCTGATATCATCATCCGATGCAAGAACACTTTTGCAGGTGAGTTCAGATGACAACCGACCAGCATGATCAGCAGCAGTCTGAGACATATCAACACCAACACTAGAATGCGAAGTTTCGGGCCCATCCTGCATTGTCAAAGGTAATTATGACAGGAACAAGAAAAGAAAGACACCATTAATCTCACAGAAATCTGTAACATAAGTGCTATCACTTCAGAGCTATTCGATGAGTAAAGAATAAGTCTAACTCAACAACATCGAACAATAGCGCTATAAGTAGAAACCAGCATAACTATTTCATAAAGGAATGCAAACCGCAAATATGTCAGTGTGTCATGGAGGATGACTTGAAATGGATTTAGAAAACTGTCTTGGTTGAGGATGTAAACATGGCTTCAGTCATCCCAAAATTTGTCATTGCACGTGGTATTCACCGATGAAAAACCCTACTGGATGAGCTATGGACACAAATGAACCATAACGGCAATGCTGAATTTAAAAAACCTTAGGAAAGATCAAACATGGGGTATATGAAGCAGGATAGTACTGCCAGTCTACAGATTCCCCAAGCAGATACAATCACTTTCAACAAGTCCATAAGAAGTGATCTCATTTTTTTCATCGGGTCAGGGTAGAGACCAAAGGTCTTGAGCAATTGATCTGGCAGAACAACTCAAAAGATAAAAAGTAACATTAATTTCTCCATGCTCATTCCAAGTTCGAAGTACCATTTATGCAAATAAGAATCCCCTTCGTTACATGAGTTCTTCCTCATATAGATAGAAATATTGTCTTTGTTGTGTGAAAAAGCCACACAAGAAGGTTATATGCACTATATTAGCTTCATGAAGGCAATAAGAGAATAAGGTCATGCATACATGGCATATCATGCAACATACAAACAATACAATGTGGCAAAGGTACCGTGGATGAAGATCTTGCTGATACTTGAGTAGCATCAGTGTCTGTCCCATCAAGTGAACCAATCATGACAGAAGCAGGGGTACTGCCAAATGTTTCAGTATTCCATGAATCCAAAAGAATATCCTCATCCTCTTCATATCCACTATCATCCACCAATCCACCTCTATAGACCGAAGAGAATCTTGCCTCCTCATCATCATCAAAACTATCAGGGAAACAAACTCCTCTTTCCTGCCAATCAGAAAAAGTAAAACGCTAACTCCAGCAGCCAAAAAAAAACTAAAGGCAGTAAAAATAAAATAAAAATAAAAATAAAAATGCTCACCTCTGCCAGATGAAGATCTTGAGTCTCCTCGCCTTCTATTTCCCTTGCAATTCTTTGAGCCTCTCTCTCCAACTCTCGCATTTGAGGGCCTCTCTCAAGTTTAGTTGTGTACAGATCCTCATTAAAGGTGCTTTTCACTCCAAATAAAGTTTCATTCACCTCAAACTGATTCCACCCCCTTAAAAATGACAAAAAACGATCATGCTAGTCAGCATATTTACAAAATACACTTCTCTTGGAATCTACATTCAGAACCTGCAAGACTTGATGAATAAGTAGATATGCACCATGGTAATATTATTCTATGACACACCTAAAACACCTAACAGATTAGAAATTGACATCAGCTATTTCACACAAAAGAGTCCAAGAAAGCTTGACATCTAATTCAAACTAGTTTTATGGAGTACTTCCATCATATATCAGCCAGCATAAAGAAAATAGGACAGTGTTTTCCAACATTACAAGCTGTAGTCTCTGCCTTTCTAATCCAGTATCCAGATTTCACAAGCAAAAAGAGGATTTAGGCTTGGGTCAAAAGACTACAATCTATGGAATACCTAAACTCTAATGGAGCTGCTGGCCACTAGCTTTAGGAAAAACCGACTTTTCCAGCACCTACACAATGTTCTAACCCCAAAACCATGTGAACTCCTACGCCCCAATAAAGCATAAATGTTCCAATTACATGTGAAGATGTGAACAAAGATGAGATATTAGGCAACGCTTAGCATGTCAAAGTGAACCATAAGATGCAATTCATCATGAAAATATGCTGCCATATTCTAAAAAATTAGGGAAAGCATGCATGGATCTGGAAGCTAGCCCTTTTGGTGATAACTCCAAGAGAACCTTCCACTAAATAAAGAAAGGCATTACAAAAGCTTATAATTGTGTTTTCATTTCTTCCTTCCACTATTCTCTTATTACACTCCTAGCCAAGTTGGAGTTAAGGAATAGTTAATATTCTATCCTAACTAACGAATAGAATGGAAAAGGTTGCTAACAGGAATATAACATACAACATTCTCCAGAAAGGTGAAAAATAACTTATCACAACCTATCCCGTGGGGCATCAAAGACATTTTCCAGTCCAGGACACTGGGGATCATCATCATCAGGAATCCAAGGTTTTAGTTCTCTCTCCAAATCAACATGACGCGCTTGTGATATATAGGAGTCAATCAAGATCTCCTGCTGTTTCTCAGATTGAAGTTCATTTGACACTCCATCCCCTGCTAAAGAGAAATCCTGGCATCGCCCATCAAGATACTAAAATTAGATTCAGAAGTCAATTGTCTCTTAACTACTACACCAATTGAAACAGAATTTATTCCCCAGCATACGCATAGCTATGCATGACTTGCTTAACTATTTCAATTCATCAAGCTGCATGTTTGAAAGGAGACTACAGCTAAAAAGGCAATGATAGTTACCTTTGCAATGACTTGGACAAGTTCTTTGGCAGGTATTAGCAAAGTCTTTGTAAAAGCCTTGCTAGGAGGCTCAGTGTTAGCCCTAGGCAACTGAACAGACCCATCTTTTATCATGCGAGCCATTTTCAAGATTATCCCTGGGAGCAATGAATTATATGTTTATAATCACAAGAATAAATCATTCGGTATAACCACATTAGCATTAAGAAAAACTTACCCATATCTTTATTGACATTTGCAGCGTGATATATTCCAGAATATATGGATCCATTTTTCACCTGGACTTCCACATGATGACCAATGAGGCCTGTTGAGATGTACACTATTCTATCATGGGATGGGCTTAGATTGCCTCCAGCTTTGCAGTCAGCCATGGAACCTACAATAACCACCATTAGAGAAAGCCCATATATAAATAATCCCCATGTATTTTGGAATATTGTACCTGTGCTGCCAGTTTTGCTGATGCCAGATTTTCCAGAATGCAGCCTATTGTCCAGCCTCATTCCCCCTTCTCTTTCACTTTTACGACGCCCAATTCCATTAGCAGAATACTTGGGAGGTGCAAGTTGTTGGAAGTTCATCTTTGGCTGCCGAGTCTGCAAGATGGTAGAAGGTAGCAATACCATCAAAAAGCAATTGATAGATCTTTTGGCAGAACCCACTAAACCAAAAAAAGGAAAAGAAGAAGAAGATAAAGATGTTTGAAGTTCAGACAAAAGATGCATAATATGCCCACTCTAAAATTGTAGTGAGAACATGGCGCATAGGCAAGGAGACTAAAGAAGCACTATTAACGAAGAAAGAAAGCACTTAATCATAGATAGGGAATCAAATGCAGTTAAAGAAAAAGGTTAGCCTCCCCACTAATCAATCAACAAAATGAAACAAACGAATAGCTTATGATTTCAATTCTTCAATGCAGAATCATCACAAGCATTGCAACAATGCAAAGAACTGTTTTTGTACTTGCAAATTCAAGATGCAGAATACAAATTTGTCTCGGAAAAAACAGAAGCTATCTCAACCATACCAGATCAGGTTTGCAAAAGCCCGAGCCCAGTGAAATGCACATTCCAAAATGGGAGACAAGGTATTACAATATCACAAGAAGATAGTGCCTTTCAGATCTTTTAGGAACAACCAAACCCAGAACCCACAAACTAAAAAAGCAACTGAGAACTTTTCCCAGAAAAGGTAACATGTTACTTCCCACGAAAAGTCAAGAACAAAGGACTAGACTCGTAAGCATAACCTCTTAGTCAGGTGGCTAATATGCCAAAAAATAGTCAACCGTGAAAAACATATACTAATTTGGTACAATGCAATGTGGTGATGTTTCTTCTTCACAGATTAGTAGCAGAGATCTATAGATAATGGTTCCATTTTCAGATAAACTTAACAGAGAATAATTCTCAAGACCGAGTGTGGAAGAGCCTCGTGCTTATGTGATTATGGCAGTCGTCCATTGCTGCAGTTTACTGTAATAAAACATTCTTCAGAGCCTTTTGATGAGGACCTGATGAAAAATTCGAAAGATACCATAAATTACAGTAAACAGAAGCTCCATTCGGTGGCCTCAACTCTCACAGGTTGCATCCCTCTTAAGACGCACACCAAATTTGTCCACTAAAGAGACGAAACAGATATGCCAAAAGCCCACTCTAGATCAGGCATCATCATTGCTCCTCTCCAGGGTGAGATTGTGAACTAAAATGGGTGCTTTCTTTCAAGGAAAGCAAAAAACTACAATGCGTCTTCTTCTAGATTCTCCACAGAAGAGAACTTTCTGAAATTCTTATTCCTCTATAGGGATAAACTGGGTCAAGCATAGCCCCTCACAATAGTCTACAATGAATATCCTAGGTTTCGCATTTTGTTTTTCTGTTGGTTAGTAAACAATAGAAATAGAAAGCTTTCAAAGAAGAGGTCTTATTGAGGCACTTAAAGTTAATATTGTCCTGGAGACAACCACTAAAGGCATTGCTATCAAGGTCGATTTGGAGAAAGCTTACAACAGGGTTTCTAGATAATTTCTTGAACAGGTATTGCATGAGCTGGGGATCCCCTATTCTATTCATATAGTGCTAGCTTATTCTGGGATGTAAATGGTTTAATTGACCACGGATTCCTTTTTGTAAATGAGCTCTCTGAAAATAGGCCAGTAATCCCTACCACTACCTCAGTGTGAAATTTTCTAAAACCCAAAAGAAGATTACGGATAACTGCTCAGAGAAATTCTTCCACAAGCAACAACCACTATTGATCCATTATTTGAAGGGATAAACAATGAACTTCGCCACTGTCCAATCACAAGTTTCCCAACAATAGCAATGATATTTATAATGTTGATCTTCAAAAGTAGCCAGAACTACTCTGAGAGTACCACTAATAATTTAGGAATTTCCACTTGTTCATGGACAAGTGCATACAAAAAACCAATATAGATAATGGCTTCATGATACCGATGACTCACCTTTGACTTTGGAAATATCTTGCCAATCAGTGATATATTTATCAAAAATGGTAACGGCAATATAAAATCATCCCACAAGACCCAAAGGACAACCAAAGGAGATGCCTCGAGGGGCACCGCAACCAGAAACAGATGTTCAGAAAAAAAATAGCACTGACGATGGGAACTATTGGATTACCATCTGCGATTACTTCCTGCGTTGGAACAACAAAAAAAAATTAATGCACACTCGCAGAGTCAGGAGGATAAAATCATGCTGCAGAAGGAAAGAAGGCACGTTGCATTAGGCGGTAGTCCACTCTATCAACTGTAGAGATTACTTCGAACTAATGGCATAGCAACCACTCATACTTCCTCTGTATCGATCATAAACCATTTTGAGTGTGGAGCGAGAGAGAGAGAGAGAGAGATCGTATGCGTGCAAAATCCTAGAGAAGAGAATAACTAACGCATCAGAAGCGACCGCAAATTCATTTCGTTTCAAACCCGCATAAAATGCAGAGCGAAATCGAATGCACCAGCGCGCACCTATCCACACACACGAACATCAGAGTGAAAAAGAGCAACTTAAACCCATCAACTCGCGATCGCAGGCACCGATCAGAAACATCCCCTCTCTCCCCTTTCCCCGAGCGAGCAACAAAACCCTAACCACCCCCAGCATCCGAGCATCGCAAATGTGGCGGAACACCCAGACAACCGGCTCCCCCGAGCAAACCAACTAAAACCGCGACGAAGCTGACTACTTCTAAAAAGAAAGAAAGGAACCCTCGGAATCGCGATTCGGTACCTGAACAGGCACGAGCGACGGCCCGATCGCCGATGCAAAGAGGAGGGCCGGACCGAGGGAGCGAGACTTCTCCGACGCCGCGCGGGGAATCGAGGGTTAGGGCTTCCTCGAGGAAGGCAACGACGGAGCGGCGAATCGGGGAAACGAGATCGAGATCGACCTCGACCTCGAGGTTACGGACGGACGGAGGAGGAGGGAGGGAGCCGACGGTGGCGCCGAGGGAGAGAGGGGGTTTGATCGAGAGAGGGAAGGAGGGAGGGTGGTGGGAAATTGGCGATGGAATGATCTGTCGTTGCGCGAGACGAGAGAGTGAGAACTGGGAGACGGTGTAGCGGTCTATTAAAGAAGAAGGGCGAAAACTAGATTCGTAGAATCTTGTTTTTTTTTTTTTTTTTTTCATTATTATGTGAAATGAAATCTATATGGCTTTTTCGATTTTCCGATTTCGCGCATCGAAATTATTTTGAGCATCCCGGAATTTTTTTTAAATCCCGAATTTAAAAGCGCGTTTGTCTTCTTGCAGTTTGGAGCACGAGTCTTCGTGGAAATGGACCGGTGGAGGGACAGAGTTGGATGCCTTGTAAATTCATTTAACATTTTCGTATAATTTTTTATTTTAAATTTTTTATTTTGCTTTCGGATTTGAAGGTGAGAGAAAATAAAGAGCAAAGAAAGGAGAAGAAAGTGGGCAGGAGATCGTAAGTAGACGAAAGAGGAGGAAAAGGGGTTTACAATAATTCTTTTATTGATGCATATGGAAAGAAGAACACGTGAGTGGAAAAAATTAATAAATATTATTGATTTGGTCAAATTCTGAGAAAATCAAATAGGGTTTAGAATTAATGTGGGATTATTTTCGGCAAATATCCCGTAACCAAACATACATCTAAAATGTTACCTAAATTATCCATAATTATTTAATTAATTTTTTAAACTAAGTTTCACGAAATCACATTTTCATTTTTCAATCAAATAGTTCGTTGAACTATCGTAGTTTTATTAGTTCTTCCTATTTACAAATTATGTCTAGTTTAGCGTCCATTCCTAGCTCGTGTCTAATTAATTTTGCTCGAAAAACCAGTCAACCGCATTCATCCCTTGAATAGTTTCACTGTCAACTGAATCCGTTCGTATTTGTCAGTCAAAATTTACTAAAAAGGGGAAGTACGTTGACTGAAGATACTAAAGTTAACTTTGCTTTATCATTTGAATTTATTTCTAATTTATGGAAGTATGATATACACAGCAACCGCCGATTTGTAAAGTAAAAAGCACAGCGAAATTTTTTGACAATAAGCATTTTGGGTAAAAGGAAATATCTAGAGAGTTACCAAATTCCTGAATCAATTCGCATAAAAGTATAGCGATTTGGCATGGTATGTACCCATCATCTACATAACAAAAGTAGACATAGTTTCCTATGGAAGTAAAATTTAATTTTTCCCCAACTGCTTTTGTCCGCACAAATATATTGTAATATTCAATACGATTGTATTTACACAAAAATTGATCGGCTTTTTATTATTACCGACGTATGACGGACATAGTTAATGAGAGTGGAGTTGAATTATTTATAAATAAAATTATTGACAACTTGATGAAAATCTCGAATGCAATCTTCAAATAAATAACCGTCAACATAGCAAAATAAAGCAACACGATAGAATAAAAAAAAATCATTAAGTCAGTGGAGTCAAAAACTCGCAGTCGATGTAACCATAGACATAATCATTCAGTAACTATTTGAAATATGATGATTGGTTCTAAGATAGGTAGTTCCCACCCTAAAATTGAAAACGCACACTAAGAACCGATTACAAAAAATTAGAACTGAATTACCCGTTGGTCTCCTAGTCCAGCTCTCGAGTTTGTTTATGGAATGGATCAAAATGTCCTCCAACAAATTCATGAGTTGATCTATCCAAAGCGAAGCATCTCACCTTCCTTTGCCTTGATCTGTTTGTGCTTTTTTTTTTTGTTTTGTTTTGTTGTTAGAATGTCTGTGAATGCTTTTATTTCTCTAGCTTTCTAGCAAGATTGGCTTTGGAATTAGTCTACTGGAGAGGTTGGGTTCTTTGGGTCACATGAGGCACCTTCTCAATATCTACTACAGAATGCAAGTTGCGATCAATTGCTTTCCGACATCAAACTTTACAGAAAATGCGCCGAATGTTATTGGTAAAATTTACAGAAAATGTCATTCGTTGTGGCCAATGCCTAGCCCCAGCTCTTTCACAGATATTTGAATGGATAAGAAGAAGGTGGAGATGACGAACATAGCCTTAGAAACTATGTTGAGCTAGAAGTGGTCTCGACGACTTTGAGGAATCTATACGGAATCTATACGGAGGCCGCAAGATGGGTGAGGCAAAATACAAAGAGAGACTAAAAAGAAATTAGGGGTTTAATCCGAAAATATAAAAAATTTATAAAAACTATTTATATATTTAATATACCAATCCGGTCTAAATTGGCACTTCCGCGCTTGGCAACAAAATTATTGATTTTGCACCAATCTAGTTTGGTTATGGGTGGCCATCAATTCTTTCGTACACCCATAATTTGAAAACTTCTATTTGTAATGTCCCTTTGTAACCTCCATTGTTAATTGTCAATTGTAGGTTTTAAATAGCCATGTTGTAATCTTCAGAGGCTCCCACACCACAAATAAAAAAATACGTTAGGTTTGAATTAAAACTTATTACAAAAGTATAATCGAGTCATAAAACTCGTAAAAAGTACCATCAAGTCTTGAAACTTATCATGAAAAGTGTGATAGAGTTATAAAACTTTCAAAACATGTAATTAAAATAATAAATTTTTGTTAGACCAATTTGACAAAATTTATGAATTAATTATACTTTTTGAAAGTTTTAAAATTTAATTGTACTTTCGTAACAAATTTTAGGATTTATAATACTCTTGCCCTTCAAAATATAAAAGTTTGCTTACTTATACAGCAATATATATATTAAATCTACATGTCTATCCTGTCCTTGACTTAAATAAAGGAAAAAAATAACCAACTAGTATAAGAGACGAGACTCCACATTACTTGGATATTTTAGAAGGATTCGCACAAGACTCGACGTCGACGATTGTATTTAATTCCACGCATGTTTCCATATAATAATTCGGAGATTTTCTATCCTACATGAATATTCCTAGGATTTTGTCTTTCAATACATATCTATACAATTACTTTGTTTTATTCAATGATTAAGCTATTTCGTGACAGCAAAATTTGCTTCGCACTTAAGAAATGCATGACAGGTGAGGACTTTCAGGCCTTTAAAGTTTGGATAGCTCGCACGTTTCCAATTTGGTATGTTTTCCAACTAAAAATGTCACGTATCAATTTTCCACCAAAACTTAGGGTTAGTACTATGAAAAATCTCAAACTAATATACAAGTGACAAATTTATCCAAAACTCATTTTTTGACAACTAAAAATTCAAATTGATACACCTGACAAATTTATCTCAAAATGATTTTTTATAAAAAAAAACCACAAACTAATATATTTGTAATAAATTTACCCTCTATTGATTTTAATTAAATTTAATCAATATCATAGAGAACCGTAAACTAACACACTTATAAGAAACAAAGGATAAAATCCTAAATGGCACAGGTGTCAATTGTTATCTGTTATCAAGCTTAGCAATTTGATGATAAAATTTAACGAAAATTAATAGATGGTAAATTGTCACAGGTGTAGTCAAAAAAATAGTTTGAGGTAAATTTACCGCAAATACAACACCCGATAACTTATTCTTTTGAAAGAAATTGGAGTGACTTGAAATGCCAAGATATAGGTATTTCAATACTATAACGTGTATAATAAATGTTACGGAACCCTAATATTATTCCCTCAAAACTAAAGAAAATAAAAAAGCAAAAGCAAAAGACCTATACAGCATCACGACATAATTTTTTCCGCCTCATCATTATCATGATACGATTACCAATAAAGATTATTTTCCTCATTAAATCTTTCATTATAGATGTTTTCTCTTATTGGTTTAGGTGAATTGTTATTAGTTCCATTATATAAGGTTTGAACACATTTATACATTTTATTGTAAAATGTGGCGGAACAGTAAGTATATATATAAGGTTGAATCTTTGCAAAGTTGATAATGTGATTACATGTTTCCAATTACCAAAAAGGTCAAAGATGTATTATATTTATACTAATTCAGTGATAAATATTTTTATTTTATCAATTTTAATCAATATATCTTAATAATTTACCCGCCAAGTCCTTTCGGACAATTTTGATCCAAAATTATTGGCATAGATGCTAGTTATTTTATGTGACACGTGAGGTCAATTATATCAAGTATGATGATCAACGTCCATATCAACGATTTCCAGTCAAAATTAATCAAATGACTCAATTCATGAATTGTTAAAAAATTTACGATTTAATTAGTCAAATCAAAATTAACCGAATTAACATAAGTACAATAAGTTTATAATTCCCACCCCCAAAAAAAACAAAAAAAACAAAGTCTCAACTATTCTCGCTAAATTCCACAACTTGCCTCGTTCGACCTTGAATGAGACAGCCGATTATCCTATTATTACGCCTAACTGTAAATGGATAAAAAATTGAGGATTGGGTTATCTTCCGGCACTGATTGCTGTGGTCGACGGCTGTCCAGTCATAATCTTATAATTGGGTCTCGATTTATCCTGATTTTAAGACGCCGTCCGCTTCGCACATTGACTTTTTTTAGTCAATTACGTCGCATGGTCGAAATCCCACGTCGAATCGCACTGTTGACTTCGCGTGAAAACCTAAACGCACTCGGTCGATCGTGCTCTAGTTTGACAAAACAGGGAGGACGATTCGCTGTCTTCGTCACGAAATTGGCTAATCATTTCATTTGCGCATCTGACTTGATGTGTATGGTCTTTCTGCATTCTGCTTTTTTATGTTAATCGCAATCGAGCTACTTTACTTTGTTCTTGGAATCGATGACATGGTCGCTCCTTTGGCAAAAGTCTCGAACCGAGTCTCTCGGCCCGTCCGATTTGTCATGAATGGAAAGGAAAATCTTCAATAGATATACCGTGTTGTTTGGAAAACCCTTATGTAACCTCGTAGAAATATCCAAAAAGCAATTTTCCGATGATAGTTATCTTTCAATCAAAGTTTCATCACAACAAAATCATCCACTGCTATCAATTTTGCGTTTGTAGAATTTTTTTCATAGATGTCACATTTTTTTCAGCATTCAAACTTTTTTTTCTGCGATGTACAAACATATGTCAACTCATGCAAATCTAATATCCATTAGGGATAAATGCATTGAAATCATGAAATCGAGTATTATCATTTTCAAAAAGTGTAATAAAGTATTTCCGTTAATTCTATCCACTTTAATTAATGAAAAATGCTGACGTGATTTATTATTGTTATTTTCTCACTCCTGCACGGCATTGGCGTGACTAGAACATGAATAACAAGGTCAAAATCACATCATTTTAGTTCAAATATGATATTTAATTTAAATATTATTTAAATTATAATTAAAAATAAACAAAATTAAAGAAGAGAGCACAAAACTAGCGGCAAGAGTGAGAAAATAATTTTAAAAAAAAATTATTTCAGCATTTTTCATTAGCTAAGTTAAATAGAATTTATGAAAGTTAAGTTGAATGGAATCATTGAGAAGATTTTTGTTTTTTTGGTCGGCAGCGAGAAGATTCGATTACATGAATTTTGCAAGTTTTACGACTTGATCATATAATTTAAAAATGTTAGCACTCGATTGCATATTTTTAATAAATTTTAGGAATTCTAATTCGTTTATCACATCCGTTATTATGATTAAATGGATAAATGGCGGCAACATAAAATGAATTTCACATGACTTTCCGGGGGCAATTCCCCAAAACACCCCTGATCTCATCAATCGACAATCATCATCGTCCAAGGTCGCGCTCTACGCCCCCTCCCCCACTCTCTCTCTATCTCTTTCTCTCTCTCTCTCTCTAGAATAAAAACCGTATTCAAAAACCCTCGCCCTCTCTCGCCAAAGCCCTCCTCTTCTCTCCTCCAAAAAGCCGTTCGCTTACACCCCCCATTTTCCATGCGTCCTCTCTCCATCTCTCTCTCCTAGGGTTTTTCGCCTCCCTCCTCCGCCCCCCCTCCTCGCCACCGTCCTCCGCCGGCGAGCCCCCCGCCGCCGTCGCCGCCGCCGCCGCCCCGTCGTTTCGCCTCTCCTTTCTCCATTCGGCTTTTTCGAACGTCGCCCGCGCCGCTTGAAATGGTCACTGCTTCCAAAGTCGAGGGCAGCACTCAGGTACTCTCGGCTCGCGTCCGCACAACCATCCAGACGATCAAGGAGATCGTCGAGAACCACTCCGATGCTGACATCTACGCCGCCCTCAAGGAGAGCAACATGGATCCTAACGAGACCGCCCAGAAATTGCTCAATCAAGGTCCGTCCCGGCGCCCCCCCGCCGCATTGCCTCGGTCCTTTTAGGTTTCGTAGCTTGTTTGGGTTCTGTTTTGATGCTTTGGTGCGGTAGGAGCTTGAGTTCTTGACTGTGAGTTTGACTTGAGGTGTGGAGTATCGACTTTGATTCTTTTCTCTCTTTTTTTTTGGGTACTGGTAGCAGTCAACCTAACAGGCGGGCAGAGGGTGCTTAAATGTGGCTTTGATCACGCGTCTTAGCTCATAAGATTTTATCTAGTTAATCTCTGAATTGGTGACGGGCCGGTCTACTTCCTATTAGTATTCACCAGTAAACGATTCTTTGTTTTTCTGGTGAAGTGATTACTTGCTTTAAATGCACGAGATGAGTTGCTTGTGATTGCAAATTTCAATTTGAACTGGTTTGGGGTAATGCCGTGGGCTGGGGACTTGGGAAGTGTGCTATGCTGTTTTGGCATTGATTAATTTTATTGCACGACTATATTAAAAAACACAGTAGAGGCTATATTGAGGGAATCTAGCAAACTAAGCAACGGAAATCCCCTTAGTACAACAACTAAGTATTCACTCATCCATTAACATGCATAAATTCTGCAGATGGGATGCTTGGGCTATGCTGATGCAGTTCCTTTGCCTTGAAAGAAGGTTTTTCAAGGGTCATTGATATTTTAGATGTAAAACCATGTTTATGGATGTTAACAACTGCATATCTAATAGACGGGGGATGCTTTCTAAGAGATAGAAAGCATTCTGGAACGAGGTATTAATGGAATAGCTTAGCGTTTTCTGTCATGAGTGATAGGACACAAGTGTTTTGCCTCTTGTGGGTTTGTTTCATTTCTTTTATTCTGCATATCTAATAGATGGGGGATGCTTTCTAAGAGATAGAAAGCATTCTGGAATGAGGTATTAATGACTGCATTTCTAATAGATGGGGGATGCTTTCTAAGAGATAGAAAGCATTCTGGAATGAGGTATTAACAACAGCATATCTAATAGACGGGGGATGCTTTCTAAGAGATAGAAAGCATTCTGGAATGAGGTATTAACAACAGCATATCTAATAGACGGGGGATGCTTTCTAAGAGATAGAAAGCATTCTGGAATGAGGTATTAATGGAATAACTTAGGGATTTCTGTCATGAGTGATAGGACACAAGTGTTTTGCCTGTTTGTGGGTTTGTTTCATTTCTTATCTTCTGGGTTCTAGCAGCAAGTTCAAAGTGTCACTCTAGTGGTACTCAGACAGCGAATGATTGTTGCTTCATGGCATTGAATAAGTATAGATATGCTTATGATTAGTTAGAAACTGTAATCAGATGCCAGTAGCATATCTTTTAACTAGCATCAAGTTCTTATAGACACATAGCTTATCTTTTAACTGGCATCAAGTTCTTACAGACATATCTGTGGAAGTCAGAAACTGATCATTTATAAAATGGGATGAGTAGCATATTTCAACTGAATTTATATTCTTTTGATTGCTTTGCTCCTTTTAATTAGGTGTGGTCATTTTTTATTTTAAATTTTTGAACCTCCCATTTTTGATTTTGCAATTTCTTTAATAGCTTTTTTTAACATATCCTCTTGACTGCAACATCCATGCAATGCTGATGCTAGAGATTTTGTCCTTTTTGTTTTTTCAGATCCATTTCATGAGGTGAAGAGAAGGAGGGATAGGAAGAAGGAGGTAATGGTTATAAAGTCTTTCCTTTTTAAGGCTATTCTGGTTAGCAGTTTATCCCTCTTAAAGTGAAGTTTTCCAGAGTCATATTTAGGTTAATCGCCAATCATATAACAGCTGAGGAACATAAAATCTACTGTGCCTCTTCTGGGGATTGTTTTGATAAAAGTTGGGAACATTTGAACCTAAAAATGTATCTTGTCTGTTAACTTACGTTGACTGGAGAGATATTTCTTATCTGTCTGATTTTTTCCTTTTGGCAATATATTTGAGACTTCAATCCTGTTGTGTCATGCTCGATGCTATCTATGCAGTTTGTCCAATTGTCAAGAATACATTGTTTTGTCTGTACATTTATTGTGGTCATGCTCGATGCTATCTATGCAGTTTTTCCAATTGGAGGATATCATGTCTCATGAGCATTTTGTAATTCTGTATGTCAGTGGGATGGTTGACTTAATGGATGGCATTGTTGGAGCCTTGAGATGCCTGCATAGTGTCCATATTTGTGTCGGTTTTTTAACATATCGGATTTCTTGTAAATAAAACATTTTGAGGTCATCATGTTCTTTGGTGACCATTGCAAATCAGATAGTTTTTGTTTTTCGTTTTCCTCCTTTTGCCTGTTAGTGAGTTTTGGTGTCTTTGGACTTTGCGTTGATAAGTTATGCATTTGGTCTCAGATTACAGCACAGACAGGTCCTACCGATCAAAGAAAACATTTTGAAAATGTTGGACAGGGTAGGAAGTTCTCTGCACAAGTTGATCATGGCATTCGAAAAGGCTATACCCGGAACGCTTTGCCCAGTAATTCTGGACAGGCAAGGAAGTCTTTACCTGGTAACGGAAGTATGTGAAAACTTTTTGTCTTCATTTTGGTTGACGCTTTCATTGCTTGAATACATTCTCTTGGACCAACCATCACAATTTGGAGTCGGTTCACCTTTTAATATGAAATTTGAAGGGGAATAGTGACACATTGATTTGGTTATTTAGTTCCAGAATCAATTCATTAGGCACATTCAAATGTCTGTTTCCTTTTCATTGTTTGGCTCATGGACAAATTTACTCGATGCAGCAAGAAGCAAAGAGTTTCGTGTCGTGCGGGACAATAGAGTTAATCACAGTGCAAATGGAGAAACGAGAGCTGCCTCCCAGGAGGAACATCCACATCCCTCCACTGACCCAATATCATCTGCTTCTGATAGAGGGTAGGCTGTTTAAATCATTCTATTAGTCTACTCATTTTGTTGCTTTGCTTATCTATTTTTGTATTACATATATTATGAACAAATCCCTTATCTTGCTGGCTGATGATTTAATGTTCTCTGTATTGATCATTTTCCTATGTTTATTCTTGGGACAATTTTGTACTGAACATGGCAATATTAATGGTCTTTGGTTGCCTTTTTCACAGATTGAAGGGAAGTTCATCTATTCATAAGCCTTTGGGTGGGCATGGTCATTCTCCAGCTTTTAAAGTTGCTGGCTCACTAGATCGACAAGCCTTATCAGTTAATTCAAGTGGCACTTCGGGGAAGGAAACATTAGAGCAAGAAAGAGTTACTGATTCAAGTGCAGTTTCGCGGGTACAAGCTGCGAAACCAACCAATTCCCCGTCTCATTCTACAAGTTTAGCGTCAAGCAATTCTGTGGTGGGGCTTTATTCATCTTCAACGGACCCTGTTCATGTTCCCTCTCCTGATTCCAGGTCATCTTCTGTGGTTGGGGCAATTAAGCGTGAAGTTGGGGTTGTAGGTGTGCGGCGACAGTCTTCTGAGGACTCTGTCAAGCATTTATCGGAACCAGGTGTTTCCTTCTCTAATTCTCCATTGAGAAGGGACTATTCTCCTTCAGAATCCTTTCAGTCTTTGACTGCTGTCTCTAAGACTGACCAGCTCGGTCAGGCTGCTGTGAGTCAGTCCGCTTCAACTGCAACATCAAGCATCCGAACATCCATAAGCAATCAGTTCGGTGGCAAGCCACATCAAGCTGTGGGCCATCAGAAAGGTATATGGTCTCTTTTTGCCGAATTTTTTGGGAACCTTTTCTTTCAATGATTGTCTTGTCATCTATTAAGTAAATCAGTGAATGGCCAGTCATCAGTGAAGTTTTAATCTCATGTTATTTACTAGTGGGTAACCCGCATGTTTATGTGAGAAGGGACCGAATTAATGTATATGAAGTGCAAGTGTGATTGCTTTATTCACTTGTCCGGTAATCACTATTGACTGAAGATCCTATGTGAGCTTTACCCAAATAGATTACTTAGGTTGACCTTGAAAGTTGATTGACACGAAATTTATACCAAAACTATTGGAATCCCTATTTTGTGTCAGGATCAAGTGGCATTCTTTGGTTGTGTCATGTTGTGTCATGCGTGGTGTGCAATACTGGAAAGTCATCAGCCGTACTGTTCCTAAAGAATTTATTTAAACTCAGTCTTTTCATCTTTCTTTATCACCTATGTGAATCTGAAACTAACCCCTGCACCCGATTCATCCCCTCAAATAACGGGTTTGCCTGTGAATGTTTCTTTGAATTTATGATAGACAGACGGGGAAGATGAAACCACTAGATGTGATATACCAATAAAAGGTAGGGAGGCCTTCTGTCGAGATCCCTATGTTGTGTTGTGTATTGCCTCAGACATTCCTTATGTAAGTTTATTAATAAATGCAGAACTGCACAAATAGAATTAAGATAAATGGAAACTATGATTTTATTGTGGGATTAAAATGCCTTTCTCTTATTGTATAATTTAATGTCGAGATTTACAACATATGGTGAAGCAAGGAGGTTGATTTAAAATGGAGTAACTGTGCGTATGGTTAAATCGCATATTTTGTGAAACATAATTGCAGTGGTTTTTTTGCTGACTTAATTTTGTGAACTGTTCATCGCGTGTGAATGATTTGGTTGGGGAGGTGCACGTCCTTGTTTCCTTATTATTTCTTTTGTTTGTTAAAAAGCAAATAAATAACTGCTGGAATCTCAATTTATGCTTCAGCAGATGACTTATGTGAGATGTTTATGCAGTTTCCCAGCCAATTAAAGAATGGAAACCAAAGTCCAGCCAGAGGCCAACCAATAGTAATCCCGGGATAATTGGAACACCACCGAAATCTGCTGCTCCTACTGATAAGAATTTTAAAAGAGTTGATTCACAAGTAGCTAATATGCCGGAAAAGTTTGCACGTCTTAACATACACGAGGCGCAGAATGTAATCATTGCTCAGCATATAAGAGTCCCGGATGCTGAACGCTGTCAGCTGACTTTTGGCAGCTTTGGTGTTGACTTTGATACATCTAGGAATTTTGCTCCAGGTGGTGCTAGAGAAGAATTAAATGGGGAGTCTGCTGCAAGGTCAGTCAACTTTAGTTTAGCCATTTTTTTATCTCCCATGTGTTTGGCTGGGTGAGGTGGTCAAGAATCAAGACTTGGATTTATGGAACTTGCAATAGTTATACACCCATCATTTCTGAAAGCAGTTATACTTCTGAGGTGTTTGGTTTTGATCATTATCTTGTCCATGTGCATGGCTTATATTAGAAAATTGGAGTTTGTGAATTTTTGGTAGATTGTACTCCTTGTGAACTTGCCCTTGCAGTTTTTCTTTCTTGGAGAAAAGTACTTGCTTTATTACATTGAGTTAAGCATGTTTCATTCATTCATTCAGAAAAAAAGAAGGGTAAGATTATCCCTTTGATTAGTTGTTGTTTTGATGGCAGTTTATCAGAATCGGCCCCGGCATCTTCTAGTGGTACCTCTGAATGCAAACAGGTGGACATGGTTGAGGAGCGTGTTAGAAATTCGAGATCAAATTCTCCGACGTCACCTGCAACTTCTGATAATCAGTTGACAGACAAAGAAGAAGCAGATGCTCAGGATTTAGACAGTTATAATGCCATTGGATTGGTCACAGATCACACCCGAGTCAATGCCCCTTCAGAGTCACAACAGCAGCAAGATCCTCCCGAACTTCCCAGCTTTTCGGTGAGTGTGGGTTGAAGAATCGAGTTTTTCTTTGTCTATCGTGTCTAAAATTTTTTGTGGGAGTGCCTTGATGCCTCTATTTGATTGTGGGTATTCTCTTTTTTTAGCATTAAGGTGCTTTTCATTCTGCAGGCTTATGATCCTCGGACTGGGTACGACATATCATACTTCAGAACCCCTATGGAGGAAGCTGTCCGTGGACAGGGCCTGCCATCTCCTCAAGAGGTCAATCTGGTTATCATGTTTCTACGTTTAAATTGTGTGCATTCTTTTGCCATAGACTGGCCGGGACGCCTACTTGTCTTCTGGCTGCCACAAATACTGTTTCCTGCATACTGTAATGAAGTTTTTTCCCATTAGATTGCCGTTATTTTCTTTCTTTCTTGGATTGGGAAAGCGCATTATGTTAGGAACAGTGAGGGGGAAATGTATAAAGTTCACATTTTAAAACACTTGCATATGGTGCTGACAATAAGATAGGAGATGTCATCACTCTGTATCTTCCTCAGCCATCCGTAATTCTTTCGATATGTTTGCTGGATACTGATTGGAATTACTTTTTTGGTATTTATAGGCCTTAAGTTCACATGCTGCTAACAGCATGCCGGTGTCGACTGTAGCCATGGGGGGACAGCAGCAACACCAGCAACCACAACCAGTGGCTCAAATGTACCCTCAAGTTCACGTTTCCCATTTTCCAAACCTAATGCCATATCGGCAGTTGTTCTCACCTGTCTATGTTCCCCCTATGGCCATGCCTGGCTATTCTAGTAATGCTGGGTATCCTCATCCATCTAGTGGCAACAGTTATATGTTGATGCCTGGAGGTGCTTCTCATCTTAACACAGGTGGCCTCAAATATGGAGTTCAACAGTTTAAGCCTGTTCCAGCTGGCAGTCCTACGGGTTTCGGCAATTTCGCTAGTCCTGCAGGGTATGCTGTGAATCCTCCTGGAGTTGTAGGGAGTGCAACTGGGCTTGATGAATCATCTCGAATGAAATATAAGGATAACAACCTGTATGTTCCAACTCCACAGGTAAACTTTCATGACCTTCCTGGTGGCTACTGCATGGTAGCTTATGGTTTAATGAGGTTCAGTTATGTCAATGGTGACAGTAGATGGAATTGAAAAATGCCAGTGGCAGAAAAGTCACTGAACTTTAAACTTCTAAGCATTTTGCTGACAGAAGTAAGTTTATGCGTTAGAGTTTTACTTTGGAAAGTGGTGTGTCTGGTGTTGTACTATGATTTTATGTTGATCTTGATCTTCTCAGATTTTATTGAACTGTGATTCTGGAACTCTTTAGAAATAGTAAAATCCTGTACTTAGTAATTTTTGCTAGTCATTGGTTAGAATTGGCTAATGTTGTTGAGGATGAAAATCTTGATTTGGATTTCTAATCACAAACCTGGCCTTCTTTAATGATTATTTATGAAACCAACAACTTGGGCAGATTTAACAGTCGGGTGGCTCACTGGAACTTTTTGTTTCCCAGTTCACTGATAGTCATGATATTCCCTTTGATTGTAGCCACATGGTCACTTTCACTGACATGTCTTGTAATCTTTTTTGTATTGTAGGCCGAGACATCTGAGATGTGGATGCAGAACCCTAGAGAAATGCCTGGAATGCAATCCACCCCGTACTACAACATGACAGGGCAAACACCTCATGGTGCTTATTTGCCCTCCCACACTGGGCATGCTTCCTTCAATGCAGCTGCTGCGCAATCTTCCCACATGCAATTCTCAGGCTTGTACCACCCGTCTCCACAAGCCGCTGCAATTGCGAATCCACACCATTTGAACCCATCAATAGGGGCCAGCCTGGGAGTTGGGGTGGCTGCGCCTTCTCCTGTGGCTCAAGTTGGCACTTATCAGCAACCACAATTGGGGCATCTTAATTGGACGACGAATTTCTGAAAGGACATGTTAATCTGACCCTCCGCTTGCGAGCTATGGAAAGTGGCCTTTGCAAAGTTTCGAGTATTTTTATCGAACGAATAACATCTGTAATCAATTTTCGATCAATCGATCTCGTGTTTAATCAAGTCTAATTTCTCCATTGATCTTTGCTTCCAAGTATATTTACTAGGGATGAGGATAGTAGATGGTGAATCTTTGAGGATCCAGAGGCCTTGTAAATTGAAGAGCTGCAATCCTCACTTACCCCTTTATTTCTTGACAATACATATGTTGGTCTGATCATTGGGTGGAAGAATTCGATAACTTTACATTGAAGAGTTTTCTTAGTAGGAGCCTCAACTTTGTTGAGATTGTGCAGTTCAAATTGAATGATCCTGAGGAATTAGAGGGAAAATCTAGGGAAGAGGCTGATGTGCTGATAAATTTGAATATTCTTCCTCTGGTTTTCTTGTAGCCACCCAAGATATGATAGAAAGGGAATCCGGATTGTTGACTTTACATTCCTTCAGGCTCGGTGCGAGTGCGACCTGGTTGTCGACAGTGCCAAAAGTTGTTTTCCCCCAATAGAGAAAAATATCGAAAGGAGGGTAAAATTCGACACCGTCGTTGATTGCCCTATGGCGAGGTTTTGTAGCTCCCTATAGGCCGCATTAGTTGACTGTTGAAGCGGGGCCAGAGACAGAGCTGTAGAAAGACCGCGGTGACATCTTTTCTTTTCTTTTTCTTTTTTTCTCTGTACGAGATTTTAGGACAAGATGCTGAAATTTTCCGAAGTCGATGCTCCAAAGTAAAGGAGAGGTGAGGGACGATTGAATGAACAGAAGATAAATCCCTCGTGTTTTTGGTACTGGGATTCCTAGTTCTAAAAGAGTTGTCTGCTAATATCAAAACAAAAATGAACCCCCCCTTTTCTCCTCGACTGAAGTTGCTGATGCAGCGAAGGTTTCGAATATCAGGGGGGCCCATACACTCGGGATCTTCCCTCCTTTTATGAAAAAAAAAAAAAAAAAAAACCCTCCTCCTGCTATGGCCCTCTCCTCCCCTTTCAAAAACCTTTATTTTCTAACGATGGAGTGTTGGAAATATTTCGAACCTCTCGTTAACCTTTTCATTGGACGTGACGGTTTTCAAGTTTCACATTCATCAAAGAATTATTGGAAACAAATCCATTTTTGCTATTGAGAGATCCCCGAATATTTAAATTTTGCAATTTGACTCGAACACTGAGCGAGAGAGAGAAATGGACATACCATTAAAAAGACTTTTTCATGAAGATTATTTTTTTCGTTCGTGAACCATTAAATAAAACAATCAATGCGAGTATACCTTTGAAAATCATTCATGTCCCCCGCAATACCTTTTTCCAAACCCCCACAATAGAAACAAGCGAAAACATTTACGATGGTTTCTCGTCAAATTAAATGCACGAAAGCCTCGAAAGTAACATTCACGTCCCTCTCCCCACCTATAAGCTCGAGGCCAAGCCCCCCCCCCCATGGGGTCCCCTCTCTCAGGCTCAGCAGCCCTCGTCACAAATTCACTCGGACCCCGCTCGTCGTCTTCACATCTTTTCTCGCTCACGAACGAGAGTGCCACCACCAGCACCAGCCCTACCCCCACCCAATCACTATGCATTTGTCAACCTTGTTGCTTTTCCACCGTCAGAGACAGAGAAAGAGAGAGACATATAACCTTTTCGTGCTGCAAATGCTTTTAGCTCTTTAGCCTGCTGAGACATTCTCTCTGTCTTCCCCTTCCCTCCTCTTCTTCTTCTTCTTCTTCTTCTGCTCGGAGAGATGCAGACCTGCGAGCAATCCCTTCGGGAGCACCACCACGTGCGCAGCAGGCACCGAGCCGACCACCACCCTTCCTTCTCTTCCACTCTTCTCGACTCCATCTACCGCTCCATCGACGAACCCCATCACCCCCGCACCGGTTCATCCCATGCCTCAGCGCTCTTCCGCGACCTCCGCGCCCCCGGAAAGAAATACCCTTTCGCTGCTTCCGCTGAACAAGAAGAAGGAGAAGGAGAGGGAGAGGGAGAGGGAGGGAACTTGGCGCATCGTCGAAGGAATAACCGCGGGACGCTCGGGAGATGGATGGAGGAGAAAATGTGCGACGACAGAGTCGTCCTCCACAGGAACTCCGTCGCCGGCGCTGCCATCGGCGTGCGCTCGCGGAGCGCTCCCGAGAACCGGTCGGTGTTCGTCCTCAGCTCGAGCTCGAGCTCTTCGAATTCCAGCTCTGGCGGGAGATTCTCGTCGTCCGAGTCTGAGTCGACTTCGACTCGGGGTGGCACGAAGGCGCGGTCTCTTTGCTGCGACGCGCCGTGGCCGAAGCCCATTCGCACGCGCGCCTTCGTGCGGTCGGACACTTCTCCTCCTCCTTTTCCTCCTCCGAAACATCCTCCGTCGTCTTCGTCGTCGTCCTCATCGGACGCGAGGTTCTCTCTGGTGAAGACGAAGGCGAAGGCGCTCAGAATCTACGACGACCTGAAGAAGGTTAAGCAGCCCATCTCGCCGGGTAATCGGCTCTCGAGCTTTCTGAATTCTCTCCTCGCTTCAAAGAATTCTAAGAAATCGAAGATTTCGAGCTCGTTGAAGCAGTGCGACGAGAACGCGGAGGTTTCGACCACCGGCCATGGCGGTTCGTACGACGACGGCGCTCCAGTGGAAAAATGGAAATCCGGCGACGCGCCGAAGAACGCGAGGGCCTCCTACGGCGTAGTTTTCGAGAGGAAATCAAAATATGGGTACGAGAACAAGAACCAGAATATATCGGCCTGCATTAACGAAGTTATGTACAAGGATGCAATCTCATTGCCCCAGAGCAAACTGATATCCGGCGATGCACTGAAGAACGCCAAGATTCCGGTCCCCGTCGGACGTCTAGACGACGGCGTCTTCCGGAGGAAGTCGAATCCCGAATGCGGTCATGAGCCGGCTCGTCCTCCGCTCTTCCGGTCGCGCTCAGGCCCGAGCGACTGCGTACCTTCTTCGTCCGGCGATAGGGCAGTGAGCAGCTTCGCGAAGATCAGGTCGGTGAGGTTCAACTTACCAGGAGAACACGAGGCGACGGCGGCGGCTCCGACGAGAGCTCGCGGCGGCGTCGCGGAGGCCGTCCGAGAGACGGCGAGGTTGAAGAAGAGGGATCCGAACGAGGGCGGCGGCCCCGCCGCCGCGAGAGATCGCTGTGCAGAGGAAGACGACGGTTATTCGAGCTCTGATCTCTTCGAGTTGGAAAATCTCGCGGACATTGGACGTCGCCGATAAATCGGGGTTCCGTGGAGGCCATTTTAGGAATTAACGAAAGTACGGGGTACAGTAGGTAAAATCTTAGTGATTTCTATTTTTGGGGGATAAGGTTTGAATTTTTAGTTAGGTTAGCCCGATCTAACCTTTAGGTCGACGGGCATTAAATGACTCACGAATTTTATTTTTTGAGGTTTTCTTGTATTTCCATAATTAGTGAAAACGCCTTTTCTGTACTCGCCTTCAACAAAAAAAGGAAGAAGTGATATTCTTAACAAGCTCTTATTGGCAAAGGGGAAACGCATTTTGATGTATGAGGAACGTGTGTAGCTAAAAAGAGTTTATATGGATGGTGTTGAATACGTCATAAATAGAGTAATTCAAATTATGTAATGTATAGGCTTCGCGTGAGACTCATGAGATCTAATCTAATTTTAACGCACCGACATCCCTTTGCTACTAAATGGGAATTGCAATGTGATGGCTTGACCATATGATTAGAGTTCCGACAATGCTCATCGATGATTCTTTGTGACCGGACTCTTGCATGTGACTTCGTCACACGCTTCGACAGAGCATCGAAATACGCTCTGCCCGATTTGGACTTTCGCGTACGTAAGAATGATTAACGTCAAAGCCTCTCCCGGACCGTGTAAATCCCTCGAGTATCATATGATCATCGGTGTGCGTTCCGGGGCGGGGGGGCATTTGTCCAAAAGTTCTTCCCGACCAACGAGGCAAACCTGTCCGCCTTCATAATTCCTCCTTTTGAAACTGGTGATCCAAAAGGGAGCTCTGACAAAAAAATAAAAAATAAAAAAAGAGAAAGAATACAAATTTTAAGTGGACCGAGACAAGAGAAGAGACAAAGGGGAAGATGAATCGTCACCTTTGTCCGACGAATTGCGGACATGGGTTTAGGGAAATCTCTGATCCTTTGGGAGGTTCCTCTCCTTCCATGTCAACATCGGTGTGACTTCAATTCTGAGAGCGTATCTTCAATGTACGTTCGAAATCTCGCGGGGCTCTCTTCGTTTCCCCTTCCTGTCAAATGCATTCAAAACCCGACGTAAAAATCTCTGAACTTCGCTGGGGACGGGCACATCATCAGCCCAACCCATCACATGGCTCTGTTTTCGCGATACGGATTGTTCGTAATAACGTTGCCGAATGGTCGGTTTGCTTCCCGATGGGAACCCTTCTTTTTGAATCTTCGCTCCCGTCTAAAATGCCAATTTTCAGAGAATATGCACGGGTTCAGCGCCCGACTAGAAGCAAAGATTTTTTTTTCTTTTCTGCTTGCTCTTGGTATTCGTTAGGGGTGAGCATATTTTCAAAGTAGAACATGAAATCTAAGAATAAGGTCAGTGGAACTTGTCGGTTCTAAATTTCAACTTATGCAATATATGTTTTAGGTTCTCGACGGATATGTTCCAAATAAATGGAATCAGAACTTAAAACAAGTATTTTTCTTAATCTATATCTTTGTACAATCCTGTGGTATTCCATGACGTTTGATCATGGATGTATAATCTAAGACCACTAATCCGAGTTTCCATATTATGACTAAAACTTTTACTTTATGAAATTCTCTGTGTGTCCAAATATAATTTGTCGTAAGTGAATTGTAGCTACAAGGGGTGTTCATATTAATAATATAGATGAAACATGAAACTTGTGACGTGGTAAGTTTCAAGTTCAAAGGTATGTAGGGTAAAATTTAAGTAAAAAATTAGAAATTTATTTCAAAGGGTGGGTGGAACTTGTACGGTATTATTGGAACCTGAAATCGCTTATTCTTAATGTTCACTTATTGTGATTGCCGAGCCCGTCCCACCAAACGATGGTTTCTCGCCATGAGGCCCTCTAACAAAGCAATGATACGTTGTGGGGGTCGCCCTCCCATCAACTCCGGATCCCTTCCTCAATCATAGCCACATAGTCGGGTGGCCTTTGATCAATTTCAGAAATGATTAGCATCATCAGTACACGCGATCATTTCTGAACATCAACAACATTTCAAGGTGTGGATGACGCAATAGCTGGTAGTCAGCTATGAGACTTGCCCGAAAGGCAGCTAGCCAAGAGTGGGTATCTCATCCATGTCCACAATTCGGACAAAGTGTGGACATGGGTTTAGGGAAATCCTGATCCTTTGGGAGCTTCCTCCCCTTCTTCCATGTCAACATCGGTTGGCTTTAATTCTGAGAGAATAACTTCAATGTAAGTTAGAAATCTAGTGGTGATCTCTTCGTCTCCCCCTCCTGTCAACTGCATTCCAAGCCCAACGTAAAAATCTCTGATCTTCACTGGGGACGGGCTCATTGTCAACCCAACCCATCACATGGCTCTGTTTTCGCAATTCAGATTGTCCGTAATTCAGTTGTTGAATGGTCGGATGGTCGGTCCGCTTCTCGATGGGAACCCTAAATGCCAATTTTCAGAGAATATGCATGGGCTTAGCACCCAATTGGAAGTAATTTTTTGTTTCCTTTTCTCTTTGCTCTCGGTGTTCACTAGGGGTGAGCATAGTTTTAGGGAAGAACCTAAAACTTGAGAATTGGACGGATGAGAACCCGTTTGATTCTAAATTTCAAGGTACGCAAGTAGGTAGAGTTTGGAACTTAAAACTCAAAACAAGTTTTTTATTTTTCTTGGTTTATATTTTTGTGTGATCCTACGGTATTTCATGGTGTCAGATGATGGATGTAGTTCGAGTTTTCATTTTATGATTAAGACTTTTACTTTATTAATATTTCATATTCTTAGTATGTCTAAATATAAGCTATAGTTAGTGTATTGTAGTTACAAGTGGTGGTCATAACACATGTGAAATCTAAATAAACTCTTGAACTTGTGACAAGTTCTAGAATATGCTAGGTATGTTCCAAGTTTAAAATGAAAACCTTTTTCAAAAGGTATGTTCCAAATTCTAAGTGAAACCTATATAGAATTTGTATGGAATTTGGAGTTGTTCATCCCTAATATTCACTTATTGTGGTTGCCGGGCCCATCCCACCAAACAATGGTTTCTCTCCATGAGATCCTCTAACAAAGCAATGATATGTTGTGGGGGTCGCCCTTCCATCGGCTGAGCATCCCTTCCTCAATCATAACTAAAGAGTCGTATGGCTTGTGATTAGTTTCAGAAATGATTAGCATCATCAGTACACGTGATCATTCCCGAACGTCAACAACATTTCAAGGTGTGGATGATTCAGCTGCTGTTCGAGCTTTTCGGTCCTTGACCAAGCAATTAATCTTTGCTGTCAAGATAAGGCTTAAATGTCGCCGACCCTAAGCTAAATGATGGGGATGGGGTTGGTGTCAAGATAGGGCAATGTGATTGGTCCTGCATTTGTCACTCACCAACCATGCACATAGATCATGTCCATCCCTACCCCATCTACCTAGTACACTAGCTTACGCTCCATTGGACCACTCTTGATGATGAGAGGTCTCCCCTAGTCAGCAAATGGTTTCATCCGTAGACTTGACATGTTGGGAGTGTTCGTGCTCTGTCATCCACAGTGCCCACCATCACATTAACTCTCATCAAAATGATTCTCCCGTGAAAGCAGAGAGACCACACATAGTCACAGATGGGAGAAAGAAAGAGAGAGAGTGATTGGATTCTTGGTGATCCCGAGAAGAATTTAGCTAAGACTTGAAAATTGCAGCCCTTTTTTGAAAAATTTAGATGATTGTCATCCATTTATGCGGATCTAAAGAGAGGAATCACAGTTCAGAGGAATCGGATGGTATGTAATTCTGAAAGTCATTTTTGAAAATAGGAAGTGACTTGTCGAATTCGAGTAAATATGGTGTCCTATTGATTCACGCGGTCGGTGGAATTACTTTCCACAGGTCATATTGTAAAGAGAGATCCCGAAAAGGAAAAAAGAAAGGTGTGTGATGCTAATCCTAAACCCTTTTTGTATTGGCTTGTAATTGGATGTTTTGAGTAAAACCTCTCGGTTAGGCGCTCTTGAAGAAGGAAATTCACCTGATATTGGATATGCTCATGAATAAAGCATCCCTTTGTTTGATAGGATGTGTTATGAACCATAATTTAGTTTATCAGAGTTGTTAGTTTACATGATATCAGAAGCAGAAAGATGTAAAAGACTACAATGATAGGATCATACTAAAAGCGGGGAGTCCGATACTTGGTATTGCATATGTCCCGGGGGGTTTCTGTCCTATGATGAATGACTCAACATTGAAGAACAAATTTCTAATTAACAGACGGAAGTTCGGCAGATTGGGCATTCGGAGTGCGAGTAGAGCCACATATCGATACAAGAGGAGTGGAAGAAGTGCTTGCACTGCTGGAGCTGCTTGACACTTTCGCCTTCCTCGAACCCTGTCAGGCACACAACACACTCGGCCCGACCATCCCCCTTGCTGGCGTACTTCACCATGGACACCGAGCACGCAAGGGAGTTCTGGGTTCTGCAGAAAAAGATCCGGAAGACGAGCAGTCCTAGGAGTGTGGCAAATGCAACCGCAATTGCTAAGAACAGTGCAATGCCAGAGTAATTTAGGGACATGGTCTTGTGGCTTGGTGGTGATGAGTTGATCGTGGGGGTGTGAACTGGATTGGGGGAAATTCTCAATGAGTGAGAGTGGGGTGTTTGATAGTTTGATGGAAATTACAATGGTGATTCTCCCGGAAATATCAATGATCTCCCAACTTTGTGTCTTCATGTGCTCAACCTTACTACGGAATAGCATAATTTAGCCGCATAGCACTTTCCTCAACAAATTTATAGGGGAAATAAACGAGGAAAAAAAATGCGTCGTTTCTCTGCGTTTTGATTAAGTTTGTGTATTTGTTTCTGCTGTGTTATCATGTGATGAGTGTTGAATATACATACTGATATACAAATAAGTTTTACGTTACTTCACAAGCTTTGCCCGATTGTAATTTGTATCTTACATGATGAACCTCGCATCGAATGAAGGTTAGCGGCAAGATGAGAACAGAGACAGTGAGATGGGTAACGCGGGAAAGCGAGACCAGGATGCTAGTTAAACTGAAGGTACAGACTTCAGCTGATTATTATTACTCTCGCAGTCGATGCTGTTTCTAATATATTGTAACTGGCGAAAGACATCGAAATGCATTCTTTTATTTGTTTCAAGCGCTGCTCTGTCCTTCATAGTAAGGTCAACTACATCGAGTTATAAACAATTCAGAGATCGCATAAATATAGTAAAAAACAAAGAAAGAATCAAGATTTATCCATGATTACCCTATTTAACAAAGGTGCTATTCAGCTAAAATCTGAAAACTTTCTGTTTATAATTTTTAGTTCCTTTTGTTTAATTTTTTGGGATGCGAAATGGGCTGTAACTTCTGGCTTTAGTGAAGTTGATGACTCCATGTGAATAAAATTAGTAAGGCCAAAATAATCTCCTGTTATGTTCTCCAATTTGACTAGCGAGTGAATTTGGGCAGTTCAAGATTGCACTTCGCCATTTATCGGTCACTCTCGACAAGGACTGTAATCTTGCCGTGCCCACATTCATGCTGAGGCTGCTGTTAAGAAGGGTGCTGTTAAGAAGGGTGCTAAGCTTGTTTATTAGCTGTATGTTGAATGAATCTCTTATAGTGAGTTGCCCCGATGTTGTTTGGTATAATGTCCGAGTGGATAGGACTAAAAGTCGATTCGCTTGGGTACAGGCGATGTGGAACTGTCTTTTCAAAAGACTGCTTCCTGTAAGTTCACTGAGGATTTTCGTGACGAGGACAGCTCGCCTTCATTCTCTTGCTATCAGAACTTACTCGGCTACATGAAATCACTACCTCGGATGGGTCGATGCCCGAATTGGATAATGGTCGGCTGTACAATACTTGTTGTGTAATTGGGCCAGACGGGAATTTGAAGGCAAAACTATGAGAGTTAGCAAATCCGTAGCGTAGATCATTGATGCGCTTTCAACTAGAGCAAGACGTGGAGTCCTGCATGTTCATCTATTCCATATGGAAATCGAGGGAGAGTTTTCGTTCAAGGAGTCTCTCATACGATTTCTGCAGGAGGAGAATGTACTATTGTCGATGCAGGTACAGGTAGAAACATCTTTCAAATGCTAGTCATTATCATCATGAGCATAGGTAAGACTTTCCGTGAGCAGTACCATGTGTTCGATTGGATGCTGTGCCTAACCAATCGAGCCCTTTGATACCGGTTGTATAGGCTGTTGCTTGGTTATCATTGCCAGCAGACGTGGGATGTGTTGCGGTCCGAATCTGTATACGAAAAGAGGCGTTACCTTCTTACAATATGGAAATTTGTTGCTATGAATCAGGTAATTCCTTACTATAATGTCACCGTTGCGAATTCCAGGAGCTTATGATATGCCACCCCAGGGCGTTCAGCATGAGCACAGGTACAGCACTCTAGAAGGTTTTGCAGGGTGCTAGGTAAGACAACAGGAATGGAATGGCTTCTACTCTAAAGCAATGTGTCCTCTACTGAATTAGGGACAGCATAGGAGAATTTAACTGCCGCACCTAGCGGCGTGTCTGTGTGCATCAGTGATCGTCGCATCAGTGTATGCATGTGCGTGCCTGTACACTTATCTGTTCGTATGTAGCAGCGCGCATCGGGGTTCCAAGTAGCCAAAGAAAACAGGTGAAAAGTTCGCTCGTTCTAGGAAATGAAGGTCAGCGCGTCCTGTCAAAGCAGAGATAATTTCATTTTTTTTTTGGGTCTGAAAGCAGAGAAAAGTTCAGTTTTAGCCTGTTCATGTCAAATGGATCATGACAGTTGTGTTGGGATTATTGAGGCATGCGATCAATTTATAAGTTTGAGAAAAAGCCCCACCCTTTAAGTTAATATAAGCTAATTTTTGAGACAAGGAAGGCTTGAGATCACCTAACATGCCTGTAACTGGATTTCCTTGGGAGAGGCAGGAGAAGCGGTGACAACAACAGGCGAGGTATATTTCTAGTTCTAGAGTGTTGAAAGTAATCAACTTGAAATTTTAGATGGCAATCATCGTTGACGCACCGAGCATTCCGCTTGGTAAACAGAGGGGCTTGTCAATGTTCACAGCCAGAGATTCGTGCGAAAATGCATTGACTTTCAGCATCCCAAAACTTTTTAAAGACTTCTTTAGGTAGTCATGGCAATAAGATCCAGAATTTCAGGGCACTTGCTCTGTATAATCTGCATATGCTATGAGAACTCGTTGATTTTCCCTTTCTAGCACCCTTTCGCTCGATGCAACTGATGATCGCATCGTGCATTCCGATTTGGATGATTATATTCATACGGCTGAGTCACAAAGGAAGGTGAGGACTGAAGGTTTTCAGCACGAGGTTCGTGAGCGATCCTCGAAATGGCTCATGCTGGGTCACGGCATATATTGCACAGAGAAACTTCCCGAGTGCTAACATCTTAATGAGCTCGAGGTGATTGGCTCCCCAAACCTTTGCCTCGCGGGTTGTCGGAGGTAGAACTCAAGGATAAACAGAGAAGCTCCAAACAAGAAATACCAACATACCAAAGCATCAGAAATAAAAGTGTGCAGAAATAGAAAGCAGAAAACAAACAAGGAAGCGAATTAGACAACAATAAGATTTGCCCTTAAGAACCACCCTAATAACAAGGTCCAGAAAGAACAATACGGAATGAGAACTGGGTTGAAACATCAGTCAATTGTGGGAGCTTCCTAAACTCCAAGAACTTGGAGGAAAGAACAGTTCCTAGAGCCTTAACAAACTCCCCAAGCCTCACTCTCTTTAAGCACTGTCGAACATCCCCTGATCCCACAGGAAAAAGGGATGGGCGAGAATCAAAACGATCAATGCTCGATGTTGTCCTCCTCTTTTAAAAAAAAAAAGTTGCAAAATGGAGCTTCTTGAAATTAGAGAAACACAAACCACCTCAAGCAGAACAGTCACTCGCAGATGAAAATCATGATGTGGGTCCTCCTAGGAAGCACGAAATCATTCTCTCTCCGGTAGGGAAAAAAAAGAAAAATCAGCTGAATACTCCATCATCGACAAGCAGAAGAATAGTGGGAACAAGAAAGCAGCCAAAGAAGACCTGATCATCAAAGTTTGAACAGACAGCAAGAAGAGGCAAGCAAGAAAAGCCAAGATTTTTCCGCTTCTTTTGATCTTGAAATGGATCATGCTCAGAGGCTCATGCTCCTGAGAGAGGGAAGACAATTTTGACGGTGATCGCAGAGGAAGAAAATGGGGAATTAGGAGGTCCCTCTCTTCGCTGCCGGGTGTGGAATTGACTGGAACGAGGGAGAGACGTGGCGTTTCATTTTCCCCTTGTCCTTTCTCATGGTACAATATTTTCTTGGGAAAAAGGTCATTCTTCATAGTCCTTAGTCTGTCTTATTAGTACTAATTTACTTTTTTTTTTTTTCATAAAACTAATTTCACCTATCAAACTTCTCGAGATTATTAAAATGTGATACTGAAGTTGAAATTTACATTTGGACTTACGTGCTTGTTTGATGCCTTTCAAAGTTGCTTCTTTTAAGCGTGGAAGGTTCTTGATTTTCATATTTTATTTTCTCAATTGAAAAGTACTTTCATGGAAAATTTATTCCGATAAGATAACCACTAAGGCTATCTTTTCCGTCGTTTGACGTTTGATCTTAGGAAATCTTGACATGTATACAAAGAGATGGACTTTGGGAGGTTCTATTAGCCATTAAGATCTAGTTTTGTGTAATATAGGACTATCGTGAATCACATTTGACTTCGAGGGACCCGGTTGATTAGTTAGGTATTGTGCTTGTAGGTAGTGATGTTGATGGTAGAAGTGGATTTCAATAGGGAAAATTATTAAAAAAGTCATAAATTTATTGTTATTATGCTGATTTGATCATAAACTTATTTTTTGGTCAATTGAGTCATAAACCTTTTATAGTTATACCAGTTCAGTCCATTTGGCTAAAATTGACCAACCAGTGCTGACATGGCCACCAATTGGCACTAGGCGACTTTTTTTTTTCGAATCATTTTATTAATTTTCTCTTTTTCTCCTTCCTCCTCCTCTCTCCTTCCTCCTTCGCTTTAGCGAACGATTAGGGGGGAGGGTTAGTTGGTGGTTGGATTGAGGTGGCCAGCAAGCTTGCCTTATTGGATCTGGCAAGGGCTTGCCCAACGATGACAAGACGATCTCACTTGGCCGCCTTTGTTTGGCAAGCTCGCCTCGCTAGATCTAACGGGGGTCTCTCCCTTGCCAGCGGCCAGTGAGCTCGCCCTTGCCTAGCTACAGTGAGGCTAGCTCATCGGCCACCTCAATTTGATGACTAGCCAGCTCCCCCCTTTGGCTAGTCGTTGGAGCAAAGAGAAAAGGAGGGAGGAGGAAAAAAAAAAAAAAAAAGATTTTTTTAAAAATAAAATAAAATATTAATAAAAAAATAGTCGTCGCATTGGCCAAAGGCCATGTTAGTGTCAGTTGGCCAATTTTGGTTGGATGGATTGAATTGGAACTCAATTGACCAAAAAAATAAATTTATGACTGAATCGACACAATTATAATAAGTTTGGACTTTTTTAGTAATTATCCCGATTTCAAAGAGTAATTTTCATTTTTGAAAAGAGTACTTTTTTTTTTTCTGAATTTAGGTATATGTTATTTTTTATCACGAAAGTGTTTGGCGTTTTTTGATTTTTCTAAATAGTTCAAATAGAGGAAAAAGGGTAATGTTTTTCTCTGGTAATTTTTTTCATTTTAATTTGGAACAAGCTGAACCTTAAATGAATCTTTAAAACACTAGAGCAGAGAACAAAAAGAGAGAAGCTCTCAAGCGTCCACAACAATGCCTTGCACCGGATGTAATTTTGTGGTTGATCATTTTTTCAAATTGAAACAATTAAACGAATTAAAATGGTCATTATATTTTAATTTGAGTTGAATATTTTACCTACATAATTTAAGTGTAATTTTTTTTGTCCATCTTTCCGAATCAGCAAATTTTGACGAAAAGATAATATCAAACATTTTCCTATAATTCAATGATGAAATTGAATATATATAAAATTTTAAAGAGTATATTGAATAAATTAAAATTTTGAAGATGGTTGAATAAATTAAAAATTTAAGGAGGATAATGCATATTAAATCAAAATGCAGAGACCGTGGATCCTATTCTTAAATCCAAGGCACTTGGAATAGAGTCGTTGTGCATCGTTTCATTTTTCTTCTTTTTCGTCCGCGGGAATAAAAACGGTTGGATGAGAGAAAAGAGAGAGCTTTATCCATGGCGACTGCTCTCCTCCCTTCGACACTCTCTTTCCGAGGCTCGTTAACCAGACAAGTCAACCATCCCTCGTATGTTTTCGTCAACACCCACAAGCGTGTCTTCGTCGGTTGCTCTGCCAAGAAGAAAATCGGCTTTTTCGATCAGATTCTTGATTACATCGAGGGTAGTACCGCTCTCTCTCTCGCTTGCATTCTTTATTTTGGCATCGATTTCTGAGTTTGAATGCGTTCTTGCCTATATTCCCTGATCGGATTCGTTCTTAGAATCAGGGTGCGCGCGTCTGGAATCACAAGATGTTTCGTTTGTGACTGAAACCGTTTGGATTATATGCTCTGCAATGTGCTTGAGAAGTAAAATTAGAAGGTCAACATCTGATGCATTGCTTGTTCTGACCTTTATTTCAGGAGGGCCTAAGTTGAGGAAATGGTATGGGGCACCCGATCTTCTTCCCAAGGATGGGTCTGGTGTGGATGAAGAGATGGGAACCAAGGTGCTGCTTTTGTTTCTTTCAGTTTTCGTTCGTATTTACTTCATTAAAATACGTGCTCCACTTGGGATAATGAACATGCGCAAGCGTAATTAGTTGAACGAAGCGTGCGGAGCAAGTTGGTCATAATAACTAAATTGTGAGAGTTTGTCATAGAATTGACTGTGTTTGGATTGCAGTGAGGCTTTTGCTTTGTTCTATATATGTAGGTGCTGCGAGTTTGCTGATGCATTTGCCCTTCCGTTTTGAACTCAGAAGAAGAAGGAGGAAATGAGGGATGCTGTTTTAGTCACAGACGGAGATAGTGAAATGGGTCAGGTTCGTTTCAAACTTACTGTTAGTAGCCATCACAGGCAGTATAGAAAGGAGAAGTGCTCACCATTTCTGTTCTTTTTGCACATATGCACTACAGGAACTTCTGGGAGTTTTTTCTATCCGGTAGTAATTTCTCTAACTGAGTAAAGCCCTTGGAATATTCCAGCAGTTAAATTTGTGAAATGTTTTCTTTGCTCTTATAGCATCCTTTTCAGAGTTCACCTTTTGACTCTCCATCAATGTCCCATTTACTCATATTTCTCTCCATCTAAATTATGTTCTTTTTTCCAAAAAAATTGAGTTGATTGTGTTATAGTATCTGAATCCTGTGATTTTTAGCTTATGTAGATGATTATTCTTTCACTGATTGTTAAAAAAACTCGAGTCAAAGCATTGGTCAAAGACAAGCGGATGGCCAATGAAGCCTTCGGAGACTATGTTGAGGTAAGCAAAGATGTGCATATTCACAGCATCTCTTTTCTGTTGTCGCTCATCTCTGCTTTCAGCGCTCCTTTTAATCAACGTTAATTTGTTTTGGGGTAGAATATCCGATTAAGTAGTTATGGTTTTCCTTGCAAAGTCAGTGGCTGGAGACATGAATAACAAACAATTCCTCAATATAGCTCTCAGAGGAGTTCGGGCCATCATATGTCCGACGGTATGTTGATGTGCTTTCTTTCATTCTGTCCTTACCATTGCACCCTCACCTTATACTGTCTTTCCTGCATGAATATAGAAATACTTTGCATAATATGTTAAATAACTAGGAGTAAAATTACCTGCTCTACACTTCTTTTTTCACTATCAGTTTGTTGCATCTCGATGTGTCAGTACCCTTTTGTTTCTCCTTTTACAGGAAGGTTTCTTATATAATGTTGGGACCTTGAAGGGAATCAATCACGTAATTCTCTTATCTCAGGTAACTCTCTCTTGAAAACTGTAAATGGACACATTGCAGTTAATATATGTGTGTGAAATGTTGTTGTTTAATGAGGCTGCAGTTGTCCGTTTATGAAGGTTCGAGCGGCATTCAAGCTATGATGAGAGGCTCTTCTAAGAAATTGGCTGAGCAAGATGAATCGAAGCTGATGGCTTCAGGGCTACCTTATACCATTATCAGGGCTGGCGCGTTGCAAGACACTCCAGGTGGAGAACAAGGCTTTTGTTTTGATGAGGTGCCGTTATGGTCTTACTCTGGTGTTTTTGACATTAAATTCTTTGTTGATACAGATGGATGAAATTGGTATTGTTTAAGCTAAGTTCATGTTATGAGATATTCTTGATTTGGTGAATGAATTGTCTCTTTCTGGTGGTAGCCTGTGATTTTAGGGATGGATATTTCTAGATTTGAGGGATCAATGTCAGTTGAGTGGATTTGCTGGGCAAAAAATATCAGGAGGCACGCGAGTAGCAATTTGCAAGTATTTTCTTGTATGAAATGGTTGGACATAAGACTTGGGAAGCATCTGTAAATTATTCTGAACTCGTGACTTATTGTGTACACTTCACTTACAGGGTTGTTCGGCGAAGGGAAGTCTCAGCAAGGAAGATGCTGCTATGATTTGTGTGGAAGCGCTCAGTGCAGTCCCTCAAGGAGGATTCGCATTTGAGGTAGCGATCACCTTTTGCCTCTTTTACATCGCGGAGGTTTCTGTAAATGGTTAAACTCTCAGTGAACATCGGTGTCTACTTTTCAGCTTGATCAGTTTGGAACCTCCTAAAATATATATTCAAAAACTGAAGTGTTTCTGTCGCCTCATCAGAGTTCTATGGTTTTGCCTTGGTGATAGGTTGTTAATGGAGAAGAGAAGGTATCAGATTGGAAGCAGTGCTTGGTCACATTGATGGAGAAGGCTGATTAGCAGCTGTGATGAAATCCTCCTCCTGCCATTTTTCTGTTTTATGATTCTTTCTATTGGTTCTTCTCAGCAACTCCAAGACATGAAGTTTCAGGAAGTAGCAGCTTTTGGTCTTGGGAGATCTGACACTGTAAAATATTCTCTTCTGCTGTTACTCATCAAGGGATCCGTTAGAAAATCGATTCCTGGACAAATTAAGCCGTCCGGAAATTGGTCGGCGATGACCATGCGAAGGCAGACTTTACACCCGAGATACGGGACATGCGAGTAACCATGAATAGACAATCAGAGGTGGGAATACGAGAGAACATATGGTGTAGTATTGATGGGAAGTGCTCGGAATATTGAACCTTCGACCTTTGCTATCATATTGCACTAGAAAAGCATTTAGGGATAATTATAAAAAAAATCCTAAATTCATTGTACGAAGGCAAATGTAGTTCTAAATTTTATAATTGTGTTAATTCAGTTATGAACCTTATTGATGATTTGCCAATTAATCCAAAACTTTTCAATCGTGTCACTTTAGTTATAAACCTAATATTTAGATATTTGGTCGAAGGAATGACATTGACAAATTGTCAAAAAATTTATGACTAAAGTGATAAATCATTAAATGATTTAAGAGTAAATTAACAAATTGTTAATAGGTTCAGAATTATATTAACACAATTGAAAATTTTAAAATTAAATTTAGCTTCCGTATAATAGATTTAGAACTTTTTAGACAATTTTTTCAAGGTGCTTATGTTACAATCTTAGAATGAAAACCATTAACCATGCGAGCTTATGATGTTTTCGTTAAAAAGGCTGAACAATATTTTGATTATCGTTGTCATTAATTATTAATGGTCAATGGTCGCCTATTTTTTTTTATTAGTCATACTTTACTCCTACTTTAAAGTTAGACTTTTGTCCTGTATATTTACAAAGCGTGGAAATCGAAACTCACTCCTAAAATTAAATCATCTTCACTCCCAACTCCCAACTTTTGAGAAGGTGGGGATTTGAAATCTATTTCTCTTCCTTCTCATGAGAAAATAATGGCCATTACTTCAGTAATTAATGATGGCCTGTTTAGCAAACCCAAAAAGAAATTGAAAATAATGTTTTCATCGTATGTACCCCTGTATTTGTAAAATTATTACAACTTAAAGGAAGCGAAAATCCCAGAATGCCCTCGTGCCCCGGACTCGGCCAGGACTGGATTACGGAAAACCAATGCCCGATAACTTTAAAACAACCCCCGCCCCCAACCCGCGGCGCCGGGTCAGTTGACTTGACCCCCGCCGTTGACTTCCATGGTTGACTGGGCTGACAACTAAAACTCCTCCGCCTGTGTGGGCCCAGTCGCGTTCCGCTTCGTCCGACGTGTACGGCCAGGATTCCACCTCTCTTTTCTCTTCTTCTCTTCTCCGTTGTCCGTCTCCCTCCTCTCTCTCTTCCCTCGCTGAGTTCCGAGCCGGGGAAAAAAAAAAAAAAATCCCAAACCCCCGATCGCGATGAAATAGCAGTGCGGCGGACCACCGCGAGTCGCCGCCGACACGTCCGAGCCATGGCGGACAACCCGACGTCGTCGCCAAAACCTCAATCCTCGAACCCGATGGATCCGGCGGCCTCGGCGGCGTCAATTCCCCAAAACCCATCGCCGAACCCCCAAATCCCATCCCAATCGCCGCTCTCGCACTCCTCTCCTTCAATCGACCCCGCTCAGATCAATTCCCAGATCTCGTCCCCTCCGCTGCCTCATTTCCCTCAGCAGCAGCAGCAGCAACAACAGACGCAGACGCAGCCGCAACCGCAACCTCAATCGCTCGTCCATCAACAGACGCAACAATCATTAGTGCAGCAGCAGCAGCAGCAGGCTCAGAATGTTTCCGCCATGAACAATTTCCAAATTCAGCCTAATCTTCAGAGATCGCCGTCACTTGTTAGGTTAAATCAAATGCATTTGCTGAGGCAACAGCAGCAGCAGCAAGGTGGAGTGTATGGGCAGGTCAATTTCGGCGGGTCCCAGCAGAACCAGCCGCAGAACCAGCAGAATCAGATGGTGACTGGGAATCTCCCGCGATCGGGCTTGATGGGGCAGAGCGGCCATTTGCCGATGCTGTCTGGTACGGCCGCCGTAGCTGCTGCTCAGATGAATTTGCAGTCTCAGATGATGAATTCGGTGCGTCTTTTCCCGATATCTCGTTCATCGCTATTCAGTTCTGTTGGTTATCTTCGGTTGGCAGTCTAGTTGGGAGCAGTGTGAGGAGGTTTTCTTGTCCTTTTAAAAAGTTTTTTTGTTTTGAGTATATCTTACAAAGCAAGCGTACAGGTGGACATCAGTGAAGCAGGTAATCGTCAAATGGAAATGACATGCTTCGACGTTCTTCTGAGTTGGTTTTGCAGAGGATTGTTAGTATAACAGTTTTTTTTTTCATTCGACCCTCTTGATTGGATGAGGTTTTTGGAAATTGATCAGCTAATTAATATTATTTTGTGACGTGTTATGTTGGGAAATGTAGAGATATAGGTCTTTAAAACTGTAAATTTTGTGGGTGTAGCCAAGGCAAAAGCCTGGACTAGTACCAGGGAGCCAATTCCACTCTGGTAATATAGCTGGACAACCATTGCAAGGGATTCAATCAATGGGCTCCTATAATTTGTCCTCACCTCTAAGGGTTAATGGTGCTCTAAGTTATGGGCAAACGCGGATGACCACAGGGCAGATGAGGCAGCAATTGTCACAACAGGCTCAAATTGCATCTCCTCAAGTACAGTTTCTTTTCTCCAGTTTTGTTTACAAATTCATCTGCGGATATTGTGATATAAATAGTTAAACCTCGATTTTCCGTTGTTGAAGTTTGGGTTTTTCTAACCCATGAAATGTCCTCATGGGGTGTAGATTGGTAAACCTATTATGCCATTATAAAGTGCAGATGCGATTATACATTTAGCTTTTCTAAACAAAGCAAATTCTCCTACTTTTGACATCGCATTACAATATACTTGGTTCAAAATTGAGATACCTAATATGTTTTTCAGCTTGCTGAAAGTTTGAATGTTTGGATGCATATGTCAAAATACAGGTTCAAAACCTGCAAAGGACATCATCCCTGTTCATGAATTCCCCAATATCTGGATTGACTCAAAATGGACAATCAGCTATGATGCAGAACAATTTGTCACAACAGCAGTGGTTGAAGCAAATACCAGCAATATCTGGTGCTCCTGGTTCACCTTCATATCGCCTTCAACAACAGCAGCGGCAGCAACAGGTGGCTCTTTTGCAGCAGCAACTTGCAGCCCCTCAGTTTTCACAAAACCCAATGGCCCTGAATCCGCAACAGTTATCACATCTGATGCAGCAGCAGCAGCAGTCGTCAATGGGACATCCACAGCCACATCAACAGCAGCAGCAGCAGCAACAACAACAACAACTGCAACAAACACAAATGCATCCGCAGCAGCAGCAGCAGCAGCAGCAGCCTTCTCCTAGGATGCAGGGACCTGCAGGCCAGAAATCTCTTAGTTTGACTGGATCACAGCCAGATGCTACGGCATCTGGTACAACACAAGGAGGAAGTTCAAGCCAAGGAACTGAGGCAACTAATCAACTTCTTGGGAAAAGGAAGATACAGGACTTGGTTTCACAGGTTATCTCCTACATTTCCATCATTTTTTGTTGTTTCCCATTTGTCTTATCTATATGAGGTGGTTGTAAAGAACACTCTGTCTATTGGTATGGCATAAAGATTAAAAATCTGCTGTGCAGGTGGATCCACAGGGAGTAGTGGATCCTAATGTTGAGGATCTTCTTTTAGAATTTGCTGATGACTTTATTGATCAGGTGAGTTTTGCTGTCAGCTAATTTGTTGCCTTTATCTTTAACTGAATTGCTAACCTGGATTATGAACTGAAAATTTTATAATCTAATTGCTAAAATTGGGGCAAATTGGTAGTCTTATCTTTTAATCTAATTTGGCCTGTTTCCTGGTCGTTCACGATCTCACTGAGTTCTTGTTAATCTCAGATCTATGTGGTTATTTGTTGCATATGCTTAGCCGGTGAGTGTGCTGGTTATAATGTTTCTATTGGCTGCAGCATGCTTAATCTATACGTGGGATGTTCTTTTTCTTTTTCAAACTTCGCTTCTTGCTTAAGTGATGAAGATCAGTGCAACATATCTGGGTGTGCGAGCAGCCTGGGTGGCAGTTCTGCCTGAAACTGGCATTCTTTGATCTTAATTCAATGTGCAAATTGTAAATGCAGTCATGTCATGTTTTTACTTAGTTTGCTCCTTCAAACCTGGTGACCTTTTGTTAAAATGATGGTGAATTGCAAATTTGTGAATGATCAATCACAATTTATAGTTGTACTCAAGCTTCTTATGCTCTTATGTTTATGCCTGAACCATCTTTTGTGCTTTGGCTTTTAATCAACCTACTGTATTTGTTTGCAGGTGACTACTTTTGCCTGCAGTTTGGCTAAACATCGCAAATCGTCGACATTGGAGTCCAAAGATGTATTACTGCACCTAGGTTGGATGTCTGCCTTGTCTGAGAATACATTATATTTCAATGGAAAATCTATTAAAATCCATACAAGAGTAACCTGTAAAGTTCAATCTTTGTGGTTGGTGGTTGCTGCATAGTTTAGAACCTAGGGAGGAGATGATATTGCATGATTTGATTAAATTAAGAGGTGCCTTTCCTAACAGAATCTATGAACATGCCGAGTTTAAAGATATGCATGTTAACCACCATCAGTATTAGTGTGTCCTCTCGATGACACTGGGCACTTGTCAGCTTCTATCGTGATGCAAGGTTAATAATCTAATGCGAATTTTCTCATTTCCACTGCCATCTTTCTCCTTTTCTGAAAAAATGTCGCATTTACTCTGATTGCACAAGACATTTTGGTCGTGAGCAGGCTTTGTCATGTAGATTTTAGTTTTCCTGTTTGTTTATTTGGATGTTGTTGAAGTCCTGAGGTGTCATAAACTACATACTAATTTGTCTGTGCAGCTGTAGGTGCTGTTTTAGGTGATATCTAATTACATTGTTTTCTAAAAGTAATTTTCATTGTTCTTCATCACCTTTAGAATGCATACATGCACCCACTTGCAGTTTTCTGTCAAATTTAGGTACCTGAGTCTTGAAAATTATATTGCAGAAAAAAATTGGGGTTTGACAATTCCTGGATTTTCAAGTGAAGGGCAGAAGCACCTAAAGAAACCTGTAAGTATTATGTTTAGGAATTAAGTTTCTTCTGGATAAGCATAGGATGTTCTACAAAATGTCTCGGTTTTCGCTGTATGCAAATTATGCCATCGCTCTTATCATTATAGTCACATTAGCATGGACACTTTTTCTTGAAAAAACTACAAATGATATTCCTTCATGGCCTTTCTTGTATGTGCAGTTTCAAATTTAAACTGTTGGCACAATCATGGAAGTGGTTTTGCTTGGTCTTTCAATTTGGTCCAGTTTTAAAGTTTTAACAAGTCTATGAATTTGGGGTATCTTTTCAGTTCATTTTTCATTATGGTAAAAGTAGTTCCATTTATTTCTCTTTGCTATGAAAGTGTTGTCCTAGAAGAGTTTTTTTTAATGCTTTTTGGGGAGTTCTTTGTGTGATTTGATTTTGAATTTTGCTCTATGAAATGTTGTATATGTTTTTGACATGATCATTTTAAATAACTGCAGTTAGCTAGTGAGGTTCACAAAAAGCGTCTTGATATGGTAAGTTTGAGTTTCTCTTAGTACACGCTTGTTCTCTTATTGTCACAAGGAACTGAGATTCTCTTTTCTTGTATCTCTTATTGTTTGCCAGGTTCGTGCATTGAGGGATTCTTCATTCACAGAAAGAAGTGCAGATATCGCTAAAGAAATAACAAGACAGGGGTCTGACAACATCATTGGGCCGAACCACTTAATAAGGCCTTCACCAAGTTCTGACCATTTGGTCACACAAGCAACTGGTTCTCAGATGCTGCAGCAGCTAACACGGTTTTAATGTAGCTGAGATTCCCTTGCTTCAGTCAACTTGAAGATGAGGTTATTAATCACCTGATATCTGGTAATTATTTGAGCCTTAAGGTTTTATGTGATTATTACAGCTTTATTTAGATGGTTGCAGCTCTATTCTATCTCTTGATATTGTCTATCTCCTTTAATGTATGGGTAAGGATCATACTAATTCTATTGATCTGACCTAATAGTTAACTGCAGGTTGGGCGTGGAGGACACAGACTGTACAGTAGTTTGGCATCTGATACATGAATTATTTGGTCAAAGATCACAGTGACTGACCATGCTCATTAGATTCTTCCCAGAGTTACACTCTCTGATTTGGGAGAATAAAGTATCCAAAGCTGGGGCAGCTGGGTTTTTGTTCTAAATGTTATTGATTTAACATAGTATTAAGTGTTCGATCTGAAATTGTGTAACCTTTAGATGCAGGTGTATGGTCTTGCTTGAAGAGAAGTGCTGATTTCTTCTTTTCTGCTTTTTTAAGTTAAATTTGCTGTTCAATATTAGTCACAATATTAAAGTGCTTGTTCTTATGGATGAATATTCTAAAGGCAGACTTTACATCCCTTTGGATGAAATGCCATACATAAGATGAGTATCGAGATATTTTCACTTTTTCATTATGGATTACTATCAGGTGCTCCAAAAGCTTTGCTTCTTCCACATCTCAGGCGTCGGATGCATGAGACTTCCACCAAGAAATACCATGTTCTATAGAATCATTGTTGAAAATTCATTTGGAGCAATGCTCCCAGAACATGTAATAATCATTCCATGGAGGAGTTGCACAGTGTAGGCGTTCCGGTTTGTCTGTAGCATGAGAACAGCTGAGGGAATTAGCTTCCAAGAGGCAATTAAGGATGTGTGATTGAAGATGTGGCACTCAATTCTTTTCTCGTCTGTTTTGTCACCCGTGGAGGTGATAAACAATGAGGTGAACTGCTCAGAAATTGTAAGATTAGATTGTTCGAAAATTCGTATAAATCCTTGCCCATGTTTCATGTTTTTAAGCACGGTCACATAAAGACGTGGATGCGACACTAAGTATTCGACTGGGCACAAGAGTACAAGCCAATGTATTCCACCAAATATGTTTTGCCCTCTGATGGTTCCTCGTTGAGATTTTAGAGCACCGCCTCTTTGCATTTTTTCTTGTTCTATGTCCGATGGACCTGTTTTGATTGTGTTGAACTTAATAAGCCAGGCTGGTCTTGAACTTTCGCAGATACAAGACATTTTAGGGTTTGTTCGACAACGTTCTTATTTCTCTGTTTTTTTTTTCTTTGGAACAGAAAAAAAATAGAAATCCGTTTGGTAATACTAACCGATTTTTCTATTCCCTAAAATAAAAAGTTGTTCTCAGGAATAGATTTTGAATAGAAATGAGAAATTAAAAAAAATAATTTTTTTTTTTTTTTTGAGAACAATTTATAGAAACTTATTTCTTGAGGACTACTCGCCGCCTATAGCACACCACCACCCGTCGGCCACCGGTCGCCGATTGCCCTCGCTTGGTTGCCGGTTGCCCCCACCTAGTCGCCAAACTCTCGCCTTTGCCCTTTGCTCGATGGCTAGCAACCCGGCGCACCGGAGGCGATTGGCGACTTGGCGCAATCGGTGGTGGCGATCCGGTGCGACGAGCGGTGACGAGCGGTGACGGGTGACTTGTCATGATCGGTGGCAGTGGCTCGGCGCGACTGTCGATCGGTGACTTGGCGTGATCGGTGGTGGTGACCTGGTGCGATTGGTGACTGGTGGGCTACGAGTGGCGATCGACCGCCGCCGCTAGTAGCTCATAGCTCGCCGATTGCCGCTATCGCCCACCGGTCGCCGTCATTGTCACCATTGGGGAATTTTTTTTATTGTATTAAACACATTTCTATTTTTTTCCATTCGATAATAAGAAATTTTTGTAGTTACTAAACGTTTTATTTTACTCAAAAATTATTGTAGGGAGTAAAAATAAAAAAAAATTATTTTTCAAAAAAAATTATTTTTAAAAATAAAAATATTACTAAACGTATCCTTAGTTGTCCTTGTCTTCCCCTCTACCGACCGCAACATTCAATTCTTTGGCATCAATTATTCTTTTGCTTCTTTCTTCTTGTCCTTCGGATGATTTGTAAGAGGTAACAAAAATGCATCGCTCACTTGATAACCGAAATGCAATGAGTCTCTGTTCTTTGATCAAAGGATTCTCAGAGGTGAATCTATGATTGGAACGGTCTTTGGTGCTGTCATCCACGTGTCGCATCTCAATGCAGATTCTCAGAGGGTAATCGGCCCCTGCCCTTAGATATCCACATGTCACCAATGACGTTATTTTCGATCTCATCCGTTACAAACAAATTAAAATTTGAATTTCGAAATCATGAGTAATTTTGGCATCCTTTCGAAATGGAACAAAAAGGAACGGTTTAAAAGTTGTCATGTGGTGACCATCAAAATTTTCAACTGATCTGTTTGTTCCATAGAGTATAAAATTAAGGGTAAAGGTCATCAAAAAAGTCTAAACTTTGCTCACTGACACATTTATCCTAAATCATTTTTTAACTATAAATTTTGTTTGATGGAGTGTAAATCTATGTAGCATATTTATCTCAAATTTCTTTCTAAACTTTTACCTATGTAATATATTTATCCCAAACTTTTTTTTATAACACCAAAAATCCTAATTTTTTCAATAATACTGATTTTTGGGTTAAATATATCATATGGGTATAAGTTTGGGGGGTGGTGTTATAAGAAGTTTGGGATAAATGTGTCACACTATATATATTTTGGATAAATATGTCACATAGGTACAAGTTTAGGGTTTTTTGTATTACAAAAAATAGTTTGGGGTAAATGCATTACAATAGGCAAAGTTTGGGATTTTTTTTGGCTTTTTCTCTAAAATAAATGGCAATGATACCAACTTTGTTTGTTTTTTGGAGAATGAATGATTTGGAAAAATATTTGCCTAAAAATGATTGCTTGTATTGCGGAAAACATGTTCCGACGTTTGGTTTTACTTAGGAAAATGACTAAATGGAAAACCTATGATTGAATTCAAGAAAAATGATTTACTTTTTAAAGAAAATGAAAATCATTTTCCATAATATAATTAAGTATCAATGTTTGGGCCAGCAACTTTGTACTTTGGCATGAAAACCCCCAACATGGGATCTTGGGTCCTTGGCATCCAAGACCAAGTCTTTGGTGCTCGGGCTTGGGTTCATCAAGGCTAGGGCTGTGACTCTAGTACCGGTGCCCAAATCCCAATGTTCTCTTGCTTGGGTTAAGGTAGAGCTTGGGATCTCGATGCTCATGTGCATGCCTGAATCATTGGCACCCACACTCAGGTCCATCAAGGCTAAGCCCAATGCCTTAGTTCTTGTGCCCGATGCCCCAACAGGGGCTTTAAGTTCACAAAGGTCAAGTGTAGGATCCCAATCGATGAGCTCAGATCCCCAAAGCTTGAAAGACTGTCCTTGAGTCCATTGAAAGTCAAGCTTGAGACCTAGTTACCCACACTTGGGTCCATTGATATTGGCCTTGAGCCCTAGGTGCTCATGCCCCAATCTCTGGCACCTAGGCTAGGGGTCCATTGTGGCTAGACTTGGGACTCTAGTGTCCATACCAACTTTCTCGGTTGCCCATGCAAATCATTAGCGCCTAAATAATGTGTTATTTGAAAAAATCCAATTATATTTTTAATATCAAATGAAAAATATTTCTCAGCTCATATTCAGGTTTAGCCGAATATTGGAAAATGCTGGCATTTTTTAGAAATGTCATATTTTCCATGAGGCTCATTTGTATTTGTGAAAAATGATTGATTTGAAATTATTTTCCTAAAAATAATTAATTAATGAAAAATATTTCATTATCGATAATAATTTATATTTAAACATTTTGTGGATGACAATTTTTATTTCGTTTGTTTTTTTTATAAACGATGCAAATGAATTTTTTTATAAATTTTTTTAAATTATTAAAATTTCGAAAAACAAAAGGAGATTAAAAAAATTGCTAATGAGTGCCATGGCATTAGGATGGTCCTCGACATTAAAAATCCAATTAGATTAAAAGTTACTCCACGACCGTGCCCTCTGTATATAGCCCACGTGCCCCGACTTTTCTGGAGACATACGTCATCGCCATGGATCAAGCGCAAAATCATCATCATCAACCCCACAATCCTCGATCCTCCTCTCCATACACCTGAATTCTGCGTCCACATGTTTCCTCCGTATGCAATTCTTCCTCCGACGTACTGCCTCTTGTTATTTTTGTCCTTCCCCACTCGTCACCTCCTTTCACCAGTAAACTGCTCTGCAGAACCCGCCATTGGAGCTCTGCAACAAGAGACTCCATTGCTGCCGATGTATTCATGTCCTTGAAATGGCAGTGTAAAGGTTGTCTGAAATTAGGAAAAGAAGAGGGGAGAGAAGAAAAAGAATAGACTGATACAACTTATGTGCAGGAGTCCATGTTGTGCAAAGCAAAGTGTGAATAGAGGAGCTTGGTCCAATGATGAAGACCGACTCCTCACCGACTACGTCGCCCTCCATGGAGAAGGCAAGCGGAGGAAAGTCGCCCAGAACGCAGGTACTGCAGTGCGTAAGGTTTCACATTAACTTGGTCATTGAGGGTTTGGTGAAAAGAGAAGAACACAGTAGTACTTCTTACATGCAAGCACCACTTGCTTGTAGTTTCGTTACGTTTTGGTGATGGGATTATTAATGTCGAAGTCTGTGCAACCCTTGCGCGTGTTTGTTTCTTCTTGAGAAGGTTTAAATGGGTGCTCCAAGAGTTGTAGGCTCAGATGGGTAAATTACTTAAAACCAGGCATCAAGAGAGGCGCCATCTCCGTTGACGAGGAAGACCTCATCATCAGGCTTCATCATCTTCTGAGTAATAGGTATTCTTATGGATACTTCATTCATACTCCTAATTTTTCATTCAGAATATGTTTTTGATGAATCATTTATTAGTCTTTAGATAGCATGTGCATGCTTCAATACACGAGGAAGCATCCCATAAGGACCAAATTTTAACTTGTATAAAAGCATCCTATCACGATGATCCGCCAGGAATCATGGATACGGAATAATAGAGATGAAAACCATATGTTGTAAAACTAGAGGGCGCAAAATGTGCTCGATTAGAGTAAAACTAGGATGCTTTCTGTAATTTACATACCCAAAACATTGTCTTCATCATCACCAGGTGAGATAAGCTTTCTAGTTAGATCTTTTTACAGATGTATCACAGCTTTCTTTTGCAAAGTGCTAGAGATGCAAAATATCTACAAAAAGACAAGCATACAAAAGTCTATGTGATTAAGAATGTTGTTTTTCCCCTTGGCTTGATGAAAAGAGATGGCAAAAACGATACGGTTGGCCCACTTACGTTTTTCATACCAATCTCTTTTGCAAATGTCTTGTCCTTCTAGCTCCTCTTTTCTGTTACCTAAACTTCATTAGAGAAATAATATTGGCAATGTATTTTTGTTGAGCTTATTCTTCAATATTCCTAGTTGACATGATGGCTCGAATGAAAATTAATGTAAATAGGTTCATGTTTTTCAATATAATACTGAGAGACACTATTCGTTACATTTTTGTGTTTTCATAATACTTTGATATGATGAAGTTCTAAATCTGAGTCCTTTTCACTTCTAATTAATTAGCATTACATAGGTGGGCCTTAATAGCTGCAAGGCTTCTGGGATGAACCAACAATGAAATAAAGAACTATTGGAACACCAATTTGGTCAAAAAGCTTCAAGCTGCAAGGCCAGATAACAAGCATCTTCTCAACTATGAAGAGAAGATTGGGACATTTGCGAGTAATCAACTAGTCTCGAATCCTTAGGTGAATTCACACCATAAGGTTCGTGGTCTCACCGAGTTCTCTACGTCAAATGAACTAGACAAGGACTTGATGAATATGATCGGCACTGGTGCAAAGAATAGTGACGCTGAAAACCTAATTCCTTTCCGAGCAAAGGACGGAGATGACAATGATATGGAATTCTTGCATGATGGTGATGCAGGTTTTTCAAAATCGAGTTTGCCATCGTATCATGAGAAGATGGAGATGGAGAAGGGGAAAGATATAATTAATGTGGACAATGGAAGCATTCCTTGTTTAGAGGTCTGTGCTTCTTCATGTTCAAGAGATGAAGATAAGGTCGAAACTCAGATAACAAATAACCACGATTCTTGTGATCAACCCACTTTACACATGGAGCTGAAGAAGTCAGCTCTTTTTCCAGAATTGGAAGATGAGTTTTTTTAAAAGCTGATTTCAGGCATAAATTGGTGCTTTGCTGGGCTAGTCATTTAATTAATTATGTCCATTAATTTGTGGTATGTGCTCATCTTGGATTATTTCGATTCATGTTTTCAGATTTTCAATGGGAATAACATGATGATGGAATAAGTAAAATGTGACTATGGGGTTTGCATAGGTGATTCTAGAGCAGGATTACAAAATCTCTTTCTTCTACTACGCTAGAAAAACTGATGAAAATTGGTCACATTCAAATATAAACTCTATTCATTTCCACACATATATAAGCTAGACATTTCCATAGTCGATAATATTGTCGTTACTCCCATCGTTAGCTTGATGGATCATGCAAATTATATTGAAAATTCAACATAGCAATTCACTTAAATGTATATGTGGTAATGGTTCAAGAGAGAGTTGAGTTTTTTTCAAGAGGTAGAAGCCTGGTACAAACTTGATAGCATCATTAAACTCGGGGAACTAACTAAACGGAATATAATAGGTCCTTCATCTCTTTCCTCCATTTTTTGTTTGATATAAATAGCAGATAATCATTTCAAGTACGCAATTTTAATATTATGCAGACTACCTTTATGCGTTCCATGCAGTGCATGAGTCTTATGCATACCCAAAGTATTCAGGGAGATTCGAATATAAGAATGCTGATCCTAAAGATCATCACCTATTTTTTTTTTTTTTTTTGAAACATTGACCAAGGGACGTTGGACTTCATGGTCCTAAGGAGCAAAAATGGGCGGCCATTCTCATCGCCCGGGTTTTGATAATCTAGGGATCCAGGAACTTAAAGATCCTACTAGTTGAAGAACCACGAGACACCTGACAAGCTCATAAATGGTTAAGTTCAGTTACTTCACATGTGAAGATGGTATTGATTGAGAACAGTTACTTATAATATATGAAATACAATGTGGTGGATTTGTGAGATCCAAGTTTCACATAGAGTGAAACAAAGCATTATTTTTATTCTTACCGAGATCACTTCTAGCTAGGATGAGTCTTTATTGAATGAGCGCTAAGGATGCACCGCATTCATATTTTGTCTTGGACATTTAAACCAACACATTCGACGTATGACTTGAATGATCTCGAAGGTCATGAGCTTGTTGTGCATACTATCTATCATCGATTTAGACCAAACTCTAGTAGATCAACATGTTATGTTACCTTTAAATTACAATGCTCCATATCTAGATACTATTTGTAATCGGTTTGGCTTGAAATATATGGACCGAGTCCCTCAAAAGAGTAATCTAATAAGCAGCGACCCTTAGCATAGCCTGTATGTCCAGGATTACTTTAAAATGATCTCTCCATCTCCCTCTCATGGGACATAGGAGTACTAGAATTTCTCTATGTAGTTCTATTCATTGGGTTGTTTTTGGATTAAAATGCTCGTAAAGAGGGGTCACAGTCTTGAATTATGTACGGTTGCAATTATTGGCCTATAGCATTGAATGCTCCCAATATATTTGGTGAAGCCATTGCTTTTTTCTTTTTTTTTTTTGCCTTTAATTCTAACAAATTTAGAATTCTTAGATTTTTTTTGTTGCACTTGCATGGACGGCTCGTTGACTGATTCATGACCATTCCCATTTAATTTCGTAGGATTTGAGTTCGGCCAACTTAATTAATACATCAGCACTATCATCTCATCCATTTCTCTTATATAATAACTACAGAAAAATTATTCAAAATTTTTTACGATTATTATATAATGATCGATTTAGTTTTAAATTTTTTAATTTGATCAATTTAATTATAAATCTTTTAACGATTTTTCAATACAATTCTTCTAATCAATTTTGGTTGGAAATCGCTTGGTAGTCCAATTAACACCCATCGTATAAGTGGCACGATTTGTGTTGATATGAATGATTTTTACAAATTTATAATTTTTTCTGAATTTTTCTGCCTTTCCTTTCCTTTTCTTTCTCTCTTGCCCAAATTTGGTGAGGTGACCCTCGTTCATTGCAAAGAGCAACTGTAGACCAACAAAAAAAAAGGGAAAAAATTCAGAAATTCTTTTAAAAAATCATGAAAATCATTCACGTTATTGCCAGTCATGTCGTGTAGGATGAATGGCATTTTTATTAACAAATTTTAGTCAAAATTGGTTAGAAATACTATATTGAAATTTTTGAAAAATTCATAATTAAAGTAGCCAATTGAAAAGTTGATGGTCAAATTGTGTATTGTACAATATGTTTAGGACTTATTTAACAATTTTTCCTAATAGGGAACTATTATCATATGATGGATTAAATAAAATTCCCTATGTAGCTAGCAAAAACTTATTTCTATGTGTGATCTCAAATAAATACCCTAAGTTCCTCTCTTTTTTTTTGGGGGGGGGGGGGAGTTTGCATGTATGGACAAAAGCTAAGCTGCTTATAGTTTCCATTTTTTTTTCATTTCAATAAATTGAGTACGGTCATTGCTTACTTATTTTGTCTTTATAACACTCGTTAAGTAAATTTATTAAACACGTTATGAGGAGATTTGTTTAATTTTCAGGGTCTTAACAACCTATGAAATGAAAAAAAAAATCATCATTAATTTGATTACATAGGATAGTACCTAATGCAAGCTCATTAACAAAATCCTGGGTACTAAATGCGAAAATTTCGTGGTCCGAATTTCATTTTTATTTTTTTTTGGGATTGAGAAAAGAGACGCGTAAGGTAACTGTGATTTCTGGTCCCATTTTTTCCGTACCTAAAGACAATTTAGGCGTATGGTACAAAAAAAGGTGGGGGAAACATTGGAGCACGCGGTCCATATGGCGTAGTTGTCAATTCGGACCATACTAGGGGTTTCCAGACCATACTAGGGGTTTCCATTAGTGGGTGTGGGTGGGTCCCTGGTTTTAAATGATAGGGTCCTTTCACATCCACCTGCACCTCCGAACATGTCGGAAGGGCCCACTTTGACGGACGGGTCGGATTGCTGACATTTAGTGTCAGACATGCGAAAAACAAATGATTTAAAAATTATTTTTTAAAACTAATCATTTATATTATTTATGAAAATAAATGAACGAGATTTAATTTTATCATCCATAAAAATATTCAAATATAAACCGTTGTAAAAATTAATATATTTTTCATCGACTAATTATTTCAAATGACACAAATAATTTTATTCGAAAAAGTATTCCGAATCATTCACTTTTTACAAAATAAATACTAGTCATCATTATTTACTCTCATTAGTGGTGGAGTTCGGCCATGCTTTTCTTCCCCTCTCTCTTTTATGTGAAATAATTTGACCCAGTGGTGATCCAACATCCTGCGTCCAATTTTTGCGTCCGTTACTCATATTAGATCTATTTGTTTGGAAAGTGGCTTGATATATAAACATCTATATAAATTTAGAAAAATATAGAGGGTTATCATCACCCCTTTTGTGGTGATCCATGCATAAAGTAAATTTTTCCTCACTTTTGGGGTCACAAAACTTTCTGTAGGGATTGTCTAGGAGTGCAATCACGTGGATTGTCGGGGACCGGGGTTGCGTTTGTTATTGGGCGAGAGAGACAACTCCGCGTTGGGAAAATTCAATGGACGGCATCACATGGTACTACATTTTTGGACCACTCTCTCTCTCTCTCTCTCTCTCTCTCTCTGTGTGGAAAGAGATTGATCTCGGATTCTCCATTTCTAGAAGACGAAACTAAACGTTGAATAGGATGATGTACAGCCGAACTAGAATCACATGCCCCAATCCCTCCCCCCCGGTTCAAAACCTTATAATTCGAAAATCACATGAAACTTATGTATTTAGACGACCAACTAAATGTAGGAATACCTAGAGATTTTTTAAGGCAAAATGATCCAATTTATGTTGATTGACTAAGAAACCTGAGCATTGGCTTTCCTTAATCAGAAAAACTTATCCACCGGCCGAGAGTGAATGCAATTATGGCCTCACTAGCCACCTTCCCCATGGTCAAGAAGGCCATGATGAGACTGGCTTCACCTAGAACTGGGACCTATATAATGATCATAGAGAGACCAATTTAATATTAAACGACCTTGCATCCATTGAGGCTTTTACGGTGTTGTGTTTCCGATAATTACCTTATGTGTGTGGATGGTAGGAACTTGCCCATCTAATAAGAAATAGCTGGGTACTCAAAGTGTCGTGAGTACTTTAATTGTGACTGGAAAAATGATTGATGTATGACAATTTCCTTTAAGATCATCCATCCATATCAACTTCGAAGAACATTCTGGAGGTTTTTTCAAGGCTACCTTTTAATTCATTTGTGTGTAGACAGTTATTTTGGCTGATATATGAATCTAAATTAGGCCTTTAGAAGCATCTCTTCACTTGACAAATGATGCCCAATACCTTTATCTAGGGATATCACCTATAAGGAGTCTAAGTCCAAACTTATCAACATATCTAGTTGAACCCATCTTCATTTAAAAGCTTAAAATAAAGAGTTATGGCCAATTATAATATATTAATTGTTCAACCCTACACCAATTCTCCAACGTGAGACTAATCTAACATAACTCATACGTGGTAATCTCTTATTTGGTCATGACATAATTTCTACTTTTATTTTTTCTCCTTGTATATGACATGCAAGTTTGCCTTTCAAATTTCTCCCCGGTGATTTGAAAAATGCTTGAATCTGTGATTTATCACAGAAGCAAGTCCACTTGACATTCAAGAGAAATAAAGTTGTAATCTTATCTTTTAATCTATTTAGGCACGTTTCCTGGTCGTTCATGATCACACTTAGTTTTAAGTTAATAAGCTCAGACCTATGTGGTTATTTGCTGCATGTGCTGAGCCAATGAGGGTACTGGTTATGACGTTTCTAATGGCTGCAGCATGCTTAATCCGTCTGTCGGATTTTCTTCTTGTTTGAACTTCGCTTCTTGCTTAAGTGATGCAGGTCAGTGCAACATATCTGGGTGTGCAAGCAACCTGGGCGGCAGTTTAGCCTGAAATTGGCATTCTTCGATCTTAATTCAACATGCACATCGTGAATGCAGTCATTTCATGTTTTAACTCAGTTTGCTCCTGTAAACCTTCTGACCTTTTGTTAAAATGGATGGTGAATTGCGAATTTGCGGATGATCAATCATAATTTTCAGTTGTTCTCAAGCTTCTTATGATCTTATAGTGATGCCTGAAAGTTCAAATCTTGTGGTTGGTGGCTGCTGCATAATTAAGAAGGTAGGGAGGAGATGATATTGCATGATTTGAATAGATTAGGAGATGCCCTTTTCCTAATATGACCCATCAACTTGCTGAGTTTACGGACATGCATGTTAACCACCGTCAATATTAGTGCTCCCCACGATGACACCGTGCATTTATCAGCTTCTATCTTTGATGCAAGTTTATTAATCTGATATGAATTTTCTTCTTTGCGCGGCTATCTTTCTCCTTTCTGAAAGATATGTTGGCGTTTACTTGGATGTGCACAAGACATTCTGGTAGTGAGCAGGCTTTATTCTTTCGATCTATGATACTTATTGTGATTATCCTTTTATAATTCCTTTATCTATAAATTCGATGTCCATCTGGCCATGTACTTCGACTCAAATTAATAAATAAATAAATTGTACCTAGGGCCGTCAAAAAAGCCTAAACCAAATATTTTGGGTCGGTTTTCCTGCTCATTCAGGTAATATGTATAATAATGGGTATTGTGAACTATTCGGTTCGCGTTATAAATTTGAACCCGACTGAAACACGTTAAAATAAGTACCCTTTTCCAGAATTTATGGTCTCCAAGATCTGAAGCTTTCTTGCTCTTAAATCCATTGTCTCCAAGATGGTGAAGCTCTCTTGGTCCTGTCTCATTCCCAAATCCCAGGTCTCCATCTCGATCGCCCTCTTCCCAGACTCCATCGAATTCTAGTCTCTCCAGTGTCTTCGAGGTCAGATCTCTAATTCACTCTTCCTCTTTTTTGTGAATTCATCTGTCGAGCATTAAGCACATTCAGAGATAAGCTCAAACTGTCTTCAAGACTCCATCGGATGCGATTTCATCTGTTGAGCACTAAATTTTGAATGTCGGATGGTTGTCTTTTCTGTGCATTTTTTGCAGGATTTTTTAAATATTGAAATGCTCGTCATTTTTCTAGTGGTATTTCTGTATCATTCAATTGGCAGCGGAAAGGTGTACGAAATTAGGAGCAGAGGCATGGTGAAAGAGAGCCGTACTCTTGGTGGCAATACTCGGAGATAAAAATTTCTGCATCATGTGAGGAGAGAGATGAATACCATCTTCTTAGCTTCTGACGAGTGTGATAAATGTAACATGGCTATCTTCTTAGCTTCTGATGAGTGCTTTGCACGTTTGATTGATCCACTAATGCCTTCATTATTGGATATATACACGTGCTATGCACCATACAGGATCTCAACCACCAACGTGAAGCAAGTTTGGATTTTTTGTGATGGAGTTGGAGATAGTTGCAAGGAATGGGCTAGATGCGGAACTGCTGCATCTGCAGCTTCTAAAGATGGGGATACTAACTACGTTAGCAGTGCTCTACTAACTGAAGCTAAAGCAAAAGCCTTTTTTTATTCTGCCCTACGTTTAGTTAGTCTTTACAGATGGTAATCTATCACAGCAACTGTGATTTGTTGCAATTATGCAAGCAATTTACATTTCCAAGATACTATTTGCTGAATTATACTCCTTTTTTTTTTTTTTTTTTTCAAAATATCAAGTGTTTAGTGGTTTGTCAAAATATGTATGGTGATGGAAGTTCTTAGAAAATGGAATATGATTGATGATAATTCAGTGAAATCTTAATCTTATCAAATTGGCGAAGAGGAGCCAAAAAGACAAAAAGAAAGGAGGACCTTGACAACCCGTTCCCCACCCAAACCATGTTTTTCGGTTCGGGTTATATTCTGGTCCAGCCTCCCTCAATTCGGATTGCCGGAAGCATGCCTCCTTCCACGTTCGGTTCGAGGTCAGTATGTGCGAGACCCAAACCAACCCGAACCGTTAGACACTTCTAATTTGTACCTGGCTCTTTTAGTATGAAGAGGCCAACCGTATCATCAAAGCTTTGAGAAAGAAACTTAAGGAGCTAAACCCTTGAGACCATGAAAAACAAAACTAAGATAAGAACACTAGCTGCTCAATGACCAAAATTCGAAACAACTCAACAACAATTTTGTTAGCAAATTGGTTCCAGGTAGGTAGTAATTAGTTTCCATTGCCGACAAAGCTGTCGAAAGTGAGGGTATTGCTGTCCCACACTGCATGATTCAACTCCCTTAGCCCTTCAGCAAGTGTGGACATAAACTTCTCTTGAAACATGGGGTTCTTAATTACCGTGTGTGTGAACTGTGTTAGAGAAGTTCCACGTCAAATAATTGATATGGTGTTAAATAGTTAATATATCTTAGTCGACCCATAATTAATTATTTTCCAGAAACAATTACAGAGGGAGAGGTGGAAGCAAAAAGAGAGCGAGCAAGAAAGAGATAAATGAAGGAATTTTGAAAAAAATCTGATAATATGAGATAAGTGAGGAGTGAGACCATTTGGACACGTGGAGAATAGTGAATGGTGTGGACCTTGGCCGGCGAGGAGGCGTCCAGCACCGTCCATTTGCATGTTTACACCGCATGCAATTATTCCGCTAATGGTCGGCCCTTCGTTATTTATTGCTCGTTATTTATTGCCCCTAAACTCCCGTCACTTTCCTTCAGCCACTGGAGCTCTGCAACATGAGGACTCCATTGTCGCCAACATGTTCATGTCTTTGAAATGATGGTGAAAAGGTGATCGATCTGAAATTAGAAAAAGAGGAGAGAAGAAAAAGAACAGATTAGCACAACTTATGGGTAGGGGTCCATGTTGTGCAAAGCGAGGTATAAATAGAGGAGGAGCTTGGTCCGATGATGAAGACCGAATCCTCACCGACTATGTCTCCCTCCATGGAGAAGGCAAATGGAGGAAGGTCGCGCAGAATGCAGGTACTTCAGTATGTTAGGTTTCCTATAAATTGGGTCATTAAGGGTTTGGCGAAAAGAGAAGAACACAGTAGTACTTCTCACATGCAAACTCTACTTGGTTTTAGTTTCGTCACGTTTTGATGGTAGGATTATTAACTTCAGAGTTTGTGCAACCCTTGCGCGGGATTGTTTCTTCTTGACAAGGTCTAAATAGATGCTGCAAGAGTTGTAGGCTCAGATGGGTCAATTACTTGAAACCAGGCATTAAGAGAGGTGCCATCTCCCCTGATGAGGATGACCTCATTATCAGGCTTCATCGTCTTCTGGGTAATAGGTATTCTTGTATATACATCATTCATACTCCTAATCTTTCGTTTCTAATGTGTTTTTGATGAATCACTCATTATTTTGTAGATAGCATGTTCAGGCTTCAACCCATTAGGAAGCCCCCTATGTAAAAGAGAGATTTTGTAAAGACCAAATTTAACTCATACAAGTTGAACCTTATTTTGAGCAAGTGTATTTTAAAATATCCCATCACAGTGATTCTGTAGAATCTAAATATACAAGATAATACCATGCACAAGTTTTGAAGATAGAAGAGATACCAAGCATATGGTTTCATTTATTAGAGGGAAACTAGAATAGTTTCTATAATTTACATGCCCAATGCATTGTCGTCTTCATTACCCAATGAAAGCTTTATGATAAGATCTTTTTTATAAATGTATCTACACTTTTATCAGGAAAAGAAAATTGATTCGGTCACAGATATTAATCTACTTGAGAATAATAATTCATTATGAATCACAAAAAACCAAAAACTATTTTGAGACTTATTTTTTCAAGAATTTATGGCTCATAATAAACTGTTCTTATAATAACTCAAAAACTATTATACTAACAAAACTCTTTAGAAAATGCAAGAGGATAAGGGTGCTAGCATAATGGTATAGTTACCTAAATCATCTTAACGGTGGTTTTGTGACCATAAATTTAAGTTTTCGAGAGATGGGCAACCAAAATCATCTTCTCCTATTTTTATAATTTCCAACTACTTGTGAAAACTAAAGAAAAGAATATCTTGAATATCTTCTCGTCATTTCTTCTCTGCCACATCACCAATCTCTCCTCACTTGCCTCCCAAACATGCCACGTCAAAAACTTCTCTCCCAATTACCCACGTCTAAGGTTCGTTCTTGTGATTATTTATTTTTTCGCAAATTTAAATTTGTTAACGATGAGAGAAGTAATAATCATTTTTAAAATTTAATAAAATTTTCAATTTGCTATAGAATTATTTATTTCCCTATGTTGTTTTTTGTTTCTTCATATTTATAAAATCTAACCTAGTGGGATTTGAGGAAATACCGCGTAGCGAGCGTTTCCAATTTTAATTTTCTCAAGAAAGCGGGTTAAACAAGTCAAGTAGTTTTGTTGAGAAAAGTAGTGGTGGACAAGCCACTGTTAGTTTTAATGTATAACAGTGATTATGAGCTTCTCATTTCCCTATCTACAAAGAGACAAGCATGGAAAAGTTTTTATGGTATGTTTATTTCACAAAAAACTTAAAATTTAGAAAACTTTTTAAAAAGAATGATTGATTATATTGTTTGCATACGGTAATTTTTTCATACCAATTTGTCTTTGCAAGTCATTTGTATTTGTAGCATTGCTCTTTTCTGTCACATATCCTTCATCAGAGATTTTATAGCGGCAATGCATAAGCTGAACTTACTCTCCAATGCTCCTAGTTTCCATCACCCTTCTAAAGACAATTTATGAACATGTATATCGGCTCATGTTTTCCAAAAAAATACGGGCGGTACTATCCATTATGTTTTTGCGTTTTCATAATACTTTGATATGGAGGTATAATCATCAAATTAATTTCTATTTTAATTAATTTGCGTTACACAGGTGGTCTTTGATAGCTGCAAGGCTTCCTGGCCGAACTGACAATGAAATAAAAAACTATTGGAACACCATTTTGGCCAAAAAGCTTCAACCTGCAAGGCCGCACGTCAAGCATCATCTCAGCTATGAAGAGCAGGTTGGGTCATGTGCCAGCAATGGACTAGCCTTGAATCAATCGGTGAATTCACACCATAAAGTACTTGGTTTCTCCGAGTTCTCTTCGTCAAATGAACTAGACAAGGACTTGGTGAACATGATCAGCACCGGCGCAAAGAATAGTGATGCCGAAAACCTGATTCCTTTCCAAGCAAAGGATGGAGATGACAATGATATGAATTTCTTGAATGCTAGTGATGCAGATTTTGTTTTCGGCGTTTCAGAACTAAGTTTACCACCGTATCATGAGAAGATGGAGATGGATGAGGAGAAAGATATAATTGGTGTGGACAAAGGGAGCATTCCTTGTTTAGAAGGTTGTGCTTCTTCATGTTCAAGAGATGAAGATAAGGTCAAAATTCAAATGATGAATAACCACGATTCTTGTGATCAACCCATTTTACACATAGAGCTGAAGAAATTGGCTCTTTTTCTAGAATTGGAAGATGAGTTTTTTTAGAAGATTTCAAGCATAAATTGGTGCTTTGCTAGGCTAGTTATGTAATTAATTACGTCCATTAATTTGTGATATGTACTCATCTTGGATGATCTTGATTCATGTTTTCAGATTTTCAATGGGAATAGCATGATGATGGATATTAACATGTGGCTATGGGGTTTGCATAGAGAATTCTGGAGGAGGGTAATAAAATATATTCCTTCTACTACGCTAGAAAAGCCTATGAAAATTGGTCACATCCAAATATCACCTTTACTCTTTTCCACATATATTTTAGTTTAGACTGTTTTCACAGTCAAGAATATTGTCATTACTCCCAAAGTTAGCTCGATGGAGCATGCCAATCATATAAAAAATTCAACGTAGCAGTACACTTATATGTACATGTGGTAATAGTTAGAAAGAGAGTTAAGCTTTTTTCAAGAGGTAGAAGCCCGATACACGCTTGATAATATCATAAACTCGAGGAACTAATTAAACAAAAAGAATGTAGTCTTTGATCTCTTTCCTCCAAATTTGGTCTAATATAAATAGCAGATAATCAGTTGCCATTTTTATAGTATAGACTACCTTTATGTCGCATGCAAAGCATGAGTCTTATAATACATAAAAAAAGTTGAGGGAGATACAAATGTAAGATTGCCGACCCTAAATATCATCACTTAATATATTCTTTTCAAAACATTGACCATGAATTTTAGGGCTTCACTGTCTTGAGGAACAACCAGAGGTGTCTATTCACATCCCCTAGTTATGATAATCTAGAAACACGAGCACAAATATCCAATTTTTTGGTGGTCTGTGAAATGCTTGTTCTCCAATTTACCCTGATGAATTTTTATTTCTTAGAGTTCGTTGTTGCACTTGCATGATGAGTGGTCCGTCGACAGATTTATGACCATTGCCGGTATAAATTGATCATTTGACCCGATCAATCGATACATCAACGTCATTGTGTCGGACGTTTCCATGATGCAATGACTGCCCTTTCGTTTCCTTTTTCTTTTTGGCCATTTTAAATGCATGGATAGAAGTTGAGCGGCTTGCGTTTTTCAATTTCGTGATTTCAAGAAGCTGATTGCCCTCATTACTTATTTTAATTAGCCTTTTTGTAATGACCCTCGTTAAGTGATTTTATCAAACGCGTCTTGAAAACGTTATGTTTGATTTTCGAAATATTAACTACACATGAAATAAAATAAAAAACAATGTATTGAAAATTATAAAGTCATCATGTGACTACTTGGGGAATACCTAATGCAATTCATTAATAAAAAGGATAACGGCAAAATAGTTCAACAATTTTGACTTAATATGTAATGTGACTCTTGAACTTTTTAATTTGTTCAATGTGAACTCTAAACCTTAATTCAACGGGCATTATGATTTGTAAACTTTTGATACATGTTTAATATAATTATTGAATTATATGAAAATATTTAATATCATCATTCTTTTAATTTAAATTCAACAATAACATTAAACATTTTTATATAATTTATGGACTAAATTGAATATATACCAAAAATTTAGGAATAAATTAATATAGTTATCGAGTTATATGAAAATATTCAATATCATTATTCCATTCATTCAAATTCAATAGAACATTAAACATTTTTATGTAGTTCGATAATTAAATTGAATATGTGCTAAAAATTTATGAATTAATTAAATAAATTAAAAAGGTCAAGAATTAAATCTCTTATGGAAATAAATTTTACCGGCGGGGTCTAAATATTTTTCTTCTTTTTTTTGAGAAAAAGGCCACCTGACTAATTTGATCGCGTCGGGGCATCGGGAGAATTGCCCCACGTGTCAACATTTGGCGGGCCATCCCTATGACTTTCACTGAGGATTCAAGAGAGATTCAAAGCATACGGGCCCACCCAGACAGAAGGAAAAAGACGGGAGCATGCGGCCCGCATAGGAAGGGGCATAATCGTCAATTCGGATTCCAGGTGGAGCCCCTCAATCATTCAAGCGGCTTGGGTCCATGGTTTTCAATTATGGGCCTTGTACTCCCCTATCCTCGATCATGTCGCAGGGCCCACTTTGGTAATCGGGTCACGCTTGGTTCGATAGAGATCGTCACGTTTAACATGTTAATTCTAAAGATCCGTTTATTTGACAAAAAAAAAACTCTTTTCGAAAAATTATATTTTTCAGACATTTCAATGTTTAAGTTTTCCATGGGCTGATAATAACAAAGTTAGATTTGGAGCCCAAGGCTCTATTTGAGATTTGGAAAAATGTGATTTTAAAAAAAAAAAAAAAAATATTTTTCAAGAGGTTACTTTTTAGGAAAATGACAAATTTTTTTATATTCGGGTGAAACATGAAATTGAAGTGGAAAATAGTTTCCGTCATTCAATATCTAATTTGATTTTCCTCCATGCACTTCTTTTGTTCATTTTTTATTTGTGTTTTTATTTTTCTGTTCTTTTTAAAAAAAATTGAATTCTAGTGTACTTCATATGCTCTATGATACTTACATTTTTAACAAAAAAAAAATCAAATTCTATTTTTCTTTTCTTTTCTTTCTTCTCTTTCTTTTTCTTTTCCTCACCCAGTCACAACCATAGCGATAGCCAACAAGCATCTCCATAAGGCAAGGCTCAAGCCTCGCCGCCCTATGGCCACGCTCGAGTATCGTTGATTTGACGAGGTCCAAGCCTCGTGGCCCTTAGGCAATGCTTGAGCATCATTGATTTGGTGAGTTTGAGCTCACCATTAGTCGGCGACCAGCCAAAAAAGAAGAAAAAGGCAAAAGGAAAAAATATAAAGTAATTCAAATTTAAAAAATAAAGTAAAATTAAATTAAAATAATTAAAATGAATGGTGAAAAAAAGAGTGAGGAAAATATTCTCCGAGAAAATGTTTTCCACTTTCCGCTTAAAAAATCTTTTAAAAGACTTTTTTTTTTATTGATGGAAAATGTTTTCCTTAACCAATTTATTTTCTAAGAAACGAATGCTAGTAAAACCAGAAATTTTATCCCAAAAGTTATGTTTCATGAAACGAATAGAGCCTACACAGTAATTGAATCACTTTCTCTAAACTTGAAAACAAATCAAAACTAACTATTTTTCTTTGAAAATAATTTTCATAAAAAATATTCTTCATTATTACGAAGTTCTCAACGAAAAAAAGGCACACCCTAAGAGCGTGCGATGCTCATCTTCATTATTGGCATCTTGAGCAGTGGAGTTGGACCAGGTTTTTTTTCTTTCCTCTCTTTTTGGGAAACAACTTAACCTAGTTCAATAATCCAATATCTTGCATTAGCGACTTTCAAATCTCTTTCTTGTATCCGATTGGAAAATGACCAGGCACATGTAAACCCTACATTTTTTTTTTTGTCGGTCTTACTCTACTTCCACTCTAACTCTTATTTTCAGGTTTTTACCCTACTTCCTTATGGGACATGGAAATCAAAACTCACATATAAAGTTAAATCATCTCTTCACCCTAACCCTTTTTGAGAATGTGAAAATTCAAACCCCCCATCTCCCCCTTCTCATGTGAGAATAATAGCCATTAGAGTAAATCCTAGTAATTCATGTAAATCCTACATGTGAAATGTGTAAGAAATTAGCAAAATTTAGGGGCTCATCATTGTGCCTTTCCTACCGATTCCATGTATAAATTTGACATTTCGCCCGTGCATTCGAAAGGTAATTATTGAGATCACAATCCTCCTATAGCAATTGTCCAAGAACGACATCACCTCAATGCAGTCGCCCTTTGTCTGCATCTCTATTCACGTGCATATGAGAGAGAGAGAGACAGAGAGAGAGAGAGACAGAGAGAGACACAGACAGAGAGAACTCCACGTTACACAAGATGTCATCGTTGGATATTTAGGGCCTGCATGATAACACCTGATTCTATTCCCAAGAATAACTAATTCTGTTCTTTTGTTTTCAAGAGCGGATTTGGAACATAAATGCGTTTAGTAAATTTTTTGTTCTGGGGAACAAATTTGTTCTAGGGAATAGATTTAGAATAGAATTAAAAAGTAAAAACCCACTCTCAGGAACAATTCTAAAAATCAATTTTTTCTCTCTCTTTTCTCTCCTCTTTTTTTCCCTTCCCTTTCTTCTTCTTTTTCTCTTCCTCCTCCCACCCCTGAGCCGCCGCCGGCAAGTGGCTAGGCGAGGTTTGGTGAGCTCGCCGACGCCTCGCCAAGCTAGGGCGAGGTCCCGCAAGCTTGCCGGACCTTGCCTCGCCCAGATCTACGAGGCTCCAGCAAGCTTGTTGAACCTCACCCTGGCTTAGCGAGCGGCCAAGCCACCACCGACGGCAGCAACCAAGAGGAAGAATGGGAGAAAAAAGAAAAAAAGAAAATTATAACAAAAACAAAAAATACTAAAAATTAAAAGAATCAAAAGATCAAAAAATTTTATCAACCGCATTTCTATTCCTAAAGTAAAAATTTTGGACAGTTACTAAACGACTTCAAATACTCAAAAATTATTCTCGGGAACAGAATCAAAAAGAATAATTTCTGAGCAAAAATTATTCCTAAACATAAACTTTACCATGCATGCCCTTATTGATGGTTGAGGGACAGCATTGCATTTCTCGAAATTTCATGGGCGGTCTACATTTTCAAACATCTTGGATTCAAGTAAATTGTTAGACTGCGTCATTATCAAATCATTGAAGACCTTGGCAATCATTAAAAGGTAACATGTAGACAGGTACTATTTGAATCTTTACTATATGGTCATAGGGTAACTTCACCAAACAACAAGAGCTTGAAAGCTCTAAGTTGGGACCACGTTGCCAGCCTAGTAACTCAAGTGAGGTAAAAGAAATGCGTTTCTTATTTTAAAGTGACAGCGTCTACTAGGGGTGTAAACGGTTTGGTTCAGTTTGGCTTTTTTGAAAAAACGAACCGATAAGGGATAATACCGAATCAAACCGAAATTGTCATAAACCGAATAAGGGACGGTTTTTCGGTTTTCTATTTTCCATTTTTGCTTTACTTATTGGGACCTAAATGAAGAGAGATTGTTCATTTTTAATTAAGAATTTCGGTTTGGTTCGGTTAACTGAACTAAACCGGACCAAATAAAAAAGTTAACGATTATTTTTTGGTTAATCGAACAAAAAATGTACAAAATTTCAATTCAGTTTTTTGTTCGGTTCTTGACACCCCTAGTGTCTACATACCCAACCCCTCTCAGTTCTCCTTTGCATATTTTTCTTCTCCAAGAGAAGGGAATACATTCTTGATATTTTTACGTCCAAAGGTTGCCAAGGTCCACAGTATCTTCGAATAAAGCGATTTAAGGACTTACTTAGGTCCAAAATTCATTGATGGTTGATAGACAGCATCACATTGTATAAGTTATTCTTGAAAATTCCAGGTGTGGTCTACATTTTTTGACATCTCTCTATCAAAGGAGATTGATCTCGAATTAATCTACAGCCAAACCGGTATTATTCTCGTTCGAAACCTTACGATTGGAAAATCGCAATGAAGTTAATATGATCAGACGACCGACTAAAGGTAGGGATACCAACAAATTTTTATGGCAAGTTTTTCCGATGCACCATCTCGTGTTGATAGACTAAGAAACCTAAGCATTGGCCTTCCTTAATGAGAAAAAAATATGCTGGAGGTAATTATTAGATATCGAGACCAGACTACGTATATCGCTCGTTCGCATGAGCATAAGCACGTAAACGTCAATGACCATAGAAACCGATGTATAGATAAAATGACCTTGCACTCATTGAATTTTTTACGATGTTGTGTACCTAATATGTGTGGAAAATCGGACCAACACATCTAGTAAGAAATAGACGGGTGCTTGAAAAAGTCTCGAATATACTAATGACAAAATTACATTGATGCTCAAGAAATTTTCGAAAGGACTTTTTGCGGTGCCTTTTAATTTATTTTGTATATAAGCAGTTGTTCTAGTCAATATATGGGTAGAAATTAGGTTCTTGAAGCTTCCCTTTACTTGGGTATCGGATGAATGCGGTCCATTTGGGCCTACCACAAGTAAAAAGCAATACGGTCCGTACCATACAAGAATGATTTAACTTCATCCTCTTCGCTTGATGAACGATACGAGACCACAAAAAAATAAAAATAAAAATACAACGTAACCTTCACACACGTTAAATAAAAATTATGCAAAGTTTCTTGGTCGATGAATTTAAAACTCTATCGCTCACTTTCTGCGCCAAATTTGATCATTTATTCCGTGAAAGAAATTAGAAAAATTTCTTGAAAAATACTTATATGGCTGCCTGTAATCTACTATAAGATAAGCAACATGTTTTAAACCATTAAAAAATAATAAATAATTAAAAATTATTACGAAGTCCACTGCTATAAGAATTTATGACTTGTGATATATTATTATTTTCACACTAGTCTAAAAAATATTATGTTAGCAAAACTCAAGTTTCTTTCACAACTAACATGATAAACACAATGTTCACCGTCATGCATGCGTAGCGTAGCTAATAACTTGACGACGCGTGCTATTTTCTTGAACTATGAACGATTGTGCAAGATGCGAACACGGTATATCTAGAAATGATTTTTGTCCATTCTAGAAAGGGACGGTCCGAAATGATCGGATTTTTCTTGTTGATTTTGATTTCTAGCGACCAGCAAATCTGTGTTAGCATCTCCATCGCGAATAGTACTAAGAAAAGACAAATATCGATCGAGTCTAATAAATGAAAAATGGGACGTGTGCTTCTCTGTGCCAAATACGGAGCCAAAGTTGAGGTCCGCCTTCAGCGTGAGTCCTGTGAACTTGGTGCATATTCAATGGCAGTTCTAGACAAGAGCTTTTAAAATGATATCACTATTATGATTTATTCCTTAATTTATGCGAAAAATAAGTAATTGCCGTGTTGGGATTCTTCAATATATCTTATAAATAGGATGATATGGAGAACTTGGGGAGAGCGACGTTTTAATTTTAGATCTTTTTCATTGTTGTTAGAGTTTTTCAAATATTTTGAAGAGAAAACAAAAGTGATGACAAAATTCTTATTTTTTAATTCAATATGTTTGGTTTAATTTCTGTTTTTGTTTTTCCTTCAATTTTGTTTTAATTTTCTTTTATTAGGACTATAATGTAACCTGATAATGATTTTATGAATTTCATGATTTTTATGCATTGCAAATGATCTCATTTTTGTGAATTATATATAGTTGTGTCTAATACTTTTAAGTGACTGCCACTACTTGAATAATCTGATGTGTATGTTTTAGATTGAGAAATAATAATATGTAATTGCTCATTATAATATATAACCATGTATTAAATGTAGATAATGTAGCTTCTGGTGATAAGGTGGTCCAAAAGATTTATTGTAAGCCGGGAATATTCATAGATTTTAATATATTTGTATTTATTTAAATTCTCATAGAAATATAGTGGATTGATAAACTGAGAAGGTTTACTATACCTAAAGATACTGGATTAATAATTTAAATAGGTTTGTTATACCTAGAGATAGGATGGTATATAGATTTGGAAATCCCATTATCACATGTGTGATGTCGTTCTTGTACGCGTAATAATTTGAAATTCATATCTAGTGATTATGGTGGTGAAATCGGATATTCTAACATATTTATCTAATTAATTTACTGCATTTAGTTTCGAATTTTGGCTTTTAAGATTTTCAGTTTTAATTTCTTCTCAATCTTATTTTGATTTGTTAGATAAATTTTAGAATTAATCTATTTTTAACATTCAATTGACTTATTAATCATCCATCTATGTGGAATGATATCTTTTCTCATCATTAGATTATTTGTTAGACACGTTCATTTAGAATTTTACAAACACCGGAATCCAAAAACAAAAGGAAAAATATAATTAAGGTTGAAACTATTTTTCAGAAGACTTTGCACAAAATCTAGATACCAATATTTGTATGTATTGAGATGTCTTGAGCACTTCATATCGAACGAGAATGAAATTGAGAAAACCGCAAAAGAAAATCTTAACCAAATGAAAGATGATTGAGATTTGTCATCTTGGCGCCTTCATTCTCCATAAGCCCATTAATCTTGATTCGCATGGGCCTAGGTTGCTCTTCATCGTTCACCCTCGGCTTTGCCTCGTTCCTGGGGCTCACGTGCATACGCATAAATATATACTTTCGTATAGTCTGATGAAAGTGATTTATAATGGCTGTCGAATAGTCCTCATCGTGGACTTTCATTTCGCATACCATGAATTGATCATCAATGTAGAAATTTGTGGCGCCATTAACAAATAGCCTAGGCCAATAGGCCTCACCCACCGTTGCATTTTCCGAGGGATGCTCGGCAAGGCCGTCCTAGGCTGGGCGAGGGCTGGCCTTGCCCAAATTAGATTTGGCAAGGTCGGCCCTCACTAAGGCTCACCCTCACGATGGCCAGGCAAGGCCAACTCGCCCAGCCATCGCCAATGGCCAGTGGTCAATCATTGGCAAAAGAAAAAGGGAAGGAGAGAGAAAAAGGAAAATGATAAAAAAAAATCCGAATATTATTAAAAATTGTCTACATTAGTGCCAACGATGTCACATAAGCAAGCCAGTGTTCATATTAGTAATATCCGGTCAAAATCAGCTGAAATGATTGAATTGATATCAAATCAAAATGTTTATGATTAAATTTGGCATTAATGTGATTGGTTTAAGATTTTTTTGACACTTCCCGTTTCACGGGTAGACTAAATTTTAGCATAAGGCACAGTGTGAAAAATATATAACAAGGGAACCTTATAAAGGGCTTGGGAAAAAATTTAAAACTCAAGATCACTTGCTCTAAAACCATGTAGAATTTTGTGAAACTGCTATCAACTACCTTAAGAATTTAAGCTGTTTGAGAAAAATGTAATTTTAATATTTAACAATTCTAATGAACGATTCAGTCGACCCATCCTCAACTTGAAATGTATATATAATTGGGCCCTTTTAGGTGAACCTTACATTTGAATCTCTAGCCGAAGACCCACCAAATTATAATAAAAAAAACGCACACAAAAGAAAAACCCACAAAAAATTTGGAGAGAAAGAGAGAGGGAGAGATTTAATTAAGTTTATAATATCTCACTGAGCTCATCCCCTTGACTCTCTCTCTCTCTCTCTCTCTCTCTCTCTCTCTCTCTCTCTCTCTCTCTCTCACAAAACATATTAAAGTTACAATAGGATGTTAAAAACCATCCTCGTTTTCTCCTTTGGATTTACTTTTGACATAATCTTCTATTATTATTTTTTTCTCTGCCCTTATCTGATAAGGGAGTTTGCCTTATGGTCCAACTCATGATGTTAAGGCATAACAACCTATTCCGATAACAACTAACTAATCCCCAGATGTTGTAGGGCTTAGAATATTCCTTTCCTCCCCTCTCCGCTATTTAGCCAGGCACAGTAAGTGAATCGTGCTAGGGGCAGCTCCACCTAACAAGTTAGTTAAATGTCCGACCACCGAACCTGAGTCGACGTTTTCGATCTCTCTCTCGAGTCCATTTCTTCCATTTTGGAGCGAACGCGACTCGTGATTCTTTGGGAAAAAGGACGAAGGAAAATCCTGCTCGAACCGTGTCATCTCTCGACGAACATGATGTCACCCGCTGTGAATCGAGACACCGAGATCAGAATGCTTGTGCAATCAACCTTCCCAGGATGAGATTTTTCTACAGCATTGCGTGCTTTCGTACGCAAACGAGACGAGGATCCGAGAGAGGAAGAATATCATACTTCTCATCTATATGAAAAAAAGACACGCGAATTCTGGAGCGTAAAAACTTAACACGAGAAGACATTTAAGTGCCAAAACTTACAAAATGTATATTTAAGTGTCAATATCGGAGTAAAATGGATCGATTAAGCATCAACGGTGATAAAATCCGATCAAAATGCTGACATAGCACTTTTTCGATAAACTAAGGTCAAAATTGCATTGTTTTGGGCACTAATGTGACTAAAAATCAACCCAAAACAATGCCTTTTTAGCATTAATTCAATTTTTATATAAATATTAATTAAAAAATATTTAAAAATTTTTGAAAAAAAAAAAAGGCGAAGCAACAACACAGCTAATGTAGAGTAGTGGCCATAGGTAGGGGAGCACCCTTGCATTTGTGTTGCTTCTTTTTTAAAAAATATTTTTTAATTAATATTTATATTAAAAATTAAACTTATGATCAAAACGACGTTATTTTGGATAAATGGAAGCTAATGTGGATTTTCGATGAACCGCGTAGGCAATAGAAATTATTAAAAAATTATCACATCGAATTTCTAACTGCCTTCATCGGAGTTGGCAGTTAAGTAATCTAATTTTGAAAAAAAAAGTAGCACTTAAATGTACATTTCGTAATTTATGACATTTAAATGTCTTCATCTGCCAAGTTTTAGCACTTAAATCGTTCTTTTGCCTAGAAAACCATCTGCTAATTCTGTTTGCACAAAGGAGAATCACCCACTTGGGTTGTCATGTGAAAATGCTAAGGCAAGAGTAACGAAAGAAAGACATAAACTTGTTCTCTCCATAACATTAGTTTTATATATGACATTAAACTGTTTCGTCTGAAATTTCGTACGGATCTCAACATCCCTTGGACATAAAACACCAAGAGAGTATTCCCTTCTCTTGGGGAACACAAAGATTCGGGGGGAATTATGAGTTGAGGCGCACATGCACTAGTACAAGGAATGCAATAATGTCATCTGTCAATGATATATCCATTGAATAATAGAACAGCCTTTAGTGGAGCTCCCGAGCACTTGCCCTAAAATGCCAAGGATCCAAGAAGTGCCCTGACTTCTTCTTCTTTTAAATAAAAGCTAGGGCAAAGAGTAACGAAAGAAAGATATGAGCTTATCCTCTCCCTAACATTACATGGATGTTAACTTCACGTCACGTGCACAGTTCTGCAGATCTACTGAGGAGCAAAGGGCTATGGGTCGCGTGCCGGAGTCTTTTTGTTCCCACACGAACGCTTTTCCCCAAGAAAGTTGGTTGGGTTTCTTGAAGCCCCTCTCGTCTTTCCATAAGGTTCATTTTCAAATCAAATCCCATCTCTCTCTCTCTCTCTCTTTTTCACCTCTTTTTGGTAAGCGCCTAATGCTACGGACTGATATTCCAGAGATGCGAGATCACGAGAGGCCAAATTCGCCGGCGGCAACAGTGGGCGTATTTCGCTTTTGATTTAATAAGATCGGGTCGAGAGGGGGTCGAGAGGAGCTCCAAATGGAACATAACCATTCGCAAAAGTTGATTTTTAGAAACCTAATCGACATCTAAAAGTGACATCAATTTGACAGTGTTGCTGGTCGTGCTAATCAGCACGAGGCTCTGTCCGCCTTTCGATGCTAGATACACAAAGTCATATAAACATGGAAAATCAGAGATCGCCCGTCCAGCCCCGTCATTATTTTTGATCAGGTAAGAATCAGTTGAGGAAAAGTAAGCATCGCAAATCACAACTTAACTTGCTCAAACCACATTTGTTGTCACCGTAGACTTGTTAAATTTTCTTACCTACCTATTCTTGATATCACATGCCTATGCCCACCAGAATCTGTTGCAGGATGGTCTCGTGTTGGGTACTTCTTTTCGTGTGCCTATCTCTCCTTTTCAATTATTGACCTATAGGAATTAATTTACAGAAACTAAGGTAATGGCCTGCTTTTGGTACATAATGAAACTATATTATCCCTTTGATGCCGCGAAGTTGGGACCACGCAACAATTTCAAGGACATTAACGAGTTATTTGATCATAAAAACAAAACAAAACAAGTGAAAAAGTTGTACCACTTTAATCAACAGGGGCACATTATCTTAATTAGGACCACATCCTAGTTGTAATCTAAAATAACCTTATCATCTCCTTTTAATGAATGATTGATTTTACTTTCCACGGCTAAAAGAAAGTTGTGCACGATCCAATTTGCTATTCTTGTCAGTGCTCGAATGCAATCATACATATTCTTAATCAAGAATATTTAGGAATGAAACGATCTGTGCATGCGCGTGTGTACATAAATGCATACATGTATATGGTAGAAAATCAATTCCCCAGTGGTTTAAATGAAGATGGGAATTTTATGAGTAAGGTGATTAAACAGCTCAAAGAGCACATGTAAGATCCAATATTCAGTCTCATCCGATGCCAACCATGGCTATTGTCCATTTTCTTTTCTTTTTTCTTTTTGACAGCATATACTCCGTCACTTTTCATGGATGCCATCGGTAAAAATTCTCGAAAAATGGCAAAACAAGCAAGTACCAGAAGAACGCCTATTGTACCCGAGGAGATCTTCCCCCCTTGAATTAATAGTCAAAACAGCTTTATTTCCTCCGTGCATGCGCAATTATGTCCTGCCCTTCGTCGTAGGCAAGGTCTAGATACCCACTTTTCTTGCATTCATGTATTTACCAATCGGTCGTGCATCTTACCACATGATACATAGGGTTTCACGCCTCTTGGCTCAGTTAAAAACAGACGATCCACGTTAATTAAGTCGTTCACGCATGACTCAAACACATTAATTTGCCCATTCCATTCGTGAATCTTCAATCGCCTCACTATCTCAAATCAATACATCTTTCAGGCATAGATTTGCGCGCTGTCAGGTTCGAGCAATTCCAACCAGCGAGCAAATGATGAGAAACAAAGGCAAAGTGAAACTAACCTAGCAACGAGAGAGACCTTTGTCCAGGGTTAGAGCTTAGCTGTCCAGTGGTTAGCTTAATCAACAAGTCAGTTGATTTTCAAAGTAACAAGCAATTTGTTCCTCATTTCGTAGTTCACTAAATTCAGTCAATCGCTCTTTCAAGTCTTGAGAAACACAGGAATATCCCATTTGACTTGAGCTCCTGCTATCTTCTGTACAGTGCCAATGGGCTAGATGCGATGGCTCTTGGTTGGTGGCCTTGTAGTTTCCGCCAAGGAAACACAGGACAAGGAGAGAGATTTTTAGGGTTTTCAAATACATCCAAATCAGTTATACCATGCTGCTTATATGGTCATTTTCCCCGAGTACTATGGAATATGTGAGTTTGCAATTGGACAAGTCATCAGATATACATGTAAATCACTTCATTCATATGTATTGATTAGGGTTTCACCATAAGATAGGCAGGCTTGGTGAGTAAATTAATTATTTGAATAGGAGATATATGCTTTAGTTCAAACACCTACGAGACTTCTGTATCTAAATCAAGAAGATAATTGTTTATCATAATCTAATCAAGAATTGATGTAGCCTCGTCTTAAAAGAAAAGAAAGAAACCCAGGGTTATGCAATTGTTCCTGTGCTGGAGGTGTTCCAGTTCATACACTAAAAGTCATTCATTCAAATCCCATCGACTGCAGCATGAATACCGTTTTAAGTTAGGGTCATCCGTATTGTACAAATGGTGTAAACTTAATCTAGTTCAAGAGGCTTTCTAGTTGTCTACGGGTCTGCAGATAGTTGATTCACTTTGCTCGAGTTCCCAAGTTACAAAAGCGACAAAGAAAGGGAAAAAATTGCGCCACGGTCTTGCCTATATGATTGTCGATTTGGGTTGGCGAGAATATTAAGTTTCGAAAACGGCTAAAGATCTCTCGAACCGGAGATCAACTCCCGTTTGTTTTGTAGCACCGTCTCTCTCTCTCTCGGCGAGGCGTCTCTTATTGTCAACGAACTTTCAAGAGCGTGCGAGAAAGTTAGCTGCCAGGGGAGATCGGAAAGCAGCCAAGCACGAACAAGAAAGGCAGGTGAAAATATGCCAATTCTTTCTTATCTTTTATCTTCTTGAGCTTTCAGTTAATGGGGTATTCTCTGTAACTCGGAATATATAATGCCCCGGAAAATAATTCCCGCAGATGAAGTGTAGATTTAGGCATGCCATGCGTACAGTCCTAATTTATTCATTTGGTAAATATATTTTAGTTGCACACACAGCGCCGAATCATAATCCCACGTATGCGCGAATTGTCAATTCTTAACACCACAATGTGAAATTGTCAATTTCACGTGGGGATAGCCTAATTGATATATGCACATATCTTCCACATCAAAGTTTAGGACAAACATATCGTTGTCTTTTGTATCGCCGCTGCCCTCATGATCATCGTCATCACTGAGAAATTTTTTAATGTTTTTTAACACTTAGGATTTCTTTTTCCATAATTATATAATAAGATGGAATGAGGGTTTTTCCGAACCTTCATGGGGAGAAGTGAGAGTATGAATAGGTGCACGTGGAATTGGGCTCACCTACTCCATTATGTGCTTTCTTCTCCCTTTAAATCCTTTATTTCTCTTTTTCTTTCCCTATTTTTTGTTTTCGTCTTTGGCGCTCCCTAAACTAGAGATACACGATTCAAAACATCTAATGAAATAATTGTCCCTATATAAGCTATATAATTTGTTATATCGGTTAAAAAAAGTTGATGTTTACAGTATATGAGGGTTCAAAAAAAATTTAATGCAGTAAATAAAATATGTTCATGTCATTGTGTTATGGTTTTGAAAATTTTAGCAATGACTACATACACACAAAAAATCCTATAACCGATATGAACTCACTATTTTAATTAAGAGCAATTGCTAACTATCTATCTTTAAAACTTGATATTCTTAGGTTCTCGATTTAAAGGCTTGGGAACTATTCATTTTTATAAGAATGCGCCTAAATTCTAAATTGGAAAGGGGTTCTATATATAGATAATTAACTAGAGTTTTTATTTATTTATTTTTGTTAGGAAGTCAAAATATGGGCACTAATAAGATGTGTTGAGTGCCAAATTTATTAGCCCGGATAGCTCTTTATCTTTAATTGACATAATTTAACAGATTTTAATCTTTAAGACAGTCCATCTTAGGTAGGTACACCCTAAAATTTGTGAAGTACCTTACTTATATCATGAATTTAATAAGACACGAGCCAGAGCTTAGATCGGTGACGAGGGACGGATCTAGAACTTTTTCTTAGCTGGGACAAATATGACCATGAATGCAAAGAAATCGAGTAGTTCGCTTTATAAATAAAGGCAGGTTCCTACACCCAAAAAATCAACTATAAATTGCTGTTTTGTTTTGCCCTTGGTGAGACTTGTCTATAATTTTCTCGAGAAGATTTAATGGGGGCAAAACTCAATTTTAAAGGTCATAAGTATAGCATTACCTAAAGATGTCCACATTTAAATATTTCATAACAACTCCAAAGAAGTAAGAGTAAGGGGCATTTTCATTTGCAAAACATAAATCAATCCACCTATGGAATCCTTTTGTATTAAACAATACGGGTAACCATTATTCGTGTCGCACATAAGCCACGCATAAATTTACAATCCTAAGCATTACATAATTTCATGATTAATATAAGCATATGATTTCAAAGTATATATCGATAATTATAACAACCCTAGGAAAATATATTTTTTGGTCAATCGCGGCGCGGGTAGCACCTCTGGTCGTCCACCTAAAAACGTGGTTTCTGTGGGTACTGCTTACTAGGAACTGCTAGACAGGAAAGACGAGATGGTCCCCCACCCTCACATGCTGTGCTACGTAACTTTAAAAGAACCAATCATTGATTCATTTCATTTTTGGAGTAAAACGTAGTTTGGAGAGGTGCCTTGACGGAATAGGTGCGGGCCGGAGAAAAATAAATAAAATAAATTTTCTGTATATATATGTGTGTGTATGTGCGTGTGTGTGTGTGTGTGTGTGTGAGAGAGAGAGAGAGAGAGAGAGAGAGACTAAGTGCACAAACACACCCAACTTCAAGATTCAGAAGAGCCCCAGAGTTTCTCCATATCAGAATCAATTTAAGTGTATCACTGTAGCTTACACAGAGAGAGAGAGAATGGGAAGGAGCCCATGCTGTGCGAAGGAAGGAGTGAACAGAGGAGCATGGACAGCGATGGAAGACAAGATCCTGACCGACTACATCAAAGCGAACGGCGAGGGCAAATGGAGAAACCTTCCCAAGAAAGCAGGTCATGTTCCCTCCCTTGTAACACTCATCGCGCGCGCGCAGAATTTGAACTGTATTTTGCAGGACTTGTGGTTCATGTTAGTGATCTAATTATCGTTTTTTTGGTTGTTTTTGTCGGGTGGGTGCCTCGTGCAGGTCTGAGGAGATGTGGGAAGAGTTGCAGGCTGAGGTGGTTGAATTATCTGAGGCCCGACATAAAGAGAGGGAACATCACTCTCGACGAGGAAGAGCTCATCATCCGGCTTCACAATCTCCTGGGAAACAGGTGTTTCTTCCTCCTCCTCCTCAGAAAAAATAGGATGTTAGCAATGCGTGCGCGCGATAACGAAACGAGAGAATTTGTGGTGTCTGTTCGAATCATTGCAGATGGTCGTTGATCGCTGGTAGGCTTCCAGGACGGACGGACAACGAGATAAAGAATTACTGGAACACCAACATCGGAAAGAAACTCCAGTCCAGCTCGAGCAACTCGGGCTTCTTTTCCTGTCGCCCGTCGCTGTCTTCATCCCAAGGAAGCCCCAAGTTGGCCCTCGAGAAACCGACCATCGATGACACCCTCGTGCCCGTAGAGCCGTGCATATTTTACGCCAAGGCAACGAAATGCCCAAAACCGCTTCTCACTCCTGGATCCTGTCAAGATAGAGAAGCACAAGCACCTGACATGGTGGACGACAAAGATCAAAGCTCTGACCGCCGGGAAGATCAAGTTGCAACAGTTCAGTCATCAGCTGGAAATTCAACTGTTTCATGCGATCTCATGGGGGATTTCGACCTGGACGCGAACTTCCTGGAAGCTTTCTTGGAGTCTGAGCTCGCCACCGATGCTCAGCAGTCATGTTTCGTCAATGGGGGATTGGATGACAGTGACAGGAGAGAGTGGCCGTCGTCGCAGGACTCTCGCGAAACCCTAGCGTTCAATGATCCTGGAGAGACGGTCCTGAGCGAACCAGATTTGCAATGCGTGGCATCTTTGCTCGAGGACGAGATTGACTGGCTTTGTCACGACTAGCTAAAGAGCTCTAGGAGTTGCCTAAGTAAACATATTGACCTACTACTGTACGAATGATGTATGAATAGCTCCCTTCGTCCAGTTCTTGTCCGTGAATAAATATCGAAAAAGTTCTTAACAAAGCTTCGAGAGGAGACGAGAAAACACTCGATGAGCACCGATCGTGCAGCGGGCTAGCGCGACCGTTAGACCTGATCGATCAACGACGAGTCTCGCCGAGCTCGATCGAACCGGAAAACGCTAGGACAGACGACCAGGCCAGGCTCGACGTGGGGCCTTAATCACTCATGCATGGCTCGACCCACTGCCGGGTGTCGGGTGTCAGCCATCCTCCGGTGCCGGTGGAGGACAACCTAACCTACCGCGCCATGCGACCGCTGCCTCGCTTTCATACGAGGTCATTTCGATCGTGGGCCCCACGTCAATTATATATCATGTACGTTTGCAGAGTGCATTCTTACTATTTATCGTTTCTTTCTTTCTTTTTGTCAATTTTGTCGTGACATTTCCAGTTCGTTTGATACGAATTCAAAGTTGCTTTCCGTGGGAATGGAAACAATTATTAATAGGAAGAGAGCGACTCACATGCGGTGTTAATTCGGTTTCCCATTTTTGCATAGGTCCCGTGCTAACATGTCCATTGACATAAAAGTAGAACTTGCAAATTTAATTCATCGTGAAATCAATAGGGAGGACCAAAGGATTATTCGATGGAGCTCTCGCATGATTCTTATGGCATCAAGCATTACGCGTTTTTTATGCCTTCGTACCAAATGGAAAACTCACTGGTAGAAAATATGCATTCTTCACGTTTTATGTGTCTTTACAGTATTGGGGGATGGTGTCACGAGGTTCAGACACGAGGTACAAACACGTGCTAGGACTTGGTCGATTCTTTCTTTCTTTTTGTCAATTTTGTCGTGACATTTCCAGTTCATTTGATACGAATTCAAAGTTGCTTTCTGGAAACGATTATTAATAGGAAGAGAGCGACTCACATGCGGTGTTAATTCGGTTTCCCATTTTCGCATAGGTCCCATGCTAACATGTCCATTGACATAAAAGTAGAACTTGCAAATTTAATTCATCGTGAAATCAATAGGGAGGACAGTAGAACTTGCAAATTTAATTCATCGTGAAATCAATAGGGATTATTCGGAGCTCTCGCATGATTCTTATGGCATCAAGCATTACATGTTTTTTATGCCTTCGTACCAAATGGAAAACTCACTGGTAGAAAATATGCATTCGTCACGTTTTATGTGTCTTTACAGCATTGGGGATGGTGTCATGAGGTACAAACACGTGCTAGGACTTGGTCTAATAGGGCTCAGACAACATGTCTTGGGACTTTCGGCAAAAAGAAGCAATGCTTACCAATACAGGTTGACCGCATAATTTAAGTGTCTTTAATTGCCACTGGAGTTCTTGATGGGAAGCCAGAGCTTTGAAAATAACATATGCTTAACTTGATCCTTGGAAAAAGGTTAGACAAGGCACTTTGATATTAGTGATCTCCACTTTTGATCCTAGAAGATATCGAAACTCGCTCATTCCAAAACTATTTATCAAGATAATAGAAAAGCATTTCAAATTTCATGATACATTTGTGAAAATGGTAAAAAACAAAAAAACAAAATTCTCACCGTGAATTTTTAATTTTAGATTTAAATTTCACGGAGCCATTACAAAATGAATGGGCTCATCCTCCGGAAGGCCTCGCACGAAGCCCAGACAAATAAGCCCAAGCACGACCAAATCCTACGGAGGAAAGTATAAAAAAGGCTTGAATTCGAAAAGAGAAAAAGGGCTTCTTTCTTGCGAATTCCGACTGAAAATCAAGTCAAATCCCATAACTCGCTTCAGCAATCTTTGAAGCTCCCCCGGTCGATGTTCTTTTGAAGGGATTCCTCCTGGTTTTCGGTAGCGAATGGCGTCCGATTCTCCGAATTCAGATCGCAAGAGTGAGTCCAGCCCATCTTTTTCCATCGATTCCTTCTCGCTGGATGTATTGAATTGGTTGCCTGATTTGCCAGAAATTGATTCGCGAGCTGATTTGCTCACGGGGTGTTTTGTTTTGGGGATTTCTTGTGGTTTTTGCAGTCGTCGTCCACTTGAGGGCCACCGGCGATGCTCCTATTCTGAAGCAAGTCAAATTCAAGGTCAGTGGTTCTACCCCTTTGATTTTTCCAGCGTCGTGACGTGTGGTGTGCTCGTAGTGCGATGTTTCTGTGTGCGATTGCTGGCTCTTTGGCGTCGCTCGGTTCATGTGGAGTTGGCCGGTGATTCCGAACTGTTGAAAGTGCCCATTCGACTGTCTGTTGATATAGCTCGGAGGTGATGAACGATGAACGATTCATACGTGTAATTAGTTGCATCGTAACGCGGGAGTTAATTTCTCATCGAAATATCAAGATTGCACTATAGGTGCTTGTCAAATGCTTCTTCTAAACGTCCAAGATTTTTTGCACCAATAATACAACATTCAAAGGACGTAGGAATGCAAATATGGTGGTATGTTGAGCCAACTGTCAAGGTTGGTTGTTTAATTAAACTTCCCTGACAAGGCTCTGGATTATTTGACACAGAGGACAATAAGAGTCAATGGTAATGGGAGTATTTATTGGTGGCATTAAACCGTGAAATCCCAATTTATCTATTTCAGATAGCAGATTTTCAAGTCATCTAAACAACAGTGAGGGAAGGAATTCCATTCTGAGGAAATTTATACCATTCCAAATTTCAATGCTTCCGGACCAAGCAATGCCATTGACTTTGGAAATTAGTCATCTGCTGATGAGCTCTTTTGAGTTAAGAGATTGGATATGAGAAATCTACTCTGATTGGAATGCTTCCGTCATTGATTTAGGTTAGGTTATAGCTTTCATACAAGGTTGATTCAGGTCAGAGTTCATGCATCTTTGTAGGTGATTCTGATTTGAACTGACTTTACTTCAGGTCAGACATCTCATGTCAGGAATGGATGTTCAGTCTGCAAGTGAGATAATTAGTACTAATCAACAGTAAAAGTTGGGGCTTCTTTTACTTGATATCAATGTAATCTCTATTCTATAGATGAACCAAGATTTGAAAGGCCAATTCTCCCACTCTTAGTTAAATTTATATAGATTTATACCGGATATTACCAGATTGTTGTTATTGACCACGTACTGCCCATGATTTTGAAACTCAATAGATCTAACGCTTGACAAGGCCATTCTCATAACTAACTCCATTTTTAAAAGGATTTTTCTTTGGAAACCGGCGTTCGTTAGATCTGCATGAATGTTTTCTAACATTAAAGCTTGGTGGCATAAGTTGATGTATCTATTTTCCATGAGAAAAGTTGTTGGATATGTTGATATAGTGGACTCTTGAATCTTTGATATTCATGTTATGATCACAATGGTAACGACAGATTTCTGGGGCAGAAAAATTTGCCAAAGTGATCGACTTTCTTTGCCGACAACTTCATCGGGAGACTTTGGTAGGTAGCTGGTACTGGTATGTTTCCATTTTTTGGAAGGCATAAATTGTCCCTTAACAAATATCTTTTTTTCCCTCTCTTTTTTTTTGGGGGGGCAGTTTGTATATGTAAACAGCGCCTTCTCACCCAACCCAGATGAACTTGTGAATGATCTGTATGAGGCAAGTGCTTTCAATATTCGCATATTTTACATTGCTGTTCCTCTCCTCTTAATTCCATAAGTGGCTCTTTCTGTTATATTTATTTGATTAGCTAAGAAATGATACCTAGATGATGATATAACATAGGTGACTAAGCACAGAACTTGGTGTTTTTGTCTTAGAAGTGGACATGGGAGGTAGATGTAGTGTCAAATAAGTAGTTGACCATTTGGGGACATTTACCTCCGTGTTTGTGGTTTTTGACTGGTAGACTTGTGCCCTGAATCTAATGGGGAATATTTCTCTAAAGAAACAGTCTGTGATAGAGAATTTGAAATCCATAAGTATCGTACCACCTGGGGCCAGTTTACGAGTGGTAAGTGATTTTGGAAGATTGTTCATTTATGTGGAAATCATGGAATGTTTTGAAAACTTCAAACAGAGTTAATCTCTTATATATTGCTTAAAACCAATTTATTGCTGACTATCAGTCTTCCGTTTTAAAGGCTATACATGCTTACAGTGTTACATGGATTTACTATCATTTTGAATGAGAATAACTAATTTTAACTTTGTTTCTCACCTGATTTATGGCAATCTGAATGGTGCAGAATTTTGGCTTTGATGGTAAGCTCGTTGTTAATTATGCTTGTTCAATGGCATGGGGCTAAATATCAGTAACGTCCGCCAATGTCTCTGTACATGTAAGTAACTTCTCCATAACGTATGGCCAGTCCTTTTCTCCTTTGTACAATATGTGCTTAGGGAAAAAATTACCAATGATATAATGATAATGATATGTTTCCTCATTCTCGTACCAATATAGCTAATTAGTATGGCCTGTTCCATAATGCACAGAATATTAGCAGTGTCACTGCACATCTTCAATGGGGTGAAACTTAGAGTCACTAAATGTATGCTTTCAGTGGTGACAGATCTGTTGGCTATTGAATTAGTATCATTTTAGGATGGCAAGTTTCCTTATTAAAATTCTAACAAATTGCACATCAAGAGCTGTCAATTTGTTTATAGCTTTTGTATAGAGGAATTAGCTGGACATTTACCTCCATGTTGGAAATGTAACTGAACTATTTTAAGGATGAGATTCACCTTGTATTCATTGAACCACATGTTTTGAATAATGAGCCGAACTGGATAAAGCCAGTTTTTCATTTTCACTTAATCAATTTTGTCTTCTTTTGCAGAAATTCAAGTGTACACTTCATTATACCAAGGAAGACGCCATCTCTTTTAGACTCAGAATTCCCATCGAAAAACCTTAGTCAAAGTACAGAACTTGCATGTTTTTTTTTACGTATTTTTATCTGTTTCTCATCATTTGGCTGATGAGCAAAGTTAGGTGGGATTATTTCATCCAAGGATTCAGACAAGAATATGATTTGAGTTGACAGGAGTTGTACTGGGTCACAATATTTTGGTGATTGATGTTATTTAATGTCGGCTGGCCTCTCCTTTTGATTTCATGTCACTTATCATTCCTACTGTTCTGTTCTATCACCTTATGGAACTTTAAGGCTGTCACTGAGTTGACACTGGGAGACATCCTTTTAGCTTTTACTCTACCAGTTTCAAATTACAGGGAGAAGAGAGGCAAATGGTTCTATTCTGTGAAACATACTCTGGAGATGGTTTCCTAGCATCTACCCTGACGAATAAGGTTTATCAATCCATCTCAAATCTGACTCACCAGGGAGAGATTAGAAATCTTCAGGAAAAGCTGGAAATTGTTCCTTAAGGTCGTGAGCATGCATGATTGATGGTTCCGTGATGCGTTGTATGAGATTGCTACCAACTCATTTTATGCATTTATGAGCTCAACTTGAGAAGTATTGGGTTCTGAGATGAGCGCTATCTACTTCAGATGTCATACTTCACCGAAATGCACGCAAACGTGAATTTAATGCTGAGTCATCACTTTCAACAGACTCTGCAGTATTGTAATGTGGACTCTTCATCAGTCCCCCCCACTTAAGAGTAAACACGGTTTTCAGTTGGTTTCATGTTTTGATTCACGACGTATCGCATCTTTCTGCTAAACACGTTAGTCACGTGAGCCAGTCACCTATAGTGGTATGAATACCCATCGTGGCTTTTGGTTGAAAAGACTTCCATTGAGAAAACAAACGCCAGTTTTCATTCAGTGAATGATATTCAGTCGAACGTGCCGGCTTTTGGGTCCATTTTTTTCGATCGTATCGCCACTTTGACTAAACGTTTTTATGTGGACCCACCTAACAAATAACGTCTTCTAAAGTGCCGACTAATTATAAGACTCTTGAGGATGGAGGACGAGAGTTCCCGGAAGGAAACAGGGAAACGAGAGGGAAGCTACAAGGATCGTTTGATGGCTTGATTTCCCGTGTCGTATATGCAATGATTTCCTTCACTGAAGATCGCTTTTGTCAAACAAGAAGTTGCATTATGAATGCTCACCATATCAAATACCCTATCGAGAAAATAGCTGCTGGACACGCGGTGACAGATTCACGTTTGGGTGTTAAATTTCCTTATGAAACTATCCCCAGTTTTCTGAATTTTGATTAACATAGCTTCAATCACTCCAAATCATTATGCTCCTAATAGAGTGAAAAACGCAATTTATGATCCCCTCGGGCAGAGCACCTTTTCTCCTCTTCTCACTTGGACATGACTTGTAGCCTTTGATGACTAAAACTCCATTGCTGGTATTCATCTTATCTTCGTACTAAAAGCGCAGGTTCATGCAAGATTCGAGCAATAGAATGAGGGAGAGAGGTTTTTTTTTTTTTTTTGGTTAAAGATGGCAATGTATTCCAAACGTTATATCACAATCTATTCATACGGGGAAAATTATTCAAGAAAGTCTTAAATTTATCGTACTTTTACCAATTCAATCATAAACTTTTTAATTTGCTAATTAAGTATTAAACATTTTCACATTTTGTCAATTAAGTTAATTCAGCCAATTTTAATTGGAATTTATTGATGTGGACATCAGCCATCTTACATGGCACGACCAGCACTAATATGGACAAATTTTAATAATATTTCTATTTGTTTCTCTTTTTTTCCCTTTCTTCTTCCATTTGCTAGTGGCCAGCCACCAATCATGCTCAGGCCGGTTGGCCTCGCTTGCCACAGGCAAGGCTCAGCCTTGACGACAATCGACCTTGCCTAGGCCAAATTTGGCGAGGGCCGGCTGCCTTGCCCAACGTCGCCCGAGCTTGGGAAATAATGTAAGCGATCAAACCTTCGACATCGGGTCAAGTCAATATTAAAGATTGCAGAAAATGCTTTTTCGGGATGGAAAGATCTGGGGTTTTGTAAGCCACGCTGAATGGATATGCTGTGGGAGATAAGATAAGTACCTAAAACATGGAGATAAAGTGGGTAGTTAGTGGAGGAAAGCTGATGTCTACGCTTGAAATGCTGTCCACCAATGCACCTGAAAATACAAAACGAGGATTTATTCCCAAGTACAGTTTTCCTTTTCGTCTTTTTACTTTATCGATCTTTTCCCCCCCTTCCCTCCTTTTTTCTCCTGTTCCCATATTATTCTCTCCTCTTTTCGCTCGATCCTCCATAGTGGGGGAGGGGTTGGGAGCTTCTCTTTTTCTCCGATTCGGAAATCCGCAATGACCAATGTCTCCATCTCTGGACACCCCCCATCTCGCTCCACTCCCGAGTCGGCAAACCTCACGTTAAAAGCAGCAAGGCTCATGGCAGGTTCCTCGAAATTCCCCACGTCGAAAAGGGGAAGAGGGAATTCCCTGGTGCCGAGTGAAAAGAACCGCAACGAAGAGTGTCATGATTTCAAGGCGAGAGCATCGGGTTTCTTTCTTCCTTCTCTCTCGCTTTAACTTTTGGCCGGTCTGCGGATTCTCAGTTTTTCTCTTTTATATATATTTGCAACCCATCATCGTCATCATCACCCCACTCTCGCACCTTTTCTTTTTCTTCTTTTAAGGATTATATAGCAGCAGCCCACTAACGAAGCGACCGAGGAAAAAGCAAAAGCGAACTCATTTTTGAAAAAAAGGATGATTGTTCCGTTCTAGTATTCCACCACTGTAAAAAGCTAAGGAACAAAAGTTGCATGCAAGACCCCAACACCAACGTGGGGTTTTCGTTTTCTTTATCTCGAGGGGGCCTAATGCGCACGGCTCCTTAAAAACGTCCCCGTTCGATGCGAGGAGAGCACCTCTCTTGATTCCCCGAATTCGACCTACCTGCGCGGTGTGGTCCAATCAGTAGTGCTACTGGCGGGTGGGGACGCGACGTTAAAGGAGGGGAACATAAAAATCAGCAGGGGGTGGGAGAAGCAAAGAGAAAAGCCAGTGAGAATTATCAAAGGCTTTTTCCCGAGGGAGGGGATATGATGGGAACGTTGATTGACGACTTCCCCTTTTCGCGAGGAGGAGAGAGGCGAGAAAAAAGAAGGAAAAAAAAAAACAGCAACGACTTCCATGTATTCTTCACTGCGTACAACGAATGATGTTCGTTCTCTCTACTGTTGCTGCTTCTACTGTCCAGTTACTCCCGGTGGCCCAGCACCCCGTCCCGAACTGAAAGATCTGGAGCATATATGGGGATACACAACGCCAAAGGGTCTCTCGCGTCGCTTTAAAGTGGGGGCAATTCATGGGAGAGGAGGGATGCCCACTTCTTCCACCCAGTGTCCCCACTTCCCCGAACAGTGTCGAGTTCTTGATGAGAGAGAAGCTCTCCTTTTTAGACTTTTGTCTACTTTCATGAAGAGAAAGGGATGGAGGGCCAGAGTTGCAGATGTGAACTGAACTAGGGATCTAATTCCGGTCTGAACGTGTCTTTGATGGATTTTGCTGGCAGTCCTATCTGTTTCGCCCGTCAATCCGATGTGAGAGATGACATTCACAGGGGGGTGGGTAGGGAAGGGTAAAAGTCCGAGCAAGGGCAAATGTCAATCGGTCTGAGGTCGTTTGTCTAGGCACGGTCGGGCTGAGTCTTCGGGCGTTGCACGGCTTCCTTAATGCCTTTTTATTTAATTTATTTTGTATCGGTTCGCATGTTGGGATACGGCCACCTGGCGATTGATATGAATGACTGATAAAATCATGGGAGCGAACAGGAACAGTAGAGGCGTGTAGGGCAAGGTTGTGCGTACGGGTGTGGGGGGTCGGGCCCCACGTGAAATGGACGTGCGATTTTACGTGTGAAACGAAGTCGGCATTAGTTTAATTCGCACGTCCTTTTCAAGGCAATTTCACAGATAAGAGAGAGAGAGGTGGCCTTTTACGTCGGTCTCTTCTTTTGGCTGGCGACACGAGGATTCCAATGTGCAATGCACCGGTCTTTGCTGAGAACTCCTTTCCTCTTTGCACATGTAATTTAAAATTAGACAGCTACTTTTGATAAAGCGATTTTTAAAATCGCCTTTTGACGATCCCAAATTGTGTTCTTTTTTCACTACCCGAGATGCCATTCTCAGCAACAGCAACAGCAACAGGGAGCATCTAGAATCAAATCATCGCACGTTTCCATTAAAATATGAACCATGATGTTGTACGGTGGCAATCTTGTGCGCATGATGACCTTGTGGTATCCGGGGCCCGCCCATCGTAGGGTATAGCGTGATTTAGTCGAGTTAATGTGAGATTAATAATTGGGATTTTGAATCAGTGCATTCGACCTACGATGTATATTTAGAACCTATGAATAGTCATGTACGCCGTATATTATATATCTGTACTAGAAAAGTCAGAAGATGAGGGCCATGAGCAACCCCATCCCGTCCGGGCTCAATTCCAATCAATTACTTTCACGGCTCCACAAAATATCACGTCACAGGGCATCGAGTCGACATGAGGATCACGGGGAATTTTCCCCGGGATTAAACTGGCCGACACATTGGATCGACTTAGATATGCGCCTGCCCGCGAGAAGCTTCGCGTTTCATTAAGGGGTCAAGTCAATTTAGGTGGAGGAATCCTGCCTAATACAAAACCAACCATGTCGCTTTCAATCGGAGGACGATGCACATCGATCGCTCCCCCCGGGTTTTCCGGGTCAATGGTTTTTGAATCGCGGCCAGGGTCAAAACTCCAATACAGCATCGACGGCCCAACCGGTCGGTCGGCAGGCATTGCACCGATTGATCTAATCTACCCCGGATACAAGAACCGCACGAACAACGAAATAGAGAGCGCGATCCACGTCGATGTCGAATGGAAAAAAAGTAATGTGGGGGGGGGGAGGTGGTTGGTAATCTTCGTAACTTGGGAAATTCGAAAAGATGGGATGGAAAATGCATTACGTGCGTGGGGGCCAATTTCGTGGCCAATGGGTTCGCGATTGTTGTTGCCCATTCATCTGCACCACCATGACTTTTGGTACCATCTGTGTTGGGGAAGATTTTATCGTGTCTTCTTTTTCGTCAAAAGCCCCCACCACTCATAAAACTTCAACTCCCACCCTAAAAAAATAATAATAATATTAAGAAAAACCCTCCTCGACCGACACTGCACACGAACCCCTCTCTCTCTCTCTCTCTCTGGATTTAACCAAGTAGAAAAAGTTAGGTCGAGGTCTTTTCGTGACATTAATCACGAAGGAGGGGGATCAGAATGATTCGTTCAATCTGGCCACGCACACGGTGTGGCTTCGAGCCCTAACGAGAAAAAAAGAGGGGAACCACGCAGGGGAATGATTTCATCCCTGCGATGATGCAGTGAATTTCGCGAATCGTGATGATTTGTCACTACCACCTCGGCTTAGCCGGTCGACGTCGATGTGCCTGAGCTCTTGTCCTTTTCTATCGAAATGATGATATGTCAAAATGCTATCTCGAGCATTTATCTAGCCGACTGACTAAAGATCTATAAGGTTATAAAAAGATGAAGAATCGGGAAAGTAGGTGGGGACACTTGAACTCATGAAAGCGGCCCAATGGGGGATGGGGACGGGATATAATTCCTTTTTTTTCTTATTATTATGTTAGATGCATCTCCAATTCTGGAACATTATAATTAGATTGACGAAGAAGGGCCACCCCCACCTTTTTAAAATTTGCCATCCGCCAACTCGTGAAGATAAGAAGTACGTTTTGATTATGGTCAATTATTGTGGATACGTCGCCATCGAACGTCCCCCTAATTTAAGGTTGGGGTTATGTCATCCTTTGCCGCTGATGGGGGGTAATATCTAAATTTATCTAATCCACCGATTCATTAAATAAACAAATTCAAATAAAAAAGGGGAAAAGAAAAAATAAAAGGACGAGGACAAGGAAAGAACTGGAATCGGATTCAAGGAGAGAGAAAGAAGGGGGCATGCTTTGTTGGTCAGAAAAGGGACAGACGGTCCTGATCTGGTGGGGCCCGTGGGCCCCCCCCACCCCACACCGATGATCCGTTCCACAGCGAACATCATTAAAGATCTGCTGTTCCCCCACTCATTATTGTCTCTGTGCTCCCCTCTGCCCCCTCGTCATCGTGCGTTACCCTTTTCACCCTCCTTATTCAATGCCAACCTTTTTCCTCTGTGGGCCCCACCCCAACCCCGTCCGACCCGTTTCCTCTCGCATCATCCCCTCTTGCTCCGAAATATCTGAAATTAATTTGAAATTAATTATCCTCACCCTAATCTCTTCAAGAAGTTAAAACTTTGAATCTCCTACCTTTTCCTTTTCATGTAAAAAGGATAATCCTGGTGATTTGCCTCCTTTGTCAATGTACTAATTTTCTCTTCCTCTTCTTCAAATTTCCGAATCTCAGCTATACGTATTGTAAAGGAAAAATTAATCCCGCAACGGATTTAAATAACATGGAAATTTCTTTTAAGGCAAAAGATGCCGCTTCGCCTCTCCTGACGTAATATCGATGCTATAATTTTTTTTCCCAAATCTGGCCCGACTGCTGTAATTCGGACGGCACCGGCGATTAAATTAGGAGCAGACCAGACTGCAACCGGGGACCCTATCTCATGCAAAGGGGGAGACGCTGATTCCGAGGCGTGAACACCCCCCCCCAATACGAAGCTTTTCGGAAATTGGACTCCTGACCTGTGACGCTGAACCTTGCGCATCTTCCTGCGCAAACCACAGCTCCTAGGGACAAATCCTTCTTTATTAACCACGCTCGAAGTGTCAGGATTTGAGTATTATTTTATCGTTTGCTTTCCATTTTTCAATCTATGTCCTCGGCCGAAGGAACTCGCCAAATCCGTCCGTCGTGACCCCAACGACTATTTCTGCGAGCGAATGCAGCATATGTTCAGTGGGTTGAAATAAGAGCGAGCTCGTGTATTAGGGAGTTCTCGATTCCCTAAAGCATCCGAAACTAATTTTGGTTGAAATGACCTCTCCTTTTTTGGTACCGTCGAAAATGACGGGACGGTCTATTATTGGTGGGGGAGACTTTCCGTATGTCGGGACGATTTTCAACGACAGAGAACGATAGCTTAGGATGCTAGGGCTGATTAGGTCGGACGTTGATTTCTTGGGTTTTTCCTCCCTCGTCCCCTCTCTCTCTCTCCTTAGACTATAGAACAGGGGAGGGGGGGAGATCTTTCGCGAGGCGTCCGTTATCATCCAGAACAACCGCGTAAATGAAGTATGTCCCGATCGATAATAGCCAAGAAAGTCTCCGCCCAATCGAGCGCTTCACCCGCGGACACGCTGCGCTTCGACCGTCGTGCTATCCTATCGCCCCTTTTCTCTCTCTCTTTCAATTTCCATCGGCTGCTTCCGAGGAAAATGATGCGACGACACCACTGTCCAAGTCCACGTCCCGTCCGTCTCGGTCGTTCGCTCGCTTGTTTCTACCGTCGAGTGGTGGCGGGGGCCAGGAGCGAGTGTCCTTTTGTTTCGTGGTATAGAAGGAGGAGTGGGGTTGCTCCTTTTTCGATTGGTTTTTGCCAAATCCCACTCTCCGAATGAAGCACCGCTCGTCACGTCCGCATCGCATCCATGGATGCGTGCATCTCTCCCACGGGAAAAATCCTTCCTTTGCGGAGAAATTGAGGAAATCGAAGTTCTAAGCCCCGGAAGTTTCTGAGGCGAATGACAAAAACACGCTGGGGAGGTTTATGGGAAGTGAACAAATTGCTTATTTGTAAAACGGACTTGTTAATAAGTGCTCTCGCTATATCATATCATTCATTATATAAAGTAAGCCTCGATTTTTCAAACGCATCTCCTTCACTGAATAATTCATAAAAAATTATTAGTGTTTTCATATCGGGTTGCTAACTAAGTGCCCCAAAGCCACTCATCGACACTAGTTTGTCGGTGCATTAAGGAGGGAGTCCTTCAATGAAGTTGCATCAATACGAGTGCCGTCAAGATAACTTTGGTAATTCGTTAAAGCATTGAACTTGGCGTTGAGTGCACAGAAAGAAGTATAGAAAGGGCGCTTTCCCCTCGAATGGTACCGGCCTAGTTTTAGAGAGTCTATGAAAACGAGGTGAGGGCGGCATCTTTACGACATCCGTAAGCAAAATCTCATTGAATAACGATGCTTTATCGCCTCCATTAATTGACGAGCTGAAATTTTTTTAAAAAAAAATGAACAAGAAGAGAGGAACGAGCCTCGGTATTTGCCAGTCGACCAAGGCGGGTCCGGAGGAAAGAGTTCAACCTGACAAACAACGTGCAATGGACGCTCCATCTCGTTCGAGGCCTTCGACCAGTCAATTCCCTATTTGGTTTTTTTTTTTTTTTTCCAAAGAAGAGAATCGAGAGAGCGAATGGGCACTGTTCCAACGAAGCCCTTTCGATGCGACCGACCCCGTTTCGCCCCCAACAAACTCCCCCCTAACATTGGAGAAAACCCACCTCACCTCGCCGAACCATGGTACGGCGACATGTGAATGACGATGACGACGACCACAACGATAATGGTTATTTGAACGCAGGAGCATACAATGTCGGAACCCGATTCGCCAAAAGGAATTATTGCAGCCAGCGACCCTCTTTAATCTCATATCCTTCGAGATACGTTGTATGCCAAAAGAGAGGGAAAGTCCAGATAACCCGGACCAAGCGAAACGGAGAAAGTTCTCTACTTTGCAGCCAAACCGTACACAAAAAGAAAGAAAAAGGGAGGAAGAAATCAAACGAGTACTCTCCAATACTAACGTGTGCGAATAGTCTACAAGTCAAAAAAGAAAAGGGGGCAGTTCTGACAATGCATGCCATAAATTGACAAGCCCCCAAGCTATATATAATATATAATAGATAAGAGAATAAAGTCGTATATTATAATAGTAATTAAGATTCTGACAATCCTCACAGAACCCCCGCCACCTATATTTTGGATAGCCTGCTCTTCCTTCCTTTTCACTTAGTCTCTCCCTCCTCCTCTCTCCCTCAAAACTCTCCCGAACGAGAGTAACCCAGACAGAGCCTTCTCTCTCTCTCTCTCTCTCTCTACCTCTCTCTCATGGCGGTGGAGTCTCGGCATCTCCATCTTTTCCCTCCGCAGCTCCTCGGCAACAGGTGCTGCTGCAACCCCCACCCCCCTTCTCTCTGTCCCTCTCCTTTTCTTGGTTTGCGTGCCTTCGGAGTGTCCGGGGTTTTTGCTAACGGTCTTGGTTCGAATGCAGGGAAGGGGGAATGATGATGACGACCCAACACCACCTCCCTGTGGAGGCGAACGCCAGCATGTACGGCTCGCAGCCGGTGTACGGGGTGCCCTTATCGGGAACCTCCACCACCGCGGATTCCCTCCTGTTTCCCCTGTACAACAATCACAACCTCGGCGCCCACGTCTCCGCCGCTCGCGCTCTCGACGAGTCCCTGCATCTCAAGACGACGGCGGCGGCGGCGGCGCCGTTGAAGTCGGAGAGCGGAATCACCTACATCAACAACAACGCCCTACCTTCGTTATCGTCGTCCTCTAGAAAGCGCCCCAGAGACTCGAGTCAGGCCTTGTCGTTCTCAACGACGGAAATTCAGCCCGATGGCAGGAGCAGCTGCGGCCGCTTCGCCTTCCTCGGGGAAGACGTTTCTCTCCACGTCCACCACCAGTTCCTCGACATCGACCACCTCATTTCTCAACACGTGAGTATCCGATTCTATCGCTATATTTGGCAATCGCGTCGTCGTTCAGTTGTTACTTTGTACGAGCGTCTTCTGGCCAGTATGTTGATTTCGAACTGTATCGACTAATGGATCTAAATCAATCGAACAGATGGAGAAGTTGCGAGCGGAGATGGACGAGCAGAGAAAGAGCCAAGCGAGGAGGCTCGCGGAATCGATCGGACAAGGCCTCGCGAAGCGGCTCCGAGCGCGAGAGGAAGAGATCGAGAAGATCGGGAAGCTGAACTACGCGCTGGAGGAGAGGATCAAGTCGCTGTGCATCGAGAACCAGATATGGCGAGATCTGGCGCAGACGAACGAGGCCACCGCGAACGCGCTGCGTACGAACTTGGAACAAGTGCTGGCGCAAGTCAGGACCGCGCGGGCGACGGACGACGCGGGCGACTCGGCCGACCTCGACGACGCCGTGAACCACCGCCGGAACGGCGGCGGGGTGGAGGACAACGCTCTATTGGAGGACGCGCAGTCGTGCTGCGGGAGCACCGGCGACGGCGGCGGCGGCGGGGAGGGGGAAGAGGATTGCGAGGAGGGGCGGTGGGGATGCAGGGAGTGCGGGAAGGAGGAGGCGCGGGTGCTGATATTGCCGTGCAGGCATTTGTGCCTGTGCCCTACCTGCGAGCCGTCGTTTCGTGCATGTCCGGTGTGTAAGTCCCCCAAGAACGCCAGTTTCATCGTTAACGTGGCTTGATCGTGGGGGTGAAATCGCAAAAAAAAAACAAATCCTCAAGAAATGTAGAAATGCCCAAAAAAAAAGAAAAAAAGGAAAATTTTTGCACATTGTTGATTATGATATATGCTTCCTTATTCCCCCCCCCCCAACCCCCTTTTCTTCTTTTGCAATTCGGCCCTCTCCTTAGCTCGAAATTGAGTCGCGGTCCCAACGTGATTAGGTGCTAAGTTGCTTAGGAAGTTGTCTTCGTGACGAACTTAGGAAAGATTCGATTCTCTTGTTCTTTTCTTCTTCTTCTTCTTCTTTTTTTCACTTTTTCTCCTTCTGTTTTCTTTAATTTTCAATTTTGAGTAGTAAAGAGAATATCAAGAAATCCAGATTAATGCAAAGGTAAAGTTCGTCGGAAGATTAAAATAAAAATAAAAAATCTCAACAGAAACGGAAAAGTGGGGCCCGGGAGCCCGTCCGGCCGACAGAAAGATCGTGGTGGAAGGAAAGGGAAGAAAGCTGTGAAAAAAAAAAAGGGAGGAACGTGGGAGATACGCGCCGTGCGTAAAAGCTGACACGCCAAGGGCGCGCGCAAATGTCGCTGTTCTTCTGCCATTCCGACATTTTCCCCTCTCCCTTTTTTTCTAATTTTTTTAAAAATAATATTGTTATTGTTCTGTCGTTATTGAGTTCACAGTGATTCTGCCCCCTCTCTGAAGCAGCAGCAGGAGCAGCAGAATCGCCAGTTGAGCGGTAGCGGGGGACATCCCCACTTGCCAAAACTTAACTTTTTTTCTAAGGAAAAAAAAAGAAAAAGCAATCCCGAATGATAATAACGATATTTTAAATTGAATAGAATAGATAAATAAAGAAAAAGGGAAAAGGCCAGGGAAGAAAGGTGGAGAAAAGTCAGTCCCCCCATCCCTCTTCTATCACCTGACATGCAGTTTGCATGCGCTTTGCGCATTATTATTATTATTATTATTATCATTATTATTTTTTCGTACTCTCCAAAGCCCCACCACCACGACGTCGTCGTCGTCATACTCCGTTACAAATTTACATCCATCATACGGAAGGCCACCCCACTTCTTCGGGATTTTCTTTTTTTAATCAGTATTCCTGGATATTATAGTGCTTTTACTATCCACTCCAGAATTCAACCGATTAATAAAATATTTTTCTTTTCTTAGGCCGGACATGCGAAAACTTGATATGAAATGCACATGAACGTGATAGGTTCACATGACAATCACGATATATGGAAATAATGTTAAAGAGTGGATGGAAGGGATGACTGTATTTACGTAAAAAGAGTACAGAATTCCCATCATCAAGTTATGTAAGATATTCCGACAATGCTACTCAGTCAAAGCATGTGCTACTATTCCATTTTACCTCTGCCTTTTCTCTCTCCCTCCCCATGTTATCTTTGTCCCCACGACATGATGAATCACGACTTTGTCATCATCATCCAATCTCCACTATGTCAACAAGGGTAATTTGAGACCCATACGATGTGTTAGCCTAGTCCATTTTGTCATCGAATCTCAGGGTACAATTTTGGGTGTTAAAATGATTTATAAATAGGTTAACAATTTATTCGGATCCGATTAACCTCTATGATCCTATCTCCACTCTCTCTTACCCTTATTTGATATGGCATTTGTTTACTCCAAACCCTCACCTCAATTTGGATATAACTTTTCATAAATTGAGTTAAATATTGAAATGTTTTATTATTATGAGTTGGATCGAATATAATCATATTCGGATTGAATATTTTTAATCTGACCTAAACCGGATTCAATTCGCCGGTTTTGCTAGTTCAGATATGGCAGGATCGTGCACAGCACGGAGTTGGGAATTCCCCGTAGCACGCCCCCTGCCTTACCTAACAAGTGAGAAATTGAGTGCAGGATAGCCGTGCTCGGCCTGACAAAAAAGAAAAGAAAAAAGAAGAAGCAGCAATCATTGAAGTCGTAAGCGCCCCCGCATCGATGTTACAGCAGCAGCTCTGCGACAACATGTGGTACCGGCGAGCAGAACGGCATTTAAGGCCTGCCAGGATGGACTCGCGCACCATTGGCGGAGTTTTTTGTAAATTCTCATTTGACTCGTTCCGAACGCTCGGCCAACATCTGGAAGAAATCCCACGGGTTCGGCTTTTACGTCAACCCCGCACTCAAGACAACGGGCCCTCTCAAGGCCCACGTGCCGCCACGGCCTCGCCGTGGGACCCGACCCTACCCGGACCGGACCGGCCCGAGGATATAAATGTCGTCGCTCTTTTCTTTATTTATTTTTTAATTATTTATGCCGATTGGGAGTGGCGTACGATTCTGATTTGGTGTAAATGCATAAGATAAGGGTACCGATGGCGTGTTTAAGAATGAAATGTTTTTAATATCCAATTCTCCAACCATGGATTTCACGCATTATATGGAGGATTTTTGTTGGTCTGCCATCACAATAATTCAAAAGTTCACAAGTTCGTCGGGAAAGAATTCGGCCTCAAAGCTAACTCCAAACACACACGCCACTCATTCATCCTTGAATGTGGAATTTTTTTTTGTTGCACCGACAGTAAACGTGATAAAATTCATAATACCAAACAAACAATGTCTTAGTAAGAACGAAACTTTCTTGTCTGGACGTTTAACAAGCGGTCGAGGACGATTGTTAACGAAAATCTCCCATCCTTCCTATAGGCCGGCAACGATGTTTATTACTGAAAACCCTCAGGATGGGCGCAATTGGTTTACATACTTGGCTTTTTTCCCTCTTTTTTTCTGGTTTAGCAGCTTGAGAATTGCAGCACAAGTTGCTCTTCTTATAATCCTCTCCTTCGAATCCACCCATCGAGATCTATCTCCACACATGAAATTCTCCATTATTGTCCTTGGCAACAGGAACCGCACCGTGCTGGCCATCGAGCAATAATGAAAGCCGAAAGGACAACGCATCGAGAGAGAGAGAGAGAGAGAGAGAGAGGTGTACGAAGCAATGCAACTTATTAATTCACTTGCGCCTGCCCAGTTGGATGAGATTTCCTTTTCACTGTGGGGAGAGCAATTATGTTCCGGTGGAGATTGGCTAGGGGGGATGCAGTGCATGTTGCCATGATTGATCCGGTCCAGTGCGGAATTATCATTGTCGTCATCATTGCGATGGGAAATTTTGGTGTTCGCTGCACCTTTCCTTCGTCGTTTCACTGTCCATCCGATTCCCACTCGACTTTATCTGTAACGGAGGCGAGCAGCGAAGTGAACAGGTAAGACGAGTAAAAGGCGAAAGGATGTCGCTCCTTTCAATTCGCAAGGGGGGAAAAAGAAAAGGAGGAGACCTTGCTTTTTTGTACCGAAGATTTGTCTCGACACAACGGGTCGATTCGCCAGTCATTGTTTTCGTGTCTCCGGCAAGCACGCCTTTGCTTTCTTGAAAGAGGGAAATTGACAAGGCAAGGAACAGAACATGAATCGATCGACCCGTAGGCTATAGGTAGACCATTTATCGAGGCCTGCAACATGTGAGGAGCGAAAGAAATCAGTTAAATTATCAAAGAGCACATGGTGTTATTTCTGCTTTCGTAATTATTATTTTTTTTTGTCTTGACTTCGCAGGGCTTTATGCAGTCCTGACCGCGTGAATACTGGAAAGTGGAAACAGTCCCCTGAAATAATTCATCGCAAGAGTCGATGTAACGGGTCTACCCACCAAACCGACACTATGACCACGGTTGAGATATCACAAATTTTCAGGACGATGCAAAAAGGTGGTGGACCCCTTGTTGATTACGAGTACAGTTCGTCAGTTCCCCTAAGCTAAGCGTGCTAAGGTCTTCGATGGACCAACAACGTGAAAGAGAGTCGAGTTCGAGCTTTATCTATTTGAGTTTTGCAAGGATGCACGTGGCTGGTTGATTGTTCAATGAAGAAATACGAGACCCTTGCGAGGTCGGAACAAATGGACGGAGTCCATTCAATTTTAATCGATCCAATCAGAGATTTTCTGAATAGAGAGAGAAAGATGATGGAAAAAAATTCTGAAATCGAATCGGTAGGGTGAAAAAGGCACTGCATATGTATAAATATGTTCTTCTGCTGTACTAATGATTAGTGTACTTAGTGAATGCCGCTTGAACTTCTAAATTTGCAAGATCTCGACCGATCTCCTTGCCTAAGAGAGACTTTTCTTTGCTTCCAACTAGGCTCTTCTTTTAGCACAATGATTTACGATTTCTAGGCCTGCGCCCCTATAAACCGCTCCAATCAAAGCAATTCGATCATATGGAGCCCAGACGAACCCTACATATGTACACCCCACAAAATTCTCTAATTGCACGACGCATGATTCACAATTCAGGCAGGTCTTTTCATTAATGGACTGGAATTGCCATGACCCAGGCCTAGATTCCCAGGTCAATCATAGCCTTTTGTCATGATCCTCCTAAACTTAATGATTGTTATTGTACGTCCATAGACCACCGTTCATGGAAGCATTTTCTATCTGATAACTTTGTTGCACATGGCCCGTGCCCACCGCAAAGTATTTCCACGCATACATTTAGCCAATGATAGTCAATGCGACGAAATCATTTAGACAGCTATCGTATGACCAGCTCAATGTCCCACCAATTATTCAAACTCTTTCTCCCTATCGATAGACCTGTCAAATGGATGGGTCGGGTCGAAAATGATCCGACCCATAGACCCATTTAACCCGTTTTAACCCAAATTCATGTAATGTAAATCTAATGACCCATACCCGACCCGACCCACACTCGACCCATACCCGACCCGACCCATTCTTCATTATTATTATTATAGAGAAACCCAAACTCACTCAAAATTTTATGTTAAATGACTCATTCAATTCATATTTAACATATATTTAACTTTTACTTAACTTATATTTGACCAATATTTAACTTTTACTTAACCATATTTAATTTTTACTTTACCCATATTTGACCCATTTAACTAAAAGTGAGTCATGATATGAGTTTACAATCCATTTTGACACCTCTACCTATCAATAAGCCTGCTCCATCACAGAACGTCAAGATGTTTCTTTTGGACTACTTCCCACGTTCCCCTTATGAATGAACATCGAACTCAATATGACTGAGCAACTTTAAACCGCTTTTTAAGCTGTTACTCCAGCCAACCACATGCTGCCATATCCATAGCGGTTACTCCAGCCAACCACCTGCTGCCATATCCATCTGAACCGCTGGCCATTAAGGGCACGCAGGTAAAATTTCCGTTCTAAAAATCGATAAATTAATTTTTTTTTTTCTATTTGCCAGACAAATTTTTAAGACTAAATATTTAATAACAATATAAAATGTGGAATAAAAATTCGCATGACTATTATAAAATTTCTCCTTCTCAAGGGACAGTGTTGGCGACGGAGGACCAATGGCAGCCAGCAACCAGCAGTGGCCAGTGGGGGTGACCGACAAGCAATAATGAGAGTGAGTAATAAAATGAGTTTTTGTTTTTACTTTTGTTCCAGACATAGAGAAGTCAAATTTTAATTAATCGTTTCAGTTCCGAATCTATTTCTAGAGTAAAAATTTGTTCAGAAATAGGAAAAAGGAAATTGCATTGCCAAACGAATTTATATTCTAAATCTATTCCCCATAATAGAAAAATAGAAAATCAAAGAAATAGAAATGATTTCATGCACACCCTAAACAGGTCTGAAATTCAGTGCCATCCAATCAAAAATCACGAGCAGCATCCCATTAACCATTCAAGGCAATCTACACATCCAAGAAATCCGCCCACAAAGTTCGATAGGACCAGCCCAGAGACAACGGCATTCACATGCACTGGCCATAAGCCAATTTTCCATAGCAAAGCCACATGTGGCAACCCTTAAGCTTCAACTCACTTGGAATGGGCATTACAGATTGGAAACCCATCTGGCATTTTACGCTACGATAAACAAAATGCTACCATAAAACAGAATAATCAACTTCTACAAGAACAATCGAAAAAGACACATTCAGAGTTGCCTGGCCGAATCAATCCTCTAAAAGACGAACATGGTCATAATTACAGCCATAAAGTTCTCCACAGAAACAAGTACCACAATACTTTCAACTTGCTGGAAACTTCCTCTATTTTTCCTTCTCTCTGTTTCTCTCCCCCATGACTGGAGGGATGCAGGGACGCAAGTGCTGCGAGTGGGGCTGGGGAAGGGAGGTGGAGATGGGACAGGAAAGGGAAGAGGGGAGAGGAAAAGAGAATTTACCTATGGCTTACGAGGTGGCGAGCTGCTACTGCTTGTATCGCTGGAGCTTTTTCCCCTTATGGGCCTGCAAATGTAGAGCTCAGGGTCACTCTTACAACCATTAAATCAGATACACATTCTAAAAAGCCACGTTTTTAAACAGAAAATGGGCCAACCGTTAGTTCTAAATACTGTAGCTACAGAGGAGCAACATATCGATACAGATCAGCTCAGGGAAGGCTGCCCAACTGTTAGCAGCTGTACTTCTACAGTCGAAGTTCTGAATGCCAACACCCAGAAATGACATTGCACACAAACTAAGGTTTACTACAAGCAACTATCGTTATTGGCACAAATAAACAATGCTCTTACTGGACCTTAGACTAAATCCTCAAAGATGATCTAGGAAAGAAAACTACCTTCTAGGGCTGCGACTCGCGATCCGCCGCGGTATCTGTCAGATTCAGAACAAACAATGAGAAAAAGTCTTTACGTAGTAGCCATTGAAAATATTACTAGCAGATCACACAAACCTTGCGTGGACTTGGTGAGTCAGAGTACGACGATGACCTGCCACGCCTTGCTTGTGGTGCTCGACCTCTGATAACATCAAATAGCATGAAACAGTCAAAACATGTAACATCCAAAACTATGCAGAGAAGACAAGCACAAGACACAACCATAACACAATAGTACAAGCCTGGCGGGCAGGCCATTATGCACAAGTTTTCGTTCAGAAGAGGAAAAAGATACTAGTAAATCATTGCAATAACATACCTCCGAGGAGAAGGTGAACGAACAGGCCTGCGCACTGGAGAGCGGCTACGCCGTCGACTGATTGGAGACCTTCTAGGTGGACTTCTAGCTCGTCTAGGCGGTGATCTGTAACAGTAAAAACAGTGATAAGATTAAAACTAAAAGATACAATTAAGAAATGCATGCCACCATAAATTCATCTAACATGATTAAGGCACTTGATTCAGGCAAATTGCCTATGGAACTCATTAATCAGCAAAACAGATACAAGCACGACACTCAATCCATGAACTCAAAATGATCAACAGGTCAACCATAAATTCATCTAAATGATTAAGGCACCTGCTTCAGGCAGATTGCCTATGGAACTCATTAATCAGCAAAACAGATACAAGCACCACACTCAATCCTTGAACTCAAAATGATCAACAGGTCAACAAATGACGAACTAACTAATGTCCTTGCTGTAGGGAAAAATTCTTGATATAATTGAATACCTGACGTGCCATCTTTAAGCTAAAGCCACTATTTCATTAAAATGTCACAAAATACAGCTCGGCCACTGATATATTACAAGTTAAAGGACAAAGCACCCTACAGGCTCAACTTTAAAATATGTGAAATACAAATGACATCTTACCGACGCCTAGGAGGAAGGGGCGAACGCCTTCGCATTGGACTAGCCCGACCTCTACGTGGAGAAATCCTGATAAGGAGATATTAGTAACATGATTTAGAAATAGAACCATGGCAAGAGAACACCCAAACAACTAACCTTGGAGGGGACCTATGCCGCCTTGGAGGAGATAATGGGGAACGAACTCTACCCGGGGATGCAGGCCGCCTTCTTGGAGGTGTCTCACCGCGTCGATAGGGGGACTCTCCACGACGGCGGATTGGCGACTCTCCTCGTCGACGTGGGGAAGAATCTAGCAGTCTTCTTGGAGATCCACCCCTACGAGGTCCAGGAGATCTTCGTGGCGGTGGCGAAAGAGCTTTCCGACGAGGAGAAGCTACATAGAAAAGCTCGTAAGCATGCAGTGATGCACATGTATCGATTAAAAAAAAAAGCAAAAGGAAAAGAAAAATTTTGTACCAAAGTCCGGCAAGTCTCTTGGCTGTTTAGATCCATCTTTTTCTGCATCGGCACCGACATTATCAGATTTTGAAGCATCTTTCTTCAAAGCTGTTGGAGCAGATTTTGGTGGTGGCGAAACCTTCTGTCTAGGTGGTAATGTAAACTTGGCCCGAACAAAATTTCCATCAATTTGTGCCTACATAGAGACCATTATTTAGCCTTCTTTTCTCAATATTAGTATCCATGAGGTTCTCATAATCAAGGCACCCATGGTAAGTGAGACTTACTCCATCCATATACAGCTGAGCCTTTTCAGCATCAGCTCTTGTTTTGAATTCGACGTAACCATATCCTTTTGGAAGATTCACCTGAAACAGGAATGATGTTAGTCTACGCGATGAGTGTACATTCATGCATAAGCTCCAAACAAATGTGTGAACTCACAGTCCGGTCCATGGCAAGCTCCACGTGCACAACTTCACCAAAGTTACCTGGAAGAGAAAAGGTTAGAATGACAAACTATGAGTATAATCCTGACAAAGAAACACTAAAGCAAACACAAGCTGATGAGAATCAACACAGTAAATGATATAACTGCCCAACCAAGAAATTTTGAAGAAAACAAATTAGCACTCTGGAGACTGCATTTTGGTCATTTAGAATCATCAAATACAAGAGCTTGAAAACATCCTATCAACGACGTAAATAAAAGTATCTCTCCCAAACAAAATATTATCTGCAATTTACATGTGTTGGAATTGCATGACAAAAATTCCATGAGCAAACTTGAAAAAAAGTCAAAGCTGAACAAGCATACTGATGTACTACATAGACATCCCTCTAACCAAGGAGAACATGCCTCAAAGTTCAAGAACTCAACAAAGAGTGGAATCATAAGGATAAAAGGCAACACATAATATTCATTAGAATATGGCTATGAGATCAGAATTTTCCAGGTGCAACATACAAATCCCGCAATCCAGCATTACTATTTCAATCTTAAGGAAGTATTTGCCATGCCAGCAGAAATTGAACTATAATAACCCAAGGACATGAGAAATGGAATTGTCTTACTGAATATCTCCTTCAGGTGGCCTTCATTAACATTTCTGCTGAGTGAGTCTATGTGAAGAACGAGGGATTCTCGAATAGGAGAAGCTTTCCTGCAGTAATGAAATTTAATGCAACAAATGATATGTGACAGCAAAAGAAGACAACAATGCAGTACACTACCAATATAAATCCTTTATTTTCTCCTCAACTGCATCTTAGGTGTATTTGTTCCGGGGAAAACATATTGATAAATGAAAATGCTTTCCCCTTTTCGGTTAAGGAATTCATTTTCCTATCTTTAAGCAAGCTTCTTCTTTCTTTTTTTACCTGAAAACGGTTTTCCACTGACTGATTATTTTAAGCAAACTAAAGGCATGAAAGTCCAGAAAACTAATTCGTGGAAAATTCTTTCACTCAAATAAGCACCTCCTAAATGCTATTATCTTTGCCTGACCTATAATGACCTGCTTACAATGTAAATTCTACCTAATAGGATTTTGATTTAGCTCGTCCAAATTCAAAATCCTTACCTTGGGGGCGGAGAAGCTCTCTTAGGTGGCGGCGGTGGTGGAGGGGAACGGCCTCGCTTGACTACCACAGGAGAACTGCAGAAAAAGGGTGGAGTTAGACAGGATGAAATTAAAAGTCAGCAACAGGACATTCAAAAAGAGAAGCAACCAAGAAACGAGCATGCAATTCATATAGACCCCTATCATTCGCAATCATCAATCCTCCAGTCCTAGCTAGAATCTAATACTGCACCTTTCCATAACAACGTACTCTCTCCTCGGATCTCTGCCCATTCTCAGCATCATACCGAGCGCAAATCTACGCTAAGAAGAGAAGGAACAGGCGTGCTACCAAAAAAGCCTACACCAGTTTTACACAAGCGGAAACAGTCGTGAGTTCTACTTGGCATATCAAATCTTAACGCCCTCCATCGGACTTTCTACTCTCTTGACATCTAAAAATTCCAGCTTTCCATTCACCAACAAGCCCCCCCCCCCACCGAAAGAAAGAAGAAGATTAGGCTAAATCAAATTCAGAGTCCCGCGATAAGAGAAAAGGCAAACAGTAGAGAGAGAGAGAGAGAGAGAGAGAGAACCTCCGGCGGTGACGAGGGGGGCTACGGCTGCGAGAGCTGACGCTGCGGGAAGGGGAGGAGGAGGAGGTGACCGATCTGGAGCGAGAGCGAGAAGGGGACTTGGACGGGGAGCGAGACCTGGAGGTGGAGCGAGAGTCGGAGCCGGAGTAGGAGCGGGATCGAGAGGAGGAACCGGATGCGGAGCCCGACCGGGCAGGGCGGCCTCTGCTGGGTTTCGCCATGGATTGGTGGGTGGGAGGATCGGGGGAAGAAGGAAGCGAGCGAAACCCTAAGATAAACCCCCCCGCTCTCTCTTATGAACAGGGGAGAAAAGGGGATGTGCTTGCTACTAGAAGGATAGGAGGAGGAGAGGTTAGGAATGGTAAAATACTGTTTTACTAATAAATAGGACGAGGCCGAGAAATGTGAAGCCACGGATTGGTTTTCTTATTGGATAAAAAAAAAAGGAAAAAGCCATTAAAAAAAAAAAAAACCCAAATTTTCCACTCGTGCCGCATGTTAACCCCCAATTTTTTTTTTATATCAAAAATCTCAAATTTTTCATGACATCAAATTTCTGGAATAAATATGTCACACGATATAAAGTGTTGCAAAAAAAATTAAGATAAATATATTACATAGGTATAAGTTTAAAATTTTTTATGTCAAAAAAGTTTGAAATAAATATATTTTAATTGGTATAATTTAGGGTTTTTGTAACTTTTACGCAAAAAAAAGAAAAAACACCAACTTTTTTTCTAACTTAATGGACCTAACTATAGACCTAAGTCTAGTCTCAACAAACCCAAACTCGAGTGTTAAAGATCCAAGCACAAGCATTGGTGTTTTGAGCCCAGTCTCTATGGATTTGGGCTAGAGTGAGGAGGGGTTGAGCAATAGTTGGCCAAGTCATTGGGGTCAATGTCCTGGCCTAGGTTCAAGTATCAATGTTCCAAGCCTAGGCTTTTTTAGACTTGGGCATAACCTCAGTGAACCTCGACAAATCTGACCTCCATCCAGATATAGGATTTTTTGTTTAAGTATTTATATCTAATCATATTTTGGAACATAATTTTTAATTTTTTAGAGAGAATCATTTTCCTGAATATAAGAATAGATTGTCCATCAACTCATTTTCCTAAATTACTTAATAACAAAAAAAGAGGAATATGCTTTTCACAAAACAAACGGAAGTCGGCGGTTAGATTTTGGGAGTCTTCAAAATTTAAGCCTTTTTACAGCACCGACCCCAAAAAATAAAGCGGAAAAAGAAAATTTAGGGGTCAAAGAGAAGGGATCCGGCTTACTTGGGTCTTTACTTGGAAGAACGAAATCGAACTTTGTTTGGCAACCGTTGGGAAGGGCTCGATCAATGACTTCTCTTTTTGGCTTTTCCATGCAAGTGCCTGCATTCGGATATTTATTTTTATTTTATTATCTAGTGATCGGATCTCTATGCATTCGGATATTTATCATTATTTTATTATCTAATGATTGGATTTCTTTGCTTATTCTGGTAAAAAATGAAAGATTCAAATGATTTTCCATCGAATGAGTATTCGTATATTGTATTTTCACGTAAATAGGGACAAGAAAGTTTTATTGAAAAATGGTGATTCGATTTGATGTTGTATAAAGAAAAATGATTTTCCAATGGGGTTTTCAAGGAAGAAATAAACAGGTAAGCTTTCTATGTTTTCGTTATTCAGCTTCATGCGAAATACGTTCTCGTTTGTAGACTAATTTTAAGCAGATTTCGGGGCAACATGTATAAACAACCAAAATCTGTTAGTCGAAAAGATTGCTTTATATGATAATTGTTGAGAGACGTGACTTTTCCTTTTACTTTCAAAATGAAAATAAGGAACGGAATTGCAAAGAAACTCCCATTCTACATACTTGTAAGTTACTTACCAAGAGTCTATTCAATTAGAACCTTGCCTCTCAGTCCTACTAAAAATCGGCCACCCTCGTGGTATCACCAGTTGCCCTGTGGGTTTATCGAGTTAATGTATAGCCCAATACCAATATTTTTCGGTAAAGGAATGTATTTATGGGGAGAGAGAGAAGACATCAATGATATAAATTGAGAAATTCTTGTATGGAAAACTGGGTCCATCTGGCCGTTGATGCTCCCATATGAACCCTACATGCCCAAATGATCAACGACTCAAATGGGCCTGATCCGACCCGGATTGAGGAATTTAGCTCATCCTGAGAGGGAAAGAAGTGGATTAAACAACTGTGTATAGGATTTTCAGTTTCAGACCCTTTCTTCCATGGAGAAAGGCAAAAAAATGATATGATTTTCTTAAGGTACAACTACTGGTTATGAGAAGCTACTCTGCAAGCAAAACTGCCATTCCCTTCGAACCCAAAACTGCTGCATTCCATCGAAGTCAACTCGATGATGCATCTGAGGTCACCAACCAAGTAGCACCGCTGCCAGCTTCATTGGTAGCTATAAACGGAACTATGGGGACAGCTTCATACATTGAAGCGAAATAGCATCACATCTCCTTCTTGGACAAGGTAATCTTTACCCTCCGATCTCAACTGCAAAAAACAGGGTAACAAAGTTCAAGCCACTCAATGTTTTTGTGAAGTAAAACCATCACTATTAAGACGCATGCCAAGAAGCGAAGGTGAGAGTTACATATAAAGTAACAAACACAAAATTAAGCATCATAAATATCGCTTCATCTTAAATCATAACTAATTATATCTGACATGATATCTTCCCCATTACACCTTTCTCTTTGAACTAGAGGGGAAAAAGGCTAAAAAAGAGCTTGCAAAACTAGATGTACCCCTACTTATTCCGAAGGATTCATGTAAAAAAGTGATTTGAAGATGTAGGTGAAACAAAGACACCAAAGGACAGAATAGCCACAGGAGAAACAAAGATACTACAGGTAATCAATCAACATGCAATTGTAGCCCCAACCCAGAGTCACACTAAATCAAATTTATCCATTAAGTGGGATTATAAAACTACTTTCATATCCAATGCACAACCTCAAAAAATTGAAAGAAATGTCGAGATCTATAATGCCTTCATTGGAATAGTCATTTTTGTGCACTGGGAACAAGATGAGCAATAAGTACATTATATCCTACTTCAACGCACTAACTCACATGTTGAATGAGAATGGATTCATCCTATGTTGGAGCCAAGAAAGCACATCCAGGCTCATGAAAGTGATTTCTAGCGAGAATTAATGGAGCTCTGCTAAATGTCACACCCCACCATGCCTAGTTCAATAAAGTTAGAAGAAAGGTAAGCAACTTACTACTCCTTTCTCCCTTGCAGCAGCAAATGATCCAGCAGTAACAAAATCATCATAAGCTACCTGCAGGAAAATTTGACACAGGTTATATGTAATTGAAAAAATTTGCAAGGTTTCCCAGAAAAGACAGGTAGCTCGTGAAAAAACAACAATTCCTAGTCCAACAGCAATAACAACAAACCAAGTCTTATCCAGCTAAGTCATGTTGGCTATTTCATAGTCCTAATGTATCTCGGTTTTTGTACGTTCTGTTTCATATTTTAATATTTTAGGTTATCCATACTTCAAACGGCTCCCTTTGAGTGTATCAAAGGTTATGGGGAAGATCGGTATGTCTTGGCTGCAAACTTTTTCCATAAAATCCTGAAACCGGAAGATGCTGCCGGATAAATGGAGACAAAGCACTTTGGTCCTATCTACAAAGAAACAGCCAAGATATTGAATAATCTTGCGCCTAGAAGTATTTCTTTTTTCCCCTATGTGTAGTCATCATAAATTGAAGTGTGGGATGGCGCAAGAAAAATCATGCCTCACCCAAACAGACAACATATTGACAACTGGTCAGTTGGACGAAGTATTTCATAGGGGTGACACTGAAGCTTCCAAATCTTACTAATGGTCTGGGATTTGGTAGTCATGGTTAACATTAAATAAAAGTCAAACTATAGTGATTAAATTCTGAATTGATCTTACTGTCCATTCATAAAGTTATTCTAAGTTCCAACAGTGACATTAGTATTTGTCAATGTAGATTCAAAAATGGATTTGTTTGGAGAGAGTTAATTTCTCTGGTGGTTGTTTGTCAAGTTTGTCTCTCTACTCCCTAGTCCTAACATGCTGTGTTGAGATCACCCTTTTCCTTGATTTTGAATTTTGATCTCTATATCTCTCTGCTTAACTTTGTTGAAATTCTTATATTCTACAGTTCTACTCCAGCTATCTAGCATTCCTTAATCTTTCCTTCCTTCAGATAACCATGAATTTTGATCTCTATATCTCTCTGCTTATCTTTGTTGAGATTCTTAAACTCTACAGTTCTACTCCGGCTATCTAGCACTCCTTAATCTTTCCTTTGTCATATAACTATGAATTTTTCTCTTTCTCAGTCCATTGTTGCTAGCTTTGAAACACCTACACATCTCTTCTCTAATCCCCTTCCTGAATGATGCCAGGCTTGATCTCATTTCATTTGACACAGAACTTCAGCATCCTCAGGAGCAAAACATGTTTTTGACAGTCGACTCTCACTTGTTGTTCCCTATTTAATGAGAGATAATAAGCTATGATCACAAGAAACAAGAGGAGATGATCTGATCAGTCTATATAATTTCCCCCAAGAGCAAAACCAGCCTCTATTATTCAAACTAAGGATCGAGCTAGAAAAGAAGAATCTGCAACTCCTAGCTTTTTGTCCAATTGAGGTGAAGCTACCATTTCATTGCAGATTAACAAGCATCCAAAACCATAGATGAAGCTTAAAGGCCCTACAATGTAATGCTTACCGTCTCAGCTCGAATAAATCCTTTTTCAAAGTCTGAGTGGATGACTCCTGCAGCTTGAGGTGCAGTCATTCCTGCATCAACAAAGCAGAAGAAAAAGAAGGTAGAGAAAAGGAAGATGGAAGGTGAGATGACTCTTCAACCATAACATAGAGCATAAACATCAAAGGATAGACAATATCTAACCTGCCAAGATAGTCCACGCCTTTGTTTCCTGTTTTTAAGATCAAATTGGTCTTCATTATAGTGAAGAGTACACAAATTCAATATATGGTATTCCAGAAAAACTTCTCAACTTTGCATATTTACCTTCTCGCCTGAAGTGAAGTAGGTACGCAAACCTAAAAGTCCATATGTTGCTCTTATCAGATTCCCAAGCCCACTTTCACTAACACCAAGAGATTTCAGATACTCCGTTCTCTCTTCAGATGGAAGTTCGGTAAGCTCTGCCTCAACCTGCAACAATGTGGAATCTAAATCTAAGTTCTAGGTTGTGGTGATTTGCAATCACAAAGACAAGAGCAAACCATCACAAGTTTACTCAACATACGGAGACAGACACACATAACCTGGGTTATACTGACCTGGGCTGAAATAGTCACTAGTCCAGATTTTAACTCAGATGCAAGATTCATAACCTCTTTCAAGTAAGGATTATTTGCAGGTTCAGCTAAATCGGATTCTGCAACATTGGCCACATAAATGACTGGTTTCATTGTAAGCAAGCAAAGATGCTTGATGGCATCGTTTTCAAAATCTGTTAAACTTGCTGATCGTGCAGGTTTTCCATCCATGAGAGCTTGCTCAATTTTTTCCAAGGCAGACTTCTCTGCATCCTCCTGGGAACACAATGATGGGATTTAAGGCGAGTGAGGAGATGAGCCGTGGGCCAAGATTCAATAGCTTTCTTTGTCAATATACAAGATAAAGTAACATTTCACCTTAACTTTTGATTGTGAATCCCTTGCTTTGCCTTTTTTCAGTTTCTCAATCCTCTTCTGAATCTGCAATTCTTGTAGGGTAGACTTATCAGATATACAATTTCACAGAATCTGGTCAGATATGTTGTGATACTTGTACAGAATTCATCACCTCTGAACAAAATAATAAAATCATGTTCTGCTTTAGGAAGATCAACGTGAAATAAGGGATCTAAATTGCAGATCGGTACATAGAGAAGCATGCTAAGATATTTAAGTCTTGGGACTACATCCATGATCACTACTGCCAAAGTGATGTATCAATGAGTACTTCGAGGCTATGAAAAAGTGACATTGATACGTGAACACAAAGACAAATGAGTGAATTCAACTAAAAGTAGCACAAATTTCCAAAGAAATAGATGAGCAGATTAAACAGTCAGAATTTTCACTAAGCTCTCATCGTGTTTGGAGCAGATAAGATCTCAAAAACAAAATTTTTCACTACTTTCAAATGAACAAGCCAGTATGAATGGTGCCTATTGACCCTCTTCTCAAAAGTAGAAACATAATTATTTTAAAAAGAGAGGTCAGGACCTCTGATCACACTGGGTGTCAACAACATACATCATGAGAGGAAGTCAATATATTTGATCTCCATCGATAGAGTTACTTCATTCCAGTTTGAGGCTACTTCTTCCAAGTTTTTCACTAGTAATTGCTATTACTAAAGTATCCCACAAAGGTTAAATTGCGGAAGCATTGATTGCCTGATGATATCCCAGGAGACAGACAGCAAGTGAAGTGAACAACCAAGAAAACTCAAAATGAGGCAGAACTTTTTTAACATGAATCCCTGATGCAATCTGAGGAAATCCAAAAGGAAAATGAAAGAAGAGCATTGTAAAATCTCTAGTTGAAAAGCCACAGTGTACCTGATCCAGATCGGTAAATATGAGTTCCAAGTTAATCACATCAATGTCAGACTTTGGATCAACTTTTCCATTCACATGAACGATGTCATTGTCTTCAAAACAGCGTACCACCTGCAAAAACCATACTTATTGACCCCTCAAAAGGACATTTTCCTCAATGGTGCTTGAGTATTTACAAGTTAGATTTTTATGTGGATGGTGAGTGACCTTAGGTCTGAAGATCCATCTAACTTTAAGGAGGCTTACTATCACATCAATTAACAGACCTGGAGTATGGAGTCCACTTCGCGAATATGAGATAGAAACTTATTGCCCAGCCCCTGAAAAATCATGATAAAAGAAGAGACTTAACAGGCATCTATAAATAATCCCACCTACCACAGCAAACCAAGTATATAACTTAGTAGGATATGGATTCTCAGAGAGCGGGAAAATTGAAACTGCTTTGCCTAATCAGATATCTCACCTCCCCTTGACTCGCACCTTTGACGAGACCAGCAATATCCACAAATTCTATAGAAGCTGGGACTGCTCGCTGAGATTTACTGAGGTCAGAGAGGACATGCAGACGGGGATCTGGCACAGCAACGATCCCTACATTGGGCTCTATGGTACAGAATGGAAAATTAGCAGCTTGAGCTTTTCCATTCTCAACCTAAATAGAAGAAATCACCAGAATAACAATAGCATCTGATGTGTCAAAGACAGGAAGGTGGGAAAAAGAGATATCCAGGCAAAAAAGAAGGAAAAGAGAGGGCTGCATTACTTCAACGGCCTTGCTGATAATAAATTAAAGTGACAAATTTCGAGTTTGACTCAATCTGCCAAAGCAAATCTTCCTTTCATGTCCTTCAGTACAATGCCATACCATTATGTATCCTCTCGAAAGAAAAGTAAAAGAGAACTTTTTCCTTCTTCCCTTTCAATGGTTAAAAGTAGTTAAGGAAGTGCAGAAGGATAGGCACACGAGTTCCCCAGTTGGAAGATTCAAGCCATGTAATGATTCACCATTGATATAATTAAGATCTCTATGACAATACGGGTTAGCAGATACAGCTCTAATTCTACCAGTTCTGGCTATGTCTGATTAAAGCATCGAGGTCCAACATATCTTCCACTGTCCTAGGAAGAGGGGCATTACAACACTCACCACAATTTGAGATGTTCCCTCATGGCACGTGGCACGCCAATATCCTAAAGTGCAATTCCTCTAAGCACCCAAAATTAGCACATACCCTTTACTACACGGCGCGACATTGAAAGCGCAAGAACGTGTACCTAATCTCCTAATACAACATTATACATCATGAAAGCATACGGAACTGGATAAGGAAGTCAATCCAACTCAATGTGATTCTCGAGCTAGGGAAGCTGTGCCGCATAAAACTCATAACCAAGATCGACCCACGAACGTGTACTCACTCAAACAACAGGGGCACGAGAACGAGCCAAGAGTGAACTTACGACGGCGTTGAAGAGAGTGGATTTGCCGACGTTGGGGAGGCCGACGATGCCGGCTTTCAGGCTCATGCTCAGCCTGGAGGAACAAGAGAAGCACCGGCGGAACCCGAGGACGGCGGCCAAGTGAGGGCGGCTCGCGAAGAGAGAGGGGTTCACCGAGAGGCATGACTTGGTTGGGAGGACGCTCAGAGCGGGGATAAGGTGACTGCGAGCTATCCTCGCCATTTCTGCTGCCTCCAATGCTCGGAGAGAGAGGGAGAGGGAGAAGGGGAGGGAGATTTATCAAAATACGCAGAGTCAATAAATCGTTTTGAGCATTTAAAAAGGTTTTACTAAATTCTAATGCCGGCAAAAAATAGGCCCAAAAGAGTTTTAGATTAATTAACTCAACCAAGTTCTAATAAATCCATAATCTAATTTATAAATACTGTCCTGCCTCAATTTATACATCTAAAAGTGGGTTTTTATGAATTTTTCTACCCACTCCTCGGAAATTTTTAACTCCTTAGATTAAATTTTTTTTCATGGAATTTGTTTTTGTGGACTTATGCTATTAAAACTTCAAAGCTCGAATTTGTCTTTTCTTTTTCGTAAAATGGGTATATAAATGCAATTGCATTGACCAATAATCACTTTCATAAGTGTTAATTTAATATAATTGTCGTGTCTATATTATCTCAAAGCTACCTATAATCTCAAATCTACTAGGCAACTTGAGGTAGCTTTGAGATTTTATTTGAGACAACAAAATATTTAAGGCACCCATAAAAACATTTATATTTCTCTTTTTTTTTATTTCTCTATTTCAACGAATAGATTTATAATAGAAATTCCATTTTGTAACGCAATTTCATTTTTCTATTTTTGTAACAAATTTCTACTCTAGAAATAGATTTGGGATGGAAACCATAAGTTAAAATTTTTTACTTCTTAATTTCTGTAATAAAAGTGAAAAATAATTTTTTGAACAAAAGTCATTGTTCACTCTCCTTATCACTTGCCGATCACCCACCGGTCATCACCCCCATCGCTGCCAACGACCGGCCGCCAACCACCAATCACCGACCACAATCACCATCACCGCCACTTAGGAAGGGGAAATTTTATAATATTGTTAAATGAATTTTTATTCCAAAAAGAGAAAATTTATATCTTATATCTATTTTGCCTTATAAATTCATCCAATGAATATAAATAAAAAAATCAATTTATGGAGTAAAAATATTACCGTGTGCGCCCTTAATGATTACATATTACCACGTCATAGGGCCACATGAAAATCTACTATCGGCCCCGTGGTTGAGCCACCACCTTTCTCATCTTGTTTATCAATAGATCGGTCCATAGCCAAGCCATCCCTTCAACGTTGTCAAGGCTTGCAATCGGCACCACCGCTTCGTTGTCGCTCGTGATTATGCTCGTCTTTCGCCACATCCAGAGCCATGGTTCATTGTTGAGCCACTTCCTTCACCATCGTTGCTCATGGCCATGCTCATCCGTGGCTACATATGGAACCATCATCCATGGCTGAGCGACCCCCTTTATCGTTTCTTGTGGTTAGGCTCATTAATCGCTAGATCTAGATCTATTGTCAAGCCATCATCTTAGATCGTATTTGTTAGTCCAAATTTGAGTTCGATAGAATAACAATATATCCTATATAATGTCTAGTGACATCATCTAAACCAAATATACCTAGATAATGTGCTAGATAAGAAATCCCAACTAGGGGGGGATAGACTCAAATTAGATAAAAAAAGTTATAAAAAAAAACATGACAATTTAATTCCAATGACGGGCTGATAGAGTCCAGCTTCACCAACCACCGTCCAAGGGCCATCATCACAACAACCTATCACTCTTGATTGCCACACACACAGGACCTATCTTTCCGATCACCATGTAAGACCACCGCCACAATAGCCCGTCACTCTCAACCATCATGCAATCGTCATCATATCCAACCAACACCAGTCCTCATCACTATCCAACTAATCGTCCTTTGACAATCGTCGAATTGGATCAACTATTGATGATGAATGACTAAAATCAATAGATCAATCCGAAAAATCATATTTAAAAAAAGAAGAAAAAAAAAACCAAACACGTGAAAAGTTTTGGGTGTTCTTATGTTGGTCCTAAATAATGGTCATTTGATTTTGTTGAGATGCTTTGACGTCAAATTTTGTCCTCTACTTAGACCTTAAGGAGGTTCGACGGAAATGACGATCCTTCAAAATGGTGCAAATCTTGGGTGTGTGTGATTATGGCAACAAGATGCTACTTTAGACTGATTTGGAAATTATCGTCAACAAATGAGATTTTCAAAGATTTTAAATCCTCTATCGAATTATACCTAATATGAGAAAGTATTTTTTACAATCCGAACCATATTTGAAGGATCTAATTTTATTATATTTTAATTCAAATTTAAATGACTAAATGTAACCTTAATTCATTGTAGATCATGGATGGAAGATAAGGAGAGGCCTAGCATATTGTTTAGGGGTTCAATTTCAATGTTGTTAGCATTCAAGTTTTGGAAGTGCCAACATCTTTCATTTTTTTCACCTGTTCTGTTGAAGCATTTTTCCTAGCTACGACGAAGCGAATGGCTCGACCAAGGACGGCAACGACCGTGAGCGGTCGCAAAAGCAAAAGCGACGACTCGGCCGTGAATGCGTGGCAGTGATCAATTTGGACACAGTGTCAATGCCTTCGCTTTGATTTCAGATGGAGAAGGAAGAAGAAAGAGAAAAAAGAGGAGGAAATGTGGTTCTAGTTTTTTCTATCTACTTCCCACGTCATGGACAGGCGTTAATTCGTGATTAGATTTCAAGGCACGATGTGCTTGCGATGTCAACCTGTGGCATGATGCCATGCAATCATTGGACTGCTTCTTTAGTCTTCGGACACGAGAGAGAATTGTGTCCTGTCCGTTGCAACCTTTTATAAAGAACAACAGTCACTTCTCTTATGAAGGCCTATGCTTTGCATTGCAGACATTCGATTTTAGATATTCTTATTTAAAAAGGCAACCGACATAATTCATTTAATAGTTTAAATCCAAGCATTCAAGTGCAATGAAGAGACCCAAAGCTACGTAATGTCTCGAGATTCCAATCGTCTCAAATGATTTTGCGATTTTTAGTGTTCAAGAATAAGAACCGACGAAAGCAAATTCCACCATAGGCCATGTAAACGAATCCAATTTCCCAAGGCAGCCAATAAAATTTGAGTACCTTAAAAGTTCCCGTCAGCTTCTAACTCTAAAATCTCATTTTGGCTGATGCGGGAAAAGAGCATTGAACAGAGAATCTCGCCTTGCCCGATTGGTCCTGTATCTCGTAGCCTACACTTAAGTGCATTGTCAGCAAAACGCCAGTACATTTTTTCTTCTGGATAAAGTCATGCTTTTGTTTGATTGGACTGGAGAACCATTCGAATTTCTCAACCCTTGAGTTATTTGCAAATTGTCGAATGCGAATGGTCAATTTGTATTTTTTTCCCAATTAAACAGCATCTATAATTTAATTAAAGTAATTTATGCCTCTATATCTTGTTTAGATGGTGGCGAAAATAACTCGTAAAATCTCATAAGATTTTAGTGAAAGTTCATTATGTGATCTGCTACTACAACTTTGGGCTCACTATTGGAAAATTATAATTTATTATAATTTCGTTTATTTCGTGGAAAATGATAGCTTGTCTTATTCATAATAATTAATCAATGAAAAATATTATCATTGTTGACAACAATTTGCATTTGAACATTTTCAGGGACAATGAAAATATTTTTCGTCTATTAGTAATCGTTGTTAAAAAAAATTTCGAATTATTTATTTTTGTCAAAACAAATGAAACCTTAATTTCGTTTTATTTTATTTTTTTGCAGATATTGTGTGGTGTCTTGAATTAAGAGCAACCTCGGGGATTTATTTTGTAATAAATGAATGATTCGGAAAATATTATTCAACAAGTGATTGTTTATATTGCTTATAAAAACGAATGAATAAAATTTATTTTTTCCGTATGTGAAAGTGTTTAGACATAAATTATTATCTGTGATAAAAATAATTTCCATTGACTAATCATTTCAAGTGATAATTTTTAAAATATTTTTCATATCATTTATTTTTTGTGAAATAAATAAAACCTTGATGTACTTTACTATATCTATTTTCTCCTATAGTTCCCTTTTTCTCGATAATATTACAAAAAAATCATAAATCTATTATATAGATACTGATTTAATACTGAAATTTGTTTAATTTAACTAATTTAGTACTAAACCTTTGATAATTTACTAATATAGTCTTTCCATTGATTATAAATTGCTGATGTAAACACCAACTATCTTACGTGACACGATCGATGCTAACATAGACAATTTTTGCATTTTTATGATTTTATTTTAAAACAAAAGAATAAATGGAAAAAATCATATTGTTTTTAAATATTTCAAAATTTATCCATGTTAGTGCCGGCTATACCATGTCGGATGGTCGGTGTTTATGTCCATATTAACAAATTTTAATCAAAATTGATTGAAAAAATTACATTAGCAAATCACCAACAAATTAGAATTACACTAACTAAATTGAAATGTTTAGAATTATACATGCATTCGTATAATAGGTTTATGAGTTTTTAGTGAACCCTTTTCTTAATTTATGTTATTTTAGCTTTACTACTTCATTCGGAAAAAAGGGAGACGAATTATATAAAAAGATAATAATTTTGTTGTTTGATGGCTCCATAAAGGAAAAAATTGGTGCGACACGGTGATTAGGAAGGGGTAAAAATATTAGTTAGCCTATCTCAACTCACACGTTCAGGACTCAAAACTCGTCTCGAATGCCACATCAAGTATAAAACTTTCTATTAAAGTTCAACTAGAATATAAAATGGGAGATACTTAAGTAATGCATCAGCTCAACCACTTCCTATTTGAGCCTGATATTTTTCTATCGAGGATCCATAGTGTTACTTGTAATTATTCTTACCTAGTCTAACTATCATAAATTGCTTTAGCTAAGATTTGAATAGACTTAATGTCTCTTGTCTTTTTGATTGCCTTCATTAATTACAAAATCACGAATCGCAATTAAGAAGGGAAGTAAGCTTCCATCCTTATACCCTTTTTTGTCGAAAATTTCCACGTCAAATAACGACTCCAAGAACGCGAGAAACCTAAATAAGTAGCCACTTGAAAACGAGTGGAAACTAGAGACCAAATTAGACATAGTTAAGCTAGCATCATAAAGTCAACGTGCCTTTCCCCTTTACATCTCCGCCGAATCACAAGCAAAAGCATTTTACATGTCCCCATGCTCAAAAAAGTGAATAACTTGCGGGAGAAGTAGATCACTGGGATCATCTTTAGCTTGGCACTTGATCTGCTGAACTTTGATGAGTAAGCATATTACTGTTGACGCATTTTCTAACTTAATAAGCAAGTTAGTAAATTTCTAATTCGAGATGGTTAACTCGAGAGAAGAGTTCACTTTCGCACGACCTGACCTGATCCTGATCCCGCCGGACATCATCGGGGTTGCTGAGTCTGTAGATCCGATCTTGCAGACCCCCGGACGTGGGTTCTCTCGCCTTTTACTCGATCTTAGGCGTGCACGAGAAACCACGATCCGAAAGCCGCATCCCTGATTTGCAAAGAAAAGCATACATACCAACGCGACGCTCGGATCGAAATGGACCATCTTCGATCAGCATCAATCCGTAACCCTTCCCCTCCTCCCACGGGCCCGGTGTCCTCTGCCTCTAATTGGTCGCTCGCCCACGTACACAAAAATACAAACGACCGACCCCAAAATTATCCAAAATGATGCGAAAATTTATAAAAACACTAAAATAAAAAATAAAAAAAAACCAGGGGATCATCACATCATGCATGAGAATTTTTTTTTTTGCCTCTTTTCATCGGGGGCTAAAATAAATAATAAAAGGCAAAAGCCCACCCTCTCTCTTCCACTACAGTGGGCCAAAAAAGAGCAAAGAAACCACCACACCACAACCAAACACCCCCCCTCCTCCTCAATCATGTTCTCCAATCATATCACCCCTTCTCCTGTAGCTGAGCCACCTTGGGTCTTCTTCTCCATATTCTAAACCCATCCATCTCCCTCCCTCCCTCCCTCCCTATCCCTCCGCCGCCTTCCGCCGCCCTCCGCCGTCGTCATCGTCGTGGTCTCATCCTATATACATAGCGATAGGGTTTCGGTTTCGTTCCTTCGCTTTTTTTTTTTTCAATTTTTTTTCTCGTCCTCTCATTTTCACACTCACCTGCTACGGACCTAACTGTCCGGTTTTGCTCGAATTGCTTCTTCTCCTCCTTCGTCTCGGCGCCCCTCCATCGTGCTTCAGTGAGCTGTACAGATCTTATCGTCTTCCTCCATCGCCGTCCGGGCGAGGCCCTGGGTATTTCGTCGCGCGCCGGGGTCTCTGTTGCGTTCGGCCTAGGTCGTTTTGCCCCTTTCTTTGGGAGCTTGTAGATTCGGATTCGGATTCGGATTCGGTTTTTCTTCCCTTCCGGTGTTAGATTAGGCTTGGAGTTGTAGATAATAGGTCGCGATGGATGGTCTTGGTAGCGGCGACCACAGTCGTTTTCGGCTCACCGGCTCGCAGGATCTCAACCAATTGGGCGACGGTTCCGCAGGTTCGGCGATCTCTCTCTCTCTCGTTTCGTTTCGTTTTGAGCTGATTACGGTTTCGGTAGATCTGCTTTCGCTCGTGTGTTGCGGAAGCGTCGTCCTATCGCCTGTTTAAACCTTTTGCTTTTCCCTCGTGTGCTCCCCCGTCTTCTTTCGTTTGAAGTTCAACTGATTCTGATGAACTCGAGAATTGTGTGATTGAGTAATTGATGTTCTCTGAAATGTTTTATCGCGAGCAAAGGGAAATCCCTAGCTCAAAATTGTTCAGTAGGGGGAGGGAGGTTCGCCTGGCTTTTAAACGAAAATCGAGTAACAGTGTTGTTCTATCAAATTTTACTGAGGCTTCTTCTTGGTTCTCAGACTCTGAGAATTGTGCTTGATGATTTTTGGAACAACAATTTTGACATCCTTCTTGAGCTTCTGATTACGGATGTATACATTCTCCTGTTATGGCCGATATATGAATTTCCAGAAATTCATGAATTGAATGATTTGTCTATGTTAACTAAATGTTCTTGTGAAGCAGGGGACACTGTATTCGACGCATCACAATATGCATTCTTTGGTCATGATGTTCTTGAAGAAGTTGAGTTGGGGGGATTAGAAGAGGAAGAGGAGGATTTGCCTCCTGCTGGCTTAGATGAAGAGGAGTTTCTGTATGATAAGGAAGAGGTGACGTGCCCCTCACCTTTTTCTTGTCTTTAGTTTTCTGGTTAGTTTATGCATGGAGATGCCCTGGTGAGTACTGCATGGAGCAGTACTGATACCTCAAACTTTTGGGATAGTGCCTCATTTACTTGGTTTTTATATGAACCGGCTTCAATATTTGTCAATTTGAGTTAATCCTCATTTATACATTCATCGTTTCCAGAAATTTCGAGTTCCTTTTCTATTCTCGTCTTCTTTGATTTCAATGTCAAATAGGTAGTGCTAGAATATCTTGAACGTTCACTTTGTGTGCTGGAGTATGTATTTGTCAAAAGGTTACTGCTCTACATCATAGGGAGACATTACTTATTAATCTAATGATGGTGCAGATATGCGATATGTGATATGCAGTGTCCTTTTGGCAGAATATCATTGAGATAGTTTGATAGTATGTGCAGGTTTATCATTATAGAGTTTACATCAAGTAGAGTGCTCATATAAATTGACCATCAAAACCAGTATTTTTGGGTTTCACATATCTAGTCAATTGCTTAAGTTTTAATGATTTGAATGGGCTCTTAAAACTTTAGTTTCACCTATACAATGTGCTTTTTTCCAAATGTGATTGTAATTTCTATCAAGGCAGTGTTTCTCATCTCCTGAAGGAAGTTAATTGTGGTGTCTTTGGGTTTGATGGTGTGATTTGTCTCATGAAGTTGAAATAACAAGTGCAGTTATGCCTCTTCTTCTTATTATATATGATGATTGCAATGATGAAATTAGCACGAGGTCAACTGAAGAACATTTGTGTAAGATGAATAGCATTTCTTTCATAGCTAATGCGATCTGCATTGTTTTGACACTAAGCTTTCTAGCTCTTCCTTTGCATGCTTGTTTCATTTTGTGTTCACTTTCAAACATGATAATCAGAAAGCATTTCTCATCGTGCCCTGATGATTACCCAATTACTTTGGCTATAAAATTTGCTGTTGTGTCGTGTTTGATGGATGACGGAGATTTCCTTTGTTGCAGGGTGAGGACTTAAGATCTTTATCCGAAATTGACGATCTTGCAAGTACCTTTTCAAAGGTCTGATACTGAGCCTTGGCTTGTCAAAAATGAGAGTTTTACTTACTGTAGAATAGTTTCTTAATTTCAATCATAGTAATGGGGAGTATATTACGCTTAAGTTTATGTGCAATGACGTGCTTGTTCTTTAGTTGCTGCAGCCTTTGTCATTGGTTGTCTGTGGCAACCTGTGGATGGTGCTTTATGATAGAACTTTTTGGGTGGTGTTTTAAGTAATATTTTTGTGATGCTTCATCTTGTGGAATGTATCGGGTATGGTGTCGCAGTATCGATCATGTGATAGGATTTGTCTAATGGCATTGTTCCAGCATTAGGGACTATTATGCTTTTTTTTTTGCATTTATACTAAACTACATGTTATGCTCGCAGTTAGAGAAAGTGGTCAGTGGCCCAAAGATTGCAGGAGTAATTGGTGAACGAGGATCTAGGGAAAGTGAGTATGTCACTATTTATATTCATTGCTATCTTATTTCATTGAAGTATTTGTTTACATGCTGTAATAATACTATAACATTGTTGTTTATTTAAATTTATGTGCTCATACCTTTTTGCTTTACTTCATGACCTCTAAGCAAGCTTACTTGTTAAGTGAAATGTTGTGATATTTGCCATATTTGCTCAAAAGAAAATGAAAATTTAAATAATGGCATTGGTTAATTCTAATACATCTAGTGATTGAATTTAAAGATTGCTTTTGCCTAGCCTGACCAACCTTTCCTGGTTTCTCTACCCTTGGTATGACTTATACTGTTTGCCCCATTCCTAGCTTCAGCTTTCAGATTTTCATCATACCTAGCGGATTTAGGTTTGGCTTCCATAGACTTTTGCATCTCTATGCAACCTTAAATAAAAGGAATTAAGGTGTGCATATTAGCTATTTCAAATTTAACCTGCCATCTGTTGTGTGAGAATGGTCTTAGGCATCCTCTGTAGTATGGCTGACTCACATGTATTCATCTGAATCCTAATGATGAATCTAGTCTCAAGCATGGCCACGTGTCCATCTTTTTTGACATTACAAGTCTGCCTGTAGGGTTTAGATGTTCCAACTCTTTTTCCTGCTAGGAAAGGATCTCTATTTTTTAATATGGTTATGACTTAATTCTTACTTCTTCTGGACTGGACTATCTTATAGGTTCTGCTGCAGCTGAGTGGGCACAAGGAGAGGATAACATTAACTGGTTTCATTGCAATGTAGTGGACTCTGATAACACATTAGAAGGCAAAAGATGGTCATCACAACCATATTCTTCTGCTCACATTTTAGAGTCAAAGACTCTGTATAGGACGTCATCTTACCCAGAGCAGCAGCAGCAGCCACAGCCGCAGCCGCTCCAGCCTCATTATTCAAGTGAACCAATATTAGTGTCAAAATCATCATACCCGTCTTATCCTCCTCCTGGTGGAGTATCACAGCATGCATCCCCTAATTATCACGCAGGCCACCTAAATGTTCCTCATCCTGCTGTTGGAACCCAGATGGCATTATCTGCAGCAAACCTTCCTCCTTTTTCTAATTCTCAGGTCCAGTTGGCCACCTTGCATCATGGCTCCCAGTTTGCTGGGAATATGCCACCTGGTTTACCTCTTAGTAGCCGGCCACCAAATCAATGGACCAATCAGATGAACTTGTATCCTGGAGAGCATCCAGGTCGATTAAACAGTGGGTTACAGCAGCAATTTCCTCATCAAAATGGTATTCCTCCACAATTAATGCCTCAACCACAACCACAACCACAATCTCAGCAGCATTGGCTGCACCGTCCAATGCAGCCGCCTTTTGGGCATTTGTCAGGGATGCAGTCCCAATTATTTAACCCTCATCTTGGTTCATCTCCACCATTAATGGGCAAGTTTGATGCGATGTTCGATCTTGCTGATTTAAGTGAGCAAAGACTAAAATTAGCTCAGAAAGGTAGACAGGATCTGCGATTTTCTCAGCATGGATTTGATTTCAATGGCCCAAAGAGTGGTAGTGGGTGGCCAAGATTTAGATCCAAATATATGTCAGCTGATGAGATAGAGAATATTCTCAGGATGCAGCTTGCAGCAACACACAGTAATGACCCGTATGTAGATGATTATTACCATCAGGCTTGTCTTGCTAAGAAGTCTTCGGGGGCAAAGCTGAAGCATCATTTCTGCCCTACTCATCCCAGGGAACTCCCACCTCGAGCCCGCACAAACACTGAACAACATGCTTTTCTCCAGGTTGATGCTCTGGGGAGAATTTCCTTCTCATCAATTCGGAGACCTCGTCCACTTCTTGAAGTTGATTCACCTAATTCATCTGGTGCGGCTGGGAATACTGAACAGAAAGTGTCTGAGAAGCCCCTGGATCAGGAACCAATGCTTGCAGCAAGAGTGGCAATTGAGGATGGGCTTTGTCTTCTTCTTGATGTGGATGATATAGACCGATTCCTGCAATTCAATCAGGTCCCAGATGGTGGGGTTCAGTTGAGACGGAGGCGGCAGGTCCTACTTGAAGGCCTTGCTGCATCTCTTCAACTGGTCGACCCTCTTGGCAAAAATGGTCATAGCGTTGGGCTTGCTCCCAAGGATGACCTTGTGTTCTTAAGGTTGGTATCTCTTCCTAAGGGTAGGAAACTCCTGGCAAGGTACCTTCAGCTCCTTTCTCCCATCAATGAGCTCATGAGGATAGTCAGCATGGCCATTTTTCGTCATTTGAGGTTTTTGTTTGGAGGACTTCCCACTGACCCAGGAGCAGACGACTCAACAAATAACCTTGCAAGGGTGGTTTCACATTGTGTGCGTGGCATGGATCTTGGTTCATTGAGTGCTTGCCTTGCAGCTGTGGTTTGTTCTTCAGAGCAGCCACCCCTCCGTCCCCTTGGTAGTCCAACTGGAGATGGTGCGTCCCTTATTCTCAAATCAGTTCTTGAGAGGGCAACTGAGCTCCTAACTGATCCTCATGCTGGCACCAACTATAACATCACTAATCGACAACTATGGCAGGCTTCATTTGATGAGTTTTATGGTCTTCTCACCAAATATTGTGTAAATAAGTATGACGGCATAATACAATCACTGCTATTGCAAGCCCCAATGACAAGCATGCCTGTAATTGGTGCTGATGCAGCTAAAGCTATTAGTCGGGAAATGCCAGTTGAGCTGCTACGAGCAAGTCTCCCTCACACAGACGAGCACCAGAGGAAGGTGCTGTTGGATTTTGCTCAAAGGTCAATGCCTGTAGTTGGATTTAACAGCCATGAAGGGGGGAATGGTGGTCAAATCAGCTCTGAGTCAGTGTTAAGTTAATAGAATGCTGATCAGAGCTCCAACTTACGTATGGCTTTAGCGTTATGGAAAAAGCTTCTTGTGTGACATGCATCAAAAGGGTCTATGTCCCTCATTTTTTCGTCTTCTATAAGTGCATCTCAATAAGCCTGGACAGGAGGAAGCCATGGCAAAGTACGAAGTGGGAGTTGAGGTCACTCTTCATTCCTGGTCGATTTAGTTCCGTTCAAGTACTTGATTTTAGCTTCTTAATTTCTTTTCTCTGGGGAGACTTTCCGGCAGTTTTATGCTTGTACCCAACTTCAGATTTCCTTTCTTCTTTCTGCCTTTTAATTAGGGTAGTAGTTTCCAGTTTTTGCCAACTTTAGGAGCGTGTTTTGTTGCTCTGTTTTGAGTTACGGATGTGGGTCCTGAACAAGGAGTTTGGTTTTGTACAGGGCTGGTGTAGAAGGGTATCCCACGCTCCTGTACCTATTATTCCAAGGAGGTGGGACCAGTTTTGGGGGTTTATATCCTTTTAAACTTCAAGTAGCAAATGGTGGTTGGGGTGGGGGAGATATTGATGGATCGGGGCGGTTTTGTCATAAGGTCAAGTTTAGGATTTACTTCTGAAATAGTCAGTATTTTGCTAAGGTCTTCTCTTGATTTTTGCTCGTGTGTATTCCTACACATTTCTTACCTCCACTTTGTTGTGCTGTTGAATCTTTGATTTCTGTACCGTGCAATACTTTGAAGCTATGGGGATTAAATTGCAGTTGGTGACATTTCCGCATTGTTTGTACACATTGTTTCTCGATTTTTGTTTGGTGAACCATGATGATGTCGTCTTTTCCTCGAGAGTTCTCTTAATGCAGCTCCCCTGATTAAGCTGCGAGTGCCAAGGATAGGATGAGGACATCAAAGCAAAAATCGAAGAGGGAATCCTTTCTGTGCATAAAGCATTTGCATCCAAATTGGTTGAAAGGCAGCTGATCTTTCTTCTTTTTCGTTTTGTTGGGCTGTTCTGCGCCATTAATGCGTCTGCCGGGGTGTGATGGAAAAAGGTTTAATCGGTGATGCTAGGAGACGGACGGATCGGTCAAAAGAATGCCATCAATGCGTTTCTATATAATAACCGGACGATATACAAGTACAATGGATGCTCTTGATTGCTTGTAACATCTGAGAGAATCAAAAGAATGAAACTAGAGCCTACACCTCAAAAAATTAAAAAGAACAGAAAAGAAAAAAGAAGTGGGCTGACTTGGTGTGTTGCTGTGCTATGTACAATCTTTCACTTGCCGTCCCAACACAGACGGGACTTCTCGAGGAGGCTGCTGGTTAGTAAAATCTGGTCCAGTCAGATGCCTCCCCATCAAATTATGCTATCTCAGAGAAAGAGTTGCTCCATGTGCGCTTCAGAGATCCATTGTTGAATTTCCTCCGTTGAAATGGCGAAATTGTCTAGCCCACTTCGTAACCGCTATTTCCCAACAAGTTTGGAATTACTACCCCCTGCTCTGGGAAAGCCGTACAGAGGCAGCACGAACCATTTCAATGAGCGTTTCATCCAATTCATCAAGTTCGCCGGACTCACGCAGTTGACGGTAAGATGGAGCGACATGATTTGCTGCAGCCTCTGCCAATTTCCATTGAGACAAATTTGCAGCCATTTGGAGAATCTTAACGGACAAGTGCATCGCAGAACACAGGCTATTGTCTACAATCCTGAAACACGCTTCCTGAATGTCTTCCAGGAGCCAGAAGTCCGCCAACCAAGAAAGCTCTACATACAACTCTAGCTGGTGTAGCTTCTCCTTCGCACCCATATTACTCCATAAACAATCACCTGGGGGTTCAGGAAGCTCAGATGAATAGAACCAACCTACTAGTTTGACTAAAGCTTCCCAACTGACAGGTACCTTCAGAATTTGTGATTGGCTGCAGAATGACAGTACATCATATAGAGAAAACCCAAAAAGTAGCAAGTCCACCTTGCACTCTAAGAGTAACATGGGAAATTTTCCACCTTGCAAGGAGAACTGATCACCTTTCAAATAAAATTACCACCCAAAACACAAAAGTGGAAGCGTGGAAGTCATTGCTCAGTCCCCCCCGAACACTAAGACAAAGAAGGTCCCTTGACAAAACATGAAAATTATTCACAAAGATAAAGGAGGTCCATCAAGTTATAATTTCTGGCCCCAAAAAGGACCAAGTTATAATTGATTTGAAACAAGAGGCTTAAGAAAAGGTTTAAGGATTGCATAAATAAAGCAGTAGCACACTTCTACTATCACTAGGATTCTCATCAAGAAAAATGCTAAGTGTAAATACATTCCAAGCTGCATTTAACAATAACAGATTTCACGATAAAGTTTCACATGGATACTCCAGCTTGTAACACAGGACCAAATTATAATTCCTTCTCCATGCTGACTAGATGTTTAACAATGAATGACAAATTTTACGACATACGGGTATTTCAGTTTGTAACTGCAGGTTGAATCATGGAAATGATATCTTTGCCATGCTGACAAGATGCATTGGGATTTGATATCAGTATCCATACACAGCAAAGCATAAGAATATTAAAAAAAGAAAAAGAAAAAGACAACACAAACAAGCACATACCTTTCTTGCATTCCTGATTGCAATAATGCCTGCAGATATTCACAGCTTGCCCATAAAATCATCCGGTGAACATGCATGTGTGGAACAGACATAGAGCAACTTGAGCATGTCCAACTCAGTTCAGTTGCTTTAGATTCCAAGATTATGTCCCTGAGAAAGAATGAAGCTCGCTTATAGCTAACAGAAAAAAGTGAGCAGGTTGCAGAATGTCATATTCAGAATATCTTAATCCAGTAACAAATTGAGGAGGTATAAAATTTTTTGTTAAACAGCATGAAAAGTGATCCACGGCATTTAAGTTTTTGCCCAGGCTGCATGTGTCACGGCGACACGACCTGCAGGTTTCCTAAAAGAAGGACTGTGACAAACAATTAAGAATGGTTGTACCTCAAAGCTCCTAAGTCTTAGGGTTTTCTTGTGTATCCTAAAATATTCCTGGGCAGGCGGTGTTGTGAATAAACACTTATGTAATAAATGCAGATAGTTGGGTAAATAGAGAGATGCAATCTCCACCGTCAATTGGAAGAGAGATCTACAGCTACAGTACTGCTACGGTTGAGCCTATACTTGTATTTGTATCCATCTCACAAGTAATTCAATCTTCAGAGCTTCTCTCACTAGAGTCGATCCCTAAGGTAAAGAAAATGTGAACATGAAGGGCTCCATCTCATTGCTGGCTAAATATGCTAATGATTAATACAACCAAAGCTGAATGACTTAATAGCCAAAAAATAAACTAAAATCAAATGACTCTGCTCAAGTACACCTAAAATTGTTGGTCAGATCAGAAGTGTCAATCTAATCGGCCACTCTAGTATCCATCAAATGATTGATTTAAAGCACAGTGATGTTCAGAGAGAGAGGCCTTAAACTTACCAAAACGTATTCCTTCCTTGACCAAGAGCTGGTTTGAGATCAAAGCTGGGAATGTCAGTGGCCCATTCAGGAATTCTCCTTGAAAGTAGCTCAGATAAGTGATGCAGGCCACAGTGTCTTGCAAGAATTTTTAACCTTTTTACAGTATTTTCTTCAGCTTGTACAAACCCTGAATAGACATACTCCAATAATTTCTCCAGTTCTAGGCGATTAACATGAGAAGATAACCGAATCTCTTTCCGGAACTTTCCACGCCAGTTATCACTGTCATTAGTGACTGAAGAATCATCAAATGTTCCCTTGTCAAAATGTTGTTCAGGAGGCAATAATGAAGGACACCTAAACATAAGAAGAACCCCATGGATAGAGAATGAAGTACCATCGGCAAGAATCAACTCTATATCAGCGTAATCCTCGTGATTAAATGCTTTCCCTATTTTTACCCCTAATTCTGATGGAAAACCAAAGTAGCTGAAGTAGGTTAGTATGTACGAAGCAAACCACCTAGCCCCACAATTAGAAGTGTCCTTGCAGATTTCCAGGAGCTTGTTAACTAGTTCAGTCCTGACATTTTCTGTCTGAAGAACAGCCATGACTGAACAGTTACTTTTGGAGCCAGAATGATGAATTGACACTGACAGGGCCCACAAATTATGGAACAAGATGACATCTTTTCCTTCCCACTCTTCTGGATGAAAAAAGCAACAAGCTCTACCGGGCAAGTTGCTCTTGAGATGTAACGCGTAATTTGACCTTGGTATACAGAATGATTCAGATGAGCGTCCCATCATATAAGAAAGTAGTGTCTTTGAGCTTTCCACAATAAACCCTTGATAATGAGGCAAGGCCAAATAGCAAGTCAAACCTATCAAACTTATAACAATGTGAACCAGATTTGGCATCCCAAGGTTAACTCCAGATGATGGGGATTTTAGCGTATAAAGCAATTGCTTTAGATACCTCTCACCATTTGGATTCAGAACCTCACAAAGCATACTTCTAGCCTTTGATGAAATGTATTTGCATGAAGAGAAAATCATCATTAGAACTACTCGTGCAGCTGATTCACTTCTAAAGGTGCTGATGACATCATCATGGCACAGCTGGTTCCCTCTGCCCATAACGTCCTCAAAAGCTACACTATGAAAGAACACACATCGACGGTCAGAAAGTTAAAAGAAAGTACAAATAGTCAAAAGAGCAACTGGGGAAATACAATAAATAAAGAAGATGAGAATGGAAAAGCCAGTGCAGGAAGATCACTAAAAAACTGAGCAAACTATTGGCACTAAATATTAACGAAAACATACCATGCGGCTGCTGTAAGAATGTCAAAATGAGCTTCATTTTCAGAAAATTTGGGATCATAATCTTCAGCATATCTTATGGCAAGCCACCCAAGAATGTCCCATACATATGGCCTTAAAACCAGAACAGGATTATCAATGAGATTCTCCCGTGCTATGGCAATTTGCTCCTCTAGTGGATATGTATGATAAGAAGGATACTTCCCAACAAAGTTCGGCATAAGAATATCAACAAGAACTTTGTCGATCCCCTTTTTCCAAAAGTAAAGATGATGCTTCCCTGGCCAACGAGTAATCATTGCCAAGCGACATGCTTCATGCATCAAAGGAATCTGGTCATTAGCACCTTTTCCCTCTTTCAACTTCCATTCAATCATTGCACATACTATGGCTTCTACAATTGGCTCACAGAACATGCTGACCACTCTTGAGCATCCCTGTTCAGTCAACTGAGCCCAACAACAGAACGAGGTCATCCATATGACTCATCACAGCAGAATAGGATGGAGCAATCTTGTCATGAGCAGATAGAATATACTCGAGAATATCGAGCAAAGAAAACCCAAAGCATTACCATTAAACATTGTGCCAGTTTAAATCCCTCAATTCGAACCGACAGCGGGTTCGAACTTCCCATAAAGCGTACCATAGCGCCAACAATAGTCTCACCATGTTCCAGAATCGTCTTGGCACCATAACTGCATAGAGCTGTTACACAGTATCAGTAATTTTTACAACAGAAGTACGATAGGCCTAACAAAATAAAATACCAGCACAAGTATGAAAGCTTTCTAACTGTATGACAAAGTGTCAAAGTACCTATGGCAGAATTCAACTTCAAAAGAGCAACTCCAAGAGAAGGGTCAGGGTTTACACAGAAATCCTCCAACATATTCATAAATCTCACATTACTCCAAACTTGATATCTGGATTGAGGCCACCTCAACAGTATTATGGCCAACAGAGCTAACATCTCTTGGAAATACACATTTGAGCTAGTGCTGGCAGAGAAATCTAGTATATTTTTACTTAAGTGGGTTGTAATATCTTCTTTATCAAGAACTTCCCAGACTTCATTCTCCTTCTTTTTGCTTAGATTTGAAAGCAGAATGCTCAAGGCTCTGGAAGATGGAATAGCAACTTGTAACTGAGGGGAAATTGACAAGCACGACAAAGGATGAACAAGATCTGGGAGATATGGTTGCAGAATAGAAGTTATTAAGACACTGGCCAACTTGCAGACCGCATCCGCGGCTATGCTAGTTGTGGCTTCACTTTTTTGGTGAAGAATACCCACCAATGCCCCGACAATATCTTCAGCTGAATCCTGAGAAGATAAAGTGAATGTGAATAGCAAAAGGGGATAGGGAAGGAGACCATGAAATGCCAATGTGCATCAACCTAAGTCAAAAACAATTCCTATAACAGCAAGAAGCTCAAAATGACTGAACTCAGCTATAGTGCTGGTGATCCACTGAAGGAGATGGGCATACTCCATATGCTAGACAAGCAGAACATTGGAACTTCCATTATTCTTGCCGAGAACAGTCCCAAGAGAAAAATTGAAAACTCTCAACATGGTCTTAGGATGTAAGAAAATAATATTGCCAAGGAACTAGAACATTAGAAGAAAATGAGAAAACTATCCAATTTATTCGGCCACCTCAATTGAACATCAGCACTAACGAGATAACCAAAAGCGAAGCACGTATGATATAACTCCATTCATTCAGAAACTGTAAGCTCCTAGAGAAGGCATTTCTTTGAAAAAACTGAAAAAAGAGCAAACTCATCAATGCGAGTTTTTAAAAAAAAGAAAAAAAAAAAAAAGAGTGGAAATACAAAGTGCAAACCAGGCAGCAAAACCTCATCAATCCATAAAGCACGATCACTCATCGAGCTCCTCACCTTCAGAAGCGGATTACTCGACGCCTCCTCCGAAACGCAATCGAGAAAAGCAACGATCGACCGAAGCACGAGTCTCTGCGTCTCGATGTCTCTGCACTCCCACCTCATCCTGCTCCCATCGCGATATCTGCACGCGCAAAAGGATTCACAATCACAACCGCAGTGGACTCCAAGAACCAGACTCAAAGCCGTTAGTCCCTGACTAGCGAAACCCCTCGACGCTCCTCGCCTATAAGATTGATGCACTCCTTCGACAAACCGAACATCGACTACGAGGAGAGAAAGAAGAGGAACCTGGTGCAGAGATTGAGAGCGTCGCGGAGGCGGTGGTGGAGGGTGTTGAGCTGGCTGCCTCTGGTGTCTGCTCTGCGCTTGCTCGCTTTCATTTCTCTCCTCGCGAAGCCGGATTTGGGAGACGAACGGCTTCGAACTCGTCGGGATGCTCGATCGGAATTCGTCGCCGCTCGTAGATGAAGAAGAAGAAGCGTGATCGCTGACGTCGCGTCGTCGCCGACCTTTTTCGTCTCGTCGGAGAAGAAGAAAAATCTCGCCGCCACATTGCTCTCCTGCAGTGCAATGGGCTCTTAATTCAGAGGCCCAAATCCAATGTACAGCGCGTTTGGACACGTGTTCCTGGGCGCGTGACGCTGTGCCACCCGGTCTTGTTTTTTCGTAACTCTTCTTCTTGGATAACAGTGGGGCGAGCTGTGGACGGGATTCGTGGCTTCATCTTCTTCAAATAAAAATCGAAAAGAAAAAAAAAAAAAAAAAATCGCTCGACGCGAAAATGTACGTACTGCAAAAAAGCATCGCCGTCTAGATCTTTTGTGGATATTTCTTCATGTCGATTCTCTCGCAAACCTGAACTGGAACTCAGTGTATGTGCTCATCCCGCGTTCCTTTCTTCTTCTTCCTCCTCCTCCTTTACGGTTTCAATCCCGATTGCTTATTCTTGCAGAAGGTTTCTCTTTTTCCAGCGAAAGCTGTCATTTTTCCTCCTCCTTTGTGCATATCCGACTGTAGGGGTTGGTTACTCATTTACGAATTCAAGATTTCTACCGTAAGCTCCATTGGAGTAACGCATTTGATTGGGTTTGAGTTGGATTGTATTTTTGATCATCAATGGCAATCCTGCTCAATTTGATGTCTCCAGTCTCCAAGCCGTCCTTGGGACGCACGAGGAAGTCTCGTGGGTTTTACTCCCATGTGCCGAATCTGCACTCCTTCTCTCTGAGCAAGGGCTTTGCCCGAGCTCTGGCGTCTTCCCAGATCACCATTTCTTCCAAGGACTCGGTTGCCGCGTTGCCCAATTGGAGGCTCGGCAAGACTGATCCGAGAGGCAAAGACCTCAGACTCAATGATGCGTTCCAGAATTTAGATTACAAGGTCGCGAAGGGCCAAAAGCCTGATGTCAACCAAGCGACTCAGCTCTTGTATGATCTGTGCAAGGCCAATAAGTCGAAAAGGGCAATCAGGGTCATGGAGATGATGGCCAGTTCAGGAATCATTCCAAATGCGGCTTCATACACTTATCTGGTGAACCATTTGTGCAAGAAGGGTAATGTTGGGCATGCGATGCAGCTCGTCGAGAAAATGGAAGAATATGGGTACCCCACCAACACGGTCACCTACAATTCGATTATCCGGGGTCTTTGCATGCACGGGAACTTTAGCAGGAGCCTTCAGCTCTTGGATAAATTGATGCGGAAGGGGTTGGTTCCTAATGCCTTCACGTACTCGTTCTTGCTTGAGGCTGCTTATAAAGAAAGAGGGGTGAAGGAAGCGATGAGGCTTCTAAATGAGATTGTGGCGAAGGGCGGGAAGCCGAATTTGGTTAGTTATAATGTTCTGCTGACTGGTTTGTGCAAGGAAGGCAAGACAGAAGAGGCAATCAAATTCTTCAGGAATTTGCCATCAAGAGGGTTCAGTCCTAATGTAGTTAGCTATAATATTTTGTTGAGGAGTTTGTGCTATGAAGGGAGGTGGGAGGAGGCGAATGAGCTTCTAGCTGAGATGGATGGTGGGGATCGTGCCCCTTCCATAGTCACTTACAACATATTGATCAGTTCACTTGCCCTCCATGGCAAGACTGAACAAGCTCTGGAGGTATTGGAGGAAATGACGCAAGCACAGTTCAAGCCCACGGCCACTAGTTATAATCCAATAATTGCCCAGCTTTGTAAAGAAAGGAAGATGGATCTCGTAGTTAAATGTCTAGACCAGATGATCTATCGACGATGTAATCCTAATGAGGGAACTTACAATGCAGTTGCTATTCTTTGTGAAGAGGGTAAGACACAGGAGGCATTTTCCATCATTCATAGCTTGGGTAGCAAGCAAAGTTCCACAACGCGTGAGTTCTACAAGAGCATCATCTCAAGCTTGTGCAGAAAAGGGAACACTTATGCAGCTTTCCAGCTTCTTTACGAAATGACAAAGCACGGGTTCACTCCTGATTCATATACATACTCATCTCTGATCAGAGGCTTATGCCTGGAGGGTATGCTAGATGGGGCCATCAAAATCTTTGGTATAATGGAGGAATATGAGCAGAAACCAGACTTAGACAACTACAATGCGCTTCTACTTGGTTTCTGCAAGTCGCGGAGGACGGATTTGTCCTTGGAGGCTTTTGCGTTGATGATTGAGAAAGGGAACATGCCTAATGAAACAACTTATACCATTCTGGTGGAAGGACTTGCCCATGAACACGAGATGGGGTTGGCAGCAGAAGTTTTGAAAGAGCTGCTAGCTAAGCAATTCCTGAGCCAGAGCACTGTAGAAAGACTTGTTATGCAGTATCACCTAAAAGGTGTACCTATATGAAATTGTAGACATCCACTAGTAGAGAAGAGAACCAAATAGCGGCCCTTTCGGTTCCCTTGGATATGCGTGGTCTTGTCCTGCAGGAAAAAGCTAAACTCATTCCGTACATTTTTGTTGGGACAAGACTGCTTAGGGCGATTTTACTTGATCATGCATCTAGAATCTTGATCTAGTAAACGCAGTTCTTCTATACATTCTACGGTAGAATGTATAGAAGAAGAAGAAAAAGAAGAAGAAGAACTGCACATGTTATTCTTTTGGCGCTCATTGTTTCTCTTGGGTACTCCCTTCTGCTGGCCAAGCTTGTACATGCTGCCTGCTAAGGGCATGGGCAATATTGACTTGTTAAGTTCTTTACATCTCAGAAGGTTTCCCCAGAGATGAGCATTTCGATGGTCGGTGATGGCGAGAGAATTATGCAGAGGTTGTAACCTTGTGATGAGAAATCAGTGCATTCTTATGGCAGGAGCATCACGAGTACCGTGTCATGCTGACCTTGCATCTGCCTTGGAAACTCATGGATGGATGCCGGTCGATTCGTACCATTCTCTTGATAATATCTAGTTACATTTTGAACCGCGGTGTCCATCTATGTCTGAAAACTTTCTTCCATTTTCCATCAGTTTATTTAGAACTTGAATGCTTGTCATCCTTAATTTCTCCCTTTTCCTAATTTTTATTTCGTTTTCGTTCGTAACTATTGGGGCTTTTAAGTCGTATCGAATTTCCTCATCGAAAATAAATCATTAATGGTGACGCGTTACCAAAGACATGCCACCATGTCTTGGTACGAATTCAATACCTTAGAATTTGGAGACAAATTTATTTAAAATTTATTTAATTTCATCTTCGCCCTTAGTATCTTCTTTTTAAATGTTGTTTACTCGTTTTCTCCGTAATAAAAAAAAAAAAAGCTCATTTTCAAATTTAAGAAAATAGTTAATATCAAGAAAAACTCAAATTAATATCTTTGTGATAAATTTATATCAAATTAATTTTCTTACCACAAAAAAATTAAATTAGTACACTTATGACAAATTTATCATCATTTAGTTTCTATTAAATTGGATTAATATCACAAAATGTCACAAATCAGTATACCTATGACAAATGATGGTGAAAATCCAAACTAATACACCTATTCAACTTAACAATTTGATGATAAAATTTAACAGAAACTAACGAAATGTAAATTTATTATAAATATATTATTTTGAGATAAATTTCTGTACTAATTTTAGATTTTTCTAATACTAATCCTAAATAAATGGTTATATGCTAGTTTTGGCAGGCAATCATTTTGTCTAAGGTAGGTATCTAAGCTCCTGTCCATATTCGATTTTCTATTTTTATTAAACGAAACTATTAGCAAAAATAAGAGTACTTAAAATCCCACCTGAGAATTGAGTTGCAACGGTGTCCGACAATTCTTAGTGCCGATCGACGACGCGGCGACGCCATGGAAACAGGCGATGCCAATTGCGATCCCAACGACGAGAGCGCGAGCGTCGTCGTCGTCGTTCCTCCGGATGCGGACAAGCGGGAGGCTCCCGAATCTTCTAATCCGGACGACGGCGGCGGCGAGGCGGCCGGCGACCGGAGTTCCGGCGACGCGGTCGCCAAAGGAATATCGTCGCTTCTCGTCTCCGTCATCAAAGACTTCGATGCCAGAGCTCAGGACACTCTCAAGAGCCAGGACCATCTCTCCTCCTCCATCGATCGTCTTACAAGCGGTACTCGTTCTCGCTTCCTCAAGATTGGCGTTCTTGACTCACATGCACGGAGAGATCGATTTGGTTTTTCAATCTTGTTGCCCGTTCTTGCTAGGTTTTTTTCGAAGTACTGTTGTTCCGTCTGGTCTGATCACGGTTACCTAGGGAGAGGTGATAGCTTTTCAGTTACTCACGTTTGGTGTACTTTGATGATGTCGCTGTATCAATCGGATTACCGTGATTTTGAGTTGGTTTGAATCGATTCGTCTTCATTTCCTTAGAAAGAGAACAACTGAATGCTGCTACATCGAGTACTGCGTCATTCTCCGAGACAACTGTTAGAATTTTTTTTTTTTAAAGGCTTTCAATTGATGGTTGACGGAGCTGCGCGAATGAAACCACGGCCTCTAACGACTTGATAGGGAGTTTTGCAAGTGCAGTGACCTGGTTATGAACAATGAAGTAGCGGCCCTAATGATTATGTAATTCGTTGAAGCTTAGGAGACATGTCATGGTAAAGAACTAGCTTCTCTCGTCTAATTGTCACCAGTGACATGATAAACAGCACTCGTCCTTCTAACTGATTGCAACTTAAGGTTGAATCTAGCTTTACAGATAGGAAGAGTTAGTATTGTTGGTGAAGGGACAATCAGATATCTATGGGTGAATGTACTAAACTGTATCTTACTTGTACATATTGAACTATGTATTGCAAGAGTTAACCAATTTCTTTCTCCTCAAGTGCCATGTAGTTTCTTGGCTGAGCCTGCAATTAAATTAGGTAGTTCGAGATTGTCGTGTTGAATTTTATATTCTTTTCCGGCAGAGCTTGATCGGTTACTGGAAGATGCACCCTTACCAGTCATCATGCAACATGCTGCCAGGATCTCCAGTGTTAGAAAGAGAGTGTCATCGATGAATGCGAAGTTAAGATCTGTACAGCAGCGTTTGGACAACATTGACCGTGTGCTGTCAACAGCCTCGCCCCCTGGTATCCATTTTTCTTTGCTTACTGAATGCTCCAATTTGCTTCATAATCCTCTTGTGCCATTAGTGGTGCCAGTTATTCTGTTTAGCTGCCGAAAGATCTTTTTTCATCACAATACATGTCCCAAAATATTATGGCTGGCACTTTCTTGGGGTTGTTTCAATCATGAAGTTCTCAGAGAATGAGTAGTGCAGGCAATATTGCTGATGTTATGAGTTCAACTAGAAATAAGAAAAGGCGCTAAACTTGAGCTAGGCTATCTTGCCAATATCCCATTAAGGTATATATGAGTAATTTTATGTATTCAGCTGTAGCCCTATTATACTTGCCTTTTGCAATGCACGTCATCCCCTCATTTCTGATCATTAAAGTAATTAACCAATATACCGCATCTTTTCCTTGAGCATTTGATTGGGGATAGATGTACTTTTACTGGTTGCACGTCATGTTTTCTGTTGAGCTTGATGAATCAATCATGTTCAAACTTCTCTCCTCAACATGGCTTGGTCTACCAATTGAAGGTTCTTAAAAAAAAATTCGATATATCAATTTTGCTTTTTGTTGGGGCAAGTTGATTTTTGAAGGTTATTATGGTCAATCTGTATTCTGTTTCTGTTGCCAACTTCTAATGTGCAGATTTGGATGATATCGCCTAGGATAAATTGGTAACATCACATCAATTGGATGTAGAATTTCAATAACTGACTATATGAACCATTGTGAACTCAGGATCTTGTTTTTAGTATTGTCTTATATTGATAGTTTAGGTGGGCGATAATCCCCCTCTGATACTCAAGAGGTATTAATGGGATCTCTTCAGCAGTATGAATAACTCTAGTCGAATAACGGGTGCTATATGAATGCTCTTTTACCTTTTCCAAAATACACCAAAAGGTTGAGAGAAATCCTTTCTATGGAACTTGGAGCCAGTTTGGGGTGTTTTTTTTCTCTGGTTGCATCTCCTTGCCTTTTTGCTGCTAGTTGTTTAAATCCAAGGTATATTGGCACAGGAAGTTTTCCTGCCTTTTGTTTTCATTTCAATTTACTGCACCTTTGATGGAGGCTTAGGAACGTTATTTTCTTTGCAGAGAAAACCTCAGACGGAGTTTGACAATTTTGACATTGCTGATGCTTCGGAGCACTCTTTGGGGTCAAAACAACATGTAGGTAGAGCTAAATCAACTTGTGCATGGGCAGCATGCCATTTTGGGAAGTCAAATTTGCCTATATAATCCAGCAAGATGATTCAAAAGTTCAGAGATTTGAGAATCTCAATGCATTCAGCATGTATTAGGGAAAAGGTGCTTTCCAAGGACGTTCAGCGTAATTATCAAGCAACAAACGTTCTTTTACCTGAAATATTTCAATGCCTTCAGAGCTTCTGCATGCTGCAAATACATGCGGGTTCTGTTTGGATGAGTGCCAGATCAATAGAGTATGGCAAGCTGGTAGACTCCATCTAGCTGTTGGTGACAACCCTGCTAGTTGTCTCTGATTTTTTTATAACCGATCCTGCAAAGATTGACACAGTTGCACTTTTTGCAGCAAGAATGAAATAATCGATTGAATGTGCATTCTGTAGTTGTCTGCCTAGCATTCAACACAGCTTTGAGAATATCCGAGACAAAGTAATGAATTGTCTCTCTGTTCCAATGGGTTAAGGCTATTTTTCTAGAGCATGGTTTGATCGTGACCTCTAATCCGCTTAAATTTGTCGAACTTTGCTCCGTCTTTTGTTAATGTCTCATGTATGGCAGCGTTTTCTATATTCTAGACTTCCCAACAGACGGATGCTGGACGGATTGCATGTCTCAAAATTGTTGACCCCGACCGTGGGGTTGCTCAGCTTCCCAGTCGGACCCTCCTATGCATTCTTTCTAATAAAGAGAAGACTCGCACAATTTCTGCATCTACACGAATTAACTAAGAATTAGACTTGCGCAGCCGTCAGCCTTATATGTTTAGTACATTAGGGGGAGACTTTTTCAGCCAACCTCTGGCAAGATAAGTTTTGCAAGCGGTACTATCACCCCGAGGACCCGATGTTTCTCGAGTAGGGAGACTTCGAGTGCAGGTCCTGCCTAATGGTATAAGATTTTTCCTTGTCAAGGACTGATCTTCCTTGAACTCCATGAATGACAATAGTCGATGATGTAGAATTTAATGCAAAATTCAATATGATTTGTCGATTGTCGGAAGTATCTTTAGTCGGAAGAGCTTTATGTACACATCCTCTCGAGATTGAGGGTGTGGCCGAATTAATGTTTGAAAGTTAGGACGCATAGAAACAAAGAGCGCACTTGGGTAAGGAAAATAAGATTACAGGGACTCCACTTAGGTAAGTTCGTTCTATTACTAAATTGTTTGTGTAAAGAACCATCCAATCTTCGTCCGATAAGGATGCTAGACGTTGGAGGAAAGCAGGTAAAAAGAAACCATGTTCAGAATAGGCACAAATGATAATCATTATAATTAAAAATTGATTTGTGAAATATAAATAGATTTTTTATTTTTATTCTTAGATGAATTTTTGAGAAAAATACGTGTTTAATAATAACACAAAATTTCTATTTTTGAAATAAAAATTCGTTTGATAATGATGCAAAATTTCCTCCTCTCGAGTTAGTGACAACAACGATGGTGGTGGCTAGCAACAAGCGGTGGCGGGTGGGCGACCGATTAGTGATGAAAATAGTTTTTATTTTTCATTTCTATTCTAGAAATAGATGAGTAGAAAATTTTTACTTCTTATTTCTGTTTCAAACCTATTTATGGATTAAAAATTTGTTTCAAAAATAAAAAATGAAATTATTTTACCAAACGGATTTTTATTTCAGATACAAATTTGAAATTGGAGAATAGTTCTCAAATCGGAATTGAATAGTCAGCCCCTACTGTCTCTACATCATCAATATACAATGTCAACCTAACAACGTTTGCATGTCTGAATCAGTACTCCTCGCGCTTGCACTTTCTTTCTTCGCAGGAAGCGCCAACCACCTCTTTAAGCTGAATTAGTGAAAGCGGTCATTAATTAAAGGTAAGTCGGGCCGCGCTCTTCTTCGTTTTACTCGTCATTTCGGCTTTAGAAGCTTCTCCTGGATCCCGGAAGGTGGTTTCATTGATCGGCATTAGGCTTCCACGCCTATCGAAACAACGAACTTCGCATCGTTGAATCCCTTAATGGCATTTCGTCTCCTCCATGCAATGTCATAATCGACGTTCTTTCCAAGATTCCGAGGAGTCCTTGGAAAGTTTAACGCCCGACTTTTGTGTATTAGGTCCTAGAATTGGAGTGAGCCAGGAAGGGATTACTTATTACTTGAAAGATAATCACCTAACAACAATAAATGCCGATCCCGACATTCATTTGTGTAAATTTGCTAACCACCCCACTGCATTAATTAAGTCGCATCTGTTCGTGAAGAGCCGAATCTTCCCTATATATATCAAACCCCTTAATTCACCAAAAAACAATCAACTCAAGATCAGCTTCGTCTCCCAAGTCTCCCCCAAGAGTCATGTCTTCTCGTGCTTGCCTCTTCGCCTTCCTTGTCGCGGTTCTTGCGATCACAAGTGGCGGAACTGGGGAAGCTGCTCGCCCTCGTCGACTTCTGCAACTGCCGACCGTGCCCTCGCTTCCCACCACACCATCTATACCTACGCTCCCAGCACTGAATGTCCCTCCCCTGCCTCCTTTGCCTTCAATTCCTGCACTTCCCACAGTTCCTGCTCTTGTGTTTCCACCCTTGCCATCTTCGATTCCTCGGATCCACAGGATTCCTGCCTTCCCTTTCTCGGCGGCCCCGCCTCCAAGTTCGTAAACGACCGTCTCGATATCCACAGGACCAATAACAGCTATGTCATCTGGCCTTTTATGCTGTGTTTAGTCTATGATTGAAGCGAGAACGAAAATGCTGGAATAAAACTCTAGGAGCTCAGTATGGTCATGGTCATGATGTAGATCGTTTTGGATTGGACTAGTTCATCTCTTTATGATGGGAATCTGAGCTACAGATCCCATACTTATGTATGCATCATTTTCTATTTGAATAAGAGATAAACCATTCCTATTATTAATGCTCATCTCTTGTTAATCGTCAATAGCATAGACGCGTTTCTTTCAAAGAAAGCATCATATGTATACATTCATCGGAACTTCTCTCATGTCCGCCATAATTGGAGAGAACAATCTCCGTATGCAGCATGGAATAGCACACGGGTGCAGCTCCCACGTAATTATACACATGGCTAAATTCTATCGCCACATGCTGGAAACAGTCGTTGGATTTTTGTCGGTAAATATGCGATCTGAGAAAACCGTTGCTTACTCAACCAATCGTAGAAGGTAATTGCTAAGGATGCAAACAAGAACCATTATGGTTATAAATTGATTTATAGAATAGAAATATTTTTTTTCATTTTTATTCCTAAATGAGTTTCTAAGCAAAAACATGTACTTAATAACAACATAAAATTTCTCTCTTTAGGGCGGCGGATAGAAATGGTAGTGGTGAGTGAGGGTGTGTATGATAACTATTTTATTTTTGTTCAATAACTATTATTTTATTTTAGACTTGTTTTTAGAACAAAAATCCGTTTGGTAAAACAATTTTTATTTTTCTATTTCTAGAACAGATTTATATTTAAAAAATAGGTTTGAAATAGAAATCAGAAGTAAACTTTTACTTTTTTGTTTCTGGAATAAAAATCGAAAATTGTTTTTCTCTTTTCTACTCTTACTCAAAGGAGTCTCTTCCTAACTCTTAGTTGTCCGCCCCCTTCGATCGTTGCCACTTGCCACCGTCATCGCTGCCGATCACCAACCACCACCCTCTCCCCTGTTGCCGCCAGTCACCGATTGCCATTATTGCCCCCTCCCTCCACTATTGATAGTTGACCACCACTACCCCCTCCCCCTATTGTTGCCGGTTGTTGACCACCCACTACCATCGCCGCCCCTTCCTCCTGTTGCCAACCGTTGCCACCGTCCCCTCCCCTCACCGTTGGCCATCCCTACCACCCCCTTCCCCTTGCAGGCCGATGCTATCCCCTCCCCTCGCTGCTCGAGAGAAAAAATTTTATATCATTATCAAACGAATTTCTATTCCAGAAATAGAAATTTTGTGTCGTTATTATTCGAACCTTGAGAGACTGGCTAGTAACGAGGATGAGTGATAAAAAGAGTTTTTTATTTCTAATTTCTATTCTAGAAATTAAAAAATATAAAATTTTTACTTCTCATTCCTATTCTAAACTTATTTTTGAGCTAAAAATTTATCCAAAAAATAAAAAATAAAATTACATTATCAAATAGATTTCTCTTTAAAAAATAAGTCTAGAGCAGAAAATAATTTTGAATTAGGAATAGAATAGTGATTATGCATCCTATTCTAAAACAGTAGCTTAACTCTGTTCCCGAAGAAAGTATACCGTAACGTCCACTGTATGGAAGACCGCAATCCTTCGCCGCTAATCGAGGAATGCGATCAGGAATACTTTCACGTTTTTGGAGTTTTTATTTTTGGGGCGGAGAGAGAGATGCAAGAATCCACTGCGAAGAATCTGGTCATGCCCGAATCCGTGATGGTGGGCCGAGCGCGGCCCAGGAGTTCATCTTTCTCCACGAGCGCTGGGCTTCGCGGTGCTGCTTAGAAAAGAAAGGAACATTGCGTATTCTTATACCCCAAAAAACGACGAGGACGCTTTGGAAACCCCCAAAGCCAAATCCCGAAATGGAGAGATCATCCATCCATTGCCGTCGTCCTCGGCACGGTCTTCCGATCTGTCATTTGCCCGTGACTCGCATTGTTTTTCTTTTTCTTTTTTTTTTTTTCTTCAGCAATTCTCGTGCGCAATGTGGTGGCGCACAACCCTTTCGAGGTCTTCAGAGACTTTTACTCTTCTTCTTCCTTTTTTTTTTTTTTTTTTTTTTTTTGGGTTTTGTCAAGGAGGCTGGGTTTCCGTTTCTCGGGAATGCTCGGCAAACCCTCCCTCCTCGACGTGAAGGTAGAAAGTGGAGCTCCGCCTCCATCTTCGTGGAACTGGTCCCTGCTTGATGTTAAGTCGGGACAGGCTTCCCGTCCAGTCTGAATCTATAGAGCAGACGAGGCCGGAGATGGAAGACCGATGAGATCATTCTCCCGCGAATTGCCCAAAAACAGAAAAGATTGAAAGGTTTGTGCGCCGCGAAATTACGTATGAGATTTCATCTCTTGCCCATGACATGAATCATGCTGAACCATTCCCATCTTCGGTCTTCAAAGTTCTCATTTGAATGTTTCCTATTGCTATCGAGATTTGCACCGACAAGCTGCTCCACTTGGGTTCACGCCCCAAGTTTGGTAGTGACCGCCGTCCCTCCTATTCATCAAGGCCTCTCACTTACCTAGACAGCCGAGTATAGGTTGCATGTTCAGTACCATCCATATTTAGGGCTACTCAACTGGTGAGTTAATACACACTGATTACCTAGACTGTCCTATTGTCTTAATTGACCAACGCCCATTGTGGTTTCTAGATCAGCATGCAGTTGGGCAACATAACTCGACTTTTGGTTCATCTCAAATCACTGATTTTTATTACTAAAAATGGCCCACTTGGTGCTTTCAATTCCATAGTGTGGCTCAACAAAGTAATTGCATCGTCCTATCTATTTCAAATTTGAGATAGGTCGAGAGCATTGCACCCCTATGTCTTTAACCACTAGCTTTACCTGTTAGAACTCGATCTTCAGTTCCAGTTAAATTTTACTCATTAAAGACAATAAGAACAAAATTTCCGCATATTTTGCTAAGATGAAAATGAATAAAAGGTCAATTGATTTCATAAGTCTTGGTTTCCATTTCTCTTCCTTCTTGGAACCCCCAACTCGAAGAATGGATGGCATCGAAGGAATTAAACTTTGCCAAAGTTTAAAGAAAAGGAAAAAAAAAAAGGGTTCCCAATTTAACATTGGAACCGGCAAGTATGGTCCGAGTCAGTTTCAAAATCAACAAAATCGGTTCTTGAATCCGCGAACTAAAAATCGATTTTTATTGGGAGGATTTTAGATTTCGGGTAGGAATCGTCTCGTCTTAAATCGGTAACTCATAAAGCACGATGGTGGGCCAAGAATAGCTCAATACTTAACTTTTCCCGCGCGCTTGTGGGGCTTTCAATTACTGCTTAAACCATTATGGGCCAGATTAACTTGACCGGTCAAAGCTACACCTCGCGAATTTCAAAGACCCAAGAAAGCCTGCCAAACCGAAAGAAGAAAGAAACAAATTCCAAAATTGTTTTCTTTTGTCGTGCAAAGCGACAGCGACGCGGTCTGAAAGGACCGTTCCGGATGATTAGACTAAAATAAACACTTGCCTAACATAACATCATAAATTTTTTTAAATTATATCCATTATCATCTATATCTCAAAATTTTAGGAAAAATATCATCAAAAATCCTAAATTATACCATCTGTGATAATTTTACCTTAAACATTTTTTGTGTCATAAAAATTCCAAACTATACCACTGCTTGTATAAATTTATCCCAAAATTTTTGACTGAGAGGCATTTTCGTCCTGTTCTTTTTTTTTTTCTCTCAACCAAGGGAAGCCGACGTCGGAGTCAAGCAAGGGCTGCCCACACCTAGGCAGCCAAATCCAGCCAGGGCGCTAGCTAGGGTGGGCCTCGCTGGTGTGGGGCGAGGGCCGCCTAAGCTAGTTCAACAAGAGCGACCCTCACCTATGTCCAGCGAGGGCCACCAGAGCCGAATTTGGCTTGGGTGGCCCTCGCCCAACATTGGCGAGGGTAGCCTTGTAGGCTTCCTCTTGTCAAGAGAAAAAAAAATAAAAAAATAAAAATGACGAAAATGCCTTTTAGCCTAAAAAAATTGGGATAAATTTGTCCTAAATAGCATAATTTAAGATTTTTGGTGGCACAAAAAAATTTTGGAATAAAATTGTCACAAGTAATATAGTTTAGGGTAAAGTTGTCATAAGTAACATAGTTCAGCGTAAAATTGTCACAGAAGGCATAATTTAGGGTTTTTTGTGACATTTTCTCAATTTTTTATTGCATCATTACAAATCTTAAATTATATCCATTTTGACACAAATATATCAAAATTATATCGGCATGAAAAAAAATCATAAGCCTAATACGTTAAAAAAACCCTCAACTTTACTCCCATCCCAATTTTATTCTATATTTTTTTCCGTCTCATAAAAAAAACCCTCAATATCTAGTCTAGTCCACTTTTATCATAATCTTTTTTGTCTTATAAAAAACCATCAATTTTAATTTCAGTCTCAATTTTATCATAGAATTTTTTTGTTTCTTAAAAAATTACAAACTTGTACTTAAATCTCATATGTGCCTCCGTTGCCACTCCATCGAAAATTACCCTTGGTGATGTGACAAATGCATACAGTTGCTCCAGTTTTTCCCCAACTTTCAAATCCACTAAGACATCTTTTGAAGATGAATTTTTCGCGTTTGCCCAAAGGACATTTTCTAGGATCTCAAATTTGGGTGAAAAAGGGGCAAGTAGGGTTGGCTTTTTAAAATTTTTCCATCTCGCTTGGGGATCTTCAAATTTGTGCTCAATATTCAATCTCTCGTGCTCAGGACACTCAAACAGCTCGCATTTGAGAATTTTTTATCTCTCGGTTGTTGAGAGAAATTTCGGATGGAAGGTTCACGGTAACAAATTTGAAACTGAAGTAAAAGTTAAGGAATTTTTATGAGACAAAAAAAGTTTAGGGTATATAAGAATTAGACCTAAAGTTTGAAATTTTTTTTGACAAGAAAGTTTAAGATAAAATTAAGACTAAATCTAAAATTCAAGATTTTTACGAGAAAAAGAAAATTAGGGTAAAATCGAGACAAAACCCAAGTTGGATTTTTTTGGAGTGTTGGGTCAAAAGCATGCACGATTTACACATGTTTTCTTTGACTTGTCCTTTCTCTTAACTCTTTTTCATTTTCATTTTCTTCGTAATGAATTTGCCAAACTTGGACGGACGTGCCGGGTTCAAGCGCAAGGCAGCATACGCATTCCATGCTCTCCCCATTTCTTTTCATTATTTCGGGGGTTGTAAAACGAGAAATCTCGTTCGATCAAATCAAAACCCGTCATCACTCCTTTGATCGAGTCCAGCTGTGGGTCGGATACAAACAAAAACCGCGATTGAAACCCGGAAAGTTCCAAACTTGTCAAAGTACAAACCGCAGGCACAATGAATGGAGGGGGTGAGCTCAGTTCCCTCTTCAATCTCTCTCTCTCTGTGAGCCTGCACGTTTCAGATTCTCGGTCCGAACGCCCAAAGGTGAAAAAAAACAAGCAAGGGAAGAAGAAATCGACAATTTAAAGTTCATCTACCGTTAAAAGAAAAGGTCCCCGAGAAATTTATTCAGGAAATGGTCGCAACTTGAGCAACCAAACCGAAGATTCATTTTCAGCAAAAATACAGAGAGTATGTCGTCGTGTAATCGCTCATTTATGGAGCTTCGTATGGCTCCTGTATATGTATCGGTGCGGTGAACGTGAATGAATCGTCCTTTCATTTTCACCATCCAATTGAAGACGATGTCGGGCCTTGATGTCCATTTCTGCTGTCGCTGCAGGGCTCTAATGCATCTTATATTCTCTCTCCCACCGCTGGCCTTTCTCCAACGAATGAAGTCGACGAGTTAATCACACAGCGTTAGAGAAGGGTTGATAATAGGGTTTTGCTCTAAAGAGCTCGCCGAGCTCTTTAATCAGGGGCGTCGTTTCGTCCCGACAGGATTAAAAATCATTCGAGAAGTGGTCCATTCGCGAACCCTCCTGATAGAAGCTTACAAAATGCTGGAGCTGGTCTGTCTGTATCCCGTACAGGTTCAGACCGATAAGGACAGAGACCGGGACATTTTATCTAAGTCGCGACCACTTTGCAATTTTCAATTCGGTCAAAAGGAGTTCGCGTCGCCAAGTTCCAACAATGTTGCCAACCACGCACTGCAGGTGCATGCGACCCGTGATGCAAAGACCCTTTCCATTATTTATTATACCATAGTTTTCTCCTTTTCCTTTTCCGTTTCCTTTTTCATTACCCACATCCATCGACTGTAAATGCAAAAGAAAAAGATCCGGCGCAGGGACGCGATCGTCCAATCCAGCCTCGCAGGCTTTTTATTTTTATTTTTTAGTCGAAAGCCTTGCAGGCTATATTAATTACAACTTTATCGAAGGAGAGGAGAAGTAGAAAGGGCTGGAGTAACGCTCCATGTCCAAGATCCCGGTGACTGCGGTAACGCGGTGCTGGTCAACCATGGTCATTAATGTTTCCTGCTGGCGATCCGCCGATCTGCATATAAAGTTTTGGTAGGTTTCAAAAAATGAAAGCTAGGCGTCGCCCTACGGCCCTCGACATCACGACGGCTCACGCCATGCATAGCCATATAGAAGGAGGCGGCAGGGCGGCGGCTGCTCCGGCGAGAGCGAACCGTGCTGCTCGCGCCAGGTGGGTGGAGCTCGTAGGAGGGGTTGGGCATTCATGTTTATAGCACACGGAACGGAATGACCGGTGGAAAGTGACTCTCCCTTTACTGGGTGAGGAACATCCCAGCTTTACTATTGAAATAAATTCGAAAATTTGGCCGTGAAATGGCTGCAAAGTCGGGCCGCTGGAACCCGCCTTGCCACCGCGGGGCATCTTCCAGTTTGCATCTGATAACGTGGTCGGCTCATGTATATCACTTATCCCAAAAAATAAAAAGAGAAAAGAACGAGAGCAAATGGGCGGTGCGAGATTTTATAAGAAAGTAAGTGGATTTGGGATGGTAATGTCGAAATGGGGCAAGACCATTAGATCCCCAATTAAGATTGGATGATAAAGAAAGAAGCAAATCTTGATCGGCACCGGCCGAGCCCGGAAAGGCCGAGAAAAAAGGGGGAAGAGCGAGGATTCATACTATTAAAATTGCGAATTCCGATGTTTTCGAAAGAGGCCAGCGGGGCGGGAGACCTCGTCAAGACCCAAACACCATTCCCTCTCACTCCAACACGCCAGTATATATATATATATGAAGAAATAAAGAAAGCAAATCATAGTCTCTCTCCCACAACGAGACAAAACACTTCCCCCATTCTTCCCTCGAATTATCGTCATTCTTTAAAACAACAAGGAAAGAAAAAGGACAAAAAATAAAAAGGAGAGAGAGAGAGAGAGGAGGGCTTTGCCCATGCCTACGCTGCAAAAGATTCTTTTGGGGGCGAGGGCAGCCACCTCTTCCCTAGCCCCCCTCTCCTCCCAAACGTCAAATCAAAAGGCGGATAGATCTCCCCACCTCGCTTTCCCTCTCTCCCTCCCTCCTTTTTTAATTAATAATCAAAACTCTTTGTCTTGTTTTTGCTTTTGACAGAGACTTCACGACAACGACGATCGAATTTCGTCGCATCTTCTTTCCGTTTCTCTATCTCCTCCTCCTATATATTTTATAATCCAGCTGTCTCTTCTCTTCCACATGGGGGGCGCGCTTCCGCTTCATCCCTCTCCCCTCTTGTCCCCTCTGTCTCTCTCTCCCCCTCCATATTATCATATTCTCCTCCTTTCCACTCCCCACCTGGTTTGGTCGCATCTGCACCCACTCCATTTCCTCTCTTTTTTTTTTTTTGCCATATGCTCCTCGCCTCTCACTCACTCAGTCTTGGAACATATGAAGGCTATGCCTAGATGCTAAACAGCGAGACGGGTTAGGCTCACTTCTTTCTTGGTCACCGCCGCCCCCACCAATTACGATCGTCTTAATTACTCAACACTAGTCCTGAAGCTAATTACCAACACGGGAAACACATCCCCGGTAAAAAAGAAATAAAAAGGAAAGGAAAAATAAAGTTAAAAAGGGTCGAGATAGACCGATAAAGGAGGGGAGAAAAAGAGGGGTTGTGCCAAAGTACATAAGAAGTAGAACATCGTGCTTGGTCACCCCCACTTCCCCTCCGACCTGTCTATTTAACCCAAATTGGCACGGTGCGAATTTCCAAATGAGGAGATTTTTAGCAAAGTTCACTCCAAACCACCAAAGACGAAAGAAATTTTATTTTAGCAAGGCGGCCTTTTCAGATCTAACCAAGGACGGGCTCGGTTTAAATGTCGAAGATCTTAATGGACAGGAGAAACAGAGCAGACACGGTCGCACATTTATCTAAAACAAAGGGGGGAAGGAGGAGAGTAATAACTAATAAGGTCCCCCCCCAAAACCAATTATGGTTCCATATTCTCATCACCAACCTACCGACCATACACAAATGCCCAATTGGTGGTGAGAATTCATCCGTTCAAGCAATAAATAGTAATAAATTATTAAACACGCACGCAGTTCATCGAACAGTAGTAACGTGCACAAAAGAAAAAATAACAGAGGAAAAAATAATTCAAGCCCACCACCGCTGGCGACTCTGAGACATTTGTCTCTCAGTCTCTTTTCACTTTTCAGCATCATTTCATCTACTCCCCCCCACCCTGCCGCAACCAGACACCCAACACCCCTCTTATTTTTTTATTCATTCCTGCTATGTGACAAAAGGAGTCTCACGTTACGTTTTTATTCTTGTTTCCTTTTACCCTCTCTCGTTCCGTGCATCGAAATTGAAAAAAGGAAGAGAACTGGTCACACAAAACTAACAAATTCCAGAGTCTATTCATTTCCACGAGCCCAACAGTTTCATCAGAGAGAGCCAGAGAGAGAGAGAGAGATAGAGAAAGAGATTCCATATCTTTCAGGACATCAATTGGACAATAATTTTCCCGGAATCTCTTTGTCCCGAGCATCAAAAGTTAGCTCCAAAAACCCTCCCCCAATGGTCGGTTTGGCTTGTATCTCCTAAAAATCCTCAAATTAGTCATCACCCCCGCTAGGGTTAGCACAAAAACCAAAGAGACCCACCTAAGGAAATGCTGAAAAATCCAACTCCAAACAACGCTAACTAGTGATTAAAACCTTCCCTATGTACACAGACCGGCTCTAAATCTCAAGTCGTTGAAAAAGAGAAAAAGCAAATTTAATCACCCAGCCCAGGCGGCCCAGTAAATCACAAACCCGAAGCAAGGCCGCTTCAACAAACAGGACAAATCTCTGAAAACGCCCACAATGCCCGTCGCATTACTAACCGGAGATTGATGGATGGATGGATGGATAGAGAGATTTCACTTAACTCCGTTCGCTCCGGTTCTTGCCGTTACTCTGCTGATTCCTTCCATTCGAAGATCCTTTCCCATTGTTGCCCTCTCTCTTCTGCTGCGAATGAGATGAAGATGACGACGAGGAGGACGAGGAAGAAAACAACTGTCCCAACCCGAACACAGAGCCCGCCTTAATCGAACTGATTGGGACGTTGAGGACCGGACTGACCCTAACACCCGCCGAATACGATCTCTCCACGCCTCTGTACTTGAATCTGGGGCCACCGTAACTGCTCGGGCTGCTCGAGCTCCTCTCCAGACTGTAAAACACCACCTTCCCCGAAGCGTTCAGTCTCGGGCTGTCCACCGTCACTCCTCTGTTCGCCAAGCCACCCGATGGCTCATCCGTGGATCTCCGCATCGGGCTCCTCTCCGCCCTACTCGCCGCCGGATGATGATCAGTCGATGGCTTCGGATTGTCCGGTCTCGGCTTCACGAGTCTCATCCTGGGGAAGTTCATCGCTGCCACGGTATTGCCGTTCTTGTGGAGTAAGTTAGGATTAGGCTTGTCGGAATCCAGCGAGAGGCGGTGGAGGTCCTCGAGCTCGTGGTTGGAGGAAGACGAAGAGGACAGCGAGTGACGCGAGGAGATCGAGACGGACTCGCCGTCGGAGGATTCTCTGAGCAGCGGGAGGCTCAGATTCGAGGCATCGGAGGTAGATTTGGAGCTGCGGTGGAGAAAATGCATCACCGATTTGGACGTAGATTGGGTGCTTTTCTGAGTCGACTCAGCGCGCTTAGGGTTCTGATTCTGATACAGCTTCTTGAGGCAGAGGAGCTCCTTCCAGCGGCTGGAGTTCATTTTGATCCTCCGGCTACGCTCGATGTTGTTCTCCGGCGACTGGAGGCTCGCAGCAGAGGGCGCTTCCAGCGAAGGCTTCGCGGCGGAGAGCTGGAGGGGGACGATTTTCCCGTCGGAGAAGAGCTCGTCGGCCGGGAGCATAGCGACGGGATCTTTGAGGCAGAACTCGAAGTCCCCGGGGGCGGAAGGGTCGGGGCCCTCCGGCGGATCCGCCGCGGGGCGAGGCGGCGAGGCGATGGGGTTGGGCGAGGAGGAGGGGTCGCCGTCGGGGAAGTCGCGGCTCAAGGAGGTGCGGGGGCTGAGCCACCCGTACGCCGCCGGCGGGAAGGAGTCCGGCGAAAGGCCGGAGGTGTTAACGCAAGCCGACGCCATTAACGCGGGCTCATGCAAAGCGAAAGGCTGAGCGCAGAGCAGTTGCGAGGACGATGAGCAGCGTACTCCAATGCAACGTCGAGCGAAGTGCACCAGAACAATGTAACAGAGAAGAGAGAGAAGAGGAGAGAGAAAGAGAGTAGGGCTTTCGATGGTGGGACGTTGGAGCCTTTTTAGGAAGGAAAGGAGAGCGAGGGGCAAAAGCGGAAACCCGATCTGAGCACCAAATAAATAACAGGAGGGGGATTCAGAAGGGCCACGTGGTTCTCCAATTTGGACTCTGAGTTGTCAGTTTCACATGATGCCCGTTTTCGTCCATCCACGGCCCAAATTCCGGTGGGCCCACTGTTGCTATTTATGGACATTTTTGGGGGCCAATCCTGGAAATTCTCGTTTCTTGTGGATCGTCTTTTGCATGCCACCCGGCACCCGGCCCATCTGGAATTAATATCTGCCCCGATACACGGCGTTTTCCCTCATGTAATTTGACTCGTGTTTGCTGAGTCTAAAACATCATTTGAAGCACCTAAAGTTTCACTTCACGATACGATTGTTAGATTATAAATAGAGTAAAGTATGAACGTAATGCCGATCGCTGAAAAACTGAAAAGTTATCAAAATGTAAAGGAATAAAATGGGGATGTGTTATCACAAAATAAAAATCTATCCCTTCTTCTTAATATTACAATTCACATAACCTCTCTCTTTTTCCACTAAACCTCCTTTTAATATTTCAAAAAATAAAACCGAAAAAACGAACCAATCTAAACCGAATCGAACTGAGTATGCTAATACTTAATTTAATATGACAATTGTTCTACAAGAGGGTTGGCATATCAGCACGAGGAACGTAAGCTGCTCCTTTAAATCTTATTACTTTGATAACTTTCACAATCCTTCTTTATTGGATTCACTTCTCAGGTAATCTTAAAATCATTCACCATCACATCAAGGTTGTTAATATTCTTCGAGACTCCAATTATATGGCAAATATATGACGTGCTATTGTTTAATTATTATATGGTAATATCGGTTGTCTAGGCTATTTTTGAATTCACTACCACATTATTTAGTTAGCTCCTTAAGTCATTAATTTACATCATATCTTGAAAAGTAATTTGCATCCCCATCTTCCTCTGTATAAGCCAAAGATAAGAGAAAACGCAAACGATCTTTAGGTTATCAAAAGTTGGTTTCCAGATGAAATCATTTGGAGAACTAAATGATGGACTTTTTCGTCTTGTAGCTATTTTTGGAGTTGCGATGAGCTTTTAACGCATAATTCAATATTGTTGTGTGAATTTATTTGGATTGACATACAGATTCCAGGCTGCAAATATTGGACTTGCAATGTTGGCTTTAGATACACATTGTCATGTATTCCCTCGAGTAATAGGAACTTTTGGGTAAGACCATTTCTCATGATACATTTGTCTAATTTGGTTTCATTATTGAGTTCATTAATTTCCTCTTTGAGATAAAAGTCTACCCAGCGCAGTTACCTAGCTCCAGAGTGAACCATTCTCCAAAATAAATACGGGTTGAGGAAGACCTTCTCCGGTACCATTTTTAAGCATGACATTAAACTTTTCGCAGAGTAGCTTCACGTATGAATAGCTGGAAATTGCATCATATGGTTTCTCCACTCTTGACCTACTTGGCGTAGGCGGTTTTGACTATATATATCAAGGAGTGGTTTAGAGTGGAAAAGTAATTGCAATCGAGCAGTTAAAAGCTGGAAATGAACAAGAGAAGATGGAGTTTCAAACAGAGGCTGAAATCATCAATCGCATCCATCACAAGCACCACGTTTTCCTTATTGGTTATTGCACTTCTGATGCTCATAAGGGGAACTTTATTTACACGGTGAGTATGACTCCCTTGACTCACCTTGAAAATAGGGGTAGAAATAGCTATATCCAAAGAGTGATAATGTTGCTTATTAATGAAAGTATTTTAAATTGAAAATATTAAAAAAAAGTTAGGGATTTTGGATACATAAATTTCATAAAGAATTTCCCTTTATATAGATTAATACTCATTTAATTTCAAAAAGTGCTTAATAAATTCAATATCTTTTATCCCTCAGAGCACACCTACAATGGACATGCCATGAGTTCAAAAGCCGATAGAGAACATTATAGTAGTTGTAACTAGCAAATGTCATTGCTAGAAAGGATTGCCCAATTGTGACTTGGCCTATGTAGATGAAGATAGCTCTTTCAAACCCTATTACTTGGATAAGTTTCATGATCCTTCTTGATTGTATTCACTTCTCGGGTAATCCCAAAATCATTTATCGTGACATCAAGGCTGTTAATATTTTTCTAGATTCCAATTTCGTGACAAAGGTATGATGTGCTATTGTTTAATCATTTAATGGTAATATCGGTTTTATTCAGCTCCCTAAGTTATTGATCTACATCATATATTGAAAAGGAATCTGCATCCCCCATCTTCCTCTGCAAAAGCCAAGATAAGAGAAATGGCGAAAGATCTTTGGACTATCAAAAGTTGATTTCTTGATGAAATCATTTGGAAAACCAAATGATGGACATGTCATCCTGTAGCTATTTTCTCTCCTCTAGCAAACGACTAACACAAGGAAAAATAAATGCTTCTTTCCCGCTTAAAGGAAAAATCCAGCGAAAATATTTCGTGAAAAATTCTCCTATGTTGTTTCTCTATCTTCTTTAGTACTGGAAGCGTGTAAATATAAGCAGTCATTTAACCACCGGATTAATATATTTTCTTAACTATTGGGTTTGAGGTCTGATATACTTCATGGGCCTTGCCTAATGGCCAGCGAGGCTCGCTGACCACTGCAAGGGGAAGAAGAAGAACAACAGGGAAGTAGAACAGTCTGAATAAAAGAAGAAATTTAATAAAAATTTGAAAAAATTTGTTAAAAATTTACCCCATCAAGTTTGTCGGACGATCAGCATTGCTGGTGCCACTCGTCGTCTACGTTATCAGCGCCTGCCGACCAAATATGGCCGGATGAACTAAACTACTATAATTACAAAAGGTTTAAAACTAAATTGATTAAAGAAAAAAAGTTTAAAGACTAAATTAACAATTGTAATAGATTTATAACTTTTTTTTTGACAATTCTCTTTATTTTTTTCTTTTACTAATATAAGTCTCCAGCTATCTAGCTTTAAAGTGAAACGTTCTCCAATCCGAACCAAATAGAACCCAGTCTACTCAAATGATCCATCAGCTAAAGCTAATATCGGACCTCACAACATGACATCCTAGGACCAAAGTGACCAAGTAAATCAGACTGAGCAATACATCCCGCAATGGACATACTACACAAAACCAAGATAACATTGCACAAAGTACAACAGTATAATTGCTGCCGCTCGAGCGCAACAGTGCTACGATGAAATAGCTGCTGTGGTGGTCATGGAAAATACAATTGAGGGCACATGGGCACTTGAAAGTTCACTACGAAAGTACAATTAACTTAGATGTCTCGGTCTACTGAGCCAAAGCACTGGTGTTGTACACGAGAAGTGCTCCTCCTGCGAGAAGCCCAGCCAGGGTCACAGCCCATATGGCCAATCCAGTGAACCCTGTCACACACAGACCATTCAGAGTAAGATGAACTGAACTTAAACCACTATGCTCAGCAAGTAGTTAGAGATTTCTATCATGTTATTTGTGGATTTTTTACAAGTCGTAGGAGTACTCTGAGAAAGAAAGAGTATGGCTAAGACAAGAACATACCACCAACATAGACATCACCGCCTGGAGACCACTCCTCTGGTTCGTAGATGGGACTGTGTACATGAGAAAATACCATTCAGTTGGGCAAAAAAGGAATAAAAAAGGGTATGGATTGCAGGAGGAAAGGAGACGTCTGCACACATAGATGAAGCAAATATGTATAGGAGAGTGCTGATTTTGTATACCTGTACCCATCGACGTTGGCGCCATACTTGTCAACGAATTGGTAAACACCCTTTCCCTGTATTTCATTCTCATTTTAGATGCTGACAGATATAGATGACAAATCAAGCTAATTGGAACACTATGCAGGAAGGTTTTGCTTCCCATCGTCTTGAAATAAGCTTTGTTCCTAGTATATCGGACCTCAGAGTCTAATGATAAGCTACTCTTGTCCTCAGTCTCTGGTATTTCAGAAAGCAATCCAACAACACAAACCTTAGATTCTAAATCAATAAAAACTATCAGGTGGGGGACTGGGATTTTGGTTTTGATAAATTTTCGTCACCTGTTATGCAGTTACAGCTTCTCAGAACACATTTTCAAGAATCACCACTGGATGAGCAATAGACAATTATGACAATTGTGGACTGAGAAAGAAGGAGGAACCTAAAAAAATGATCAAGGCACAAATGGTCCGACCTTAGGCTTCCTCCCAGAAGCGTCCAAACCATCTCTCAGGTTCATTCCTCCACCGGTTCCTGCAAATTCATCCATTCCCACAACAGCGTCATCTAATGAACAAAATCCTAGAAGCAACTCAGACAGTAATCTATTGAGTCATAACCATACCCCCACCCTAGAGAAAAATTTGTTCAGCGAACAAAACCCACAATTTCATTACGAATTACATGTCACTTCATATCCCTCATTCATGCATATTATTGAGAACAGAATGGCGACCACCAAAGTACGTCACATATCACTCACACGGATCATATACGTCATAACAACAAGCCAATCACGCCTCAACAAAACGTTTAAAAGTTGGAAAAAAAGTAGAGAAGGTATCGACTGCATAAGATTTGAGTACCATAAGGCTTGTCGGTCTTGATCTTCTTGACACCACTGGCCTGGACTTTGAAGGAAGAGGAAGTCCTGGCGAGAGACGGAAGCCCTCTCGCTCTCTCCGCCGTGAATGGAGCTGGTTTCAGGCTCACTGACGCCATCACTGAAGCCGCCATATTTCTCTCTCCTTCTCTGCTTTTTCTTCCTTCTCCTCCCGCTCAGCCTTAACCAGTATATGCCCACACGCGCTCTCGCTCCTCTGATATTGTCATCGCGTATCCACGGACCGGTGACTCAGAGTGTCACACGTGGCACCGGTCGTGTGGCTGGAATTGAGATAACAGAGGAAGGGGCTTATCAACATGCGAGCTCTTCTAGCATCATGCTTGGAGATTATAGATCATGTGGGACCCCATGAATTCTATCATCAGTTCTTCCTTACTAGAATTTCTTTTCTTTTCTTTTTTACAATTTTTCTGGACGAAATTAGGAACGCTTTTAAATATTTCGCTCAGCGACATGATAATAGAACAAAAAACTCCAAGGAGGAATCTGTGGGTGTGGTAATTTGTAGCAATTAGCAAAATTCAGATAATGAATAAAAGGGTCGATGCAGACTACACTCCGACAATGCCTATATAATTGCGGTACGGCGATATTGAACTGCCACCGAAGCAGCTCTTTTGATTGGCATTACACCGAAAAAAGAAAAATATGGTAATACAAGTAAGATGTGTACAAATGAATTCTTTTATTTCTGTTGATCCCGTAAATCGACCCAACAAGATAGAGATCATGCCCTCAAACACACTATTCTAGCGGCTGCACCTACTATGCCGCACAAATTAAGATGGCAGGATCACTACAAGCAGCTAAACACTTCAGTCAGCTTGGAAGCCGCCGCCATGCCGCTGATTATAGCACCCTCAACATCTGGAGAAACACAGAAATCTCCACATATGGCGAGCCTCCGATTCTTATCCCATAGGCACTTCTCTTCCGCAGCCACACTTGGTAGAGGAAATGCACTTCCCCTACAAGCCCATAAGAGAAGAAACAATCTTATGTCATGGAAGTAAACAAAGACTGTTTTTTGGGCCAATAATACAAAGATTCAGTGAAGGATACTGATTTGACATATGCGCTAAACAACTGACTTTATCTACAGTCATCTTCTAATGAGCATTTTTGCTGTTTGAAACTCTTACGGCCGTTTAAAAGCCAGTATCAGAAGCTTGGAGGATTATTATATCATTAAACTATCTTAGATCTTCTGACATGTACATGTACATGAGAAGCATTTTCCTGAAAAGCACTTCCAGTCTCTTCATGTATACTTGTCACCAAGATTAGGAAAATACTCTTCCCAGAAGAATTCTACCATCCTTAGTGAACGATATCAATCAGCACATTACATTGCATCACTATGGCATAGCTTGAAGATTATTTTAAAATCACATGTCATAACCCTGGAACTCCATAAAACAGAGCGAAGTTGTGACTATCAGAAGCAATCTTTACAAGCACCAAAATAATTAATGGGCAAGCAATGCCAAAATTTGGCTCCATGCCACCTTGGAAGAAGCTATCGTCACTATGGAGGCAACATATTGTCTTAGCAAAACATTACTGCAATAATCATCACAACTGATATTCATGTCAACAAATTTTCTTCCATTTTGGAGAAGAATAATCAAAGCAAGCAGAAAAATGGTTATCCATGGAGCATTTCAATCATCTGAGAGAACAATACTGATTATAATCAAATGCCACACACACTATTTCATGCTGTATCCATTGAAAGAATGTTCTTTCACATTTTGAGCCAACATGGTGCCAATAATCGATAACAACACCTTTTAGAGAGAACAGTTTCTCATTTCATGTCTATAGGACAATACTTGAATCAAGGAGCACTGGCAGAACACCAACTGCAAACACATCAGTAAAGCTAATTATGATAGAGTAAAACTAAGACATCTCTAGCTTCCATCATTAAGTTAGCAAACAATGTGCCACTCCAGTGTCGCCATATTTTAGCAAAATGTCGTAACTTGTGAGAGCATATCAATGTTGGTAAGGTTAAAAGTGATGCACTTCAATCATTTGGTAGGAGTGGCCTTCTGGTGATGCATATCAGGCAGCTAGCCTTTGCTTAGCATTCACAATCTGACATTATCATTACATTAATTATTATAAAAACGAGTACTAGAGTCTAAGGATGATACTCACCACCTATGAGCTTTCTTAAAGAAAGGCTGAGGTACATTCAGTCCCATGTTCTGCAGTTCCTCTAACAGTTCTTCAGCTACCTTTGTCAATATTGCATCTGAAGGTTTCTTGAGTCCAGTTTTTGCTATTACCATCTCTGCGTACTCCGCCGTTGAATGCAGTACCCATCTTTCACTAGGGTGGAAAAGTGAAAAATTTAAGAGTACACACCATGAAGCAAACTAAAATTTAATAGACATGTAAGAATACAAAGAAGAACCTAGCATTAGATCGGCCTGGCTTGGAGCTGTCACAATGAGCCCAGTTTAGGACTCTGGAGTTTCTGATTGTGAAACCCTTGAACGGTATCTGAAATATTTTCATTTTGCCCCAAGGCCAACCACATAAACTTCACAATATTGGCATGAAAGGAAGCATGATGAAGCCCTCCTCATGAACAGGTTATAGGAAAAACAGAAGGTAAATATTATGAAAATTAGGCAAGACTTATCCATTGAAAGATCAAGAAAACTTGCATCAGATGTCAAATGCTTATAAATTATCTAAGCTCTTACCCAAGACAGAGGCTCTGGAAATGCTAGCATGACTGCAAAACATGGACTAACTGAAATATCTTGCACCTTGTCCCCTAAATCAGGAGCCAAGTTTAAGTCTGCAGAGAGATCAAATTGCAGAAATTATCACTTCTATTGTTATTCATTGCACCGTCATAAACCTAGCACCCTTAGGGTTAGTTAGACACAGAAAAAATCTCTACATTTACTATATTATCCACAGTAAAATCAGTAAAATCTTTGCTTTTGCTGTGAAATTTTAAGGAGGCAAGGCTAAATTTGTAAAAAATAGGCCACTGACGGCAATTCTTGGAAGATTCTTGGAAGATTCTTGTTCTTGAGCAAATAATTCACAGAGGTAATCCAAGAAAGCACATATTGGGGAAAGGTTCATGACACAAAGTCAACAAGAGTCCAAAAGTACTAGAACACTAATAGGCCGGAATGCACCCAAAAGAACTTTCTTGAGAAACAACTCTAAACAACCTAAAAGTATAATGGAAGGTCAGGCATTCCTAGCCAGAGAAATCAGGAAATTAACATATTTCTCGCTTCCCTAATGATTATACTCTTGAGATGAAAAAGAAAATTGACAGGTGAAGGCAGATCAGCTGTGCTGCCAGCCTCTGCTGAAAATAAACTTCCAACAAGGCTCAGCCCCAACTAATTCTGCCACCTAACAAGATTGAAAGTCGAAAGCCTTTCATCACAATAGCAATAGAGATTTGGGGTTGGGGGGGAAGGGGGCGGTGCAAATACAGCTACAGGCCAAGTCCTTCATGATATTAGCATGACAGAGTCCAAATAAGAACTGTCCCACCTAAAGGTGGTGGTCTTCCTGTTACACTTGTAAACCTCGAAGAAACAATGTTTTTATCTGATGCAACCACTCCCTCAAAATGCCCAAGGTTTTGTCCATCCAAACTCGTCAACCTCCATGTATTTTCTTCTTCTAACCAGTCCACCCTCCCAACACCGACCCCGAACTTGCTTTCCACACCTGAAGAGAAGCACAAAGTGAGGAAAAGCAATTTTTCAGCATAGATGCTCAAGTGCATATAATTATCTGTAGAAAAAGAAACAAATGGTTCGGAAAGTACCCGGCTGATGGCATAATGCTTTACAGATAGAATTCATTCCAGGAACACCAACGTATCTTTTATTAGATCCTTCCTACAAAATTTGAGATGAAAAATATATAGGAATGGCAAGAAACAGTCCATATCATTGTGCACGACATCACTGGCACTATGCTTGAACAAATACAAGAAGAAGATGATGAGAAGATGAGCACATCTTCTCGCCACTGTTGGTATAGTTACTCTTTGTCCATATCCATCAGTACTCTATAAAGTATCGGCTCATTACAAACCTGCTCAGTCTGGGTGAATGTTTTGGTGATGCAATCGAATGAACCAAACTTTTGCTTCCACTGAGCAATTAGGCCTCTCGATTCCCATTCACAAACTAGACCAAGGGCTTCGGAACAGTTGCTCACACTGAAGAAAGGAGCGCCATGGTCGAACAAAAGCTCTTTCCATCTCCGGTAGTTTCTCTATTCCAATCATCAAAAGATCAACAAAATCTAAAACCAGCAGCTCATGATTAGGTTGAAACAGAACATACTAACCAGCTCGATCGAGAGTTTCAAATCGATCATCGAGTGATCCACAAAGTAGCACAGATATACATTAAACACTAAACCAAACAGCTTAAGAACTACGTTACGTGCTTCCATTTCACACGTTCTCTGTCGAGCACTACCAACCTTCGTCGTCTTCTTTACATTTCTTAAGCTACTAAAGTAGAGCTCAAAGTAATAGCGAGCCGGTAGCAATTGCAAATGCAGATGCTAGCTCGTGACGCAGCACGCAAAGACCTTACCTCCTCTGAGACATGCGACCGCCGGGACCTCGGGCGGCATCGAAGACGGTGACGGAGACTCCGCTCTTGGCGATTGTGGAGGCACACACTGCTCCCGATACTGCGCCGAAATGCGTTCAAGGACTTCAATTAGGATAAAATAGTGCAGCGTCGTGATCGAATTGAGAAGAGCAAACAGGTTTCGAAGTCGGAGAAGAAGAAGGAGAAGGTGGGAGCTGACTTCCACTTCCCAAAACGGCTATCTTCCGCGCAATGCCGGCAACGGACACGCTTGTCTCCATGCTCCTCGAGTCTTGTCTTCTTCTTCTTCCTCCTCGTCCTGCCGCTATTGCTTGCGGTCGTGCTTATCCCCGGACAATCCCGTCCCTGTCCGTCTGTACTGCGTCGGCACCCGCACCGCTGTCGAGCCGAGCTCCATGAAATCGAAAGGCGAGACAGGCCCAACCGTTTGGATGGACCCACTTTTGATCATAAACATTAAATTATTTCCCAATTCCGCGAAAAATTATTACCCACTTTCGATGAATTTGATTTAAAGTAATCAAAGTATCCTTGCTGATTTTGGTGTCTAGGGGTGTGCAACGGACTGCCTAGAAAGTTTCCACCGGTGGTAGTTCGATTCTTAATTCTTAATTTTGGAATCAATTTATTTGATTCTTGATTTTAAGATAGTAATCATATCAATTACATATACACACAGTTCCTACTTTGGTATAGGAATGCAAGAACTACTAACTCGCTATCCGACAATAGTGAAGATATGCGAAAGAGGGAGAATATGCTACATTGATCTTTCTTTAGTTGATGAAAGAGCTGTCATTTTTGCTATAGCATCGGTTATTTCTCAAGTTACAAATGACTCAATCTATCTACGGCAACCACCCCTACTTTTAGTAGATGGAGATGCGCACCTAGAAAAGACGGATTAAAGAGAACCTGCCCTAAGAGATTGGCATTGGCTTGTGGGTCCGTTGCAGTAGAAGGCCTTTGCTAGCATCCCGATTCACTTATGCTAAGTCCTTGATAGACCCGTCAAATGAGTGGGTCGGGTCGGGTTTGCGTCGTGTCGAAAATTGTCTGACCCATATTGATCAAAATTCATGTAATGTAAATCCAATGACCATACTCGACCCAACCCACACCCGACCCATACCCGATCCGACCTGTATTGCTAAAAGCCATTATTATTGTAGAAAAGCTCAAACTCACTCGAAACTCTATGTTAAATGACTCACTTAACCCATATTTGACATGTATTTAACTTTTATTTAATTCATATTTGACAAATATTTAATTTTTACTGACCCATATTCAACTTTCATTTGACCCATATTTGACCCATTTAACTAAATGAATCATAATATGGGTTTATGACCCATTTTGACACCTCTAGTCCTTGAACAAGGCGGTTCCGTGCTTAAAGGCTGGCAAGCCCAAAGATTCCATTCTAAAAAAGAAAATTGGATCCCGAACCGTGGAATTCTCCAAGGCAGCTTCTATTTCCATTGGCTAAGTCTTGACTGTTTGGTACTTCATATTTGTTTGCATTTTGCTAAAAGAGAACTATTTTTTTATCCTTTGAATGCGTCAACTCATCACGCATAGTAAATTAATCAGTTCCACTAAACCAATTAGTCAGTTTGTTTCTTGATTTTAAGATTGGACCGGAACCAATCACCTCTACGTATCTACGTAATAAACTTGTGGACATTATGCGATATGATGGGGTAGTTGAGTTTCGTTTTCCCGGAGCATTGAATGTTGGAATCCTAGATTGACTGGGTAAGGATACTTTTTGGGTAGGCCCTAAAGCGCTTTTTTTCAAATTTCTTGATAAATGGCAATGAGAGGAGGTGCTACGCGGGCGCGTGAAGCTTATTAGCTATTAATAAAAAGTGGGAAGTCATCGCAAAATGTCAATTGTATATTTTTTTTCCTACCTTTTTATTATTCGATGAGGAGCAAGTTGAAAAAAATCACTTTAAAAGTAAGACAATAGCTGAATTAAACACGTGATATGTTTCGTTTTTCTTTCTCATTTGCCATGCATATTTTCGTACTCGATAAGTTTTTGATGTTGTTGTTTTGTCATTCATGGTTTCGAAATCGATAATTTCTTTTTTGTAGGAATAATGGGCAAGAGCCCAAACTAAAATCACACACGAACTCGTCTTGGCAAAGACATATGATCACCTACAATGAGATGAGCTAAACCTTGTGGAAGTGTAGGTCCAAAATCACCATTGAAATTCTCTAGAAGAGCATAATGTATAAGTTTTTAATTGCATGTTAATAACTCCATTGGAAACTTTTAAATGATTTTGGAGCACCACATTTTTGTAACCCAATTGCCACTTCACAATGAAATTCCTTGATCATTCGTGGAATGACAGTAGTTTTCATCATGTTGATTAGTTTTGGATGAAGGGCAACATTGCGGTCCCTAAAAAGAAAAATTTGTCGTACAACAGCCAATTCAATCCTAAATTTTTCGATTTAACTAATTTAGTCCCAAAAATATTTTTACACTTTGTCAATACAGTCCTTCTAGTCAATTTAGCCATAAATTGCTGACCTACACACTAAACATCCTACATCGCATGTTGACGCTAATGTAGATGATTTTTGCAATACTTTTTAATTTTTTTTATTTTTCCTCTCTATTTTTCCCTTTCATTTCCTTTCCTTTTTCTTTTCTCTTATGATTTCTCTTTGCCAATCCAGGGCCTTAATGATGGCGAGCAAAGGTCACTAGCCACAAGCAAGGGTGTCATGGTCCTCATTAGCCATTGTCAAGGCCTCGGACTTGAGGAATAGCAAAAAAGAAAAAACAGAAAGAATATAAAAATTTATAAAATTTTAAAATATTGCAGATATTGTCCACTCAGTACTAGTTGTGTCATGTAACACACTTAGTGTCCGTATTGACAATTTATAGCCATAGCCAAGCTTGGCAGAAATGATTATATTGGCAAATCGTGAAGGGGTTTAGAACTATATTAGTTAAATTGAAATTTCTAGATTGAAGAAGTAGTCGTACAATTAGTTTAGGACTTTTTGAACATTTTTCTTTTTAAATTATTTCCTTCTCATGGATTTTGCTTGGTTTGAAAAAAAAAATTTATTAGAGAATGATGGAAAGGGGAAAATAATTAAAAAAAGAGGTAAAAAAAGCAAATAAAAATAAAATAGGCAAAAGTGTCGCGTACTTTTTTAGAATATATGTTTGTGAACTTTTACGTTCATTTACGCTAATATATCATTTATATCAAATAATATACTTGATATGATATGAATATATTCGACTTTATTATTGTGATTTATCAAATAGCGGATAGGATATAACAACATTTCCAGATTTCATATTTTATTATATCTAATCTTATCCTAGTTAGAATCTAGATGATCAAACGTAGCTTAAAAGAATTGATCGCGTTTTGCCAACCTGGAACCCCATCCTTTAGTCGGAACGCGACTAAAAACGGATGAAGATTCTCTACCCCGCATGGTGTACCCTCACCTTAAATTTTCGCACTAATTTATGCGGTAATCAGGACACGTGACATTTGAACGTTCATGTGCATCACTCGACATCGTCGCATCGAAATGCTTATAAGGACGTTTTCACATTTATCCTCACACGCGATGGAAATTTACTCCAACGCTTTTCCTCACCTATGGCTATGGCCGGCAGCTAAGCGGTTGCTGATGATCCCGCAAGTTACACGATGTGGGCGCAATCTGACCAATTTCTTTTCCATAGGTTAAGCCATCCGTTCCCATGCATAGCGATGAACGATGCCAGTTTATTGCGGTCGCTGACCATAGCCGCACACCCCCAATTCACGGAACAGTGTTGTTTTCTCCTCCCCTAATTATTCGAACACGTAACATCAATCTCAGGAGAAAAATTATCTGCCATGCTTTGCGAGGTCTGATGCTGACCCGCGGTGATCATTAATGCGTGACATCGAAGCTGTCCTGATTATCCTTTCACACTTGGTATCCAAAATTGATCCAACGGGTTAAAGATCGATCGATTTCCCAATGCAGATGTAAAGGTATGAACACGTACGGATTGGATGATCTTTGGTGACGGAAGACGAGGGCCTTTTTGTGTCGTTTCTTCGTTCTTTCCCCACCTTCCCCCCCTTTTGGCAGATGCGGTTGGAATCATCCGAGAGACGAATTCCAGCAGCCATATCTGGAATTTGACTCGGCGAATTCATAGAAAAATCATCTTCACACGAATGATGATCTTATTATTGGGAAGTCTAATGTTCACACCGCTGAGGGAAAGCCCTTGCGAAGCATGAGTTCACATTCAGATGTCTGACTTCGGTTTAGAAGCAGGCATGGGGACACACGTAATCCACGTACCGGTGATCTCTTGTTGACCCCGGCATAAAGTCGCTTGGCACAGAACAGCAGTCTCGGTTCAAAATCATTTCGTTTGAATTTGCTCATTTCATTCATTCCAACAGAGAAAAAACGAGGAAAAATTGATATAAATGATTTCCGAACATTTAATTTATTCAATATATTCCATGAATATTTAGTACATATTTAATTTAATCTCCAAATTGTATGAAAATATAATTTCTTCCCGAAATATCAATTTTAGAGACGCTTGTGAGGGGTCAAGAGAGCCTTGCAATTTGAATACGATAGTACGGTAGCTTCGACGATAAAGGCGAAAAATGACAATAATATGTCCACGAAGAATGGCGAAGGAAGACGGAAAAGGTTTAAAGGCCGATCAGACCAGGCGTGGAGGAAGACAAGTCTTCTCTGTAAAGCTCGGTCTGGTCAAACCGAGAGCAAATGGGGGGGGGAGAGGACTCCTATGAAGAACTCGAAAGGACAGCGACCGACGCGTAAGGTCCCCCCCAACACTTATAACATCGCCTCGCCTGATGATGTGGAATGTGGAAGTTGACCGATTCCCAATCCCCCATTTACAGTAAGATTCCCCCGGGCATTCAAAGTCCACACCGACGAACACACCAAACCATGCGTTCAATTTGACAGCTCTCATGAACGTTTGAGGTCGAAGTCCTAAACACGTATGTCAAATAACGACACTTTCTCAGCAATAGTTCCCTTTCCACCTTTCATCTTTTTATCTCCGGAACGGTACATTTGAGTCAAATCAAGCTTGCTCTGGATCAAGAACGCACGCATAGATTTTAAGCTTCTAATTGGTCCATGGGATTTACGCGTTGAATGAGCCTCCATGCAGATTGGTCAAGTCGAGTCTGAATCGAGTTGAAAATGACCTAATGCAAATTGATCTATTTCCATGTAATACAAATTTAATTACTTAAACCCAAATCGTATCTTATTTGACCTGTCTCATATTGATAAAATATTTCAATATATAACATAATTATGAAAACTCATATCCCAAATTGACATGAAAGCATGAAATCAGAAAGAGAGGGTTGAGTTTAAATAAGTCGTGAATGTATTTTATATCCATATTATTTCAAGAATGGCAACCCGTCGTCACAATCCCTAACATTTCGAGCTTGAAAAAGCGCACTTTCACATGGGGCTCGACTCGAGCATATTAGACTAGCTTTATACCGTGTGTTTCAATAAAGTCAGTAAGATGACGTCCCAAGCAATTACACACATGGGACCCTTGACATAAATAGACATGTTGCTAGTTCCATATAGATTACTTATCAATATAATTTCTTTCAAATTCATTAAAATTTCATGTATTGATTCTTGAATACCTACTATGGTAAAATATATTTATGTGGCAATTCTTTCAAATTTTACACAAGTGATTCATGTTCCTTTTACGTGCTCGAAACTTGTGACTTTATGGAAAGACGGTAATCTCTCCCACCAACCAAGCTGGGTGGTCTTTTATAATTATTGTACTCTTTGGCTACGTTTGGTAATCAAAATAAAATTTATCTTATTTTGTGTTTTATGGTTGCTTAAGACTAGATAAAGTTGAATGTAAAAGGAATTAGCCTAGATAAAATTATTCCATGGAGAAGGCGAAATAAAAATGGATACGATCTATTATATCTATAATATAAAAATTATTTTTATATTAAATAAAATTAAGATAATATTTGGATTCAAATATTAAAAATTCAAAATAACCAAAAAAATTCATTTTTATTTATATATATGAATTTCTTTCTATCTTATTATATAAATTCAATATATATTTTTAAATATTTATATTTATTGCATATTTTAGGTATTTTAATATTTTAGTTGTATTAAAAAATTAATTAGAGAGTGATGGAATGGGAGAAAGAAATGAAAAAAAGAAAAGAATTAAAAAAGAGAGAAAATAATAATGAATAAAAAAATAAAAATAAAGAAGGTAAGGGCTTGTTTGGTAATGATTTTACTCCCAAGAACAATTTACGGTTAAAAATGATTCTTCTTTATTCTGCTATCAAGAATAATTTTTGAGTATTTAAAGTGTTTAATCTGTTCAAATTTTTTTATTCCTAGAATATAAATGTGTTTGGTAAGAGTTTTCAATTTTTTTTTTTTTTAATTTTTTAATATTTTTTATAATTTTGTTTTTTGTTTTTATTTTTCCCTTTTCTCTCTTTCTTCCTCTTTTAGTGGGTGGTCGCTGCCACCAATGGTGGTTGACGAGTAGCTGGGCAAGGTCTGATGAGCTTACCAGAGCCTCATTAGGCTAGGGCAAGGTTCCGTAAGCTCATCAGAGGCTCACTTAGCCACTAGCGAGGCTCACCCAAATCTACAAGGCTGACCTCATGTCACATGGGCAAGTCGACCATCGATGAGGCTTGGCCTTACCCAGGCAATGTGAGGTCGGCCTCGCTGGCTATCGACAAACTTATCGGATTCTTGCCCTGGCCTAATGAGGCTCTGGCAAGCTTGCCAAACCTCACCTAGTCCCTTGCTAGCAGCATCGGTGGTGGCTGAGGGGCAGCGATAGGGCGACAATGGGTTGGGGGAGGAAGAAGAAGAAGGAAGGGAAGGGAAAAAAGAGGAGGAGTGAAAATTAATTTTCAAAATTGTTCTAAGGAGTGAGAAGCAACTTTTTTTTTATACTTGATTTTATTTCAAATCTATTCTCGAAAACAAAAAATTTAGCAAACGGATTTCTATTTCAAATATGTTATCGAGAACAAAAGAATAGAATCAGTTAATCTTAAAAATGTCACCAAATTGGTCCTGAGAGTGCAATGAGAGATTCTTACCATTTCCATTTGTGTAACTTAGATTCAACTACACTGATATGCCATTTATATCTAACGATGAACGTGATAAAATATGAAAATATTCATCTTTACTATTACAATTCAACAAAGAATAATAAATCATATTTTATTCAACGTTATCATAATTAAAAATTCAGACGACTTTCTCATTGTCAAAAGATAGGGAATATGATTTGATCATATAAAATGATTGAGAATCCATGCCAAAGTTAAACTTAATTGGGATCCATTCAGGGCCATTCACGTTTTGGCCGGCTGAATTATGCAGAAGGAGAGATGAAAGTTCGCGTCGCCCCCATGGACTCGGCTGGACTGCGTGTACTAGCTGCGCTTCCGTCGTTGCCGTGCCCATCTTGAGCTCCGCTTTACCTTCGCACGCCTCTCCTCTCTCCCTCCCTCCCTCTCTCTCTCTCTGTCTTCGGCGGTGGAAGTGTCCGTGCAATCTGCCTGCTGTCATCTCTCTGGAGGTAAAGCTCGTTCGTCTCTCTCTGTATGCCTGAAACCGCTCTGCTTTTTAGTTCCTCGCGTTGACCAACGACCCTTCGATTCGACGCCATGGATAGCTTTTGGATTCGTGGACAAACCCATGTTTCGAATGAGGCATTTGCTTGTTCTCGTCGGCGAGTAATTTCTAGCTCGAAATCTGTGGATACGGCTGGATTTTCTCGCCCCCCCGTGATGTGATCGTGGCCGGAAATGAAGTTCTCTGCGCTTGTCGATGATCTTCTGCCGTGAACTTCTTTTATTCGTCTCATCTGCTGCCCTTGCCCATCATCTGCTTCTTGTGATCGCGTAGTTTTCTTGCTAAATTAAATGGGTATCTGTCATAGGAAACAATTGTGTGAGACAAATCTATCTTTTTGCTTGTATTCCGTTGCCGGTGCTATCTAGCATATCTGGAATAACATTCCCAAATTTGGTTTTTCAGGTGATTCCTTTTGAAGCTTTCATAATAGTCAAGCTTGCTGACAAGGCTCGTAACTGTCATAGTTATGAGTTGTTTTCCCTCCTTGTTCCGTAAAAAGGTGGATTCACATACCAGAAGTGCTTCTGAAGTCGATGAAGGTAACCAAGTGGGCACTCTTAATATAGTAATTTCAGCCACAAGTTTGAATTTTTCCATGTATGATGATTGAGATTAGTTCGAGAGGTTGTGCCTAAGGAAAGGATCTAATTGTGTGCCAAGATTGGACAGAAATTTCAAATATTCACAATGTCAACCTCTTCACCTACAAGACGTTGAAAGCTGCAACGGATGATTTTTGTGAAGCAAATAAAATCGGAGAGGGTGGTTTTGGCTCAGTTTATAAGGTAAATACTCCATATATGTCACTTCACTATAGACAATTTGGGCCTCGCTCTACCAGAACATTTCAATTTATGATTCTAGTTGTTTCATCTGGCGAGTTGCCCCAGTTGAAGAAATCTCTTATTTGGTCAGGGGCGACTCAAAGGTGGAAAGATTGCTGCAATAAAGGTCCTCTCCGCTGATTCAAGACAAGGAGTGAAAGAGTTCTTGACAGAGATTAAAGTGATATCTGAGATCGAGCACGAAAACTTAGTCAAGCTTTATGGATGTTGCGTAGATAATAATCAAAGGATTTTAGTTTACAACTATTTAGAAAACAACAGCCTTGCTCAAACTCTTCTAGGTAAAATTCATCAGGTTTTGCATTTGAGTTGGTTTAGTCATGCCTTCCCCTTATTTTTGGTCCTCAGTTAGCCTTTCATTGTGCATCTACCTCCACACTTTTATGTGTTCCATATCCCCATGTGTAGATGATCAGTTTAATCAAATGACACTTGTGCTAACCTTCTCACTTTAGGTGGAAATCGCAGCAAAATCCAGTTTAGTTGGCGAACAAGATATCGCATTTGCATAGGGGTTGGAAGGGGCCTTGCTTTCCTCCATGAGGAAGTACAACCATACATTGTTCATAGAGATATCAAAGCTAGTAACATTCTCCTTGACAGAGATTTGACTCCCAAAATTTCAGATTTTGGGCTCGCAAAGCTAATTCCGGACAATGATACGCATGTTAGTACGCGCGTCGCTGGTACATTGTGAGTTCCTTCTTAGTGTTTTCAGTTACACCATATTGATCTATTTATTTTGTCCATTTACGCTACTTGTTATGCGATCCTGGCACTGCATTTATTCTGGCGCTGCACTTTAATGTCGCATATCCTGTCTTTAACTTTGTTTGAATCTGTGATGAGCATGACACAGTTTAGGTTGACAAGATTATTAGTCATACTCTTAAAGAAACACTTTACTTCACTACGCAGTTTAAGACACCCGTGCCTTTCTTTGTTGGGCTAAGCAACTGGAGATTCTAATGGAATTGACAAGTTATGAATGATTTCGATAATTGTCCTAGCGAGCAAGAACCTATGTGCAGGACTAGTAAGTGGATGACAGTCTCCTACCGGCAGCCTGGCAAGATAGAGAAGACTGGTGCAAGTAACTTAAAGGTTTTATCTTGGTATGGCCAGAATCTAAATGGATTTTGTTTGGTCAAATGCACTGACTGTCCTGTGTAGCTTCGAAAAGAGAAATAGCCTTGTTTAGTGTGCTTAACAAGCGGGGAGCATTTCATTAATAGTACCTCAATTTACGTTAAAAATCACGAACCTAAAAGTTAACGAAGGGTGCATTGTCCTTATAGGCAGCCTTCCACATTTGTTCTCACTAAGCAGAATGTTCTAACCTCCATTCGGCTCCCCCTTCCACATTGTGGAAGCATATTGATATTTTCTTTCCTGTCCTGCAGAGGTTATTTGGCACCAGAATACGCAGTTGGGGGGCGTTTAACACGTAAAGCAGATATTTACAGTTTTGGAGTCCTCCTTGTGGAGATAGTTAGCGGAAGGTGCAATACAAATACAAGACTGCCCCCTGGAGAGCAGTTTCTCCTCGAAAGAGTATGTGCTCTCTGAGTGTTGTCTCTTTGAAGTCGTTTTTTTCTTCTTTCTAAGATAACCCTGAATTTGTTTTGAATCAAGTAAATTGCTTGTGTCCCTGAGTAGTTGGTTTTTAAAAAGTTTTAGGTAGATGATAAGTTCCTCAGCAGTGTATGGAAAAGCTCTTTCCAATATCTGATGAGAATGTGGCATATTGTCATTTTGAAGGATATTGGTTATAGCATGTTTCCAATATTGTTGATGGTTCCAACCAAAAGTTGGAAAGGAAGTTTTCAACTATTCTATGCGCATTTTGAAGGATTTCAGATAGCATGTTTAAAAATGGTTGAAGTTTCTGAACAAAAACTAGGAAGAGAATTATTCAACCATTATAACTGGAATCCGTCAAAATGATGGCATGTGCATTCTCATATGACATTTCAAAGAGCTTTCAAGAAACACTTATGTCCCCAGCTTTTCCGTAAGTACATGTATTACCAGACAATCACTGAAAAGAAAGCATAAGAATGTCCATAGGACTAACTTTCAAATATACTCCAGCCTCAGTCTTCCTGAAGCTGCATTTTATTTGTCGTGGATGCGGTCAATGATCTGCCAGTTCTTCTCTTCCCCTCGAATCTCTTCCCGTTTCATAGGATGTTCTATTGCCAGAGTGATGCTATAATTGGTCTTTTGTATGGGCAGATATTGCTCTAGTTACTTGATTGGATAAAAGAGTGCTTACCATGAAAGTTTGTCATTTCAGACATGGGAACTCTTTGAGCGGAAGGAGCTGGTTGGATTGGTGGATACGTCATTGAATGGTGATTTTGATGCTGAGGAGGCTTGTAAGTTCCTAAAGATTGGACTCCTCTGTACCCAAGACAATTTCAAGCGCCGGCCATCCATGTCCACTGTAGTTAAGATGCTTACCGGTGAGGTAGGTGTCGATGAAAATAAAATTACAAAGCCCGCATTCATCTCTGATTTTATGGACCTGAAAGTGCGGGGTCCTCCAAAATCGTCCGAAATAAAGAGCACTTCCGATAATGCGAACTTCAGCTCAGATAATCGAGAGAATTCTACCTTGTCATCTGGTGCCTCAACTTTTGGTACTATGACCACCTCGGCAGCACACGACCAGAGCCTTTGATCTCGTCTCCGCATTGTCTTACTGACAATTTGGGTTGTAAAGTAAAATTCTTGCGAAGATTTTCCCCGGTTTATTGAGGTTTGTTGGCTTATGTAAATTGTTCACGTTGCTTCTTACGACATTTGCTTTATGCTAAGCGACATAGTTAGAGGCTTCGGCTGTGTAAATTTTACCCGATTAAATTGATTGGAAGAAGAATTATGTGGTTGTCTTAGTGTCTCAATCAGTTACATCAGATTGTTTTTATGCTAAGATTTAACAGGAAGCGCTTGCATTACAGTTAGCGTTTCTCGGGTGCTGCTGAACCGTTGAAGCAGCGCACCGGAAGCGCAGCTATGCAATTGCTTTCCAAACACTATTCATGGTTGAATTTGATTTCGAGCTGCAGTTATGCTTGGTGTACGATGATTCATACGGAGGCTCGGTGCACAAGTGACCGAGACACTGTTTGCGAGTTCATGCCAATGCGGTCTGTTGGCTCTGCGGCGGTTTCGAAATTTGAAGCCATCGCTGAAGGTATCTGTTTCCTATCACCTAATTTTTCACGAATCACAAATTCTATCCCCACCTGCGCAGGACCCGCACCTCGGCTTTGACTTAATGGCTATTATCTGGCTCTTAGAATTTACATTCTTATTGGCGAGTAATTCAAGAGCGCTCGTTATATCCAATGAGCTGATCGCTCTCGTATTACATGTGATCACATCTTTTAAAGTCGAATCATTCCATACTAAACATACTTGAACAAGTATTTCAAATAATCCACTACAATAACCAAGTTTCTTAAAGAGAAACCATCTGTGAAGCTAGCTAGCTAGCTTAGAGCGTTGGATGTGCACCTAAATTTGAAACCAACCGACCAATTGCAGGCGAATGGACCACTGGACTCAAACATCGCTCTCCGAATCAAGAACACAAGTCGCACGTACTCATTCATGTGCAGAAATGGACTCCACATCCTATGTCCGAAGCCAACGTAGCCGAGTACTGGATAGAGGGAGGGAGATGGAGATAGAGACAGGAGGGAGGGAGATTACCCATGCACTTGGAAATGCGTGGTGGCGAGCCTTAAATTAGACATTTATTGTAGTCCCAACTGCCCCACCAACCAATCGAAATCACCATTTAATGTCCCCACGACACTTTAACAAAGGACTTTCTTAAGACGGGGGGAGAGAGAGAGAGAGAGGGTTTGGCGATGACCCCTACGACGATGATGAAGGAGGAGAGACACGGCATGCACGGAGGAGAGAATGGAGAAGGGAACGAGAGGGTGCGAGCGGCGGAGACGCTGATGAGGGTGGTGCCGATGGGTCTGTGCGTGACGGCTCTGGTGATGATGCTCCGGAACTCCGTGTCCAACGACTACGGCTCTCTCTCCTACTCCGACCTCGGCGCTTTCAGGTCCCTCTTCTTTCTCACCGCCTCACTCGGATCTCGGATAGAAGTCTGGAGCCGTAGGATGAAACGGAACTAGTCCATGTCCGCTGTAATTTGTACAGGACAGATTCTTGACTAGCTCGCTAAGCATATAGGGTTTTACATGCGGTACGGGACTGGCGATCTTGCTCTATTTTTTGTTTTGACATTTCTCGCGCATCGCATGCATGGATTTTCATTTGAATGAGCAAAGAGAGATCTTCCTTTGCCACGCCCTATGCTCTTCTTCTATCTAGGGACACGAGGGCCAAAAAGGTGGGTACTTGGTATGCCCTTCCCGTTCATATTTCCACCCCCCTATGAGCTCCCTAGGTTTTGTGCCGCCATAGATTCTGGCCTGTTCTCCCCACTGTACGGTCAGCCACGCAAGTATGGGATAAAAAGGGTTTACTTTACGACTCCTTCGAGGAAGGGTAAAGAGGTTGCTACCGTGAATGATATTTGAATTTGTTAACATAAAGTGAGCGCCAACACTAGTGGAACTTCATAAAAGCAACTTTTATGTGGTCCAAGTTCATGCGTCAAATGTTGAAGGCATCGGTATTTAACGTGCGGTGTGTGGTGTCGGGTTGTGTCGGGTTGTAGGTACCTGGTGCATGCAAATGGCATATGTGCAGGGTATTCACTCCTCTCGGCTATTATAGTGGCCATGCCTCGTCCTCCAACCATGTCCAGAGCTTGGACTTTCTTCATCCTTGACCAGGTACTTCGTTCATGTCTCTGAATCACAATTCTATGACAACAATCACACAACAAAGCAGTTTTCAACCTTAAAGTACACCTGCATTGAGAGCTCATAGGCGAGCTATCTTTATGTATGATACAACAAAGAAAATCATCTGTCAAGTACATAACATTAACATTCGATGGCTAAAATGATGATTCGATCTCAAAGATTCAATTTTCTCATGTATGTGCAAAAACCGCACGCAGAAAAGCGTGCCATCTTTTGCAAACAAAAAGAAATTGTACTGTGCCTGACGAAGTTTGAAAAACAGGTCTTTACTTATGCAATACTGGCTGCGGGAGCTGTGTCGACAGAGTTACTGTACCTGGCATACAAGGGAGATGCGGCAATCACATGGAGCACCGCGTGCGGATCGTTTGGAGGGTTCTGTCACAAGGCAACGGCATCTGTGGCCATCACTTTGGTGGCGGCGGCTTGTTATGCAGTGCTTTCGCTCATGTCTTCTTATAGGCTCTTCAGCAGATTCGATGCCCCGGTCACTTGCACTAGCAAAGCCATTGAAAACCCAGCCTTCCAAGAGTGAAAGCACAACCACCTCTGTGGGAGTTCCTCAATGAGGGTTTTCTGTGCAGCTGTCTAATAACCAAAGCAACGAGCTAGTATGTCATGCAATCATCTCAATGTGGCCTTTGGAATACAATCAAGAAAATTTATGTTAGTCCTCTATTTTCCTTTTCTACTGGTCAAAGAACGTGTTTTGATGGAAAAGAACAAACATCTTGCGAGCTGATTTTCCCGCTTAAAAGCGACTCAATCATGCGGATAAATCATGATTTACTCTGACAAGGCTCCTGCTTTTCTGAGGGTCTGAGGTTGATCCACATTAAGAATTTAGGCAAAGAAGATTCTGTTAGAAAGAATTCCAAGAGCAGCCATCTAATGACATCTCTTCATGACTGCATCCACGGTAATCAAGGACATCATCGGATAGATGGACCGAGCAAGAATCTTGTTTAGGATTAATACATGATAAATCCCCTGAAAATTGTGTCAGGCAAAAACTCAGCAACGGTGGTTCACTTTTTGGCTCGTGGAGGTGAGCCCGTTCCCAGTTCACCAGTTAAAATGGACATGTACTCAGATCGGAGCAACAATCGCAGTAATTAGAGGCTATCTACCATTCAATTTAAAAACAATAAAGAATGTATTCGAGCTTTGAGTTCGAACTATGTCGTTCAGTAACTATATGTATATATATCTCCCAGCGGCAAAAATCCTAAGACAACAGGTTTCACGAGCACCAGTCTGTACTCTGTCGTCCTGAAGCAACTAGGCCTAACTCATACATAAGAAAGGATAATCATATAACAATGTCAGACCACGGAAGAAAAAAGGAAATGCAATGAACATAGTCTCAACTTCTTAAATCTAGATTACAATAGTCCGCAGTTGAAACGCATCCAAATAAATAACATCTGCTGCCCCAAAACTAGAAATGCTTAAATCAGTCTTCGCGAAGATGCAAGTGTTATTCTTCAAAATCTCGTTCATTTTGCATCAATGGATTATTAATAGAGATAAAACTTCCAAGGTAGACAATTAGCCCTCTCTGCAGCTTTGATTGCAACTCCAAGCCAGTAGCACTACCTATAAAACTTTGATAGTTCAAGCAACGATCTCTGCATGTGGGGAGAGAAATAAAGCCAACAAATAGATACGACACAACAAATATATGGTCCAGATAATGGAGAGACTACAACTGTATCAAACTTTCTCAGATGAAAAAAGTTCAGCAAGGGGAGCAAAACATTAAAATGCCCTCTTTACCAAAAAAAAAACATTAAAATGCCCATCTCAAAATATGCTGCCCACTGACATTCTTGAGTTCAAACTTTTCTAAACCCCTCAAATGTCTCCCTGAGTATAATTCATTCCCATGCTTCGACTAAACCAAAGATCAGCCTATGTGCAAGAGAAGTGCTAGAGTATTTAAATGTTAAACCATGTCTCACAAACCACTTTAGTTTATAATCAGTGAGTAGTGGTTTCCACAACTTTTATAAATGATTATTAACAAAGAGAATGATAAAGAGGTCAATTACTACAACCTGCTGCATCAATTACTTGATAGTTCTCAGGACTCTACCCATCAGTGATCACCATTAAAGAAATTGACTTAGAGGTTTAAAATGATAAAGTGGAATGAGGTTGGGATGAAATGAGATCTGTATACCAATCCTCAGAATACCAATTTCTCATCTTGTCATGATAAATATGTGAGAATGTTACCTTGTCACATTTGTTTTTCAAAAGTATTAGAAAGAAAAATGAAAATACCCTTCGGACCAAATTCTTGGTTTCTTGTGCTGCAATGCAATTGATATTTGTTATCATACAGGAGGAACTATTCCTTCAACTAGAAAGGGCCACCTAAGGACAAAATGCACTAAACGCTAACAAGGGAATCAAGTCTTCACTCCAGCCAATTCCCAGCAACTAAGTGAGTCCTTAAGACTGTCAAATGCAGAATCAGTACTCCGCACAAAAATCTCATATCCACTAATACTCTTAAAAAGCAAAAACAAGGCATGGTCTAATGACAAAATCACTGAAGAGTAATTTTCTGCACCTTCCTGAAAAAACCACAAATCACGTGGCATTACATACAAATCTTCTAAATAAGGCCAACAGATATATTGGCATTTCCCAGGCTTGATCCACTGTATGGCAAAAAAATTTCAAACGAAAAGCTTAGACAAATTTTAATATCAAGCAATCAGAATCTCCATGTCTAGACTTGTTAAATGGTAAAGTTGTGTTCACTCAGGATTATCAACTGTCAAACCTAAAATCACTATAAGACTAGAACAGTGCTGTTTCAATTGCTATTTGAAAGAAAACTCGCCCATTATTCACAGGGAAAGAGAATAGAAATAAACATACATAAGGACATTACAAACAATAAAAGACTAAATTAGAAATTCTGTATTCTGGAAATAACAGGAAATTAGCCATCAAAAGATGAGAACGATAAAAGGAGACACCAACAGGGAGACACTGTCAAAACCATCACACAGGACAATCTTTCCAGAGTACTTGAGATCCAGCATATGCTAGATGGCAAAAGAAGCCAGATCCAAACTGGCAGTATGAACTGGGTAATGCAGTCAGTAATCAAACTGTTTCTTTTAGAAAACCATGTGATAACGATAAAGTGAGTTTAGATAGTCCACAGTATTATAAATTTGACAAGACCACATTTAATTCACACTGAAATTGGATGCACACAAATAAAAGTAATATTTAATAATATAATTACAAATCAGAGACTGTCAACTGTATAAAGTGTCACCTGCACTACCAGATCTTTAGTTTTGCCCACGACTTTTGCTGAAGGAGTGGCAAGCCAAGAGAGTTCGACTGGGAGTTAGGTGCTCATCCTGCAAACATGTCATACAAGATCCCCAGATTAAAAAGTGATAACTTAGCAATCAAGAGACAGACAATTACATGATAAACTGATATTCAAGATCCTGAAAGATCAACAACGTGATTGTTTGCAATAACAGCCACCATCTCACATGTCTACTTTTATAATGTTCACTAATAGTTATAATATGACCCTCCTATCCAAGAGCTCATGGAATGCCTATCACAACTGCCAAGCTATTCCCAAAGCGTCCCTTCCTCTTTCCTTGCACACAAGACCAATAGTCAGTTAATATTAACTATAATCAGAAATCACCTGCACAAGTAATCTAATTATAGAATTCATTAATGTTAATGGTAATTGTTATTCAAATACTAATATAATACTCTGATAATATATTGGAATATTCACGGATAATCAAATTATGAGTAATGTATTAAATGAAAAATAATTGCCTTTTTGCTTATATGAATATATTATAATTTATGTTTGATATAATATTACTAGTAAAACAATGAGGATAATTTTTTATTAGTTAGTTGATTATTGGGTACAATTATACAAATTTCCTGAATTTTTTAAGACAACATTTCACCATTTATTATAACGTTATGCATGATATAACAATTAAAATGTTATATTAAAATCAAGATGATTATTGATTAGTTAACATAGCATCGTACATTATTACATAACTAATCATCAATTAACACTATTATTTTATTTATATAATAAAAAAATAACTTATTTTATCAATTAATATATTACTTAGAATTGCAAAATATTTAATATATTAGGGCATAAAGGCATATTGGACATTTAATTCCATTCGTTTTATTACAGCTCCAAGTTAAACAAAGCAATAGCTATTCCATTACATAACCCCGACAGTGTAACAGTTATTACAATTACAAGCTTAACCATTACTATCGAACCCAAACCTGCAGCAAAGACCTACAATTGATCACCAACTTCACCATGATCTGGAAATTTCGTGCGCCAGCTACCCTCACTAAAGCACTTGCCCTTTACCGATTATACTAAATTAATAGGATAGCCCTAAAGTTTCAGAAAATACCAGATTCAGAAGAGGGGGGAAAAAGACGCAAGCAGCTACATGACTAAAAATAAAGATTCCAGATAGAAATCTATTCAACCTTGTGTCGAGATGCAGCTGACTCAGACTCCACAGTTTGGATTGGAACATGGCCATGCGATTGGAATGCATCAAGTGCATCTAGGGTCAGCTGCCAACCACAAAGAGCTGTAGCAATTGTGGAAGAACTGGAACCCTCACTTGTGCTTCCAGCAGCAGCAACATTTCCATTTACCCATGGGCAAAAAGTATTGTGATACTTAATTGGATCAAATTCAACACTGCCTTCATAATTGCTCTCTGCAACAGGTGGCCCTGAAACCCAAAGAGCAGGAAAGGAAAATATTAGCAAAATAGAAATGTTGAATTACAAAAGAAAAAAATCTGCCTCCAACCCTGCATCTGCTCCCTAAGTGGCTAACTATGATTGGCTATCAAACAGTCAAAGTTGGATGTGTGCATAAATTAGGACTACATGCAAATACGAAAGGGCCTATAAAAATTTGCCACTTAAGAAGCAAGAGCTATGTTGGAGGCAACCATCTTAAGTATGGAAATGAAAAGCAAACAGGACATAGATAACTTGGAGTGCCATGTCTGTCAAAGCATTCAACAAACAGTTAAGACAAGATAATTTTTTTGCACTAACTTCATAGCTGCTCCCAGTCAACAAAGTAAAAGGTAGTACCCAATAAGTTGTAATTCCATGTCCATAAAGTTGTAAATCCTTACCTATACCATTTCCTGCCACAAAAGCAGACTCAAGGTAAGCACCATCATTTGCAGGAGAAGACTGGCCTCCTTGCATCACTTCATCCTTCGATGCTTCATATCCAGAACACATGATAGCATTACAAGAAAGGGATGGATGAGCAATATTTTCTTGTGCTAACATATCCATGCTAGCAGTCTTATCCCCACTTTCAACAGATTCTGCCTTAGCTGAACCAACAATTTTTGATCCACTGTCCGCCCTCCCCACTGAGCGGGACACCACATCCTGGCTGTCCCCATGAGGGTCCTCTCGATCCATTTCTTCAGGAATAAAATTATCTGTATGCCCGTGATCTGGAGCAAATTCCCCTGTCTGTCCCTGATTTTCTATAACTTCAGCCACTGGTTCTGCATCTCCGACAACACTGTCACACCTGTGAACAGATGCATCAGTACCGTGAATTTCTGCCTCATAGCTGGCACCCATTCCAACACTTCCTCCACTTATACCGAAACTAATCCCATCCCTAGCATGCGCCGTCATAGTTTCTGTGTTCACTACTTCCTCGCCATCATTTGTGCTGCTGACTCCCGCTTCTCCTTCAACTCTTGCAACAGCTGGTTGGAAGCAAGTACTCTGCTGTGCCTGATTGCTGTAGTTGAATTCTGATACTTCATTTAAGTCTGGATTCATGAATGTAGATGCTGATGGAAAATTGACATCATCAACATCAACCGGATGATTTTCGACGCTTTCTAGTGAATCATCATCAGCACTATGACATTCTATGTCCATAGCAATAACAGAGGACACATGAGTTGAATCTCTAGTTGATGGAAAAGCAATGATATGATCATTCATTTGGTCAAATTGATCACCTCTATTTGCATCCGTTTCTAAGTCATAAACCGTGGGATGGCTAGGACCAGCTTCAGATGAATCTCTGCGATATGAGAAACGATGTGTTTCGAAGGCATCAGATTCTCGAATGCGCTTTGAAGGGCCAGCTGAATACTGCTTGCTGTCATTCACTTCATCACCATCACGATCAATAACAGTACCTTCAATGCTGTCTGCCTGGTGTACCCTTAAATGTGGCCGGTCAACTGTACTTCCACCTTCATCTGCACTTCGCTTACGAGTACCTGGGCCTCTTGATTCAAATGAAGCAGCACGATCACCAACCTCACTCCCAGAAGGCTGACCAATTTTTAAATCTCCTCCCATATCAGCATCTTGGTATGGTTCTGACATCATCATCAAGTTCACTGGCATTGAGGTTAACCCACCACCCATCGTCAAATTCAGATCTACACCAGCATGTGCTGTTAATTTTCTTTTACCAGTCGTTGCAGCCTCATCATGGTCATCAAGCCGTTCTTTCTCTGCTCCATCAGTACCAATCCATCCACTAATTCCACTGGCAGCACTTGCTCCTCGTGTCAATGTCATTTTCTTGCTCGTTTCAGGAATATCAATGCCATTGGGGATTACACGAGCTGGACGAGAAACAGTCAAGAAGTCCCAGATTCTGACTGTGGCACCACATAAGCTACAGTCCAGCAAAGGTGATCTTGACTCACATTTAAAATCCGTGCCAGGCACCTCACTGTTCCCATAGTTTTTATTAGCTGAAGTTGAGAAAGCCCTCTTGCTCAGAGCAGGATCTTTCAAGCGGCCCTGGATTTTGACAGGACCAGAGGAGTATCCATTACGAGTTGACTGAGCAGAATGTTCTTCACAATCTTGAATATCCGGAAGCCATCTTGATTCCCATCCACAGAGACTTATAAGCTTCTGTGCCTATTGAACAGAACAGTAGCATCAGAAGATTGCAAACAAATGAACGAATTGTAAAATCTATCAATAAAACTTCAAGCATTTCTCACACGAAAGTATGCGCTAACGTTCTCGTCTTTGAAGGAAGGCTCCATTCCACCAACGTGTTCAGATTTGTAGCCCAATTCTCCAGCTACATAATTCTGTGACTGAGCCAAGAAACGATCAATCTGGGATCCTCGAGAAAGCTGCATCTGCTCGACAACTGTTGCAGATAAAACTGGTAGGGCTGAAAACTGCAAGAGGCCATCACAACGATCTTTATAACCACCAATAAGTGCTGACGGAGGAGTAGGAGGGAACTGCACCAAGCTTTCTGGACAGCTGTTTCCTCTCCAAGGACAAGAAGCTTTGTGTCCTCCATCAAGCTGCTTAGCAAAGTCTTCCCCAGAGCTACCAGCTTCATGAAGAATACATGACGAATGAAGATCACAACATTAGGAAATATGCAAACTAATGCGATGGTTACACAATTTCTACTTATTACTTGTCCAAGTCTTCAATTTAACTACTCAGCAGACAAACTAAAAGAGTCAAATCAAGACAATTCAGTGTACTCTCCATATCATCATTGGTAAGGCATTAAGGTTTTATAAATGGCTTCTCTTTTACCTGTCAAAAAACCAAGTGCCTAGTATCAATCATGCCTGATGTCAATTGCTGAAATACCTTGAGGCTACGTTCAGTAGGAAGGAATGGAATAGGAAGGAGTTGGAAAAGAAGTGAGTATTACCATTCCAATATCTAAACCCAACAATGAAACCCACTGGATTTTTTCCTTTATATGTTTTTACAGTTTAAATACTTGCCTAAATTCAATACTTAGCATATGTTTCCTAAATTGTCCACAACTTCACACTGATCTAAAAAACCCAGCCATTTGATTTCCAAAAGAAAAATTTTTGCAAGGTGTAGACGCAACACATTCAAAAGACAAATCACCCGATAGCCATCACTCCATTTCTACTTCATCACCAACCAACACCATATATGTCATCCTTGCCTCTTTCCCATTGATTTTGACTTCATTTTTTCTTCCCAATGGACTCAAAATAATGGTCCTGTGTCACCTAGATAATCCTCTCAGCACACTCACTTTATAGAGAGAGAGAGAGAGAGAGAGAGAGAGAGAGAGAGAGAGAGCATCTCAAATCTCAATGTATGCTTATATGAGAAACTTTGAAAGATCTGCACACTGAGAGAGCTCTCAACCTTACCAAATAACTAATAGTAGAAAGAGGGCTAAAGGTGGAAATTATTGTTACTTGTATTATCATGTTAGAAGACCATATAAGGACTCAATATTCCAGTGCCTGGACAGTGGAATAACGATCCCACAAATTACAAGAATTGGGATTCCATTCGAACTGGGGTTCCATCCCCGGAATTTGCTCCAAGTGCTTGTGAAGGAATAGATGAAGGAATAACATCTTTGTTTCTGGCTGATTCCAGTCTACCAAACATACCGCAACAGTGCTTTCAGCCTTCAGGAGACTTTGGCTTTGCAAGAATTTCCTTTCATGATCCAGTGAACAGATCTTCAAGATGGATAGCCCTTCACTCATATGTCGTCACTCCCTCAACGTCCCTTGCTGACCACTCCTAAATGCTCACTAAACAGTGAACCCAATTGCTAAATTATAAGCACTTATAAGGACTTATTGAGTGCTACTTAAAACTTACTTGCCTGCCTGAATCTATTTGTAATATGTATGCTTTAGAGATTTTATCTCACCACTTGTTTAGACCAAAAGAACACTGAAGTGAAAGACCAATTCACAATGAATTATCATTTACTTTGCCATTTCAATTTTGTGCACACGATACAAATCCATCATTTTCAACCTAAAGTGTCCCAACTATTCTTAAACCAAGGTGAATTTGGTAGTTTTAAATTTTGAGCTCTGTGACTGAAAGTTTTGGTTTTGATACAACGATTTCAAACCTCTATGAACTCAAGTCTTGCCTTTGAAAGCCCATAGCCCAAAGCAGCTACCCAGCTACTTCCACTCGAAGTTCGAAGCTCCTTTGCAAAGGTTTCTCGAACTTATACAGAAAGCCCTTCTGGCTTACATCAACTCAGATACTTTATTCATTCGTCTTGCATCAAGAGGTAAAAGCTTTGAGTCTCTAATCCACATTCTATGGACGTACTCGCATATGCCAATCAGGCACGACAATAGCAGCTTTACCTATCAAGTATCACACTCATTCCTCTTCCTCAAAATATTAGCACTTCTCATTGCCGTTACATCATTTCAGGACAATCAGGTCACGTTCAGCAACATGCTAACATATACAGCCAACATCCTGCTAGAAAATTCATATCATGCTCCCAAGCATTCAAGAGGTAACTTCCAACTAAAGAATTCGCACTTTCAAACAATCTGATATCAGCTTTTTAATAGCTAGGGCACAAAAAGTACAAGAATTTAGATGATATGAAGAAATGATGAGCTAGATCGATAAAAATACCTCCAGAAAGCACCACAAAAGCTGATGGATCATACTTCAAGCTTGCACCACATGATTCACACTCAATAGTGTCCAAACCAATACTAATCCACCCTCTTCGTGCACAAGCCAAGGAGCTGGCATTCTGCAGAATAATTGCCACACACTCTTGTTTTCTTCGTTTATAAAACACAACAGAATCTAAACTGACAGCTGAACAATTCAAGCAGTTCAAAACCGTGCATATGTGAAAATACAAAGCATACTACAGCCTTACTATTACTGGCACTTGCTAATGACCTTAATGGGAGCAAAGAAACCCAAACAATGCACAGCAGTTGCACACAACAAGCAAGGAACGAAAAAAGGTAAAAAACACAAGAGCCGACTGGACTGCAACATGCATAAGCTTCTTGACTCAAAAGTCGACGGATTATAACCTTGGGTTTTCCAAACCAGTTTGAAGGATCAAATGTAGCAAGGCGCCTGAGCAGATCCCCTCTCTCCCAAGGTCTACACGATGCTTGCGATGATCCGAGTGCAGAGCCAGCACCAGTCGTGCTCAAGGATGCCTTCGGGGGATGCCAACCCGCAAAAGATTGGGAACCAGCCTTAGAAGTCTGGCCCATCCACTCCACGCTGCCAGCATTGGCTGGAATAGCAGGAGACGAGGCCCCAGCAGAACTGATAAAAGTCAGATTGTCAACGGCAGCAAACCCGCAACAGCCACTACAGAAGCAGAATTACTAGCCAAAAGCACGCATGCTTCAACGAAGCATTCCGCCAAACACCCAACACTCCCTAATTCGACGACATTATGCCGGATAGAGCTTAACCAATAAAACACGACAAACAATTAGATGCCCTCGTTTGATTCCCAGCCCCATCCAGAACACCAGCTCTCCAGTCCTCACACAGACCAATCCCTCCACTCGCCGCTCGACGCTACGACGAGGAACGAAAGTAGCGCGAAAACCCTAAGCGACGGAAATCGCGCGACTCCGAAATCACACTGGCGCGGCACCTCGCGCGAGGGGGAAATCGAACTCTCGCGGACGCGGCATTCGGGCGCAGCGAACGAAGGACCCGAATTCGCCCAGAGAAAGAGGGGGGGCACGAGCTCGAGAGCGCTGGGGGCGGAGGCGAGGGGGAAAGAGAGGATATACCTAGCGGCGGGAGAAGATCTGGCGAGAGTGAAGGCGTCGTTGTTGGTGCCTCCCGAGCTGATGTCCTCGTCCTTCATTGTCCTCGACCTTCCTGAATTCCTTCTCCTTCTTCTCCTGCTCTTCGTCTCCGTCCTCCACTTCTTCGCTCTCTCTCTCTCTCTCTCTCTCTCTCTAAGGGGCTCGCGGGCGTTTTTAAGCTGGTGTGGTTAAAAAGCTCGTGTTTTTTCAGAACCGTGCTCTTCTCCCCGACCCCCTACCATGGGCTCGGGCATGCTTTTACCGAACTGCCCTTCAGTTTACCTTGCTGTCTTAGGGCTGAGCTTTGCTTGTACTCCCGTAAAATTTCAAATAAATGCCTGGATTATTGCGAGCATTTTCTTTCAATTTGAAATGGACATCTTTCCCACGTGAGGTTTCGAAATGGCCTTCGAAATGGCCAATTAGATTGCGATTGATAATATTTTTGTTCCTTGAAACAATTTTTTTCATAAATAATCTTTTGCTTCTATTACATAGAATAATTTTTAAGTAAAAAACGTTTTAGTAACTATATAAAATTTCTATTCCAACAAATTTTTTTGTAACATTAAATTTATTTTAATTTTTTAATAATATTTAAAAAAAATCTTTTTTCCTTTCTTTTTTTCTCTCTCTTCCAACGGCGGCGGGCAGCGAGTAGTAGGGCCAGCGGCAATGACAACGGACAGACGGTGGTGGCAACGAGTTAGAAGAGGAGGAAGAAGAATAGAAAAAAAAAGAAATTGACTTATTGCATAACTTGTTGTCAAAACAATATGCAATTTATGTCTATTTTTTGTTTCTATTTCAAATTTATTCTCTAGCAACTTTTCTATTCCAGAAATTAGAAAAATTAATTGATGTCACTAAATAGATTGTTAATTATTTTCTATTTTAGAGAACGAAATAACTAAAAAATAGGAACATTATCAAATAGAACCTTAATCCCAAACAAGGGTCCAAACTCGTAGGTTGACAAGGGTAGAGACAATTTTGTCCATGGCAATTTTTCTTTTGCTTTCTTTCTTTTCATGTCCTTTTTCTCTCTTTTTTTCTTTTTCTTTCTCCGTCTTCTTTGGCAATTTTTTTTCTTATTTGATTCCGATCATCACTCTTTTCATGCAAGATAGAGGTGTTAATTAAATTGGTCAAATATGAGTCATTTTTAGTTAAATGGGTCAAGTAAAAATTAAATATGAGTCGTAAATGGATTTAAAAAGTAAAGTTAAAAAATAAATGGGTTCAATGTGGGTTATGTAGAAACCCAAAGCCTCCTCTATCCTCTCTTCTTCCGTCCTCTTCCATCCCCTATCCTCTCTCTTTCCTTTATGAACCAGCTTAGCATCTATGTTCTCTCTTCTTCCGTCCTCATTGTTTTTCTCTCTTTCCTTTCCGAACCAGGCTACTGACTGCCATAGGCAAGCTCTACCTCGTTGGGATCAGGCGAATAGTGAGGCCATCGACCTTAGTGGAGCGAGCTCCAAAGCTTGCCTAGATCTAGGCGGCGAGCTGCGAGTTGGCCAATCGCAATAGAGCTTGGGCTGGTGACCTCGAGCTCACCTGGGTCAACGAGCTGCATGGTAAGCTCGCGGCTTTCTGGCCACAACGGAGCTCGGGCTAGCCTGGATCGACTGAGCATCGAGTTCACCGGCCTTGGCCAAGCTTGGGCTTGCCGGCCCGCATTTTGGGCGATCGTCAGTGGCAGAGGAACAAGGGGGAAGAAGAAAAAAGACTAAGGAAGAAGAAGGAAGAAAATAAAGAAGAAGGGGAAAAAACAAGAAAATAAATAATAATAAAATATCATTTAAAAAAACTAAAAATTCGATTTTTTAAATAAAATTATTTTTTAGAAATATTTCAATTTAAAGATGTTCACATTTTTTATTTTATTAAATAATTTTTTATTTAATTTACATTTTAAATTTGATATAAATGTTTTATTCAAATAACTTATACGTGATGAGCTTAAAATGGATTAAATAGGAATAGATTTTCCTAAATTAAGTTAACTATTATTGTGTTCAGTAATATTGGTTAAATCAAGTATGAGTCGAGTATAGGTTGGATTAGGTATTGGTCATCAAATTTATATCGTATGAAAATTGGTCAAAATGAGTTAAATAGGTCAATATGGATCGGACCATTTTCGACCCAACTTGAACCCGACTCGATCCACCCATTTTACATTCTAATGCAGGGGATTTTATACACAATTGATTCCACGGGCGAGGTAAATGAACGGAGCAAATTTTGTTGTATATCAAAAGCCCTCAACCTCGTGTGGACGCCACCTTTTGACGTTAGGCAAAGGTCAACCTGAGCCTTAAATTGAGCATGACCGAGCCGAAATCCGGTTGATTTGTTTTGTGAAAACTTTGGGTCAAGAAATTGCGAAAAATTCGGTCGGCTCGAGTCGATCTCGTCGGAGGGTGGTCGAGGGCGCTTGGGGAGAGGGATGGTGTGTGCATGCCGGCGTTTTAGGTCCGAAAAGGATCCGGGCGGTGGCGGACGAAGGATGAGCCACCTCGAGCACCTAGCTCAATGAAGACTTTGCCGGAGGCTTGAGGAAGACTCCCAATTTCTTTAATCCGTATCTCTTGAAAATCGACTAACTTTAATGAGACCTTGATGGAATGATCGAGTGTTTTAGTCCGAATACGGCAGATTCAATATTCCTATTGTGGCGGGCTCCGCTTATTAAAGTTTTCTTCGAGACCATGCCCTCGGAATCAGTATCTCCCTTTCGGAAGTTCATATCCTGTAGGTACAGTCTTTTCCAACACGCTTGATTGAAGCGATTTACATACATTCATAAAGAGTAGCTAAGAAATTCTTATATATTAAAAAAACAAAAAAAACAAGCTAAAGCCTCTATGAAATAAGGTTGTGCATCGATCTCGATCCAACCCAAAGACTGGACTGAATAAAACCGGCTAGTTTTGGATGGTTCCTAGGAGATTGGTTCAGTTTTTGGTTCTGCATGAGGAACTGGATTATTCAAACCGATTGAGATTTGTTAATTTTTTTCTTTATTTTGATATAAACATTAATAAGTAAATTTTTTTTTTCTTCTAACGTTGGGAAAATCCCACTAGTAGGAAACAAAAGAAACCCAAAATAAAAAAGAGAATGGCATCACTAGTTCTAGGACTAACCCTAGAATCAAACTAGACTATTTGGTCCTTTCTAGGATCAAGTGATCTTGTTCCTATTCCACAACCTGGGAATCAACTTTGTTTGATCTAGTTCCAGAGTGAAAATTGATCATCCCTAAAAGTTCTAGCTTCTTGTGGGGAGGTTGCATGAAACGATACTCTCTTTCAAGATGCTCATAGAAACAAGGGGTGAAAGTGGTCTTAGTCCAACACTGGAATTGGATTGAATTGTCTAGTTTTGGATGGTTTTCGGGGAACTAGTCTAGTCCTTGGTTCCCAAAATTTAAAATTGGGTATAATCGGTCCGGTTCCTTGTACGAAACCAAACTAGTAATTTTTCTTTTTGTAATTCTCTCTCTCTTATAAACTAAAGAATAAAGTTGCCAAAGGCAAAAAAACAAAACCCTTTCTTGTGCCTCCTTGCCTCCCTCTCTCGCCCTCGCCTCTACCCGTGAGACTTGCCTAGAACAATTCACAGTTTTTCGCTTGATTTTTCGATTTTTTAAAAATTTACAGTTGACATCCAAGTAAAGCCCTCCATGCCAACTGTAACCATAACAAGGTCCAGTCTTTCTCTATCCCCGTCAATGCTGACATGGGCCTCATATTATGCCAATCAGTTCTCAATGCTCAACCGCCGCAACCAGAAAACTCTATAGCTTTGGGAAAGGCTTGATCATTGTTGTCGAAAAGAAGATGTCACCTCTAATGTTATCAATCAAGTGCACCACTTTCATTCTTCAAATTTTCCCTCGGTAAATAATAAATAAAGCAATTGCTCCCACGATAATGGCTAAATGAAAACTCAGAAGATTATTCAAAAGTCATTTTATAATCGACCAGCCCATTTTCAATTCCAAAATTTTGGAATTGGAAGTCATAGGGTCAATTCTTGATTTTTAGTTGGAAAATGGTCATCCCTCGTAGAAAGGTTTCATGAATATTCTCCTGTTAATCCTTTTCACACACATGACTAATCTCCCCCTAATTTCACCTAAATCAACACATTTGAGCTTTGCCATCCAAACTTTTCTTTGTTGGTCTTGATGAAAAAAAAAGGAAGGAAATGAAGAAAATTAGAAATAACTAATTTCCCTTTGAGCCAATAATTTTGTTTTCTCCCAAAAGTTAGAGAAGAAAAGGAAATTACCCCGGCAAGCATCTTTTGTTTTCAAAACTGTCGTTTGAATAAGATGAAATTTATTGCATTTATTGCTCAAATTATTTCAATCTACATCATTTCTCTTTAATACGCATTTAAACAAAAACGAGAAATCATGATTCTCTCCTCAATACATTTTTTACAACTCTAGGAAGCCAGGGAAGAAAAGATAACAGAAGGTTTGGAGGGAAAAGAAAAACGAATCTATAAAAGATGGGGCTTAAAGGAGCTCTTGAGAAGAAAAACCGAACTCGACCCGACCCGATGTCGAATGTGGATTTTTGTCTCGAAATTGACATGACTGATATATTTCTGGCACGTCAGAGTCGGAGGCTCGCCACGTGGACCATCCCCTCCACGTCACCAAAGTGGAGCGGAGGACCCACCCGATCTCATCATCATCATCGACCCGCTTGGGGCTTTCAAATTTCAAAAATATCCAACGGTCAATCCCGACACCTCCCTCCCTTCCTTTTTTCGAATGCAGCGTGACGCGATCGACGCCTCCTCGAATGCCAAGATTCTTTCCCAATCTCGTTTCTTGATCTCGTCATCCATTTCTCGAGCGAAAAAAAGATCCAATCCCCCTAAAAGCAGCTTCGTTTCTTGAACCCGCCCTTTTCGATCGCTCATCATTCAAACAGTCTCGCTCGCTTTTTCTTTTCGATCCATGGAAGAAGACCATCGATGGGGTGACCCACTTTTGCTCACCGACGTTTCTTGCCAGCAGCAGCATCGCTCCGCCTCCCGCGGTGAGTTTTCAAGAACCCCCGAAAGCTAGTTTTTTTCTTGGCGGGCGGCGATTCATGGGATCTGCTTCTTAATGGGTCAGGCATTTCGAATTCATCCTCCGCCAGCTACTGCGTTTCCGAAATGGCGGGTCTTGATCTGCGTTGCGATTCTAACGACGGTAAATTACGCGGATACTGTTTTTCTTTGAATTTCCCGTACGTATTGCAAGTGATTGTTTCGGACGTAGCCATCGGCTCATGGTTTGATAGTTATCTTTCCCTCGCTTTTGTGTTCTTGGATCTTTGCTTGATATAGATGTCGGTTGGCAAAATGAAAGCGGGGACATGGGTTGTGTAGAAAAAGTTGGCAAGCCGGCTGCTCAGGGTGCAGGTGACTAAGAAAGGAAAAGGAGTGACCCTTGCATATTTCTGCAATGAATGGTTAAGCTGAATGTTTTATATGGGGTCATAGTGTAGTCGATTTGATTTACGGTTTGGCGCAGGTTCTTCGATGTTGGGGTTTTCATTGACCTCACCCGATCTAGTCATCTGTGCTGGTTCGCCAGATATTCCCAGCAGCAGCGGGTTTGCAGATTCTCCTGTGCTCTTTGATAAAAACAACTACTCACAGAATCCGGAGCATTCTGTTGAGCTTTCTCTCGAAAACTGCATTCCAGAATCTGAAACCAACGTAAATAGCAGAACTCCAGTTGTGAGGTTTTCGACAGTGTGTCAAACTTTCAGTCAAGTTTCATCTCCCGAAAGCTCTTTCGAGCTTCCTCCACCGCCATTGAGTGAGGACCTTGAAATGAAAGGCCCCCTTCTTGCAGTACAAACCAATTCGGGCTCCAATAGTGTGACCACGATTGGCACTGAAACTGATGGAGCGGCAAGACTTGACTTAACTGAGGTATTACCTCTTGTGAGTTTTATCCATTCAGCTATGTTAGTAACTAGACTGACAAAATAGGAACTGACTGGAAATTTCTTAATTAAATTCATTGAGGATGATGGCGGCTGCGAATTTGAAGGAGAGCTCCAGGAGTTAGTGAGGAGCTACAAGAGTCAAAAAAAGGAGCTAAGCGACACAAGGAAGGCAATGGAAGAGCTTAAAAGAGAGAATCAATTGAAAAGCAGAGAATGCCAAGAGGCCTGGAAATCTCTACAGGAGCTCCAAAATGAGCTCATGCGCAAGTCAATGCATGTTGGGTCCTTGGGTAGGGACAATATCATTTTGTCTATGATTGTTGTGTTTTCAAAAAAAAAAAAAACTTGATTTATTCCTGGACTTTTAAGTGCAGCTTTTGCCATAGAGGGACAAGTGAAAGAGAAGAGCAAGTGGTTCTCTTCACTTAGAGACTTGACTAGAAAATTGAAGGTATCCAATTATATGAGATGTGATTTTGGGTGACAAATCTATGATTTTATCATACTGAGAAAGTCAATTTGGCAGATTTTGAAATTGGAGCAAATTTCACTTTCTAAGGAGGCTTCAATGTACAAAAAGTGCCTTGAAGAAATGCAAGTTGTTGGCTGCACCATTCAGTCCACAAGTGAATTCCCTTCTACTCTCTACTGCTATGCTTGTATTGCCTTCATCTTCTTCAACATCTTGTTTTTTTGCAGTTGGTCAACAAACTAAGTTACATGAGGATCTCAAGATAAAGTTAGTTGAAGGGGCAAAACAACGAAAAGAACTTTACAATAAGGTTTTGGAGTTGAAAGGTTAGTTACCACTTTATCAAAACAACTATTATGGTCTTAAGAATGCCAAAGAGTCGCCTCATTATACACCTTGGCTTTTCTCACTTTCAGGAAACATAAGGGTGTTCTGTCGGTGTAGGCCTCTTAATGTTGATGAAATTGCCGCGGGAGCTCCAGTGGCAATTGACTTTGAATCTTCAAATGAAGGCGAACTAACTATTAAGTCAAACGGTGCTTTTAGAAGGAACTATAAATTTGATGCTGTCTTTGGTCCCCAAGCAGATCAAGGTAATAATAAAAAATCTAAAAATAAAGGGAAGATTTGCAGAAATTTCCATAAATTTGGCGATTGTTTATTATGTCTGCTGTGTTTGTTGTGTAGTGGATGTTTTTGAAGATACAGCTCCATTTGCGACATCAGTTCTAGATGGGTACAATGTTTGTATATTTGCTTATGGTCAGACTGGAACTGGAAAAACTTACACAATGGAGGGAACCAAGACAGCTCGTGGGGTAAATTATAGGACTCTGGAGGAGCTGTTTCGCATAATCAAGGAGCGACACAACTTTTCCAATATGACATTTCTGTTAGTGTTTTGGAAGTCTACAATGAACAGATAAGAGATTTGCTTGTCCCTGGAAATCAGCCAGGAGTCCCTGCAAAGAGGTATGCACATTAATAAGTTATATATCATATTACCCTTAAAATTTCCTATAAGAATGCAAATTCTCATGTAAAATTCTACTTTGATTGTAAACCGTTCTTAGTCCTTGTGTAATCAGAAAGAAATTCATTTAACTGTCTTTCATCGTGACAAAACTTGAGAGCATAATAGTTGGTTCTTTTATCAAATAAAGTAGCTATCTTGCTTGCTAGGCTTGAGATAAGACAAGTGAGTGAAGGAATGCATCATGTACCCGGACTGGTTGAAGCACATGTAAGCAACATGCCTGAGGTTTGGGAAGTTCTACAAACAGGAAGCAATGCTAGAGCTGTTGGCTCAACAAATGCTAATGAGCACAGCAGTCGATCTCACTGGTCTGTTCTTTCTCCAATTTGCTCATCTCCTCAACAAATTGCAGTATAACTTATGTAGTGACATGCATATGCTGATAACACACATATATATATGGGTATGTGGTGTTCTCATGCTGATTCCGAATTGTGGTTCTTTCATCTAGCATACATTGTGTGATGGTCAAAGGGGAAAACTCATTAACTGGAGAATGCACCAGAAGCAAGTTGTGGTTGGTGGACTTAGCTGGAAGTGAACGGATAGCAAAGACAGAAGTTCAGGGAGAACGGCTCAAGGAAGCTCAAAATATTAATAGATCTCTGTCTGCACTTGGTGATGTCATATCTGCGCTCGCTACTAAAAGCCCACATGTTCCTTTCAGGTTACAGAAATGTCTATTTTTTTTCAAGTCCAGCATGTCATTTGTACATGATTTTGTCCTAATTTTTTTCTCCCATTTATTTGTGAAGGAACTCCAAACTCACCCACTTGCTTCAAGACTCTCTAGGTACCTATTTTACATGAAAAGTCAGCATTAACTAATTCATTATATGGCAGTAGTAGGGCTGGTAGTTGTGATAGAGCTTGCTTTTGTGTGCTCAATGCAAAGTTACCCTATTGCAATTACAATTAAGAACTGCACGTGTCAACAATATAAACCGAGTAATGTGAGAACTTTCTGTTTCTCAGGAGGAGATTCGAAGGCACTCATGTTTGTGCAGATCAGTCCTAATGAAAATGACTTGAGTGAGACCATATGCTCACTAAACTTTGCAAGTAGAGTTAAAGGAGTCGAGTTAGGCCCAGCGAAGAAGCAACTTGATGCTGCTGAATTTGTTAAGTACAAGCAAATGGTAACACAGACGTCCTCACTCACAAGTTTAATATACAAAGTTCTCTCTCTCTCTCTCTCTTTTGCAGGGGGGACGTAGTCCATATAGTTATGAATGTGTTTCTCATGTCACTGACTTGAATAATTTGCTGATGCAACACAAATGCTAGGTTGAGAAATCAAAGCAAGATATGAAGAGCAAGGATCTGCAAATCAAAAAGATGGAGGAAACAATCTATTGTCAGGATGCAAAAATTAAAGAAAGAGACCTTAAAAACAAGAATCTGCAGGATAAGGTATAAAACTGCACTAATGTCTACTTGTCCAAGATAAGCTCGTAGCTCACAACATTATGCATGTTCTCTTTTGGGTAGCTGTTGCGTGAACATTTTGTTAACAAAGTTCTCAAGTTTCCAATCATTTCAATACTTTTACTTTGCAGATAAAGGAACTTGAGTCTCAGCTTCTCGTAGAAAGAAAACTAGCTAGACAGCATGTCGACACAAAAATAGCAGAGCAGCAGCATCTGAAGCAGCAGGAGGAACAAAACTTGCAGATGAGGCCACCACTCGCCAGTCGCCAACTAGGAAGCATCAAGGAAACCATGAGTTCCACAATAAGCAAAGACCAAACGAATCTCAGTCAACCCTTTGCGGATGACAGCAGCTACAAGCCCCCATTAATTCTTCCTGCTTCAGATGGTCATGCCAAGTTCAATGATTCCATGGAAAAAGAGAACATTCCTCTCGTGCTTGGACAACAATTGCTTCCAAAGAGGACAGGAAGATTCTCTATCTGCACAACAGCACGGCAAGTCCCCATGGCCCCAGCTCCAAGGCGAAATTCTTTGATTCCATTGCCCTCGGCACCGAGTTCAACCCCTTGCCCAGCTCCATTATTGCCTTTACAGGAATGTCTGCCTGAAAAGAATGAATGTGAGGACGGATCTGAGATGAACTGTTTGCCAGAGAAGATCCCCTGCCACAGTCCAAAAGGAACTAGAAGTGGGGGTAAGAAGTTAAGCAGCGCGCTGCGAAGGAGCCTTCAAAAGAAAATGCATATGAAGTCGCCAATGAGAAAAGTCGGAGTCAATGTCGGAATGGAGAAGGTTAGAGTTTCCATTGGCAACAGAGGGAGGATCGCCCCGAGAATGTTCTTGGGAAGTCACAGAATAGCTAGAACCAAGGACATCCAGAATAAGCAGAGTCAAAGAGAGAAGGAGAGAGGATGGAACATCGGCACGGCTGGAAGAACTGTTTTTTAGAATTGAGAGTATTGAGCCTGAGCTTGGCTTTTATTTTAGTCTTTCGTTTTCTTTCTTCTCATTTTCTGGTTGATAGCTTTCTTTATGTGTACAGAGCAACCATGTCATGCAATTGTTTTATTGTTCTCTGTCGCATTGCTGCGCATGAGTTTCTAAATGCTACAGCAACCCTACACAGAGAATCTGGCTTTGATGAAGGTGGTTTGGCGTACGATAGTATTACATTGTGTCTCAATGAACATATTGATTGAGGCAGTGAGTAAATTATTTTTCTTTTCCCCATAGCTTTTGATTTATTCATCTTGATGTCCTTAAACTCAACTCCCCGTCTGAGTCTGCAAGCTAGATCTTCGTTTAGATCCAGCCGCAAAGTGAGGATCAATAGCCCTATAAATTCAGCCGTAAAATCTGAAAATCAATGTGGCTACACTTGAAAAATGGCTTTCGATCTTGCACTAGATTTCAAACGGAAAATCTACTTGATCGCCCAGCTCTTGCAGTAATGGGCCGTCAAAGAGACTCTACATTGCTACATCAGCTTTCGGTATTCCTGTGATTAGCCTATATTTTCTTCTAGCGTCTCAGTTTTTATGCTTATTTTAATCGGAAGGGGTTTTGGACCACAAAGATGGTCAATATCAATCGACACTATACATTGTTGAACTATGGACGAGAGCGGTCAGGAAAATCTTGCAAACCTGCCAAGAAACAGAAAATTGGTTCAGCAGTCCTCAACATAAACTAAAGGGCAAGCACAAATTAGATGATGATAACCGTGTCGAAAATCACATGGCATACCAGCCTCCCCAAATTAGTTTCCATAATCCATGCTGTTTAGTAATGTCATTTGCAGCTGGAGCAGAATGCTGCACATTCCCAAGCTTCTCCGACAACAACCCCCTTTCATGGACAAACTGGACAGATTCAGAGAGCCGATTGAGCAGATTTACAAGAGCGATCACTTCATTTCTTTGTAATTGCACCTACAAAAATAGAGTTGGTCATGAAGATATGAGCAAGCGGAATCATTAATTTTAGAAAATTAAGGGGCATGGAGAAACCTACTGATGTCTCTGGTTGGTTTAGACTGTCAACTGAGAAGAGGATCTTCAATGCAGTTCCAAGGCCGAGAACCTGAAGCTTTCCCCACAGCCGACACTTCTCACAGCCCACACAATCCATCAACGCACTGCAGTAAAGTCATGTGATGGCGTGTTTACAATGGAGAGAAAAAGAAAGACGTTCTTTTTTCCTTTCAAGGAAGGGGCAGTTGGATGAGGTTCATGGGGCTAGTAGGAGCAATAAGGCATGAAAGGCATGGGGAGACTCAATGTCAGGCCTAATGCCATGGGAACAGTACCATCTATTCTCAAACTTGCAACGTTCTATCAGCTTAAAAGTTGAAACTAACCTAATATTTTTGAACTGCCTCTGAAGTGTCTGCTTCAACTGAGGTCCACTTTTACCCTTCCACAGCTTAGCCTCGTCAAAAGGAAGAGGACAAGCAGTTTGTAGTTTGGGATTATAAAGCAACTGTTTCATTAAAAGTAAGGTGCTGGCATCCTCAGCATGATTACCAGTATCATACTCGGCCACCTCCAGATAATTAGCTGCCTAAGAGACAAGTTTAATATTGGTCACACACATAAAAGAAAGTTATTAGCTAAATGACAAATGATTGAAAAGGAAGAAGGCCATGCAGATTAATATTCCTCATTCACCTTAGTCACAGCACGAAGAACGAAAAGGAATGTGAAATACAAGTTTCCAACACGATCAGGATAATGCACAACACGATCATACATCACTTCCAGATTTTCGCCCCACTGAAATAGCAGATAAGGATGTCAGCTAAGGCATTGAGAAGGAAACAATCCGGAAACATTGCAAAACATTTTCCAATAAAGAATCAATATGGTCATATGACACATAAATATACTTCTGGAAGATGTCCAATAAAAAGGGCCATACATCCAGCTTATAATTACTAAAGAGCGGGTTTCCATTTTCAACTTACGCAAAGAATTAGCCAGAACATTAGAGCTTGCTGGCATTCTACAGCCTAATATTACTATTGAGAGCCTTCACAGGATTGGGATTGCATAAGATGCAAAAGAAAACAAATTATGAAATAAACCATCCTGTTTGGATGAATGAAACACTTCATGAGAGTAATTTACTAATAGAGAGAACAAAAGTAGCAGGGAGGCACGAAATGCCAACCGTATTCACAGCTTCATCCAGGAGGTAATCGGCAGCTATGTGGATTGATATCGAGGAGTGAAGACCAGAGATCAATTTGTATAACACCTTTTTCTCCTGACAAACCTCTCCTGAAGCATCTGTCAATAGACCATTGAATCTTATAATTACTGCAGACATGATTCAAATGAGCAAGGAAACATTGGATCGCTGTTACAGTAACAGTGGAAATTGGTTCACAAAGATGCAAAATTACCACAATATTTTCAGAAACTAAGAAATTTTCCTTTTCAAAACATTTCCAAAATGATGGAAAGAGGACAAGATGAATGGGCAATTTGCTATCAGCGTGGAACTCACACTTTGGACAATTCTCTGAGTAAATTGCATCCCATATCCTTCTAGCTGATGGACCTGTATAGCCGGTGTAGCGTTCTGGGTTTAGCAGAAGGTTAACATATGTCATCTCACCTGCAAATGAAATTCTTTCAATACTGCCATCCCATTTTAAACGAACTCTGAAGATGAAAGCAACTTTGATTTTGAGGAAAATATCATAAAGGGGAGCTGGGATTAAAATTTAGAAGCTTTGGCACATCCAATAAACAAATTTTGATGCATTTTAGAAAAATTTGAAAGGGCCCAATCATCTTCCACACTCATCTTGCTATGCTTGTATGTAAGTTTGCACATACGTACTGTCCCCCAGAAGAAATAAAAAAATAAAAATCTAGACCACTGGGGAGGAAGAAAGGCAAATGATAACTTTGTGCATTTGGAAAATATAGTCACTTACTGTTATCTGTCTCATCGTCACTAGTCCAGGGGTTATCTGCTTCGATCCATCCTCTGAAAGTTATACTATCCAATGTGCGGTCAACAATGGCTTGTGGCTTTCCCTCTTGACACTGTAAATTGTCAGATGGGAGATTGTGCTTCAAGGAGTTCCGAAAAGGCTCAGGAAATTCATTTTCTGGGCACTCACAAACACTGCAATCTCGCAAGCGGCACATACCATCATCAGGCCAGAAAGGGCAGTCACACCAGAGTTTCACCTAACATATGAAAGAGCACATACCATGAGGTCCAATAATAGACAAAACTAGCAAAACATATATATTCCAGAAAACCTATGCAGGAAGCATAGGAAGTATATATGGCTGGTGGCCAGGTTCACATCAAGCTGGTACATTGCAGTCAGTTGAACTACAGGCAAACCATGCACCTAAAAGTACATGTAAGTGGTGCAAGTCCAATACGATTGTTTTCATATGCAACGATGAACACGTGTATGTTGAGAAGATACTCTTTAACAATTTTCCATGCCCAAGGGAGTAAGAACTAGAACAAAGGCAACACCCTCCAGAAATGCTGAAACTAAAGGGATAAAAACGGCAGTCCAACTAGTTCAAGGTATCTGAGAAATTTCTAGTGGCATTATAGTTTAAGACTACATTAAGTCAGAAATGTTAAGTGGCCTTCTCAGATATTCAAATTCTTTAAGATTCACAGGAAAGATCGAGGAGAATTTATAGAAACGGCATCTCATCCCATACAATAAGTCATGACTATATTTGCAAACCGCCATCCAAATTGATTAACGCTTTAAAATGACAGCCAATCTCATATGGGTTACCACATAATATCTTCTTTTCCATTTTACTTTTTCCACATCGAAAATCAATGATCATGGATTCTTTTGATTGGTCATATTACAATAAATTTATCTTGTGATTCAACAGAATATTTTTCACCCAATTGATTCCTCTAGCATGCTGGCGTGATCAAATTATCGGTTTCAGTAAATGAACATATTAAACAAGGACAAAGGAAGTATCGACAACATATAATTGTGATCTACTGCCTCCTATAGCTATAGAGAGAGACTTCACAGACCTTAAAGTATCTGAAAAAAGGAGTTCTAACAAGCTGCTGTAGCAGAGGATGCAAAACCTCTCCATTTAGACTGTTCACCGTCTCATAATCGCAGCAACAGTCCTCAACAACGCCAGTATACTTCTCCAATTCCTGCACGCGCAACAACGAAGCACGAAAATTAAACACGAATCTCACAGAATGGAGAATCCGTCCACTTCCAATCCAAGCCAATTCTCACAACGCATTTCGAGTCCCATCCGAATCAAAACTCGAACTCAACTACAGCAAGACCGACGGAAACGCATAATTCAAAACCGGAACAGGGACCGTCGGAAGACAACGAAACGCAAAAACACGAACACGATCCTCGTGACCGCACGATCCGTTCACCTCCAACCACACCGCGCTCCGCCTATTCGACGAACGCAACCCAGAGTCCGCATGCAGTGACGACTAGCATCGATCCATGCTAAAGCAACGAGCGCGGGAAACGACCGGGAGCAGAACCGAACGAAAACGGAACGGAACAGAACAGCACCTGAGGAGGACACTGGCAGGAGCGATTGGTGAGGAGGGAGACGATGCTCGCGGGATCCCTCGAAGTGACGGCGACGGCGATCAGCACCGAGATCAGGGGAGCGACCGCGGCGCACGAGCTCCATTTCCTCTCGCTCTTCTTCGCGCGATCGGCCTTCTTCACTCCGACCTCAGCCTGCACCATCTCGCTATCGCCCCCCCCGAGAAACCTGCGGTCTTTGTGGACGGGGCTGTAATATAGAAAAAAAAAAGTAAAAAAAAAAAAAACGCCCAGAGATCAATTAATGGCATCGAAGCGACATCGATTCTGGCTCCGAGCCACCCCTTGTCTAGTACGTAGTGGTCTGAAGGGATGCATGTAAGAATCCGAGACTCGACGCGACGTGGGTTCAAAAGGTGCGCGACACGTGGCGGATCGCCAAGGCGTCTAGCGATGCGCGAGAGTAGGTTTGTTGGGAAAAATCAATTTTTTAATCGTCAAATTTGATAAATCAAAAAATAAAAATAATTTTAAAAAAGGATTGACATTTTCGCTGTGGAATTTGCAAGGGCGGAAGGATGGGAAGGGTCAACGCCGAAAGGATATATTAATTTCGGTGACGTGGTGGGACCAATGAGAGCGCGAGTGATCGAGACGCGCGCGCAGCTTGTCCGAGTCTTCCAAGTGCATGCGACGTCGTTGCGTTGACTTGGGGGCGACGTGACTTCGTTCCTCACTTTTCGGGTCAACGAGGACGGTCCCTTTCGGATAATTAGACTGGGCCCGCTACATCGACTGCAGGCGCGAGGTGCTTCGTCTTGCTTTCCGCGCACCCTTTTAGGCTCGTCTATTTACCTGACGAATTCTTGGCACCTGAGCATAGGTCCAGAGAAAAAGAGGTGGAAGATTTCCTTCTAATGTCATTTTTTGTATTCTTTGATGTTAGAGAAAAAAAAATGGAAAATGTCATGAAAATCCTAAATTATGTTCTCTGTGATAATTTTATTCTTTTTTTTTTTTGTCAAAAAACTTTAATTATGTCACTTGTAACAATTTTATCCTGAACTTTTTTGTGGCGTTATCAGAACTTAAATTATGTCGCTTTGTAGAATAAATTTACACCAAACTTTTTGACTGAAGGGCATTTTCGTCATTTCCTTTTTTTCTTTTTTCTCTCAACCGAGGAAAGTCAGCCTGGGCGGCCAGATCTGGCGAGGGTGGCCCTCATTGGATCTAGCTTGGCGGCCCTCGCCCTCGCCAACCCTCACTGGATCTGAAGAGGGCGACCTTCGCCTGAGTTGAGCGAGGACACCCTTGTCGGCGTCGGGCGAGGCCGCCGAGCCTTGACCAACTCCGCCACTAGCGAGAGCGGCCTCGTCAACTTGCCTCAATCGAGAGAAAAAAAAGAGAGAGAGGAAAGGACGAAAATGCCCATCAATCAAAAAATTTGGGGTATATTTGTTACAAGTGGCATAGGGTTTTTATGCGATAAAAAAGTTCGGGGTAAAATTGTCATTAAAAAGCAGATAGTTTGGAGTTTTTTGTGACATAAAAAAAAATTCAGGGTAAAATTGTCATAGAGTGTATAGTTTAGGATTTTTGGTGACATTTTCCAAAAAAAGAGTTCACCTATCAATGAGGATAATATCAATACATTAAAATGAGAAAACACAACCTAACATGGCTCCTCATTTGGAGACTATTGCAAGCGGCCCTTATAAGCGGGCAGCCGCCCGGATTTGAAGTGAGACAATGTGTAGGAATACATGAACTTGTCCTTATATTGTCATCGGCGAATGTTGAAGTACACTGGCTGCTCACAGTCACAATCAAATCAGTGCAGGGATCCCATCATTGATTTTGCAAATTTTTCCCTTTTCTTTTGTTCTTTTGTTTTTTTGTTTTTTTGCTTTTTGGGAGGGGAAAATATGCGAGGGAACAACGGGGAGAGTAGGAAGAAAAGCCTGGAGGGAGGGTTCCAACCCTCCAAGAGCGAACAGTCTGGGCCATGTCCACATGTCGCTGATAAAAGGCCAAGCCCATTTGAAGATGGGCCTACTTGCTAAGGGGGAGAAGGAATCGGGTCAATTCCATAAAAAACCCCCAACTTTCACTTTGGTCCCAAAATACCCCAAACTTTTTTTTTCTCAAAAAACCCTCAACTTTCACTTTAGTCCCAAATCTACCCTCCGTCAAAAATCACCGTCAACCCCTTTGACGTGGCTTCGCGGCGCCGGAGTCGGGCCGTCGCCGGAGTCGGACGAGGCGGCGAGGGCGGCCCGTGCCCGGGCGACCCTCGCCGGCGTCGGGCGAGGGCCGCCCATGCCTAGGCGACCCGCCCGACGCCTGGCCGCCCTCGCCGGCGTCGGGCGAGGGCGGCCCGTGCTGGGCGACCCTCGCCGGCGTCGGGCGAGGGCGGCCCAGCCGGGCGACCCTCGCCGGCGTCGGGCGAGGGCCGCACAGCCCGGGCGACCCTCGCCGGCGTCGGCGAGGGCCGCCTGTGCCGATCCGTCTCGGGCGGCCCTCGCCCGACGCCGGCGAGGGCCGCCAGATCCGGCTAAGGCCGCCCTCGCCGGATCCGGCTTGGCGGCCCTCGCCTCGCCCGGGTCGCCCTCGCCGGATTTGGCGAGGGTGACCTTCGCCTGAGTCGGGCGAGGGCGCCCTCGCCTAGCGAGGCTCGGCGGCCCTTGCTGGCGTCGGGCGAGGGCCGCCCGGCCGACGGGCGAGGGTGACCCTCGCCCGCGTCCGGCGAGGGCCGCCCGAGCCGGATCGGCTGGGCGGCCCTCGCCCGACGACGGGAGGGTAGCCGGCGGCCGCCGCCCTCGCCGACGCCGGCGAGGGTCGCCCGTGCCCGGCCGCCCTCGCCGGCCTCGTCCGACTCCGGCGACGGCCCGACTCCGGCGCCGGCGAAGCCACGTCAAAGGGGGTTGACGGTGATTTTTGACGGAGGGTAGATTTGGGACTAAAGTGAAAGTTGAGGGTTTTTTTTGAGACAAAAAAAAGTTTGGGGTATTTTTGGGACTAAAGCTATAGTTGGGGGTTTTTTATGGAATTGACCCGAAGGAATCTCTCCTGCGTCTGTGGTCAACGAGTAAACAGGTCTCTCACATGCCAATCACATGGATGACCATGTGTTAGAGACTGATTCTGTGGCTGTTTTTAGAGACATGAGAGGCAAAGAAAGGACTTGGAAACCCACTCTTCTGAATGGAGCAATGGAAGGATCGCCACGCCCGGAGCAATTTGCGATGAACCGAGCAATCTGAGTTCTGCATGTTTAAATGCTCCCTCATGGTATACCATGTTACTTAGTATATCAATTGCGTATATCAATCTTATGAAAATTTATACTCCGTGTAATGGACTTCACCTAAAAGTGTGCTCATTCAAATCATGGCATGGGGTCATTCTCTTACTTCATTACCTATAAAGTGTGGCTAGAGAGAGAGAGAGAGAGAGAAGAGAGAGAGAGAGAGAGAGATATGAATGATAACCGAAATAACTATGCGAATCGAGTTGTGGAAGTTGTGGGTGGCGGTTCCATTGCACCGTGTGTGTTGTGTGCTGTTGGCTTTGGACTCATTCTAACCCCTCTTCATTTGGGAGCCTAACAAAGACACCATCATCAATCAGCATCTTTCTCTCCATCTATAACCCGCTCGTCGATTTTGACTTAATGCATTTATGAATGAGCCCAAAATCTGGTGGATCGCCCCCGACAAACAGAAGCTTCAGCCAACTGTATTATCCGCTGCATTATTACCTGAATTTATTCCCTTTTGATTCAGGCGTTCCTAACTTTGGCATCTCTTCATTCAATCTTTATAATCCCAATGTGCACTATACTTGGTCCCATGTCGTCTCTCTCCCCGAATGCATTCTAGCACACCCATCATATCACATTTCAGTAAAGGTAACATTCACATTGAATCTCATCAGTTAATAAGACATGCACACCACACATGTTCCACATTATGATCGACTCAACTTATGATACTATATAAGATATTGTCTCTTGTTAGGTTGAAATTGAAGGGTTCCTTTCTCTTTTCTTTTTTTCCTCTTTGTATGGGATCTAAGTTAATGATTAGGAGTACTCTCTAATGATAATAAATGATAATAAAACAGTTGGAGCGGATCGATGCATGTGGCAATGTGAGCAGGTGAGATGAAGGCTTGTGGACACCAACAAGAAACTTATGTTTAATAATGAAATCCCCAATGATTAGGGCTCAAGGCCCCCAAGTTCATTCGATGCAGTCGATTAGTGGATGGATGCATTGCATCCGGAAGGAGGCAGAAGCGAGCAGCCGGAGAATGTCTTTGAGTCTTAGCTTCTTTTTTCTGGTGCATGCATTGCACATATGCACACATTCACATCATTGTAACTCGTTGAAAAAGCTTCAAATGATGGCTCTCACGTTGGACAGGATCCTTAAATCTCCATTTGCTGTCTCCTTATGATGCTCCAATCATCCCTCTCATCGATTCCCACATGAAAATGTCGTTTGAATTTGTGACCAAGTATAATGATGGTTGTGATTGTCAAAGTACTGATTGCGATGTAGCATGGAAAAAGAGAACCCTTAATCTCACGATGCTTCGTTTGAACATAGTCCAGTAGGATAAAGGAACCCACGATATTGTTCTTCTCTGTCGCTATTGATTAGCTACCCGCATTGCTTGATGAACTCGTGCCATATATCAATTTGATAGTTCCGAAACATGGGTTAGAGCCTCTCTTTTTTCGGGGTAGTGTTCATTGAATGCCTTATCGTTAAGCGAATGACCATCATTTCTCAATTGGAGGACGAGCCCTAAATCGAACTTTGCACGTTGATGACTTGATTGCAGGCCTCAGTTATGGAAGCCGAGGCTCATGCTCATGAAAATTAACGAAAAACAGACATCACACATGGGGAAGTCATGAGAACAAACATGGCGCCATGTCCATCGCTGCTGTCACGTGCTTTTGCCACGGGCCTGTGCTCTAAAGTGCAATCATGCATATTGTTTATAAATGAATTAACTCAAATGAATTGTCAAAGCTTGGATCATGTGATTTTAGATTTTATATATACAAAAATACGATTTCTTTTTCTAGATTTTATTAAGTATTGGGTAAATGTCAAAAAAAATTATTGGTGAGGAAGACAAACAGCGACTTTTTTTTTTCCATGTGACTTAATGGTAATGAAAATCTTACTAAATATAATAGTGAAACCTACCATTATGCTTATTCTATGTCTAGCGAGAGATTGGTAATATTCATCCTATCTATTTTTAATTATCATTAAACACTGTTGTAATTATATTTTCAGCACTTAAAATGATCAAAACTTAAAACTAAGTACTTAAACTTTCAACAATTAATTTTCATTTTTACCAAATACGCTATTTGTTAGCAACCTCACATTTACTAACTCTTTTTTAGAGATTACCAACTAAATTAGAGCGATTCACCAAATTTTCTCTCATTAAATTATGACATAGAAATTATTGACAGCATATTTACCAACTTTTCTCTAATTCTCTAATTACATTACCAATTAATCATGATTTGCTAAGAGTCCGTTTGATAAATAATGAGTTGAAAGCTGAAAACTTAATAAAACGAGATTATGCATGTTTGATAGTCTCAATTAGCATTGATAATTCAACGAAGAAAGAATAGTAATTTCATATAATAATAGACAAATCCAAGGAGATGTTAAGAAAGAGAAGTCTCCAAATTAAGGTTGATAAGAAAGATAAAGTAAAGGTTGGTAAACGATAATGAATGTTAATAAATTAAAAAAAAAACTGATGAAGGCTAGCGAATTTATTCAACTAAGAGTTCATAACCCAAAATTAGTTGTTAATTTAATTAAAAAGATTAGTAAGTCATTGAAATAAAGATTAGTGTTCCGATAGAGTAGTTATATGTAAAGCGTTAATAAAAGTTAGTGAAAGATAAGAAATTTTGATTATTTGTAGATTGTTAAAAAGATCTTCATAAAAATATTGGAAAATTACTAATAAGTTATTGAGGAACCGAGTTATCACTAATTTTTTTATTGATTATTTTTCTCTGCACCTATTTTAGAAATCTAACAGCACTGAACAAATCCATCTTTTTGACTGGACGGTAGATTCGTCCTGTCGTCGTAGTTGACATGATTTCCTTCAATAGTGGATGAGCAATTTTTATGGAATGATTAACACCTTATGGCAATTGATTTTCATTTTCATCTTTTTTTTCTTTTGTTCAATAGATGCAATCAGACATTATTACAAACTGATCAACACACGATGGACGAAAGCTCCCAGGTGGGAGGGGGCGACCACCATCAGCGAAGGGAAGGATAGAGAGAGAGAGAGAGAGAGAGGAGTGTCAGAGAGAAAAGATTCAAATGGCTCTCGCAACATGTCAACACGTGGGTGCCGGGGGTTTCTCGGAAGCGCAGGCGACCGGGAAAAGCCTTGCGTGCGATGCATTAAAATAAAGACACAGCCGGGCAACTTCCCAAACGAGGAGGAGGGTCGTCTCGTCAGAGCTCAACAAGATCTTTCAGACGATCTTTTTATCGTACCAATTATTGCTGCATCCTCTCCATTTTCCGAAACGAAGAAGAGCGACCGGTCGAATCGCGCCGTTCCAAGTGAATTTTGTTTTGGCGTGGTCAGAAATCCGGGGCGACGATCCCCCAAGCCCTCTTTGGGGAAAAAAAGTTGGTTCTGTCCACATTGAGCCGCGAAACTCAAAGCCTTCCTTCGTCTTTTTGTACTTTGTCCGCCTCTCTCTTTTCGGCCTTGACGGAGCTAGTGACGACGATTCGTGGGGAACCCAAGAATTCAAACTCTTACGTACGTGCCAAACCTAATGCCTCTCCTAACTGGGAATCTAACTAGGTTTGATTGACGCCTTTGTACTCTTCCTCCCCCTCCACCTAATAAATTTGATCTTTCGTCACAAACCCTTTTTTGTCTAATCCCATTTCGCCATCGAGCGTTCCATGGTGCCACCAATTTCTCTATAAGCGTAACCTCATATTCTCAATTGTCGAAACATGGTAACCAAACATTTGACCTGTGACTCGTGCAGGTGATGTTTTCGTGATTTTACTCGATGAGAGAGGATAGGGCGAGTCGTACGTTCGTTCGACCTTCAAAGGAAGAGAGCAAGACCGCGGGATGACTTTAGAGAGTCGGCTATCTTCCATCTCTCTCCATTATCGCGAGGAAGAGACAGATCCAATAATTTCGAGGGAGGGCTGCATTATTGGCAACTGCTCAATTAACGAAAGGAAGGTAAAGCCACCATCCCATCATCTCTTTTATCCAACAGTTGGAGACATAATTTCTATAGGCCTCTCGCCACATTATTTCATCGATATAGAAATGGAGATTTCAAAACGAAAAAAAAAAATAAGACAATTTTTATTTATTTTTAGTCTTGTCGACCAGAGCTCGCATTAAGATCCCTCGTGAAATAAAAATTGGAATTCTAAATTTGATGGAGGCGACAATGTAGGCCCGATGTTGACCACGTGGCAGACAGCATCACCCTCCCTTTCACGTGGGGCCCGGAACTGAGAGTGGGAGGGGCGAGATCGAGAGATGCTCGCATTGGCCCATCCTCCACATGGGTCCACCTCTCACCCCTTTTCTTTATTCCCCTTCCCCTTGCCCTCCGAAGGAAAATAATAATAATAATAATAATAATAATTTTTTCCCAAGATTTCTTTATAACGTTAAGATTTCCTTAAGAAGGTTCTACTGAGTTTCACCGGCCATGAATGACAAGTCAAAGAAACTTTTGGATTTCCAAAATATCGATTAATCTCGTAGCATGCATAATCAACACTTTGAAAATCGAAGTAATTCAACATAAAATATTCTTGTAAATGGTCCGGCGGCACTAGTTCTTAAGTACTTAACAACAATAATGCAAAATTCGGGAAACTCGATGGGAAGATCGAGCCATGAAACAAGCAATTCATTGTGAATTTTACTCGATAAGATGGTTTGGTTTCATCGGACTAAAGGGGCCAACTTAATCCGATTTTGGAATATATTATGTATAACAGTCGGATCCACTTTGCATTGTCAAAAGAATAAAAAAACCAGTGAAAGTCGGCTCTATCATTCCCGACGTAGGCTCCAGCAACTTTCGGTTCCGGTAACGATCAATACGCAAAGAAGATGAAGGGATAGAAGCTCGCATTTAATAATGGTTCCTGTGCCAACTCTCCATGATGTTTCAACGTAGATTAGTTGGGCTTTGACTTTTGGAAGGTCGCCAAAGTCCTTAACCTCACTATCAAGCAAACGAAAATCTTTCTTACTTCTACAACAGTCCAAGGCAAAAGTAGTAAATTAGGGTGCATAGTCCTTAGTAGAAGCATGATACAGGGTGTCGTAATGGTCACATTACCTCATGCAAAACTAACATAAATACAACACAAGTGCCATAACTTTTACATAACTACTCACTTGGATACCATAATTTTTTTTTTCCGACTGATTTAGTGTTAATCCAAGTGCGAATGATCTGACATGGCACTACATTTATGTTGAATGTTTTCTAAAATGGCACTTAGACAATAAAAAAGGAAGTCATTGTATTTAAGTGAGTCCCGTGAAAATTTATAACACTTGCCCTACCCTTTATTCTTGCTAAAGGCCGCAATAAATTGCGGTGGATATCGGGATTTGATGGCTCCATCTGCTCCTGATGTGACGAATTCAATGGGCAGCAATTTCTTCCACGCCGTGTCGGTTTTGACGTTGAACGGATCGCACAGAATGAACGAGCAAATCAATCACTGATTCTCATCAGATCGGTCGATGCAGAAAGGACTGCAGTTTCCTTCTGAGGGCGAGGACTCCCGAGGGAGGACCATTTGGCTTTTCCAGCTTAATGGCCAGAACCGTCATTGAATGCGACGAATAATCAAAATGCCAAGGAAGCTGCATAGGATGCTCTGTCCAGCTAGCTGTGCTTGCGATTCCGGTCAAGGCCTCCGGTTCGTTAGTCGGAATCCTTACTATGCCCGCGCCTTTATAAAAGAAGATGCGATGCGAGAACCGGGGACTTTGCTACGACGACTACCCAGAACATTTGGGAAAGTTGGATGCACACGCGATCGCGCTTCTTACATGTTCTTAACGCAGAAGCCTTTGACAAATCTCGCGTGCCTCAGGAACAAAGCACGAGAGCAGTAATGCTAGCCATAGGTATCGGAATCTATTCGTAAAAATTCACGCGGTGAGGCTCCGTCTGTTTTCTTAAAAACCTACAATTCGAGAAATATTTTCGCTCGACTTTATATTTCTTAAATTATATAAAACTTATTTTCAAACGGAATCTCGCGCCCACCCTATCTGTTTACAACTGGGGATCAGCTACGATGTCATTTTCAGGGCAGCAACTTAACGACTACGGTTCGACCGAAAACAAAAAGGGACTTAATGACTACGTTGCATGAAAGTCGTCGCTGCTCGGTAAGTGCCAGTGGTCGTGCGGCCGACAAGCCGTTGCCTCTCGGGGATTTATCTTTCTCTGGACTTTAAAAAATAATAATAATAATTCGATTAATTTATTAATTAAATGTCATTTCGATTTACAGCTCCCGATGTAGCCAACGCGGCTTAAATGAAATATAGTCAGCGGCCTTCAATTCCCCGAACCTACCTCTCCCCAATTTCCCCATTCCCCAAAAAATAAATTAATTCGGCAGGTTTATCCTGTGTATTCCTTCTGGGAAAAACCCAATTGATTAATAATTCTCAGAAAATGAAATTGAAAATGGAAAAACCCGATCCAGTCGGGTCAACCAAACTCTACAGTTGGATCAACCAGACGCGCCCTCGTTTATCTCCTCGCCTTGACTCACACGAACTAAGCGGACGGGGCCCACCATTTCAGCGACAGACGGTGGTCTGGAGGGGCAGGTGAAGACCTAAAATCGGGGACCGGCTAATTCAATTTTGCTCATGCAATTTTCGATTCGGTTCGATTTTTTTCTCACCTCTAATCTCGTTGCATTATTTTCTCTACGAAAATTTCTTTACAATCGACATGCAATTTTGGATTCTCGTTTGTTTGAAGCTCATGAGAGAATCGCAAAATGCGTTGCCTCGACTAGTGATTGCACGTTATCAAGGTACGCTTTGCTAGTCCCATGGTCTGAAGGCGACATTTCAAAGTCTCACTCTCGTCACGATCCCGAGAAGATATTTTTTTATCCTTAGTTAGAGTGGCCCACGACTATTGAAATACACAGTGGAACTTTCATGATTCATTTTTTGTAACTGATCTCGTTCGTTATGATTGGGTAAAAATATGCGATATTATCAAGATGTACCACTAAGAAACCACCCTGGTCCACCTGTCCTCCTGATTCCATTCACGTAGATATTTTCGTTACAAAGTACTCCCAATTAATGTCCTTCATGAGTTTTGCCTGTACATCTATTTGCAAGATGTTGATCATTCTCCTTACAAGGAAAACATTTCTCACTCTTTTGACCATCTTGCATCCAATTAGGACTCGTCCCTCTTTCAAGTGATTGCCTGATTTTAATGAGTCTAGATGTGCATACCGAAGGTGTAGTTCCTTCGATTAACTATTTCATTCGATGATTTTATCATATCATCAGAATATAATGAATATATTATTGATTACAACGACATCGGGATTTTAATTTTTATCGAGTCCCTATATCTTACGTCAACACATGAAATGATATGAACTAAGAGTTTCGCCTTTTCTATTCACGAGAAGAAGATTCACATAATATCGGTACGACTTAACTAATTATTTGTACTAAAATACACGTAACACTAAGTTTACTCAAGCGAGAATATACATGCGCGGATACGCTGCATATTGACATTTGTAAAGTGACATTTACGATTTACATTTTGTTTTGTTTTTGATCGAATTGTACATTTTGTTATTAAGCCGATAAAAAGGGGGAATTTTCAATTAATCACAATAAAATGCACTGAAAATAATTTGATTAATATATGTCAATGATCTCTCTCTCTCTCTCTCTCTCTCTCTCTCTCTCTCTCTTATAAGTAAACCAACGAAGCCACCATAATTTCACCATCGCAAGAGAGACTCGGAGCTCTGTTTCTCTCTCTCTCTCTCTCTCTTGCAAATACTCGATCTCCGGCCAGACATGGACGACGACGCGTTTTTTCCGTCCTCGGAAACCGACCTCGACCTCAGCTTCACCAGCCTCGCCTCCACCGCCGCCACCGACCGCACCTTCGCCTGCTCCAGCGCCCGCAGCAGCTTAGCCCGCAGCAGCCTCACCCTCAGCTTCAATGACCGCCTCTCCACTTCCTCCGCCTCCACCGCCGCCGCATCCTCCTCCGTTGCCGCCTCCCTCCACCGCCGCCCCCACCGCCGGTCCGACCCCAACTGGTCCGCCATCAAGGCCGCCACCACGCTCTCCTCCGACGGCCGCCTCCACCTCCGCCACCTCAAGCTGCTCCGACACCTCGGCACCGGCAACCTCGGCCGCGTCTACCTTTGCCGCCTCCGCGACTGCGACTCCGCCAGCTTCGCCCTCAAGGTGGTCGACCGCGACTTTCTGACCAGCAAGAAGCTCTCGCACGTCCAGATGGAGGCGGAGATCCTCTCCGCGCTGGACCACCCTTTCTTGCCCACCCTCTACGCCCACATCAACGTCTCTCACTACACGTGCCTCCTCATCGACTACTGCCCCGGCGGCGACCTCCACGCCCTCCTCCGGAAGCAGCCCGGCAACCGCCTTTCGGTCCAGGCGGTCCGGTTCTTCGCCGCCGAGGTCCTCGTTGCCCTCGAGTACCTGCACGCGCTCGGGATCGTGTACAGGGACCTGAAGCCTGAAAACATCCTCCTACGTGAGGATGGCCACATCATGCTGTCCGACTTCGATTTGTGCTTCAAGGCCGACGTGGTCCCCACTTTCAGCACCAGGGCGGGGCCCACGTCGCCCAGGACGAAGAGGGGTCGAAAGTTCTCCTCCTCTTCCTGCTATTACGGCTCTGCCAAGCGTGGAGAAGGGTTGAGAGAGGCGGTCGCGGAGTTCGTGGCGGAGCCCACGGCGGCCTACTCGAGGTGCTGCGTCGGGACCCACGAGTACCTCGCCCCCGAGCTGGTCTCCGGGAACGGGCACGGCAACGGGGTCGACTGGTGGGCCTTCGGGATCCTGCTGTACGAGCTGCTGTACGGGACGACGCCGTTTAAGGGCGGGAGCAAGGAGAGCACCCTGCGCAACATAGCCTCGAGCAAGCAGGTGAGGTTCACCGCGGCGGCGGAGCGAGAGGAAGCCGGGATGGCCGAGGCGCGGGACTTGATAGAGAGGCTGTTAGTGAAGGACCCGCGGAGGCGGCTGGGCTGCGCCCGGGGCGCGACTGACATTAAGCGCCACCCGTTCTTCGACGGGATCAATTGGCCGTTGATCAGGAGCTATCAGCCACCGGAGGTCCAGGGGCTCGTGAGGAAGTCGAAGCCGCACGCGAGCCACGTCGCGGGCCTCGCGCCGAATCACAGGAGGCGGCGCTGGTGGTGGAAGGGGCTCGAGTACTTCATGAGGAGTAGCAAGAGATCTACGTCGAAGCACTATTACTCGAGGAACCCCAGTCGGAGTAATAGCAATTACTATCAATACTATGTTAAGAATAGCGCACTCATAAAATGTGACTAAACCTTGTTGGGGGTTCCTTTGTTTTCTGAAAGTTTTCTACTCTTTTTGATTTTGCTTTGAGAGTTCAGGATTTGTAAATCGGATAGTTGATGGCAACCAAACTTTTCCAAGTTTCGGTGGGATGTATTTTGCTATGTACACATATGGACAGACAGATTGTATGGATGTATATGAATCGAGGTTACAAAATTGAAGGGTTCGAGTTTGTGATTTGTTTAAATTTGTCCATCTGTAATCGATCATGCTTACATTATTGTTATGATTCAGGAATCTGGAAATCAAGCCATTGTTTCGGCTTTCCATTGGTTCTTAATCCAGATCTGGACCAATGGATCTTCATCGGCAATTTCGATTTGCACGGATAAAGCAGTAATGATCATTTTCTTGGGGTAAGAACTTAAAGAAGTCAGTCTGGATATACAGTTCTTTACAGTTCCGAGTTTTGATCTTTTCATGCTCAGTCTTGCTCTTTCCAAAAGTTGTCAATCCCAAGACCAGAAGATGCAATCCTGGTAGAACTATAAGCCGAAGCCGTTTGTCTAGTTGATGTAGATGCAGAGTTGCATCAGGCAGGAAACAAGGGTACCTGGGTTGATGTAGATGCAGAGTTGCATCAGGCAGGAAACAAGGGTACCTGGGTGTTGCAGATACGAAGTCGAATGCCAAATGACTGATTATATTATTTAGCAGAGAGTGAAAAAGATGGCGGTGAAACGTTTGTGTATGGCCAGAACACAAGGTGGTGGGAAAGAAGACTGATCACTTTGCCTTCAGTGATCCTATATTGACCAGGTGTATACCTGTAGTTGTTGCACTACAAACTAGCGTTTAAGCAAATCATGAGCGAACCAGCAGAGTCAGAATTGCACTTTTCCTATGAAGCCTTTGAAAGTAATTCTGTGCCCATTTGTGATTGATTCGGGCATGGAATGATAACAAGTTCTAATGCTTGACATTTGGCTTAGCAACCATCTGAATTAGGTTATTCTGCAGAAAATAACATGAAAAACTGCAATGGTTTCGAAAAGTACTAACTTTGGGAAGAGGCTTCTTCTTCTAAAGGGGTTTCTGATGTTGGAGACGATGCAGAATCGCTCAGCAACTCCCTGGCATCGATCATCATCATGATCACCTCCTTCATAGTTGGCCGATTGAGCGGGGAAGCGCTTGTGCAGAACAATGCGATTTTGAGGAATAGAGACATCTCATCGACAGTGCTCTTGTCAGTCAAATCTAGCCGCTTGTCGAATATTTCGGGTGTTGGCACTGCATCACGGACTGATCTCCTCACCCAGGAAACTAGGTCCCCTCCCTGCTCAAGGGGTTGAACAGGGGTTTTCCCAGTAATGAGCTCCAAGAGAACAACCCCGAAGCTATATATGTCACATTTTTCGGTAATTTTCATTGTATATGCATACTCTGGAGGGAAAAAACACAAGCAATTAGTTAAATTTGGTGGAGCAAAACATAATGTTGGTTCACACGTTGTCATGGAACATGTGACCTACAAGATAACACCACTACAACTATAAAATCTTGCCTTTTCACAGTACCAACATATCTTGAGGAAAATATGCAAGCAATTAACCAGTTTTTTTTTTTTGGTCGGTTAGCAATTAACCAGTTAAAGATAACAAAATGAGTTGGATATATAACTTACTTTTCATCAACATTCTTGACCTCGAATTAGTGATTACGCATCATATTTAAGGAACATCAACACATAGGACTGTTCATTCAAAAATTTGCTTTCATATAATAATCAGAGAATGCTTCTGGTGGAAAATCCATAATGCCACCTCTTAGGAGATAAACCAAAAATAAAGCAAGCAAGCAAAAGGAATTAGTAAATGAACTAATGGGTGCTTAAAGTTCATGAAAATATTTCGAGCATGGAGGGTGATAGGAAAACATGATTGGTGCCTGTTAATACAGCAGTATCAGCAGTGGAAGAGAGCACAGTTCCCACAGATAAATCAGCAAATAACTAGAGAAGATCGAATAAGATATCAGACATACAACACACCGTTCAGAGAGTTTCAGGGCACTTCGTTCTTACCAGGGGCTATGTAGCCATATGAACCTGCAACGGCAGACATGGACTTTGAGCAGGAGTCGATCAACTTCGCCAAGCCAAAATCCCCAACATGAGCCTCGAGCAATTCATCGAGTAAGATGTTGTTGGATTTGATGTCACGGTGAATGATTTGAGGCTTGCAATCATAGTGGAGGTAGCACAAGCCCTCTGCCGCTCCTAAAGCAATTTTATAACGCTTGTTCCAGTCCAGCAAGCACACCTGTTCACTGGAATGAAGCTGTTCTCCTAAGCTCCCATTTGCCATGTACTCGTATAAGAGAAGATTAGAGCCTTGACTGCAACAGAAGCCATAGAGTTTCACAATGTTCCGATGCCTGATCTTTCCGAGGGTTGAAATCTCTGCACTGAAGCTGCCATCAGCACTGGCTCCCTCTCCACGCGACCTTAGTCTCTTCACAGCTATGACCTTGCCATCAGGCATTACAGCCTTGTACACTGTACCACAGGCTCCTCTTCCTATAACTGCACTCTCTGAAAAATTTTCCGTGGCTTCGAGGAGGTCCTGATATTTAAACCCGACTCTTGGAAAGTAATAATGGTTCAACGAGTCGGGCATTGTTTTATCTTCAAGAGAAACAAATTTGGGCACTGTGTGATGGAAGGCCCGACAGATGCTGACTATAACAATCAGAGTTGTAGAAACAACTATCAGCGAGACAATGCTCACGATTTTCTCCTTGGATGAACCTTGTTTCATCCGGTTTGATCCTGGTGTCAGAGAAGGTTCTAAGGATGGATAGTAACAGCTGGAATTTGACATGCACAATCCATTGTTGCCAGAAAAATTCGTGGAATTCATTCTCCGAAACACAGGAGTGTCTGGTACCACCCCTACCAAGTTATTATTAGAGAGGTTACAGACCAAAAGGCTGAGAAGCTCCCCAATCGTATTAGGGATTTCGCCAACAAGTTGATTATCATTCAAGTAGAGAGACTCCAGCATCTGCAAGTTCCCCAACTGTTCAGGGATTCTCCCAGTTAGATTATTATGGCTGACATTCAGGGCGATCTGGAGAGCCATAAGACGACCAAACTCAAGAGGAATCCCGCCAGAAAATAGGTTCCCCCCCATCTCTAACTCCGTAAGCCGTCTTAGATTTCCCAAGGTACTTGGTATTTGACCTGTCAATCTGTTATCAGATAACTTGAGCAGTTCCAGGTTGACAAGCATCCCGAGTTCTTCTGGCAGAGAACCGCTGAACCTGTTCCGGCTGAGATCAAGCCTCTGTAGCCCAGTGCACTTCCCAAGTTCAAGAGGAATACTACCTGAGAGTTTGTTGGAAGAGACATTGAATGCCACAAGCTGCACCAAATCTCCAAGTTCAGGAGGTATCAAACCCACAAAGTTGTTATCTGATAAAAGGAGCCTCTCTAACTTGGGGAGGTTCCTGAGCCCTGGAGGAATTAACCCTGAAAACTGGTTTTGCTGGAGTTCGAGAGCAGAAAGGTTTTGAAGCTTCTGGAGTTCAACAGGAAGGCTTCCAGTGAGCTGATTGTCCCCTAGCATCAACCGGGCAAGAGACTTGCAAACTTTCAAACTGTGAGGGATATTCCCAGATAATTGGTTGGACCCGATGCTAAGGAACATCAAACTTTGGTAATGGCAGAGATGCGCAGGTATCCTTCCAACAAGCTTATTTGCTGACAGGTCGAGAATGGAAAGATTACTGTTCAGACCAAGAAGAGGCGGTATAGTTCCATATAGCTGATTGTCGAAAAGTTGGAAGTCCGCTAGATAAGTGAGGTTCTGAAGTTCTACAGGAATTGTGTCCGTCAAGTTATTTATCGACAGGTCTAAGCTTTCCAACAGTCTGAGTTGCCCCAGCTCATTAGGAATGCTTCCCTGAAGCAGGTTTTCGAAGAGATGAAGCAAGCGGAGATTGGGGATTCGACCCAGCTCTTTTGGAATGATCCCACTTAACTGGTTTTCAGAGAGATCAATTTCAACAGCGCTTACGCAATCCCCTAGCTCTGGTGGAATTGTTCCATTTAACTCGTTGGTGTAGAGGTACAACCTCTTTAGCCGGGTTAGCTTTCCAAGTTCCTTGGGAATAGCTCCACTCAGAGAATTCTTATACAATGCAAGCAACTCGAGATTGCTAATATTCCCAATTTCAGGAGGAATCTCGCCAGATAAAATGTTTTGGTAAAGAAGTAGGGAGTTCAGATTCTGAAGTTTATAAAGCTCTCTAGGGAGAGGACCCTGCAGCCTATTCTGTGCCAACCCCAGAACCTGCAAACTCTCACACTCACCAATTTCCGAAGGTATCACACCTGAAAGGGAATTAGAACCTGCCCTAATGATCCTGAGGCTTTTCAGATTGCCGATCGTCTGGGGTATTGGGCCAGTCAAGTTGTTGCTATAAATTTCAAGCTCTTCGAGGATGCTTAGTCTCTCAATTTCCAATGGTATGTTGCCATATAGATAGTTCTCGCAAAGGGAGAGCTTTTTGAGAGTGGTAATGTTGAAGAGCGGGACAGGTAATTCTCCATGAAACTTATTTGTGCAAAGGTCTAAGATTTCTAGTTTACCACATTGAGTAAGTTCTGGAGGAATGGGACCAGAAAACAGGTTCTTGGACACATTCAGCTCGACTAATTCAGGTATGCCACATAGGATTGGAGACAAAGAACCGGACAAGCTAAGGCGATGAAGATTGACAGAAGTTACCTTGGAATCAACTGAACATGCTATTCCTGTCCAGTTGCAGGGGTCCAGATCCGAGGAATTCCAGTTTTGAAGGCTGTCACTAGGGTCGACGAGCGAGCTCTTGAACTCCAAAAGCGTACCGCCCTCTTCATTCAGACAAGTCACAACTAGGACATAGAATGGAAGTATAAGCGCCCAAGGAAGTATCTCCTTTCGGACGATGGAACTCCCTCGCCCTGACATTCCTAACAAGACAAAAATGCAAAAAATGTCTGCAAAAAACATTCTAGGAATCGGTTGCACGATCAGAGGTTGCGAAATCCAATTTCTTGTTCATGTCATAGGAGGAAGAAAGTTGAGAAAGCCATGTATGATCAAAAGCACAGGGACGTTGGGTTTTTGATGATTCCATTGATAAGAAATAATGAACCAAATGGAGACGGGTCACAACCTCGCTGTCAATTTGGGATTCAAGGCAAATGGAATTCAGGGGAATTAGGGAAACTAGTTCAAAGAAAGATGAAGTGAATGAGAGAGAGGGGCATCAACTAGGTACGCAAACCAAACAAGCAAACAGTTCCGAACAGAGGAGTATGGGATCACAGAAAGCAGTGATAGGGATTGCCATTGCGACGACACTCGAATTGAGGTAAGGAGTCCTAGAAAACAGAGATGATAAATAAACCCCGTGAAGCCATCGATAAAGGCAACGATAAGGAAGAGAGAGAGAGAGAGAGAGATAGGAACACCCACCTAACCCTTCACACACACACACACACAGAAAGTAGGCAACTTGAGAACGGGAAAAAAAGAGGAAGGGAAGAGAAGGGTATTGATTGATTGATGAAGGCAAGCAAGTGGACAAATACCATGAAAGTCACGATCTCTCAGCTGTGTAACGCGTCAACGCTTCACTTTACAACACAGTGATGCTCCTCTGTCTCTCTCTCCCTTCACTAAAAATGGGTAACAGCTTCATCTTCGTCGCCTTCAGCAAATTCTGCAACGCCCACTCACCAACGTGGTGTCTGTACAGCTCGCACGAGCAACAGCACTGTGCCCTCGAATGAAATGACCGAAAAGGCGCGATTTTGGGCACGAATTATCGATGGGTCTTCGTTTGCTTTAAACGGTGAGGATTGATTGGGACGGTTCATACAGATTTCGAAGATGCACGAATCTCCGCCATTTTTGCTGGGCCTGCCAAGTTGGGTTTGTTCCGCACCCCTACGTTTCTTCCTTTTTCTCCTCTTTCTCTCTCTCTCTCTCTTTCCTTTTTTACCTCCTTTTCCGGGTGGGCAGGTCAAGAAGGTGATGATTATCCGAAGGACTGTTTGGTTCTTGCTCGGTGGGAGTGAGTAGGAATCTTTCCTTAGGCCTCATCTTCTTCCATGTGCCAACCTCGCCTCTTCAACTTCGAAACCAACCGCAAAAGAGTTCAAATTTTTTGTCTTTCAGATTACACAGAGTAAGAGATCTTTCTGCGGTTAAATTTTTGCATGGTAAAAATCTTCACAACCAGACGAGTTCTCTACGCCATAAACGGAGAGATACATCTCGAAGCTCCGTAAAAAGGGAAGATGTGAGGAAATATTCGATTGCTCCGAGAGGAGAAAGCAACCACGTGAGGTTCACTCATGACCCTGCGAAGAGAAATGCATCGTGCTGGGCGAGAGGACAACTTTCGACGGGGGTCGCACTCAGCCACTGTTGACGGCCATGAGCACCACCCCCCCTCCTTCCTCTGCATGTCAATTTCCTGAAAAGAGCAACGAAGGGACATAAGTCGACTGTATTCGATGCCTAAAATACCCCCTAAGGATGCGCCTTAGCGCCGTATATTTTCGCAAAATACCAAGTCACCGGTTGGCGCTTATGTTTTGTGGTTATAGTGTAGGGTTTTAGGCGACCGAAATTGTTATACCGGAAAACGTGGAAAGCTTCTAAACCCTCTATATATAATGCAATCTAATCATAAACATTTTATTTGTGAAATCTCAAAAATCGACCGATACACAAAAATAGACAAATGGTGAAGAAAAGATTCGAATTCAACTTTAGAAAAGTTTTTGAATGGTCTAGTACATCACCGTGAAAATTTACAGCTAGTTGAGCCTAATATCCTAAAATATCTTCAACTTTTGCTTTCGTTTCATAAAAATCTCCAATTTTAGGTCATGTTCAAATTCTACCTCCTATAAAAAATCCATAACTTTAGGTTGTATCTCAATTTCACCCTAAAACTTTTATGGTCTCATAAAAAATCATAAACTTTTATTCGAGTCACAAATATGCCCCCATTAACCTTCCATCCAAAATTTCTCATTGATAACCAAGAGATGAAAAACCCCCAAGCACGAACTTTTATAGTGTTTTGAGTGCGAGCTCTTTGACTGTGAGAGATGGAACATTCCTAAGCACAAGAGATTGAGGAGTGCAAAATCATTAAGAGTGATTTTGACAAAGGGTTAATGGAGAGCAATTAGGGACTCAAGTAAAAGTTGGCGATTTTTTATGAAACAATAAAATTAGTATGAAATTGAAGCCGGTAGCCTTGCTGGTGGTTGGGTGAGCTTGGCCTCACCTAGCCACCACAAGATTAACCTCACCATGGCTGGGTGAGGTCAAGTGTCACTGGTGACTAGGCAAGCTCGGCCTTGCTAGATCTAGGTGAGGTCAAGCCTTGCCTAGTTGTTGGCGAGGCTCGACCAACGAGGTTCGGCCTCGTCGAGGGCTGGTGACTGATTGACTAAAGGAAGAAAAAGAACAAAAGGAAAAGAAGAAAATAAAAGAGAGAAAAGAAGAGAAAATGCTTGATTCTGGAGTTGTTCCTAGGAATAAAGAATCAACTTTTGTTTTACTTATTGATTTTGTTCTAAATGTAAAAACAAAAAAGTTACCAAATGAAATTCTATTCTTTTTTTTTATTCCAGAGAAAAAAATAGAATTAGGCACTGTTTGGCTGGTTACCGAGCCTTACTATCATCAGATCAGACGCGTTTTTGTGCTGACTTTTGGTGCATTTCTAACGAAAAATAATTGAAACACTTGGACGGAGGAGGGTCTTACATATATTTTCCACTGGTGCTTTTGATCGGTTCAGCATTTGGTCGCGAACCAACTCCTTAGGTCATGGAAGCACTCGATCGTTTTGGCGTTTTCATCATGGAGAGTAGGCCCTAAAGGCAACAAGCGAAATCGACGCCTAACATCATTTATGATGGGATTGAATCCGAGCTAATGTATATATATGTCGAGCATACTCAACCATAAACGGCTGAGAAAAATCAAATTATTTATTTAATGTGATGGTCGAACCCTATTAGAATAATTACAGATATGATGTAGAGCTATATTGCACAACATTATAATTGTACATTATTAGGTGTACAACGTGTAATCACAAGCTTTTATTCGCATCATCCCTTACAGAAAGCAGGAGATCAAAACGACACACCCCCATTCTAATCCAACCCGAAAGACTTTCAGCTCACTCAACCCCAAACCTCTTCTTGAGCTCCAGCACGAACCCATGAATCTTCTCAGGGTCAGGAAGTGACTTGGACACGCTCTGTCGGAGCAAGCACCTCTTGGCCCACGCGACGAGCTTGGGGCACTCGGCCTCGATGCTGAAACCCCCGCACGTCTCGTACGCATAGAACCAGCTGTAGAACGGGACGAGGGCCACGTCCACGAACCCTAAGGCCTCCCCTCCGAAGAAGGGCTTGTCCCCAAGCTCCCCTTCCAAAAGCTTGAGGCTCTCCACGAACTCCTTCTTCGCCGCCTCTTGCTCCTCTCCTTTCGTGGACCATATTTTTCGTCCGAGGTCGTATATCTGCATTTCGAGATGACACGGCCATGTTGTTAACAGGGTCAAAACCTCTTGCGTCGACATGCTAAGTGAGGAGTCTCGACGAAAGAAAGGCTTACCTTCTTGTCGACGTAGTCGGCCCAGAATCGGGCTTGAGCTCTTTCATAAGGATCGGACGGCATCAACGGCGACTTGTCGCGCCACACCTCATCGATGTACTGAACCGCGATGAGAGACTCGCATACGGGCTTTCCGTTGTGGATGAGGACCGGGATTTTCTTGTGGACGGGGTTCATCTCCAGGAGCAAAGGGCTCTTGTTCTTCAGGTCCTCCTCCTTGTAATCGTAGGCGATCCCTTTCTCCGCCAGAGCAATTCTCACCCTCATCCCGAATGGGCTGGGCCAGAAATCCAAGAGAATCACCTCTTCGGCCATTTGTTTCTTCACGAGAGAGAGTTTTCTGAACTGCAATGCAGTTTAATATGATGCAGAGGTCGCTTCTTAGATGAGAGCAACTGATTCGAGGGAGGCGCCTGAATTGGGTTGGGTATTTATAGATGGTTTCCTGTAAGTCGGTTTAGATTAGTTAATGCATTTTCCTTAAAGGACTTCAAGCCAATTTCCGGGGCTTTCCAGAGAGATGCAGATGCCATTATCCCCTTGCCTCTCCTCATCTAGCGTGTTCTACCTCTTTCTGGAAAGGATATTGGAGGACAAAGAGACACGGTGTAAAAATTCGCTTAGTCTTTCAGCAAATTTGGACCCTACACCCACTCGCGATCGTCTTTCTTGGACTTCAGAGCCGTGTCAAAATGGCTAAACGCTCTATTCAGATCCGGTGAGGTCTATACATAAGTGGGTTTGAATTGCGGAATTATCATTTATTATCTGATCCCATCTCGACAAGAAGGTCAATCCCCAGAATCAACTCCACAGAAAAAGCATACTGTGGCGAATGCGACTTACCCAGCCTATGACATTATCGATGACATAATATTCCATCAGTCTGAATAACGACAGTTGATAGTGATCATACCGCATCTAAGATTGGCCACGCACTACATAATCCTGAATATTCTATTCCTTTCTCCCACGAGTTCCGTTCTCTAGTATCTTTTTGCCCTCGTGAAAAGTCATCAGTCTTGAGAAACCATTTTTCTAGTTTTCACGTCACTGATTTTGCATCCTAACTGGCCTTGGTTGCCTACTTCGGCACGTATACTATAAGGGACTCCTATTCGCATCTACATATATCATGGTATCATCCTATCAAGTGTTCTGGACATTAAATTGCATATAGTGGGATCTCGCAAATCTTTCATGATTTACGGAACATTTCCTCTGCAGTTTCATTCTACAAACAAATCAGGGTGTGATATATGAAAGCATTTTTAAAACTGGGAAAAAACGAATCATTAAAATTTTCTTCATTCGATGATCCAGTTTTTGGGCTCGCCATGCCTCAAGGGATCACTTCCTCCACTTTACGGGTTGGTTCTGCTCCACTGTAACAAAAAGAATTCTCTAGGAGCAGGAACCTGCAACATTAAATTGCAATATGCCAAAAATCTAATTCACTTATTTTGTAAATGAACAAAACACACAGCAGATAGATCTTCTCAAGCAGGCAGCTAAACTACAAAATGGTTTGCATAACAAACACAATATATTAACCGGAAGATAGACACTTGGATTTGCGGATACAATACTTGAAAGCAAGCTGACCACGAGATCGTTCAGCTCATAAGGAAAAGTACAGGATTGATAGGAGGAGGGAAGAGTACAGCAAATTTTCATGAAATAAAGGAGCTAAGAATGCTCTTTTGTATTCATATCTATCATACATTCCTCAAGTTGGTAGTTTATTAAATAAAATCCACTAAGAGGAGATGAGTCAGTGAATTTGCAAAGATTCTGTTGTGGGCAAAAAAAATTTGATTGCGTATGCTCTTGAAAACTCAGGTGAATGACAAACTATCTGGATTTATGTGTCATGCTGAATCGAATAGATAGCACAGATGTTGCAAAAGAGTTCTATCAATCAGGAACAGGGCCATTCAAGATCCCGAGTGAGAAATTGAATGTGATTGACCAATTGCAGGGCCGTAAGATTTTAAGATGCAATGAAAGGAATGGAAGAATAAACAACTCTTGAAGCAAAAAAAAATCAAGAAAATAGACATGGGAGATTTTAGAAGACATTAAAGCATGCAAAAGCTATACCTAGAGTGTCTGAATGGTTTGTTTCTACTTCTCAGAAGCCAGTGATGATGATGATGTCAATTGCATAGATTCGGCACGTTGCTCATCCCCAGAGCTGCCTCGAGAAGCTTCTTTCTTTAGCTTATGGTTGTTATATGCTGCTACACCGGCAATGGCTGCAATTTAATTTCTGTAAGTACCATTTCACATGATCTCAGCTCACTCCAGCATTATGCTTTCCACCGCATATTCAGCGGTATTGAAGTACTACTAGGAGAACTAGTACCCAAAAAAATTCACTGAAGTTCCTTGAGTTTGCTCCTGGCATAGTTATCTAACCCACTGCTTGCAAGATCCTAATGGACCTAGATTCTCAAATTACTAAAATCATAGAAGAAAAAATGTGATGGAGATCTTTGAGGAAAAGTATGGCAACTATCTAGAGACACCAAAATCTTTCTATTAAGCATGAATAATTTAAAAATAAGTCCCATTAAATCCAAGGTAATGTTTGCATAGCATTCAGTAACATTTTAGATGTGATATAAAACCCTCAAGCATGACAATTTTGCTAGCAAAATCACAAGACGTAACAACAAGATCATATATAGGATGGAAGATCCATGAGAACAAAGCCTGGGGAACTAGAAGAAAACATTAAACCTTAAAAGAGAGATTAGATCACTGCATAGATAACAGATACTTACCAATGCCATAACCGAAAAGATTTATCAATGTGAGCTTCGTATCAGCAAAGAGAAGGGCAGACACTAACACCACTACCCAATCTTTGACAACACCCGCAACACGTATGGTCAGAGCACTTGTATGAGTTATCACCAGGAAAACTGACAAATTGAGTGCAAAGGTACATAGAGAGTTGAGTGTCAAAATGAGGGGATGAAAGTCCCATGTTCCACGAGCATCCATCTTGGGTTTCTCTAGAAAGATCCAAGGGACAAAAAGGCAAATCGCACTGCACAAAGGAGATCATCCCACGGCATGATCAGAAGTTTCCATAGTCAATTCTAATCAGTTCCTTTCCAAACAAATTGACAATTAAGTTTCAGAATAGAACATACCTGCAGGGGCTCACATAATACATAAGAGATATAGGATTTAACTTGAGTCCTTTCCTCTTTACCAGAATCTCCATGAAAATAAGTCTCAAAGCTTCCCCAACGACGCCACCCATCTGGTAAACAACACCAATCCAGCTTATGTTCATTTCCCCATAAGATGCAACTAAGACTCCAAAACTTATCACTGACATAATCAAAAGCATTCTGCAGCTCATCACTTCAAGTCCTGCTGCCACTCCTAGCATGAAAACAGCCACCGGCACTGCACAAATTATTTGGCAATAGCATTTTAGGACTATATCACTTATCTACTGAAAGAAGCAATGGACTGCCATGGCACAACTATCTGAACTTCACTAAATACTTGTACAAAAATTTTTATGAGAACTTTTAAAGAAGAATAGAAAGAACATACTGATCGCCTTCAACATCTGTGCAAATGCAACAGAAATGTAAAGGTAGGCAGTGTTCCCCAGCCAGAGGGTCATCGCGAACATTGCACCAATCGGGATCACTGAGGTAGAATATCTGGAGATGAAGAGAACTAGAATATATAAGGCAACCATACATGCAAGTACAATATTAGGAAATTGGATTACTCTTGGCAAAGAATACTCAGAACTTTCAAACAGCAGGCTCCAGCAAAAAGAAAAGCTGACTCTAAGTTTATCGGGTCTGTATTTTAGTTGATATGCAAACATTACCACTTGTACTTTTACATTTTCTATTAAAATATTAGTTCAAATTGCTTCCTTGCAGACATCTTTTATGACCGCAGACAAGTGAAGGCACTGATTGTGAGAAAGAATGGGAGATGATATAACAGAGATCTCTTCAGCATGCCAATGTGGTCCTATTAATGCAGCTAAAGGCATTTTACTTGACAAAAACCACAATTAGCTTCACCAATAACAACTGGTTAGCAGCAAATATACAGTTTGAAACTCAAGTCCCATAAAGTTTATCCTTCAGTCTACCATATAATTTGTCTAAATAACTCAATGAAGGGGCTGATTTAATCTCTCACAAAGTGACACGATGCATTAAAATTAAACTCCCAGAAATGACCGCTAGTAACATTCCAAGAAAATAATATCAACACTTCAGCATTTAGCCACAAAGAATTGCAATACAATAGGAGCATAATAAAAGAAAGTTTCTCTATGTTTTCCCCTTAAAACCAAACCTATCTCAGTACTTACATTTCTAGTGTCATCCCTTCTTCCACCTTCATTATCTGCAATCAAATTGATAATCAGGATCCACAATTAGGGTCAACAAGCTGAAATTTGCAGGGAAAGACCATCACAGGATTGTAGGATTGCAACAGATCCCAATACTAAGTACCTTGAAAACTTTTGTGAGCAGAAAACACAGGACAGAGGAGAAGACCATGTGAAGTAAAGTCAACCCAAGAGGATAGGGGAAGTTTATCTCCGTTGATGACAAAACCCACTGCATTGAACAACATAGGTGGACATCAGTATGGAATGTATACATATATTCGAGAACATGTTCTAGTTCGCACTGCATATTGAGCCTTAAATAGCTACTTCAGCAAGAGTTCCATTACAGTGTGGTGTGACCATATTTATTCGTGAAGTAAGCATCTGTCTGCATTTAAAAGTGAATTAACAAAGCTGGCTCAACACGGAACCTCATTCCAAATTCCACAAACTAACTCTCAATTACACTCATAACATGACATAAATCTAAAATTTCGAGAAAGACGGAAATAACAGCTAACGTTCAACGCATTCTGCTCCGTTCAACCTCGTCTGCTCCAAAATCTGGATGGCATCTAACCTACAGAACTGCGCTAATCCAGCTTAGCAACTCGGAAACCAACTAGCCACTCAAATCGCACGGAGCAAATGTGATGGGCTCCACAATCAAGCGTCATCCACACACACACGGAGCTCCCGCTATCCAAACCACTAAGATCCACAGGAAACGCAAAAAAATGGGGCGCGATCGAGCGGCGCGCGGCCACGCCGGCAGGCGAATTAGGGCGAGCGAACCGACCTTGTTGAAGAAGATCTGGCCGCTGGAGAGGAAGATGTAGAGGAGGATGTAGGCATAGGTCACCATTCCCTCGCTGAGAAACGATCTCCGATCCGCCATCTGCGGCGAGCAATCGCGGGAGCTCGGACCTCCGGACCTCTCAATGGATTGGCGAGATTGACGCCCGACGCCGCGACTGCGGGTTCTCGCTCATGCAACGGGGAATGCACCTTCTTCTCCTTCCTTCTTCTTCGCCTGCAATGGTTTTCGAGTTCAGTACACTCCAAGTCTCTTTTACTGCGTGCGCGAAAAGTCAAACGTGGAGCTTTTGGAAGCCAATAGATTCAGAGAGTCCCGAATATCATTAGATCCGGATAGGGAAGCACAGGCGGGCCGGGCCGGTGCCTAAGCCCAAATCTCACTGCTCACCCGATTGTGGGCGTTTTCGGTGGGCTCGTGGCGCAGTGAGGACCAAGCCCAAGAACGGGTCTAAGTCCGTTGGGCGTTCAGCGAAAATTCCTGAAAGTATAGAGTTTGAGAATTGCCTGTATTTTTGGTCCCCTGCTTCTCTCTCTCTCTCTCTCTCTCTCTCTCTCTCTCTCTCATGTTTCAGAAAGTCCCGAACATCATCAGATAGGGAAGCACACACAGGCCAGGCCGGGCCGGTGTTTAAGCCCAAATCTCACCGTCCAACCTCTGAGACCGAAGCCCACCCGATTATGGGCTTTTTTGGTGGGCCCTTCGGGCAGTCAGGCCCAAGCCCAAGAACAGGCCTAAGCTTGTCTGGCGTTCAGCGAAAATTCCTGAAAACGTAGACGAGAGAATTGCTTGTATTGTAGGTCCCCTGCTTCTCTCTCTGTCTCTCTCTGTTCTGTTTCTAATTTTCTGTTCCTAATGCATATATTCGACCTCTTCATTCCATGGAACCTTCACTTTCCAGGACATGAACACAAAGCTTTATAGTTTCACGTTGTTTCCTCTGTGAAGCGAGCATTCTAGCTGTCGGTACCATCGATCAGCTCTCTAGTAACTCGGGCATTGCTCCGGATAACTTTTTAGATGCTTTTCCTGGACGTATCGGGTAAAGTTCGAGACTTTCTTATTCTCTTTTTTCTTGGGGTTGGCATGAGAGAATTGTTATTAACCATCCTCCACTGTTTCTTCTCTTGGGTTTTAATGCTGGTGTGTTTGGCTTCTTCTATGATGGAAGTTCCATCACCTCATTTAATGCTAGGAAGCTGCCTATCGTCCTCGCATCGCACCACTGCGGAGGCACGTGCACGTGGTACCCTTTGTATAGTTTGCATAAATACATTTCTTTCAACGTCATGTGCCCTCATATATTGATTCGAAGCTGTACTGTGCATGGTTAGTGCAGAGAACAAGCAGAGCAAGAAGGTGGCTAGGCATGCTCTTTAATTGCTCCCGTTTTGTCAGGGAGCATCGCCATGATGTCACTGATGAGGTCAAGGGCGTGACATGGACGGGTCCGATCAATGGATGCACCACACATTGCGCTTCCCCTAGGGAAAGGGACTTGTGAAATTCCAGCAATGCTCCATACTGCATCAACGTTCATCTTATGGACCGCTGTATCTGCTCTCGGCACGTACCCAATAGCAGTTTGTCGTGTTATTTATCACCTATGGAGGCTATGGAAGCTCATGACTTTCCCAATATTCCCCCAGAAAGCAGCTTATTTGTCCTTGAGGAGCAAGTCTCATGATTGGCTCCGTGATATACGAGTATCCGAAGGTTTTAAAGATGGAAAGGGATAAGACCGGGGGATTGCGGGGACCAGTTTCAGAACCTGCTGTGATTTGTGGCTGTGAGATCTTGAGCTTGAGTATCTTTTCTTTGGTAGCGTCCTTGAAAAGGTATTTGGTTAATCCATCCTTTCGTTTCTTCGATAACACCTTTGTTGTACTTATTCGACAGCATTCACATATCTAGGGGGCCTGTCGAAGCGCACCTAATTTTGTTCAAGATTACAACTTTGTAGTCCTTCCATAAGTATTTTTCACTACCAGTTTCCCCTCTTTCATCACTGAACATACAATTTCCTAGTGTCACATTCATGGTGGCTTCTAGAACCTACTGAGACTTTTGCAGCAAGCAAGTTGTCAAGGGTCTAAACTCTAAAGCAGGGTTTCATTATCAGAGGGAGGGGTAAATCAGATTTCCTTTTTGATCGAAAATTCACATAAAAGATTGTAACTTTCAATGGAGCAGATAAATTCAGCCGCCCCATCATCCGGGTTTGTATATAATTTAACTAATAATGGAACTGTCGCTCCTGGAAAAGCAAAAGGCCCGTGACATTTGGGAGCGGTTCGATTTTTGTCCACAGCTTCAGTTTCTCCTGGTGACCTGGTTCTGTTCCTAGAGGAGCTCAGGAATCTGCAACATACCTCAACTACACTCTCGGTCGCTCTGGTGTATCCTAATATGCAACGAAAGACATTTGCTGCTCGAGATCTATGGAAGTCAATGCACGCACAAACACGCAGAACAGAACAGCATTTAACAGAGGACCTTACTGGTTCCAAAGCTTTCTGGTGCGAAGAAAGCGAATTCTTTTTTTCTAAAGTACCCACCACTATCAGTGTGCTGGAGGATAACAATGTTTTAGACTGCTTGCGCAAGGTTAATGTAGGACCTTACCGGTTCTAAAGCTTTCTGGAGTGAAGAAAGCGAAGTACCCACCACTATCAGTGTGCTGGAGGATACCAATGTTTTAGTCTGCTTGCGCAAGGGATATTCCTCATGGTGTTCTGTTCCTAGAGGAGTTCATGAATCTGCAAGATACCTTAACTACACTCTCGGTCGCTTTGGTGTATCCTAATACACAACGAAAGTCCCTTACAGCTAGAGATCTATTGAAGTCGATGCACGCACAAACAGGCAGAATAGAACAGCATTTAAAGGAAAGTTTGGACGTGTTAATGTAGGACCTTACTGGTTCTGAAGCTTTCCAGAATGACGAAAGGGAATTTTTTTTTTTTTTAAAGTACCCACCACTATCAGTGTGCTGGAGGATACCAACGTTTTAGTCTGCTTGCGCAAGGGATATTCCTCATGGTAATGGTAAGAACACGCAAGGAGGTCGTGGCGCACACAACCACCCCCTCCCGCTCCTGCACATAATGGACAAAGCATTTGTCGTTTTTAGTGTCTGAATACTAAATGGGCATTGTCAGCCCATACCGAATCTTAACGCACGTCAAAACCCTCCACTAAATTAGCATTAGGGAAAGTTATGGTACAAGGGTTAGTGGACGAGTAAGACGAAAGTATCCCATGAGTTTTGCAATCCCTACTTGACGGAGCGGTTGCGAAATTCAGACTGGCTACATGCTGAGGTTTTCCATTTTGTTAGCGCAAGTCGCTCGTCGAGACCTCATAAAAGCTCACATGATTGTCTTCACAGGTTTACAGTGCAAAAGTAATAGCTGAACCTTTGCTTCTTTTTGCAAAATAGAGAACTTTCCCTTACTGAGATTTAGCTGAGGATGGCAGTAGGTCTCGACAAGGACTCGTGCGCAAAGTGCTAGGAAGGACAGGTCATAATAGCGGTATCATGCCATGTCATCTACCAGGAAATGGCGTATAATTTGACTTTCTTCTAGTAGTTTTTCTATCATATAGCTCGAATGACACGCTAGAGCAAACAACGGTTGCCTAAATGAGAAGAAGCAGGGAGTTCCGTTCACGTTTCTCTCGGTTCGTTTTCACTTCATCATGGACTTCGATTCAAGTCAACATAGGCTGCATGTCCAAGGTACAAGCTACAGCGACTTCGTTCGCGGGCATTGTTGAGGCAAATGGACGGAGAGAACCAAAGATTAGCTGCTGAGCTGACCTTCAAATTTCAATCGTTATCACTTCATCTCTTTCTTGTTATTAATCTGTTACTCTCAAATCAGCATTGGCCACCTCATAGCTTTCTTTGAGGAGGGCGTGGAGTTCAGAAATCTAATGGACCTCATTCAATTTGCGGCTCGAATAATAGAATAATCAGATTCTTGGCTTTCTCCTTACAAGAGATGAATTTGTACTCAAAACAAGTGGAAAATAAAAATGAAGTGTTTTTTTCTCCTGGATATTTTACCAGGTGAGGTGAATATTTCCTGATTAGAGCTGCTGACCTGATGTTCTTATTTTTCACTATATTTTGAAGAACTAGTATGTTTTTTCATCCCTCTGATCTGGAGTCTCTAGACCGAATTAAAAAAAAGTTTGATGAAATCAATTTCTCGCTTCCCTTTGGAAGTTTCATCATGCTTAGGAACACCTTGCGTCAAAGGTAGCAGATGAAATTTCCAATCAAAGCAACTCTAGAAACTACCGGAAAGCTCTCCAATAATGTTGTAATCCGAGTGATCATCATGTAGGGGTAATAATCAATCAGCTCATGAGCAGTTCAATATAGCATCTTGACAAGTTGTGACTAATTTCATTAGTCCGCAATTTCCATCGTCACCCTGCATATCAACTTGGAAGACTTCAACATGGTGCGCCCACGATTATTATCTCATGGAATGTACAATTCAGCCCATTTTCTAGTGCGAGTAACTTGGCATACAATTTCGTATCAAGTTGAATGGGCGCATCTGTTGAAGTCTCTCATTATTGGGTTGAATTGCTGAATAATCATCTACTTTCTTCTGATCTCAGGGAAAGATTTTGAGCTTTATCTACTAAAAAAAAGGTCGATTTTTCATACAGGGGGCTTTTAGTGAGCATGACGGGAAAGGGATAGGAATTGTTAGAAGATGATCCAGAGACCAGGATCTGCCATTATTACTGATGTTAACCTGACTGATCTTGATAAGCATTTTTCTGAACATTAATACAAAACTGGGCTAGTGACTAGGCCTGCTCTGCATACTAATGAAATATCCAACTCACCCTTGCATGCTGAAACAGAATGTCAACTCGAGAGAGATGTTCATCGAAGTTGAGACTTGTGATATTGTGCCAAGTGCTTAGGAAGGTCAGAAGGTCAGAAGGTGAGAGAGTTCCTACTTGAATAATCAGCAGGAGACTCGCTCTCCTCCGTGTCTCTCTCAGAGCACTAGGGCACATGGGCATTGGAGGATAGTTTCTCAATAATTGATCCTTGCAAATTGCAGGAGTCAATTGGTTGCCCAAGTGGATATTTCTTCTCTTTTTCACAACAGACCATACACTGGAATTAATTTTAAGGTGCTATCATCATGTCAATACCCTTTTGCCCACTAGCTGCCAACATTAAGCATTAAAGTATTCTGAAGAAGTCCAAACCATTTCCTATTTTCAAGGAATGAATGTCCACTTCACTGATTTCTTATTCCTTGAGGGGAAAACAATTGAAAGCAAAAAAACTTGAAAATAGTAACGTCATTATGGATGAATAATCCAATCTGGTTTGAGAAATCTTCCCATTTCTTTTTCTGGGTTTTCCCTTTGTTTAAGATTAGATGTCATCTACAGCCTACAAGACGGCAAACCCCCCAAGCTTAGCAAGAGTTGACTTGTTGTTGTCATCTGCAAGTTGAGATCAGACAGTTATTGAGTCAAATCAAACTTTTGCACCCATTTTTCAAAAGCCTTACTCGATTGCCGCCTCTGCTACGAAAGTGTTGGCATTTGTCTAATCGTGATGGGGAGTACTATGATTTTGCGCATCACCATTGGGCAGATGATGGACTTAAAAGATTTGGGGAAAACCACCAATCAGGCATTGCCACCATCAGCAACTTAAGAGCAGAGACGTAACTACTACCTGGTGGCGAGAGCACTTCATCATTGCATTAACGCGAGGGCTTTGAAAGAAAGTGTGATCCACTGTCTTCTCGATAGATAAATATATGATCCTCGGGCTGAGACCCCCGGAAGCATCCATTCTTCCCTAATCCATCACAATCCTCCTAAAGAAAATAGACCAACTGTCACCCATCCGCATGAATAGACTGCTATTAGTCTCAGCAGTTACTCTGAATCTTTCTTCATATGAGAAATTTGTTGTAAAAGTTAAACAAGAGATGTCCCATCGGGTGAAGCCATAGAGAGCAGAGGAGAGTGCTCAGAGAGAGAGAGAGACAGAGAGAGAGAGAGAGAGTGATTGAAAGTAGTGAAAGCTGAAGGTACACAGATCACTATACTTATATGTCTTTACTTGATATGGTAACAATCACATGACTTTCTTATCTTATACACATCAAGAAGTAGGAGAATAAGAAGAAACCAGCTGAGCTCCAAAGTCCTAGCTACATCCAAAAGCTACAAGCTGGTACTTCACAATACAAACAAAAAGGCGGAAAAAAAATTGGAACTTGAACAACACCCACAAAAAGGGATGTTACTCTTGAGTCTGATCTTTATAAGAAAGAGGAAATTCCGGGGACTTATCTGCAGACATCCCTCTGGTAAATCTCCTCTTCTGATCACCCCGCTGCTGAACGCTTAGAGACTATTTACTATCATCATCACCGTAACTAGTTCAACCTCTACGCAGAGACAGCCCCACTTTAAAGCTAAGCCTGCCTTTCCAAGTCCTTGGAACTTATGAAGGTCCCATGGAATCCATAAGGGACTCTTGATGGAAGCTTGATGGTGGCCTCCAATTCCAGAGTCACTGCATTCACAATCTGCAGCTCCGATCTCCACTCCTTCTCGTCGTGTACAAAGGCCAGGACATACCCATCATCTTCCCTCTCCGAATCCCGACCTCTCGGCACGAACATCGGCTCGCCGCCATATCTTTCCTCTCCATACATGTACTTCCTCACCTCGCCCGTCGACAGGTCGACCTTGGCGAACCCGGAAACCTTGGGCCATGGCTCGGCCAGCGCCAAGTAGGCGTACTTGGTCCTCCTCCCGAGCTGGTTCCGGTTCACCATCCCGGCCTCCAGATTGATTTGCTCTGACTCAGCGATGATGCGGCGCCGTGTGGACTTGCCCGTCTTGAGGTCTAGCCTAATTTCGGATAGCACGCTCTTCAGGCTCTCTTCGGACTCGTTAAAAATGGAGTCCGGCGGAGTCATGCACGAGCCGATCACGACGATCTCGTCGGTCTCTGTCTCTTCCCAAGCGTTCCAGAGATGGAAGCAGAAGCAATCGGGCACTTCTATCCACTTGATTCCGGACGCGTCCCTTGCATTCTTATCGAGGACCCCGAAGCGCGAGACCTTGTCCTTGTCGTAGATCACCGGGGAGCCGCCGCGGATCATCTCCGGCAGCTTGAACACCACCTGCTGGTCGGGAATCACGACAAAGCGCTCGGTGATGGCGAAATCGTGCATCATGGTCGGCTCAGCGAGGGGGATCTCGACGTCGGGGGACTTGTTGCCTTCCTCGGAGAATCGGAAGTACTTGAGGTAGGGCTTCCGGACGACGTCGTAGCTAAGGGCGAACATGTCGCCGGAAGCCGGGTCGATCTTCGGGTGGGCGATCATCGGAGAGTCGAGCTGGCCGGCGAAGTCGTAGCGGCCGATGGTCTCGAGGTCGCCGGAGCGCGTGACGCGCACGTGGTAGGGGAGATCGTCCTCGGACATCGCGAGGAGGTGGCCGTCGAAGTAGATGAGGCCGGCGTTGGCGACGCCCATGCCATTCCGGTGGTCAACGAGGCCGAAGAGGCTGCGGGCGTAGAAGAGCATAAGCCGCGCGATGCCGGAGTGGCCGTGGAGCTCGCCGATGGCCTTGGGGAAGATGGGGCGGCCGAGCCCCCGCTCCTGGACTAGGCGGTGCGTCTCGGTGAACCGGCAGGCGTAGCTCACGTCCCCGCCGCCGGAGAACCGGACGGCGTGGATCATGCCGTCGCCGTCGAAGAAGTGGTGGCCGGCGACCGGCTCGTGGAGCGGGTTGGCGCCGTTCCGGACGTACACCCCCCGGAGGCATTCCGGGACACTGCCGACCACCGGGAGGGAGTGGGCGATAGGCTGTTCGGGCACCGGAGCGAAGTTGCCCGAAATCTGGACTCTGGGGTCGGCGGTCTTGGGCAGCGGGTGGGTGCGCTCGTGAGAGACCAAGGCGGACTCCACGGCTTCTAATGCAATCGAGGCGGCCCTCTGTAGAAAGTTCCAATCTTGAGGAGACGAAGACGAGGGATTCGAGGTGGAGCTCTGTTTGGTGGGGTTGGCGACGGGGGAGGGAATGGGAGGCTGGGAGGGAGCTTTCTGTTTGGGGAGGGGGAGGGGGAGGAGGGACGGGGTCTGGAGAGAGCACGTGACACTGTTGGGCTTATCTCTGGGCCTGGGACACCAGCCCATGTCCAGAAGGAACGACGGAGACGACTGCTGGGAAGAAGAAGAAGAAGAAGACGAGAGGAAACCAGACTTGACCCCCGTGCACGCAACAGCACCAGCAGCAGCAGCAGAAGAAGCAGCAGCAGTAGCAACCATACTCGATGATATCATGGTTCTCTACTTGGCGAGAAGGGTATGACTCGTTGTGTCCGTGTGCTTCTCTTCTTGGTTGGTTGGGATCGAGGGTTCGAGAGGATTTTGATGTTTGTCTGAGTCTGCGTTTTGGAAGTTGGGGGCTTGATACTGCGAGGAGTGAGATGAAGCAGGAGAGAGAGAGAGAGAGAGAGAGAGACAGGGAGGAAGGGAAGAAGGTTTTTTTTTGGGGGGGAGAAGTGTGTCGGATTGTTGTTGTTGTTGTGAGAAGGTGTGGGGGAGAGAGAGACGGAGGGTCTGCGGTATATATAGGAGGGAAGAGGCCATGCAGGTCCACTTCAAACAGTGCGGCAGAGCACCACGTGTTTAGATTTGAGAGAGAAGAGACACCATTGGTCAATAAGTGCGTGCGTATGTGTCTGTGTTGTTTCTCATTTTCTTTTAACTCCCCTTATTTTTTTTTTTTTGTTTCGACCCTTCTTGGAAGTGCCCCCAATAGCATGGCTGCTCAATTCCATGACACGACCGCGGAATATGGAAAAAGGGACCCGTGTAAAGCGTGCCTCGGACGTATAAAAATCCGGGCTCCAGTGAATCCGATGGGCCGTTCCAAACTAAATATCTCGTTCTGGATTCCTTGAAGTTTCCATATTTCCCCGGATTTAACTTTGCGCATCAATATTAAAGCGATAAATTTAATTACGTATTAAATTCATGTAATTTCGATCTGTCTTATTAGGTCTTTAATAAGATTCACATGATGCAATGATCACGATGGGTCAGATCCACGTGACCTCGGTCCACTCGGGAATGACCCATTCTTCGGGAAGAATTTATTTAATATAGAAAATAAAAAAAAGTATGGGCGTGGAGGGTGTGACTGTGGCTGATTGGTCCATTATGGAGGGGGGAGGAGAAGGGGAGAGGGGAGCTTGGGAGTGGAGTGGATGCTGGTGAGGTGAATGTCGTTGCCATTGGTCCATTATGCGCGTTCTCCCCAATTTCTTCCCCCTTCCTCTCCCAAAAATTTATAAATAAATAAATAAAAAGAAAAGGAGGAAATGGGAGCGGAGACCTTGACACGCCCCGATACACGTGGCGCCCTCTCCCGGTGACTCTAACTTTCCTCCCCCTTCCTCCCCCGCCCCGAAGATGTTGGTCTGCCCCACACGCTTACTTCGCATGCATGGTCATCCGTCCCCATTGGTCATTGGTCGCGCCCCCCCACCCCCCCGCCCCCCTCCCCGCCAAAAAAAAAAAAAAAAAAAAATTCCTCGTTCTTCTCATTCCCCGCCTACCTGCCAAGAAAAACCTTAAAAAATGGATTAAGTTAGAAAAATATTCCGTTTCTAGAAATATCAATAAGGCCCCCAAAAGAAAATCAATATTCCAATCCACGCCCCTCTCTCCAGTTGACAGATAGGAGACCTCTGCTTAAACAAATGCTCCCGCGCTGAAAGCGAGGCCAGTCTTTCTTTCCTATTTTAAGATTTTCCCCACCTCAGATTTCCGTTTACCGTACTTAGATCTCCCTCGCATCGCGCATCTCCCTCCGATTAAATCGGTCGGCCTCTTTTTTTCCTTCTGCTCTTTCCTTTCTTTCTTTTTTTTAAAAAAAAAAAAAAAAAATCTTTGATTAGATTGTGTCGGATCGAATCGGCTCGTGAGATTGGCGCGATTATTCCTTTGTTTCTTTGTTTGGGATGTCCATCCTACGACCAGATCTTGTGAAGATTATATCTCTTCATCGATTGAACCTAACACGAACGATTGAGATTTCATTTGTGGTTCCATTTGAAATTATTTGAGCATGGTTGGTGCGTGCTAATCACTCGGAAATCAAGCCAAGAGGCGGTATGCAGATTGCTGTGGGAGGAAACCATGAAAGACATGGAGGAGTTAGCTGACCAAACTCTCATTCCGCCCCCACCAGCGAAAATTACGAAGAAATTATACGTGGAACGTGCATGTTACTCATTTGTACCGTGTGTAACTTTCAGGTGTTTCGGATTTTTAAAAACGTCCAGATGCCTGAACCTTAAAATTCGGGGGGCAGCCTTCAAAAAGTCACCGTAGAATTTGACTCTGAATACGAATGATGGGCCTTTGTAATTAACTCACCAAACATAAGGAAAAAGATCGCCGGAATCATACTGTGTTCATGATTAACTCAGCTTTACTCCTCCAACCACCCCATCTGACTAACATCTCTTCCCTTTTAAGGGTGATTTGCCGAATTGATTGAATTAAATCGAGTTGATTTGTTCCCCTAATCCAAGAAAATCTCAGCTCCTTTCCCGTGAAATCTACCAAATCCTGTCAACGTCAGATGGCCCTTCCCTTAAATGGTAGAAGGTAAAAAAGCACTTAGTTAGGATGCGTTTGGTTCGATTTTGGAGAAATGTTTTTGATGCAAAAGCTTTTGAGCTAAATGGGTTTTTTGAACCGACCCAAAAAATGGGTTTTTTGAATTACAAGAGTGTTAAAAGTATATTTTAAAACACATTGAAAAACAATTTTGTCGTACATGTCATTCTATAAAAACTATACTTTACAAATGATTTTTGCTACTTTTTTTAACAAAAAATCTCAAATTATTTGATGGTTAAACTCATCTGTAGCGGCTCACTAGTAGCAACGGCACACCACTGTTACTGCATAACTCTTGGCACGAGTGATGTGCCTTTGTAATTAACTCACCACAATACAAGGAAAAAGATGAACGGAATCATACTCTCCATTACTCCCCCAACCACCCATCCAACTAACATCTCGACCTTTTTAAGGGCGATGTGTCAAATTAATTAAGGTAAATCGAGTTAATTTATTCCCCTAATTCAAGCAAATCTCGACTCCTTCCCCAAGGAAACCTACCAAATCCTCTCAACATTAGATGGCCCTCCCCTTAAATGGGAGACAAAAAAAAAAGCACTTAGTTAGGTGCCATCATCAACGGCGATTGATGAAAAAGTGTCTAGCAACCCTAGACTTTTCTTCCACAATTATTTCTCGAAATTTATATATATAGATATACATATTATATAGTCTTGGTCTTAGTCTTCACTCGAAAATTAGCAGGTAGGGATTCCTCCTCTTCGATCTCCTTCTTCTTCTCTCTTTTTCTTATCAAACCTTGGCGATCTTTCGTGGTAATGTGCTTTCAACTTCCCAATCATGGGATAACAACCATATCTCTCCCCCTCCACGTTCTCTCTACCATACGAACGGAATAAACTACGAAAAGAAAAGAAGTGGGGATTACTCCCCCTAATGTCATGGATGACTGCAAACCCCTATAAGGCTTCCCATAGATTATTCCCATATTATAAAACCCGTTCGCATTATAAAAAAACGAGGTTGTAATGATCTAGATGACAAACGCTCGTCACGAAATGAATATAACATTCCTAAGTTCCCCTACGTGTCCGTCAGTGACGAGGACGCACTTGTGGGCAATCCCCGATTTCTTTAATCGCAATTCGGTCGCGGAATTAAGAAATTAAGAGAGAGAGAGAGAGAGAAATTTATTTGACTCCTATCATAAGGGTAATCATAGAATTAGTTTTTTTGTGTTATGCGCCCCATCTTCTTCCCCCTTTTTAAATTATTATTATCGTGATGACCATTTCTGTTCCTTTCCTATTCTTTTGGCTAACTCCCTCCCATCTTTCGATAACTTTTTGTCAGCCGATGCGTATAAAATATTTGTCATCGTGTTCCTTATGCTTGTGGCACACACCAAAGTTTTTTAAATAGCGGGGGAGGGGGGGATGGGGATTTGTTTAGTCGGGTGGGATCTCTGTCATCGCAAAAGGCGAGCATTATCCTAGGTAATGCTTCGTTTTCTTTTCCTGTTGCTTCCTCTTGTGACAACGAATCCCCTCGTGGTAAATCGGCTTTACAAGCCTCATGTCGTTGTACTTAACTAGTAAATCTGCCCTTTTGGTGGGGGGAAGTATCGCAATAGTGCTGATTTCGTCACCAGCTCAAGTCTTGTTTTTCATTAAAGAAGTAATTAAGAAAAGGTTTGATGAGGAGGAGGCGTGACTAAGAAGTTCATGAACCGACAGTGCATGCGATGACTGTGCTTGTTGAGGTCCTCGATGTGCACCTCCGACGGCGTTCAATCCACGATTAGTGATTTTGAAAACTGGCGCATTGGAGACGGAATTGTACCGTCATTGATTAAGAGGCAACTGATGTCAACTCTAAGTTAGGAAACATGGGAATGAGTCATGAATCCATTGACAAGGTGATGACGGACAATAGATAGATGGTTTCCATGGTCACCATGATGGTTCCATACATCCCCCAGGGTCTCTAATCCTCGGAAAGTGTCATTCAAGACCTGTCGACTTCATATCCTAATCAATGTTGCTTTGACGGGTAACATGCAAGGACAAATCACGATAAGCTGAACCTGGATAGATATTTGCTAATCTCGGCCTCTTGCTTTCCATCGTACGCACATGAGATGCGCTTTCTCGGATGCTTAAGCTTAATTAAAAAGCAGGCACAAATGCAAGCACATGTGCAAGAAACGCCAACGTTCGTCCTCCGGGAGACAACGGGACAATCGAAATCCTTATCGTTATCAGATAATGGTGGATCATCATGGTACGGTGTGCAGGTTATGGTGGACAATATGTTGAACTCCTGTCTAAAGTGTGCAAAAAACCCTAATTCTTGTCGTCTAAACTAAGCCCCCGAATATATCGGTTCCACATGCATTGATGATCATGAACGAAATCTGCGAGCTGCGAGATCGGGCAGGTAAGGAAGAGGACATAACGAGAGAGGTAGAGCATCGTTTCCATCTCCATGGATGCTCGAACCGCTTCGAAAAAGCTCAGAGGTTGCAATGGCTACCGGCTCATCACGTGTGCACACATGGTAGCACATGCATGCATGAACCAAGCGCATCATTCTCAAGTTCCTTATCTCACTGTATGCATGAATTATTTTTTTCTTTCCAATTTGATTCTTACCTTGGTTTTTCTCAATACAATGTGTTGTAGAATATGTCCGAAGTCTTGCCTCTGACAAGTGACCACTGACTCAACAAATTAAATCGAGCATCTCTCGACTTGCAAATGAGTGACATTAGCAAACCTTGAATGTTAACATAAGGATACTAAGACTATTATGTGCACGCCAAGGTCATAGTTGTATATTTCCATAGGGATTACTCTGTGGGATTGGCAAACCAACACATCACGTAAAAATTCAGCCGGTTAAGACACCCTTCAAGTTGACAGCATCAAGCTCATGAACTTTAGAGTCCCACTGCGAATTTCCAACTCGCGATCCCATGATAGAGGGAAGATAATGACCCTCGAGTTTAATCCCTACTAGGCCAACTATTGATACCATGTCTCGATCTCCTAATGAGATGTTCATATCTTCGATTCGATATTCTGTAACCAAAACCTTCGTTTAAAAAAATACCCTGCTCTTCGTTCTGTTGATATTCGAGTCTCGAATGATTACGAGCAAATCATGGGCATGTGCAGCAGACAACCAAACGATCGGCACAAAATCAACGGAACGGTTTAATATTCGACCGGTCCAATTTTATAATGCGGGCATTAAAGGCTCTGTTGCAGCAAAGACAAAAGAAGAGCTCGGCAAGAACATTGAAGCATCATATGGGAGATGGTCCTGCATTGTCTCTTACTAGCAAGTTGCGGATTCTGCTCTCTTTTTTAATATCTTTTGGCATTTATAATTAGATAGGCCACACATGGTCAGTTTCGAGTCCATGGTAGGCCAAATGGAGACCGAGGCAGCATTAATGATCAATATTTTACAGGAAAAAATCATTATCATGTCATGTGAAAATGTGGGAATCCGAGACCAAACCGACTCCCCCACCTGAAAAAACTGCCAACCGCCGAGGCCAACGAACCTGCACCCGTTTCTCCTAGGAACTACTTTAATTTAATCAAGCTTAGTTTACTGCGGCGATGCTTTTCGAGGCAATTTGTGCCTCCGGGCGAGGGAGAAAGGCTACAAGCTACGAGAAAACAATGGGACAGAGCTTCGACTTGGATGCACTTGTGTTTTGTTCGACATGTGCATGCACCCAACAAATTAGAAATTAAGCACGAACGGTGTTACTATGTCGAGATGAGTGCTTTTGAGTTGAGACGTGAATCTTGGGATGAGAGCATCTACCCTCGAATTGCGGAGAATGGTTTTGAACACGTCGCCAATTGGTAAAGTTAATGTTAGATTAGACACGATTTGTATGACTAACCCAATAGACCGAGTCGACGAAGATGTATAAACACGTGGTTTCCATATTATAAATTTCATTAGGAATAGGTGTTTTGCTAATATCAGAGAGAGAGAGATGGTGATTCCGTATGCATTGTACTTGGAGATTGAGAGAGAACACAGGAGATTAAGAATGCACATGAGTGGACAAGCAATCATGGAAGCAAATACAAAGTCCTTGTTACCATATTAACTACTTTCTGAAATATCTCCTTAACAAGTGCTTTTAAAATATGCAATACTACATAACACGAGAAAATCATCGTAACTGAAATTAAGAAAGTTTCTTATACGGCGGTTTGTTAGGAAAATCTCAAAATAATAGTTTGGTGAGATCAAAAGCAATAGCACATTAATACAATCAAATGCGACATATAAATTTACAAGCCTATCATTTGAATCTTGACATACTTTTGCTCTCCAATTCTATTTCTAACCATGCGAATGCCTTTATAAAGATCCGTTTGGTATCAAACTCAACACGACATTTTCCAACCAAGTCGATTTTCAGGCGGGGAATAGTACAAAACGCTCCACGTTGAGTCACGCCGCGCCGTTCCAAAAAGAAGACGAAGAAATTCACCTTCCTCCTAAGTGCGCGTAAGGTGACCGGGATCTTGACCATGATCCACGGGATCTAAAACGACCAGGAAAGGACCTCACCGACCAAAGAGCGGCGACGCGTGGGATGGATTGATTGATCCGCCGTAGAAATCTGACCAATTTCCTCATCGGACCAAATTCGAAGAGAGGCAAAAGCACGCTGTTCACCGATCAGACCGTCCCCTCAGGACAATGCGCCCATCCTATTGGGCGATTCCCGGGCAGGAGATCGCATGCTGTCGATGATCGCCCAGGTGTCGTGCAGTTCATGTTAAAATGTGGAGGCTTTCAATGATTGTCGTGATGGCGAACATGGAGGAGCCGACTTTGTGTCGTGGGCGCCCGGCGATGTGGACAACGCCTCACGTACAAATCAAACGAGCTTACGTGGAACCTCATGGAGGTGGGCGACGTGTCGCGTGGCGACTTAGGCCACTTGGTGTTCCGCCTATCTTGTCTTCCCGGTCCCACTTGTGGTTTATTGGACAATTGGACGGGTTACGAGTGCTTGCCCTTTTACTCCGTCCAATTTCTTAATGCAGCAGTCGTACTGTACTTTTCGTTCAAAAACTTAAATCAACCAGTCATCGTAAGACATATTTTTCATTTGTACTCATGCATTTGTATCTTTGATAGTTGCTGTAGTTAATTAAATATATGACATATTATTTTATACCACATCAATGAAAGATGATTATATATTCAAACTTATAATTATGTGATTTGAAAAGATAAATTATATCATAAAAAAAAAAAAAAGCAAGTATCTTCATTAGTTCATTTGCTTATCTGTTTATATCAGGAGGGAGGGGGTGGGTGGGTAAGGGGCTAGAAGGACCGTCCATCGTGATTTGATTCCCATTGCAAATTTAATCTAAGATCTGAAATTCCATAAATTCTAATGATGACCAATATGGAGATTGCTTTTCGAAGTACTAGTACTTTCAAGAACTTTCATATATGAAATCAAAGTAACAATTCTAGAGTGATGTTGTAGAAAAAGTTAGTTTTGATTATGAAACTCAAAAGCATGTCTAGGATAAAGGTTGAGTTCAGTGAAACCGTCCGTTCACGAGAGGAAAAATTGCACCGTGATTACATAGACTTTTTACATGAAATGAAATTGAATCCTAAACATTTTCAATCTATCCGATTAAATCATAAACTTTCACTTCAACGTGTAATCGAGCACTAAATCTTTTTTAATTGGTCCAACTAATAGTCCAAAACTCTACAGGGCTCTAAAAATCCCGTTACAAGTGTAATTTAACGATACTACCTAAGCAATTTTAAATAGCGTATAAAAAATTCTGGATATGACTCATCAGAAGTAGTCAAATGCGTACTTCAAATTCTCAATCCAATGGAATTCGCCAATGGAGTCGAGGAATCGAGTTAATCCACGTAAACCTGAATGCGTAGAGATTTTGGAGATTAAAGGGGGGGGGGGGCAAGATTAGATTTAGATTAGATGGAGAGGGGAGATGTGCGGGAACCGCCCATCGCCCAAAATGGGCTTTGAACCGAAACCATGTCATTTTCCTCCTGCCAGCTTTTTGTCGGCGGGCCCACCTTGACCGCGTATTTCGGGGCTCCGTGCTGACCCCCTCCCCCGCGCCTCACTCAACGTGGTCGAGCAATTGCGCATATTATTGGCGCGAATCTTTCTCTCCATAAGGAGAAAATGGAGAGGACACGAAAGCCGTATCTTTTTGTGTCCCATGTCCTTATTTGCATCGCTGAATATCCATGAGTTTTCATATTTTTTCTTAAGGAACGATTGACTTGAATGGATAATAAGTTGTAAATTTTGTCCCTATTTGTAATTGACAAACAATTACTGAGATTTCCCTGATCCACGTAATTGAAAGGGCGGGTGTGCATGGACAAGGATCATCTAGCCCATTTCTTTCACCCCATCTTGATCAAAATTACACGACGGTGTGAACTGCGGATGCAAATCAAAGATGCCCACGATTATGGAGCACCAACATTTTGTTTTTTCTTAAACATTTCCTGCACAGCAGCACCCGCGGAATGCGGTCGAGGACATGGTCCTGGGGGCCAACCTCCGTTGTCAAGGTGTTCAATCATTCCTGGATATTTTTTTTGCTGTCCACATGGCGCAGCCGTCGTGTCTAAGCTCTCGACAAAGCTCTTTTATCGAGTTTTGTCGCGACACCTTTTCGTGAATAAGGTCTCGCTCCACCTCGAAGGCAAACCCGCATGCACCTTCCAAATCATACCGAAGGGCATCATCATCCAAATGGAGTTTCGCCAGCTTTTGCCATTTCAAGTCTTGTAGCAGCAACAAAAGAGAGAACACGAGGATGGAGTGTTCGACGCAATGTCTAGAATATCCCGATTATTCCAATCCAATCGAGAGAAGAAGACAGAGACACTTGGCACCTCCTCGTGCAGATGGATAGCCAAGGTGTTTCCCCTCTCTACATGTCACCTGGCCTTGGCCTTGCCTTGGCCCCATCCGGACAAACCCCACAAAATATGCTTCTCGCCAACTTTATCTCCTCCTCCTCCTCCTCCTCCTCCTCCTCTCTCTCCTTTTCTTTAAAAAAGAATTATTGATGGTGGTGACTCGGCTGAGTCATTGCATCTAAGACTTCCCTTACCTTCCAATGGCATCATTGCCACCCCTGACTAGTTCATTTCAGGGACCTTTTTCGCGTCGTCATCAGATGATTATTCATCAGGGAGAATATATATATATATAATTAAAATGGCAAAGAAAGGAAAGGAACAGAAGAAAATATCGTCTCCCCTCTTTGGCATCTTGCGCGTTTGTTCACTTTGCGAACATGTGTAGGGTCGGCTCTCGAGTTCGTCGGAAGACTCATTAACAAGGAAGATCCGTCAAAGGATATTAAATCTAAAACATGATATTCTGCAGATTTCACTCATTGATTCACTTTGATTTATTTCTGATATTTAGCAGATTTCTAGTAATAACTCTAAAGAATATTAAACCTAGAAACTGATATTCAGCAAATCTCTGGTAATTACTCTTTGATTCATTTTGATTTATTATTGATTTATTTATATGCCTAACTTTAACTGCTCCTTCTATTTTTGTATACAGCTTCCATATCAGAAGCCCTAGGAATATTGTATCATTTCTTATAAATAGAAGTTGTAAATAGAGATTAAGAATGTACAAAAAATTTAGCTTAAATACAATACAGTTTACAAGTTTATAATTTTTTTTACAAATTTTTTACATAGTATCATAGCTCTTTTAGTGAAAGCTTTATTTTTATTTTCAAATGGCACTCGTCCTCTACGTTATCGTCAAGTACCATCCCTGGCTTAACAACCCAAGTACTTGGATCCATAGCCACTAGAATTCATGCAAATTCCATCATCTCCTATCCAGCAATTGGAATCAAACTTACAGGAGACAACTTTGTTGTTCGGAGGGCACGCCTACTACCATGTCTTCGATCAAGCAAACTACTACCAATTGTGGAAGAATCTTCTGTATGGCCACCTAGCCAAATTGTGCCAAAAGCAAAAAATGGAACCACCGCTACTGTTCCGAGCCAAGCATATGATGAGTGGGTAACACACGATCAAATTGCACTTGGGTGGATTCTCAACACAACATCCGGCACCATGGTCGATCAGCTTTTGAATTTCAACACATTTGCATAGGCATGGGAATTTCTTGGTACATCTTATGCTGCTCATAATCTTGCTAGAGATCTACTGAATATCAAGAATAAACCAAAAAGTGATTGTTAGAGATCTGCTGAATATCAGATTCCAGAGTTAGTATCCTTTGACAAGATCACCACCTACTTCTTCGATCCCGCGTTTCCATACTAGTGATCATACAGTATAAATCCAGCATTTATACGGTTGCTCAGGTCATTGACAATGCCTGCTCGAGTCCCCCAAGTTTATACTTGATGTACAGAACAATCCAAGCGTATTCTACTTAAGAAGGTCCGCATAAACATTGGCAAGCTTTATCTTTGTATTATTGGAGCCTATGGAAATTAGCGTTGGTGTGGCGGATTGATGTGTATGTATAAGCTGATATTATCATATTCGGGAGATGATATAAGATGTTACGTAAGAAACTCATAAAGGAAATCTGGGTCTTTCCATACCTAACTATGCCCGACGACCTTGCCATGGATTGAGTGGCAGCTAAGATCTTCGCTCTTTAGCTCCGCCTATCTTTTTCTAATCGACATTGTTTGGTTGGATTCGTTCTATATTAGTATTGTTGCCCTTATCTTTACTGATCAATCGGGTTTGTTCAATATTATTATTCTTTTGGCCAAAGGTCTATTAATTTATTTTTTGAGCTTACCCTTTATTTCAACAAGAGTGGCCTGTCGATTCTTTTCTAGAAATGAGAGCTATGGAGCATCTGGTCCAATAATAAAAAGATGAGTGCTACGAACAGTTTATAGTTCGTCCAACATATACAGATTTTACATGATTTTTTTTAACTTTGCAAACCCCTAAACAAAAAAAAATTAACGATTGAAAAGATTTGAGCCTAGGACTTTCTATGTCAAGATTTTATAGAATTATTTTCAAATATTCTAAAAACTTATTATTTAATAAAAGCACGGTTTAATATTTAAATATTTTATTACTTTTTATTACAATAAAATGTAGGTTGTTGCACGAAATCAAAATTAGATGTCCTCTCTTTTATGTAAATGCAAACTCTAGATGATTTAATCACGTGATGAAGAATGGGAATTTGGAAAGTTCTAGCTAATGGACGACTCGTCTCGGAAAGGAAGTCACCCATTTTCCCCCCGCGTTCCCTTAGCCAATTAGGCATATGGGAAGGTCAATTCCATATGAGATTTGAATCAGCCTACTTTTTTTGATCTTTGAGATTTTTAAGGTTAGATTCGGAGACGTGTCCCATCCGGATTTTTCCTCGAGCAACGAAAGGGAGATTAATCGAAAGCAAAGTGGCTGTCGCAATTACTGAAATGTTAATGCTTTTTTTTTCTTTTTTTTGATGTCGTGGAGGAGGGAGAGAGAGAAAAGGACAATCGAAGAGGAGGGGTTTGATTTTTTTTAAATAAAAATAAAAATTCCCCGGGAACAGTTCAACGGCCAAGAACTGCCGCCAAGCGCTGACCCCTTCAACCCGAGACACGTGGACAATTCGATCCCCTCCGACATAATGCGACACCTGAAAACGCGTCCGGGGCCCCGTCCCCGCCGGCCACGGCGATATCGACACGTAGCGGGACGCCGTGGGGTTTGACTTTGACCCCCACCCGGGTAGAGAAGGAGAAGAAAGGAATGGGAGGAGTAACCGACTCGCGCGTCTTCTCAAGTCGCAGTCAATAGGGTAGAGAAACGAAACGAAAGCTCTCCTCTCTCCCTCTCCTTCTCCCTCTCCCTCCTTTTCATTTTCCACAAACCGACCGCACTAACCCTCCCTCTCCTCCTTTCCTTTTCTTCCATCTTGACGCATGAAAACTATGCTCGACATGGAAGTGGACGTACGTGCGAGTCTTTAGGGTTTTCTTCCCGTCTCTCTCTCTTCTTTTCTTCTTTGGTTTATGAATTATTTGGGCTCTTACCTACCTCTGAACGTGTCAATCTGTCTTTCCGTTGGAACTAGATTCGGATGTTGGAAATTGCTTGGAAACCCACCTCGAGAAGGAGAAGGAAAAAATAAAATAAATTATGGGGACCCGATTCGTCCCCCCCCTACCCCCCGGGTGCAGATATTTTTCCGGGATCGATTTTGGGTCCTCTTTCTTCTTTCTTCTTTCTTCTCATCATAAATGATAAAATATAAAGGCTAAATGGATAAATGTTTGTGGCAAGAGGAGAGTTCTGTTATTGTCTTCATGCGGCTTTGCCTCTTGTCATAGGATTCTAGATGTTGTACACCCTCACTCTCTCATCTTATGTTTCCTTTTTCTTTTTTCTTCTTCCTTTTATGTCGTTTCTATCTACCTGATCATGACGAATAGTCTTATCTTATCGATGCGTATAGGCAATGAATGAAGCATGAAAACATAGATCGGATTGCTCTATAGGAAACTTGAGCTTTTAGAGTTGTTGAGCTACTTATAGTCTTGCGTGCTACAGAATTCAATATTTTATGGCTTATATTTCATTTCTTGCACCCTCATTTTATGTCCTTTATATATTTGCTCGACAAATTCCAATGGTTCTACGTACCAATTATGACAAGAAGCTCTACTGTGAACTTCGGTTCATCGACACATAGCAAATACACTGCACAACTTTTCTATAGGAAGTTTGAGCTTTTAGATTCTTTCGAGCTCTTATAAGTAACCCTAGAAGAGAGAGTCTCCATACAATCAAGAGGTTTTAGACAAAATAATTCCAGAGGAGAGCGTCTCCATACACTCGAGAGGTTTAGACAAAATAATTGGGAATAATGGAATAAGGCTTTAAGGCATGGATATATTGTCTATAAGGAGTTGCTTATCCTACAAGGTTGTTAATAGTTACTGGCAAATATTCTTTAGGATACAACAAAGTCTCAGGTAAGAGTACTAGATTGCAATTCGGGCATTTCTCCAAGGTTTCTCAAAACGGAACAATTGGAGAATAAATATTGTATGTTTAAGAAAGAAAGAAAATTGAAATTGAAAATCATGAACTAGAAACATTGAATTTGTAATAGTGAAATTATGTTTGAACAAATACTACTTTTTGAAATGTTGCATCATTTTGAAAGTATATTATGAGAGAAATATAATTTCAAAAGGACACAATTTTTTTGTTATTTAAAAAAAAACTATAAATTCGAATTTTAAAAAAATTAACTATTTATTATGCTAACTATGACCCTTGAGTGCACAAGCATTCCAAGTGTCCAAAATTGCGCAATTATTTGTGCACCTGCACATGAATACTGTAGGGTTTAGTTCACTAGCCCATGGTTTTCGATTGAAAGGCTAGAAGCCTTCCGCTGATTTATTGGCCCACACATATATTTTTTCGTTGTGGGACAATGTACCTCTTTATCTAATTTACATACAAACTATCGACAAGAGGTTCCACATCAATGATCTTTGCTTTATTTTAAGATGGCATTTCATGCTCTAGACCACATAAATTTCAAACATGGAAACTTTTAGAGTTAGGATTGCTTTCCGAGAATTATTGAACCCCGCCTGTTGCAAGGCTCCATAGGCACGATATCGTAGCAACTCGTGATTAGGCAATCCGCACGTCTTGAGTTCTTGTCCTAGCACACGCGATGTGGAGTGCCAACAAACCGAGAAGAATCTTGCTGGTTATGTGTCAACGTACTTACTTAAACATCCGTATCGGATCGCAATTCGCAATCCTACACGTGCTCGGGGGGGTTGTTCTTGAGCACTACGGAGCAGTTTCGTCTGAAATTAGTGTGTTCGATCAACTTCACGTGATGGAATTTTTCCTGTAGTAGACCGGCCAATCCTTTGGCGAGAGCCTGGGGACAGATCCACATGAGTGCATGCGTGAATCAACCGACAAGGGCGGCATCGCGGGATCTCCTTTGAACCGACCAAGCGAGTGTCGAGCTTGGGGATATGACTGCATTATGCACCACGGAAGGAAAAAAAAAAAATCGTCGGATTCGCATGGAAGACCCACCATCCATCGATGGAGTTATCCTTAGGTAGCTTTAGCCATATCTCTTTCGGGGCGATGCTCCAGTGAGACCCGAAAGAAAAGATAAAAACCCTTTTCTAAATCCTGTCTTATCGAACGGCAAAACTGGGTTTAGTGGGGGTGAAGTTCATTATAAGTCCAAAAAAGGTTCTATCTTCCGACATGATTTTGTGCCTGATCGGGACTGATGTAACCTTGATACCTTGTCCTGTCGCGATGATGTTTGGCCTGAATCATGCACTGGGGCATTCGACCGCTGAACAGGAAAAAGCTGCAACGACGACTCCGATTATGCATAAAATTGTTTTCCTTTCGAAATCCGGTTTTTCAATCCATAAGAGCTCCTTCTATCTGAATCCCGACGAGCAAAAAATGTATGGAGACCCACCGTGGAGCCATCATCACGTGGCGAGACTTTTATGCTTTAGCCGGGCGATTTTCCGGGAGACATTGAAGATGGACAAATGCGAGAGGAATGTCTCCGGTCTTATAGGACAAGAAAAATTAGTTTAGTCCCAACTTCTTTTCATGCCCAGTGAGTTCTATCTCCCGACATGATTCGTCCTCCCCGATGCTTCAAGTGCATGAACCTTTCGGCTTTCGTTGGTCCCTCCATCCCCACGCTTACATATACATGTTTGCCGCTATTAAAGAAGCTATCGAACAAAATGTACGGGAAAATTGAACAATCACTCAAGTTTTGTATCCGAAAAAGTATAGCTAATCGAGTGTTTTGAGCTGGCCTTTTGAAAATTTTGGATACTATGAAGGTTGGTGGGACATTTAATGGGATCGAGATTTGTTGATGACAGAAAAGGATAAAATGTTAGCCCCTCGTAACTTTTCGTTTCTCTAGGATTAGACATTTTATTCTCGATATTACTTCTGATATTTGTCCTTCTATTAACTATAAAAGGGGAACGCCAAAGTGGCAACTTTCAAATACTAAACCAGTAAAGATGATTATAAAGGCTTTTAGGTCGACAGAACTACATTGACGTACTCGCCGCTCTCTTTGGATCAAATAGTTATGATTCAAAATGAATATTTTTTGACAACGTGGAACTCCCCTTGGATATCAAGATGATGGCGGTTCAATGCATCGCCGAAGGAAACAAAAATGACCATGTCGAAGCCCATCCACAAGATCAAAAAGTAGTGCCTACGTGTCCAAGATTCCGAATCCGGAAGGCTCAAACCCTAGAGCGGAGTCAATAGCTCAAGCCCATAAAACGAAGCTATTAGACATTTTGGGCCCGACCGAGTATATAGGCCAGAATCCTCGAGTCCCAAGCTCAGGTCCTCTTAAAACTATCGATTGGGCTCTCTTGGACGTTCCACCCGTTCCACCAACCAAATTGCCACTTCTTTGTTTCGATACTTTGCTCTTCCTATCAGGGTGTGCATGAAAACTAGGAATTGCCTGGACTACCCATAAGTTATGGGCCATAACCAGTCCAAAAAACGACGATTCCCATAAGAATCGATCCTTCCAATTTATTGGAACCGGTAAGTACTGATCCTATTCCCAGTTCCAAATGTGGAACCACTCATCCGAATCGAACCGGTACATATATAATTATTTTATTTTATATTAATTTTTTTAATCAAAACCCTAGTTTCCTATTTGCCTCTCTCCATCTCTTGCCTTACTTGTCTCACGGCCTTGCCTCCCTCTCTCACTCTCGCTTTGGGTGGCCTCTAGCCTTGTCAATCCCTCTCTCACTCTCGCTTTTGATTGCCTCCAACCTCGTTGCTCCCTCTATCCTTCTCGTTCTCAATTGCCTCCGACCTCTTCATTCTCAAGTCTCATGCCTCTTCCATAGTGGGGGCATTTCAACTAGTTTCATGTACCCACTAGAAAACCGAACCAAACCGATGATTTAATTCTTGGATGAATCCATGAAACCAATGAGCGGTTCCTAATTCCAACTTTTCAAAACCGGTTTTTATTAGGCTGTTCCTGATTCCAGATTGGAACCATATAGCTCAAAACCAGTCACCCCTACTTCCTATCACAACCGTCGATTTTTTTATTTTTTATTTTGGGTCGAAACAACCATTGAATTCCAGACAAGGGGTTTCCGGCCACAAATTGGGCCCAATTGCAAAACAAGAAGCAGGAGCAGCCGTCGGGGGCCCAATTCCTCGAGCCTAGCGCTCGGCAATCTTCACTAGAAAACATACATTATTTAATTATTTAATTGGCAGTTAGCAACCCCCAACGCTTTATATATGTTAATAGTAAAAGACACCTGTTTTTTGCTATATTTTAAAGTGACCGGTGAGTTTCACGTGTGGAGTGTAATGTCTGGAATAGAAAAATGGAAAACTAAAGGATTAGAAAAAAGAGCACAAGATAAGATGTCAAGCCACCAAATGCATCTACGGAATTAACTGGCATTTGAAGATGATGAAGTGACCGGATTAGATTATTATTTTCCTCCACGAGAAAAGCGGGCCACCAAATCCTTGGAATTTCAATGCTTAGAAACATAGAAATCAGAATGAGATCACTCTTTTAAAATCAGTTACATAATTGTAATGACAGTTGATAATAAAGAAATATGAATTCAAGTGATGTGCACAGTCTATGAATTCAAGTAAGGGCTGATAAAGCATTTCCAAAACTCCACAAACATTGCGACAAGGAAACTGGATGGCCGGATTTCACCAATCGATATTGATGTAAAATGACAATTCGTCTGGGAAAAGACATCTGACCCGAAGCTGAACCTTCCGGGCATTTCTTCTGAAAAGTCATGATTGTGGAATTTGTTGGGGGAGAAGATCGAGCTCAAGACTCGAACCATTCTTCGGCGTTGAAGAAAGTCATGATGATTTTCCCATCAATTTGGATTCCAGAAGCAGCATGCTTTGGCTTTGCCTTGCCCTAAGAGGTTTAAACAAGACAATTAGATGATTATAAGATTGATTAACTGGCCAAAAAACGTGACATATGTCCTTGACTAAGGTCTTCCTTTGCTGGCAGTTTGTCGTTGTTCCATAAGGGACTTACCGAGTTGCTCTTAAAGAGAAATTAATGTGAATTAACACGGAGTAGAGCAAAATTTAAGCATCCTATTCTTGGCAAGTGAAAAGGGTCTTTCGATGTATAGGCTTTCGAGCATGCTAGCTGAAGTTCAAAGAAATCGGGAAACGATTCGATGGTGCATGTACGGAAGGCGGGTCTTCCACTTGAAATGCAGGATTCCGTGAAAAGCACGGAAGGATAGAAGGAGAAAATACAAAGGAAAAGAAGGAGGGGTCAACTAGCGCGATTGTTAAAAATGGTCGGAAGTCGCATCTTTCTTCTTTATGTTACAAGATAGATGATTCCTTTCTAAAGTTGTAAAGGATTTCATCCATCAAAGTGAGAAGGAGGTTGAGATGTTCTGTCATGTTCGCATGCTTTAAAGGTCAAGAATATATTCTCAGTGGTGTAACAACATTAACAAATGACAAAACCTTAGAAAGTCCAAACTGGTCCAGTTGGGTTACACATCCTCATTGGTCGGTTACCCACGGTGACATGAACGAAGGAAGCAACTCAGCATACCTCAAGAAAAGGCAAAGAATACGGGTTAACGTCGGTCCCAAAATCAACTTTCATTAATTTACTTTTAATGCAATTTAGCCTATTCTTTGTTTAGCCATCTATGAACAGTTCCATGCTGCACTAAAATTCATAATTTCTTAAATTCTTCCCTCCTCCTCCCCCTTCTTGTTTCTGTTTTTCCTCTTCTGGGTTCATCGAATTATAGGTCATCCGTCTTGTGATGAAAGAAACCATGATGATTTCGGTATTTTCCCTGTCGGGAAGCCTATCGATTTGGTGACTCCACGCCCACGGTTTTTCTTTTGATTCGGAAGAAGGCGAGTGGTTCATTAGTTTAGGTGCTTGATGAGGGATTTGTGGTCCAAGAATTGGATTAAGTAATCAAATCATGCATTTAAGTATGGCTAGAGTTACGTTGCAAATGGTCCTCACTACCCAAACACATCAAACTCTAGTCACTCTACAGCTGCGTGTTGTGTCCACCGTAGCCTTCCTACCCAATCCAAAAAATGAAAAAAAGAAGCAAACATGGTCCAAGTTTGCAATATATATTTATTTCTTAAGTCGCGTGTGATATGTTGTTTTCGTGTTATTCGCTAAGAAAACCGATCATGTGAGAAAAATATCTCTTTAATTGAGCATGCCTGAATGATCCACATGTATCATTTAGGTTCCGTTTGATTTGCGAAAAATAAAGAATTTAAGAAACATTTCCCTTAATTGTTTACAAGAATGAATGAAACAAAAATATTTTTATCGTCTATTGAAATAGTTAGACATATATTTTTGTTGAAAATGAAAATATTTGTATTATCTAATTATTTTAAGTGATACGAATAATTATTGTTTAGAAAAATATTTTTTAAATCACTCATTTTCTATGATACTTCCGTTAATTCGAAATCTCAATTAACTCTTGTTGACTTTATTTTTCTTTCTCCTATTAAATCCACAATTGGAAGTGTTGATTAAAATTTAATTGGCTTTAAAAAGTTTATTGCCTTTTATGATACATCCCCACTTTATATTTTCCAAATTTATAAGTCCGTAAGCCTATAGAGATATATGAAGGTAAGTGCATCTAACCATCTCTCGATCATTTGACAACAAATAAAATAAATTTCTTAGAACGTCGCATAAGATTTTCATATAGTATATACAAATTGTATGTAATTGTAACATTTTAAGGAGTTATTTATCATTAGAAGACCAAGGACTAAAATGGCATAGTTCTTTTTTTTTTCTTAATTTCAAAAACCTTCCTACGTCAAAGCAGTCATATAAATTTTTAATATTTTTATTATTTTAGCGTAATTTGATATTTAAAAATCACTTTCTTTCTTTTCTTTCTTTTCCCTTTTGAAACTTTTTTTCCAACCATTTTAAGGCCCAATGAAGCCTACAAGTAATAAAGTTGTTAGTTGTTATTGAGATGTATTTAATATTTTAAAAATCACTTTCTTTCTTTTCTTTCTTTTCCCTTTTGAAACTCAAAAAGTTATATAAATAATTAATATTTTTATTATTTTTTTGTGTAATTTAATATTTAAAAAATCATTTTTTTCTTCTCTTTATTTTCCCTTTCGAAATTTTATTTCCAAACATCTTTAAGGCCCAATGAAGCCTATAGGTAAGAAAGTTATTATCGAGACATACATTCTCCATGTGTAGCTTTCATAGCATAACATGGCATTATTATGTTCCATATATCATGCAACGACTATAGTTTATTTTAGAGAATAAAGAACGAATGTTACTAAATTGTTTATAATATAATTCACGTAATTCATCACAAAAATTTTCATATGGCTTCCATTGAATTTTATAGTACATGACAGTGTATTCAACGGTGAACCATGAAATAATCTTCGAGCATATAAAATATTCCAAAATATATGGAAATGTATTTCTCGTTGACATTCAAATAGTACCTATAGCACGCATTAACTTTCAGCTGATGATAGAACGAGAAGTTGCGACTTTTATTACTCATGCCTTCCTTACATTCCAGTTGTGGGTTCCCTCCGTACCTTCCATCACGCACATTGAGATCCATGCTCGAGGAATCCATCCTTATATCAGCATCTGGTGAGAAAGTATCAATAAATATTTAAAATATATATTTCAATTTTCACCCCATATTTGATAGCTTAATTAAATTTTTGGAGTAAAGGGTCCATCATCTCTTCTTTCAAGTCCTTTTTATTCTGTAACTCTTTTCCAATAAAAAAGTTTCAAAACTTACCATGAAGGTATACTTGAGTCATAAAATTCACAGAAAGTGTAATAAAATCTTGAAACTTATCAAATTAATGTAATTGATCTTTTATTTTGTCTAATTTTGTTAATAAAAATGTTGACGTAACTTCTTTAATATTTTATCTCTTCTAAGTGATGATGGCATAGCTAAAACATGAAATATAAAGTTAAAAACGACGTTTTTGCTTTAAATATGATTTTTTTAAAATTATTTAAATTAAACTTAAAAATACACTAATTATTTTTATAAAAAAAGAAAAGAAAAAAGATGATAACCACGTGGTTAGGGTCCCACTATTGTCAAGAAAGGCAGGTGTCATTAGGCCTAATTAGTGGTCGGTCAGTGACACTAGCAATTGACACTAGCAATTGACGGCCCTTTCCTGGCTAGGACCTTGGGCAAGACCTGATCCTTCTCGGCCATCCCCACCCTCGCTAGCCCTTCTCAGCGATGGTGGAGCAGTGGCGGCAATGGCAGCTTCTCATCATTCTTCTTGTTATTTTATAAAAAATCTATGTTGTTTTAAAATTTAATTTAAATAAAATTTATATTAAAAATCATATTTGAACTAAAAAAGACATCGTTTTAGTGACATAGGAGAGACAAAATATTTTTAAAAAGTCACATAGGCATTTTCCATCAATTCATTTGAACGAAATTAACAGAAACACTCAATTGCACAAATTCAACAAGTTTCAGAAATCGATTGTATTTTTTTACAAATTTTATGATTTAATTATACTTTCATAATAATTTTTGGAATTTCAATACTATTATTCCTTTTATTTATACATGACGGATTTATTTATCACTTCTCAATTAGAAGGGGACAAAAAAGGAAAAAGGAAATATATGGTGAGAATAAAGTAGTTTAATAAAATGAAATTAAAAGAAAAAGGAAAGAAAATCCCAACAAACTCCCCCGGGAATTGCAGTTACGCGTGACATTATCAAATTTGGCACAGAAAGCAACAAAAGCCGATGCTTAAGTCATCTTACGTTAGACCCTTTGCCATATTTAACGTCCCTCACTTCAATGCTCTCTCTCTCTCTCTCTCTCTCTCTCTACAACCAAACCAGAAAAGAAGGGTAGAGAAAAAGCCAAAGCCAAGCCCACCTGTTCTTCTTCAACGCCTCTCTCTCTCCTCTTGATCATCCATCAAAAACCCTATTTTCTCACACACTGCGCGCAGAGTCACAGACACACAGAACACAAACACACACTCACACTCACACTCACACACACTGTTCTTCAGCTCTCAACTTTTTCTTTTCTTTCTTTTCCCTGCGCGGCATTTCTGGGTTTCTTACATCATCTGGGCTTCATTTCCTAAATGGGCACTTAATTAGCATTCCTTTTCTGGATATAATTCCTACCCAATATCATTACTGATCGCTCAAATTCTGAGCTTTCGCAACAAAATAAGATAAAGGCTGGTCCTTTTCTAATCTCCTCATACATTGCCTTGAGTTTCTCCCTTTTTCGATTCTTAAAAAAAAATAAGAGAGAGAGGGGAGGGAGGAGGAAAAAGATCAAGAGAGCGCTCGTGGGTTTCTGCTCTGATTCTATGGCTGCGGTTGCTGAGATTTCCAATGAAGCAGCGGTTGCTAATACGAAGTTGGATTCGAAACCGAATTCGAAGCCGGAATCAGAATTCACCATGCAGAATTTGGTTGATATGTTCACAAAGTTGAACCCTTTGGCCAAGGAGTTTATCCCTTCCTATTACTCCCTTGATCATCATCAGCAGCAGCAGCAGCTCCTTCATTTCCAGCAGAACGGCAGTTTCCTGATCAGCGATTTCCCACCTGCTGAGAAGAATTTCTCCGAGAACAACTTCGCAAATAATAGGAGGGTATTGATCTTTGATCTTTTCGGTCTGATCTCGCAAATTCTCTATCGGTATTGGATTTTTTTGGGTTTGCTTGGAGTTTCAGTTCACGTTGGATGTACATTTTTTGGACTGGTTTTGAGCAGCTGGAATATGAGTCTCCCAGTGTTTTATTTTGGTCTTTGGTGTGAATGCTGTCAACCGGATGCGTCCAGCTGGATATTGGGAATTTCGTCCCAATTATATCATATATAGCGATTGCTTATTCAATAAATTCGTGTTGGAAGATTTACAGTGATTTGGGAGACTACCCCACTGGAAATTAGGATGTATTCTCTAAACGCAAATGCTTGGTGGCCAGGTCAACGGCAACACTGCAGATTTCACATATGATCCTGGATTGTTTGCTCTAATTTCTTTTCCATTGCCATTGATCAACCCCGACTGCCATGTGTTTGTGATCTGGTCTGTATAATAATGGCTTCTTCTTTGTGTGGTCTGATAACCATTCTTTCGTCCAGAAATTCTTGGTTTTTTTCGAGTCATGTTTTCATCCCTGTTAGTCATGCTGACAAATTTGGAGGTTATTCTTCATATTGATTATTTGAGCTTTTTGATATGTTGAGCATGAGAATGTAGCAGTCATTTCTGCTGTTTATTGGTCAATTGAGGACATTGTTATCTGGAACCTCATAGTCATGGTGTGTGAATTGAATTCTCTGTAAGTGTCAATCTCTCCGTGCATAGTTATTGGTTTAACTGTCATTCGTATATGTTTTTCTGCTTCGTGCACCTGCAACATTCACAGGGTTCTGAATTTTGTATATTTGGTCTCTATAGTTATTGATACACTCTTAGTTCTGCATTCCGTGTGGAGGATGACAATATAATGGAGCATGTTCTCTGTTATTTTGCAGATTTAGACTATATATGCCTGTCACTTGTTCTTTGTCTTTAATTATAGATACTTCATTCTGAGCTGTGCCCCCTCTTTATTAACTTCAGAGAAGAAATAGCTTCAACCAAGGCAGAAGAAGGTTCAATGGACGGTCTTTTAGAGCTCAAAGGGAAGATAGTGTCAGACGGACAGTATATGTTTCTGACATTGATCAGCATGTGAGAGACACCACTGTACCCTTGATGCAAATGCTTCCCTCATATCATGTTTAAAGTTTTAGTCTAACTTAACTTGATTCTTAATATGAAAAATTCACTTCGAATTAGGTCACTGAAGAGCAGCTGGCTACCCTATTCAGTGCTTGTGGACAGGTAAGTTCACTGAGTAGCATTATGCATTGTATTAGTATTCTAATATATTTATTTGATACGATGCTTTATGTCTTAAAACAGGTTGTGGTTCCTTTAAAATGGATTTGTTTTATGTAGGAAAGCCTTAATGTTTCTTAATCTATCAGTTCCTGCTGTAAAAAACCAGTTTGCATCACCCTGAGGCTTGGTTGAACTAAAGCTTCATACATGCAAAGAGTCAAAAGTAGTTTTATGCCGCTTAGCGCTTTACTTTTGGTTCTACAATTGACTGCACCTTTTCTGCCATTCCTTCCCAAACTGCACTTTTTGCAGTGTCTGTTCCCTGCCATCCATCCCAAGAACCACTTTTCAAATGGATTGTCTACTGCCCGAGATGAGATACTAACCTGCATTTAGAAGAATTTGTAGGAGGTGAAGAAAGAGGAGATTGAGAAAGTGATTTTCCTTCTGGTCTTTTGGAAGGGTAAACAGTGGAGGTGAAGAAATTGTGATGAATTCGACTTTGTTTGTTTGAAAAAGAATAAATGAGAAGGATAGTAAATGACACTTCTTCCCTTTAAAGGATGGAATGTAAAAACTATGTCACAGATGCACATTAATTCTTGCCAAAATAAAAAACAAGGTCCTACAAACAGTAGAAGAAAAAATCATCTTCAGTTTCCAGATTTTCACTTTTTCTGGGCAATTCTCATTTTCAGATATCATTGCTTGAGAATGGACGCTTCATAGCCAAAAGTGATAATTTATGCATCATGTGGGGGATTTTAGTACTCCATTCAGTATGCATTTCTCTTCACTTTGATTCCAAAATTGGGATGACTAAAATAGGGGAGGGGGGGTGCGACAGGGCTTCTAGACAGAGGAAAATTACTTTCCCTCCTCATTTCCTTTCCACCATTTCCAGACACAGCATAAAGATGTCATTGCAGCATTATAACCGGATTTCTCTATTTTTCCTTTGAAGGTTCTTGATTGCCGAATTTGTGGCGATCCACATTCAGTTCTTCGATTTGCCTTTGTTGAATTTGCAGATGAATGTAAGATTTTCACTTTGGCTGGCTAATTAACCTCATATTTACAAGGGGATGAAAGTATGGGGATGCTCATGTATCATTGTTCCTCGGAATGTGTTGACAGATGGTGCAAGAGCAGCTTTGAACCTCGGTGGGACAATGTTAGGATACTATCCAGTGAGGGTTTTACCATCAAAGACAGCTATACTTCCTGTAAATCCCAATTATCTCCCAAGGGTATGAAAATTAAATGCTGCCCATGGTCGTAGCACAATGTTCTGCCTCCTTTTACTCTGTTTTAGTACATTGCCATATGATGCTAAAGAAGCACTCTGGAACATGCATGCTTGTGGTTAATATCCACATGTACCGTAGATGCTTAAAGAACTTCTGAAGTACTTACCATTAGGCCCTTTCATACCAACTTTTGTTTTAACGCAGTCAGAGGATGAACGAGAAATGTGTACAAGGACAGTTTATTGCACAAATATCGATAAAAAGGTATAAAGTAATTTTTGTCCTTTCAGTTAAAAATTTCCAAGTTAAAAATTTCCAAGTTTGCTGTTTCTTGCCCAAGGTCCTTGCCATATGCTACATTTCCTCATCTGATGGCTAATTTGCTTACTAATTGACCATGTCACGGTGTTCTATGCCTGCGCTAGCTCGATATGTTTGGTTTATGTTCCATTTTTCTACCGCAGATTTCTCAAGCTGAAGTCAAAAATTTCTTCGAAACAGCCTGTGGTGAGGTCAGGCCAGGCCAACTCTATCTCTCCCTCATGCACACACAATCTATGTTGGACAATCATTTTCCATAGGCTATTCTGAAACTAACTAGCTACTTTCTCTGTAGGTCACTCGATTGAGGCTTCTTGGGGACCATGTGCACTCTACTCGCATTGCTTTCGTTGAATTTGCAAGGGTAAGTCCGTTTTTGCTTCCTGAGATTGCAGAGTGGGGAATCATCATTTTGTTGATGTAATTGTAGCTGATTATGTTCCCTAGATTCTTGGCTTGCAAAATCTAGACACATAATCTGAATCCGATGATCCCTTAAAGCAAGTACTGCGGTGGTGGTAATTTGTCCCAAAGAAGGGATGTCCTTCTGAACACACTACATGTAACTCAGCATGTCCATAAATTTTGTTTTTAGTGTTTTCTGAGTATATTTCATCTATGTCATACACCCATTTTTCTTGCTAGAGATAAAATTTTGAGCATGCCAATTAGACATGTTCAACCTGGCCTTGATTATGAATGGTCAAAATTGATTCGAAGCATAACTATTGTCTCTTTTGTTATATTAAGTGCCTTGTGAAGAAGAACAAATAGAATGAAATCTAATGCATGGAGCTCACATCAGTATAGAGAAAATAGGGACCTTTTTCATACATAAGGTTCTTTCCTTTAAAAACTTATTCTGAAGGACTAGATGAAGAAAAGGAAAGAAAGAACAAAGTGAAAGTTCATTAAGTACGCAATTTCAGAGTTTCAGTAAATCCTGAGGGCCAGGTTGAATGTAAATGGCAATTATCCCTTTAGTTTGAGGCATAAATGCTGAATGAACTACTAAATTTCCTATCCCAAAACTTTTATGCTTATGTTATTTGATGCCATGCATTGATTAGACATGACAAAAGCTGTGATGAGTTTTACATTGTGACTAAGCATTTTACTTTAGAGACTATCTATTGACAATTTTTATTTTTAGTGAAAAGAAGGTAATAATTTTTATTTTGCCTAGTTGACCAAAGATGGTTCCACTGGTAGTATTACTTGGTTACTGAATTTTCATGCTAAGTTTTTGCTTGCCGACTGAACTGAATTTTGTATTTGCATTTGAGGAAAAAGATAGATGGAAAATAGAGGATTAGATAATCACAGAGGAATGGTATGAGGAGAAGAGCATTGTGATTATTTATTGTTGCTATATTACATGCCTGCATGTAATTATCCCTGCACATAAAATCATTTTCTCTCTTTTGCTTGTATGTGCCTGGAATTTCCTTTTGGCACTGGCTCCATCATACAATACAAGGATACCTTACTATGTTTTCTTTCTTAAAAAATTTGTCCTAGTCATTAATGTAAAATGAATGACTATTTTCTTTGGATCAGGTCATAAGTGTAAACTTGTTGATCCTGCACTATGGAGTTGTTCATGTTTATTTCTTTATTGTATGAGCTTGGTGCATCTATTAATGCAGATGAGAGAGCATGCTCTTCCTTTGAACTTATTCTGATGATTTCCCCTGAAAGAAAAAAGAGAAGTGATTTGAAGTTGTTTCTGTGGGCAGGCTGAAAGTGCCATTGTTGCTTTAAATTGCAGTGGAATGGTCTTGGGAACTCAGCCCATCAGGTAAATCTTTAAATATGAGCAATTGCAATTTTTATTTTTTTACCTTTACAGACCCCGACTAAGCTTTTTGGTCATATAAAATCTTCGATTGTAGGGTAAGTCCTTCAAAGACACCAGTGAGGCCGCGGGTTACTCGCCCTCCGATGAATTGATATTGACTGGAGCTTTGAGGAGTCGTGCGTCAACTTCGGTAACTGAACAGTTGAGAGGAACTTTGTTGAGAGAAAGAGCTTGTTAAACTTTATATTTTCCTCTTTTCTATTATTCTCATCTTGATCTGTCGCAGCTGCAACATTTTCTGTGACCGAACATGCCTTGACCCCCTCTCGGTTTCACTTTTTAAAGGACCGATCTCAATCTTTGAGGTTCTTTATCCTATTTAATCATTCATCACTATCTTATGATGATTCGCTTTCAACTGCATCAGTTGGTGACATGAAGCAAATCCTTGCCCGTGCTTTAGCAAGGCTCGTCCCTGTGCAAGAGCCTTGAGGTTGCCAGATCGGGCTCTCACTAGTTGTTAGTATAACGTCACGGAACGAGTGAGGATGGGTAAGAGAGTTTGCTGTGGAGACAATCGAAATAAAGCTGATGTTCTGGAATCTGAGATCAAGGCACACTCTGGCTGGTTTTTGTTATAAGTTCTAAGTTTTACAGCCTTTAGGACACATTCGATTTTGTTCTCAAGAAAGGTGGTTCCTTTTGCAGGCTCTGTCGGTGACCTAACATGAGCCTGCATGAGAATCAGTGTGCATTAGACCAGTTTCATGTTCCCATTCGAGAAAACAACACTAGGATCATGTGTTGGGGCACTGACAAGTTGCAATGCCACAGGTGAAAAGATTTATCACGTCTTACGCGATTTTGTTTATCATGCCTGAGTCAGGACTAACTAGATATAAAACCATATCACCGATGTCGTAATTCGATATAGTAATAGAAAATCATAGGTAGATGGGGGTTTGTCTACTGCATACCTTAAGATTTGGTATCTAAAAGGGGTGTTGAAGAATACTTCTTTCCTATGGTCGGCAAAGATAGTTTACATGAGAATTGTCCCCTAGTTTTTGTCCCCTGAGGGCAGGGCCCAAGAACAAGATGGATCTTGCGCAAACCATCCATCGCTCGTTGGCGACGCATCGTGTAGTAACACAACTGCAGAGTCTTGGCTCTTTCCCGCATCAAGCTTCATCAATACGCTCCCGGCAAGCCTCTCCAAGGACTTCTGAAATACTCAAGCTCTTCCATCCCCATATGTTCAATTGGCTGCTCCCACCAAAACCCTGCATTCTCTGCTCCTCCCCTTTCTTGCATACGCTTTAGATCCGCCTTCTCTTTCTCTAACTGCTCCATCGCTTCCAAATAACGCTGCTTCGACTCGTGCGTAGTGTGCAAGTAGTCAGCATTGTCGCCGCCGCCGCCGCCGCCTTCTCCTTCCTTTCCTCCACAGCCATTCTCCCTGCTGCCAGTGGGAACCACACCAGCAGCTCCATCGAGGTAGCCTTGGAGGATCCTGTCGGGTTCTGGATGCCCGAAGCAAAAGGCCTTCTTGCCCTCCGAGAATGTTATTATGACGACTTCCGCCCCGCACAGTACACATAGCTCGGCGCCCTTTTCAAACAGGCCCGTGCGGCGTTTGGTGAAGGTGACACGGCGATCGTCGATCTTCTCCCTCTTCTTGATTTCGATCTTTTGCCGGCCCTTCGTCGCCTTCTTGGAGCTGTTTCCTGAAGCCATGGCTAACCTCAAGTGCCAAACCAAAACAGAAGAGAGAACTGCACCGATGCTTAGGTTTGGAAGGGGCTCCGTGATCTTATTTATTTGGGTACAATGGCCCTGGATTTGATTGGTGGAATGGCCAATGGGAGCACCTTGGCCAAAAGATATGGAATTATCAGCTGCACTCGCAGATTATTATGTTGCCAATCTGGGGTCATACCATCGTGGCTTTACATGGAAATCTATGGAATATGAATTTTGCTTGGATATTCAGCGGATTGTTTATCCACTTCCGGTTGGCCAAATTAGCGATTATATATATTCTTTCTTCTTTTTCTTCCCTTCATTGGCTAGCGAGGCCTTCATACCCTTGCTAGGTGGGGCCTTGACGGCCCCGCCAACTATGGGCAAGGGTGTGAAGGCCCTTCCCCAATGGCCGGCAACTTGCCAGCCTAAATGAAAGTAAATAAAAAAATAAAAATTATTTAAAAATATCAAAGTTAACATTGACCGTGTCACATAAAAGACAATCGGTGTCTACATCAGTGATGTCCAGCTTAAATTGATTGGATTGACTAAATTATTACTAATATGAAAAGATTTAGAACTAAATTGGTTAAATTAAAAGGTTTAGGATTACAATTATATCGATGTAATAAATTTACGACTTTTCGAATACTTTTTCCCCCTCATCCTGTCTCGACATTGTCTCAACATTCACTCGGAGGATGGGATAGATTTAGCTCATCCCAATGCCGAGAGAGAGAGAGGATCTACATGAGGCTCTCGCAAAAACCTAGATCTAGTCGTCATGGCAATCATTGAACAACACAATTTCTTCGAACTAGAAAGAGAAATGTCGACTCCAATCAAGCTGCCCACTTCTATCCAGCAACATCCACGAATTCTTTGCAAAACATTTTCCTTTGTATGTTAGCATAGAGTTATTGATAAGATGACATGCAAGAGCAAGGCATCTAATACAACATCACAAGAAAGGGAGAAAACCTAAGAGTATTCGGACATCAACTAGCTTCTCTATACTTCACAAACAATGTCCTTTTTATTGTGTTAAGAAAACTATCGACAAGTATCTCGAGAGCACTTGTCGAGCAAGCTTCTTTAATTTGGCACAATTCAATTTTCAAAATGGGAACAGCACATGACGCGAAAGCAAACTCAATGAAGTTTCCTTAATTGCGGTAGCCATTTTCAGTTTTCCATGAGAATGCACAAGCGGTCTGTCTTCCAAGTGCTAGGCGCTGTATATTGACTGCGCTCCCTTTCCAATTCGTCATCCCAATCCTCTTTCTTCTTCCGGGTGGAGCCAAAAGGGCAAATCCTTTTCATTAGGGATTTTCCTTTCTCATATTCAATTTTGACTTTGCTAACTCTACAGCTACGGTTTTCTTACATCAGAAAAATATCTTAGTAAAACATCAACATTCTACGTAACCACTTCGTTGAAAATTCAAAATTCCCTGCCAAGCAAGTACACATGAATGCCTTATGCTGCGAGGATTCCTCTTTTATTGGATCAGCTAATAGTACGGCGTCCAGCGAGATGATCCAATAAAAGAGGGCTAAGACTTGTCACTAAAACTGTGTGTACGAATCAGCAAATAGGATGGCGCCCAACAAGATGATCAAATAAAATTGGAATCCTCACTACATAAAGCATTCATGTGTACTTGCTTGGTAGTCATTAATTTTATCACTTACATCGAATTTTTAGAGAAAAATGATTGCAAATGATGTAGATAATTCTTGAATCTATTTAATGTGATTTCTAAACTTGAATTTAATATTTAATATAATCCATAAAATTTTAATTTGTTTAATGTAATCCCTGATTTTTTGTACATATTCAATTTAGTCCTCGGATTATATGGCAATGTTTAATATTGTCCATAATCTTGAATTAATGTAAGCACTACATTGAATATATTTATATAGTGTAGGGACTACATTAAACATATATCAAAAATCTATGGATCTCATTGAATAAATTAAAATTGCAATATTACATTGAACATTGGACTAAAGTGTAAGGACAACTCTGAACAATTAGAAGTTTTGGGACTATATTGTACATTAGACCAAAGTTCAAAAGTTATTTATATTGTTATCCCATTTTTTGGCCCAAAAAAGGTGTTGAGTGCACATGCCAATGATTTGAGGGAAAAAAATCACATTGAATATTCAAAGCTAAAGTAAATAATTAGCTTGCATTTAACTTCACGATATAAACTTTTAAATGAAGATAAATCTAATAAAATATGTCAATGGGCTTAACCCACGGATTCTCAAATCCCCTTGTTACAAAAGTATTAGACTTCACTATGCTATTTTAAAGTTGTATCAAACCGGATATATATAAACAAATTGAACCGGATTAATCTACCGTCATAGAGAAAACTACTTGAAAAACCATATTAATACCCTTGTTGGATTGGTTGGCCTAGTCAAACTTTCAAAATTCTATGTAAATTTTGAAGGTGTGATATCACGTGGTGTGTAATATTGACCACTAGATTAAAGGAATCATTGTCAATATAGGAAAAAATAATAATAAGAAAATTTGAATTAATGACATGAAGTGTCCTAGCTTTCTCAAAAGAAATTTTAAAGTAAACTTTATTTTAAATAAAAACACGAGTTAGCCATGATAATTTCAAATAAGGACCCAACCTTACCGATCAACCAAATCTACTAGCTGGACAAGGACTTTATCCTTTAAAGATAAAAAAAAAATTCTTAATTTTTCTCTCCCTTCTTTCTTCTTCATAGGAAAGAGCAGTGGCCTTAGTGACCAAAGTTGTACGCAAGAACAACTAGCTCGAGCAAAGACCCTGGCATGGAGGAGAGGGACCGTGGCAAGGACACGGTAGTACGTGGCAGCAAAGGACCAGCCATGGCCAGGCCGATGCCGCCCTGTGAGCACCCGGTCATGAGGACCACTTCATGCCGCTGATCGTCACCCCTTGCAATTAGAGTTGAGAAATCGGCATTGCAGCAAAGGATTCACGTGGAAATTGGACGAATCACTTCGATCGATAATAAAAGGGCCAACATGCACGTCTGCCTATTCATGCCCCTTCATAGTCTTCGTTTTCGTGCCTTCCGTCAGCGACCCACTTCAGTATCGACACTCTTACGTACGGTGGCACTCACGGAATCGCCAAATTCATCTTGAACAACCTCGGATTTTATTCTGCCCTGTTTTTACAACGCTGGACCGCCATTCGAGGCAGACTGAGACCGAGTCCCTTCTGGGCGTGAGCTCTCAAGCAGCGTGGCGAGTCCGATGCCCGTCGGCGGGAAGGGTCATACAGTGACTCGAAGCTACGGAGAAGATCAGGCCATCGTTGACCCTGAGCAATGAAACGCACGACCTCCTCGCTTCTGCTCTGATTCGCGGTCGCTTGATCAAGCAACGCTACGCCTTTAGAATCATGGGTCCGCTCTCCCTGCACTTGAGCTCATCGTCTAGACATAACGCTGCGTCCCGTCCTGCTTCGTCCGATGGTTGGGTACCTCGGCACAGCCTTCTCGGGAAACACTCATCCGGATTCACTCTGCAGCGTGGCCTTCTCATCCTGCAATGCCCAGGCCTTCGGAATCCTTGGACGGAGAAGAATGCGTGGTTCTTCCTTGGATGAATGGGAAAGAAAGGAAAGAAAAATAAAATAAAATTCATACTTGGACGAAAATGCCATTGATATGCAAATAAATTCCATTTTGGATTATCTTTTAAGAAAATAAGAACATTTCGAGACTAGATTCATTTTGTCGAAAATAATTTAAAGGAAAATGTTTTCCAAATTTTCCAATGTTTATTTCACTGAAAATAAAATTCATTAGGGAAAATATTTACTAAGAATAGAAAAAAATCTTATAAAATTGAGAAAAATATTTTCCACTTTTCGAGTTTGTGAAAATAATTTCCATACTTACTCTCTGTTATCTCACACCCCTATTAGTCATCACTTCTTTCTTTTTATTTTTTAAAAACTTTGAATTTTTAATTCTTTCTTTCTTTCTTTCTTTTTGTTTTTCTTCATTTTCAGCCAATTGTCGGCCACACGATGATCGACAGACAACTATAGGCAAGCCTTGAGCTCGTTGACCTGAGCTCATCACTTGCCAATTTGGCGAGGCCTAAGACCGGCAAGCTCGAGGCTCGACCAATGGGCAATGGACTCCTCCATCTAGTGGATGCAATTGAGCTTCTTACAAAGGGCGCATAAGCATTTGTTGACAAGGTTGAGGGCAATGCCATCGCACGTGATAGTTCAGCGAGAGGGGGACGAGGAGGTTAGGGTTCTATGGTGAGGGCGGCGACGGCAGTGGGTGGCCACTGAGAGTGGTGGATGATTTGGGTGTATTAGAGGAGGAGGAGGAGGAGTGCGAGATAGATTGACGATGCTCAAGCGTAAGATAATTCGATTAGCCTCAAGCGAGCTTGGGCCTTGCTAGATTAGCAATACTCAGGTGCCTTGTAGATTAGCAATGCCCAAGCGTCACCAAAAGGCAACAAGGCCTGCTCCTCATAGATCAACCAAGTCTCGAGCTCACCGATTTGTGTCTTGGTCGGTCGCTAGCCATTGCTGAGGCACAAGTAGCATAGGAGGAAGGAGCAAAAAGAAGAATGAAGGAGGAGGAAACCACGGAGGAAGGAGCCGAAAGAAGAAGAAAAGAGGAAGGAAAATAAAATTTTGATTTTTTAAAATAAAAAAAAAATTTGGTAATTTTTTCCAAAAATCAAATTAGATACCGAGCACTATAAAATATTTTTCACTTCATTTTCATAATTAGCCAAATACTGAAAAATATCTCAATTTTTCTGAAAAATGATTTCTTAAAAAACATTGTTCGGAAATGTGATATTTTTCATGAAATGGACATAGCTTACGTGGTCGATACAAACATCCGGTGAATCCGTCTACAATTAAATGTATCACGAGCAAAAAAAGCGACGTTCTCCCCTAAAACCCCGTGGAAACCGCATTCAAAGTTAACCGTCGTGGCTGCTTTAAAATCTAAAGCACGTGCCGTTGTTTCGAAAAGCTTTCCCTATCCGGCCAGAGCAGCTCCACCTTCTCAGTATCTTCCCCACAATCTCAACGTGATGTCTGAGAAATTAAGGTTTTCCCCCTCTTTCTCTAGACTTGTACCGCCGTACGTGACTGGTCATCAAGCAAAACAAATAAAAAAAAAACGTGCGGGGAATTGATGACCCTTCGGAAATAACGACCTTGACGAGAGCGTTTTGACTTTGCCCGAATCGCCAAGTACCTCGCGCGCATCCACGTGCAGCAGCAGCAGCAATACGGATTCTTGTGACGCAAGGCTCCGTGATGGCGACGACGAGAACAGAACCCGAGAGGAACGTAGACATGTCGTAGGTTGTCCAGAAGCCTTCGAAAAACTGTAAATTTCCTGTCGCGTGCAGCAGGTGGGCAGGGACGAATAAAAACCCTCGAAGCTTTGACTTTGACCGAACCAAACGCATCTGACGGTAAACATATACGATGTCGATCTGGTCGTTCTCGACTGCTTGAATCTGCGCTTCGCACACCGTGGATAACGGTCAATCAAGAGCAACCTCCAATCAACTGCCAAACCCTCCCTCTCTGTACGAACTTCCCATGCATATCATCATCTAATCTTCTCCATCTTTCTTTTCTTCCGCTATATATAGGAGCACGCCATCGTTGGATTTGCTTCAGCACCAAATTCTCTTGTCTTATACAGACGCCCCACAGCATCTTGAAGTTGAAGACAATAAATCTTTAGCGACGGCAGCGAAAATCCCATGACAGATCAGAAAGGCAACCCGGGAATAAAGGTCGTGATCATCAACACTCAGTACGTCCAGGCCGACGCCAAGAGCTTCAAGTCGGTGGTGCAGAAGTTGACCGGGAAAGATTCGAAGGTGCCCGGCTCGCCGGACGCCAAGAACTCTGTGGCGGCGGGGGCAGGGACGTGGGGAGGAGCTCGACCGGGGGTAGGGGATTGTGGCATCATGTCGAGGAATTCGTCCTTCAAGTACGACCTGGACTGGCTGCTCAAGGAGATGCCGGCCGTGAGTGAGTTCAATGATCTGTGGAGGAATTGATTAGGGTTCTTGCGTACCGGGGGTCATATGTTTATTGAGACATTGTTTTATTCACTGGACTGATGTCCGAGGCATATGATTATCAGTTTATAGAATCGATTTACATAGCGATGCAGCAAACAGTAAGCGGGCATGCAGGCACCCGACCCAACAATTGTTTTGCTGTGTCGATTTGTAAATCGATTTTATAAGCTTGTATTCGTATCTCGGACATCTTTCTGTTAGCGCCCGCAAATATATTTTCTTTAAAGGGCGTTGTCATTGATGTATTAAAGTAGTTTTGTACACACGCATGGATATATAAATAAATATACATATCATTTGCAATAGCTGCTTTCGTGCTCGTGGAACTATTAAATGATTGGATATGAGAACCGAGTGAATTCGCCATTTTTGCACTTTTACTGCACTTGATGTTCGGATTCTTTCAGCGTTACGTCTGTGTGCTCGAGCTTACGCGAGGGATCAATTGCCCGAGGCTTGTTTAAAGAGACCGACTGAATCGGTAACGTTTCACGAGATCAGTAGATTGCTGGATCTTTAAGAAAATTGATTCCAGCGCGCGTTGCATGATGCGCCGTGTTACGTTTTTCTAGCTACTGCACCATCCACGCAGAAACTTCGGACGTGTTTTTCCTGATGCGTTGCGGCACAATATGAACTCTCGTGCAGGACGAGTTCAAAGTGGCTCATGCGGATGTGAGGTATTAACCTTGGGGAGTTTGGTTGGTTTGATTGGACTGCAAAGGCGACCGAAACCAACGCGTATTTGATATTGTTCTGTGTCGCGTCACGGTGCGCGGAAGGTCCGTGATTTATCGTGTTATTTGACGATTGAGGATGATTTTTTTTAAATGTGATTGTAAGACCAGTTCGTACAGAAAATATTATTTAAAAAATCATAAATTTATTACATTTTTATCAATTTAACAATAATTTTTTTAATTTTACCAACTGAATTATAAAACTTTTTCCGGATTTTATCAATTGAATCTATCCATATATTCTATCCAATGAAATATATGGATGAACATCATTGATATGGACAGCGGACACCTTACACGGTGGGACCAGCGCTAGCCATAAGATATCGCACCCGAGGCGCGGGCGGTGCGATCTGCTCTCGGGAGCAAATGCTGGTCCCGGACCACTGACGAGCACTGCAAAAAAAGAAAGGGTCTGCAGTCTGCACTTACTTCTACCGTCCCGCGTGTGGGCCCAGTCCCCTCCCTTTTTTTTTTTTCACTTGGGTTGGGCTGACTGCACAGCCCTCTCTCCAAAAAAATCGGTCATCCCTTCCAGCTGGAAGTTTCTATCCTTCGCTGCCGCTCCAAAAAAAAAAATCAGGAGGGAAAGAAAGGACCACCGCCGTCGGATCACCCGTCGGATCTACGGTTCTCGTGCCTTTGGAATCGATTTCCATATCCGAATCCTTCCGCATCTCCATCGTTCAACTGCGAATGCCCGAAGTGCTGCTTTTTATTTTTATTTTTCAATAGGCTCACGAAAGTCCGAAAGAGGAAAGACGTTTCGGGAAAAAAGAAATGCTATTAATACTTAGTTTGCTTGCGCGACGTCAGAGGTGATTGATCGAGCCGGCGAGTTGCACGACTGCCTTACACGAAAGAGCCTTGCTGACCTCTCCCGAATATGTTTATTGAAATCTCGTACTATAGGTCCGTCTGGATTATAAGGTAAGGGCCCGACCTTCGTATCCGGCTACCACCGGGCCTCCCCCAATCTCCGGACAGGGGTACATCCCCTAGGACGACGACCGACGACATGTAATTTAAAATCAAATAGAGGGGAAATTTGAATTTACGTTATGCAGCTCATGCTCGTACCTTTTTTTTCTTTTCTATTTTTGTTGTTGGTAGCCGTTTATGCAAGGAAGTTTTATCCTGTCGGAAGTCCAGCTTCGGACTGCTCGTTTCGGCTATAAAACGAGCGAGCAAGTGCAAAGCTCCTCCTCGGTTGGCCCAACGCAAACGATTGGGTCGACCGATATCGGCCCTCGTTCGTACGACGACACTTTGTTAATTATTTCCCTGATGATATCAGACTTGATTGTCCCTAGCTGGGCCCCGGGGAAAAGGGCGGGGGGTCCTTTGGGCAAAAGAAACGGAAATTCATCAATTTTCCCCGATTATATTATTTATATAATATATATTACGTCGGCTGACGGCGGGATTTATGGGGGGGACCTTATTAAAGAATTAGGGGGGGGAGCAGGAGTCATGCGATCGAGATCTTGGTCAACAGATTTAACGGCCCGGATACTGTCGTCCCCCCCCCGGGGCTTCTGATGCCTTCATGCGAGGCCAAAGTAGTCCGTTCGGTGGGCCCCCCCGGATGTCCCTCTTTTTATGATAAGCGGCTCGCCCACCGCTCCTCGCTCGTCAAAGCGTGAACCACACGCGCGCCCTTAAAACTCCTCGCATCTGCCAAAATTTCAATTTCACTCCAACAATAAAAAGAAAAACCCGCCCTTCTCTTTTTAAGCAAATTAGATTCCACCTGAACGCCGATCATCGAATCTGAGCAAACAGCTCCATCCATCTCGTAAGCGAATCTCGAATCTATTTACAAATTAAGGCATTCTACTATTTTGCAGGGAAAAGGCCTTCCTAACTTTTGATACATTACAAAGATCGCCGTCACGAATTTGGCAATCTTGAATTTCTAAAAATGGGTATGATAATTATTCAATTTCTGTTTTAAAATCAATTTTTTTATTACCAATTATTTTTAAAATAAAAATTCATTTGATAAAATAATTTCATTTTATTTATTTTTGAATAAATTTTTAGTTCATAAATAGATTTAGAATATAAATGAGAAGTACAAATTTTCTACTTCTCTATTTCTAAAATAGAATTGAGAAATAAAAATTATTTTCGTTGCTTGTCATTACTACTAGTCGGCTGCCCATTCGCCACCACCCCCATTAGTTACTATCGCATGCCATCTGCTACTATTGCCCATCATCCACTACTGCCCACCACTTGTTGCTAATCACCACCACCTGTCACCACCATTGTCGCTAATTGCCATTGTCGGTCGCCCCCTAGTACCAACATTTTGCTACCACCTATTTGCCATCCGCCATCACCTACTACCGCAATCGTTAGTTGCCCTTTGCCATCCACTATTACTTGGGAGGAAGAAATTTTACATCATTATTAAGTGAAAATTCTATTCCATAATATAAAAATTTGTATCGTTATTAAACTTTTATTTTTTACTTAAAAACTCATCAATTAATAGAAATAGAAAAATATATTTTTTTGCCATCATTCACATCCTAAATTATTAGTATATTGAATAGCTATAGCTTGAATTTGGAGGGGCAATTTCGATAATTGCCCTTCCAAATCCTTGTACTAATATATATAATCCACTTAGCCACGTTGTGCAACTTAAGTAAACATTCGAGCAATGTCGGTCTTTATTTAGCTATTACTATTAGTGATGATGTTTTCATGCCGAGTCTATTTTATTAATATGCTTCTATCAAATTAGCTTTATAAAGTTTTCATCGTATTGATTATTTGATTGGTCGTGTAGAACGGGATAAATGTGACTAAGCCAAATCCAAATACTTATTAGAATCTTGTTCGGAGATGCGTTTACAAACTCATTGTGTAGCATGTAATTATTGAGAATGATATAATCTATTAGTTGTCAAAAATCAGCGTTTGTGATGGATCTCATTTTTTTTAAGGCATATGGTTAATAATTTTTTTCTACTTCAATATTCTTCCGCCGTTCCCTCCATTATTTTTATATCAACGTTGATTAGAATAAATTTATATATTCTTTTTAATCATGCGAGGTACTTTTTGTAGAAATAACGTGAGGTATACTTTAAAAAATTACGCAATAAAATCGAGAGAAGGAAGTTGATTCATCAATTGATAATTTAAGATCTATTGAAAAAAATCCCCGATCAAAATACTATCTCATTCATTTTTTGTGAAATAATAAATGACAAAACAAAAAAAAATGGAGAAGGAAGAGTAGTTGGGTAAGTTAAACAAAAAAAAACTTGCACCCACAATGAAGATTGACCCGTTTATATTATCTACAAAATCTTCAATGACGTGGCTCTATATCAACATCGTTTCAATTAAAATCCCCGTAAAAGTTTAGAGCCACGACGGCATTTCGTCTCACTTTCCTCTATTGATTTTGTCATTGGATAAATTGAAAAGGTTCAGAGGCAAAGGGATTAAAAGGCACAAAAGATTAATTTTCTTTATGAGGAAACCAACTCAGGTGGCAAAAGTTTTTTCCCCAATTCTTGGATGCTTTCATGCTTAAGATCATTGAAGTTATTACTTTTTTTTACGATGGATTACTGTTAAAATCCATCATTAGTATAAAACATATTTTTACAATCCATCATTTGATAAATAGTAAGAGTGAGTATGATTTCAGGATAGAATCTTGAACTTAAGAACTAGATCGGTGAGAATTTTGTCTGATCCAAGTTCCAAAATATATACACGGGTTTCAAGTTTTAAAAGTTTTCAAGTTATGGGAAGGTGAAACATTAAACTTTGAATAAGTTTTGTATTTTTTTGATTTGTGTTTTCACGTGATCCTATAATATTCATCCAATGATGAGTGTATCCAAATCATTAATTTAAGATATTTTAGTGACTTTTATTTTGTTAATGTTTCATATTTTTAGGGTATCTAAGTATAAATTATGGTTAGTTGATTATAACTATATTTGTTTAAACTAATGATCCTATAGACATGAATGGTGCATATTGTTTTAATTAAGGATATCATTCGACATAATGGTGCAATTGTTTTAACTAAGGACAGCGTTTCATTTCATATCATTCATAACTCTTTATGTTTATTTTTCATTTATCCAAGTCCAGTAATCTCTAGAGTTTCAAAAGGGTGTAGTGTGGTTACATTTTTACATGTTTTTTGAATCCATAGGTTAACTCCAAGAACATCAAAAGGAATCATACAGTTTAGAGCTAGTCATAATTTCTTAGTTCAAATTATTTTATTGTCGAGAGAAAAATAATTAAAGTGGCATTATGTTGAGAGTAAACTTGTCAAAATGGATCATAAATCCATTTCTTGATAGTAGAGTTGTTATATAAGTTAGTTATAACTCATATTCAGTACATGGATTATACATTTGTTTACAACAGTAAAACTCAAAATAATATTGATATTAAATGAGCTTACGACTTATTAGACCAAACCCACCTTTACGCCTCTCTCCTCACTCTCACTTTCCCTCTCACTTAATTTTGTGCTTATTCATATCATTTCTCACATTAATTCAGATACAAGTTTTCTTAAATTATATTAAACATGAAAGTGTTTCAATGATATAAATTAGGTGGGTTACGGATCATTAAATTTGTATTACATCATAAAAAAACGAATCAAAATGGACTAAACTAGTCGATGTAAGTCGAGCCATTCAGGACCCAATCAAGATCCGACTCAATCCATTTGACCGGCTCTTGTTTAATTGGGGGGGAGCCTTTAAAAAAAAAAAAAAAAATGGTGGGAAGCAAAAGCCAAATTGGGCGGATTACGATCAAGTGAAAAAAGAAAAAAGCGTGAGCAGCACGCGGGGCGAGGAGCGCGTGGCCGGTTGGGGGGGGAGACTTTTGCCCCGGGGTGAGGATAATGATGATTCTTTCCTCGCCTGCTACTCTACCGCTCCCACGGTTCCTCTTCCTATGCCTTGCTTCTTTCTCTCATCCGCTGTCTGTTCCTTAGCATCTCGGTTTTTATTATTATTATTATGCCTTACGTGTTTTTTCCCCCCTTCTTTCTTCTTTTCCTTATTTCTTTTACGCATAGAAAAAGAGATCGCACTCAGCCGAAAGAAGAAACCAACCAAAACCCGACGACACGCATGTATATCGACTATATCCCTAAAATAAAAAAAAATGTAGAGGGTAAGATAATATGAGAATATGATCTTTCTCCACAAATAATTTGAATTTAAAAAAACTGATAATTATCCATCCCTATCAAATCATATTTTATAAATAAAGACCGATTAAGATGTAGAATCATATGAAGATAGTTAATGCTTTAGTAATTAAAAATGCTTGAATTTTATTTTGTGATTAGTTTTTAAGTAATAAGTTTTCATCTTTCCATCGTCTCGACTTTGAGTTTTGCATCATCCTCATTTCTTGGGATAATAATGGCATAATGCTCAACTCAACTAATCCGATATATAATAAGAAGCTACAAAAATTTCCGGATAATATGCTTTGAATTATTTTTAATTTTTCTGCCTCATTTTTTTAGTAACCGGAATTTATTAGAAACTTCACGTAATTGCATACCCGTACACAGTCCGCTCTCTCTCTCTCTCTCTCTCTCTCTCTACGGTCTTCGAAGAAGGGGAAGTCTCCCGATTGTGTGTGTGGTGGCGTCGTCCCTGTCTTCTTCTTCTTCCTCTTCTCGGCTAAGCACCAGAGGGGACCTCTCTCGATCTCCTCCATTGCATTCCATCCCCTCGAATCTCTCTCCTCCCTTCCTCCCTCTCTTTCCCGTAGTCTCTCGATTTCCCCGAACTGTTCTCCGAGGACTCGCAGGCCGGCTCGCGCGCGCGCGCTTTCGTTTCTCCGGAATTTCGCTGCTTTCTTGGATTCGTTCCGGAGCGTCTCCTGCTCTTCTTCCGGTTCATACTGCGATCGCAATTCTGCTCCCGGTTCCCCGTCTCGAGGTTCGATTCCGGCTCGATTCTCGTCCTGGGGTCGAATTCCCTTGCTCTGGCACCGCCTTCTTCGGCCGCGGGAATGCTCTTTCGGCCGCGGAGTCTATCCTCGGTTGGGCTGGAATTTTGTGTTTTCCCGGTAAGCTGACTCCTTTTCGGTCGGAGAATTTAGGGTTTCTCGCCGGTCGCTCGTGTGGATTTTGGGTTCTTCTCCCTTTCTTCTTTTGTATCTGTTGTTGTTGTTGTTTCCGTCTTTTGTCGTGTTTAGCTCGTGCTTTCATTTCAGGGTCGCTGTGATATTTTCCTGCGGCAAGATATTCCCAGTCGTGCTGAAAGCGAAGCTGCGCCCTGCGGAATGCGTTTGTAGTTAGGGTTTTGCATTGTTGCGAGCCTATTTGTTTGATGACGGTCTAGGCAATTTCGGTGTGTGGATATGTCCCCGTGCGGTTTTTTCCATCGAGAAAGAACTTATAAGTAGGAAAGGAGGCGGTATGTAGAATTTCTTGTTGGTGTGGTGTTGACTTTTATGCTTGTGGTTGATTTCGTATTAAGAATTTGGCCGATAAACGTAAAAGAGGGAAGAAGATTCCCCGTCTTTCCCTGCCAGAAGTGAAGGGGTTGTCCATACAGTATTGCATGGGTAATAAACTCGGAAGGAGGAGACAGGTGGTGGATGAGAAATATACAAAGCCCCAAGGGCTGTACCATCATAAAGATGTCGACATTAAGAGGCTCAGGAAACTCATTCTCGAATCCAAGCTTGCTCCGTGCTATCCGGGTGACGAAGAAAGCACGTGTGATCTCGAAGAATGCCCAATTTGCTTCTTGGTCAGTCTTCTCCCATTCTCCTAATGCACTGCTGCTCGGCAATCCTAGTTTCTTTTCGCCTCTGTTTGCTTGTTGAAATAATGAAGACTTGGCATTGAGAGTAGCCTCCATGCACTTTTTAGTTCAGGGATCCTCTAGATAGAGGAAAGAATTTAAGCTTGTGAGTAGACATTCCATATGTCAGCCTTTCTTTGTCTTGCCTCAATTTCTTGTCGATCCAATGAGTGATGAGGCAAACGCTTTTTTGGAGATAATTTTTTGTACTCCAGAGACCTTTTGGCAGACGCTGATTAAGCATTTCCTATTGTTCTGTTGTTTGCAGTACTACCCGAGCCTTAACCGATCAAGATGTTGCACAAAAGGCATTTGTACAGGTAAATGTCCGGTAGCTGTTGCATTTTGCATTGATTAATTGTCAGCTGATAGTGATGCGGTTCCTCTTCTGTGTACCAGAGTGTTTTCTGCAAATGAAGGTTCCCAATTCAACTCGCCCTACACCGTATCCTTCAATCTTAACCATCTGGCCAGCTAAATTATTTTGCTGATAGTCTATGAATCTGTCAATATGATATTTTTCAATTCGCTTTTCAGCTTCTCCCAATTGTTCTTCTTAATGATGTAAGGTGCCCATTTTGCAAAACCTCAAATTATGCCGTGGAATATCGGGGTGTGAAAACAAAGGAGGAAAAGGGAATTGAGCAAATTGTAAGATATGCTTCTCATGGTTTGGCTGCATTTCTTACCGTAAATGTGGGACTGAACTAGAGATAATAAATAATTGCATCCTTTATGTAGGAAGAACAGCGCGTAATAGAAGCAAAGATCAGGATGCGACAAAAGGAACTCCAGGATGAGGAAGAGCGGATGCAGAAGAGACAAGATTTAAGTTCGTCAAGCAGAACCATGGGACCTGTTGAGGTTGATCATGGCTCAGTTGGAGGTACATTTTCATTGGAATTTGAACTCTTATTTACTTCTCAGAGTGTTGCTAAACGTCCATTTTGTTTGCAGTTTTATCTAGGAGATCTCCTGCTGATGAAGAAGAAATTGTTTCTGCTGATCAGCTTTGTTCTACTGCAATAAGTAGACAACCTCCCCACCTAAGGACAAACAGGTAAGGGTTAATTTTAACTCCTTATTCCATTTCCTGATGTTATTTCAAGGCACGCCAAGAATCATATGTTGAAATTGACATAAGACGGTTTCTGTAATTAGTTAACCTTATTGGGCAAATTGCTATGGATCTTAGTGTGAAGGGCCTCTACATTGTTATCCTCTCTGGAAGTTGATACCTAAATTGATCATAGTTGATATTTTGTTCTATCTATGCCCCTGTTTCTCCCATCCCAAAGAAAAAAAGAAAAGAAAGTATATCAAAATAAAGAAAGGAAGAGAATTGAAGAAAAATCAAATTTCTGGAGCCTGAAGTGGGCTGTTATTATGGATCTGTATCTGATTCTGATGAAACCTATGAGGATGTGATATCATTAGACCACATCCCCTGGAAACTGCCAAGACCGAGAATTTGCGACTATCATAGTTTTAATTCAGGCAGGCGACCTCAAAAGAAAAGAAATTTCATAGTTTTCAGTTAAAATGAATAAAACCCTAGTGCTCACAGCAACTCTGGTTCTTTTTCCTTTTGGATGTGAAGATATCAGTCTGTTGTCATTGAAAAACAATTAATGCCCTATCATTCAATGATAGGCAGTTCTCCACAACACTACTGTCCGTCTTGAGATGCTTTGTTGTGAAAATCAAACTAAAGTGGTGGGCTCTGAGTAGTTGGCATGCATTTGCGTCATTAGAAAACGTGGTATATAGGAAATTCATATTTCTAGGATCTTACTCTAAAAAATCTCTTTATATTGTATATCATCATTTTGGCAGTCAAATCTGTATGTTCAATGTATCATTTGCAGGGATGATGAATTTGATATGGATCTTGAGGAAATAATGGTTATGGAAGCAATCTGGCGTTCTATTCAGGTGAACTTTTATAGCAATGATATGTTGATATTGTGATTCTGTAGCTACCCATTGAAATTAAGCTAAAGTAGGAATAAATTGCTCTGGTTTGGCTTATTGGACATGATGTACTGTCTTGCCACTGGGAAATGTATATATCTAAGACTAGATATTAAGATTGAGATGCTTTTCTTTCTTTATGTATATGCTTTATGAGGTTTTTCTGGATTTGTATCCCCAAATGAGGTTGCTCTCTTGATAATATGCACTCTCTGGTAAGATGCTTAATGTGGTTATGCAGAAAAATCTTGTCATCTCCTGATACTGTCCAGTCAGTGTCCTTGAAGATTTGATTTATTGTGCTGCAGTTGGTAGGTCTACCATTTATTGTTTTCTGGTCTGGGAAGGTGTTGGAGCAATTTGAGTAATCTTTTTGGGCAACTACTGGTGTTTGTTGAGCATGGATATTATCCTTTTGTAAGATGATAGCATCTGAAAAGTGTTTGGATGCATGATGGGAACGTGGAACCTATTTTCACTTGGAGTCGCTTCACTTCATGGTTTCTAATATTTGGATAGCTATTGTATTTGATTTTGTTTCTCAAAAAAGGTACTGTTATGCCATGTGAAAGCAATAGTTTCTCTCTTGAGCATCCTAGTTTGTTGCTGCTGAAGTATGGAGGACCTATTATGTTGCACAAATCATGTGGGGGCTATATTTTCATGGCAAAGTGTGAGGAGCTCGCATTACATGTGCCCTGTTATTAGTGCATTACACTACGTCAATAACAGTGTGAGACCATATATAGAAATTATCCATGTGCATTGTCAATTTGTAATATTGGTTTTTATCTATGGTTTTTGATGACTTGATTATTGGTAGCACACACTTGTAACTTAAAATTTCACTATAGTGGCTGGAATTAAATAATGCTGACTTATGATTTGCTTTTTAGCATGATATTATTGCTGTAATCTGCTTTATCTTTTAATCTGACTGGTGATTTTGGTGATTTGTAAGCACCTTGAAATCTGCAAACCATTGTCTTTTATCATTGACGGCATTTTGGTGCTTAGAGTAATCGAATTATTCCAGCTGATGCATTATTCTGTCGACGGTAAAAACAGGAGAGGCATAATAAAGCCCTTGCTCAAAGTGACGCTGCTCCCTCTGAACAGTATGTCTCAGAAGACCATTATGTTTCCCAAACCACTGCTCCATCGGCAGGATCGGCATCATCTCCATCTGGTGGACTTGCCTGTGCAATAGCTGCCCTTGCTGAGCGGCAACAGATGAGTGGAGAATCCTCCTTTAGCCACAATACAACTATGCCATCATACAATGTGCTGCCAAATTGTAGTCAGTTTTACCAAACTGCAGTGCAAGATTCAGACAGTTATGTTGCCCCAGAGAGTGGAGCGGAACTTGCGCAGGGGGCTGGGATTCCCATGGCAAGTGATGATGGTGAATGGAACATGGACCGTGGGTCTGAAGTAGCTGAAGCGGGGACCAGCTATGCAAGTTCTGATTCGCCTGGAGATGCAGGTGGGATTTCTGCATTACCACAACCGAATGAACTTGATGCAGGCTTTCAAAATCTTCCCGCTCCCATCGTTCCAGAGAGTTTCGAGGAGCAGATGATGCTTGCAATGGCATTTTCTCTGGCCGAGGCTCAGGCTGTGACCAGTGGACCTGGGACTGCATGGCAGTAGTTCTTTCATTTTAGATTAGATTGGTTGTTGGTAGTTGATGTTTCTTGGACAGGCGATGCTGGTCATGGCTATTTTTCTGCTGTGTCTCTCTTAACGGGAGGCCACAAGGATATGCTTGATACTTGCAGAAGTCGAAAGGTATTCATCTCTCATCTCTTCCATTCTTAGTATACAGATGTAAAAGGAGAACCGATTGTTCTAGTTAAATGAAAGCTTGACGGTTATGCTTGTAATAATTGGGCTTCCTCCATTTTTAAGTCTTGAGAGTGGTTCTAACAGAATGGCAGCCCAGTGGCACTCTTTAATGGCAATATCGGATATCCCAATATGAACACGGTGGATAATCTCGTAATCCTGTGCCAGTGGGGTTGAATCACTCTTGGTGTCTTGTCAGTGATATGAAGATGTCACTGAAAACATCACGACAAGCAAATTCCACCAAGGCCTAAACCATCCTTTTTGGGTGCTTATTATTTGTTAGCGCTATGGTTACGGATCAGTGACTCTGATGATTGTAGCCATTACATTACGTATACCCAATTTGTACACAACCATATTAATCAATTAATTCATAATGCATCAATTTTACTTTTCCTTTTATTTATCATTATTCTACATGTGTACAATCTACATGGACAAATTTGTTAGGTCAAATAATTGAATGGCATAGGTAGAAATATCAATATTTCATTGATTTAAAAGGAAGAGTTCATACGATACACTTTTTTGTTATTGGGAGAACCCAAGTACTCTCTTTCGGATCCAGGGAATAGCTCTCAGTGATCTTTTGTTCTTTTGGAAGGAACGAAATAATCAACCTATGATATTGGAAGACCTAAAAAGATTCTTTCAATGTGTCATTTCTGGGTTCAAAGGAATTCTTAGGTATAGGAAGACGTCCTATATCTACTCCAATAAGGCTATTGTTCTACCATTATTGAAGAAGATTCAAGGAAAATATGCACTTCTTTGGGAATGAAGAAAATGATCTACTTTCACTTGGTATTTTTGCTATATTATGATATGCCAAGACCTGTGGAGAGCACCGTAATGCAAATCTGCCCTTAGGATTGGACGGAGTGGGCTGCTTTCTTTTTCAGTCCCGACATTTTGCCACAAATTGCTTATGGGTGTTGTCCCGTTCCTCTTTTTACTCGAAAGAATGGACCAAAAATTTAAATGATGAGCCCAAAAGGTGAGGGGGAACTTCATTCGACATGGTGTGCAAGAAGCATGAAGCAGCTGCCTCCATGACACTTTATTCGGAAAGCAAGATGTCGAGGGTTCGAAAGATAGAAAGGGGCAAAATTAGCAACGTCAAGCCGTTGTCTTTGTTTGGCAAAAAACTTGGTCGGCAAGAACCCAAAAATAATACGTCTCGCCATCTTTCTTTGATCCTTTGAGCAGTAGTGTGAAAGGTTTAAAAAAAAGCGCCTGTTAAAAAGTCGAAAAGGGTGATGGTAGACTTGCAATCAACTAGGTGGGCAAGGAGCGTGGAGCTCAGGCCCTTCTGGTCAGCCGTAGAGTGGCTTTGGTTTCCTCACCGTGGAAAATGAAGAGAGGGAAGCCAGTTTTATTCATTGTGATCTGGCCTTGATCGACTAGATCGACAAGAAATCGAGCTCATGAACGAGACTCGTTCAAAGCAAGATCTTAGTCATTGTCTAACTTTGATCAGCCCTTTTGATTTGGAGGGATTGGTCATTCTAATCATATTTCATTAGCCAGTCGACCTTTGGAGGTTGCGGAAGGAGATGCTCGCACGAGAGAGCGGCAGGAGGAGGAAGGAATGACCTGGATGAGAGCAACGTTCGCAGCTCGAATGGACATTAAGACAACCGAAGTTCAGACGATGCATGTGGTTGGTTTACAATTGTCACAAGAGGGTATCGAACATGCGGGGAGAGTAATGGCACGGATCGAATGGTTGCCATCGGATCACGAACCCAATCAACTGCTTCAGTCTGTTGTGGGACGCGTACTCATTATTGGGTGTGGAGGGGAACATAGTTATGAGCTCAGCGGTGCAGTGGTTGGCAGGGCCTCTTTAGTACTTGAATGTTCACCTCCCTCTCTCTCTCTCTCTCTCTCTCTCTCTCTCTCTCACTCACTCACTCAAAGGGGTTGATTTTGAACTCTCACATGGCATGTCCTAATCTTAAGAAAAGCTGGAACAGTTGTGACCCTTTTCCTTTCACCACCTTACACCATTAAATTGAGCTGCATCACATTCATGTAATGAGTAGGAACCCCTCATCATGAACGTGATCTTCTGAAGCACACAGTACATCTGCACGACAAAAGTTCTCGATGGTCTTATCCCTCTTTGCTCCCGGACTGCGAGAACTAATGAAAATCATTAGTCACTAATGATTGGATTGAGTAATTTTTTCTCTCTCCCTCTCGATATGGTTAATTTTCTATATGCAGAATTCATCGTATGTGAAGGTAATCGCACCGAATTAAACTTGGGCATGTTTATGTGCAACTCTTGTGGAGAATTCATATGGACACTTGGTTTTTTGATACTTAACGAGCACACGTTATGTTGCATTTAAATCTACACTTCACCTAGGAAGGGTCTTCTTTGGTTCAAACACTAATCTAATATCGTATAAAAGAGGTGTGATGAGATTCAACATCCATTATTTACCTTTTTTTTGTTTCAAAAAGAAATTCAAATGCGCATCAAGCGCAAGAGTTCAACATGAAAATGTATCTAATGACAGTAAATTTATCAAGATCATTTCAAATGACAATTTGTTGATTAGTAGATGCCTGCAACCATAATTTTCTACAAGAAATTAAATTTCTCATCCGCCTTTGCCAGATCATTAAGGGAGAGGGAGAGGGAGAGGGGCGGGGGGAGGACAAATAAAAAAGCATACGATAATAATGTGTAGGCATGTGCTCGAGTGCATTATCAACAATTATTAGCAAAATAGAGCCAAGAACCGCAACCTTCCATCCATATAATAAACTCTCTTGATTATTAAAATCCATAGGGATACGACTTGTCTCGGAATCTCGCGGTGTCTTGTACTTCCCGGGCAACCATTGAACAGTTGAGTCAAACATATGATCACTTTTGACGCTGACTCACGTACTAGGGACAAACCTAGCTTCATTCAATAACATACACTCGGCGCCCAATTAATAGTAAGTATCAAGAAAGGGCAAAAGGCACCATCATGATTCAACTTTAAAAAGCGATTATTTTGTCCAGCTACTGTTCTTAGTTTGACCTTTTGCGGATGTAACTATGGCAATCTGCCCTGTTCACCACACATCACCATGTTTCAATCTGACCAAGCATCCATCAAAGCTCCCCACAGCCTGAAATCTATCCATCAGTTAAAATCTAAACTGCTCTTGTAAATTTCTCTTTGTTTCTTCTGCTGTGGGGTTGAGCAGCCCGAGTCTTCAATATTTACTTATGCTCAGTGACTAAATTATTGAAGTATAGTACTTGTGTTGGTTTCCACTAGGCCATATACAGTACTGGAGAATCGGGCTTTGTTTCGTTGTTCGCCCTCAACGGAAGTCTCCTGCTTGAATTTCAATTGAGATCGGACAGTGTCAACTTGGTTCCTTTTCTTTTCAAATGCAAGATCACCATACTTTGTCTTTCGCGCAGTCATCGCACTCGTCATGGATGGAAATAATGCGAGGATTTCGATCAGAGAGGGGTCCATTTCTGTCTCCTAACGAAGAAAGTCTTCTTTTTTTAAAGGTTTCTATTAGGCTGTCTTTTTTGGTTTTTGTTTTTATGGGATTATGAGTGTGCACACGAGCGAATAGCAACCGCCCACGTACCGCCTTTTCAAACGAGACTAGAAAGTGTCAAGGGGAAATAAAAATTAAGGGTGTGAGGAAGCCAAAGGTTTGAACTTTGAAAAAGAGCAAACAGGGACGAGAGTAAAAAGTGTGGAAGAGGAGAGACAGGTGGGATTCTCAAGATTCATTTCGGTCGTCCATTTATTATTAGACCTTTCTTTGAAATTACCCTCTTGTCCTCTCCTCCATGGGAAAAATCTCTCTTCCATTTTTATTTTTTTTAACAGTGTCACCACTCTCTCTCTCTCTCAGCTTTAATTCAAAACTTCAAAAAGAGCTTCTTTATAGCTGAAACAGCAAGTTGTGCTTGCTAGAGCAATTCTTTACCGCCTAGCCTTGTGCTTCGAATGTTACTGTCACTTTACAAGAAATACCTGACCCTATATTTGCAGCCTGAACTCTCTCTCTCTCTCTCTCTCCTATTTTTTTCCAGACTGCATTTGTCGGAGAAGCATCCATTATCATGGAGTCCTTTTAGATTTCACTGGTCTGATACCATAAAGGAAAGCCCTTTTCTTTCGTCCCGAGCGATCTCGCTTCCTTGCACAGCAAAGGTAACAACTTTTTCTTCGCTGTTCATTTTATCAGCCTCATTCTTTTCTTTCTTACAAGTTGTGCTGTGTTCAGCTTGATCTGTTCGTGCGCTTGGTATCATCTTCTGAGAACATGGTCATTCTTAAAAATGCTGCCTTTTGGTATCTCACTGAGAATATGCTGTTTTCACTCTAGACGCATGCATGCATCGACTGAGCCACAGGGGTAGTGATTTTTCGAGCTGCATTCTCTTTTAACTTCATGATCAGAATGTCATTATGAGAAGATATGCACAGTGCGCTCTGCTGGAAGAGTTTGCATTTATTGTAAGTGAAGGGCATGTGACTGTTTTTCTTCTTCTTTTTTATGGGTATTTTTCTGGGTTTCATGGATCATCTGATTTGATCAAATACCCATTTTTGGATTAAGCTTTGTGAGTTTTAGATCTAGCTTAGGTAGTTGTAAGGCTATTTGATCCTTCTAGGATATCCACTGAATCAACCCCGAAGTTCAAAATTGACTGCCCCTGGAAATTTTATCTCGCTAGCGAAACGCGAGTGGTGGCGCGTCCGAATCACTTTTGGAGCATAAAGGGTTTCTTTTATCATGGCGTCCTTTGCTATATGATTCATTTGCTTGCCTTTTTCTTGGAAAGTTGGGGCCAATTTCTGGACAAAAAAGGGTGGTAATTGCTTTGGTGATGGTAAAAGCCAATACAAGTGAATGCCTTTTACACCATCCCATAAAGGCCAATGCACCATCTCCTAGAAATCCAATGCAGGAATCAAAGGACCTTCCTCAGTCAATCACCCAGAGCTTTTTTCTTGTGCTTTTATTAATGACTTTGACGAAAGACAAGAATCTCTTTTCTTGGTACCCTCAGCAAATTGCTATCCAACCAAACTTTATCTCAGCTCAGGAGATGGTTTCATTCAGCAGAGAGTGGGGAAATTTATTCCAGATCAGTCCTTACTGGGCTCAGCAGTGAAGTTTTTTGGCCAGAATGCTTTTCAATTTTAGGAGCAGGCATTAACTTGAAGGTCCAATTGTAAATATTCTAACACCACTTCCTTTTGGTGTTTGGAGAAAATCTTCAACTTTTGCACTAAGCAAAATTTTTCTGCATTGCTATCTGTATTGTTGTTTCGTGTTCTCCTTTTTGATGATCAAACCAAATAGCAGGTAAGAAAGTTCAATGGATAGGACATGACTAACATATTTCTGCTTTGGTTTTCTGATGAAATGGCTACCCATCTGTCTTGCAGCCCAGTCCGGTGATGCTGAAATTATCGATAGCAAGTGCAAATTTTGCTTTTCTCTACATCTTGCCCTCTGTTGTTTGCATATTTTCTGTTGGATTTCAACTGCTTATTTCGACCATGGCTCTACATGTGACTTCCTGCTGATTCCATTATTGTTTTGCAGGTCAAGTGTTTCTTGTTGACCAATCATTTTCTAATCCTTGCCTGAAGTTTCTTAAGTAGAAGAAATGCCAAGACCAAGGTAAGCGAGCAAAGCTTGTATCTTTATGCAGATACGTTTGTATGAGATTTGATTTATTTTGCCATGGTGGCATTTATATTAAAATGAGCATGTACTTAATACTAGATTCACTTGATAATAGCTTGATTCACATGGCAGCTGCACAATGCTCCAAACTCTGTTCTTTTTCTATCCATATGGTCACTACACATAGTTATGTTGATTATGCCCATAAATTCCAAAGCTTGTCTGTTTAAACTTTTACCTTGCAATTTTTACCTTTTCCTCCCTTTTTTGCAGCTTTCACAATTTAGCTTTTATTTAATGCAGAACGCTTGAAAACTTTCAAAACATAAAAATGTCGATGGAGCCTACACACTCCAAGTCAAATACAATATCCAATTTCACATGCAATCGAAATCTCTATTAGTATGCATTTGTGCAGTTTTGTTTGGTCATAATTCGGCAGTTTGTTGGTATTTAAATGCGGCTTAATGGATTTTATGTGAGGAGATGCACATAATTATGTCCCTAAACAAAAGTTAACACTGATTTGATCGAGAAAAAGGATTGTGTGGCAATTTTCACAGAATGAAAACGAAAGAGTACATTCTCTCCCAGTCACTCCACCATATGGTTATAAATGTGATGTAGTATAGTCTCGAGCAGTCTGCTAACTTAAATTTATAGGAAGTCCGTTTTGTGTTTTTCAGCTTCTGCTTATTCAAATGATAACATGAGATTGTTCAACTGTTTCACAAGATACTCATGCTTTTTATCATGACAGCAGGGGGTCAGAAGTGCCTCAGAGGCAGTCTCCCAGAGGCTCACTTCAGCTCAGAACTTCAAGCTCTGATTCTGATAACTCACACCATCGCCCCATCCCTGACCGAAGCCCTAAGCTAGGAGATCGCCGTTCTCCACGAGGTGCCCAATCGGATTCTGTTAATCAAAAGAAACTTGGAACTCGCATTGCGGACCTGGAATCTCAGCTCGGCCAAGCTCAAGAAGAGCTGAAGCATCTGAAAGAGCAATTGGTCTCAGCTGAGGCTGCAAAGAAAGTCGCTCAAGAAAAGCTTGAGAAGAAAACCAAGACAAAGTCTGTACCAGACTCAGTCAACATCCCTGAAAAGCGTCATTCAAAAGAAGTTCAAGAATCAAACAAGACAAAAAGCAAACCTTTAAATAATGATGTTCCTGATGAGAACGAGCAGGAGACTGATGTTTTTGAAGTACCAGTCGAGAAGATTGCTTTGGAGACTCAAATAGAGGTCACCCAACTGAACAATGAGATAGAGAAGGAAACAAAAGCAATTGACTTACCGGTGGAGCCACCTGTACTTGTGGAGCCAGCCCCGCACCTGCTTCAGTTGGCTGAGAAGGAGGATGAGATAAATTTGCTTAAAGGTAAGTTATTAGAAAAGGAGAAGGAACTTGAAGTAGCTGGCCAGCAAACCGAAAACCTGAAGAAGCAACTAGACGAGGCAACAATGACGATATCTTCTGCTCAGAGCAAAGAAGAAGAGATGGCCTCAAAGCTGTGCCAGTTAGAAGAGGAACTTAAAGCGAGCAAAGAAAACAACATCCAATTGAAGGAGAAATTAGTAGCTGTGGAAGGAGGTAAAGAAGAACTAGAGGCAGAAATGAAGAAGCTGAGGGTGCAGACCGAGCAGTGGAAGAAAGCAGCAGATGCGGCAGCTGCTGTTCTTGCTGGTGGTGTTGAAATGAATGGGAGAATTCCTGGAAGATGCGGTTCAATGGACAAGCATTTCGGAGGCGTTTTTGAGGTGCCTCATGCAGGCTATGCTGGTTTTGTGGGATCACCAGGAAATATTGATGATCTAGACGATGGCTTTGGAGGTGGAAAGCGAAAGAACTCTGGGATCAGAATGTTCGGAGATCTGTGGAAGAAGAAGGGCCAGAAGTGATCCATCATCTCTTTGCTCCATTAGCCTTATATGGTCTTGGTGTTGTTACAAGTTGAAAATGAGGAAAATTGGTGCCTGTTGGTCTTTTGGGTTTCAAAGTGCTAGTGCTTTTTGTTCTCTTCTGCTAGGATGAGTGACATACTTAATGCATGTATATCTCTGGTATCAAAACTAAATCTAAACCACTATGGCACTACTGCTCAATTTGTTTGAGAGTTCTCATATCTGTCTTGATCGATTGTTTTGTTTCTAAGGTATAGCTTTGATCGACTGGCAGATACCATTATCTGCAAGTCCAGATTCCTGCTGACTTGAGAAGGCAAATCGACACTCCATATAGCATGTGGGAAAGAACGTACGCGAGAAAGTTGAACATCCAGACTTCGATATCGACATGAGCAACTGGTTCCGCATGAAAATTACATATCCCATGTTTTGATATTTTCAACCTCAGTGCACAATCCCGCCTTTGACAGAATCCCCATCCAAATGTACTCATAATGTAAGGCTCTAACGTTCCGTCGGTTTGATTCCAAAAAACAATCTCTCGTGATGAACGAATGTGATTCCCACTGACTCAGGCGGCAAATCACACCATTTTTTTTAGTCAATCCTACCCCATGTTTAGGGAAAATTCCAAAAAATGGCTTGAATTGCCCATATTTTCTCAAATAAGAGCCTCGAAATGGATATTGTTTTAAATGAGGACTTGAATTGCCATCACTTTCTTAAATAAGGGTCATGAAGTGGATTTTATATCAAATAAGAGCCTAAAGTGGTTAAATCTGTTTCAAAGAAAGGTTTAATTTTTCAATGATTAAGGGTATTTTCGTCATTTATCATTTTTATTTTTTCCTTTTTTTATGGTTCTTCTTCCTCTTCATCGGTGGTCGACTGGCCACCGACAACACCCACAAATGGTTGGGTGAGAGGCCACTTTGCTTGGGAGGTTGCCTCTTGCGGTTGGCCTCACCTTAGCGAGGCTAGTGAGGGTTGGCCTCACCTACACCTCCTTGCCTTGCCTGCCTAGGTGCAGGTGACACCGACCCTTGCTAGCGACAACCCTCACCAACCCCAAGCGAGGTTGACCCTCACTAGATCTAGCGAGGGGGTCTCGCCTGATTTGGCAAGGGAGGCCTCACCCATGGTTGACAAGGGCTTGCGGGCCCTCCTTGGCCTTGTGGTTGGTCATATCACAAGTACCGCCTCGTCCCGGACCATCGCAAGGAAAACTATAACCGAAATCCTTTTTATCTGGCATTAACTTTGAACCACGTGCATCTAAAGCACCTTTTACTAAGATCAATGTAGTTGTATGTAAACCTAGAGCAATCGCATGATGAACCAAGAAGTCTCCAGGACCAATTGTTAAGAATAGTGAATTACTATTCTCATTAATAGCATTTAACCAGCCGGGCAACCATATGCTTTGACCTGCATTAAATGCTGGGCTATTCGTTGAAGATAAAAGCACATCGAACCCATATGAAGTTTTCCCATGAGCAGATTGTATCCATTGGGCAAATATAGGTTCGATTAAGATTTGTTTCTCCGGAGTACCAAAAGCAAGCATGACATCATTATGAACATAAAGCCCCAAAGTGTGGAACCCCAGAAAGAGGCTGGCCCAACTTAAATGGGATATGATAGCTTCTTTATGGTCTAACATTCTTGCCAATACATTATCCTCATTCTTTATGGCATCCCCAAGCGAAGCTGCCCCTCACCAGATCGGGTGACCCTCGCCCAACTGTTTGTGGGGGTCATTGATGGCCGGATAAAGAAGAACTAAAAAAAAGAAGAATATTTGAATGAAAATACCCTTGACCAATTGGAAAATTTAACCAATCGAGTAAGAAAATTTAGCCAACCGGCGAAACTCTTATTTGAAACAAGATCCACTTCAACCATTTATTGAAAATTTCCCCTATTTTTAAGCCTTATTCTAAGGCTGACGTTTGCTTGCAGGCAAGCCACATCATCGGTATGCAGTTACTTGATGCAAAATCACCCAGAAAAACGGTGGGTAAATTACTAGCCCAGATAAAAACAAATAAATGAGTCAGTGAACAAAGATTTTCTAAATTATCGGAGTTGATACCAAACTGGCTCGTCCAATAGGGAAACAAAAATTCGACCTTTAAAAAAAGAAGAAGAGGAAAACAATTGCCCCGCGAAAAACAAAGTGTTAGACAATATAATTAGCGGCCCAGTTCAACTCTCTGGCTGGTGTTGTTCAAGCCTGGTTATGAATAGAACTATTAAATCAGTCCCGAACCAATGTTAACAAAAAGCCCGACATAGACTGCAGAACCGTGAGGAAGGTACGCACCCAGAAGAAAATTTTTGTGGGAAAATCGCGGTCGGACTTCACATTTACATTCCCTTCAATCAAAAAATTCCAAAGCTTTCTACTAATACATAGAGAAAATGGCTCATATCATTTGCATGTAAACCCATAATTCAATCCTCGTCGTCGCTACTTCCATAGCTACACAATGATTGCAGTCCAATGCTTAGACCGCCATTCTTATCCACTTCTTTTTTCGTCTCTTCAATTTTTGAAGACGCACTAATGCTGGAGGTTGGAGCAGCTTTCTTTACCACAGCAATTCGCACTGAAGAAGAATTGAATAGCAATTTTCTCTCGCTCTGGTCTCTCGAACCAACTGAATTTCCTGATGACATAACGAACAAATGAGTCAGTGAACAATGAGATATTTATTTGCCTTGCAAACGATATAGATCCTCAAGCAACAACCAAGAAATATCCATTTTTTACGGAAAACAGAAAAACCACAAGCATGATGGAAAAACAGGGAAACGTTAACTAGAAAAGTCGTAAAAACAACCACTATCACATAATGAATGTTAGTTTCTAAAAGTCAAGTCTACATCCAAGAAAGGAGTTCGCACTTTAATATAACTGACAGCGCTTGCCAGAAAAGGGAAGTGCCAAGCCTATCTATTCAAAATATCAATCATTCAGAGAGAAGATAATACCATAAATCCCAGCCAAGGATAGCTAATGTAATTGAAGAAAGCATGTTCAAAAAACGTAACATACCTTTGTCATTTAAGAAGTCACTGGCAGTAGCTTTTGTCAAGGAATCTGTTGGCTTGCCAGGCAATTCCTCAGACGATTTTCTCTTCTGCATTTCAAATCAAACAAGCATATAAGAAATCTTTTCTCTAGGCCCCAACAACAAAAGACAATTGCATATTAAATCAACAACTTAAGCTTATCTCAAATCCAAAAAACCTAAAAAACATAACCCTAATAGATCACAGAAAGAAAAACAAACAACTTGGAAATATGTGTTCTTAGGTAGAGGGGAGGTTTAAAGAAGATTAGTAATTCTTTTGAGAAGCTTCAAGAAAGTACATGGAAGACAATCTAAACCATAAAGCATGTCCACTTTTTCTGAATCAAGGTACTATCAGTTTTATTGACAGTGTACACACAATCAACAAACCAGAACATCACGCCCTTCATTGAGAGCCGGAAATATATGCACGTACTGGCAATTAGCAGACTCGTTTTTTGCTTAATGACTGGTTATTCACAGACTATGATATAAGAACTTCAATAAAATCTCTTGGTGTATCCATTGTGAAGTCCTGAAAGTTCTCAAGTAATTTTTCATTACTCCTTATTATTCGAAGTTGCCAATTCTTCAAGAAAATGCAAATGTGTGATGATATTAGTACACGTGACACAGATTAAGCACATAAGGTGAAATGGATTAAGCAAAGAAAATCATGCTATGCCAATCATATTCCCAATGCATATACATCGAATGCAAGTTAAGCAAGACAATCAAAACTGAATCCATACTGAATCAGGGATTGATGATCACAAAAAATAGAGTATCTTTAAAAATGCTCAAACTTTTTGATCTATCCAGGGATTATTCGTATATTGAAGTAATACATACATCTTATAAACCGATCCATAGCACATGATTAACCAAACAACAGTTCACCAGAACTTATGCATGGCACACTGATTCAATATCCAAGAGTGTTCTCAACATTTTCCCAAGAAACTGACAAGGAAGCAAATATATTAACGGTTCAAGCATTACTGACCTTGAGAGTTCTGTTCACTGAATCGTGATTACCAGCAGAAGGTGGAGACAGATATTCCTCGTCCTCAGAGTCCTCATCTTCAATCCTACGTACATAATCTTTGGATGTCTACAAGAAAGTTTCCAGGAGGCAACAAATAAAAAAATCAATGAAAACTAGTCCAGTGAAATGTAGAGAGATGAAAATAGAGGTAAAATCCTCAGAAATCGAATCCAGAAGGATGCTTTAATACTTACGTGGAATACTATTGATTTAATAAACGCTTCATCCTCTTCCTCCAATTTCTTTTCCTGTCATACCAACAAAGTCAGGATAGGAATTCATCCACAAAATGGTGAAAATTCTCCAAGTTCAAGCTCATGGAGTAAAATTTCTGACAATGAAGTCAGAGACACAGCCATGAATGCAACCCAGAAGTAGATGCAAGAAGTACAAAGAGGTCAAGAATGATGAGAAGTGAATTCTAAGCCATAACAGTGCTCCTATATCCTCAATGCAAGAGCTCATAAAAGGACCTCTGACATGTTGTCACCATATTCGACAAGAAAAGGTTCATTCAAAGCAGATGGGAAACAACTCATACCTGTGTAGCAGATGTGCGTTGTAAGGCCTCTAGCATTGCATCTACGCTCACAGTTGCATGTCGAGACTGAAAAAACATTCCCTCTCCAGTTAGTATAACAACACAATTCATCTCCATAGAAATATGTTATTCACTAATATAGTGATAAATCAATCGGCACAGATCAATACTCAAACAAAGTCGACAAAGTTGAGAGAACTTACTCTCATGGATTTCATCTCATCGAGTGCCGCAAGAATATCCATCTCTCTCTTAGAATCCAAAGTCCTATTCTCCAAGGACTTCATGGCGTCACCCATCTCTTCAGCCTCCCTCTTCTTTTTCTCATTATCCACCACCTGCCCAAACCCGAATGAGGAAAAAGCACAAGTCAAGTTTCAATTCTTTCCGGAGCCCAACAAACTCTTAAGAAAAACAAAAGGCACAATCTTTCTACCTCATCCTTCTCACGCCAAGGCTCAAAATTCCTCGACGCCCCCGACTCCACGACGTAATCCGAATTCTGGGGATCGGTCTTCATGGTAAGCTCAGCAGAACACTTGGTGCACTTGAAGTAAAACCTGAATATCTGGATCCCCAAATACGTCTGCCGAAAACCAAAAGAACACACCCATCGGAACCAGAAAAGAACAAAATTCAAACTCCACAGATTAAAAAACAAAACCCCCCTAAAAGTTCACAACTTGGATAAAAACACGAAAAACAGAATCGAAGAAGCGCACCGACCTCGCCGATCACGTCCTCCTTCCTGGAATTGAACTTTGTTCCCTTGGAGATGTAATTGCCACAGGTGGTGCACCGGATGCTCATCGGAAGCATCATCCGGACCTTGATCTGCTGATTCTTGGGCCTCCGTGCCCTAGGCAGCTTCGAAGGGTCGAAATCCGGCGGGTAATACTTGTTCAGAACCTTCCGTTCTCCCATCTTCTTCCTCTCTCAACTCCTCCGAACCAAGACGGCGACGAGCGAGCGCGCGAGCGATTGAAAGATTCAGACAAGATTTCTGCCCTCCCCGGTTTCTCGATCGATGTCGCTGAGGTTTTGAAGAGAGAACGGGCGAAATTTGACGAAAGAGGTAGGATCCGAGTTGTCTTCTGAGAAGTACGAGGTGGAGCTGAACCGACCCGGAAAAACATGGATATGGGCTTTGTGAGTGCGTGCGATTTGGGCCCCCTTCGAAGAAGATAAAAAACAGGTTTTCAGGGATTTTTCTGCGTTAAAACTACCATTTCAATAAGAGGAAATTTTCCTATGACCGAAAATAAATAATAATAATAAGAGAAAAATTTTCCGACCAGAAAGGAAAAAAAAGAAGGAAATTATTGTTAATTACTTTTTATCATGGGCTTTGCAATCCGAAATCCATGAGGCCCTCACCAAGCATCTAAAAAGCTCGAGCTATATGTTTCGATTGCCAATTTGGGCCTCAAAGTTCTACAATTAAACCAGGTAGAATTGGACAAGTGGGACTAATAGCGAAAGATGTAATTTTTTTGTTGTTGGAAAGAGACTGATACCATTTACTTAATAGAGTTTAGTGAATACACATCTAAAACTTTAGAGCATAATAAATCAAACATGGCAAGGCAGGGGATTCATAACCCAGTTACAAGAGATGCAATTTGTCTGTTGGGCCTTAATAATCCAATCTACGATTTTGTTAGTTTCCCTATTGCATTGGGCCAAAGTGAGGCCCGAGAAGTTCCTAAAATAACATGTTGGCTCATTCAACAAGTACCTGTACTTCCCACCTTAATAGTGTATCTTCTGCAACGGTTATATACGACACTTCATTGACCAATCGAACGAGGAATATGTACATACATGATAGCAAAGTAAGATGAGATTCACGGTCGCATTGTGTACGAACACATAAGGTAGTTTCTCCGAGCCGATGGACTATCCAAGCCCGCATAGGCATGATGTCTTTTTACCAGGGGGTGGCGTCATTCTTCTTCGAAATTTATTACCTGTAGTCTTTTTTCTTTTGGCTTTTTGTGTTCATGTTTCCTGTAGAAGGGAACTCGGTTAATGTGGTCATTTCAATTCCATGTCAGTTAGAATGAGAATGGCAATGAGAATGTCATTGTTTTGTGGCGGATAGGATTGACCCCGTAATATGCAATGCACAGGAAAAATATTATTTATGTGAAAATTCACGGTGGTCTAGTTGTTTCTCATGATATTGATTTTTTCCATTTTTTTTTCAACCACTTTTTAAGTAAAAATAATACAAATAGTCCTTAAATTTTGATCCGATGTGCAATATGATCTTTAAATTTTTAATTTATTTAACATGGTCCTTAAACTTTTAGTACATATTTAAACAGTCCATGAGCTATATGAAAAAATTTAATATTATCTTTCCATTAACGTAAGTTTATGGACAATATTGAATATTTTTATATAGTTCAGGGATTAATTTGAACATCTATAAAAGTTCAAGAACTATATTAAATAAGTTAAAAATTTAGGGACAACATTTCATATTGGATTAAAGTTCACGTATCATTTTGCATCATTGTCCTGCTGACGAGTGCTCCCTGCTCCATTTACTGTGTCTCCTACTCTTAATCTGCTGTTGCCTAAGCAGATGAACTTTTGAGTAAAAAACAAAATGGACTTTCGGTGTGAAAGCAAATCTTGGAGGGAACCAAAAAGGAGAGCCTTGCAAGGGATCCCACTCAAAAAAAGTCCAGCGAGATTCGTCAGACGAACATGTGACTTTGGGATCAGTCTTCGATACAGAACGTCCCTCTGAATTTTGGACGATGGCGTTGGAGGTGGGAAACGAAAGAACTCCACCGGATCAAGATGTTCCTGAGTTCTCTGGAAGAAGAAGGGTCACGGAAGGATCTCATCATCTTTTTTAGCTCCATCAGCCTTCCCCCTTGGTGCCTGTTAGCCGTTTGGGTTTCAAAGTGCCCAGTGCCCTTCTGCTCTCTCCTGCCAAGATAAGGTCAAATAAGGTCAAACTTCATGTCATGTATAAAATCTCTAGTCTAGTATCAAAACTAAACCTAAAGCCCCTATGGCACGTCTCTATCTGACTGAGAGCAGTTCCGACATCTGTTAGGATCACAAGTTGCACCAGCTTGTGTCTGACAGAATCCGGTCTGTTCTGTTGATTTGATCCTGAGAAGTCGCAATCTCTTGTGATGCATGATTGCGATTCTTTCTGACAAAGGCGGTGAATCGAACTTGCATATGAGTGAAAATTGGTTGGGGACCGAGCGAGCATCACTCCAAAAAAATGGTGAACAATTATTGAGGCAAGTACACCCCTGAATTATTGTAGCCGGGTGGCAGTGCAGTCAGTAGTGTGAACTGAACCAGCTCTCATTCAAGATCTCAAAAAATTCGCAGCCAAAAACGAAGTGTGAAACAATTTGTTGGCGGTCCAGTTCGACTATCTAACGTGTATCTGATTCTTTAATTGGTCCGGTGCCGGCATTAACTCAAAAAAATAAATAACTCAATGCAGATTGTGGAACTGCGTGGGAAGTATGCACCCACAAGAAAATTCAAAAGAGAAAAAGTTGTCATATGTAGATTCCCATCAGAAAATTTGGCATTTCTTTTCCCTTCAATCAAAGAATCAAAATGTTTTCTGCTAATTCAACATATCATTCACAACTAATCTCACTGTTCAATCATCATGGATGCTAATTCCGTAGTTTTGACTAATCGACTGCAGTCCAAAGCTCAACAACCACAATTCTTATCCGCTTCATCTGGTTCAGTCTCTTCTACTGAAGCCCTAACGCTGGAGGTAGGAGCAGCTTTCTTTACAACAGCAATTCGTACCAAGGAAGAATTCAACAGCGATTTGCGCTCACTCCGATCCCGTGAACTGACAGAATTTCCTGTTTAAACATAAGAAACAAATAAGTCAATAAACATCAACAAAGACGTGGGTTTCTCCATCACACTAGAATTCAAAGGTAGATGCTTTGTGTACACTATAGATCCTCATGTCACAATCAAGCAACATTTATTTCTAATGGAGAATAGAAAAACTACAGACGTGTTTGAAAGACATGGAAAATTGACAAGAAAACTCATATACATTCAAAAAATTAAGTCTACTTCCAAGAAAGGAATCTGCGGTTTAATAGAATCCAAAGCGCTTGAAGGAAAAAGGAAGCGCCGAGCCTATCTATCCCAGAACATCCATCGTTCAGACAAGACAATAATACCATAAATCCGAACCAAGGAGAGCTTAAAGTATTTAAAGGAAATATTTCTGAAGAACGTGACATACCTCCGTCGTTCCAAATGTCCCAGGAAGTAGCTTTTGTCAAGGAACCCGCTGGCTTGTCCTGAAATTCCCAGAAAATTTTCTCTTCTGCATTTCAAATCAGAAAAGCATGTAAGTAAGCTTTTCTTTAGGCCCCCAAGAACAAAAGACAATTCCATCAATCAACAACTTATGCTCACCTCAAATAAAAAATAAAAACCTAAGAAAATAATTGTCAAAGCAACCAACTTGGTAATAGGTATTCTTTGAAGGAGGAGGTTTAAAGAAGACTAGAAATTATTTCGAGAAGCTTCAAGAAAGCACCTGGAAGACAATCTATATTAATTATCAAATCAAGGTAAGTTTTGTCGACAGTGTATACACAATTAGCAAACCAGTAAATCATGCCTCTTTCGAGAAGTTTGGCAGATAACATGATAAGAGAAGTTAAATAACATCTCTGGCTGTATTTATCATTAGGTCCTGAAAGTTCTCGAGTAATTTTTCATAACTCCTTACTCTTTGAAGTTGCCGATTCTTCAAGAACATAGAACATGCAGATGTCTCACGATACACATGACAAAGGATAAAGCACATAAGGCGACATGGATTAAGCCACGAAAATCATGATATACAGATCGCATTCCTAATGCATATACATGTAATGTGAGCAAAGCAAGATAACCGTAAACTCAATCCGTACTGAAACAACGATCACAAAACATCAGAGCATTTGCAATAGAGTATCTTCATTAGAGCTCGAACTTGTTGATCTATACATGGGTATATGTATATACATGGACTGACGTAATATATAAGTCTTTCAAACTGATACACGAGCACTTTATTACGCAAATAACAGGTCACCCGAAAATTATGGACGAGACACCGATTCAATATACAATAGTGTTCTCAACAGGTCCCGACGTTTAAAGGTAAGCGACAAGGGAGAGGACATGCTGACAGTTATAGTATTACTGACCTTAGTAGTATTGTTTAGTGATTTGTCATGAGTAGCAGAAGGCTGATTCAGACCTTCCTCATCATCAGAATCTTCAGAATCTGAATCCTTCGAACAAAGTCTTTTGACATCTGCATGGAAGTTTTAGGGAAAATACCATTGGTTTAGAGAGATGAAATAGAGACGAAATCCTCATATATCAAATACAAAAAAGTTGCAAAAAATACTAACATGGAAAACTATTGATTTTAATAGTCACTTTATCCTTTTCCTCCAACTTCCTTGCCTGTCGTAGCAACAAAGTCAGGATAGAAATTAGATAAGAGTATGGAGGAAGTTCTCCAAATTAGAGCTCACCGAGTAAAAATGTCTGACAATCAAGTCGGAAACACAATTAATAAAAGAAGTAGAAGCAAGAAGACCAAAAGAGATGAAGAATGGTGATGTGAATTCTAAGTCGTAACAGCGCCTCGATATCCCTAATGCAAGAGCTTGTAATAAAACGAGATAGGAAACAATCCATACCTTTGTAGCATACGTACTTTGTAAGGCCTCTAGGATTGAATCTAACCTCACAGTTGCATGTCTAGCCTGAAAAAGTCAGTATCACATAAATATCAGTAATAATATGACGGGACTGTAAAAACTCATAAACTAACAAAGAAAATAATACAAAAAAAAAAAAAAAAAAACTACGTTCAAGGATTTCATTTCATCTAAGGCGGCAAGAATGTCTATCTCTTTCTTGGAATCCAATGTCTTGTTCTCCAAGGATTTCACTGCGTCGCCCATCTCTTCAGCCGCACTCCTCCTTTTCGCATTTTCCACCACCTATCCATAACCAATTAACAAAGCACAACGTCAGATTTTATTTTTTTTATAGTCAAATGAACTCTAAACATTTATTTATTTTGGATAAACTTTGAAACTTTTTTTGAAATTTTTTTCCCTTTTCAGTTTAAATAATTAATTTTTTCTAACTTTAAGCATGCATATATTTTTTAGCCAAAATACTTACCTTTTAACTGATGATTTGAAAATCTGAAAAGAAAAATTCACGCAAATAAACAAACCCTAAAAACCCCAACAATTCAAAAGGTACCTCATCTTGCTGGCCGCCAGGGTTCAAAATTCCTCGTTGCCCCTGACTCCACGACACAATCCGAATTCTGGGGATCGGTCTTGATCGCGAGCTCAGCAGAGCAATTGGTGCATTTGAGGTAAAACCTGAATATCTTAATCCCCAAATACGTCTGCCAAAAAAACAAGAGAACAACCAAGAAAAGAACAAGGTCAACTCGACAGACACGAAAAACCCTGAAACTTCACTTGAACTTCGGGAATGGAAAACCGGAATGGAAGTGCCACTGACCTCGCCGGCGACTTCCTCCTTCCTCCTTCCTGGAATTGAACTTGGTCCCCTTGGAAATGTAATTCCCGCAGGTATTGCACCGGATGCTCATCGGAAGCATTGTCCGGACCTTAATCTGCCGATTCTTGGGCCAGCGATGCCTATCCAACTTCTTAGGATCGAAATCAGGCGGGATATACTTGGTCAACACCTTTCGCTCTGCCATCCGTTTCCAACGTGGGGTCTAACTCTAAGTTCTGTAAAGAGACAATAAAAGTGTGAGAATGAGTTGGAAGAGTTAGAGTGGGACAAATCATTACTCAATTAAAGTACCTCCTCTAGGAGCTCTAATTCAAATAGGACTCTTTTCTTTGTTATATTCTTATTAAATTATCTAAAGATATTGACGATAACTGTTCTATCCTAAATAACAGAATCCTAAAGATATCGAAGTCTAATCTAAACAAATATCGAGATCTAATCTAATCTAATCTAAATTTCCAAAGTCATGCTTCTAAATATTTTTGGGATTTTTTTTATCTTAAATTAATAGAACCGGAAATTATCTAAGAATCCCAAAAATTAGTTAAAGATCCTAAAAATTGCGAAAATTAGCTTAAAAAAATCCTAATAATGACAAAAGAAATAAAAAATCAAAAAAAAAATCAAAAATCAAAGTCAATCAAATCCAGGAAAATTCAACCAACAAGATTACTAGTTTCCCTAATCAATCTATAGGAATGCATGAACAATTAGGTGTACAGATTAAAAGCCTTGGACTTAAAGATGCGTTCTTTATGCAAATGTGCTTGTAATCTAATATGATTATGATAAGAACATGCGGGAATAATCAAGTCCAGAACGTAAAGGTACTATCTTGACAAGAAACATCAAGTCTTTGATCACATGGCAATCACGACAACACCACTTAGGGATCATACCTTAATCAAATTGCACCAAGGATCGAGTAGGGACGCCTCGATGACGCAAGCTAGAAGCCAGGAGCGCTGAGGACACTGCAGAACCGCGGGCGATGGAGGGGGAGGATGGTGATGCCCGGTCACGAACTTGATCAGGCTGCCTGGGGATGCCGGAGTTGCGGATGCCGAGGTGGAGTGAGGACCGCCGGCGCGATGCTTCTTGCCTTGGCACGGAAGAGACGCGGGGCGGTCCTTGAGCTAGTGGTGCCCGAGAGACATGTGAAGCCCTTCCTCCCCTGAGAAGTGCCACTGCTCACTTTATATTTCTTCAAGCTTCAGACTTGCTTCCACGGATCCTCTTGGTTTGACCGAGAATATATACATACGTCTCTCTTTCCCAGACCGGTGAAACGAGGGTGTCAGGATTATCTATTATCCGACTCAAATTGACTTATCCCCCGTTTGCCGTGATATAAATTTTTTGATCCATATATGATCCGATCTATTTAATCGAATTTAGGATAGTTTGTTTTTTATGATCTAAAAAAAATTAAATTGCTAAAACACTTTCATCCAATACAAATTTAATGAACAATTTTTATAATTTTTTTAAAATTAAGCTCCATTTTTAGGAAAATAATAATATTTTATGATGTTTGTCTGAAATTTAAAAATATTTTTCACTATTTGATATGAAAATTCTGATTTGATTTTTCTACTTATAATCCTTTTTCACATTTTTTTTTTAATTTTATCTCTAAAAATTGAATTTTTTTATTATTTTTTCTTTTCTTTTTTCCTTTCTCTTTGGCCAATCACTGCCCGCAACGACCGGACATCTCGAGACCTCGCCAAATGGCGAGCCTGTCCCTTGCTTAGTCGGTCGTCGCCATTGCCATGGCCAACCACTAGCGAAGGACAAAGAAAGGAAAAGAAAAAAAGAAAAAAATTGATTTTGAAAAAATATATATATGTATAAGGCTGGAGAGGGAGAAAGAGTGGGGGTGAGTTTAGTGGATTGAATACTTAACTCAACCCATTTAGACCTATTTATTTTAGACTTTAAATTTGAAATTCATTTAATATAAGCTCTTCAAAATTGAAGAGATCCATATACAATCCATTTATGTTTTAAATGGACCACATATAGATTTAAGATGCATTTTGACAGGTTAACTCTTCGGCCGTGAAATCCACCAAATCCCTCACCTTTTCTTTCCTATTCCGGACAAAGGCCACTTTCCTAATTTAGAACAGCACGTGCACGTCACACGTGGGATTTGGCCTTAGCATTTAGCAAGGGAAATAAGTGGGCTGAACGAATTTCATAAGGGCCTTAGCTCATGTGGGCCTGGTTTCCTGAATTGAAGCGTCTGCTTAGCATATTGGGCCGATTCCAATGTAATTCGTGACCGGACCAATTTAAATGGGATTTTTTCTATCAGTTCTACTTTAAACTCTAAACTCACTCTCAGATTTTTCTCTTGTTCTAACTCTACGAAAAGATAGGGATTTGAGCCCCCCATTTCCCCATTTCCATGTAAGAAGGGCTTGCCCCAGTGGTTAATTTAAATGAGATTTACTCGGTGTGGACACTTCATTAATTGAATAAAAATATCCATAATGCCTAAATGCAATGTGAATGAGAAATTATTGTGATGTCGATATCTTTGTTTGAGGGTCAATCCAATCCCTTATTTTTATGTTCACCAAATGATAACACATGAGAAACCCAAATTGATGTGTTAACAGAACTTACATAAGGGATGCATCATGTGTCACCAACCATCGAAAGTGAAATGCACACCACATATAGCGCTAGATAGGATAAAATTCATAGCACACACCAAAACGGGCAATGGCAAATGATCCAATGGACCACATCATCATTGTCATAAAGCATATGTAATTTTATTTTTTTGTGTATTCGTGTGTATGAACTCAGTTAATCCATTCAAATCGATACCATGTAAATTAGAATGAAAATGCGATGGCATTATGGGGATAGAATTTGACCCTAACATGCATCACATGGAAAAATACAATTGGCGCGGAAATTCATTGTGGTCTAGTTCTTTGTCAATATGAAATCGAATTCTTCCCTTCTCCTTTTTTTCTCTTTAGCTACTAGCCAATTCTTTCTGTTTTGTACTCTTAATCTACACAGAAGTAATCGTTCCCTAAGAAGATGAGCTTTGGAATCTTTAAAATTATCACTGCTTAGCTTTCAATTCATCTCTAACCATCAAATGAAATGTGAATCCTTCCATTTAGCAGCACTTTATGATGGCATTGCCTTAAAGAGAAGGGCGAGGTTCAACGAGAAAAGGCTTACGATGGACACCTAAGCACATAGAGACAGTGGTAGATCAAGGTACGCCACAAGCATAAATCATGATAAAAGGTACTCCAAATATCCATTCACTCGAAATTGCTCCGCTTCCATTATCACTTTCCATAAATGGGCCCACTACCTATCCAAGATTGAGCTCTAGGATTTGGCGGCGGAGCTTCTTTTCTTAGAGAAGAAGCAGTGGCAGTATCTGAGAAATAAGTATCGGCTAACTCCACGTCAATAACCACAATAATATAGATTGTGCAACAGTCATACGGCAGTAAATTCGTTACCGAGCCTTGTACACGCCACCTGTTACACTATGGGAGCTGGCCATGATGAATCGCTCCCGAGAAGGAATCTATTGATTCTAGTTGAAAAGGAAAGAAGAGAACGAACTAAGATTTTCAGCATACAAAGCAAATCTTGGTAGGGAATCAAACTGGAGAGCCTTGCCAAGGGTGACCACTCCAGGACGTGCAGCGGAGATTGGTCCGATGAGCATGTGACCCGGGATCAGTCTTCCTGGATACAGAACGTCCCCCTCTGCATTTCGGTCAGACAGTCCTCCCTGAAACTCGTGGGGTTGCAGCTGCACCGTATGGCCCGACTTCCGCGCCCTCCCCACCCAACACGTGACCAGAAGATGAAGAACCCTCCCACCCCCACCCACACACACACCCGCTACACCTGTCGTTCGTAGATTCATTTGGAACTCAAGGAGATAATGCTCTCGCGAGGATATTATTATGCATCACCTTTAACCAGTGGTTCGGTATTCATTTGGACTAGCAGTAGTAGATGTAAGATCGACTGACATCATCATCTAGGCTAAGCTTGTGATGTCGAATATGCTCTCTCGAGCATCTATGCGACGAGAACCTTCCCCCGCATTTCGATGGCGAGAAGAATGCCCTTAGGTGGTTGTGGATGCGTTGCTCGATCGATCCGACTTTGACCTTTTGAGCCACATGAGAAGTTTTTCCCCGCACGTGTCGATAGCCGTGTTATGTTTGTCTACGAAAAGGCGACTTTATCATATTACCGAGAGCCGGATGAACATTAGAGAGGCAGGCGAGGTCTTAGTCTAGGGTGGTCGGGTACTCAGACGAATCTTCCAAGTAAAGAAACATCTACGCAATCCCAGAAGTCGCAGATCGAATCACGTGTTTGCCACTGTTCAAAAGCGACGGTGGGCCGTAATTCTATCGCTATAATCAAAGGGGGGGGTTAATATCATCCTAGCCCTTTTCCAATTTGACCAGATTCCGAGGTTTGCATCTCATGTGGAAGAAGAAGAGAGGAGGGAGGAGGGACGAGACAGCCATCGAGGACCGTGACAGTCCCTAGAGCAAGGAAGTTTCCTGAAGTTGAAGGTGGGCAAACCGGAAAAAGGAGTCGAGAGAATGTGAAGTCTCTCTCCTTTTGACATGGATCCTCCTCATGGAGCTTGACGCTGACCATTTCGTTGAGAGAGATAGAGAGAGAAAGAGAGAGTGGTCCCTTCAGACCAGAGAAGAGCCCACAAGATATTAATAATGGTTTTCTCTCGCTCCTTACTATGTGCCCTTTCCCTTCCCTTCCGAGACCTTCCTCCATCTGGAACGCAGGGGTTGTTCCATTTTCAATGTGATAATTTTCTTGAGGTCCTAGGTTTTGACTGGACCAGCGACCGAGACACCCCTTTCCCGGATGATGCCGATGATGATGATATTATATACGCGAATAATAAGAAAGAAGGAGGAAGGTACCTGAGGACATGTGAGTGCGATCCCTTTGTCTGTCCTCCGGAGCCAACTCATGAATCATCAAATCAAATAATTATATGGACACTCGGGCTTTAGTGATCGCAGAGGTGCACCACCAGCACACCCGCGGATTGTCTGAACTAATTTTTCCCCTCCGTTTCGAGTCGTGTTGTCGTGGGTATGTTTCGAGCGAGGAGGCTCTCTGCGATTAAAGAATTCGGAAGAGGGTGTTGGGTGGATATACTTTTCCATTAATTCCTGACATGCACATGTGTGGTATTTAAGAATTTGACAAGCGAGAATTTATAAACTCGGGACAAGAGCGATTTGTTTCTCTGGTAGTAGTGGTTATGATAGTCTAGGAGCTTGATGGAGATGATGGACAGCCGGCCGCGACAGTGGTTTAGCCGGCACCACCGGCAGGACGGAGGAATTCTTTTTTAATTGCTCCTCCATAGTACAAATATATGGTTTTTGAGCATCTTGTGGCATATTCCCTTTTTGACTTAAACCAGTGTCTTCCTCCAACGTGCATGATATCGAGAATAGGTGCTATCCGAGAAAGAAAAAACATGATTGATAATGAAATTTTATGGTTTAGGCATTATGAACTCATGGAACTTTTTTTTATCATTCTGGCCCAAAAGGAAAAAAAAAAAGCCTTTTTCTTCAATTTCCCCGTTCGTTTGAAAGGTGACCTGTGACTGTGACTTCATTGAAAAATACATATTAAAGTTGTCAAATACAAGGTAGTGGCAGACCGTGGACACTTTGTGATATTTGACAAGGAGGAGAGTAATTTACATCGTTTTGAAGGAGAGAGAGAATAAGGAAGGGAAAATACAGAGAGAGACAAGTGCGGAACTAAAATGAAGATAAAAAGTTACTGTCCTAAAGAACCCATCTTTGCTGACGTCTGGCGCGCCGAGCGGCCTCAAGAAGCGGCCACTCTCTGGAAATGCTCGAGCCTGTTATCGGCCAGCCTGGTGGTGTACGCAGACTTCTTGTACTCGAACCATGTAAACTCCTTGTACAGGCTCTCCTTGCCCTTCATGAGGCACGGCAATGGCGCTATCTTCTCGCTCAGAGGTGGTCCGCCGAAGTATATCATCGACAGTCTGGACTTGGAGCTGTTCGCCAGAACCCTGTGCCTCACGCTTCTGAATCGCCCGTTAGTCATCACCTGCAATCAAAAAGCCCCACACCTCGCGTCAGTATACATTGACAGGTCAGAAGTCTCTTCATGAACAGAGGAAGTGGGATGGAGCAGAACGAGCCGACACGGAAAGCTGTTTCCAATCTCTCTTTTCTTTTTCCCCCCTCGTTGTAAAAACTGTCAAAAGGTCTCTCTGAGATGTGAAGATCTTACTACTAGACTCGGAAGTACAGATGGTATTTCATGCAAAAGCGACCGCAAATAATTGGTTAAAAATTTCCCGGCCTAGCGTTGCTTTCTTCATCGAGGACTGTCGGGAGATATAATAGAAATCTTGACATTGTGGAGACGACTTTAATGGTGACACTTCCTCTGATACACACGTTTTCAAAGGAATAGTGAGTTAACATATTGTTACGGAGAAGAATCTTTACCCTCTTCCTGTTCTTTTCTTTTTAGCTTTCTATTCTTTTTCAATGAATTGTCCTTTCAACTCATTACAAAAATGATTGTTCAGGAGGTGTACCTGCAAGGAGTCACCAACATTGATGAAGAATGAATTTTGGTCAGGTGGAACAGAAACCCAAGTCCCATCTTTCATGGATATTTGGAGTCCAGACGTGTTGTTCGATCTGAGAACAGATATGATTTGTGGGTCAGTGTGTTCACCGAATCCAATCATGTTCCTATCATCATAGGATTGAAGCTCTGGGCATGGAGGATAGTGGTTGAGCCTGAAAACAGAGTCGCTCTGCTCATCCATCAAAAGTTTGCTGAATATATCCCTCTGTTGAATCCTCAATCCGTCGGCCATCAACTCGAGAATCACGCACGCCATGTCCCTCACCGCTGACGTGTAATCACCCAGAGCAGAGCTGCAAAATGAGCAGATTTCAAGAAAGTTTTAGCCCTCGTCATCATAAAATTTCGATTCTCATGAACAAGCGCATACGAACTCCAGATGCATGTTTTGGGAATTCATACCGGAATTTTTCTGGGTTTTCGTTAAAAACCGACGGGAGCTTGTCGGAGTCGAAGTTGGGATCGATCGTCAGGAGGAGGTATTCGACCCAACCCACATCCCCGTTGCAGCCAATCTTCTTGTTGCCATAGCCGAACGGGTCAGGAGGGCCCGCCCTCTCCTTCTCGGGGAGAGGCAGAGAGAAGAACTTGACGGCCTCCTCTTCCAGCCTGGAGATGGAATCCAATGGGACGCCATGGTTGACGACCTTGAAGAAGCCGCACTCCTCGCAAGCCTTGATGATGAGGCTCTTGGAGTCCGGCTTCGAGAGGTCGACGACGGGGATTTCGTGGGAGGATAATGCGCTGCCGCTGGGCCTGCTGTGCCCAACGTAGGAGGACTGTTCAATCACTGGTTTGGACCCGCCAACCATTGTATAGTGGTAACGAAAACTAACGAAGTAGGGAGAGAATCGAGAATAGAGAGACGCGGAGGGAGAGAGAGGAAGAGAGTGAGGTGTTTGATGATGACAAGAGCATGGTTTTGCCATTCCGCCTGGGGGTTATTTATAGCGGAAGGGAGAGAGCGAGAGAGATCGTTTTGAAATTTTCTTCTTTAGCGTTGTGCGGTCGGTCTCTCTCTCTCTCTGCTGAAAGAAAGAGTGTCCGCTCCACGTAAGCGCTAACTTGGGAGAATAATTTAATCGATAATTTAGGGGTAAAAAAAAGAAGAGAAGAAAAGGAAAAGGAAAAGATTTGCCTATATAAATCTCATTGTCACGGTAGATATTACTGGGTGCCTTGTATTAGGACAACCGATGCACGCAACGATTCCTTGTTTAGGTCTAGAGATTCTAAAAGCGAAACTTTCTAAAAAAATAAAATTCCAATTGGATTTGGTCCCTTGCACATTCTAGCGTTTGCCCGGAGATTCAAAGTCAAATTTTAACACTATAAGTAAAGAGAGGAAAAAAGGGGAAGAGGGCCACAAAGTCAGAGCGGCGGTTATTCTGAATACGTGTTTATTCAACATATTGACGGTTAGCCACTCATGTTCAATAGAATATAATGCTCGATCCTGTCGAAATTAATCCATAATATTAGATCCACCAGACTGTGAATGACTCTTTAAAAAGTAGATCATACTCAACAATCAAACACAATTTGAACAATCACTCAGTAAATAAAACATATATAACCAATCATGATAAATTCTAGTCTTTCCCTCTATAAGAATGCACCAGTTGATACCGAATCTAATAGATCCGATATCCAATAGATTCGATATTATCCGAATTATTAGAAAGTCCAAGAAAAAAACTTTAAAAAGGCGCACATGCATATAAATGAGAAAGTGCACATCGAGTCACGTGAAAATTTTTCTAACGCACACGTGTGAAAAAGAGAAAACAAGGGCAAGAAAAAGGAGGATTTTTCGCTTATGGGGGAAGTAGGGGAGATGATTGGGTTTGACTGCTACATTGCTAAAGCGAAGCACATTAGCCGACCTTGAGGAAGAGAGAGAGAGAGAGAGGCTTAGGGAGGAAAGCACGAGCACGAAGCAAAGCAGAACAGCCCCGGTCAAAGGCCATCTCGTCGGGTCATAATTACTGGGGAGATTTCATTCTCTTCCCCCATCCTCCTCCCCTTGCTAAAGATGAAAATGGATGATGGGCTACGGTTCGTTTCGTCAAAAAGGAAGGCGTCACATCTCGAAATTCCCACCCCTCCACCCACATCGAGTGGCGGAAGAAAGCGAGAAGCAACGATCTCCTTTACGAGCGGGGGCGGGGGGGTTCTCCCTATGGTAAAAACGATGCTGCTGCGCGACCACATGGTGCCCCGTGCCCATGACATCCACCCAGCTTCTACGTGACTCGCGAAGGAACACGTAACGCAGACGCAGACGCAGACGCAGGGACAAGGAAAGCCCCGACCCTCGTTCGGCATGCCAAATCGATTATGCGGTTCCGATTGGATCCTATTCGAACGTTTACAAGCTTCTTATCGTTATTGAATTTGGCTTTTCTTTGCGTCCCCACCCCAATGTGTGCCGACTGGCGAGAGCAGAGGAGAGGAGAGGAGAGAGAGAGAAGCGAAGGAACGGATAGATGAGGGGGGGGGCGGGGGGAATGCAGAGCAGAGCAGAACAGAACAGAACAGAACAGTGAGTGATGGTGGTGGATAGGTGTTAGCAGTGAAAGGAAGCAGACGCTGGTGGGTCTCGTCCAGTTCCACCACCACCACGCCCCACCCCTTCCCTCCTCCTCCCATCTCCCATCTCTCATCTCCCTCGTTCAGGTTCGGAGCCCGGAGCCCGAGAGAGGCTTCTTTTCTTTTCTTTTTTTCTGCTGATGTTCGGCTCATCCCCGCACGTGCTGTCACCACCCCCTCCGCATTTCTCCTTTTGAGGGCCCCCCCTCTTTTACCCATGACGTGGCCGCCTCCCCCTCTCTCTCTCTCTCTCACTCTCTCTCTCATCGCGCCCGGTCGTCAATTAAAAAAAAGAGAATCTTATTACCTAATATTCCGCGAGCACTCGTTAAAAATAACCAAATGAAGAGAAAAAAGTATACGAATTCCCGATGCGATGCTTTGCTCGTGTTATGCGTAATCGTGATCTTTTGATAATCGAGACAATCTTGATGCGGTATCATCTCTACAGCCGCTCCTTGTCAAAATATTCGATCGAATTGGTATATTTTGAGCTCACTCGATTTCGGCCATTAGATCTAAAGAGTTTCGAGTGATGTCTGCCTGCATCACTTAATGCTCCAGATGCATTGCAACAGCAAGCGCTCTTTTCAAGCAATTTCACCATCGGGGCACCTGTAAACGCACCCTTGCTTGGACCGCCTTTTTCCCGTAAAAGAATGTCTCGCTTCGCCTACCATATTCTCGTTTTTCGGGACCAGAGGAGGGAAAAGTTCAAGAAGTTATTTGACTGGGACCAGGGATTCCGTACTAATTTCATGGTTGTACACCCGGCCACAGCGCAAGGATCGCGGTCCTCCCTTAGACACGGACGAACAACTGTATGAAGACCCTAGAAAAAGTTATCACATAGACAACTCACTGACTATGCACGAATCTTGCCAAGCGCCTTACAAACGATTGCTGGCATAAGATTGACTTAACAAAGGCTATTCAAGGAGGGATTCCAACTCTTTCGATAATGTCGACCGTGTAACAATGTAAGTGTAACACTTTCTAGTTAAAACTCTCAATTAGTCATCTTTTTCAGAGACCTATTTTGCTGTAAGAATGTCTCTCTCTCTCACTTGCCATAGTTTAGTTTTTTTCGAGACCAAGAGAGGGGAAAAGGTTGTGAAGTTATTTAATCGGGACTAGAGATTGTGTACCAGATTCATCATCAAGATGCATAGGCATGTGATGGTTGTACTCCTGGTCACAGGCGAGCGTGGTAGTCCTTGCCTAGATTTGGGTGAACAATCGTATGAAGATCTTATAAAAAGTATCACGCATGCCTCTATGCGATTGCCGACATAAAATGGACCAATAAATGGTCATTTAAAAAGCGTTGTTGTGACAACTCTCTCTTATGGGGATTCAACTATTCCAATTATGTCAACCGCGATACTACACAAGTGAATCACTTTCAAGCTTAAACTCGCGACCAATAATTTCCAGGAGATCGGTTTAGGGATCAAGAGTTGATCATGGACTTCAGAGTCATGATTATAAAACCTCACGTCAAGACTATTTTGATGCATAGAAATTAAGAAGGCGAGGGCCGTGCAATTCAATGGGCAGGGGGTAGGGGCCAGGCGAAAGAGCTACAGCTATTGCTCTCGTCTTCCTCCTCCTCCTCCTCCTCCTCCTCCTGTCAAATCTCCATCCTGCCTTCTCTTTCCATCATTTTTTGTTCCCTTGGCTCCGTGGGAAGCCAACGGATCCGAATGAGCCTCGTGTCGCGTCCCTCCTTTTCTTTTCCATGCCTCCCCATCTCCTCTCCTGAATGGTTGGAAAATGATTTCGCCATTATTCCTTCATGTGGTCACCACTCACTACATCGATCTTGCGGAAATGATCATCCCGTCAAGTGGACCAGTGCCCAATTCTATGGTATAATTGCATGATGCGCAACACCCTCCTTCTTCCTTCTTCCTTCTTCCTTTTTTATGACGTTCCTAAATTTGGGTACAAAGACGGCGTAGAGCCGTAAAGGTGAAGGAATCGCCTTATAAAAATCACAATGCAATTATTTTTCCTTTGACAAATTGAATATGATAAAAAGTTGTACAAAACGATATACCACGTCAGTAATTTTCAATCTAAATTGACCAAATAATTGAATGGTGCTGATGTGAAGAGATTTATGATTGAATTAATCAAATTTAATGATTTTTAGACTAAATTGGTATCCGATGCTAGAGGTTTATTCATTTTTCTCGATATTCTTTTCTAGCTATTTTACACCTTGATTTCCGTGATTAGATAGTGGCAAATGAAATTTCAACTGTAGATGAAAATTTCATAAGGAACTAACGAGTGATGACAAATCAACTTAGTGTGATTAGTTTGACAGATACCTAAATTTTTCTGACGTCGAAATATACTGAACAATAGAAACGTCTATGCACGTGGGACGAATTTTCACTGTAAATAAAAAAAATTCATAAGGAGCTTACGACTGTCAACAAATCGAGTTGTGTGATTAGTTTGATAAATACTCAATTTTTTTTTTGACGTCGACATACACTGAACAATAGAAAACGTCTAAGTCTATAGGCCAACGAAGCTTGCTGACGCGACGTCTCTTTCATTCCAACGGGGAAAGAACGATAGAACGATTCAATTTCTAGAAGTGGAGCAATAGCGTGCAGCTCTAATTTCCATAAAGTCTACGCACGTAGCCATCCTCGAATCTGTGGTTCGACCGAAGGATCGTCTCCTCCAAAAGTCGGAGCAAATTACGAATCTATAATATACTTTTAAGACCGAGATGATGCATGGAGAAAACGAAAGGCATATTTATTAATTGAGACGAGAGGAAAATTCTGAGGGGGAAACCGGGAAAGGTTTGGGGGTGGGGCGTGGGGCGTGGGGGGTTTTGACTGATGCGATTGGACGGGCGACTGTCACCTTTCGAAAGCCTGTTGTGGGAAGAGGAAGGGGGGGGATCGATGTCGATCTGGAAGCCGATATCTAGATTGCGCGTGGAGGGAAGAGAGGAGAGGAGACGAGGAGGAGGCCCCCTCCTTTTTAGGGAGAGAGTCGTAGGCTGGAGTGCGCACACATCCTTTCACACGAGCCTGGCCGTGCCTTTTTAGCTCTCTGTCTCTTAGCCCTGATTGTCTTCCCGCGCATCGATTGTATGTTTGTTCCCTCCTCCGTGCATTCTTATTAGGACACCGCCTATATCTCCGGACAGCCTCGGGAGACGCCGATATTAGCACACATGCCTATATCTTACGTTTGTCTCTTGAAAAATAATTTTAAGAAAAACATTTTTTTCATTTTTCAATATTCGGTTCGCGTACAGAAACTCTCAATTGAGTCGTGGATCAGATGTTCATTACCGGATCTCTCAATGGCCGAGCCTAGGTCTATCGAGGCTAGGGCTTGGACCTCGGTGCTCGGGCCTGAGCTCCTAGCGCCCACGCCCCCGAGTCCATCAGGGTCAGGCTTGAACCTTAATGCCCATACCTGATGCTTCAATGCTCGAACTTGAGTTCATAAAGACTATGCTCGAGACTCTGACACTTGAGCTTTAGTCCTAACCTTTAGGCTCAGGTTCACAAAGATTATGTATGGGTCTTTGGCGCTCGAGCACGGGCGATGGTTAATGAATGTTTGTTCATATAAAATATTATTTTTTAAAAGTAAGAATTTTTAATTATAAATGTTTTTCACATAAAATATATATATTAAAAAGTATGAATTTTTAATTATTAAAGTTTGTTCATCTAGAATATTTCTTAAAAAAAGTTTGAATTTTCAATTAGTTAAAAAATATATTTTCTGCTATTTTTATTTATTTTTCCTTTCCTTTCTTTATTTTCCTTTCTCCTTCTTCCTCCATTGGCCACGTGCCTCGACGATGGGCGGCAACTTGGTGACAAGCCATGATAGAGGGCTAGCAAGCTTAAGGCTCGACCGAGGCTAACAAGCTTGTGACTTGACCGATCCTAGTGAGCTAACTAGATGTGAATGAAATCCAAACATCAAAAAATGTTTTTTGTCATATATCACCAAATATAGGAAAATTAACAATTTTCTTAAAAAATAATTTCCTGAAAAATATCTTCCTTTATCATAAAGTTTTCTTCCAAACAAAGGCACCCTTTTGTGAAAAATAAATACTCTAAAAATATTTTCTTAAAAATTAATCACTTGTGACACTTACAAAGATGAATGAAATTTTTTTTTTTTTTTGTCATCCACAAAAAATAAAAAAACATAAATTATTATCAATAAAACCAAAAAAAAAGACTTCGTTGATTTTGTTGGTGTGTGATTCATAATTTCTATCGACAAGATGACACGGAGAGTATTTTTTTTTTCAAACTATACAAGCAATTATTGATTTATTTATTTTTTAGATCATTCATTTTCCATTAAACAAACAGAGCTTAAGAGTGTGTTTGTTTGGAAAAAATAATTTTATCCATGAATTAATTTTCTAGACTTTTATATGTATGATTTGCTAAAAATGATTGGTCAATAAAACACCACTCACGGTCAAAGAAAATATGCCGGCTAAAGTTAGGACAATGAATTTCCAAACTTAAAAGGGGAAATCATTTTTCTCGAAAGTATTTTCCTTTGTCATTAAGTTTTCTTCGAAACAAGCACGCCCATTATGTGTTCTATTAGGCGAGGGTTTAATTTTGATCTTCTTCTAAGTGAAATGTCCTTTACTGGCGTTTTTGTAAAGATATTAAATATTGTTCGATATCTGGAAAATAAAGACAAACATGTATGATTTTGTGTTAATGCTAATGTGCTTTTAAAACGCTCCTTGTACTTCTTTCCTGTTGAATTATGGTGGAAGAGATAAAGATCACTTCCCACTGGTCCCGCAAGCCTTAATGTAAACAGGACGCGCGATTGAGCATGTGTCCGAGGATGTTAATGATCGATATTTTTGCTTAGAATAGTTGATGGGACTCGATTAGGACAGGATCATGAATTCCAAGCCAGCCGTCGCTCATTAAATTAATAGAACGTGAAACACAGATGCTTTCGAGAGAACCGAATTTTCCAAGGGGTCACTGCTTTTCAATGTCGTAATTCTGATCGCGTAGCGCAATTAGCTTAAAGGCGTCCGCATAACCACACATTGCTTGAGCCAGATATTTTTCCCTGAAGAATCGCCCCTAGTTTCTCGACAACAATCATCAAGCTGCAGAATTCCGGCCGAGGGAAACAGGAGGACGGCCGAGTTGACAATTATTGCTCGATCCATCTCTTTTTGGGGTTGGAGACTCGGCAATAGTACGTAAAACCCAAAGGCAAATGTATATTTTCGGGTGCATGGCGCCATCACCATAGTACTTTGCATTGGACCGTGTTTTCAGGGAGTGTGCGAGGAGCAAACAGGACTAGAAAGGGACGTCAAAGATCGCACTCGCTTCCTCCTCTTGTTCGTGCCATCCCCCCCTCTCGCGCGCGCGCACGCACACCACGAAAGTTGGCGCATGATCACAGGAGATTTTCGTGTCTACAAGACTTTGCATGCTCGATCCTTTCGGATATCTCTTTAGCTTCACATCTTTCTCTGCATGCGAGGAATGATTGCACATTGCATAGTTCTTTGATCTGTGCGTTTGATTGACAGGGATGATCATCACGGGGAGATCTGCGGCAGCCTATCGGGTACACCGCCCCCTGAAAACGTGAGTCATATTCCCATCGAGAAAATAAATAAAAAAACAAAGAATTCTTAAACGTACTATATTTATATTAATTTGATCCTAAATCTTTTAATTGTATTCATTTGATTATAAATCTTTTTATGTTTTATTAATTGAGTTCATTTGGTCAATTTTGACTTCCAATCATTAACGTGAGCACCAATCATTTTATGTGACACGAATGACACTAATATAAACATTTTAAATAGTATTAATTCTTCTAATTTTATCTTTACTTTGTATTTAGACATGAGAGTTGGCAAGGGTCACCAGCACTAGGTGAGGGCTTGGGAAAGGGCTGTAACACCCTTGCCCAGTTTCGGGACAAGGGTTGCCAACCCTTCTGAAGAAAAAAAAAACGGTAAAGAGAAGAAAATCGAAAAAAATTAAAAACGTTGAAATGTCCATGTCCTTTATGGTTGTATCACATAGGACAATCAATATCCACGTTAGCAATTTTCAACCAAAATTAGCTGAGTAGACTTAATTGACAAAATGTGAAAATGTTTTAAAAAAATGTTGGGTTTGTCTTGCTCTAACTTTCAATCATTCTCAGACTTTTGCTATGCCTCATTATAAGGCATGAAAATTCTAACTCACATCCGAAATTAAACATCCCTATCTCAACCTCCTGAAAAAATGGGGATTCAAAACCTCGATTTCCCATTTATCATGCGAGAAAGACATCCATTAGAGCAAGATCCAAGTGGTTGTAAAAAGGTTTAGCATTAATTCAATACAATTAAAATGTTTAAAATTAAATTGATACAAATACAATAGATTTATAACTTTTTTTTCTGATAATTGTCCCTATTTCCTTCTTTTGCTATATAAAGAAATTTCCTCTAATTGATCTTCTAATTGACCGGTTTTAAAATTAGATCCCATTTATACTTTACTCAGTTTGCATGTGATATAGTCCACAATTTGTAACCTACTCATTAGAGACGTGATCGGAGAAAATTCTCTTTGATTAGTGGAGACTTTTACTTAGTTTGCACGTGATGGAGTCCATAATTTGTAAACTACTAATTAGAAACGTGATCGAAGAAAATTCTCTTCGATTAGTGGAGACTTGATTTGAGGAAATTCTCCTTCGATTAGAGAAGCGGGAAATTACAATCTCGAAACACAAATCTTTACCTCATCAAAAGAACATGACAAAACGAATACAACACGTTCAATATGATGTGAGAGTTGAGCGAAGCTTTCCACTCACTTTGGAAAAATGCTAAAACGTAGATGTAGGGGTCTAAACTTCCAACCTACCCCGTTCAAAGTGGATGGCGATTGACGTTTGAGCTAAGCCAAACTTGACTTTTCATCGTAGAAACTCTCACTCATACACCGTATCTTGCATGCAGTTCCTACGTATCCTGCTTTCCTATTCTCCATTATCTCGATCCGGGATCGAGTTCCATCGCATCGTGCCTTTCTTACTCTTCGCTCCCCAACAGGAGAAGCACAACAGAGGCCGTGGATTCGTGCCGAACTCCCACGACACGATCCCCACGCATTGCACTCGGGGCGAGGAGGATTGGAGGAGAGATCGATGCAACTACTCACGTAGGGTCGGGAAACGATCCGCTAACCGTCTCGTCAACGAAAAAGCAAAGGGAGCCCCACTTCCCCCACCCCCAATAATGGAGGCATCGCATCCACCACGCTTAAAGAAAAATATCCCACCCCAAGGCTGCACCGCAGCGAGATACCTCCCCTCAACCGCAGTGCAGCTTTGCCGAGGAACGAGAAAGATTCCCGCTGCGGCAATTACGTGATCCAGATTGAACCGGAGAGGGGGGGTCCCCCAGCCGACGTCGCTGCCTCCAGGGGCCCCCCCTCCCCTCGCCTCGCCTCGCCTCGAACAAGAGATCGGGCTCTCCTTCGCGAGATCAAACGAGTCACATCTCGCGCCACGTCGTTGTACTTGAACGAGAATTCATTATTGAGACCGAGGAGTGATGTAGGGCGGACGTGGTTGACGAGGAGGAAATAGAGTCTGGCGATATAATATCCGACCTTTGTCCCCCCCCTCCCCCAAAAGAATAAAATATATGGAAAGAGGGCATCTGTTGGATAAGAAAATTGGCGGAAAAGCTGGCTCCCCGTCTCTTCTTTTCGATCACATGTCTAGGTCCTCGGCACTCGGCCATGGACTTTCCCCATATTCTTTGTAGGTGGGCAAGTTCCAACGCTTCAAAACCTGCCCCCAAGTGAAAAGGGATTTGTAGTATTAATGTTTATAGACTTCGTTTATATGGGGTTGGCTAATGTTTGCCCCGAAGAATATTATTATTTAGTAAGTCCGGCATTATTGACCTCTTAAGACCAGATAGAACCGAAACATGAGTTGATTAGGAGAAGATAAACCTAACATGAGGGTCGAGCTAGGGCCAGAATCTATGAGAATCTCTCATCTTTCTCGAAGTTCTCCGATATTAGGTTTTTGAAAAGATCTGATTGAGCAATGTGGTATAAATAATTCCTGATATTGACATCTAACGCGATCTTGAGTTAGGGCTAAGATCTATGAGAATCTTTTGTTTCCTTGAAGTCTTCCGATGTTAGGTTTTCAAAAAGACTCAATCGCGGACTTATCCAAAACACAATCCCATCCACATAAATGATGATTCTTAGCAATCCGTGAAGCCTTAGTAATTTTCTAGTCCGCCGACGCCGACCATGAATGGTTAAATTCAGAAATTCTGATTTCCCGCGACATGTCGGTCGGACGGTATTATCTTTGTTAGGTCGGGGTTGGACTTTGCACTAATGACGTGCCAAATCCAAAGCAACGCAGCAATTACGTCCATTGTCCGAGGACAATTCCAGGCCACGTCACTAGTAGATTGTCGATGGAGTGTGAAAATTCCATTAGGGAAACGTGAGGTGGAGGACATGTGAACACGGGACTCAGACATCCCGGCTGTCTTGTCGTTGCGTCGGTCAGTCAAAGCCAACTCTGATAAACGATAATGACAGACTCGTCTTCCTTTTTATTTCCTTTCCTCCTTACTTTCTTTTCGGGTCAAAGGAAAACGAAGGGATTAAAAAGAAAAGCAGAGATAGAGAGGGAGAGAGAGACGGGCCATTGTCGAAATGGCCGCGTGAGCACGCTCCGGCGGGTCCGCCCTTTTCAAGACAAGCCTCTGCCCAACCATCTTTTCATATTTATCTCCTCGGGATGAACTCGCTCCCACTCTAGCCTTATCCAGCGACACATTTAGAATGATGTCCCCATGTCCTTTGACTCACCCCTTCTTTTTCATCCTTAGTATTTCCACATTGGTAATAGAGAACTCCCGCAACTTTATGAGGTACAAAAAGAACATTGCCCCCCCGGTCCATTTCGATTCAAGAAAACATTCGTCGTGTACATGTGCGTAGATGGCGCCGGATGTCTGTGTACAGGATCCCGGAAATCTTGCAAAAAAGCTTTAGAGATCGATTATTGAGACTGTCGGAGATTGAATTTCACGATCCATTGAATTGTTAAGCAAATGGCTACCCAGGACCAAGTATAGAGCGCCAAAGATAGGTGGCCAACTCTTTCAATTATTGGTCCTATAATGTTCAAGAAACCCCTCTCTCTCTCTCTCTCTCTCTCTCTCTCTCTCTCTCTCCTTCTTCTCCTTCGTTCTTGAAGTCAAATGACGAATTAATTTATGTGAATTTTTTTAGGCTGCCGTCCTGATATTCCATACGACTGTCTCCCCCAACATTTTGCAGCTTTTCGTCACGGTATCATATTCGCCTTGCCGTCTCATCTCATAATGCCACGATTCCCTCTTCGTAATAAGAATAAACTATATGACAAGCCGGTGCTCTGTTGACTTTATTCCTTTCCGAGTCGATCCGAAATGCATGAAAAGGAAAATGCAGCGGCGGGAACGAAGGGCGTCCGTTCGTGTCCTTCTCTGGTCAAAGAAGTCGTCCGTCGTCTTCACCGAGTCAATAATTGTTGAGTGTTGCGGATCTAGCCAAATGTCGATGAGGAGTGCGTCATGGGTCCTTGAGGCTATCCGCGGTTGGATCGTATGAAGAGAGATCTCGATCGTTCATTTTTTGTTCATTCGCCGGCACCCGCCGTTTAACTTTGCGAGTGTATGAATACGACCGCTTTGTATCGAACCTTCATCCCGAGTATGTTAGCGGATGGTTTCTATAGTCCCTCTGTTTAAACTTGAAGAGACGACACTGACAGGGACTCTTCACCCTCTTAAGAATGAGTAGTTAGAGTTGTCTATGTCAACTCTTTTGGCCAAAATTTCTTCCTCGAGTTTATGATCAACATGTATGGCATAGAGAGAGAGAGAGAGAGAGAGAGAGAGAGAGAGAGAGAGAGAGAGAGAGAGATGGTTTCCTACCTAGAAAAGGAAAAAAAGAAAAAGCATTATAATTAAGCACACGGTCAAATGAGGTAAACTTCACAGATTGGCCTTATCCAACCACGGATCACTGCATCGGCAGCTTTTATCTCTTCACTAGACCAATAAAGTACAGTAACTCTCACCATGGAATCTGAGAAAGAAAAGGGTACACTCCAGAAATTGCCTCCGGATTTGACCAGTATTCTTGGAGGTCCTGTGTGGTAATTGACCAATTCATGTTCAACATCCAACTCTAGTTGTGAGCACAGACACGCTTCAAGGAGCCCATTCCCTTATTTCTTATGGGGACAAAGGCCTTGAGCTAGTGCCCAAGGCTCAGGGGAAATTTCACCAATGCTAAACCATGAAAGTCATATGAGTATGCACGATGCGTCAGCGTGATTGTGCACGCGTTCCCGTATCCACTCGTTCTGATCAAGGTAACATTTAGCTGAATTGCCTAGAAACGTACTTGGCAGATTATACTGCAATGCAAGTGAGAGTTAGCGGCACTTGCATCACATGAACTAGGTGGCTGGCAGAAACACTAGAAGAGCGCCAGGAGATTGTGTGCAAGAAATAGGCCCATGGACATCCTACATTGTCTCCTCGATGCAGTGATCAACGTTTCCACAAGCTTCAATTCCCTTGTAATAAGTGGCTAGTCCACGGTTAGAAAACAAAAAAGGCTTTGTAAAACATTTGCATAATATTGGAAACAGGCACAAGCATTTTACCCTCTCTGTGGAGAAGATCTTTATTATGTTCACACCATCATCATCATCATCTGAGTTGTTATGTACTAATACTTTCATCCAGTTTATCAATAGTTCTTCTTCACTCGTGAATCTCGTCCATTAGAAAATGCCCAAAGGAAGCTTCAATAGATTTGATTTAGTTTTACTATCTTCATGCATCACTTATCAAGAAACAGATCTAACAATGCAAGAATAGTAACGACTCACCCTTGTCACTGTATGACTGCTTTCATATGATATTATGCTCTCCCATGCCCATACTTAACTTCTTGTGTCAACTACTTTTGGATATCAAAGAAACCATGATTTCAGATAAAGATTTTGTGGGAAGCAGATGCAGACTTTTATCATAGAAATATATTAAAAAAAAAAACAAGTTTTCTTCTGAAAATCTGAAATGGACACACTCCGCTTTGCAGATGACACTAAAAATGAAGAGCAGCTTCCATGCCAACCAAAAGAAGGCATTTCTAACATTGCTTCCGTTTGTGATGCCGTCATTCAGATTCAAAACAATGTCCAGGTTGCAGTAAATTATTGCATTTGTCGTAATAATATAAGGATCATGTTAGGTGCCCTCATGATCACGACAAACATGATATATGAAAGTATGCTGATCAGCACATCCAGATACCCAGTAAATTGATGATGCCACTGGACATGCAGCTCAACAGTACAGGCGAGAGACACGGACTGGAACCCAGACCTAACAAAATGTTACCAAGGCAAAAGAAAAAAAAGACCAAAAAAGGCACAATGACATGCTTGTCATTTTAATAGCATTCCTCAATTTAACACAGCTTAACAAAAGTCATCAAAATTTTTCTCAGCATTTTTCATTGTATAGCCCTGCTTCTGAAACAAAAAAGGTCAGCAGATTCAATCAAAATCATTAAACTTTTGTCCAAAAAATCCTCAGCAGTGAGCACCCAGCTGACCAGAGTTTTCAGTAGCCACAAGAGGCATTAGCTAATGAATGAATTCTGTAACCGATGGCGACAGACAGACCTCTTCCAGATAATCCTTAAAATAACAGAAAGTTCAAGAGAAGAAAAGGCAAATATAATCTATTTTGCAGAATGATTAACAATAATTTCTACAGTCAGCATGTATATACCCAGCAGGAGCAAAGTAAGATGATGTGTTTTGGCTTTAAGATAATAAATTCTTTCAGATGACATGTGTGTTAATCGAAAGTAAAGTTTGATATCAAGCAGACTTAGCAAAGTCACGATCTGCAGATCCAATAGCAATTTCGAAACTGTAAGGGGAACACTACTGTCCAGTATGCAAGGCTATACCAAAACCATCCCCTATGACAAGCCATGATCCACATTCTCCTTTCCATCTTCGACTTTCGATTCCTGTGCTATATGGTGAGCCACATCATAGGTTGCGTGAAGCCCAACCAACAGATAGTAGAGTATCATCACCGCTGCGCATATGAGGAACCTCCAGAATGCTTCAGAGCCCAGCGAACCAATCAAAAATATATTCATCCCAATTGACAACGACGGCAAATATGGAACCAGAGGAATCCCCCAGTGTTGTGGAGCACGCTGCTGTGGCAGCAATTGCAATCCTAAAGTGCCCAAAAACCAAAAAATAACAGCAACCACGTAACCAATCCATCCTCCAGTGTTTAAGTGCCAAGCTGCTGTCCCTCCAATGCAAGAAGCAACTATAACAAACAGACAAACCAAGAACTTGCCAAGGTCGCTCTTTGGAGTCTCACCCTTAACATAATACCGTCTCACCAGCAATGCAATAGCCACGAGCATAAAAATAAACAATGTACTGAAGGAGAACACGCTAGACAAGACATCCAAGCTAGAGAAGAATGCCACAACAGCACTAACCACGGTGATCAATAGAGTGGCATTAATAGGAGTGCCTGTTTTTGGGTGAACGAGAGCAAAATAGGGTGGAATCATATGAGCCCTGGCAATCTGAGTCATATACCGAGCCTGTCCAAGAGCCCCAACCAGCAAACTCGTGGTCATTCCCTTGAGGGCACAAATGCTGACAACATACTTAGCCCACTCCATGCCAATACTCGATAAAGCAACAGAGTAAGCCGCATTGCGGTCAATTTCAGTGTACTTCTGCATCATGGTCAGTGCCAGAGCCATCAAACAGTAAATCACGGTGATCATAGTCATTGAACCAGCCAAACCAATTGGTATGTCCCTGTATGGCTTCTTGGTCTCTTCGGCCATGGTCGCGACCATGTCAAACCCTGTGTAAGACCAGTACACGACTGCCGCGGCCGTGAAAACCCCACTCGCTCCATGAGGGAAAAAAGGGACTAAATTCGACAAGTGCCCATGAGAGAACCCAATCGCCAAAATAAGCACTATGACCCCTGTGCTAATCAGAGAACTGATCCAATTCAAGCAAGAGGCCTGCTTTGTCCCCGCCATCGCAATGCTATTAGCCACCACAAGCACCGCAACGGCCATCGGGTCCAGAAGATTAAATCCCTCGGCCAAACCCTGGACATGGAATCTAAAGGAATCAGGGTCGTTCTTGATCATGCTAGCGAAATACGATGTCCAAGAACGACCCAAACCAGCCGCGCCCACAATGGCCTCCAAGAGAATATTACCGGCCGCAATGAAAGCAATGAAATCGCCTAGTTCAATACGCAAGTACGAGAAAGACCCCCCTGCGACGGGATTTCGACCGCGAACTCCGTGTAGCAGAAGGCGGAGAGCAATGCGGAGAGGCCCGAGAGGGCGTAGGAGAGCACGATGGCGGGGCCGGCGTGGTCGCGGGCCTCCTGGCCGGTGATGACGAAGATGCCCGACCCGACGACGGAGCCGAAGCAGAGCCAGAGGAGGTCCCACCAGCTGAGGCAGCGTTTCATCTCATTCTCGCTCTCCTTCCTGAGCTCCACGAGCTCTTTGGACTGGGTCGACCGGTCGAGGATGCGATCCCGGAGGCGAGGGAAGGTCTGCGAGAGGGCGTTCCGGTAGGAGGCGAAGTTGGCGAAGGACTCCTCGGGGAAAAATTCTTGCTTGCTCCATCTCCAGTAGCTCCTCTGCTCTTGCTTCTGCGCATCCATATCCATCCACGGGAGGTCGGGGGAAGGTTTGGACAGGATTCAGGAACAGGGGACAGGAATTGGAATGGAGAAATCATTCCTTTTCTTCGGGGAAGTTCGGATTATGTAAGAATCCAGGAAGTGGGCGCGTATGCGTAGGGAGTTGAATCTGGACGGTGCTGCTCTTTCGAGGCAGTTTTTTGACTTCTTGATCCCCCGCATCGTCGTCTGTCGGATCTCTTCTTTCCTAATGCCGCCTCCACTGCCGACTGCACTCGGGCCAAATTGATTTCTTCTCGGGATGGATGACTCCAACTATTGAATTTCACATGAATTCGACTAGATAGGGTGAGATTAAAAAAATAAATAAATACAAATAGCATTTGGTCGTCCCAAAATGTAAGTATACCTAAAAATACACCAACAGAGATAATAAGAATCTCTCAGTATTTAAAGCTAAAAAAGTTATAAATGCATGGACGGAGATAATCTCTATCCATCAATTCATAATTATTGTACGATCTTCATCTTAAATAAAAAGAGAATTTATTGCAGCATTTCAAAGTTATAAATATAACGATGTTAAGAAATGTAAATGGGCTACAATTAGTGAATACCGAACCAGTAAGTAAAAGAGAGATAACATGATTATTAACCTTCACAATTCCACAAAACTTAGTGTTTTGATTCTCTCACCACTTTTATGAAACTTTAACTTGAATCACAAAATTATGGAAAAAATGGGTTTCAACTATTTTATTACTTTTGTGAATTTTTTATGTGAACTGGAGAGTTACGAAGGAAAACAAACTTCCACTCTCCCATAGTCTTCATGGGGTTTTGACGTGAACAAAGAATTATGGATAAGTTGTGAAACTTCGACATAAACCAGAAACACAGAGAAAAAGGAGACAATAAATTAAAAAGTTCTGAAGTTTAAATTCATTTAGAAATGAGATATTTCTACGTCATTTTTATATGCTTATTTTTTTAATTATTTCCCACTTTTTATTTCTTTTTTATACCCTTCTATCATGTCATAATTTTTTTTGTAAATAAAGGAATAAATAAAAAATGAACTTTTCTATCATTTTTAATATTTTGAAATTAATTTTTACTAGAATATAAATCTTATTTTATATTTAATTATTATTTTAACTATTTTAATCTAAGAAGCTTGTTATTTAAGAAAAATATCTTTTATGCTAGGAATACAAAAAATCCTTTCTACTTTTATCTTATCTTCTCATAAGATATTTTTTATTTGGGTTAATCTCCTTATATTTGCCTTTATTTGATCTTGGCTAGGGCCTAAACACGAGATAAGATAAATTTTAGCCTATCTCAACTTTTATCCTAATTACCAAACAAAGCCTAAGACGTTCCTTTAAAACTTCATAGGGACGATAAGAGACTGCGTTTTGATTGTTTAGATATCTAACAAGGATATGAAATCCATGGATTTTATTATATTCTATCTATTGTTTGATGAATCACAATAATAAAGTTGGATATTTGCATATCTTATGTTGTCCATTGATTGGTATGAACAACATATCAATATAAATGAACTTGAAGATACAAAAACAAAGATGGTCAAATTTTTTTATTATTTGTTGTTAAAGAAACCACTCAAATGAAAATAATTTCCATTAATTAATCCATGATTATTGTACATATAAAATCTTAACAAGTAATAGAGTTCATCGCAACATTCCAAAGTCACAAGTTCAACTATGACAAAGAAAAATGGGAGTTAGGATACTAGGAGTGCCAGTACTTTCATACGGCGCTTACTTTGGTACTAAAATTTTTTGTTTTGCTCAGTTGAGTGTCAAATTGGAGTAAAATTGTTCACTTGAATGCCACTTTGCCGGAAAAGCTGACGTGGTTGTCGGAATGCTGACGTGGCAGCTAGAAAAATAATATTTTAATATTTTAATTAAAATTTTTGATTTTTTTTGTTTTTTTTAAGGGCCGGCGGCCTTGGGTGAGGCCGTTGCGGCTTTCCCATAGCTACCCAGGGCCATTGCGGCCTTGCCCAAGGCTAGATCTGAGCAAGGGCTACCTGGCCTTCGCCGTTGCCATCGCAAGTGAGGCCGTCGATGGCCTCGCCGGCCTCACCTAGGGCCTTCAACGGCCTCGTCGGCCTCACCCAAGGCCTTCATAGCCTCCCCGCGGCTACCGAGGGCCATTGCGGCCTTGCCCAAGGCCATACCTGGGCAAGGGCCGCTGGCCTTTGCCATCGCCACCGCAGTGAAACTGTCAATGGCCTCGCCGACCTCACCTAGGGCCTTCGACGGCCTCGTTGGCCTCACCCAAGGCCTTCGCAGCCAATGGCGAGGGACACTTGCCCAATTTGGGCAAGAGTTCAACGGCCGGCAAGGGTCAATGGTGGCCCTTGCCGGCCCTTAAATAAAAAAATCAAAAAATCAATAAAATAATAAAATATTGTTTTTTAGTTGTCACGTTAGCATTCTGGCGGCCACATCAGCTTTTCCGGCGAAATGGCACTCAGGTGAACGATTTTACTCCGATTTGGCATTCAAGTAAGCGAAAAAAAGTTTTGGCAGCAAAGTGAGCACAGTATGAAAGTTATGGCACTTGTAATGTAGTTACCCAAGAAAAATGTAAGCAAATTATAGCAACATCGACCTGGTAGATCGGTTGCAAATCTAGTACAAAAGAGAAAAATTATCATTCATCTTCACAATTTCGAAAAGTATGACTTCCGAAAAGTATGACGCTTTGACACTCTCTCGCCTACTTCATTTTTGTTTGCTTATTTTTTTATTATTTTCCTTCTCTTTTTCTATTTCTTTTCTTTTTTATTCCCTAATATTATTCCCTTAATAAAAATCTTATTAAATAATAAATTACACTAATATACCTAATGTATGCTATAAATATAAATACTAAATATATAAAATATATATTTATGAAATTGAAGAAATTCATTTATATAAATAATATAGGAATACATATAAACGAAAATTGTTGTTTTTTTTTTTTTTGAATTTTATATTATTTATATTGGAATTCTTATGTCATTTATATCTAATTATTATTTTAATTTTATTAATTTCAAGAATTTTGTAATTCAAAAAAAATAGCTTTAATACTATCAATATAAGAAATCCCAAGCACCTTTATCCTATCTTCTCATGTGATATTTTTATCCGCTCTATATCTTTCATATATTTGACTTTATCTTCTCTTGAGCATGAATCAAATATAAGATGTGATAAAATTTGTTTTAGTCAATTTTTTTTCCTAACTACCAAATGTAGCATTTATTCTAAAAAAACTACCGAGCGTAGTCCGAAGTTGCCGCACCTGCTAATTAATTAGATACCTTCCCCAACACAAGCCCCTGATTTGGCGATAACGTTTCCTTGATTTTTTTAATTTTTTTATTTTGCACTCAAAACAAATTGACATTGCATAAGAGAATTTTTTTTTGTCAGGAAAAAACTTCATTAATAATCACCCAAAAGATGGAGTACAATCATTTCCGAAGTCTAACCATAAAATCAGTGATAAGGAATGTGGTAGCTTCGAAACCCAATTAATGGGAAGATTTTTGGTACGGTGGGCTTTAGCAATTCAATCCGTGGTCCAATTAGTTCCTCTCAGTTCGAACAATAATTGGACTTGTGGAAGTTGGCCCAGCAATTTGTGGCAATCCAGAATGATAGCTTGTGAAGCCCATGGCAGATCCAATCGGCCCATTATCATTGCATAAGAGATGGAACTATTACATATAGACCGAAAAATAAAAAACACCCATTCTACAGCTGGAATTTCCTTTGACGTTGCATTAGAGGAGAAACTATACTGCCTAGAGATGCACTCCTCAGATTATACTCCCATGCAAGTGAGAGTTACCAGCAGTTGGATGACATGAACTTAGGTGGCTTGCAGAAACGACAGAAGAGCGCCAGGAGATTGTATGCAAAGAAAAAGGCCCATAGACATCCCACATTCTCCCCTCGATGCAGTGGCCAACGTTTCCACATGCTTCAGCTCCCTTGTAATAAGGGGCTAGTCTACGGCCAGAAAAGAAAAAGGTCTGTAGAACATGGACATCAGATCGGAAGCAGGCAACAGACATTTTGCCCTCTCTGTTGAGACGGTATTTATATGTCCACACCATCATCCGAGTTGTTTTGTACTTATACTTTCATCCAGTTTATCTTCGCTCATGAATCTCGACTGTTAGGAGTCAATGCCCAGAGGAAGCTTCAATAGATTTGCTTTAGTTTAACTCTGTTCCTGCATTGCTTATCAAGAAACAGATCACACAGAGCACCCAGCTGGCCGGAGTTTTCAAAAGCCGCAAAAGGCGTTAGCTAATGAAGGAATTCTGTAACCAATGGGACGGACAGGCCTCTTCCTGAAAATACTTAAAATAACAGAATCACAGAATGTACTAGAGAAAAAAATGCAAATATAATAATTCATATCACAGAATTATGAACAAAATTTATACAGTCAGCATGTATATACCCTGCAGTAGCAAAGGAAGATGATGTGTCGTGGCCGAAGACAAAAAATTCGTTCAGAAAAGGAAGATTTGATATCAAGCAAAGTCACGTTCTGCAGATCCAGCAAAAGTATCCAACCTAACAGCAAAAATTTAGAAACTGGAAGGGGGAATGCAACTGTCCAGCGTCCAAGGCTTATGCCAGAGACCCCCCTCTATGACAAGCCATGTTCCGCATTCTCCTTTCCATCTTCGACTTTTGATTCCTGGGATATATGGCGAGCCACATCGTAGGTCGCGTGAAGCCCAACCAAGAGATAATAGAGTAGCATCACCGCAGTGCATATGAAGAACCTCCAGAATGCTTCAGGGCCCAGCGAACCAATCAAAAATATATTCATCCCAATTGACAACGAGGGCAAATATGGAACCAGGGGAATCCCCCAGAACTGTGGAGCATGCCGCTGCGGTAGCAAATGCATTCCTGAAGTGCCCAAAAACCAAAAAACTAGAGCGACCACGTAGCCAATCCATCCTCCAGTGTTTGAGGCCCAAACTGCTGTTCCGCCAATGCAAGAAGCGACTATAACAAACAGACAAACAAGGAACTTGCCAAGGTCGCTCTTTGGAGTCTCGCCCTTAACATAATACCGCCTCACCAGCAATGCAATAGCCATCAGCATAAAAATAAGCAGCGTACTGAGGGATAACACGCTAGACAAGACATCCAAGCTAGAGAAGAATGCCGTAACAGCACTAAGTACGGTGATTATCAGAGTGGCATTAACAGGAGTGCTGGTTTTCGGGTGAACAAGAGCAAGCCAGGGTGGGAACATATGAGCCCTGGCAATCTGAGTTATGTACCGAGCTTGCCCGAGAGCCCCAACCAGCAAACTCGTGGTCATTCCCTTAAGGGCACAAATGCTGACAACATACTTAGCCCACTTCATGCCGATACTTGAGAAAGCCACGGAGTAAGCCGCATTGCGGTCAATTTCGGTGTACTTCTGCATCATGGTCAGTGCTAGAGCCATCAAACAGTAAATCACGGTGATCACAGTCATTGAACCGGCCAAACCGATTGGGATGTCCCTGGACGGTTTTTTGGTCTCTTCGGCCACGGTTGCCACCATGTCAAACCCTGTGTAAGACCAGTACACGATTGCCGCAGCTGCAAAAACCCCTCTTGCTCCTTGAGGGAAAAAGAGAACTAAATTCGACACATGCCCATGAGAGAACCCAATCGCTATAATAAGCACTATGACCCCTGCACTAATCACAGAACTGATCCAATTCAAGCAAGACGTATACTTTGTCCCGGTCATTGCAATGCTATTTGCCACCACAAGCACCACAACAGCCAAAGGGTCCAGAAGATTAAACCCCTCGGCCAAACCCTTGACGTGGAATCTAAGGAAATCAGGGTCGTTATTGAACATGCTCGCAAAATACGACGTCCAAGAACGACCCAAGCCAGCCGCGCCCACAATGGCCTCCAAGAGAATATTACCGGCCGCAATGAAAGCAATGAAATCGCCTAGTTCAATACGCAAGTACGAGAAAGACCCACCTGCGACGGGGATTTCGACTGCAAACTCCGTGTAGCAGAAGGCGGAGATCAATGCGGAGAGGCCCGAGATGGCGTAGGAGAGCACGATGGCGGGGCCAGCATGGTCGTGGGCCTCCTGGCCGGTGATGACGAAGATGCCCGACCCGACGACGGAGCCGAAGCAGAGCCAGATGAGGTCCCACCAGTTGAGGCAGCGTTTCATCTCATTCTCGCTCTCCTTCTTGAGCTCGACGAGCTCTATGGACTGAGTCGACCGGTTGAGGATGCGATCCCTGAGGCGTGGGCAGGTCTGAGAGAGGGCCTTCCTGTAGGAGGCGAAGTTGGCGAAGGACTCCTCGGGGAAAAAGTCTTGCTTGCTCCATCTCCAGTAGCTCCTCTGCCCCTGGTCCTGCGCATCCATGGGGGCGATCCACGAAAGGTCGGTAGTTGGTAGAGAGGATTCAGGAACCGGGGAAGATTTGCATTTGCTTTCGGCCGAGATGGGTGTGAATCGAATCAGGATGTTAAGAGGGGGGAGTTTGGATTCTGTGGAATCCTAGAAAACCAGGGGGTGCGCCAACCGCGTGTGTGGAGGGAGGTGAATTCCGATTCGGAATTCCAGCAGGTGCTGCGTGGGACTGGCGCTTGGCCCTTTTTAAGGAATGACCATCGTCTAAGAATGGAGGGAATCTGGACAGTGCCTTTCTCTTAGGCTTCTTCTTCTTCTTCTTCTTCTTCTTCTTCTTCTTCTGACCAGATTCATGACCACAGCCACCGTCGCTACAGAAGAAGACAGCGCTTCTGATCCGAAGATAAAGTCACGAGGCTGCCTTGTATTCTGTGAGACATATAATGAACAGAGACAAAGCTAGCGTCGGTCTAATGATAAACGGCCAGAGATTGCATGCATGGAAAGCGAAATGAATGGGCAATTGATTCCCAGATTTTTCTTAGATGTTCCTTCTCTCCAAGGGGCGACTAGCCGGGATCATCTGTGCAATCTTTCTTTCCTTACGCATCCTTCAATGCCTGCTGCACTCAGGCCAAATAGATTCCTTTTTTCTCTTTGATAGATGATGATGATGATGATGATGATGATGAAGATGATGAAGATGATGAAGATGATTGATCACACCTATGCCATTGACGATCAGAATTTGACGTGGACACGTGACAAATTCTTGGAATACAGGAACAGCTTCCTTTTTATCCCATCCAGTGCTGATAGGTTCCTTCAATACATAAGTTTGGACCAGCTCTTCTTTTTCTTTTCCTCAATACGTCCCAACTTATGTGCATTAATGTTTTAAATTATCTTCTCGGATTAATAAAAAATCTCAAACTAATACAATTATAACAAATTTACTTTCCACCAGTTTCCGTTAATTTTACTGTTAAATTTCTAAATTAGACAACATGTAATAGTTGACACGGGTATACTAGTTTGGGATTTTAACTTTTATTTGCCACATGTGTATCATTTTGTAATTTTTCATGATAGTAATCCAATTTAACTAAAACTAACATAAAGTAAATTTATCATAAATGTACTAGTTTAGAGTTTTTTGTGGTCAAAAAATTATTTTTGGGTAAATTTATCAATATTTACTAAGGTATTAGCCCTTTCTTTTATGTACTTTTGATATTTAAAAGATGATTTTTACTTGGTTTAGAATGCCTCAAATAGTCAAATCTTTGGAGGATGATTGGCACCCAAACTCTCGCCAATTTTGTTCGTATCTTTTAAATGATAGGGTACTAATGAAAGTCATGGTTACCCGTCAAAAAAAAAAAAAAAAATAGAAAGAAAATATTTAATAATAAATAAATAAATCAATTCAAATACAAATAGATTAAATAAAAATGGAATAAATTTGAAAATATAATAAAATATAATATGAATAAAAAAATTTAAAAATGAAAATTTTTGAATATAATTTATTATTATTATATTAATATAAATCTTTGAATTGAATGATTGGCAGCTAAATAAATATTATCACCAATTTTGTTCAAGGTATCTTTTAAAAAATAGGGATATAATCGAATGGTAAAATTTCATTTTACCTAGGATAGAAATGACACAAATTAAGTCACTTCATGGTAGGTTTTTATTTTTTATATGCAGGTTTATTAGGGCATGCACGATAACCAGACGTAGTGGTTATGGGCAAATTCATGATTTGTTTATCATTCATGTCAACATTACAAAATTCACAATTTGTTTAATTCCTAATAAGGAAAAGTTCACTTATAGCTATATATAGCATTAGGATAGCATCTTCTCTTTTTCAAGAGTTAGGTTATCATAATTAAGAAAATAAGATTTGACAATAACCTTGATCCTTTTTTTCTTTGGCACTCAAATCAATTGACCTTGCATAATAGATGGAACCATTGCATAGAGACAAAAAAAAAAGGGCCATCCTATTTCTATCTCTTATATAACTAAAAAGTCAAAATTGTCCTCAATCATTCAATTGTGATTTTAAGTGGTAGCCCCCAATTTATTCACTTTCCTTCCTTGTTATTATTTATCTATTTAAATTTTTAGTATAGTTGTCATAATTAATCATTTCATATGTTTATTTAATGTGACTATCTTGTGTATATTATAGACATTGTTTCTTGTTATCTGGGATTTTTTCTTCCACAAAAATAAGTTATGTTAAAAAGAAATTTTTGAAGAAATCTAACATATTTTTATGTTCTTGAGCAAAATTATGGATTAATTGTCAAGAAGAAGCTAGTAGATGGACATAGACAATATTTCAAAACAATCTTATTTTCATAAACTTTTATATTTGTTGTGCATATCATCATCAAACCCTTTCTTATCTCAATATTTTTTCAAAAATACTTCATATATGGTATTAATTTTGTCAATCTAAAATGATGAGACTTCATTGGCATTTTCAAAAGAGTTAAGATCACAAAAATTCTAAAATTAGTATATCCGTGATAAATTTGTCTCGAACTAATTTCTTTACCATCAAAACTCCAAAATGATACATTCATGACAAATTTATCACAAACTAATTTTTACAATCAAAACCCCAAATTAGTGCTTTTGTGACAATTTTGCTCTCTGTTAATTTTTGTTAAATTTGATTAATATCACGAAAAATCACAAACCGGTTTTCTTATGACAAATGAAGGGTAAAATCCCAAACTAGCACTCTTGTCAACTGCGATGTGTTATCAAATTCAACAATTTAATGGTAAAATTTAACGAAAACTAACGAATGATAAATTTATCACAAATATATTAACTTGTAGTAAATTTATCATGAATGTACTAGTTGAGATTTTTCATGGAATTGACCATTTTCAAAAGGGCAATGTGACAATCATTTTTGGGTTAATTGACCAAAATACCTCCTCTCTCTTCAAATTACTTTTTTTTTAACATGCTAACTAACAAATCTGTTTTAATATCTATCATTTCATCATATAAATGCCTAATTATATCTAACAAGATATCATTTTATCCTACATACTTTTATCACTTTACCTAAAAGAGGTTGTTAATTTTAATTTATGGTCTCATAAATGTAATCACAAAAGCAAGATAGAAGATTAGAAATATCTATTTATGATCACTTCAATGGCTAATGCACACACAATTAGTTACTTTTTTTTTTTATCAAATAATTTATATGGAACTTTATTTCAACGTTGAATGGCAAGATTGATTAATTTTAAGAACTCTGTTTTGAGCTTTGCATGCTTTAATATGAATTGCAAAATGGGAGTTGAAAATTTAGCTACACCTTCTTCACTTTCAAACTCACATCAAATCATTTCAGAGGAAAGTTTTAAATATATTTTAAAGTTTTGATCAACTTGCCATGAGACTGAATTTACAATCGATATTAATTACTTTCTTTATGGTAGGAGTAGAATAGAAAGAAATTCCCCTTTTTTGCTTTTTGTGCTTGCCTTTTGTTAGTATTTAGATATGATCTAATATAAATACATTTAACATTTTATCATGTTTCTAACAAATTAAATTTTAGTGTTTTGACAAATTTCATTTTTCCATTTTTATCAAGATCGGCTAGATAATTAGATATATAGTTTCACTGAAACTATTCAATAAAAATAAATAATTAATTGTGTGTTCATAAGCCATCGTAAATATAATTTTTTAATCTTTTATGTAGCTTTTGTAATTAAAAATATGATGCATTAAATTAAAATTAATAAATTTTTCTAGGCAAAGCGATAATATGACGCGGGATAAGATTATATCTTATCCAGTGCATAAGAAGTGATAGAAATAAATGCAATGTTTTCCTTTAGCTTGATAAAGAAAGACAACAAATTAGAGAGAGAGAGAGGTCAGTTAACCAAAAAATGAGTGTCTGAGCTAAAATGTGGGTGGAAATAGCACTGCTTTTTTAAAAAGACATTTTTTTAATTTATGAATGTTATGATTTAGTTACATTTCATCTTTTAAAGTTTCAAATTTCGAGAACATAACTATAATTTTATTTTGGAAAATTCTTTGCAGGGATCTTTTTTTTCTTGTTTCATTGATCATCCCATTATATGATATGTGTTGATCAAAAAGGATTTAATAGTGATACGCACAAAAAATGTTAAAGTTTATAAACAAGTAATTGCATTAAAAAGTGTCTATGTTGAAAAAATTCTAAATTCTACTTGTCAATTGATCCACAATTTTGTTAGATGACGTTGAAAAGAATTAGTTCTATTAGAAATTTATTTTTTAACCAAATTAATTTCTGCATAAGTAAATTCTAGCAATAAATTTAAAATATGTTGCCTTTGATATCATGGGATACCCACAATAAACAAAAATGAAACATATAAAATCTTAATTATGATATCTAAATCTTACATAGAAATAGAAAAACTAAAAAAGAAAAAAGGAAAGCAAATAAGTTTGAGCCACTGCTTTAAATTGTAATCGAATAACTGAGGGCAATTTTATCTTCTTCTTTTTTTGTGAAAATCGAATAGATTTATTCAATAAAGGGTGAAACTAGCTTCGCCAGAAAAAAAAAATGAGGGGAAAAGCACCCATTGTACAAGGGGAATTTCCTTTTACATTACATTAAAGAACCCCAGACCCAACCCCGCACCCCCACGGGCCCCAAAAAAAAAGCAATCTTTGTACAATAGGAATTAATCTTTTCTTCCTTTTCTTTTTGGCAAGCAAAGAGTACAATAAAAACTATTTCTATTTCATCAGTCGTAAAAGGGGAAGGGAATATTTCATGGTCCCCCGATTCTACCGTAAAAACAAAGCATTGGTTTAAGTGTGGAACACATGTTAAGCGACAAAAGAATACTAGGAATATCACAACTTTTATACGATGCTTTCTTTGATATCAAAACTTTTTTTTCACTTACTGAATGTCACAAGTTCTCAAATTTGAAAAAACTTTCACTTGAGTGTCACTTTCAATTTGGCCGCCGTTGGACGAGGGCTGCCTTGCCCTAGGTTGCAAAGAAAAAAAAGCAAAAAAAATTCAAAAAAATTAATAAATATATTAAAATATTGTCTACTGACAACCACGTTAATTTTCCAATAGCCACATCAGTTTTTTCGACGACCAAATTGGAAGTGGTACTCAAGCGAAAGTTTTTTAAACTTGTGGTACTCAAGTAAGCGAAAAAAAAAGATTTTGACATCAAAGTAAGCGTCGTACAAAAGTTGTGGCACTCCTAGTGTTTTTCTGCTCATGTTAAGCTATAACCCAATGGGTGGTTCAATTGTAGAACACATGTCAAGCTATAATTCAATAGATACCATGACCTTATAATAATTTATTGTGAGACTGAAATGTAATAAATCTTAACCATTTAACAAATTTTAGCTTGATAATTGCGGTTCTTTTAGAGAATTATAGTTTTCCCCAAATTCTGAGATTGTGGCTAGTTACGTCGTGATGTTTTGATTTTTGCAATTTGCCCCTTAACTTTTTGAAATTTGTTGCAATTTCCTCCTAACATTGACTCTAGACAATTTTTTCTAGCACGTCCAACCAGGCAATTTGATCACGTATCCTCTCTATATTCGAGGAAAATATATAAGGACTATTAAAAGTTATATATTTGAAACTGCTTATCATATGCATTTGGTGTTGACTTCACCATATGCTGGTCGAAACTTTATTCATATACCTTAGCATGTAATATATTAATGGATTAAACTTTACTTTTTGTATGATTATACTTATATAGCAACTTTACCCTTCACAATCAGTTACGTGATTGGAGCTCCAAGTGACATTTGGTCGGAACCAACTCTAGAGGACACATGGCTATTGATTTCTATAATTCATGAGGGCAAATTAAGAAAATAAGGATGGTTGACATCCAAACTCATAAAGAATTTTGTTTGTCCCGTCCAAAAAATTCGATTAAATTTTTATTTAGAAGAACAAAGTTGTAGTCACTAGTAGAAACATATCACCTTAAGTCACTTCATGGAAGCTTTCGACTTTTTAATGCAAGTCTTTGTGATAGTACCAAATATTAACTCTTTCTGACTCATTGACACATGAGTCACTTCAAGATCGAGAAATTCACAACTTATTCAACTCTTAATTTGTATATATAGTATAGGTAAAATATTGTTCTTTCCTTGAAGAGTTAGGTTTTAACAATTAAGAAACTGTGGTAGGACATTTTATTATTCTATACCCATTTCTTTTTCACCCAATGTATATGATAAGAATTAAATAATATTAACTCATCCAACAAACAAAATCGACAATAATGCTTCATTTAACCATTTCTTCCACTCATATGAATCAACATTGCATAATAGGAAGATTTATTGCACAAAGACCACAAGAAAGAAAGAAAGAAAGAAAGAAAAAAGGAACCGTTGTCCACTAGGAATTCCCTTTCACACTGCCTTAAAGGGAAAACTATATTACCAAAAGCCAAAAAAATAAAAACATAAAAGCAATCATTGTACAATAAGAATTTATCTTTTCTTGCTTTTCTTTTTGGCAAGCAAAGAGTACCGCAGAAGCTATTTCACCACTCGTGTCAAGGCGAAAGGAATATTTTACAGGTTGGCCCGTTTTGTTGTAAAAACAAAGCAATCAATCTAAGTGGGGAACATATCTCAAGCTATAGTCTCGTATGCACCATGGCCTTACAATCTTGTATCGCGAGACTGAAATGAAACAAATCTCAACCGCTTAAATTTTTTTATCTTGATTGTTACAAAAAAAAAATTCATCCGACAATCATTATTTATTGTTTTTGATATTTGTGGCAATTTCCTCCCTAAAATTGACTATAGACAAGTTTTTCTCATGCCTCCGACTATGTGACTAGTTATAAAAGGCAAATTAATCACGTGTCATCTCTATGTGAGTGAAACAAGTATATATGAAGACTATTAAAAAGTAAATTTTACAAAAACAAATCGATATGCATATATCGTTGACTCTAGTCAAATGCTTGCCAAAACTTTAGTATGGTATTTGCATATGTAATATATTTTTGAATTATTCTTTTACTTTTTGTATATATATTCTTATGTAACAACTTTAACCTCCATAATCAGTCACGTGACAAGAGTTCCGAGCAATATTTGGTTGTAATCAACTCTATGGGACACATTACAATCTATTTCCAAAATTTGTGGGGCAAGTTAAGAAAATTAAGGATGATTGAAATCCAAACTCATATATAATTTTGTTAATCTCTTTTGGAGGATGGATTAAATATTTATTAAAAAGAATAGAGTCATTGTAGTGACTAATAAGACACACATCAACTTAAGTCACTTCACTATAGGTTTTTATTTTTTGATGTAGGTCTTTGTTGTAGCATTTACTACAAGCTCAAACTAACTCATGAACATGTCATTCATGTCAACATCAATAAATTCACAATCTAGTTTACTCCTAATCTCTCTCTTCATGTGCACACACGTATAAATATGTCAATGTGCAAAAATATCATATCTCCTTCAAGAGTTAGATTTTGATAATTAAGAAAATGTAGTATAAGGCTTCATTAATTTAACTTTTTTTTTCACCAAATGTATTCATTGAGATCAATAAGAATTAAATCACATAAACTCATCAAAAGAAGTAAAGTAAATATTCGATGGAGTAAGGACGTTTAATTTCATATGTGAGTTCGGCTTCCATGCTTAGCAAAGAAGTAAAGTAAATATTCGAGAGAAATTAAAGAGAGTCATTGTGAGACAGATAAAAAAGAGAGTAGATTTGTGGTAATAATGCTTCATTTATTCCTTTTCGACTAAAATCTAATGATTATCGCACAATAAAAGAAACTATTGCATAAAGATAAAAAAAAGAAAGGAAAAAGAGAAAAAAAGAAAAGAAAGCTCCCGTTGTACAATAGATATTTCCTTTCACGTTGCATTAAAGGCGAACCTATTTTTCCTTAAGTCTAAGAAAAGGGAAAAGAAGTAGAAAATGTAAAACATAATAGCAATCACTGTTCAATAAGAATTTGTCTTTTTCCTTTTCTTTCGGGAAGCGAGTAGACCAAAAAGTATTTCATCGCTCGTGATAAATTTGGCGAAGGGAATAATATTTCACGAGCTGGCCCATTCCCTCGAAGAAAAAAAAAATAAATCCATTCAAGGGTGAAACGCGCGTTGAGCTATAATTCCGTAAATACTGCGGCCTTATAATTACTTTGAAAAAAAGTCACTAAAAACTCTAAATTTTGTTAACCATGATATATTTATCTTAAATTTTTTTATAACACAAAAAATCTAAAGGGAAAATCTCACAAAAACCCTAAACTATACAATTTGTGACAATTTTACTCTGAATTTTTTTTTGTGTCACCAAAAATCCCAAACTATGTCGCTTGTGACAAATTTACTCCAAACTTTTTGATTGAAGGGCATTTTCGTCATTTCCTATTTTTTTCTTTTTTTTTTTCTCTTGACTGAGGCAAGTCGGTGAGGCTTCGACGGCCCTCGCCCGATGCCGGCGAGGGGCGGCCTAGGCTTGGGCGAGCCTCATTGGCGTTGGGGGAGGGCCGCCCATGCCTGGGTGAGCCTCACCGGCATCGGGTGAGGGCCTCCCTAACCTCACCCAACCTAGGCGAGGGTTGCCCTTGCCGGATCTGGTGAGGGCAACCTTCGCTTGAGTCGGGTGAGGTGCCCTCACCCATTGTCGACATGCTCGCCTAGGCTTGGGCCGCCCTCGCTGGCGTCGGGCGAGAGCTGCCGGAGCCTCACCCGACTTTGTCGTTGGTGAGGGCGGCCTCGCCGGCTTGCCTCGGTTGAGAGGAAAAAAAAGAAAAAGGAAATAACGAAAATGCTTTTAAATCAAAAAGTTCGGGGTAAATTTGTTATAAGTGGCATAATTTAGGGTTTTTGATGGTAAAAAAAAAGTTAAAGGTAAAATTGTCATAGATGACATAGTTTAGGGTTTGACATTTTCCCAAATCTAAAATTTATATTTATGTGACACATTTACTATAAATATTTTTTGTGAATAAAAAATTCCAAACTTATACCGATGTAATAAATTTATCCCAGACTTTTTTTATGATACAAAAACACTAAACTTTTTTCTGACCTAAAAAACCCTAAATTTGTATCCATGTGACGTATCTACTATAAATTATATCAATGTGACTTATTTATCCTAAAAATTTGGCGTCATAAAAATTTTTTTGGTACAAGTTTGTAATTTTTGTGTCTCTTAGAGATACAAGTTTGAGATATATGTGCCACATAGTTGATAGAGTTTAGGGTTTCTGATGGCTTTTACTCTAAATTTTTTTGTACGATTAAAATGTGACAAATTTCAACTGTTCAATATATTCCAGCATAATTAGCCACAATTTATTTTTTCCATTTTTCAGAGAATTATATATTCCCCCAGGTTTTTGAGATTAGGGCAAGTTGTCGCATGATATCTAAATCCTTGCAATTGGCCCCTTGACTTTTTGAAACTATTCCCACTATGTCGACTCCAGTTTATTTTTTTTTTCCACAGAGCTAACCATGCGATTGGTCTTGAAAGGCAAATTAATTGTATATCATTTGTATACGTGAGAAAAAATATGTATACTAATAATAAAATATTTTGCAATTGTATATAATACATATGTGACATTGATTTTGATAAATTGTCCCTGAAACTTTAGTCACATGTTCTCACATATAACATTATTTTGAATTATCTTTCATATTTTTATATGTATAAACTGTTATGACAACTTTGCCCTTTGCGATTATTCATGTGCTAAAATGTGATTGGAGCATCAAGCGCAATTTAGTTGGAATCAATTGTGGGGGACACATCGCAAAATCACGGGGCAAATTTCAAAAAAATATATCATACACGCCGGGGGCAATTCGTGACAACCGTTAAAAGCTCGGGACGAATGTGCAATTTACTCCATTTCATTTTTGTGGATCCAATGTGAGAAGAATATGTGGAGCGAAACACCGCAAGAACAAAGCCTGAAATTTGCAGGAATTTCTTTTTTGCCCTCCTTTAAAATTTCGAGACAAACAGGACAGCCCCGAGACAACATTCATCCCTTCCCCCTCGCTGGCGATCCCGCCCGTACACGTGGCCCTCGGATGAGAATTATTGGGAAGAACATCCAACGGGCCCCACCTCGTTTGAACACTGACTTAACGCTGATTGTTTTTCTCCTTTTGACCCCCCCAATCAAACCGAGGATTTCATCCCCGATGAACAAAAGTACGGCAGAAAAGGTTTTTGCTCTGCGGATCCGACGGTGGGAAACGAATCGAGAAGATCGCCACTCGAAAATGGAGAGGCAACAGGGCGGTAGGCCCCGCACCCTCCCTGACAGTTAACAGCGAATGAGGACCCTCCACGTGGGCTCGAAGGATTAAAGTAGCCCGTTCTCGAGTCCTAGTACTCGGACACGAAAGAGCCCAAAATCTTGAAAAGTAAGTCTTGTGGCCTGCCGGGGGTGTGCGACGCGAAGCCGGAAAATTTACTTATGCTGCCGGTCTCTCTGCCTGCGTGCGTGCGTGCGTGTGTCTGCGCGAGTGTGAAGAGAGTTTGTGTGTGTGTGTTTTTTTTTTTTTTTTTTTGGGGGGCGGAAGTTTGTGTCTTTACTTACCTTACCATCCGTGGAATCAAGGAATCTTTCGTCTTCTGTTGCTGCTTCTGCTGCTTCTTTTCGTGAAGAAAGATTGAAGGAGCTCAAGGAGTTAGGACCCAACTGTTGGGTTGTGCTTGGATTTCTCTTCAGCTCGTGAGGTACGGGTCATTGATTCTCCCATTTTTGTGCGACCAATTTGGTGTACTGCTGTACTTGCATCTTGGGTTAATGATGTTTGCGGTATTCGTGGGTCTTCTTGGTTCACTGTGACAAATCTTGGCGATGTTCTTCGATGTTAGCCTCTTGGGTATGAAAGTAAAGCTTGTTCTTTTATGGGTCTTTTCTTGCCCCCCTGGAGCAAATGGTAAATCTTGCGACCCCTGAGAATGCTGGGTTTTCAGGGTCTCCTTTGGCGGAGATGTGCAATCTTGAAATTTCTGGTCTTCTTTAGCGCTTGGATTTGTAATGCTTTCTTGGGCCACTGCACCGGTTGGGTGCAAAAACTTAGTCAAGTTAGGAGCTTTGGGTGTGTTGGCCCTGAGATGCTATTAAGGTACACCCCAAAATGGAAGTGGAAACCTCAATCAAAGTCGCGGATTGGTCAGCGTTTTTGAAATATCTCACTAGATTTTTTTTAATCTCTAGGGACTCTCAACTTAGTCTGTGTCTTTGGCCCCCTAGGTTTGAGGAAAGAGCACTCCGCACCCATCGCACCAATCTAATGGCATTCTCCTTCCTATCCACCTCAGTAAAATAATCTAGGCAAACGCCATTGTACTTAATGTTCCAAAGGCTGGTGAGAAATGCTTGTTGCATTTTAAAAGGAAACTATGGAGTAATCTTGAGTTTTTCGATGACAGCCAGCATCAAACTTCTGGTGTATCCTTGTAGAGTCCTTTGAGGTACATTTTTTGCACTTTAGTAGCAATTGTGCACAAGGATTTAAAGGCAATGGTCTTCTTCTTTGTTTCTTTTTTTCTTTTTTATAAATTCTTGTTCGGGTGGCTTGCTCTGGATGATAGCAGTCATGCATGTATCGTTGTTATCGCTATTTTGAAGAGGTGTTATAGTTTGACTAATCAATGATGTTACTTTCATGTGTACCGAGAATCATGATTCCTGAAACTCAAAAGATTTTCTTTGCAGAGCAGAGTTTTCCTTAGCGAACCTCCATGTTAAGAATGTTTCCCTGGAGTAGTTGCAAAGATTGGCCCCAGATAGGTGGTTCACATTAATTTTGGACATGAGTATGCTACTGGGACCATGCTTGAACCAAGGGAAGCTGATATTCCAATCTTGTTTCTTGTCTTGGTCGTGCTTCCTTTGGTTGCTTACATTTTACTTGGGAAGTGGAGTGATTCTGCAAAGAAGAAAGAGAGGATAAGTTTGCTTGCTCAGCTCGCTGCCGAGGAATCTTTCAAAGCTGAAGCTATGGCTGTGGCAGATGTTGTACCTCTTGTGACTTCCTCAAAAAATGGAACGCATCAATGTGTACGATGCTCTAGTCGAGCAACAACTCGCTGCTCCAGATGCAAGTCTGTTAGATATTGGTCAGTGATCCTGCAACTCACTCCTCGTGGCAGAAAAAGCAGTAACGATGGGAAAAAGTTAATTAAAATTTGCAAAGCAGGAACACACAATCCCCCAAAGGACTGCCACTCAAGTCTTCAAGGGCTGACAATTTTTTACACGAGTTAACACTATTATAAGGCAAACCTGAAAGGGACACGGGTTGGCATGAATTTGACATACATAAGTTTTATGGCATAGTGTTATCCAATCACACAACTTGGAACATGAATTGCTGCTGTCAAACGAGTTGATGAAATGGCTGTCAATACTACCCTGATTGCATTTAAGTTTTGATTGTATAGTTTGATCCACTAAATTTTGCTTCTTTGAATGATAATTACTTACTTTAAACATATCTCTGTATGATTTTCCAGTGTATTTTACTCAGTCACTCCGGTTTTAGGTGTACCAATGGATTCTTTTCTTTTATGTTGCTAAAAGATAGAAAAGCATTGAGCATTGCCATTCAAAATTGTGGAAATCTCTTAATTAGGATATTTTCTTTTGAGCAAAACTGTGGTCCTTTAGTTAGACAGGAGAAACTTATAGTATGACCAGAAAGGTTAATTCCAGAAACTGTGCATCTGCAATATCTAATGGTAGGAGTATTTGCAGAACTAAGTTTTACCTTAAAATTCTTGCATGCAGTTCCGGTAAGTGTCAGATAATTCACTGGAGGCAAGTACATAGACAAGAATGTCAACCACTGCAAATCACTTGGAACAATTCATCTCCTCTGCCTGGCTTAATGGAAGATAATCGAGATGATCTAATGTACGATTCTGTGAGCTCCGGTTCCTCAGCTTCTGTTTCTTGTTCATCAATTGATGCATCTCCAGTCTCAGCACCAGAGAGGAAGAGTAAAGAGAAGCGAGTTTCACGTAAATTAAGCAGGGGAATATCAAGAAAAGATGACGGATTCAAATATGATATCCTTGATGAAGTTAGTGGGAATGTGACTGATTGTTCATCCTCTTTTACTTCTTGCTCCCGAAAGGAGGCTTTTGTAAGGCATAAGGTGTCATCTTTGGCGACAACTCCTTTTCCATTTATGGTATTCTTATGATGGCCAGATTTCTTTACTATATGTTATTCTCCATTATGTGCAGGCGAATACCAATGGATTGTTGGGGTCTGAAGGAGAGACTACTGGAAGGAACAGCGTCAATTGCATGAATGGGTATGTCAATGGATATGCTGGTTCAACTCATAAAATTGAGGAGAATACCAAGTGGGCGAGCCAACAAGAGAATTTATCTAATACAAGGGGAATCATGGCAACATCTGTTCTTCATCAGAACATAGGATCAGTTCAAGTGAGAGATGCCCATCTACTGTTCCAGGTGGTAGTGATGTCTTTGAAACTTCTAGTGCTCAAAACATGGAATTGGACTGTCAGTCTAAAGCAATTACAAGGGGCAGTGTTAAAGCAGAAAGGGCTTCACTTTCTTTTGAAAGCGTTGTGCCTAAACCACCGAATTCAATGAAGGAAGCATCTACTGAGCAATGCTTAGGAAGTGAGAGAAGGGAACAAGTTACAGGTGATTCAAGTTTGTTTAGATGATTCCCATATGCAATCTTAAGCTTTTTATTGTTTATCCGGATTTCTTGAAGTAACTTCACTGGTGCTAGGGTTAATTGCTGCAGGAGGGACCAGTGCTTTTGCTAATACTGGAATCACAAAGACGATGGGTGTAAGGAAGTCAATGAAACTTACCCGGTGGGATGCTTCGGAACACAATGGCGCAAGGCAAAAAAAATCTAAAGTCAGTAACCATTGAATGCATTTTTATTGCAATTTAAACATTTTCCCTTAATGAGGAAAAGAGTGTCTCTTAAAGGCTTATTTATTTTCTACTACAGATGCTATTTCCATATGAAGAATTTGTAAGGTTCTTTCAGTATGAAGTTTTTGACTTATCACCTAGGGGACTTATTAATTGCGGCAACAGGTAATTCTATGATACTTCTGCATTTGTTTACAGTTCAGCTTAAATCATCAACTGGTTAGACTCTAAGACTACGAAAGACTGCAATTTTTTGTGAAGTGTGATTCTTTGTACAGATTGTCTGATGCAATGAATGAAAGACAAAAATACTAATAGAAAACTACTTATGAGGTGATGGCTGTGCAATTGTTGCAGCAGTTCTAGCCTCAAAGCTAATCAAGGTGTTTCTTTTTGGTGATTGGTATCAGCATGAATGTCTTATGTTGTTTTCATATTTGCTTTGCAGTTGCTATGCCAATGCTGTGTTGCAGTGTTTGACATGTACAAAGCCTCTCACTATCTATTTGCTCCACAAAGAACATTCAAGAGCCTGTAATTCCATCCATTCATACTCTTTGTAGTTAACTGATCATTGTTTTCTGCCAACTTGCATAATCTATCTATTTAGGTTGTCATTATCTATCCTGGCATCTTTTATATGCATTCCAGGTATTGGAAAAGATTGGTGTCTTTTGTGTGAACTTGAGCAACATGTGACAATGCTGAGAGAAAGAGGTGCACCACTGTCTCCAAGCAGAATACTGGTGCACATGCGGAGTCTTAATCGCCATATTGGTGAAGGAAGTCAGGAAGATGCTCATGAATTTTTGAGGTATTTAAAGGGATTCGAGCATGTAAATGAACATTTGTAAAGACTTCATGCTCGTTTTCTTGTTGCCATGGATCTTCAGAAAGAATTCTTAGAATTTGCATTTTCAAATAAATGAAAGAGCGGATATTGAATGGGGCCTACACCAGAGTTTCAATGCACTATCCTTTTCTGTCATTCTCTAGGCTTCTCGTCGCATCAATGCAATCCATTTGCTTGGAGGGATTGGGTGGGGAGAAGAAGGTTGATCCAAGGTTGCAAGAAACGACGTTCATTCAATATACATTTGGTGGGCGTCTCAGATCAAAGGTGATTGCCCGTCTTTTTCCTTGCAAATGCTGCGGCAGCTTCATTATTTTTCTGCTTTTGCATCTTCTTCCCTGAAATCACAAAAAGTGGATCTCCTCTTTTCCAGGTCGAGTGTTTGAGATGTCATCATGAGTCAGAGCGCTATGAAAACATAATGGATCTCACGTTGGAGATATACGGTCCAGTTGAATCATTGCAAGATGCACTGACACAATTTACAACTCCAGAAGATCTGGATGGAGAAAACATGTACAGATGTGGAAGGTTAGATACCATTCTTCATCAACTTGTAATGTGCATATAGTTTGTTTGCCCATACTTACCATTATCTAAACGTTTTGTGACAAGATGTGCTGCATATGTGCGAGCCAGAAAGCAGTTGAGTATTCATGAGGCACCCAATATCCTGACTATTGTATTGAAGAGGTTCCAGGTAGCATTTTGAATTTTGAATTGGGTGCTCTGACAAGTTATTACCTCATCAATGTTAAGATGCTTGGTTCAAGATTACAGCTTAGACAGTTATGTTGCTTAGATAGTGTATCAAGCTGTTTGCAAGGGCCAACTTGAAGTTCATATAAAAGTGGGAATTGCCCTACCTTTGAGTGAGCAAGGAATATCTGTCTTTCTGCTAAACAGAATGTATTGTACTCGTAATTCTTTAGATACTTTTTATAGATGAGCAGTCAAGAACGTAGAGGAGGTAAGATGGGCATTTGCAGTTGACTGGACATCTAGGGGCAAAGCTCTGTTTTAGTGCGGGCTGTGAGAGTTGTACCAAGTCCAGTATCTAATTGATGTAAATATGATTGATTTGGCTTCAAGCAGTGGAAATGAACACAGATAGGTTTCTCATGATATATGCTAATCATGTAATTATTGCTAACCAGTTGCCTGGATCTTCCCAGTAGTTAAGTAACATTAGTTGCCTTCTCTCTTTGAGGTGAGTGAACTGATCCGATATATTATGCCTCTCTTCTCCAGGAAGGAAGATATGGGAAAATAACTAAGTGCATTACTTTTCCTGAAATGCTGGATATGATCCCATACATGACAGGAAAAGGAGACATGCCTCCACTTTACATGCTTTATGCTGTGGTTGTCCATCTGGATACACAGAATGCATCTTTTTCCGGACATTATGTGTCTTATGTGAAAAATTTTCGAGGCAATTGGTTCAGGATAGATGACACTGAGGTAACATCTCTAAACATCTGTAACTTTATTAGAGGTTTTGAGATTGAATTTCATTCGATAAAGATGCTGCTTGTGTAAACTTTTCCTTCTCAACTTAGCCCCAAAATGTAGGAAACCACACACCACACCCCCCAAAAAAAAAAAAAAAACTCAGCGCCAAATCCTGCATTCCCTTTCACCCTGGAAACCAACTTTCAAGAAAAGAGAGAGGAGTCCTTTGCATTAAAAGAAAACGTGTAGCAAAGCAGGGTGAGTGACAAAAACACAAATGATTCCCAACTTTCAACTAGGACATGGCCCATTGCAATTGTGGAAATGTTTAAATTGGCAAAATTCCACTGTAGGTTGTGACTGGTGTCCATCCAAGAATATAAAGTTAGTTATGTTGATATATCTCCTTTGTTTTCAATAGTGCATAGTAAAAGCTGGTCTTGACACTATCAATACTAGCTCATACAATGAGCCACAAGGGAGTTGCCTAAATATCTGATCTGAGTGGACAGAAAGATCCCTGACTTAAGCAATGTCGTAACCCTCTCTTGTGTCCACCCCAATGGCACTCTAATTTGGGTTGAAATTGCTCATGCTTCTTGTCTGGAAGCATCTTGTATCTTACTGGGCATGTGAATGACTTTCTTTTTTGCGTGATTTGGTTCACCTATCATTTATTGCTTACTTATTTCTCCCATTTAACTTGTGGTGCGTTATTGTACTGTCATTCAAAAGAAGATTAAGATGAGATTGATGTGTTCATCCAATCTTAGCTAAACCTAAATATCAGTTGTGACTTGTAAGGTCTCTTTTTCCTTTTTTAATTTATTTTTAAGGTGTAATCTTTGTGCCAAAAACAGGTTCAACCTGTACCAATGAGCCATGTAATGTCAGAAGGAGCATATATCCTATTTTACAGGAGGTAATTAACCCTTTCAATGTTGAGATCATTTGTGGACTCGGCCTATCTTCCTGTTAATTTGGCCTGCTGGGAGTTTGCCTGTCTCATACATATATCTGAGCATGAGAAACACTGAACCTTGTTCCTGGCTCTGCAAAAATCTTGAAGGACATTTAAGACTATCCAGTGAAGCATCTCTAAGAATTTCTGTAATTCAAATTGTTTGCTTCCTTTCAGGTCCTGTCCACGCCCGCACAGAAGTTTATCTGGAAAAGCTGTCAGAGAACCAGGTCTTGCATCTGAAAGAAATTGCGTATTAAGAAGTCAAAAGCCTACAAGACAAGCAGAGACCAAACACGGCAGCCAATTCGATGGCCACGAGACTTCACTGGATCCAAGACCACCATATATTGCTGCAGGCACAGCAAAGTGCGCGTCTGTTGGCGTTACTCGGTTCAGTGAAAATGGGCGACCGTTGATTGATAATTATAATGAGATACTCGGCACTGAATTTTCTGATGCTACGTCAAGCGATTGGTCTCTCTTTACGAGTTCAGACGAGGCAGCTTCTTTTACTACAGAGAGTACGAGAGACTCATTCAGCACTGGAGACTATGCCGATATGTGCAATGTAGAGCCAATCTCCTCGATCTTCAGCAACTTGTATGGTTCAGAGTACCCCCCACCAAATTCCGTCTCCTGTAGATTATTCTTGAACGGTGGAGCACAGACAAGGTTTGTCTCCGAGGAGAAGGGCTATGTATTGGATTCCTACTTATCAACCCAAGAACCTGGTAGAGTACAGAAAGGAGAGAGGTCGAAACAGAGAGCGAATCCTCCGAGCGGATCATCCAGTGATAGGAACTGTAATACCCATGTAAACAACGGTTACCCAAAGCGGGTTGCTGCACGGACTTCCAGTCATTGTATATCTAGTTCTTAGGAATTTTTCAGATGCTCAGATAGCTTAGCTAGATAGATGCAGTGCCCCATTTTTTTTTTTTTTTGATTAAATGCTTTGCTAATGGGGTGTTAGATACCGTACTTAAGCACTTGGAGAACGCGATGTTCTTGTTTCTTTGCATTATTGATTGAAATGGGAATGTTTTTACATGTCCTCCTTGGGTTCTTTTTATCCATTCAAAGTTCAAACTGATGATCAGGTTAGCAATGGAGCTGTTTTCGTTACCTCCAGACAAATCATGCTTCTTCTGTCCTTCCAAAGTGAAGCCATAGGGGCTGGCTGAAAGGCAATTCATTTTGGCCCAGCCAAAAGCAAATTTCAAGGTACAACCACATCGATTTTCGGAGGTGCTTTTTAAGAGATATAATCTTAGGGGTTACATTGATAGAATGTGGGTATGACTAATGGATCACAAACACAAAAATATCATTTATTATTGGGAACATTCCTGATAAGGGCATTAAGCGCTTTTATTTGGTCAAATGAAGGCCCGAAGTAGTGAGGTGGTTATGTCAATATTTAAAAAGAGCATGAGTTTCCAGTTGGTTGAAAGCATTTTCATCCTTTATCATTTTTAAAATTTTTTCTTTATGTTTTCCTTTTTTCCAATTTTTCTTTCTTCTTTGCGAATGGCCAAGTTGGCCATCAGCAATGTCCGAAGAATGCTGGGCTAGGGTTGCCCTCACTTGGGCGAGGTTGCTCTCGAAATCCACAAGTCAGCCACTCTGATCCACCTCAGGTGAGGCCATGGTCAGTGAGATCGCCAAACCTCTCGCTGAAAAGGGGAAAAAAAAAAAAGAGGAAAGAGGAGAAAAAATAATTTAAAATTAACATTGTCTTTCGATGAAAATATTTTTGACTGGTTGGAATATTTAGTTGGGTTGTTTAGGTGAGACCCTTATTGAAAAATAACAATGAGCACTTTAAGTTTTTATTTGATAAAAGATTTATTCCAAATTCTTATTCGAAAAAATGACGATATTTTAGGCTTTTATTTAGAATTTTTTCATTATTATTTATTTTGTTTACGTTGGTAGGATGTTGATATTATATTGCCTCAACCCTGGCAGCGCATGGAAACGGAACTTTTGGGTATGTGCGGCCGGCTCTCTCCTCTGGCTGCTACGTCGCTCTCCCATATACCATATAGACAAATCTCAGATCTTGACCCTGCCATTCAAAACACAGCTCTTCAAAAGCCGCCATAAGCAGATGAATAGTCGCAAAGATGGCATTTTTAAGCAGTCACTCCTCAGTGACGCTTCGCATGACAACGCCTCTCTCTCTGCTCCGAAGGTCGCTCAGAAATTTCACCGCGACACCAGAAAGCGGGAAGCTCAACGTTCAAGAATGTATCTCCCTCTTGCAACATCTTGGCGACACCAGAGCGTTGAACCCCGGCAGGTCACTTCACTCGGTCCTCGTAAAAGCTGGGCTGGATCGGGAAGTGTTCGTGCAGAACAATATGATGAGGTTTTATTCTCTGTGTGGTGATCTTGCGAATGCCCGCTTCCTGTTTGACGAAATGCGTGAACGAAATTTGGTGTCTTGGACCGGCATGATTTCTTCATACGTGAGTAACGGCCAGTACGAGCTTGCTTTGCAGATGTATGCTCTTATGTGCCAGACCGGTGTGAAGCCGAACGAGTTTGGTTTCCCAGTGGCGCTTAAGGCATGTAGACTTGTCCATGATTTCACGATGGGAATGCTCATCCATGCACAGTTACTCAAATGCGGGTTTGAGTCTAACGGGTTCTGCAGTACTTCTGTTCTTGGCCTCTATATTGAAAGGGGAGACTTGAGAACTAGTCGTATGATGTTTGACAGCATTCCTTTAGGTGAAAAATCTGAAGCCTTATGGAATACTCTACTTGATACTTATGTACAGAACAACTATATAGAGGAAGCTATTCAGTTATTTCATCAGATGATGCAGTGTGATGTACAGCCCAATCATTTGACTTATGCCATCCTTGCAAAGTTAGCGACTGACACATTGGATGTTGGCTTGGCAAGATTGTTTCATGGCCAAATTGTTAAAGTTGGTTTAGAAAATGATGTTATTGTAGGTGGAGCTCTGGTTGATTCTTACTCAAAACTGAATATCCTGGATGATGCTTTTGGAATATTTCAAAACCTAGAAGAGAAAGATAATGTGGTTTGCTGTACTCTATTGGCTGGGTTTCATCAGAGTGGAGATGCTGAAAAAGGCCTTAGCTGCTATATCTCGTTTCTCGCTGAAGGTAATAAGCCTGACATGTATACACTAGCCAGTGTTTTTAGTTTGTGCTCAAATGTGAATAGTTCAGCTCTTGGTAACCAGGTACATTGCTCTCTGGTTAAATATGGCTTCAAATTAGATTCATTTCTGGGTAGTGCTATTATAGAGATGTATGGAGGCATGGGAATGGTTTCCGAAGCTTACAAATGCTTCCTTGATGTCAACAGTGGAAATGAGATATGCTTTAGTGTGATGATTAGCAATTTAGTTCACAATCATTACTGTGAGATGGCTCTGGATTTGTTCTATGAGGTTAAGAGTCGAGGTTTTGCGCCAAGTCACTCTACAATTAGTGCCATACTGCGACTTTGTGGAAATCTTCAGTTGTTAAAAGAAGGAAGATCAATACATTGTCATGTTGTCAAAAAAGTTGGTGAAGATGACTATAGATTGTACTTAGAAAATGCCCTTATCGACATGTATGCTAAATGTGGAGCAGTTGACGATGCAAAACTGGTGTTTGAAGAAATGCAAATGCACAATGAGTTTTCATGGACGGTCTTAATGGGAGGTTGCAATGAAGCAGGCTGGTATCAAGAAACTTTGAGAATGTTTTGTGACTTGGTTTGTACTTCAACTTCTGTATTACCTAGCCAGTTTACTCTTGTGAATGTCCTTCAGGCTTGCACACAGACAGAAGCGCTGGTTACAGGAAAACAAATCCATGGTTACATTCTAAAAGTTGGATTTGAGTCTCATCTCTTTATTAAGAGCGCATTGATCAATATGTATTCAGCATTTAAATCCGGAATTCGGGATTCTTTTCTTGTGTTCTCATCTATGATGAAGCGAGATTTGGTCTCCTGGAGTACCATGATTACTGCATGCACTCAAAATGGGCACTATGATCAAGCTCTAAAACTTTTCTCTGAATTTATTATTTCACCTGAGTACTTGGTGGATGATTCTATATTATCCAGTTGTCTCTCTGCTTGTGCTGGCTTGTCTGCACTAGGTTTGGGTGTACTCTTTCATGCCTGCATTATCAAAACTGGTTTTATGTCTCATGTGCATGTTGCATCCTCGACTATTGATATGTATAGCAAGTGTGGAAGTCTGGAAAATGCATGTAAGGTTTTCGACGAAATGGAATGCCATAATTTGGTTTCTTACACAACTATGGTGTCTGGATATGCGCGACATGGCCAAGGTAGAGAGGCCTTTGCGCTCTTTAATAAGATGAAGGAGGCAGGGTTTCAACCAGATGCCATCACCTTTGTTGGAGTCTTGAATGCATGTAGTCATGCTGGGCTTGTGAAAGAAGGTTGGCTTGTTTTTGAGTCTCTCAGAAATGAATATAATCCTGAGAAAACGGTAAGTCACTATGCCTGCATGGTTGATCTCCTGGGTCGAGCTGAACTTTTGGATGAGGCAGAGAATCTCATAAATGAAGTTTCATCAGATTTGAGGCCACTTCTGTGGAAGACATTATTGCACACCTGCAGTAAACATGGGAATGTTGAAACAGCAAAGAAAATTGCCCTGAGGCTAAGCAAGTTAGAGCCTAACAAACCTTTAAATTATCTCCTGTTGTCTAACATCTATGCGACAGCTTCACTTTGGGAGGATGTTGCAGAATTTAGGGGAAGACTGAAAGAAGCTAATCCTCGTAGGCAACCTGGAAGCAGTTGGGTCCAAGTGGCGCAGTGATCACTATTAATCTGTTGATCCTCAGTTCTCTCTTAGAAATACTTTGTGATGTTATCAGATGATTGCACTTAAGAGGTGCATTTGCTTATTCAACGTAATGGGAATTAAGGCAAAAAATGTTGTCGAGGGATGATGCACTCCTGACTGCACTTGAAAGCTACAGTGCAAGTGGCAGCTTTTTCATGCCACATGCTGGATTTACATTCAGCAAGTTGCAAAATATTAACCATCAGATGTTATGGTAAGGAGTTTGCCAGATATGATTTTTTTGTCCCTGGTATTTGCTTGTATTTCTGGACAGCAGTTAAGAGACTGCACCATATATGCATTTCCTTTTTTGTCTGTCAATTCCCATTCCATTGTTTTTCTGTATCTGAAAGCTGTGTTATCACTGATGGTGTTGACTTATAACTGTAGGTTATCAGTCAATCCCAGGGGTATTAGCCAAAGTTAGCCCCTTGAAGGTGCTAAACTCAGAGTTGTTCCAGTTGCATTTGTAACAAAATGATACTAATAGTGGGGTACCAAGAAGGATGGTATGAGAGCTTCCAGAAATTTAATATCATGAAGGAACGAGGTAAGCCATAAATTCGTTTCACTATGCTTCATGGAAAGATAGAAAATCCATTCGGCTTATTTATTCATATTGGCCATTTGGCCATTTGGTTGAAGGGAGGGCCATGATGATGATTTCTGGCTGATCTTGTGCCTAAGACTGCCCAGCTTGTGCTGCAGGTGGTCATGTGGCTATGTTTGATGTTAGCCTTACTCATCTGAGACTCTTCACTCTGTAATAGGTAGGTTGCCTGTTTTATGATTTAAACTGAGATTGAATGAGAAATTGAAACAATTACTTGGGATGAGCAGAGTGGAAGATGATGATGATTACAGGTACTTATGATGGCTTACCATCTCTGGATGTCTCCTGGTGCAGCGAACTATAGCTGTGCTGAGCTTCCAGGATACGTATGCATGACTTTTCATCAACTGGACATCTGATTCTGTTCTGCTAACCATTTTCAAAATGTTTTTCACACTATTGATTTCAATGGACGCTATGGCCTTGGAACAGAAGGAAGGCATGTGCTAGTTGTTTTTCTTCATTTCATGGTATTGTTCTTCTTACACACCAAAAGGCATAATCATATATGATGTGCATTTGCATTATATGCAGTGACCCATGTGTCGCGATGGAGCTTGATCTGAGGGTTATATCTTATCAACGTTCTCATATAATTCTTAAGTCCTGGTTGAGCACTTTCACTGGAATGAATATTTTGGACTATGCTGATTTTTTCTCCTCCGTCCCCAATCCACACTCATTTCATGCTGATATATTTGTTCAGCATTGACTTTACAGAACTAACTTTTCTCATGATATGCTTTTTCTGGGAATACTTCTACCTTTTTCTTGCTAGAGTTGGTTAAATTGAAAATTACAGAGTTGCCCCTCTGGAGAGTGCAGGATTTGGTGTCATTTGTGCTTGGCTAACTTCTTTTTTGGTTCACCTAGCAAAAACCGTGAAAAAGTTATTGTGGTTCACATCTTTGATGTGAGTTTTCCCTGTCACTGTCTGGGGTACAGAAAATGTTGAAAATGATAGACCTGGCTTTCATTTCTTTGCTACACCTTCTTGAATTTTGCATGTTTAATTGCATTATCGAAAACTATAATTGTGCGCAGAGTTGTCCTTTCAGATTGTGGTAAAAATGGAAAAAAAAAATCCAAATATGGAAAGAAAAATTGTGGCTTCAATTGAATATTGAAGTTTGGTGCATACTTGTGTAGAACGTTGTATTACCTGCAAGCTTTTTATTAAAATTTTGAAGCAAAAATATCTAGATACCTTTTTGAGAGTGTTCACATCGGACTTGGCTGACATTTTGCCCATAGGACAGTGTGAACAATTACCAATATTCTGCCTCAGATGTATTGCACTCTCTTTATCACTTATGACTACTCTGTTGTAATTTATGAGACTCAGCCTCATGAAACTGCTTCTGGATTTCATTTTCAATTTATAGGGGCAGGTAAACAATTAAGAAATTGAATTTCCATCATCCTTGGTTTAATTTGTTACGATATTGCAACTTATATCTTACAATTTGTGTATATGATGGTGGCTGACCATTTTTGGAATGGACCAGACTGCTATCTTGACTTAACTTTGAATCTCTGAGAGAGACGGGAATGGAATGCTGCTGAACTGATCTGACTGAGCAAAGCACTTTCCACAATGGTGAATCTAAGGAGTCTGGTTTGTCTCTGCTGTAGAAGCTGCAAAAGGAAAGATGCCAGTGAACCGACCCTTGAATCTATCAAGGCGAAGAGAAATGAGACTCTACTTTAAAACCTCAGCCGACGTACTTTGATGCCAATGAAGGTGGTGAGAATACCAGTAGCAGTGATGCAAGAGATGGTGGAATGGTGATTTTTGCTGGAGCGGCCACAGCTTTGGTGACCACAGCCGCCATAACCACTGTTGTTGGTCAAGGAGGTGGTGTGAACAAGGGTACTGAAGTGGGCGAGGAAGGCAGCATCGACGTAGGAGGTGGTGGTGGTGCTTGTGATGGCGGAGCTGGTGGGACTGTGGTGCGGGTCTAGGATAACATAATGACATATAAAGTAGGAACAGATAATATATGTAATCTATCTCAATCCTTCCCCTGAGTGCTATGCAATTCCTATATATTTTATGGCCAGACAAGCGATTTATATCCATTGAGCTTTTTAGGGTTGATGAGATCTCATTATTTCAAGACTTTCATGCGGTCACCGTAGGTTTCTTAATTCCGTCCTCTAGGGCTCCCATGGTGAGTTCTATTCCTTTCATTTGCAAGTGGTGAGGCATAATTCCAGGAATATGTACGCGCATTGACTCCTACCAAGTCCAAAAGATAATTTTATTACTTTTCTATCCAAACATTATTCGAACTTTGAAACTTATGAAAATATTATATGCGAATATACTACGTGTCAATCGAGAGTTTCAACTTATTAAAACTGAGGGAAAAAAAAAGGAAAAGGAGAAAGGATCAAAGTGCGCCCGCCAAAACTATTCAAAAGGGAAGTGAAAAATAGAAAAAAAAATATAACAGTCCCCGAGACAAGGACAGTAAGAGATGCATTTGAATAAGCAATGGACCGCAGATAACATCAAGGTCTTTCGGCCAGCAGGGTTGTATTCCAGGTTGGTCCATCGAGAACACAGTCACATGGGTGTCGGTTCATTCAACATCCAATCGTCCACGAAACCCCATCAATCGAAATCTTTTATGATGTTTCGAAGCATATCCGATATTATAGAAACCCCAACATGGTCTACGCATGGCTTTTTGCATTGGTGGACCGGACACTAATCGATGAATTGATTGATTTCTTTGTCATTATAAAATGGAAGGTGCTGATGAGATCTGTGGTGGCACCATGTGCACCAATAACGGTGGTCTGGTCTGGGTGGTCAGAGATTTTGGGAATCGCAGCCTACAATCTTTTCTTCAATCGATAGCCACTGGGGTGCTCTCTCCTAGTCTTTAATGGGGAAGCATCTTTTTTTAGCACCTCACGAGAAGGTGCTGTCCATGCTTGCAGCATATATTCAGAGCCCCACTTACCACATCCCCGTGAATTGACTGGCACATACATCAGAATCTGTCCATACACTTGCATACAGTATGGGCGTGCATCACATATTATTAAACTCAGTTGACATATACTTCGTTATCTCTACGTAGAATATGCAGTATTCGATGTATTGAATATCATACACGGAACCTACTTACATCGACTTGTCCCTTTTAATAGGAGATGATATCGAGTTCACAACGGTTAACTGATGGACTCATGTATATTCGATAAAGTAGAAGAAGTCTTCCACAAGAAAGCTCAATAACCTCTTTGACTTGATTTGTGATGGGATTAAACACAGCATTTTCTTTGGTGTCTTAGAAAAGGAGGTTAACACACAAGATTGTCGACCTCTTCAGCATCGTCATACCCAATCTCAGGAAATCTATTGACAACATGAACAAGCAAAATCGAGACGTATTCATTCCTTCAATCATACCCTTAATCAAATCAGTCTCTCTCTTAACACTGCGATGAAATCATACGGTGCATGGAGAATAATTATTTGTATCCATGTCGAGACTACAGAATTGATGGCGAGTCTCCTTTGTGCCTCCAGTCATTCTTTTTTTTGTCTCTTTGATCATTCTATTATATGAACTGTCTGCTTTTCTTTATTGCTATCGGCTTTCTTGTCGGGCCCTCCATGAGTCAGATCTGCATCAATGTTGATTTTGCCTACCTGGGAAACCCCCGTCCTTGCTAAGATAATTGGAGATTAAGTCACCCACTTTCATTTTAATACCCTATCTTAAATTTATAACCTACGAACTTGCCTCATAATTACGTTTATTAGGTATGGCCATTGCATGTTCCTAGTTGCACATGTGCACATGATTTGGGTGGATCTTGTCTTGCAAAGTGGAGATGTCTTTTTCTGTCTACCTTAGGTCCTTCCTATATAAGCTCCTGCTTACCCTCAAAAGGGTCATTGCAAGAACTCTTCAAGTCTCCCCATTTGCAGTGCTTCTACTCTCAGTTTGATACTTACTTTTTCCTCCATTGTCATCACATCCCTTGATCACCGATGGCCTCTTCAGTTGCACGTGAAAGTTGGGCATCCGCTTCCAAGATAGATGATGACCTTGGAGGGTCCGTTAGCAATGATATACTCCTTTCCTTGCTCGAGGAATCGCCGCAGGGTGAAGAGCGCGATGACGAGCAATTGAACGACGTCATCCGTTCTTTGGAAGCTGAGATTAACCTGGACATGGTCTACGGTCGTGATTCGGCCGGAGAACTCGAATCTACTGGTGATTCTTTCGAAGAGCTCGGCGGACCATGCGCTGTGGGTAATTCCATGGAACCTTTGGATTTCGATTGGATTGATCTGGAGATGGCGCCATCCTCACCAAGTGATGACATGAGTTGGTACATGGACCGGTATGAAGATGATGAGATGATGAATAACATGGTTGAATTTGGAGTGATAAGTGACTATTCTCAGATTTACTATGGACTTCCTCTTGAAGAGCAAGGCTATGGATCTTTGTGGCAAGATACTTATGATGAGATGATTATGTAATTTAGGTCTTTTTGACCCTTTTAATCTTTCTTGGTTTTCTTCTTGGCCCATAGGTCCATAAGACCTGTTAATTGTAGATTTTCATTTTACACTCGGGTGTACATTTCAATTAAATGCAAACGATAATTCTTCCTCATGCCTTTCGAATTACTTTTACATATTTTGCACAATCTCTAATTTTCTGTACGTGTAAATGAGTGTTTAATGTACTTAACTAGTGACTTAAGCAATTATACTCTGCAAGGACTGACCCTGGGTCAACCTTTTGATTTGAACGAAGTGATTAGTAATTTAATATATGTGATTGAACTTTCAGTCTTTCAATATCATAACAAAAGATTTTTTTTCAATGACTTGTAGTAACTTTCTTAATCTATTTAATAAAATTCATTGTTAATTGTAGGACTCACATGATTTTAACTGCCATTGACTTAATATAGTGGATATTGACAAGACGGTGAATATCTTTATAAATATATTGTAACAATGTCTTCTCTACTAGTGCGTTTGTTTTGGAAAAAATAAATTATTTATAAATTATTTTCCTTTAAAATGATTGCCTATATATATTATAAAAATAAATGAACAAAAAACGTTTTCATCGTTAATGAAAATATTTAGGCATAAATTTTATATAAAGATATTTTTCATTAACTAATTAGTTCAAACGTCACGAGTGAGCATTTTTAGAAATATAGTTTTTTAATAATTCATTTTTCACATAATAAATGTATTTTACATATTGTTTTTTTTTTTTTTTTTGGCCTAACATATTGTTTCTTAACATGTGACCTAACAATGTAAATTACTAAAACCGGACTCTATTTATTACGAGAAAAAGGTATTAGTACTTTTTTTCACAAATTTATTGAGCCCCATCCTTCTTCTCTCTTTTGTTATTTGACTGTTTAATTGTAACTCATTTATATTGAGGAACATAATATTATTCTTTTTACATATTAATAAGTAGACAAAAAATACTGTTGCTTATATGCACTTCAGAGATATTTACTATTTACAACATATAATATTTCATATTATGTTTGTCAACTTTTATCTTTTGTACTAATTAGAATTTGATAATTTAATTTGATATATATCTTTTACTAATAATAATGGCTCATGCTCTTTCCACCTCATTATTGGCTCCTAATACTCCTTTTTATATTAAAATGACTATATTATTCTTGTGAATCCAACTCTTTTTAAAGTTATTTCCCACCATTTTTTCTTCTTTTTTCTTTTGTTTCAACTTTACTAGAGACAAAGTTACTCATTCTCCTCCAAACCATATTTATTATGGTTAAATATGGCGCCTGCTTTTGACTTAACACGAATGCTTGTCTTCTTTTTTTTTTTTCTAGTTTTTTTCCTTTTCTTTCTCCACTTGAAAAAAATTTGGTGTACTTCTATTCCAAAAAATCGTTTATTTGGAAGATAACTAATTAATTATGGAGATTCTGAAAAAAAAAAAAATTATTTGGTAGATGAGTTATATATTTTTATTTTTTGTACTATGAAACTATTATTCAAAAAATTACCTATGCACAATTAAGAGGATAATCTATGAGTAAAGTGTGTATAATGCGTATATCAACCACAATATTCAATCTTTGATAAAATTCTTGTAAAATTGTATCGAAAATTGAAATTGAAAATTCAGAATCACGAGAATAATCTAGAAAATAAAGTAAACAAGTTATAGATAAAATTAATATTTCTTTACTCTGGTATATCATCATTAGTGCTTGATTAGATTATAATAATGGAGAATAACTTCAAAAGAAGATAAACATAAAGGAAACGTTAAAATGTAATGGGTGCAAAAGAAACGGCTTGGGTCAAAAAAATTATTTAGGAGGGATATAGTAAGTTTTTCTTTTAGTGAAACTGAAAAAAGAAGAAGAAGAAGAAAGAGAAGTAATAATATCAATTTGAGAGTGGGATCCGTAAAAGATAATAATAATGAATTCAATATGCTAAGACGATTGTCAAGTGCTAATAAAATGGTGGAAATAACACGAGCCATGATAAAACATCAAAAATTTGCTGTATTTGTGCTCAAATAATTTAGTTCTATTATGTAAGTCGGCGCGCCGTATTTCACCCTTTTTTCAAAAGCTATGATGGCACCGATTCTCGTTCGTTAGTTTCTGTCGCTGATCACCCATTTTTCACTTTCGAAGATGAATTCTCGCTCTCTCGTTGCTTCCAGCAGAAGATTTCGCCAGCCGCTTTCTGCAGTTCCTTCTTCCATCGATCTTGATCAACTCAAAAGGCTTAACCACAAAGACTGGTTGGCGCCGAACGAGATCATAAAGATCATCAAGATCCTCAGAGACCCCAATTCGATCATCCGGGCCCTGAACCAGTACGAGAAGCGAAAGGACTATAAACCCAATGAAGCTCTCTTCACTTTGGCCATAAACAGGCTCGCTCAAGTCGAAATGTTCGACCCCATTGAAGACATCGTGCGGAGAATCGTAAAGGAGCGGCCTTGCCGGTTGTCCGACGAGTTCTTCTATAATGTCATTAAGATATATGGCAACATGGCTGGTCGTATCAACAGAGCGATCGAGACCCTTTACGAGATGCCTAAATACGATGTTTGGCCTTCGGTGAAGTGTTTTAATTACGTGTTGAATTTGCTCGTATCGTGGAAGCTGTTTGATGTGGTGCACGAGGTGTATATGCGCGGGCCACAGTTAGGCATTGAGGTTGATGCTTGTAGCTTGAATATTCTCATCAAAGGGTTGTGCAAGAATGGGAGCCTGGAAGCTGCATTCCAACTGCTCGACGAATTTCCTAAGCAACGCTGTCGGCCGAATGTGAAGACGTTTTCAACGCTGATGCACGGATTGTGCGAGCGAGGAAAAGTTGATGATGCAAAAGCTTTGCTTGATAGGATGGAAAATGAAGGCATTTTCCCAGATACTATCACTTTCAACATCTTGATCTCGGGGCTTCGGAAGCAAGACAAAGTTGAAGAGGCAATGGAACTTCTAGAGAGGATGAAACTCAAAGGGTGTCAACCAAATGCGGGGTCTTATCAGGAGGTTCTGTATGGTTTGCTTGATGAGGGCAGGTTCATGGAGGCTAAGGAATTTATGGCTGAAATGATATCTGCAGGCATCAGTCCCAGTTTTGGCTCTTATAAATTGGCGATAAAAGGTCTGTGCAAGGAAAAGCTAGTAGGGGATGTAGATTGGGTTCTGAAACGGATGGTCGAGCAAGGTTTTGTCCCGAAGATGGGGATGTGGAGACAGATCCTTCAGAGCATGTTCTCCCGACATGCACTTGACGACATTTTTCCTGAAAAGCTTCTAGAGAGCATTTCACTTGGAGAGGAAAAAAATGGAACCGATGAACATTTTCCTTAGAAACTATGGTTTTCTGACAGATGGAACGTTTAGCTCCAAGATCAATCACTGTGCTACTGACTACATAAAATTTATGGGAGGCAGCCCCGAGAGGAGAGAGCCAACTGGCATATGGAAGATTATAATTGGCAATGTATCATTGGCACATTTATCTTGAAAATGTTCAATTAATGAACATCTTTCTCTGGATGATGAGAGTTCAACTTTTGGCTGCAGATGCAAGTGAAGATATAAACACATGCATCTGGGAAACTCCGATGAGCCAGGTGTGATTGTCTCATAGTTTATTTGCTTTCTAAATGCAAGAAGCAAGAAGGCGAAAAGTGTCTTGACTCTAGGCAAAAGCAGCAAGTCTTGTTGAAAGAGGAGTCAAAATTGTTGAACCTCCAGGACTTCCGCCATCGTATCATCTAATGCCTGTGCCATGTCAAGCATCCTTGCGTAGTGTTGTTGGCAAAATGAGAACCTGCAATGGCGAATGGCGATCAACTTGTGAGGTTGAGCATAGCAGTTGGAAAGATCTAGGAGTACTTGGGTGGATCAAGAAAGTCGGAAAACTGAAAGTTTCCAAAAAGGCCGAGGCTCTTCTCCCTCTTCTCTGGGAGGGGCACAATGCTACACAATTTCATCGTCAGGTCGCGGGAAGATCCAACTTCCCTGGGTGATGTCCTGGAGCCATTACTCGGAAGAAGGCAGAGTCTCCCAGTAACATCATAAGAGCAACTGGTCATAATTTTAGACTCCGAAAGAAAGATTGTAGACATTGATATAGCTAATGCCGTGAACAGCCGCTGTACTTTCGGTTTCTAATTGCCAGATCCCAACCTCTTGCTTTATTATCCGCGCACCAAGTCGTCAAGGTCTAGTCATTCATCCACTGAAATGAAAAATGAAACTTTTCATGGTCAAGCATCAGGCAGATCTGAGACCATGTAAACATATATATGTTTGTGTGTGTGTGTGTATTGTCGAATGAAAACAGGTTCACTCGTAGCATTAAAAATTCCAAATGGATTCTCTAACCAAAATCCTTTACAAATTAACACGCTGTATAGACCACCACCAATCCCCCTAACAGAGGAAAGGACGTTTGACCTCATACGGTGCCCCGGATTTTTGCCATCCACAACCTATTCCCAACTTTTGTGCATATACAGAATAAAAGAAAAGAAAAGGAAGCAAAAACAGCGTTCTAAACTGGAGCAGGCAAATTCCAACAGCTTATGCTTTTTGTTCATCGAAGCTTAAAACTTTCTCTTCTGGAATTGCAACAGAAATCACTGCTTTGGGCTCAACCTCAACTGATTCACCCTCAATAGACCCGTTTGAGCTCCTGGTCTCCTCATCCTCCGTTCTCCCTGGACCTTGGACATTTGTATCCTCTGAAAGATTCCCCATATCCTTTGTTTGATCACTTGCATCTGCCAAAATTCTGTTCTCATCTGAGCTATCACCTAGACATATCTGTGGAGACTCGATTTGAATTGTTCCATTCATTGAAGGGGTGTGCGATGGCGAGAGTGAGTCATCTTCAGAGTAATCAGATTGTGAAGATCCATTTCCTGCTGCTGCAGCTGATGAATCACCTTTAAATTTATTTGAACCCTTCCTCGAAAGTACATGCTTCATGGTGTGAGCCGATTTCTCTGCTGGCTTGAAAAAGTTCTTGGCTTTGTCTCTCTTACGATGTCCTGTGCTCGGACTTTCACAGCTGCTCCCATCTGAATTTGCGAGCCCTTCCTGTGGAGCTGTAGCAGAAACAGGCCCAGCAATGGCCTCTCCTTCGACGATAAGATTTATCTTCTTTGAGTTGATTGACCTAATATTAGCAGGTGGAGATGGAAGAACTTCTCGAGACATGCTATTCTGATGTTCCACTTTGGAATTTCTATGGAACAGTGAACCAATCTTGCGTATGCCCCGCTGGACAGGGTTTGTTGATTGTTTATCATCCACATTTTCATTGATGATCCCATCGCCATTTGAAACCGATGTATTTCTATTTGAACCGTTGCAGCCGGAGGCATCATTTGGCTCACTTTGGATCTCAGTGTCAAGACGCCTGCCTTTCCCTTTTCTGGGTTCCCACGTTTGTAGAACTTCACTTCCTGGTTGTTGAATCCATACTGCAGTCTCCTTCTGCCCATCAACGTCGATAGGTTCAAATTTGTCAGCCACTTTTGAAGATTTCTCTGATGACAAAGATGAGAAGGAATCTTTGTTTGTAGTGTCAGTTGCAAAAGAGTCTCTTTTAGTCTCCTCAGTTAATCGTTCACCATCAGGTTGATGCCCACCCTCCTGTGTCAGACAACATGGTTCAGCTGAAGAGGCCACAAAAAGGAAATGGTTGTCCAGGAGAAACACATTTATCGCCATTTATCTTTTGTTCGTTTTTTTTTTTGGGGGGTTAAGGAAAACAGGAGGTGGCTTATATAGGCTATGCCGCAACTCCCACTGGGAAATATTGCCTTTTCACACCCAAACACATCCGGATGGAAACCCACTGGAACCATGTCAGGGCTGAAGCTTAGGTTACCTCCGCAGATGGGGTTACTTGGACATAGATATGCTACCCTCACCAAAATCCTATGGGCGTGACTTGGACCCAAGCATTCAGCGATGAGATTGAGCATGCTCACCACCGAACCAACCCCTGGGGAGCTTACTGCTGATTATCCTTTTTCAGCAACAAATAATTAATAGAACCTTACCTTTTGATTGCCTTCGGGAATAGTTACTGCGACATGCAGCCTTCCCATTTTAATATTCTCCAGAGGCACCCATATATCGTGTCTCCGTCCATCTCTGAGATCATTAAAATTTATAGAACAGGTTCTGCAGATAAAATAGTGTAAGTCAATAAAAAGCCGACATGCAAATACTCACTGCCATATTTCCAGGTGGCTCATCATTATGTATCATATTCGCAGAAAGAGGTCAAAATGCTTTAAAATTATTAAATTTACTAACTTGAAAACGATGGGGAAAGAACAATTAACAAAAGAAACAGGTGGAACAGACACTAAAACCATTATTTGTAAAGAGAAAATAAAACTTGCAGGGATAAAAGAAAACTAGTGCAGCTTCTAGAGTCAGAGAACAAACCCAAGGGCATCATCAAAGATATGGTCTTTGTCACAAACTTCGAAATTCAAAATATTAGGTGAGTCCCACGTTAAGATAGGAATCTTGAACTCCTCTAGCCATTTCGGAGCCAATGTCTTTTTCTGTATCTTAGTCTTGAATCTGTAACGTCCCATCTGCCCTTTCACATATGGATCAGCCAAACCTGCAGAGGATTCAAAGCAATGCAAATGGCAAAATATGAGATGTGAGTGATGAGCAATTAAGCAGAGAGCAGAGGCTCAAAAGAGTGTTGAAGACAAACCATTCAGATCCGATGGTTTCATTTCAGTTCCTTCAATGATTTCTACCTTGGCATAAGCAACAGCCTTCACGTCTATGGAGAACCAACTCTCTGTCATTCATTTAAATGGTTTTTAGTTTCACAGATGCACAATGGATGCAAGCTGAGAAGTCAAAGCAGGATGCACACTCACTTGTACATGCATGTTTCTTTTTTCTTTTCTTTTTTTTTTTTTTTTTTTGGGGGGGGGGGGAGGAGAGGGGAGGCAATTGCAATGTATTACCTTGTGAAGGAGGACCAGCAAATTTCTCTACATCAACAACTAGCATATTGGGCTGCAAAGGATAAAAATGTTTTAAGTTATTTTTCCTAATAATTGAATTGCTCTAGTGTGAGACTAATAGATTTATCAGAAGGTATGATGGTTTGCACATTAAATGTGTCAGCCTCAAGAAGAAGAACATCGACAATGACACAGGGAGCACAATAAAGAACTTTACCTCAACAAGTGTCTCCTCAAATGCAACAGATAAAAGATTATCCTGCCAAAATATATTAAATTTTCAGTATCAGAGACAGCAACTCAAGCATACAGGAGAGGGAGAAGAGAGAAACTCATCGTACATAAGATGAAGATGTGATTAACTTACTAGCCACCCATCTATACCAGGAACTTCTGTCACATCAATACCATGGGTAGATATAGGCTTCACAGTCATTTGGAAATACGGTGGCTCAGCAAAGCACACCCTTAAACGACCAAGAAAAGGCCATCTAGGGATAAATTTTATTCCAATCAAGACCTGTGATAGAGAAGAAGCACAATTAAAATACAATCAAGAACTGTGAGAGAGAAGCGGCACAATTAAAATAAGGATCTTGTTAACGAGTGCTCTGAGGTACTGGTTAACTGTAATAAAGAAAGTTCATTTCCAATGCATTAATTACACATAACATGAGGCAGTTTGTGCATTAAAAATAAGAATTTTTCCTCATTTGGGTGTTGCACAAGTGCCCCCAGAGCACTTGTTAACAAAATCCTAAACAAGAACTGCCCTTGTAGGAGCTCACTAAAACAATATATAGAGTTGAAAGCTTCTTCTTTGATCTAGGTTCCTTAAAACACAGATCTCATGATTCAAAAGAGAAAGAAGCCAATCTACCTCCCTTCGCTAAAGCATATGCTGTCCTGAGACTCAGCTATGTGTATACTTCTGTGAAAGAAAGACAGTAATACCACCCCACTAAAAGTTCCAAGTACAAATTATCAGCACCATCCTGCCTTCTTAAATTAACAGCCAACCAACCTAGCTAGTCTACCAGAGACAACAGAACACAAACTAAATCAGAGAAGAGTTTTTTCTTGATCCCATCTCCAAAAAGTCTACTCAAGACAACTGAGCACCAAGTGGACCGGAACATAGTCCAATGTTGACTATAGAAAAGATGATACTCATCTCATCATCTAACTCATACCTCTAAAATAGGAATTCCATACTCATGCACGCATTATGTACCTTTCCTTCCACATGCATGCTGGTCAGATGCAACTTTGCCCACATTCCAAAGCCCAACCTTTTCCGCGGTTGAACAGCAAGTATCGCACTCATATCATCCGCAGTGAGAAAATTCATTCCCAATTCTAAAACCTGCGAAAATTTCAGACTCTGTTCAGACAATACTGCAATATATATTTCAAAAAATGCCACAATTAAAATATTCACCAAGTGATCATCTTCCGAGCTTTGACGAAGAACCCGCATCTCTGTAAATATAGGTGGGTTCCTTCCCAAGTACAAATGCTGGACCAAAACATTCTTCTGCAGAAACAACCAGCATTCGCCATGACAAGGAACAACACACACACACAGCATAGGGAATAGATAATTTTGGAATAGTGAAATCCAGCATATAGAGCAGCCAACAAAAATAATCCATCATCAACAAGTTAATTTATTTCTCAACACCCTACTACCAATACTATCATAGTGACACACTCAACGGAGATGATGCAAGGCAAATCTATCCTAATTATGGGTCTCTCTTCAAAACTTCAAAATATAATAGCTGCAGAGCAAAATGATACAAAGCAAAAGATAAGGAACAAAAGTAACAGCGGCATCACTTTGACAAGGAACAATTATGAAGTATGAGATTATTCATACAGCAGTCCACGGTTTGTACTTCTCCAAGAACCAAGGTATGATAGGACGGAGAATCTTCTGCGATGTAATTTGCTCCATGCAGACAGGCCATATCTTCTCCATGGCGTGGTTCAACCACCTAACTGTTTCATAATCAGTAAGAACCTAGAGAGAAAAAAAAGTTAGCGAAGCCAGACAATCTAAGAACCCGACCATGCACCAAACAAAGAGAAACAATATTCAACTCGCAAGCATACCCTCCTCTGGATTGATTGTCTCATTTCCTCAAACTGCATTTTCTTTTGCAACCTCATGATGAAATGCTCGTGTACCTTACAAAGAAGAAATTCGCAGGTGTAAGCCCTTGGACATGCATAGACGATAATACTTCAATTCCATAACTGGCCACTTCTTCTTGTTCAGATATTTCAAGCACCAGAAATCAGATAAGGTTCACAGTTAGCCCTCGGTAGGCTAACACGAATTCGAACCAAACCAGAGAAAGGAATTCAAAACTTTACCATGAAGAGATAGATGAAGGAGACGAAGTAGGCGAGTGGCGTGCACCGATCGAATTTGGAAAGCAACCAAAGAGCAAACAGCACGATGCACACATGGTGCATCATTGAAGCCTGTGTCACAATCATTCTTCTTCTTCTTCTTCTTCAATCCTCAAAACCAAACACCCCTTGATTCTGTCCACAGAAATGGACCCTTATTGGACTTTTTTTAAGAATATACCCTCGGAACAAAATCAGGGATCGCAACTAAAGCCACATAATTTGAGATTTAGGATCCGCAAAACAGAACAATAACAACAACAACAACAACAACAACAACAAAAAGGATCAACGAACAAGTGATAAAACCAAAATATATACAGAAGAATCGTTCGCCGAGAAAAGTTGAGGGTGGATGGGCCGGTTTCCTGTGGAAAAACTCAAACTGACTCCTCTCTGCCAAATGGATTCTGCAACTGCGAGTCTTATCATCACAGAAGCAACGAAAACGGTCGATGCTTTTATATTAACATTTTTTCGCTAATAATTACTTTATTTATTTATTTCCAGCAAATCGAAAGCACTTTCCCAGAAGCACTTTTCACTCTTTTTGCACTTATCCTCATACAACAACTCCACACGCACTCTCCCCAAGTTTTCATAATTAAAAAAAACACGGGATCGAGACAAAAGCCACATAATTCGAGATCCACGATCCGTAAAGCAGAACAACAACAAGAAGAGGGAATCAACGAACGAGAAACAAAACCACATACATGCCATCGTCATCGAGTCAAGCAGCCAGGTGGTGCGGAAACGAAATCAAGGACCCGTTTTTAATCTGCCCACCGAACCGGAAAGTGGATTATAGACATGGGCATTGGGCATTATTCTGATATCAACTGGAATTATCGAAAATAGCTCCGCAGAAACCATAAATAAGCATCGCCGATATAATACCCGAATCGCTAACGGCGGAAAGTAAATTAATATCGTTTCAACGTGCAGACGAAGTAAACGGAGCAGAGTGACGACACGAACCGGGACCGGATGCGAGGATGTCACAAGAGGGAGGCGACAGCCAACGAAGCAGCTCGAGCACGAAACAGAGCGAAGCGGAGAGAGAGAGAGAGTCTACGTTGGGGGACTTAGCGAGTTTGACTGGCAGACGGACTCCACGTGTCGCGACGTGTCAGATACGTGTCGGCCGCTGATTACGTGGACAGACTTAAACTTGATACCTATACCTAGGGCTAGGGCAACGATCAGACGAGCAGTTGGTATCGAGGATATGGATTTGATCGAGCCACCGTAGGCCGTCGGATCCATTCACGTGGCGCTTGATCGTCCATCCGATGGAAGATCTCAACGGGCCCACAAGGGTGACTGGAAAGATGAAAAGGTCAGAATTAAGCGGATAAGCTGGCAGATTCAGTCCCGCAAGAGAAAAAAATGGAGAAAGATCGGAAAAGAAAAGGAAGGAACAAATGAAGCACGAGCATATCCTTACTCGTCCCTCCGTCGGATTTCGACACGGAATCGGACTTTCGGGAAATGGCCGACGGAAGTTGACATTGGCTCACCGACGGCCATGAGGACGTCCTCGACGGGCACATGAGATTTCCAAGTTCATGAATTGAAAGTCATGTTTCAGGATTGTTTAAAAAGATGTTTCCCTTTAAAAAGGAGGTCGGTTCTTGCTTTTCTCTCAAAAGGGATGCGAGAAAATAGTAATTTATTATGTCATGCTTGCTAAATACGTAGAAAGTGGATTAGGTTGACTAATATATGATCACATAAAAGAGAGAGTAGTTTCCAACACCACTCTCACTACCTAAATCCTACTTTTTCACTACCTCTTTCAATTTTTTTTTTTTACTTTTAACATACATATATTATTTACGTGTGCCATAGTGCACCCCACGAGATTACAAGTTAATATCGACATAGAGTAGGCATATTTGGAATCATGTCACAATGCAATCAATTTAAGTTTCACATTAAATGTATTGATTTCACAATTCATAACTGATGATCCTATGTTAATAGTGGGATATTTCAAATCATTTACGTAATTCCAAGCTCAACAGGTAGGAAGGTAATTATTTTTCTTTTTATAAGAAGTTCAGATTATAAGTTATCTACACTTAATTCGCAGATTACCAATATAAGTAAATGGTATCTAGGACTCTTTTTATCAATGTGCCACATACCAAAGGAAGTAGCTATGCACAGTGTATATCCACTCATCTCACTAATAGACACGAGATATGTATTTTAACAATAAGTTGTCGCAAAATACCAACCATTTTTCTGACAAAAAAAGGGACAAAAATATAAATTCATTACGTACCTATTAATTTATCGTTCATTAGATATTTAATTAAGGAGCTGCTGTTCATGATACATATATTCGACTGAAAAAATTATATGCGCTACTGCACACGACGTTTGATCACAAGGAATAACAATTCTCGGTCAAGGAAGGTTGAGTAATTTAACAGAGTTAGCGAGTCCCTTTCGGCACGTGGCTTCCAAGTTGGCCGCGACGACTAACGCGTGAACGACACCGTCATGTATGAAGAAATTGCTTTCACATGTATTGTAAAATGAGTACCGAAAAAATAAATAAATTGAGATTCACTTGAATCCCATTTAAAAAAAATGGAAAAGAATTGAGAATTCTTTTCTAAAAATTGCAAAAGTGTTAATATTAACATCAACCGTGCCACATAGTACAACCAACCTCAACATCATTTATATCTGGCCATAATTGGTAAATCATCAAAATGTTTATAATTAAATTGGTCAAATTATAAAATTTATAATCAGATCGGTATACATTGAACATGTTTAAGATTTTTTCTAGCAATTATTTTAATTTATTTGATATGATACCATAATTCATCTCAAGCAAATAATCAGGTCATAACATATCAAAAAAAAGGACCGTGTCATTTACAACATTTCAAGCCTATGATCCAATCAAATCAATTAGTTGGGCATACTCATATTAAGGACAATAGGCTCTACAGATGTGTTTTTTATTTTAATGTATTGATGTTCACATGCTTTATACCCAAAATTGGTATGATATATTTTCCTTACCCTAGACCTAACAACATCCTCTTTAGTTTTACATCCGGATTAGGTTCGACATAGTTATATCAACCGCCTCGTATTTCTCTTTTCCTTTCTTTCTTGTGCAGGAATCAAATGCCTTTTTTCATTAAAAAATATTTTAATTACGTAACTGACTCAACCCACTTTATCATAAAAAAATTTAAAAAAAGCAAATCGAAACGGAACTAACTAAGCGAAAAGACGTTTGGGAGGGAAGAACGATGCGAACTTTCGGATCTAAAGTGCCCCCACGCGTTGCGTGCTCGTCTATCTAATCTTTCCCTATGTATAAACTAGTCCGCATCGCCTAACGCAACAAAAGACATATAATCAGTCCCCTGCCCGCCCGCTTCCGTCAAAGGTTTGATCGAACGATCGGATCACATCCGGTCCGAAAAAGACCTGAACATGACAAAGACGGCGGAGGGTCCAGAAAGATGCATTCTTCAAACACGACTCTGAAAAAAATAGTGTGAATTCTCATGCATTATTATTATTATTATAACCCGTTTGATTTTGGCGACAACTTGGGAGGGCCAGTTGACATTAAACGTGTGAGCACGAGAAGATTGATGAATGCGCGTAATGGGCGTGTCCTTGTTCCGTGTTGCCTTGCCGACACTCTCCCTTTGTTTTTAATTATCAGACTTTTGATGGCTCTAATTCATCTTTTTAACGCTAACCCCGTAGCCATGGCCCGCTCCTTAGCCGGCGCTTATCTAAATGGCAATAAATACATGTACCAACCACCTTGTGTGCCTGATGTGAAGTGATATAGGATAGGGCCGTCGATAGATAGGCTAAATCAAATTGAAAATGATTTAGCATGAATTTACTTATTTATAAGTAATATAAATTTTATGATCCATACTCGATCCAAATCATTTATTAAAATACTTATATATTTAATCTAATCTATAAAAACCCGTATCTATCTAGTTAATCTAGTTAATCTACTTTAATTTGATAAAATCACTATTTTGGCTATAAGATGCTAAAAAAATGGCTTTCCACATTGCGTAGAATTTCCAATTTTTTTTTTTTTGGTTCACAATGAAAAATAAGAGAAAGTTAGCATTCCACAATGAATTTATGATAGTAGGAAATAGTGTGGAGGAATTGTATTTTTAATTAAATGGAATGCAAGATCTGAAGAAGATGATTTGTGTTGGTCATGGATTGCAATGTCAAGAACTCAGATTAGATTATTAAGTGAAAATAACAATACCAAAACAAAACAAAGGAAAGATATACCCCAACAAATAAGAGTTTGTAAAAAACAAAAAAAAATTACAAGTTTTCGAGCTCTTGTCTAGTAGAGTTCAGGAAAAACTTCATTGTATTCTTCGTATGTTGGTCAAGGCACATGACATGGCAGGAGTACATTGCTCTTGCCCAATAAAATTAAGGGATAATTACTGAAAAAGTCATAAATTTATTGTACAAATATTAATTTAGTCCTGAATATATTTAATCTACGCATCTGCAAGAAAACTATATTGGCAAATTTGCAAAAAAGTTATAACTGAATCGACATATCTTTTAATAGATTTATGACTTTTCGTTAACTACATTAATAATTGACTTACTTAATTGGAGCTTCTTAATCAAGAGGAGACACGGGGGTTGTTGAGAAATGAAGCAATAGGAAGATGTATCATCATACATCGATGTAGGTGATCTGTCACCCCTTTCAATTTGGACCCATGACAGGCCCATATAACGCGAAGGGAAGTCGGGATCGATAGAGATCGACGTGTTCGATTTCAATATTCGAATCGGGTCTTGAAATGGATGTCCATCGAAATTGAGCCCGCGATTGAGGGCTTGTTGGACCCCTCAATGGCTCGGAATGGGAGGAATTCTCCTCCCAAGACAGTCCCATTCTCAAAATTACACCGCCATATCTCGAGCACAGTGAAGGCATTTTACGTAAATTCTATTCACGAAAAAAATGAATGATTTCAAAAATATATTTATAATAGTAATCGCCTATATCACTTATATTAAATTGTTAATGAAAAATATATTCATTATCAATAACAATTCATTTCTATATTTGTAAACGATACAAACGGTCATTTTTATTAAAATATTTTATAAATTATTCATCTTTTTACTAAATAAATGGAATCCTAATGAATCCCAATGTCATGTTTCTTTTGATTAGAAGTTGTTTGACCAACATGGACGACATAATAAGGAAGTGATAAGATGCAGCTTAATCGCCAACTAATGTTTGTCTAGCTAATTACTCAATGAAAAGTATTGGAATCTTTCTGTAAAATTATAGACTTTACCTATCTTGACTGCACCGCATTAATGATCAAATGTTATCAAGCTAATTAATTTGATTCGATAATTTCTTAAAAAAACTTTACAATGTCCAAGACGTGGTAGTCGGAAGGTCATCATCACAAAAAATATGCTTTACACAGAAAAAATAGCTGATGTGCATATTCAAAAGACGAAATGACCATTAAGTTTATTACCCGGTTTACTTGTAAAAGATTAGATTTTTTCTGTTTATGTGCGATAAACTCGGAACAGGTTCTAGAGAATCAATGAGATTTACCTAAGTCTCTACGAAGTAAATCATGTATGAAAATTCACATCCTTTAAAATTGTCACATTTCGATTTCCGAACCGAGATCGAGGTGAAATGGAGGGGTGCCAAGATATCAAATACCAAAGGAATCGTACGTATTGAGGAGACTTTTGTGGGCAGGGACGGCTTACATATAAAGAGGAAGGACGCTGTAAGTTTAGCTGTGGAGCATGCATGGCCATTTACGCGAACCACTCTGAACACCGATTAGACGGAGCAACCGACGCTTTTAGGGCAAAACGCCAAGCAATCATCCCCTTAATGGAAACAAGTCAACCCGAGTCAAGCCCTCGAGTACGCACTCTTTTCGGGAATGCTTTCTCTGTTACAGCTCCATCACCGTCTTCCTCTTATCACCAATTTCAGCCTGACCCATCAAAGAAACCCTTTCTTGATCTGGGTATTTCATTCTTTTCATGAATTCGATCTTGAAAATCACCCTTCTCTTTCTATGGTCGATTCCCAAGCAATATGAGTGAATATTGTTTCGGGATAGAATCGGACTAGTGGGAATCAATCTGGTTCTTTTGTTCTAAGATATGCCAAATAGGTTTCGAATTTCAGATAAAACCGAAATTTGAAAAAATTATTTGCGTTATTTTTGTTCTGTCTTCGTGCAATCCCATGATATTTCATAGCGTACAATGGTGAGTAGGTAATATGAAATCATTAGTTTGAGCTTCGATTTTTAATGATATTTGTCATTGAGATTTTTACTTTATTAATATTTCATAATCTTTGTGTATTTAAATATGAGTCGTGATCAGTGAATTATAAGAAATTGTGATCATTAGAAGTGATGTGAATTCAATTAAGAGTACAAGTAGTATTTGGGTAAATCTAGAATCGACCTTGTAACTTACACGGAACAGGTTTCAGGTTCCTGGGTTTACATGTCCAGGTTTTAAAAATTAGAGAATTTGTTTTGATGGTAAAGTTCCATATAAAATTCGAATTGAACGTGGAATTGCTCATTCTTACAAACTGAGTTGTCAAGAACTGTAGCGTTGGTTTCTCTTCTTTTCACTTTTCTCGATGCCTCTGAAATTGCTGTGCATGAACCCAGAAGTTCGAAGGGGACTTCATTTGTGGTAAGAATGTCTCGGAACATATGATGGTGAACTAACGTTTAAGCAGAATCGTTGTCACGGTGAATCCAAGAATCGAGCGACAAGGGACGCTCTTGATGGGACCTCTACATCCCCACTTCTGATAATTTACCGTCAGATACCTTTTTTTTTCTATTGTCTGCAGGGCTAAACCTGCCGTGAGTTCAAGCAGCGATTTCTCAATCTTTCTATGAATACGACACAAGATCCCTCGGACCGAAATCCCGACATCTATGGATCCAAACGAAATACAGTCTCTGATGTCACGTGAAGATTTCAGTAAACGTCGCGAAGATGAATTAGCCTCGATTTGCGAGCTGTCTGACTCTCGGGTCGGCCAACCGGGTTACCCTCTTACACTCCTCACACTCCTCACACTCCTATATCAATACGTAAGGGATTAGTCATTCTGAGGAGGGATTCAGGCTCATGCAACAGTGCAAGGATTGAAAATAGGGTCGAAATTATTCTCTCTTCCTTGGTTCCGTCATGACTTTCCGCACTTCTGTGTCTTTCCACTTCATATAATGCTCTCTCTCTCTCTCTCTCTCTGTGGCTGCTTTACCATTTCATGTGCAGGTCCAAGAATGTTCCAAAGGATAGCTGGTCATGGATCGTGGGCAGAATTGGATGATTAACATGGAAAGGTACAGATTGAAGGGAGATCGATCTTGCTCAAGACCGCGCACCTTGTTCATGGCGCACCCCATCAGGGTTTTGGGCCTGTCCTGTTGACGCATTCATCGATAATACAACTACATATATCCAAAGGGAGGAGCTGGAAGAAGAGCTCTATGATGACAGTCCTTCGACCTTGATGCGTTGCTGATCATGCATATAGGTTGCGTTGGCCTTGCGCAAGATCTCTCTCGCTCCATCCTAAAATTTTCATGGGCTGCGATTCTCGGATTTAATTAGGATCAAGATCAAGACATGACGCTTGAGAATTTCTATATAGTTCAGTCGAGGGACATCTTAGGATTTCTCAAACAAAAACCTTTTTTCTTGCTAAATGTTGATCTAATCTACCGACATTTTCATTGGAGTTTTTACCTTGTCCAACATAGAAACTTCTTTATAGGTTGCTCCAATACTTAATTAAGTTTCCCTTTCTTTATCAATTTAAGCGCTTTTGAAACTCAACATGGTATCAAGTCATAAAGTTTATGTATTGCGTCTTCCGTAATCCTCAACTGCCTATTTCATATCGATGGAGGTGTAATTAATTCGGCCAGCGCAACTGTAATTGACAAAGGATCACAATAGCAGCCCTCCCAAAGTGTAAGCCTTCGCCGAGGGTGTCCGGGAGAGCAGCCCAATGACCGCCTAGATCAGGACTCGAATCCTACCCACCGACGTTCGGTGAAGGTCCCAACAGCATCCAATGGAGCCGCCCCGATCGTCGACTCACCTCCTCGTATGGCCCCTTGAATGTTCGCGAGCTTAGAGCTTCCCATTCGAAAGCACATGCCTAGATGCCCACAGTAGAGAGGCCAGCCCCCATCTGAAGGTACGCTCCGTCTCTTACTCATCACACTGCCCTTCTCTCCTCTCAACTCAATTCGACTGAACGTCGGTGGATTTATCACGTTCTGTCCAGTTGGTGTGTCAAAAAAGCTTGCGCCGGCGTGGCCTACCCGACCTGACCCGACCCCAAAATACCCTGAATTTTGGGGCCAAACCTAGGTCTTCTTCGGATAAGGATTTTTAGATGTTAGTATTGTTAGGATTGAGGTTCAGTCAAACTTTTGACAGCCCCAGAGCACACAGCCCGATCTCCCTCTCTCTTTGCACAAGCAAGACGAGAATGAAACCTTAGATTTGAGCACAGCTAATCAGTCCTGGCCCATTTTGATTCGCTCTTTTGGATTATATGATATTTGGGTCTCGAGCAAATTGGGTTGGATCGATCACACTCCCATAGGATTTCGGATTGAGTCAGGTACCATGAAAACTCAGCTCAACTTGACCACTTGACATCCTACTGTCCAAGTCTCTCCTCACTGCTTTTGTCGTAAAAAGGGCTCCAAGACCCTGACTTGGGTGAAGATGAACTTGCACGTCAAGAAAGATTATTATCCATACTTGTCAGATTGACCGACACAAAAGTCGTTACTTCCCATTAGATTTTTGCGTTGGAGCTGCAATGAGAACCGACAAGAGGATCCCAATATAATCACATCATTTTCCTTTTGGTCTTTTATGCTGGCCTAATGTTTTTATGGTGAAAGCAATTTCTACATGACTGTCTCGGTCTTCGATCTTCGTCGCTTATTTTCTCACGGTCTTCAGTTAATGATCTTACTTAATCTCTTTCGATGTGCAATTAGTCCAATTTGAGAGCTGGGTCTTCTCGAAAGACCGGCTTACTAAGCTTTTTCCAGCAGGGCAAAAAAGAGACCTTTGATATATGAAAATGACATATAACCTGAAAGAGACCTGTGTCTGTATCTTCTTCGATCCACCATCAATTTTATCTCCGAGTCGTCACATTGGGACCGAGGGGGGTCGGTCCATAAATCGCGGGTAGCTGAATTCTGATCATACGGGCATTAAAAAGTCGAAACTGTTGACGTTTAGGATGTAGTTTCCATCTGACCAAACTAACCTTTTTATTTTTACTTGTAACACTTCGAATTATTCAACACCTAAAATTTAAGCACTTTAGATTTGAAAGTATAAAATTATAAAATATGTCATTCGATTAAGTCTCACTTAGACAAAAGGCAGAAGTCGGTCATTTACGGATATTGAATGTAGGATTTAAAATATAGCCTTTTTCTTTACATCCATCCCGCTTAATAAAAAAAATTATTTGGTTTAAAAGTTACTATGCCATTTTTTTTGTATAGGTTATTTTAATCCCATGAACAAATTTTACTTAATTTCAATATCATAGAATCGAATTTGTTATTGAAAAAGTTAAAATAGAAAAAAATTAAATCATCATAATCCCACTGTTAATATAAATGTTAGAGTAATTTGCTTTAGTGCGGTAGGAAAGTAACATTAAAGCAAATAAATTCACTTAGCTAAAGAAATGAAAAATAAATAAATTATAGCTCATTTATAATATAGGGATATTAAACATAATAAACAAGTTCCTTTAATTTAATATTACAAATACAATGACATTTATCTCATGCAAGTCTAGATGGCGACTAAACATTACACTAGAAAATCATTATGAATTATACTTTACTAGCTTAGGAAATTTAACTTTACAACTTTTTTTTCCCGCCCATTAATATCAAGCCAAAAAAGCAAAAACATTTTCTCCAAAATCATATAATATTTCCATTATGATAATCTCTTACTTTTTTGCTATAGCACATCTCTTTAGACATGCATGTGTCAAGCCAAAACATGTGATTAAATGACTAAAATCTTTTATTGTTATAGGAGTGCCACGCTCCTTATATGAAAAGAGGGTTATGGGAAGTTTGAATTCCTACATTTTCAAGGGAGGTTAGAAGAGGATGATTTAGTTTTAAGTATGAATTTCAATCATCATGTCCTGTAAGTAGATGAGGTTAAAGTTTACAAGTAAGAATTAGAGTAGAAATAAAATAAGATCGAAAAGAAAAAAGTATTGTTATTTAAAATACAAGATAATATTATCTTTGATGAGTCAATTTTTTTGGAGATAGAATTTTAAAAAAGAAGGGGGTGAATTCAACGGCACAAAACATAATATAGAGAAAAAGTTGAAAAATCAATGCACTAATTCTCTCTCTCTTAATTAGAAGAGATCGTTTGAAGAACGCAGGAAGAAGAAAAGGTTGACTGGGAGTTGCCCGGTTCTCTTCTTATCCTGCACACGTGCCTCCCTCTCTCAAGATCACTCGATAAGAGTTTTTTAGATCCGAATCACTCTAAAAGACCGGGATCGAAGATCGCTCTCTCGCTCGCTCCATCGTTTCGCTGCGAGCTCACGCGATCGTTACGTGCCGATCACAGGATGAGCAAGGACGAGGAGCAGAGCAGAGGCATCTCCGCCGGCGGCGCCGGCGAGCACCAGCCTCAGTACGGCACGTTTCAGGGCGTCGCCAACTACCCCCCGCCGCAGCAGGCGGCGATCGGCTTCCCCCAGCCGGTCGCTCCTCCCGGCGCCACCCATGACCCCTCCGCTCCTCCTCCTTACCAAGCTCAGGGTTATCAGGCCGTTCCAGGTTAGTTCAGTTCGTCGGATCATCGGCGCCGGTTTCGAATTATCTGGAGGTTTTTACTTTCGATTTTTTTTTTCATGGCTCGAGCTCCAAGACTCAACCCCGCCGGGTGTTTTGGTCGCTTTCAGTTTCGTCCGATCCTACATTGATCTATATGGACAAGCTTTGCTTGATTCACTGGTTAGGTCATGAAGTACCGAGTTGTTTTGTAAATTAATTTTTGTTTTTCCTCTCTCGGGATCGCAAATGTTGCAGGTTATCCAGTCGCCGAAGGAAGGCCGGTGAGAGAACGGCGTCTGCCCTGTTGTGGCCTCGGTTTGGGCTGGTGCTTGTAAGTCTCTCTCTTTTCTCCTCTATCTTCGCATCACCACAATCACAATCTTACCTTAGGTGAGATATCGATCGAGGGTTTTTCACAGCGGTATTGGTTCAGTTTCATTTGCATGCTTGTTTTACAAAGCGTAGCGTCATTACGGAGGCCGATCGCTTGTGTCCCCTGTTCGTTCTTTTCCTGAAAAGGTTGATTCGCGCGATATCAATGGATGGGGAGAAAGATATATTTTTTGCTCCTTGCAACCCCCATCTGGTTTCTGCAATTCTTTACTGAGATAATTTGTACGAATGTGGCATTGAAGGTTCATCATCGGTTTCTTTCTGGGCGGCATCCCCTGGTACGTTGGGTTGTGTTTAGTAGTCTGCTGCAGACATAGAATGGACTACCGAGAGAAGCCCGGCTACATCGCCTGTACAATTGCCGTGAGTATTATTAATCTCCTTGCATTCTCATTTCCGTGGTTCTTTGAAATTGGCAAGCAAGAACATAGATGCGCCTAACTCAATTCGGCACCCTCCACACGAAACCTCACCACAGTATTATTGGTCCTGTTGCCTCGGCTTGTTGGTTGGGTTTGTGTTGTTTGTCGTCAGATAGGAGTCAAAATCTTTTATCCTCGTATTTCTCTGATTCAGATAAAATTAGAAGTTAGTTTGCTCTTTTGTGCAGGCGGTTCTTGAAACAATCGCTATAATTTTCGGGGTGACAAAAGGAGTCAGCCATCGATAACCGAGTTTGAGGCTGAATCAGCTGCTGAATGGATAAACTCACGTGCCCTAGTTCGGGATTGGTGTTCTTGGTGAAAAGTGCATTTGTTGTATCCTGCTGAATCGCGATATCTGGCCCAGTTGAAGAGGGAATATGATTTTCTTTATAGCACTAGGGGATTGAATTTCCATGTCGTCTACATTGGTGTTTGTTTGAGATATTATTTGATATCTTTATGAGGAGTGGCAGACTCTTCTCATCGTTAATAACGAAGGGAACCAAAATCTATCTCCATCTGAGATTGCATTCTCAATTGCTAAGGCAATTTGTTGGAAACCACCGACAGATATTAAACCAACTCATAGTCAAAATATTTGTCACTGCTCCTTGAACATGGTACATCAGATCGATTCTTTCTACACAACCCTAACCTGATTCAAGTGCATCATGCCAAATCTTCGCTATAACAAAGGCATCACTTGGATTCACCAAAGAGTTTGTAATGCGTCTGTTTCAAACTTCAACTTACACACTTGATTCCTCTGCAGTCCCTCGCCTTCAGCCAGTTGTTCCCACGATGAAGATGGGTTTTCCACGATGCACTAGAGTCAGTGATTCAGTGATCCGAATCCATCAAGCGGCCATACCTGTAGAGGAGAGCACGGTTTTCATATTATGCAGATGATGGAAGTTCCGATAGATGTAGGAACGCACTAAAAGCAACAAATGCAAAGAGAACCAACACAAAACATGTGGAAATTAGAAAATAGAAGCAAAATGCCACTCCAGAACAAATCATCGGGGTGGCTCTGCTCACCCTGCATAATATTTTGCCTTCGATGAGACCATAAGGAACAGGGCCAAATTGCCGGGAATCGCTCGATGCGTAGATATTGTCACCCTGAATCCATATGTGTCCCCTCGGCACCTATTCATACAAAGATCATTAACAAAGCAGAGGTTGCTCTCATCGGTAACACAAATATCTAAAAGCCAAAAAGCACCAGAGACACATTGATTCTCCAATCTCGTCCCAAAAGGATCCAAATTCAAGGTTTGATTTCGATGATTTTTCCCAAATGCGCTTCAACCATCTTCCAAGTGATTCGATACATACTTCCCTACCGACAAGAACATGACAAAAACCGTGATGCCCTATCAGAAAATGCGTTCTTAGTCCACTCAGTACGCTCTGTAGCAATGTTCAGTTTAGTCCAAAGCTACTTGCAAATCGCGCATCGTGAAAATCTCCGATTTCATTCAAGTGCGCATCGATAGAAGGCGCGCTCAACTCTAGAGCAATTCTTCTACTCACCAAAATGAATCGAGCAGATATAAATGGAATTCTAAATTTCTAATGTTGAACGACCAATGCTTGAAGCGAAGAAAGAAGAGTTGCGTAACGCGCACCACGATCGTGCGAACCCGGTCGCTGTTGCGAGGATCGACGACGAAAGTGACCTTATCGCCTGCCATGGCCACGACGCGCTTGGTGAGGGACTTTCTAGGATCCACCGGCGATCTCACCAGCACCACGTCCCCGGGCCCCACCTTCCCCAGCCGGTGCGACACGCGCTCGGCCAGTATCACGTCGCCGGTCAGATTCAGGGTCGGGAGCATGCTCGGGCCGTAGACCTGCAAGCACCGCAACGCTTTCTTCAGCTTCTACTGCTCGGTAAACATCATGAAGAAAAAGAAGAGAAGTAGGATTTTTCACGGACGAGAGTAGGAGTGCAGATGTAGGTGTTGGTGACGTGGAGCAAGCACAGGAACTTCGCCACGATCGCAGTGCGGTCGAGCGCTTCTTTGGCGATGCTTCTCCAACGAACTGCGTTACCGAACAGATTCATGCCTTCGACCGGCGTGCGATGAGTGTCAGCTTTGCTCGCAAGCTGTTCGACGTAATGCCCCAGGCAGAGAATTTGCCGGAGGAGGAGGAGGAGGAGAGTCGAAGCAGTGGAGTGAGGAATAAGGAAAGGAACTAACCTGGGCTTTGGCCTTTAGGCTTTTAAAGCGCCCTAAATCATCTCCTGCCAGCCCAATCATAGTCAATAAGTCATCCTGAAATTTTGACTGACCCCAACTTAATCTTAACTGAAAAACTCTTTTAAGAATTTTAGGTGGTGCTGCTGCTAAATAATGTCTTTTGCAGAAGATTACAAACATGTTAAAATTCCTTTCTTTCAAGAGCATCAATCCAAGCCACACTCCAAGATGTGCTGGCCATATCAAGTTTAACATTCCACTCCGATCTAGACACAACAACAATTGCATCAATGGCCAGTCATCCCAAGCTGGCGGAGGAAGGGGAAAGGAAGATCCGCGACAATGTTTAGACCTCTTCAAATTCTGTCTCTAATCTCTATTACCCACGAAAATAAAAAAGTGAACAGCTTCTTTTGCACGATGAGTTCATGAAAAAGAATAGTACAGCATTACATTATTGATCCCGTCAGGAACTTTGTCATACAACGGTATTCGAATGTTAATCCTCCTTTCGAGGAGAAAATTGTAATCGAATGAACAATATTAAGAGCTAAAAGTCATAGCTCAATGCCTATCATGCATGTACATATACAACACAGCCACCAGCATCCTTCCCCTCATTTGGTCCCTACTTGTCAATGCCACCCGAGATGCCGGTTTCGCTGGCAGGCTTCGATCTTCAACCGTCATATAAGCTAAAGAATCACTTACTCTTGCCATATTAGCGTAGGCAGCTAATCTATCCTTTCAAGATTATACATCACCATGTCCTCAAGGGCTAAACTAAAGGCGCTCTGAGGAAGACATCTTAAATTCTGGATTGCAAGATCAGCCTTTTCTTTTGCTAGTTGTTGAGCTCTTTCGATGCCACCACAGCTCTTGACCAACTGAATCGCTTCAGCGAGAGAACCTGTTTCGCAGAACTCCGATTCAATGATTTCTCTAAGTTTTGGCTCCTTTTCTAAAGCGAAAATAACTGGCGCAGTTAAGTTTCCTTTCACTAGATCACTTCCAGCCGGTTTGCCCAATTGCTCGGCCGATTGTGTAAAATCCAATATGTCATCGACCACTTGGAATGAAAGGCCCAGGTTCCTCCCATACTCATACATTTGCCCTGTAATGTTGCCATCCACCCCACTGAAAATGGCAGCTCCCTTGGTACTGGCAGCAATTAAAGAAGCTGTCTTATAGTAGCTTTTGATAAGATACTCTTCAAGTTCTGTGTCGCAGTCGAACAAGCTTGATGCCTGCTTTATTTCTCCACTTGCAAAATCCTTAATAACCTGCCAAAACATGTACAATGTACTGGATATAATTGCTTATGTAATCGATACTTCAGATTCGAGTTTTGCCAATTCAGAAGGCAATCAGCAGTCATCCAGACAATCATTACCAAAGGTGGAGATGGAGTTACTAGTGTGTTAAAATGTAACAAAGGGACTTACCTGGCTAATGAGTTTGATAACTTCAAGATTTTCAAGATTTGCAAGATACCATGATGACTGTGCAAACATGAAGTCACCAGCCAGTACCGCCACCCTTGTTCCAAAAAGCTGGTGAACGGTTTCCTTTCCTGAAAAATATGGAGTTCATATCAAGTCACGCTTTTCAAGAAGGGATAAAAAATGGAGAAGAAGGTGAAGATATATAAAGTTACAAAATGTTAACTTCCAGCAGCACTATCCTGATAACCCAAAAAAGAAGAACTTTCTCATGCTGCAGACGTGGACAATATGTTTGTGAATTTGACAGCTGAAGTAAAAGATTGCAGTATCACATTGGGAAAACAATTTTAGAACTTCCTGTTACCGACTTATAACCTTCACAAAGTTGGTTGACCTAGTGTTCATATAGCAAGTCAAAGGGAGTTTTACATATTCAGGTTATTGAAACTCTACTACAGTTGAGTTGCTGCATCTGATGCACTGACATCCAAAGCATGAGATGCTATACAAGAAAAACGAGACTTACCTCTTCGCATATCACTGTCATCTAACACATCATCATGTATCAAGCTTGCAGTATGGATCATTTCTATTATCTCTGCTAAACGCCTGTGCTCTCTTGTAAGTTCTCTGATAAGGTAAGGAGGGTACAATTACACCATGACTTCAATAAAAGAAAAATTAATGATTGTAAAGAATAATGAGCAATGCTTACTTTAGACCCATTATTTCTGCTGTGGCTCTAGAGACAAGGAAGACTAAAGCAGGTCTCATCCTCTTCCCACCAGCCCCAAATATTTGATCAGCAGCAGACATTAAAACTGGATTATCTGCACCTACGATCTACCAGAGAAATATACTCAGAATAGGTTTACCTAAGTGCCGAGTGTTTCCCATAAACACCTTGCCTACAATGGAGACAATCAACTGAAAAATTAAAGACAGAACATTCTTAGGATGGAGCTCATATCCTCACTTTACCCTGCAAAAGAAACCTTGGGGGTTTTTATTTAAGCTGGAAAACTACTGTTAGAAACTTGGAATTTACTATATACATGGCAACGCAGGAGGACTGTGACACATATATTTTGGCCTTTCATATGCATGTGCAAGATTCAATTATATGGCAATAGATGACTTCAGGTTCCCGAGGCAAGACATAACACAAGCCATAGAATAGAAAAGAGTGGACACTCTGAGGAGTAGACAGAGAGTAAGAACCAGTATCTGTTTCCCTAACATGCTTTCATAATTTTCCAATCAACGTGTCCAGGAAGCTTCAGCAAAAATCGAGTACAATGCAAGGAGTCTTAACTTCTAAATCCTCAACTCTTTTTTGTCCTCTGATGTATAGACCGCTTGGTCTAGACACTAGGTTATTCATCTGAAGATGGAAAGACCATATACAACAGATTCTATTACATGGTGATTTCAAGACATGCCCTTTCCCAAAATGCCTTCAGTCAGACATTAGCAACCGACAGCAGAGAAACTGCAGGGCCGCTAAAACCATCATTATTAGCCCAGAAAAATGCTAAGCTTTACACACTGACTTTGCTAAACTTTGAAAGCAAGCAATTTTCCATGAATGCCATGAACAACTATTCCGATTGAGTCTTTGAAAACGCCCTTCAACCATTACACTGGAAACACCGGGCAATGAATGCAGATATCTGGAGACAAGATTATACCATCTCCAGTGGAAAGAGCATGACACATAACACTGTCAGGCTTTTCAATCGGAATGGTGCAAAAAAAGTGAAACCATCTCAATCAAACGAATCTTACAGTTCGAAGATTTTGATTCAGTGTCTGCAAGTCCTCAGCAACAACTTCAAACAAATTTGCCAGTGATATGGGGCCTCTTGGCTCTTCCTTCAAATCCAACAATTGCGAAGGGCTTCGACCAATACCTGAATCTATAACGACCAGTGAAACTAATGTAAGATGCTGTGGAGTTCAATTGAACACAATGGTCAACAAGAAACAAACTTTCGGTGGCAAGACAGACAAATTACGGTCACCCATGAAATTAAGTATGACTAATCCAGAAAACATCAAAAAGAGCGCAGGCGAGAACAATTGCAGACAAAGAAACCCATTACCATCAAGAAGAGTATTGGGGGTCTTGGTTGAAGAAACCCGACACGAGGCAATATCTCGACGAAAGCAAACCAACCTCCGAGCAGCGAAGTCTCCGCAATTCCTGTTCCTCGTATTGACGTTAGCATGCCTTTTCACTGAAGACCTGTCGAAAGAAGCATTTGAAGAACACCCACAAGCAACCAAGTCCAAGAGATTGTGGCATGTCATTGACATCATCCTCAGCGAACCGAGATAAATCAAATCTCCGCAATTTGTCACCAGCGCTTATAGTCCCAAGAAAATGAATGGGGAAACAGGAAAGAATATCTCAATCTTTCGGGGAAGAAAGGGTCCGGAAGCAGACAATCATCGCAAGAATGATCGAACTCGCTAAAAGAGTTCAATGAATCCGAAAAAGAAAAAAACTTTCAAACTCCAGTTGACCTGTGGCGTCCTGGTTTTCTTTTTTTTTGCCGCTCTGTTAACAAAGAACACACAAAACGAAAAAGAAAGAGAAAATATTGGGTGGATATTGGAAGCCCACATGGGACGTGCGCTCCTTATCTAGCTTTCAACTCGAAGTGAGGCCACTAGCGTCCGGTCTCTTCTTTGCCCAAGTCTCGTGCAACGAGAAAGAGCGAAGGGGGAGAGCGAGAACGTAAGACGGACACGACATCACATGTGATGGAAAGGGCAAAAACGGCCAACGGGTCGAATCGTTTTTCCTCAAATAGCAGCTGGTGGTCCGGTTGCGGCCATGTAATCGCCTCCCTTAACCACGGGTCGTCCCTTTGGTAATATCGGGAATGGCCGCCAAATGCGTGATCGCTGTTGGTGGGATCTTGTGGGGAGGAATGGATTTTGATTTGGAGTCGTTAGCTTGATGTCGGGTTTTGATTCATCAAAGATTAGTCTCCCCCCTGTCAAAAAATACGAAAGATCCGAGGGGGCCAAACGTTGTTTGCCGACGTTCATCTACGAAGACCTCATCGGGAGAAGGGTTAGGTCCGACCAAACAAAACACAAAAATGGAAGAGGTCATTGAATTCGCCCGTACGGATATCTGTTGTTACCCAAAATGTAATTTTTATGTTTGGAGTTCTGGAATAGGTGACCTTTTTTCTTACCCTATATAAAGCTATGAAAAGCTTCATTATTAACGTTCCATGATTGAAGCGTCAACCCTACAAATTGAAGCTTCACTTTTTATTCAAATGCCATTGACTCGGTTTAGTTGACACGTAGGTGTGGCACGTCATAGGAAAAGAACAACCAGGATTAGGAGCTGATATGGTCATTTAAATAGCTTAAAAAACCTCTCTTTTTTACAAGTTTTTGCAGCAACTAAAACTTGGGCAAAACTAATGTAAGATGCAAAGAAAACTAAACTATGGCTTGTCCTCCAACAAAGGAGAGGATTGCAGCTTATTATGACCACAAGCGAGTGCAGCTTCTCCATCAATACCGGCTGCTATTCATAGATGCAGTTGCCATAGCCTGCCAATCGATGTAACATCATGTTAGAACAATTGCATCATGACTGATGCACTAGGCACTAGCCAAAGGAGTTTTACTTACTTGGATCGGTCGTGACAATGAGGCCTGACTTCCTGAAATCGCAGTTCCACCAATTCCGCCCATTGGCTTGATAGTAGAGATTCATGGCTGTGGAGGCGTGGTTTATCAGGTTATCCGGATAGAAGCAAGGGCAACCCTTTCGAAGAATCTGGCAATTCACCTGAGAGCATGCGTAGTCAATGTTCGCCAGCAGAGCTGCCTGGTCTGACGAAGGCTTGGCTACGCACCAAGTTTTCTGCAAAATGATTAGAACAGCTCTAACAATCAGCATTTGTTTCCCTCCTATCACATTTCATTTATCAGTACTTTTCTTGGAGAGTGTCGAGAAGACTGAAATTGAAATACCTGGGCGTTTACTATCTTGACAAGCTCTCCTGAAGACACCTCACATCAGAGTATGCAAAAGTCAGAAAACGTCACAAAATATGCAGGGTCGTAATATAATTCTATCTGGACTAACAAGATTCACATTTGGGCAGACAATTGGTTCTAATAAAGTCTAATTGTCATAGAACTACTATTCTTGAAACTATTTCATTAACAACAATCATATAGGGAGATGCCGATGTGCGGTTTAAGCCTAGCACAAAAAGAAAATGCCATGAGATGTGACTATGAAATGAAGCATCAGAAACGGGATATGCTAGATCTAGCGGGACATGTTCTGGGTCAGATCGTGGTTTTCTTACTCCCATGTGGGCTATAAAAACACATACGTGCAGATACAAACAACCAAGGTTCGAAAGAATATCAGAACTTGAAATCACGAAGACACCCACACAAAGAACAAGAACAGTTAAACGAGTTTCTTTTTCCATGAAGGTGAAGACTTTCCTTTACCTGATTTGAAGCAAAGGAAAATGAGGAGAGAGAGGGGGAGCAATGCTTTAGCCATGACTAACGAGTGTTGGGGCGAACCTGGTCCTCCACTAGCTACACAAACGATGAGCGATGAAGCAATCAGCAGGCGAAGGGGTTTAAGACAGTGATTTATGACAGTGATTTAAAAGGCCGGAGCGAAAGTGACCGTTTCGGAGAAGATCAAACGGCTCCATTAATTTTCGCGTGGAGAAGGAGAATCGTCACCCAAGGAATCTGTCTAAAGGAAACTGAGAGGACAGACTTATCAAACGGCTCCATTAATTTTCACGTGGAGAAGGAGAATCGTGTCACCCAAGGAATCTGTTTAAAGGAAAAGAGATGGACTTGTCTCACAGGATATCCCTTCTTATATTTGAGAATTCGGATTATAACCATTGATCGAGTTTGGATCCGGCGGAGGAGATCGTATCGCTCCACCTACTACCTACCAACATTTATTCCGAGAGAATTTTAAAACACGACACAAACAATTACGGTATTGTCCATATCTGAGAACGTTCCGGAATCATTCGAATCTTCTCGGGGGGCGTTTTGATCATACGTTCCGAAAGCACTTGAATCTTCCCAGGAGCATTTTGGTCGTTAAGGACCATGAACACTTCAATGATCGTGGAACCCTTGGATCCGTGACACTTGCACGTGATCGTCACTATAACTTCACATTTTTTCGCTCTCTCCCTGTCACACCCTCAACGCACCCCCCAAAATAATTCCCTTCCGTTTCCTTTTTCTTCCCAGAGTCCTCACTCAACTATTCTATTCACTTTCTGTTAAATGGCATGGTGGGTTCTGGGCGGGGCGCACGTGAGTTCCTCCTCTTTCAATGTATTCAAGACGTGCAAAATACACTATTTAGGAGTTTTTGCGCATCGCTTCGTGATTAACTTAATGGTTACGAAAGCATGGGGTTCCACGTGCGTACACTTGACCCTGCTCCAACATGGGCGAGAAAGATCACGCTGTTCTACAACCTTGGCCTCCTGGCATGGTGACTGGATGAGTTGTGATCCCACGTCCATCGAACATTTAATATTTGATTGATTGAATCTCTACTAGCTTAACCCTTCACTGATATTTCATTTTACACATAATCTTCCAGATGTGAACTTTTACAGTTCTCAAGGAGAATATCAAGTTTCCCCACGTGAAAGATGGTGTGGCACTTTAAAGACCTGGATCTCACGCGATCTCTTTACGTGCAGGTTTCATAATTTGCACTTTAAGCCTTCTCCTCCTGGTTATGTGGGCTAGCAAGTTGAAAAAGGATTTTTTTTCTTTAACTCAAGCCAAATTACCGAACAAAAAAAAAAAAAAAAAAAAAACTACTCAAGCCAATCAACTGAACAAGCAAAATCAAATTTGACTCGACTGTATCTTGCATTTAGTTCTCGAAATGCAGCTGACTGAGGAAGTGACAAAGAAAAGAGAATGATAGGGGAATAAAATGATAACCCCAAAGCACCGGCTTCTGGAATTGTTTCCCTCAATTACTCTTTGCCAAAGAAACTCAACAATGTTAGTTTCTTAGAATGACGCAATCCGCTGCGGATGATTAACCTAAGCAGAATGAAAGAACGAGAGATTTACTAACACAGAACATTGAACCTACAAAGTAAAGTAATAAAGGGGATAAATGCAGCAAAAGTCATGGTTATATGGTTGCTGTATGTATCATCATAACCTAGAGAGCAGAAGTCCCGGAAGAAATCTTCAAGAAGATAATGGACTTCGGAATGCCCTGCAGTAATTCGCCAGAAATATTTATGTGTTATTAGCAGTGGCACTTATAGTACTACTTCTATTGTATAGAAAGGCTCGACTAATGTGGAGTAAATCTTGCCTTCCCAACCGAGATAGCCCGGGCTCTGTCAGCAGCAGCTCCCCCAGTGGCCTACTACTGCTCCTTCGGCCATCAAAGGAAAACAATAACAAACACAAGTCGAAAGTTGAGCAACAAGTTGTGCTAGGCATTGTTTTAGAAATATAGGTGAATGTGTTAAAGAGAACTGTAAGTTCATGTTACTTATCCGGAAAATGAAACAAGAAATAGATATAGGGACAAACCTGCATATATAGTCAAAGGAAAGAAGCTTGTGGTGAGGATTGTAATCGTTGCCCATGTAAGTCACAACCAAACAACCTGCATCAGGGTGGGGCCAGCTCCTTGATGTGGGAAACCGAAGAACAAAAGTTCCAGGTTCTTGATGGCCACTTGGACTTCGAAGCGAAGCTTCTGCTTCCTCCTTAGTTATGAAACCTTCTATCCATCTAGGGGATACAGAATTCCACAATGCCTTCACCGAATCTCTCAATAGTGTGAGGGCAAGAGGGTATAACCAACACCACAGTCTCTCAAAATTATCTTGCATCAGAAAATCTTGGCAACCAGAGATTCTCCTCAGGAGCTCAAAGTCCTGTGCCATGAGAGAGAGGAAGATATCATCAAATTCATGACTGATTCTCTATTGAAGGGCTTCCGTAACCATTCAAATGTAACAGGAAACTCAAGAACCCAGCATCTTGTAGATTTCTGAAAGAGGCACCTCTCCATCCAAAGGAAAAGGAAGGTTGAACCAGTAAATGAATTCATATGTGCCCCATTGTCCAACTCTTCCTATTCCGGATTTAGGACAGTGGACTCACAAGGTACTTCATAATTGGACACACATGCTTGGCCACATGAATGTTGATGTGGCATTTCTACGACTAAGACTGAGGAGAAAAATCAGTTCTCTTAAAAGGCAAAGTACCTCACAAAACCTTCAAGAATCTAATCCATTTTTTTGCTGAATTCCAAGAATCTACTCCTTAATCAGTACAAACATAACCACTTTCCTCTTTTTACTTTTGTTTTATGTAAGTACCCGTTCATCATGGATTAAAGAAAGAAAGCTATAGCCTCAATCGTCATTGAATATGGACCACATGCATTAAAAGCAATCTTTCAAAAATAAATAGATGTAATTCCTTACAGTCTATAGTCATTGCATGATGAAGCAAAAAGTCGCCAGGACACAAGGAGCACATACTTTAAATAGTGGCTGAAAGGAAATGGTTCCAACCATCTTTCTCTTCCATTAAACATACAATTCTCATATGTGTGTATGCACAAGCGATGTGCGCACGCGCGCACATGTGTGTGTGTGTGTGTGTGAGAGAGAGAGAGAGAGAGAGAGAGAGAGAGAACCTGTTGGGAAAGAGTTCTAGTCTTGCAGGAAGCAATCTTCATAAAGTACTCTTCAATCTCATAGATAACACTCTCCCAGTGAACACGACTGTTGTTTTGTGAAATCAAGCTCCATAATTTCGTTCCTTCCTCTATCAATTTCTTTGTAACTGCAATTTGGTTCCTGAAAGATAAAAAAAAAAGTATTATGGACGCACAAGGTTCACGTACACTTCTATTGAAAGTGTGGCAGTGACAAAAGGGGAGACCAGCAAACTGTGGCAGGTGGGAAAACTACTTAGCCAGCAAGAAGCAATATCATCACTCTTAAGTACTCAGAGAAAAAGGTCTGTATCATGCATTAATGAGAAATATCGATTTCAGGTTTGAACATAGTTGGTCAATTGGCAACAAGAAAGTAAAACATGTGATAAGACTAGTACTTAGCCAGCTTGTGGATAGCTTTGGGAAGACAAGTGTTCTCCCAACACTAATAAACACAATCGTTTCAAACAAATAGACTATTGCCCACACAAGGGAAAATGGTAAGTATAGTCTCTATCAGCATCCCTATAGAAATGACTAAAGAGATAGGAACTTACCGATGATGGGAGCATCCAGTGTACAAGGAGACTTGATTCGCAAGTTCCAAAACTTCTTCATCTGAAGCAGATGCTGCAAACTTCTTCAGCAGAAGAGCCCTCTCATGAGGGCCTGCCAAGCAGTAACTAAATGTGATAGAATCTGGAACTGCTTTTCCAACACTTGGCATGCTCTTGGAATTTGAATTTTGCATTTTAGTACATTCAGAATCTGAAAAAAGCTTCTCTGCAGCTTCAAAATTCTTCAATATCACGTCTGGGCTAGTCCCAAAAGTATCCTTAGCCTGATCAACATTTAAATTGTGTTCAGATCAAGAGAGAACTCCACAAGACAAAATTTCAGAAATCGAAACCATAAGCTGAAAAATCATACTAAGTGTTGACAACATCTAAAGATGGGTAGCACTTCTCCAATGCTGTGTCACAAAAACAAATTTGGCATTCGCCAAATTAAAGTATTTTCCTCAAGTAAAAGTTTGTTTGGAGCGACTTTTACTTTTGACTTTTTTCAAATTTTGCAGCACATCATATTTGACAGTTTTAAATCTAAATTCATAAAACTTTCACAATATCTAAATGTTGACACATGTATACATAAAAATTTAAAATTTAAGTAATACCTAGAATTTGACGAAAGGTAAAAGAGTTGCTTTTGACTTTCTATAAGCAACAAAGAAATTAACTATTCCACTTTCTTCAGATATGGCATATAAAGATATTTTTTTTAATCCAGAGGAGCATGAGTACTGGCAAAGGACGATGAGCAGGGACAATCTAGATGTAACATAAGGCAGAAACCAGGGTAGTTGATAGCAACCATTAATAGCTAATGACTGCATCTTGCAGACCCACCAATAAGTCTCTTTATCATTAGTGTTAGTAAATACATTAAGAACCATGAAATCCAACAGGACTAATTGGTAAGACTTGCCAACCCTTAAAAGATTATACTATAGTTTCCATTCTTCTAGTGGAAAGGGACGATTGTTAGCTGGAGACGTTTCTTAGGCTTGCCTATAATAAAGTACGCATTTATAAGAACAATTTGCATGCATGCAAATTTTCGTGTGACTGGGAGAGGAACTACTTCTGGAAAGGGCTAGTAGCTCACCAGCACATCCAAACACTTCCCCTATCATATTAGCAATATACCCTACTCACAATCTCACGATGGATACCAGTGTAAAATGATCTGTCGTACCTTAAAATCACTACGGATGTTAGAGTTGCATTCGTCATCCAGCTGCTGAAAGGAATAATCAGCCTTTCCCAATCTAACCCTTTTTGATGATGGACTAGGTTTTGCTTCACGTACAGTATTATGCTCGAGTTCTGGCAATTCATATTTGGAAGATAAAGTACACTTAACTGGTAAAATGCCAGATGCTGGCCTTTTCCAAATTATCAGAGATGTTCTGGCATTGCGGTTGCGAGAAATACAGCGGATGGGATTCGAAAAAGCCTCTAAGAAAGGATAATTTCCAGCCTGTGGTATGGTGAATCTCACACGGAACAACTTGTTATCACACTTGGATGAAAGCTGAAAAAGGAAAAAAAGGGCATAAGTTTCAGGGATGAGAAAGTATTCTTTCCATGTAAGCTATATGATTGTCTTCAATGAAAATAACATCATAAAATGAGGCAATGGCAAATCAAAGACTATTAACCTGGTGGGGCAAACAAGAAAACCGAGAAGGCACTAAACTTGCCACACTGATACTTTAGTATATGTAGTTCATGCTAATGCAGAGAAGAACACGTATACAAACAGAAATGTGACGTATAAAAGTTTGAATCAATAATTGGTCATTGCAGCTCATCTTAGGCAAGTGTTATTATAATTTCTTTTTAGGAGCACTAAGGAGTTGAATTCAATAAATGTTTTGGAATCGATTCAATTGATCAACTGTATAAAGTATGAACAATTTATGTATTCTCAAATGCATTTACATGAAAGAGGAAAGATTGGTCCAAGTTCTTGCAGTTCTTCTGTAAGCTTTTTCTGGAAGAGGTGATCTAACCATTATAGCTAATGATGTCTAAGAAAATATTCAACCAAAGAAAAAATTAATTTACAACCTAGGCGCATTAATTACTCTGTCCAGTTAGTGTAAATTTTTTTTATTTAATTTGATTAGGTGATCTCCGAAGCATACTGGTACTGCTTAACATAATAGTGCGATGCTAATATCAATTACCATTTATTCACTTTTCGGGTATACAATCCTACTCAAATATTTGGAAACAAACTGCAAGCCACTAATGCGATCTTTAATTCATATGACAAGCAATAATAGCATAATACATATCACACAACCAACATCTACCTGAGATATCTTGAGCTTAAAAGAAGCGCGCCCATGCAATAATTTGCTAGGTTTCTCAAAGGAATCAAATTCAATTCCATCACAGCTTGTCAACAGCGGGGCTTCATCATCACTGGTTTTCTCCACTAGCGACCCACTGTTAGCATACAAAAGTGAAGCAACAACCTACCAAAAAAATATAAAACAAAAAAGTCAATTATTAATGGCACGTTATCTTTTTTTTTTTTTTTTTCTTTTTCCTTTTTTTCTTATGATGGTTGTTTTTAGGTGGGGTTGGTGACAGAGAAGAGGGGGGCACAGTAAGAAGCAAGAAGAAGCAAACCTCCATTTCCTTATTCACAATCTGGCCAAAGGCATCTAGCAAGACAACATCCAATGCAAAGTTCCTCCGACATGATGCCTGCAATTCGGTAAAACCAATTGTCAATGACTATTGGAAGAAAGCCGTAGCTACAGCGTGGCACTTGGCCTTTAAGGAGCAAATTGGGTTCCAAAGAAGTAAGAATAGACTCATACAACCATACTGAATGTAAAACACCATTAATTAAGCTTTCTCTGCCCATCTCATTCCCCAGACACACTTGCAAGGAAAGCTATGACCCAGTCAATCAGTCAGTCAGTCATCAATATAAATTAATTTTAGATAGACAATTACAAGGAATCTCCAATTCGCAATATTGCTTTGTAATCACAACCAGAAACCATCTGAAAAGCTGAAATTGCAAATACTTGTGCCATATCAGAAATTGATACTTTCCCCAGAGAGGAAAGCTTAAGAGCCAACTTTTTTCAATAGAAAGAAAAACAAAAAAAGCCAGAAGCTATCGACACAGAATTATTGCTTCCTGACGTCACAGAAAAAAGATACAACTTGGTCAAGGCAGTTAACGGCAAATGTTTAATACTGGCTGTGACAGTCATTTAGATTTTGTCAAAAATAAAAAATAAAATGTAGTACTGATAGGATATTGAGAAACATACAACAACATACCTTTCCACCAACGATACTCCAGATACCATCACTACCTTCTTCTATGTCGGAGGCAGATGTCTTGTCAATAGCTAAGTGTATAGGTGAGTCCTGGCATTACAGGAAAATATTCATTAAAGAAATCACATCCACATGAATGAGGTCAAAAAAACTTAACGGAAAATACCTTATAATGATCCTCAATGGATGAAGAAGGGTGCAAGACCTTTGGACCATACAAATAACCCTCTATATTATCATCAATTCCATTGATACTAACCAAACTCACTTTCCTTAAAGGGCTTATATCAGATTCTCCATCTTTTGAGGCACTTAGGGGCTTCTCATCCACCACTTTCCCGTCAATGTGAAGCCATAAAAGGTCATCTGAGACCTGCCATGAAGATAGAACTTTGAGCAATTTACAAAGAGAAAAGGCCCTGAGGGTAAGAAGCCTAGGAAAGACAATAACATCATGAGCTTGACAAGAGACTTTCAGTTGAGCACCACTTATGCAATCAAGACTGCTACTTTATCTCCTTCGTCAGACCATCAATGAGACATAGAATTACATGTAATTTTGCAGATAACAATTCTCATCCAAGATCCTCCAGATAATGCATGCAATTAGATAATCACAGCCACTTCAATGAATATGAATAGAACTATACTCCATGTACGTACTCTATAAAAGCTTGATCTTTTCAGTCACACTAAAAGTGTGGCAATTCTACATGCTATTTGAATATCCATCTAATATGGCTTATTTTTATATATTCAAAGATCATGTATCATTCATACAAGTCCACTTACTTCTGAAAATGATTGTTTAAAGCTAAAACAGACAGATCACATGTCCAGTAACAACTTGCTTCAGTTCAACAGTTCGGACCAATAAGTAGTAAACATGACAGACATTAATGGGCTCAATAATAGCCGTAAAAATTTCAGCAGTTATCAACTCAAAAGGAACAAGCAGTCATAAAACCCATGTATAGAACCTTCTCAGCATAATCCAGACACTTGATATACATACCTGACAGCCAACATGGACCCATTTTTTAAATGGAAACTCGCCATCTGAAGAAGCGTATGATTTTTCACTTGAAAGAGGAGAAACCTCAGAATCAGGGCCTTCTTTTTGTGGAGAAAGCAGTGGCAGAAGCATGAGTCTCTTATTTCCATTCAAAACAAGCATTGGAAAACCATCCTGGACATCTGAGTTCACCTGTGTAAAGAATATCTTTAACCCAATTAACCTTAGAACTTTGAGCTGAAAAGACAAGTGACAAGCAACATTACTTGTGATTATTGTATACCGAAAAAAAAAAAAAAAGGCAATCATTCCTTAATCACCATTTTCAACTTGTCCCTAGTGTCACAAACCAAGGAAGAAAGTGATAAGGGATGGAGAAAAAAAAAAAAAAAACAAGACACGACCCGTTGCAAAGGATTGATCCCAGACAAATCCACAAAAATCAATGAGCTTTCAACGGGCATTGACACTTATTATACCATCTAACAGGAACAACACAGCAATAGACTTCAGTGAACGTTAAAAGACACTCTTTGGAAAATTCCACAGTGATTCAAACTTATCGTAATCAGTCCGACAGACACAACCCAAGAACCGAGCAATGGTGATCGATCCAAACCAACGCAAAGCATCCCCCGAAATCACAAAATCCAACGACTGGTGAGTGATCAATCGCCAAAACAACCGTCAAACAAAAAACTCATAACAACCCAACCTCTCAAAACAAAAAGATTCACGCAATTGAGAAATGAACACAGCCCCTCGTATCAAAAACCAACGAAAGGAAAAGGGAAAAACAACGAAAAACGGCGGCTTTTCTCCGTACCTGACGTAAAATGGTACAAGGGAAAGTGGTGGAGTTCAAGAGATAAACCCAGAAGCAGAAAAGCAAAGACCCATCTTCTCCTTCGTCTCCTTCTTCCCGTTCGCGCTCTTCCTCTTTCTCTGCTTCGACGTCGAGTCTGAAATCACTGAGCGAAGAGTAACGACTCAGGTCGATCGTGTTCTCGTCGTCCTCCATCTCCGATCAACCGCGTGCAAAAGACGACTCCTTTCACACTCGCCAACTGCAAAATCCTTCACAAACCCAAGAGACCTCTCCCTCTCCCTCTATCCTCTCTCTCTCTCTCTCTCTCTCTTTTCTGTCTGGGTACATATATGTATATCTCAACCAACAGATGAATCGAACACAAACTAATTTCCGGGTCAGTTCGAGTCTTCACAAAGCCAAAAGCAAGTCCTTTTTTTTCTCTTTTTCTTTCTTGACGACTGTTAACCAACGGCTGGACTTGTTTGTTTCTTTGAGGTTAAAAACTCGGGAACTTCGCGCCCACGGACGCGAGCTCAAGGAGAGCCGAGATGAAGCGTCGGATGAGCGACAGCGAGCCCCAGGGCATCGACTCCTCGGTACGTGGCACGTGCAGAACGCGTCCTGTTCTGTCCTAGGATGGTCTTGCCCGTAGGGGGGCCATGCAACCTGCGCAAGCTATTATACCGGGCTTGCGAGCGGATCTAGGACAACCCAGTTCAGGCCCATTTGTCTCGGAAGATCGAATGTAGTTTCAAGACTCATAAAACGTCACTCCAATGGGGAAAAAAAAAGTATCATAATTTTGGTTGTAATTCTGACATGATTCACTCTCTTAAAGCACCAAGCAGGAACAATGGTTTTGTCAAATTAGAAATGAAATATAACTTGGCAATATCCATTTCCTTTCATGTTTTCTCGGACGTCGCCACTTATTCATGCAATGTACATGATATTTATACGTAACCGTTATGAATATGTTATTTTCCCTAATCATGACTTGATGTCTCTTTTCGTATGCAGCAACTCCGATCGAGATTGCTCACCAACACACGATATCATTTAATGTGGGCTAGTCAAAATACAAATGAAATATAAGTTCGCAATATCTCTTCCTTATCATATCTTTTCGGATGTGGTCACATACCCATCTGTTTTACGTTACGTTTACACACAACCATTATGAAAATATTATTTTCCTTAATTACAACATGACGTCTTTTTCCGTATACAATATGTAATATCATTTTACCCGAGATAGTTGGAACAATTTGTCTTCCTTCTACCGAACAAACACAACAATGGAAGAGAGGTTACTCATGACTTGCTACGCCGTCTTATCGTCAAGCCCCTACATAAGGCCGTTACCTAAATTTTTAATTTCATTTTGCATTTCAATTGCCTCAATTTTAGACATCAATTGAGCTCAATACTTGAGCAAGTTTCGCCATTCATTTGATGAAGGTGATTAACCAATTATACCTTGTATCATTTGCTGTTTTCAATTCTCATCCGTTTATCCAACATATTCAATCCCGCAAAATGCAAAACTAGTCATGGGAACTAATACATCTCTTAATGAACATTGTCCAAATAAAAATAAAAAACCAGTGTAACCGATAAAAAGAAACATTAGAGAATAGGGCTCTAAGTTGAAGTTAAAGGGGCCACCAAAAGTCTGCGCAAAAGCCAATTAACTAGGACATTCCTACTAGAGCCTACCAGTGGAAAGTCCCCAGAACGAAGCAACATCGTGAAGAATTTTAGCCGCATCCAATGCACGTGAGCCTAACTCACATTTACCGTTGGATGAAATGGCAACACGTGAGACTCATCGGATTGAACCGATAAAGTGAGCTGAGCTCCCTTGATTTGGGTGCACCAAATACTTGCTCCAATACATCATTAGAAGCAACTTTTCCAGTCAAGAAAGGCATAGACAGAACAATCCATTTTCATGGACACGAGGAAACAGGCAGAAGCGTAAAATCCTATCAAATACGGACCCCGAATCGTTTCAATTCTTAGTAAAGATCAAAGGGGCTCCTATAAGGGTTTGGAGAGTGAGCAATGGACTAGGGGCATGCTTGTAAGATGGAGATAGCTGTATTGAGAACTTCTGCAGAACCAAGGCCAGAAGAACTTTGGCTTCACGGAGTGCAGAGTTTGGCCGGTGCAAGTCCTAGGACCCCAACTTATAGGGAAAACGCAGAGCTTGTTCTTGCTTGCCTCCGAGACTTCCTCGAAGAAACTCTCAGGGTTGAACTCATTGGCATCATCGCCCCCTTAATTCTCGGTCACGGTGGATCATGAGCACAGGCCCAAGATTCTGAACTCCAGGTGGAATTTGCATATTTCCCAACTTCTGCAGAACCACGGCCAGGAAAACTTTGGCTCCAAGGAGTGCAAAGTTTTGCCAGTGCAAGCCCTAGGACCCCAACACGAATTCAAGTCCATTATAGTCAAGATCAGGGGCTCCATATCCAGGTTGAAGAGTGGACAAAGAGACCGGGGCGTGTTTGTAAGGAGATAGCTGCATTGAGAAATTCTGCAGAACCAAGGCCAGGAAAACTTTGGCTTCAAGGATTGCAAAGTTTAGCCAATGCAAGTCCCAGGACGCCAGCTGAAGGGTAAAAGCAGAGCTTGTTCTTGGTCACCTTTGAGAATCCCTTGGACAATCTCTCTTGTTTGAACTCTTTGGCATTGTCGGCCCACATTTCTTGGTCACGGTGGATCAGGAGCATTGGCAACTGAAGCATAATTCCAGGAGGAATGTGTTATTTCCCAACTTGGTTTTGTTGTGAACCATTCTCACCGTCAAAATTCCTGGCGGTTACAGCCTGAGCACCTGATTTAACATCGTGCTCACCTGCATTATAAGCCTTTTTTATTAAAAGCATAGTTCAATGCTCTTTTTTCCTTTCTTTTCGCTAGAAAAGCTTGATTTCACATCAGTTATCCATAGTTTCCGTTCATATTTTTTGTGGAAAATATTTGGGAATGTGTTTGAGAGGGAAAAGGAAAACAGTGCATCCAATTGTGAAGAGAATCGTTGCAGTTTTAAGCCAGTTCAACCCCCAGAATCAGGTTTCCTGTCCCCGAAGACTTGCAGAACTTCTGTTCTTGCTCTGGCTTGGCCAATTCTGATTCTTGCTGACCAAAATCAGGGTCCAAGTGAGCAAAATTGAAACAGTCTCTTGGCTGGCTAAGTAGAAGACTTTGGACTCTTCAATCACATCCTCTTCCCTCTTGCCCTTTGAATGCCTGGATTCCCCCATATCTTTGATATTTGATTTTGGCAACAGTCCCAACAGATTCTCATCTTCGCAACCTCCTCCTTCCTTTTATTTTGGTTGGCAAGAGGCTGCATTTTTGGGAGACACAAGTTGGCTTTAAGCCATTCTTAAATGATTTCTGATGTCATAATGTGTGTTTCATGCGCTAAATACAATCAATCTTTTGCATCTATACACCTGAAAATTTGAAAAAGAGCAATCCTTGCAACATTTTCCAAGAAGATCGTCCTAAAATTGCAACAATTCCAGATCTGACTGCTTATTTCCTATTTTCTGAAATGGTTAAAGATCACTGGATAACTTGTTATGGAATTGATCTCGGCTTACCTCCATCAAGGGATAAAGGCAGACTACATAATCCTAAAAAAGAGGCTAATTGTTCTATTTGAAGGAGGAAGATGCGGTTGCCTTGTTCATAGCTACTACCAAAAGTGGCTCTGGAGATCACATCACCGCTCAGGTGCACCAGGTGAGGCCACACGTCCACTTCACCAGCTGCACTTTGCTCAGCCCATTTCCCCATCGTCTCCTCACAACTTGAATATGTAGCGGTCACAACATGCTGACAATTTATAAGAGATAGACAAATTGAATGTAAGTGTTTAATTGTAGATTTCTATGGACTGCAAACTTCAAGTTGACATCACCATGAATTATAACACGGTTATCTCTAGAGTGCCACTAGACGTAGCGTCACAGTTCAGGAAACTTACCACCTAGCAGGTTCAGCACTAAAAAGGAGGACAACTATTTGTGAGGAAATTCTCCATTTCTAAAGAAAAGTCATATTACTTACTCAGCATAAAAGACCTGGAGTTTCTTGGGAAAAACCCGTAATTAAACGTCAACAATTAGATTAGGAATTTCACTGACAGTGAAAAGGACTGCACTAGAAGTTTCAAAGTACCTTTAGCTTTTCAAAATGGGTTGATGATCTTTCTATGCCTGGCCCGTTTCTCGCACTCATGAGTCACTGGTCCTGATGGTAACAAATTCATAATGGCTTTGGGATGTGACTTTTCAAGTCATTGATCTTTAAATGCATTTCCTTCAACATTTCTGAGTACATAATGTTCAAAACAGACCTGGCCTTGGGATGTGGCTTACCTGCAATAGAATTTTAAGAGGCATCACATAGAAAGCTTTGGATATAATGAGTGCAAATTATGCAGTTGGACTATCAGACAGATTGTAAATATCCCACTCAAATGGTTTCATCTGACATTGTTGCTGGATTGTTACCAGCCCTTTGCTGTCTGTTTAGTGAAAGCCTGACGACAGCCAATAGGGAACCGATATTCTTTTGACCCGAAGAATTCCTAAAGATTTTCGAATTGCTAAGGATGCAAGATGTTAGAAGCTGTGACAATGAGCTAGTGGCCACTTTTCTGAGCCACTGCTCTCCATGAGATCGGGCCACACAAGAAAAGCAAGCCATTTCAGCGGGCCGCACAACAATTAAGGTCTGCAAATACAGTAATCTGGGCTTTTATTTATTTTATTTTTTTGGCTGAACCTGAGCTTTGATTTTTTTAGTATTCATTTGATGCTGCTGGAAGTAAGTCACATGTTCCCAGCAAAGAAATGAGACAAAACATCTTTTCTGTATTCTTTTACTGAGACATATATGTCAAATGATTTCATTCTGATAATTATTCTTCGTTCCACCTCAAAGCCATGGTACATATCGTAAGTGTTGATGTTGTGATGATGGAAAGGTAGTATGCAAGGGATGATACCATTGGAGAAACGAGACATGGGTTGAGACTGAGCTTGCTTGCTCATTCCCGTGCTCTCTCTCTCAGGTCTTGAAACTAAAGCCTGTAAGGAGTTCCATTTAGACCTTGCATTCTCAGACATCTATTTAGCTTAACGGGCTTCAGCCAGACCAAACACGCCACTTTGCATGCCCAAGTAAGGAGGATGATTATGACAATGCAGAAAGCAATACCAGCATAAGTTGGAGATATTTTTTTCATGTTGCAAAGTACTTGTCTCTTATTGCTGTGAGGAAACAAGTACAAATGCTGCCATGAAATGAGTACTCTTAGCCCATTAGGCAGCAGAAAGATTAGTTGAGTGAATAAAATTAATTTTACCAAGGCAATGGCATCTCAATTGCCGAGACTAGGCCAATATTTCTGTGACCCTTTTATCCTATACTTTTCAGTATCAATCAAAATTCATTTAAACCATTTGACCAAATGAAATAGTCTATAACTTATCTCATTTCGCAGTCACGTCTCCTGCTCCCTTATTTTAGCAGCCCTTCTTACACACTGTATGGAGCAGTGTTACGCATGCTCCAATTTACGCATAAGAGAAATCAAACATCATCATTATGTCAAGCGAGAGAGTTCTAAAGAGTCACAACCTCCTCTTACTGTATTCATCGAAATCACAGATGAGATAGAGTTCCATAATTCAGTTCAAATTCCACAGTCAAACTATCTCAGAGGACTCCTGGGTAAGTACGAATCTGTTGTTTATGTTCATATTCATCTATTTCTACTTCATTCAGCAAACTCACTCGACAAATTCTCAATGAATTCGCTCCTCTTCCTAATGTTGCCCAAAGTGGACATTTTCCAATATTCGCATGAAAAATCTGGTGCAACTTGTGGAAGTGTATGTGGGGAACTTGTAAAGGTTTTTTGAGCAGGAAGAATCTCCTTTCAAAGCCATGTGCATTGGTTAGGTGTCTCTTCTATGCACCACACACACATTTGATTCGTAGGCGGCCATCAAAAAGAGATTTTATCAGATGCACTCTCCATTTCAATAAAAGTTGACTCATTATTCTTTTCTTCACCTCCACGGACCAAACAGAACAATCCGGATTGAACGCAGACGGCTGTTCAATAATTTACTTGCTTCTTCCCATTGATTTCCAATTTGGATACCTAAGTCATCAGTAAGACAAAAGGAAATGATAAGGATAATGAGATGTAAATTATCTAACTTTTGTTAATTTTACAATCAAGTACTGGATACTTTTTTTATGTTCAATCGAGTATCTTAACTTTTGAAATTTGTCTCAAACTGAGATCTCCCTTAAATAAATTGTCATGTCAAGTGATTTAGCTAACGTGACTCACTTACTTAGCAAAAGTTAAGGCTAATTGTTAACATAGCTTGCTTGTGAAAGTTAAGGATAATCATATCAACTAGGTGTTGGGTGGAGAGAGAGAGAGATGACTTTGGATGATCTTCGTCTTTATTATGTCACAATGGACACTAACGTGAAATATTAAGGCTATATATCGGCGTTAGTGTCCAATTTGGCATTTGTTATCTGCAAATTTGATCCTCATTTGAAAAGTTGAGGCAGTCAATTGAACCCACAAAAAATAAAAAATAAAGAGATTTGGCTATCCTATTGTAAAACAGGTAAAATTTACGGGTACTTAATGTGTCATTATCCCAAAAGAAAAGGGCAACTGATAATATTTCAGTGACTAGAGATCTGAAGCAGATCATGATAAAAATCATTTGAAGTGTCAGTCTTTTCTTTTAGTTCTAGTTCTTCCATGAACTAGGAACCCACCTCCTAGGATCTCCAATATTGAAACACATTGTCCCTCTTCACACATCCATGTCTCATGACTGGGAAAATTCTACAGGGAGCCCACATAAAGTCCAGATCAATCTTATTCTTCACCATCACATCCTTTCTTTAGGCAACCGAATCTAGGAACTGCTCACTTTTGCATGATTCCTCACTCAACCTCTTGGACTTTATCAATAATTGCGTGGACAGAAGCAACATGTCTTTCCATTCGCGATCATTCCCAAAGCAAAAGACCTCACATGGATCAGATCAAAATCAGATGCTTCATAAGCTGCCTTTTTCTTTTGGCCATTTCAAGGACAAATGGAACCTTCTTTCTTAGTCTCATCCATCTCAGAATTTCTCGATATATAGGACCCATCCATGGATCCTCCCTCTTCATCAAAACAACTGAACAAGCTATCCTAAGCAAGGGAATGCAAAGCAAGGTTGAATGAAAGAGCAATGAAGATTGACAGAGAGATATCTCACCCTGCCCACTCGCTACCAAACCACTGGCTCAAGCTGGAATACTCGGAGGTCCCGTTCGACTGCCATGGCTGCAAAGAAGCTGGGATCGGGCTCAGGTACAAGTGCCAGTTGTGCAGGTATGAACTCCACAAGGCATGTGGTTCTGCGCCGCCGACCATGACGCACCCATACTACAAGAAATGCACATTTAATTTCTACTACCAACCTCCTGACCGTAACTTGAGAGTGTGCGACGCGTGTGGGACGGACATCCTAGGTTTCGTGTACCATTGCCAGTGCCGTGATTTAGATCTCCACCCTTGTTGCGTGAATCTCCCCCAAGTCCTGGATGACGGGAACAATGTCCTCTACCTGTCAAAAAGCATCTCTGGCCCGTGCCTTCATTGCGGAGGCAAGGGCTCCGGGCCAGGCTGGGCTTACAAGTCTCAGTCAAGATCGTATAATCTGCACGTGTCGTGTGTCAAGAAGTTGCTCGTCGAGAGCTGGTTAGCGTCCTACTTCAAAGTGGACAAGAACAAGGTTCAAGAGCTGCACACCAAGATCCCAAGCCTCAGTGGCGCATCAAGGACTAACGCGAGAGTGAAGGCGATACTATGAAGAAGTATCTTCAAATGGCTGGGGGAGCCGTCCAGCTTGTTGTCTCGGCCATCCTGGGTGATCCAACGGCTATAATAGCCGGTGTCCTTAGAGGATTTATATCGAGTTAGCAAAGTAGGAGAACGTGAATAACATGCGTAACAAGAGCATATCATTAATCGATAAAATGCGATGACCGGATCGGATGGCCCTTTCCTCCTGGAATTTGGTGCTATTGTCTAGTCAAATGACTTTGTCTGTACTGTAATAACCCAGGACTACGGTTCTCGCCCTGTATTTTGTATAAGGATCGTTTCAGCTGTAAGTTCCTAGTCGGATGTCTTTAAAAATCCTTCATTTCTGCAATCTCAGGAGACTAATATCAGCACTTTATACAGCGACATGCCCATCCATAGCAGAAAGGGAAGAATTCGCAATCAGCATCGATAGATTTGAAAGCAGGAACGTGAAAAAAACCTCCGAAGGCTAAGGTTGAAGATAGAAGGAGGGACCTATTTAGATATGACACTAACATCTAACTCTGTAGGATTGATATTGATGAGCTAAAATTTGTGTGGTGTACTACTACATCAATTGCCAATGGTATAAGGAAAAAATGTAAGGACTATTAAAATCACGTCTGTCCTGTCCAAAGCAGTTATGTATTCTGGCAGTATCTTCTATAACAGATTACGATTGCATGCATAACGATGTCAAAGTAGATCGGACAAGAAGAGTTAAAAGCTTGAGAAGGACAATTTAAAAAGCTAGAACGGCTAGCTATCTCCTCTATCAACACGGCACCGGAGTTGCCGAACATAAATAATCAGCTATTTAGAACAAATGATAAATAAGGCAGTTAATAATGAAGATAATACTGTTCTTGGAAGGCAGCGATGAATTGAAGAGGTATGAATCAAAATTAGGCTACTGATAATCATTGGAATAAGAAAAAGAATTATCAGGAGTGCTCCCAGTTCGATTCACATTACATCAAGAGATTATAGTTTGTAGAGGTGATGAGTTCCAGATCTAGTTCTCACCCAAGAACAATGGGCTTTGTCCATCATTCGGCAGTATGGAAAGAATATTACATAGGAACAATTCACGCTCAGTCAGTCGAATTCGGCCATTTAGAGATGAAGGTGCAGCCAAGAGTAAAACAAAGGGAGATTTGGTGACTGCAAATCATGCTAAAACGAGGGGGCTAAAGCCCTAGAATCCGAGTGCATAAAGGGAATTTTTTTGCACAATAAAAAGGAAGGAAAATCCTCGCAATCAAAGAAGATTCCCCGGGTTTATACTTTCCACAAGAGGAAGGTCAATGTACTGATCAATACTCCTTCCATCATCATCGAGACCTTCTTTAAGAAATAAATATAATAATAACAATCGTTCCGATCCTGATAGGTGATTCCCCCCAGAAATAGAATTCCAACCGAAATTCACCGATTCCAATTTTAAAAAATCAAGAACTGGACTGGTGACCTTTGAAACCGCATAGAACTCACCAATCCGATTTGATCCGAGCGATTCTTTTTACTCACCACTAATAATTTGTTAGAAAATATACTATACATAAAATGACAAATCTTCAAACCTATAAATACATGAGATGCAGACGGTCCATTACTGATTTTCTCAAGATGTGATGCATTGAGAATTTCCTTCCGAACTTTTTCCCTCCTGAGGAATAATGAATGTCTGAACTCTGGTTGATTCTAATGCAAAAGGAGGAATTGAATGAGCAAAAATTCCTCAGGCCTTTTTTTAAGACTAGAGGTAGTTTCTTCCAAAGAAAAGCCCGGTTCCTCTTGGGCCCGAGAAGAAGAAGGCCCAAATGATCAGCTGCAGCTCCGCCGGGACTGATCACTGATCACCCCTCAGTCATCACCACCTCTCGACTCCCCCTGTAACAGTGAACTGATTCTCCTTCTCGTCCCACCAAATTACGCAAATTCTGAGCCTGAATTTCATCAGGAATTCCTCTTACATCGGGCGAAGTCTTTCCTGATTCCACCGAGATGAGAACGGTGGCATTTTCACCATCAAACCATTGGAACCCCACCTTCCGAAACTCCCAGATCACAACACAACGTCCGAAAACCAACGCCAGCCCGTTTCTTTTCAACACCCAAAACAGCCCTTTGAATCACCGTCGAGCTCGTCCGCCATTTCCTTCCTTCTCCATCAACCCCTCGAAGAACCCACCGACGCCCATCTCTCAAAATCCCAACTTTGACCCGCCGCCGTTGGTGGTCGTCGGATCCGCGAATGCTGACGTATATGTCGAGATCGAGCGGCTGCCGAAAGAGGGAGAGACGATCTCGGCCACCTCCGGTCAGACTCTGGCCGGCGGCAAGGGCGCGAACCAAGCCGCTTGCGGCGGTAGATTGCGTTATCCCACTTATTTCTTGGGCCAGGTTGGTGAAGATGCACACGGGAGGTTGGTTTCTCAGGCGCTTGAGGATTGTGCGGTCAAACTTGATCATCTTAACATTGTGAGTGGGACCCCCACTGGGCATGCGGTGGTGATGCTGCAGTCTGATGGGCAGAACTCGATCATCATCGTTGGTGGGACCAACATGTGCTCTTGGCCTGAGGTTTTGCCTGATGAGGACTTGGAGCTTGTGAAGAATGCTGGGATTGTTTTGCTGCAGCGGGAAATTCCTGATTTTGTCAACGATCAAGTTGCCAAAGTTAGTTATTTTCGTTTTGGAAATGCTTCTTTTGGATTTTTTTTATCCGAATTTTTTTGGAGGCAGGGTGAAGTAATGGTATCTTTGTTTTCCTGATTTGAGAGAGGGATTAGTATGATTCTGTGAGTTGTGCTAAAGAGGGAGAGTAAAGAAGAAGCTTTAGTGGTGGTCGTTGCAGTTTTTGAAAGAAAAGAACTGCATTAGCCAATAGTGTCTGACGGACGATTTAAGCTTGCTTAGATTGTGAGTTCTCTGCATTTTTGTCAATGACAAGGCTTTTGCATATGAGATCCCTAACAATACCGTTCAGTTGGTTGCTTTCAGGGATACGGTTGTGATGTGCATCTGCTATTGAGCTTGATTACAATGTTGGGACTATCAATCAAGTTGTTGTTAGCATTACAGTTTTCATCTCAAGTGCTATGCTTTCGGGCAGTGGCACAAGCAGAGGTGCTTTATCAGATATACATATGTTGTTGAGGCTATGATATCCATGATTGATAGAAGATTCGGCATCTTTCACATATATGAATGACATCAGTAGATAAAAGTGCTTTTTGTTGTAGTTTTGGTGCTGGCTAAGTGTTATGCCGCCTCCTCAGTTGAGAAAGTAATATCTAAATTAGTTACTATACTACACCCTTTTACACTTCATCATAATTTGCTTCTAGATAGTGTGGAAAATATAATTTCCTCTCAATGGTGTTATTGCTATTGCCTTCAAGTGCTAACCTCCATAAGCATGGTACCTTTTGGGCATTCTAGGCCTTTATCTGAGGAGATTGTCTTTGTTCCCTTTCCCTGGCATTTGGCGTTTTGCAAGTTGCTGGTGTGTATCTATGCTGTTAAGTTTTCCTGTAAAAAAGGGAAACATTTTTTTGTTACCTTTTTTTCTCCCAATCTGTTTGCCTGTGCCACTCATTGACCTGGTTTGCTAATAAAAAAATTTTGTGCACAACCTTATAATGAATGTCTCGTATCTTAAGGCTGCAAGGAGTGCAGGTGTTCCAGTCATTTTGGATGCTGGTGGAATGGATACACCAATTCCGCATGAACTTTTGAGCGCTGTTGACATATTTAGCCCAAATGAAACCGAGCTCTCTCGCCTAACTGGAATGCCCACAGAAAATTTTGAACAAATCTGCCAAGCTGTAGCAAAGTTTCACGAAATGGTGAGATTCTAGCACATTCAAGATGATTTTTATGATTTAGGACTTGGTGCTGTCATTGCATGTACTCCCAATTCAATGAAGGAAATGCAGAGTTTCATTGCCCAAGGTGATCATGCAGAAGTTAGTCGACTGTTGGGTTTTAGGTCAAAATAATATTCTCTATGCTCCTTGTGTGGCTAGATGATGTACTGAGTTTATACTTGCTTGCTACTGCAGCTGCACCCTACATTGGCATGTGATTATACTTATTATTGTAATAAGGCTACAGCACATTTCAGAAAAGGCCTCACACGTGACAAATTGTGCTGATCTACTTTCAGGGAATTAAGCAAGTATTACTAAAACTTGGGGACAAAGGCTCTGCTTTGTTCATAGAAGGGGAAAAACCAATCAAGCAACCCATCATAAAAGCAAAGAAGGTCCTTGACACAACTGGAGCTGGTGACACATTTACTGCCGCTTTTGCTGTGGCTCATGTCGAGGGCAAATCCAAAGCAGAGTGCCTCAGATTTGCTGGTACGCAGCGCAATGCTTTTGGTTAATTTGAGATCCTTCTCATAGAAACATATAAGTCGACATAATAGTTCCTCCAATTGTTGCAGCTGCAGCAGCTTCTCTCTGTGTCCAAGCAAAGGGCGCCATTCCTAGCATGCCGGTTAGAGAATCAGTTTCAGATCTTCTGCAGTCTCTCTGAAGATTTTGAAGGCTAGACGATGTAATATAATGAACAGTATCAGTTTTTTCCCCCCCTCGAAGGAGCTGACAAGGGGCAAGTTAACACTAATTTTTCCGTGAGTAACGGCACGGTTTTAAGTCTTCTCGAGATTTTCTGGAGATATAAGACAGATAGCATGCCCACTTTTGACTGTGCTGGAAGTACAGGGGGCATCTAAGCACCGTTACTGTACACAAAATAAATGGTTAAAATGAACGATATTTATATTGTTGACTTTGCATCCGAATGCTACATGTTGCTCAATTCTAATGTGTCGGTGCCTGTATTCTGAGCGTTTATTTCATCAACGTTTCCAAAGGCTGAATGCTAAGTCATCTCTCTCTCTCTTTCACACGCGCACGCACAACTTGCCAAGCAACATGGCAGGGGTGAAGGGTCCATGGATGAGGGTTGCAAGGAAGAAATTTATCTAAAGTCGAGGGCTTGTGTTTTGAAAAAGTCTCATTAGCGCTACTTGTCCAACTCTCCCACCACAAGAAGACAACTCTGTTTTTGTTGCCATATCTGGCAAACGATATCACCCGTGTCATTTGTATCTCCTCCTCCAGTAATCACTCTCTTTTTACACAAAACTCACCACTCTTTAAACATAATCTCTCTCAGAACTTGCACTTTCTCTTCCTCATGAAACTGAGTCATGAAACTTTCTTCTCTGCTTATCATCTTATGTATCTCCCCTTTCTTCCTTCACTCCAGGCTTGCCGAAGCAGCTTATAGAGGTACTCTCTCTCTCTCTCTCTCTCTCTCTCTGTGCATGTATTTGTGTGTCGTCTTGGGCGTGTGCATGCCCATTGGAGACGGCAGTTATCTGAACGATGAGCATTTCTACCGATCAGATGCAGAGACTGCTGAAGACTTGTTGAAGGAGCCTCAGGTTGAAGGAAGTAGACCTCTTTCGAATCAATTCCAAGATGTTTTCTTTCATCGCAAGTTGATTCCTCAATCAGTGCAGACGTCGGTAGGAGATGATACCAACAACAACAATGATGCTGATGATGATCGAGTCCAGAGGAAAGTGTTGCATGAAGTGCATTCAGGGCCTAATCCTATTGGCAATTCCTTCCCGAGACAGAAGATGAAAAGGCCTCGGCCACGATGAAGTCTGTAAACGTCTTGCTTTCCTCATTCAATACAAGAAAAACGTAAATCAAAGAATGCTCATAGTTTCCCTGAGAAACGTCTGCTAGCAAATTCAACAGAATCTGAATTGGCTGGCCGGAATCTTACTGCCTGAGCAAATCTCTCTTCTGGCTCTATGTTCCTTTTATATTCTTCATAATCTAGAACCACTGCTTTACCATTCCGCCATGTCGAATTCTGCCCCACTCGTTACTACACAAATGAACTTACTCTGTGGTCTAAGCTTTACGTTTTGAGTGTATATCATGAGCCTCTTTGGCTGAGTCACTGGACACTGATTAAACAGTGAGCAAGCCTTAGGGTGTTGTGTGTTGAGTTTAACCGAAGGCATTCAAAAAGAGAAGACAGAATGCGCTAATTTCGTTGACCAATTATGGCACAATGACTGTTTAGTGATGGACAAGACAAAAAGTGAAAACATGACTTTAACTTTTTTTCCGTACCGAGCATCTTCCACATTTACGCAAAGATCTGACAATATCTGAATAAGGGGGAGTGTTCAAACGTGGTCGAGGATTTTCTTGGTCCTCCAATGATCTTTCAAAAGTAGCGAAGCAAGAGAAAAGGAAAACCTACGGATAGAATCATTGCACGATCCTTGTGAAAAAGGAACCAAATCATTCAAAGTCTCGACTGTTTTTTCTCTTTTAGAGAAAGCTTTGAAGTGACCCGAGTGGGATTGACATTGACATAAGGCCAATGAGGGAGAGACAGAAGAGTACTGGCTTTAGTTGGCCTTTGGCTTCTGCATATTGTCATCGTCATACCGTCTAGCCCCTTTTTCCTTTCTTTTCTAATGATTGGATCAACTTGACGATACAGTTCACAATTTACAGCCAGGAACAAAATGTCGATAAGCCCCACTCAAGATTCAAAAGATTATCAGGTAATCTTAATTTGATTCTATTAAATAGGGGTTCCTCTTACTCCGGAAACTCTTCATACTGAGCATCTATGCCAAAGCCCCAAGCACAAACAGGAACTGTTTATTTACTTTTTATTCGAACGATGCCATGTGGAACACTAAACTTGATCATAAAAGGAAATCGCTTTGCAAGCAGCTCATAAATGGTGTCAGTAAAAGAATCCCCACACTAGTCACCAGAGGGCGTGTTCCCTGCTTTTTACCAAGACCTGTTTGCAATTTATATCCTGCTTAGTCTAGTAGAGCTCGACTAGATTGCCTTTAGATGATGACACTCATCCAAGAGTGCAACATGTCTTCAGTTCTTTAGTTAGGTGTCAGCATATAAAATGAGTACCGACATAGAATGACTACCTCTTACAATCACGGATTGCTGGGAAATGAAAAAAGGCAGATACAGAAATTGAATAGATACCTGTCCTAGTATATATAATTGACAGCTGAAATAGACTTTTACTAGGACACCAGCCAAATGCATTTAAAGTGGAAGCTGATTTGCTGAAAGAAAGACATTTCATTCAAATTAGCTTGACAACAAGAAACAGCAAAGGATTACAACTCATTTACCGCTTATTCAAGCATTAGACTACTGAGATTAAGGTGTCAAACACATAAGAGAACCTACAAAACTACAAACTAGTAACTTTCCCAATACTAAAATGTCTCTTTTCACTAATTCGCAAAGCAAGACTTTCAATGCTTGCCACAACATATAGCCTTTTCGCTCCAGGTCCGCCTACTGCTGCTCTTCCCTTGCTACAATCTTGAACTTTCCTGTCTGTTCTTGCTGCAGAAAATTAATGCAAGACGATATCCACAAGAATTAAACTCCCAATACAAAAAATTCAAGGGATTAGATTCCTGGAAGCTTTAGGGGAAACAAAATAGATATTGTACCTTTTTCCACAATTCAGTGTGGTTCCTGCAAAAACCAGCAACAATAGCAGCATTCCTCTTCCCTTCCCGGTACTCAATGCAAAGATCCTGACTCAACCCACAAGTGACATGAAAAGCCAAGGGGCACCTAGGCTCAGAGCAGTCAATGGCACACCCGTTTGTGTCTTGGCAAACATAGCACTTCTTCGCCCACCTCTTCTTTGGAACCTTTGAACAATTGATTAAATCTCTCCCTTCTGGGTCCTCGAAGAAGACCTCAGGGACAAGCAGTGCGCAAACAACATGAGCCCACGAGCCCTCAACGGTGGACTTCAAAGCACCTCCACTGTTTGGACACAAACAACAAGAAAAAGACCAACTCTGTTTTCAGAGGTGTTGGAAACCAAGCATTGATTGCAGAACCAGTCGCCTTCCGGAACACCCTTCGCAAGAGGATTCCCATAGCAAGTGGTGTGCGCCATCAGATCGCAACCGTCACAGAACACGATCGGGTCTTCCGGGTCTCCGTCGGTACTTTGACAGATAGCACAGACGATCCCGTCCTCTTCCACCTCCTCCTCCTCGTTGCCATTACCATTTCTCGCTTCTTCTCTTTCTTCTTCTTCTTCTTCCACGTTCGTTTCCACTTGATCTTCTTGACTGCCGATTGTCACTGCTCCCCGAGCGATAGGATTCAAGACCAAAGGCCGTTCCTTTCCCCCATCTTCTTTGATTTTCTTGGCTTGGGAAGCTCTCTCCTTCTCCGCCTCGGACCCAACTTCGACAAAGCGAGGCTTGTACTCGGCATTGAGGTCGAGAGGCAAAAGGGGCGTCAGGTCCGGGTCGAGAGCCCACACCCTCTTCTTCGTGGGCAAGCAATGGGTGGTGGCGCGGGCCGCGAGATCCGAAGGAAGCGGAGGAGTCAAGTGGCGAGACTCCTTGCGCTTCTTCGCGGGGAGCGGGACCGAGTTCGACGCCGGGTCCGCGTTCTCCTGATCCCGTCTCTGTTGCAAGAGAGTGAACCGCTTCAGAGGAGGCAAGCGCTGGTAATTCATCGCTCTTGCTCCTAAAACGGAAGCAGCAGCAGCAGCTTCAGCCGTTCCTTCGCCTTCTTCTTGACAAACTCTGAGAGAGAGAGAGAGAGAGAGAGAGAGAGAGAGAATGAAATGGGAAGAGAGACTCGAGCTTTTGGTGGGGGGTTTTGAGTTTTGGAGGGGGAGCGAAAATGGAGGCGGCGGGAACAGAGATGGAGAGAGAGGGAGAGAGAACATCCAAAGCTCCCTCCTTTTTTTCGTCTCTCGTTCTTTCGTTTTTCGCATTTCGGTTTTGAACTTGGCGGGAGAAGACCTGAAAATGTGCGGAAATTTTCGCGTCTGCAGCCCAGGCCTGCCAACGCGCGGCGAAATTTTCGAAAGCTGATTTGCCAATCCCAAATTAGCCAGACACCCCTATTTGTACATTGCGCGGTTTGTTGTACTTTAACTTTTTCAATCATATGACATTTGAACCATTAATCGTGGGAGCACCCACAAATATAATGCTCCGAACGATTTTGATCCATATAATTTATAGATGACAAACAATAACTACTCAGTTTTATAGGGTATATGACACATATTAACAGTGACAAGTTATCTCCATGAATTTAATTAACCTCTAGCATTTATTATTGTACTACCAACGAGGGAAGAATAATTATCTCAAGAAAACATCAAAAACTGTGAAGTGACCAAGCGTAGCTCCTTGTAATTAATCATTTGTCGCTTGTTAAAAGGTTCGATTTTCTTCACAGATATTTTGAATTCTCAATAGAGTTTCGCTCCAGTCTCTTCAGTTCTGCTATTAATTGCTTAATTTACCATTGGTTTTTTAGTAAAGGAGGGAGGCACGACTTCATCTTATCGTTGCTGTTGAAGCTACAGCTCTACTGAAGGACAATTCAAGCTAAGCCGCATTAGGAGATAGCTTCAGCATGGCCAGGCATCATCCGAATCTGATCATGGGGAGAAAGCGACCCGGAATTGAAATTGGGGCATCTTCACGAGCAGGGCGACAACAAGTGTGTAACCCGTGAGTACAGGCTGCTTTCAGAGTAGGTAACACCAAGGTCGATCAAGTCAGAAAAGGCTAGTCCTCTCATTGATTGAATCACTTAGGTGTCTTCAATTTTCCGTCACAAAACATAGTTGGCGATTTGCGATGTGTTTGAATTGACACAAGGCAATTCTTCAGAAATTCTTCAGAAAGAGTAACTCGTGACATTTGCACTTGCCATACATTTTTTTTTTCCTGCCTTCTACTCGACTAATTAGCAAAGCTTCAATGAAGTATTTTTTAACCGTTCTGCCACGATAAATAAATCTGATCACATCCCAATTCCCAAACATAAAATCTCAATGCCAGCACTGAGAAGAGAAGCTGAAAGTTTAGAACAAAGGTCTTCAGAAGCTAAAGCACAAGACTTCTACTCAATCTTTTGAGAGGGCAAAGAGCGTCTCCAAGCTCCTGCCAAGACGCTACCGAAAATCGAATGACATACACTTGAGACTGCACACGGCACTGCTGTCAGTGGGTTCCCAAAATGTTGAGTGGCCAGAACTACTCCCAGCACCGAGTTCTGAAAAGAGAAAAGGAAAAGAACAAAACGAAACAGTTCAATAAATATCTGTAGTCATATTCAAGCATGAACTCTAGGAGAGATAGATCCTTTAGAATTGGAAAGCCCAAGGCATATAAAAGCTCAAGTACTGGAAGGACTAAGATACAGGTACAACCAGGCGTACTAGAATGGAAGGCAATGCAAGTGGAGTACTCTAGCTTTTATATTAAGCTTCGAGAATGAGATGGTATACCTGCATGCCCACCTCGATCGAGATAGTTCTTGCTGATGCCTCATCCAGCTTAAGTAATCTAGAGAGTATATAGCCAAAGAAAAATCCAGATGCATGAAGAAGAGATGTGGCAAGCAGAACCTGTTGGCCCGACAGGAGTATTGCAGAAGAGCTCTGTGCAATTGCATTTCCACATAATACAGCCACAGTTGCCACAGCAATAGGTGGCATCAAGGGGGAAACTAACTTAACCAAACTCTGGAAATACTGGTTAAGAAATGCACCAGCCAGGACAGGAAGAAGGACTACCTAGATTTCCCATTTTTATGTGAGTGCTAGAGAGCAGTATCAAAACCATGAAAATACAAAGGTTGAGATGAAAGAAGTAACCTGAAGTGTCGAAAGCAGAAGTCCAGCTGCATCAACTGCAACATACTGTCCAGCAAGTTTAGCAGTCAGAAATGGAGTCATGATCTGCAACACCAGAGGAAAAGGAATAAGATGGGTAATAGCACTCTACGTGAAGCTTATGGAGCCAGAGTGCCTCTGGTGGAGATAACAGGACATGCACTTCATTCCCGTCATAACATAGAATTAATTTGTCACGTATGGCATGCCTTGACAAAGAGATTATCATCTATGATACTTAATGTTAAACTAAATGTATTTTATAAATAATGAGTTGAATGATCCTGCAGTCAAGGAGGAAGAAACAAGAAATCGATTTCTGTTTACCAACCACAGCTGCTATAGTGCTTGCTGCTGTCATCAACACCGAAAGAGCAACATTTCCCCTAGATCACAAAACACCCATATCACTTTGATAGAATCAACAAAACAGCAGCTCAATTATTTCTCAAGATACTGTCTTCAGGAATTCACTCACCGTGCAAGATAAGTGACTATATTACTAGCCGTCCCTGCAATTAATAGATTCGGATTGAGATGAGAGAGAGAGAGAGAAGGATTGTGTAGTAAAGCATGTGAGCACAAGATAAAAAGCACCTACCACCAGGGCAACAGCCAACCAATATTAATCCAGCCGCATAATGCGCTGGCAGATTCAACAGCTTGCTAATAAGAAATCCAGAGATTGGCATCACCTGCCACAAGTAACACATCATTCTGGACCGAAAACATCTGAGTAAACAGGTAGAAATGAGCACATGCTCCCAATGAGGAGTCTCTAATCGGCTGCTATGGACAAGAAGAGTTCAGTGGGAAGAAAGAAAACTCAGGTAATCTAGGTAGGTAACTGAAGCACAACTACGGCGAGTGTCCGTCAAAAAAGAGGTACAAACGTGTCATCCTATCATACTCCTGTAAGCACAGGTACAACGTTGCATTATGATCAAACCATGTGCCTATGCACATCAGAGTAAACACACAAACACAAATTCACCATATTACAGTTTTCATTGCTGTATTTCGAGTCATTATGCACATTCGTTTGAATCGTCAGGGAAACACTGCAACTTCGTCATTGGCAGTCGATATAACCAATCGAATCAAAAGTTCTGAGCGGCTAGGAGTGAGAGCAGAACAAACCGAGTACTGGAGCAAAAAGCCGGAGATCAACTCCCTGGGCATGGCCAAAGCGCCACGAAGATCATCGAAACTGAGGGTCATGCCCATGCCAAGCATGGTCACCGCAATCCCAAGAACGCTCCACTTGGGCTTGACCCAGTCGTAGCAACTCGGCTTCACGAGCCCCAACAAGCACCCTAGCGCCACCCATATGGGAAATGCCGTCGATACCACTTCACCCACCAGCTCAATCCAGTCCCGGAGGCTTCTACCCTCGCTCGGATCAAAGGTGTTCGTCGAAATTCCGCAGTGAAGCGGCCAGATTTTAGTACCCACTTTCGAAGTAGAATTCCCAAAAGGTGGGCGTTCCGGTGCTGTCGGTGGCAGTAGGCATCGAGATAGTGCGATTGAATGACGAGAAGTTGACGAGGAGGGCCATTTCGACGATGGGTAGGCGCGAAATTTGGAGCAGAGATTTAGTGTCGCGTTGGCTCGTGATGTATCGCGAGTTGTGGGGGTTGCCCTGGGGTGGCGATTGAAGACGCTGCTCCCATCACAGGATGAGCGTACGGCTGTTGACTGCATCTTGGATTCCCCCCTGTGGACTGCTGATGGCGACGCTGCTGTGATTCAGTGCGGCTAGTCGTCCAAGCAAATCGGATCAATACATCAAGCACCAGCCGTGGTTCACGTGCGCGGGTATCGTCCGCACGGAGTACTGCCCGTCTGACGAGGAGGAAAGCAACACGACATGAATATATGAACGGGGAGCGAGGATCCGTATTTAATTATGCGACCTTTCTACCATTTTCGCTTGCATTTTGTATCCTGTGCCTTTCATTTGATGTGAATTACTTGAGAACTTTCAAACATATACGTTCAATTTTTCCCTCTTTTTTTTTTGTAATTTTTCAAATGCCCACCTGCACTATTTCCACCTCTGGCTCGACATTATTCCTTGCCAATGATCATATTAGATAACCTTTATTAAGTTTAAATGAGGAGCCTTCCCTTGAATTAATCTTATTTCCCGGCAACGCGTGATATCCAAAATCGATTTTCATACGGAGGCGAGAAAACAGACAAAAGGACACGTGAAAGAGCATCTTCCTGAAAGAACGCCTCTTAACTAGTGTAAGTTCCACGGAGATCACTCAGTCCAGGCTAAAATTTTTATGTAGGATACAAAACCTTGACAGCCTGTCTCACTGATAATGTTCCCGTATTTATAATACGACAATCTGGTGCACGAAACTGACTTGCTATCCTCGCAAATCGGTAGGTGGAAATTTGTCTTTTGTGAACATCGCTGCAGGGCCAAGTCACAAGTAACACTCACCAAAACAAACACACGATGCTTGATTTTACTCTTTGACACTCCATATTTGTCTGTAAAAGGCTACTTGCAGTATTACTATTTATGACCTTAATTACCAAAGTGGAGCCACGGCAACCTAACCGTATCTTGCCAAAGCTACCCAAAAAGATGGGAAAGACATTGAATTCTGTTCAAGACTTGAACGAACCAAGTCAACACATGTCATGGGTTTCACTGCATCAGCTGCAAAAGGTGCACCTAGCATGCTCTTCTGCCCGCTGTCAAGTGATGGTCCTGTCAGTCACACTCGCAATCCCCAGCAACTCCAGTACTCCCCATACTATAAATTATGCAGCACTTTCTCCCACTGCATGGCATTGACATGCCCACCGTCGTTCTGTCACACAGACATATCCAACAGAAGGTAAGTAAATAGAAGAAAACATGCCAACAACCAAATAGAGGATCAACTGTGCAGCACCCTCCGGGCCTCATATCTCTTTTCACAGTTCACATATCATAATCTGCACATGCATCACATTGACCGTTGCAACTATATCTGTGACCTGAGAAGATCAATGCTAGTGGTAGTATAGAGACTTCCAGTTCAAATGTTTATTTAAAAACTTTCGACAGAGATTAGCTCAACTGACTGGTAGGTATACCAAGTACAGAGAAAGCAAAAAGGATCTAGCTAGTTTATTTCCTAACATGCAACAAAAGCAGTATCGTGAAATAAATAACTTGGGTTAAAGAGGGCTGCTAACAAAGTGAACACACCTCGTTCAATAATGACCCAGTAACTGAAACATTGTCCATATACAGGGTGCTGGAGCACAGAAGCAGTAACCTGGAATCAGAACATTTGAGCATAAAATTCAGAATGATGAAGGACAGAGCATAAACAAACAGTGAATATCATCCTCGACAAAACAATAACAAATAAGCTACAACACAGGCGTTCGCAAGTCACAGGATAACAAAATCAGAAAATATGAATCACCACTTAAGCCATGAGACACACAAAGCAAAGTCTTGCTAATATATAACCAACACAAGACAAAGGCAGTGCGCAACAATCTACCGACAGTTATCGACATTCCTTCCATAAATAGTTAGTTTCATCTCAACAACACCATGTCCACCTGGATATCCAATTAAACTGTTCACGGCGCACATATACAGTATTTTTAGCAACAGAATGAAAATTGAGAGCAACAGCCTCTCAGACCATACAAATACCTATTTTGAGTTTGATACTCTCTCAAACTACTTCCATTTGTAATTTATCACATTTAAGAATGACATAACTAACACCATGAGGACGAGGAAGGTTTCCACCACCACTACGATGTCCTCTTCCTCATTAAAAATATTACTTCCGTACAAAATCTTCCATCAAAGTCCACACACACTTCCACTTTTACTAAAATACTAGAAGAATCTTCCTCAAGACACAGTCACCCCATTATCCTCCTCGGTTTGCATAAGACTTCTTGCCAAACTAACTCATGCTCCTGTTTTTCTCTTCCCATCAAAACAACCAAAGCAATAGACCTGAAGCACCGCTGTTCCTCTCTGATCCAAACATCAAACTCATCTTCCCAGAGTTGTCATCAATCATATCAACAGACATTTAGTCCCTTAATATTGCATTGCATAACATTAGCTATGTAAAAAGATCAAGAAGCAAAATGGCTTCCAATATAGTAAAAAGAAAGGAAATCCTTCGGCCCAACATACGGGCAACTTGATGGGACAAGCAAAAATCAGTTTGCTAGCAGCTAGCCCTTGTTTCTGACAAGAACCAAGAACCAAGTAATCTGGAAATGAAAAATGCTACAGCTTTTCACCTAAAAACAACAACAAACTCTACCAGTTATTCGTGTTTGGGTTAACATCAGCTTTAGTTATATTTTTAAAGTATCCCTGCATAAGAGTAACCACCACCAAGGAAAACAAATGCAGAAAGAATCACAGTAGAGAACAATATCTTAGACGCACAGCACTTACTTGACCATGAAATGATCCGTAGCATCTTGGTTGAATATCTTTCAGATAGAAGGCACAAGCAACGAATACCACACTGCTGCTTTTCAGCAACGGAATGAGATGAATAGAACTCTTAAACTAATAAAATTTCTTTTAAAGGAGAAATCAAGGGCACAAAGTTCACCAGCTAAAACTGTCCATTCAATCTTTTCAACTGCCAAATTGATGGGGACAGTCATACTTTTAAATTCCAACAACTTCATACTAGAAGCATGAGAAACTTTTCTTCTCTTTTGTGAGAGGCAGAGAGAGACAGCTACCATCTCTAGATGTCACAAGTCTGGCATCATACTGAAGGAGGTTGTCCATTAACCCAGAATATTTCACATGGATAAAATTTCCACCATTAGTAAGCCCTGTGAAATACCAAGACCAACAACCCAAATTGGAGAAAGTAATCTCACTCGGCAGAAAGCCAGAATTAGTAGTGGCCAGCTTCTCGAGCCTTGGAACAGATGAATATTCTACAGTCCAAAATAGGCTACAAGCAAAACAAGCCCATGAAATAGCATCACAAAAGACCTCACCGGACACAAGGAAGAAACATGAAGAAATCAGACTACTCCAAGCGCGGATATGAGCTAATTATGATGAAAAGATCCCACAAAAGTTACGGGAATGGATAAGGGGGGAATGGATAAGGGAAGTCGACCAAGATTCCGAGCACAAAGAAGAGTTTTTGTTTTTTAGTTGGATCACAAAGAAGAGTCAATTGTGATAAAAAGTTCTCACAAAAGTCATGGGAATGGGTCACAATATACATGGTGGCCTACATAATGAGCTAAGCCATTTTACACCATTTATATGTCATGGACAGGCTGAAGATGGAATCCGGAATCCACAAACTTTGTAGGTGATAGACAGACTTCACATGTCATGCCCAATCTATATTCTATCACCTGTCTTACATGGCCAAATTAGTCAAATATGAGGCTGAAAACCTGTTGAAATTAGTAGAGGCTGACAAATACGATGTGGTTTTTGCAGGGTCTATGACTAAGATTTGTTTTTGGGAAGGTTGATGACTAAGATCTCTCATCTATTCCTATTATTTTAAGGGATACTACAAACCTCGAAAGTCTAATTTGCTGAGCCAGAGGCTGACCTCAAATGATGTATCAGATCACACATAGATGGTGACATTCTTAAGGAGCACTCATTTCATAAAGTCCTTATGATCTTAGAATTATTGAAGTCAGACATATCCGGGACATATTCCTCTAAAAACCTACGAGCAAGGTTGCAATGTACCTATTGTAAGATTTTGTGGGACCACTACCGACTGTTCTAAAAGCTTAAACTATTAGATGATGGCATGGTTTATTATTTACATCTTCTAACACTCCCCCTCACGCTTAATCTGGTCTTTTGCCTAGTATTAAGCGTGGAAATTTAATTAGGGAGGCAAATGGGGCCTGATAAGATTTGAACTCAGAACCTTCAGCTCTAATATCATGTAAGATTTTGTGGGACCACTACCGACTGTTCTAAAAGCTTAAGCCGTTAAATGACGGCATGGTTTATTATTTATATATTCTAACACCTATCTAAGGAACTTGACCAAAAGGTAGCATGTCATATTAAATAATGGAAGCTCCAATAACACAGTTATCAGTTGAGCAATTGTTGGAGATGAACTTTCAACCAAGATCAATAAAGAATTTAAGAGAAGAGCAAGACCTCCGCATCAAAAGCAGCAAAATTATACAGAAGACCAACATTATTTAACAAAACGTCCAGTACAACTTCAGGCAGCATATAATGGAGACAAACCCCCCAAAAGTACAATGACAACTGGAAAGCCAGACCTAATAATCTATCTAGTGAGTTGCATCCCAAGGTAACAGTTATAACTCAGCTTACATCGATATGCAAATCTAGTCTATCTGTGTCCAGGAGGAGCATATGCACCCCAAGCAGCAGGCATGTGTCCATATTGGGGGTAGCCGTCCAGCCCAGCAGGAACCTGGAATTCAAAGATAAAGCATGTTAGACATGAAAATACTTAAAACGCATACAAACATACCTTATCAGATGCAGACATGACCAGAAGAAATGTTAACCATAAGACAATAGGAATATTTCTAACAACCACACATACAGGATTCACGCCATAGCCAGCTGGATAAGGATTTCCAGCATAACTAACTTCAGGATTGCCGTAAGCTGAATTATAGCCTGCACATACAGAGACAAAGAATTATAAGGTTGATTGACAAAGAAATAGGATTAGGTACCATTTCTGGTGGACCAATTAAGTGTAATAGACAGTCTTCACTTCATTTTCACATAATGAAGATGCCACGTAATAACACTTGACATTAACTTAGTAGACAATAATGTTCGTAGAACTGGGTAAACTGACCGGATTAGGCAATATATATCCATAGTTCCTTCATTTATTTTATGTGAGTATCAATTGAGCTGGCCAAAAGCAACCCATATCTAAATATAGCACTAGCAATATAATAAAGGATCTATTGTTTATATCTAGCATTAGCTGGCCAAAAGCAAACCGTGTGGAGTCTAAAAGTAAAATCCTAATTCGCATTACTAGAAAGAAAAGGATCATTCTTGCAGATCACAGGAAAAGAAACAAGGACCTTTACTAGATGATTTAATGAAAAAGCATTTCTTGCATTTTCTTCACATAAACTACTTATTAAATGGAGCGTATTCAATCCCTCTTTAACATCAAGTGCATGCATATATGGAGAAGAAACATCAATGAGCATGAATAGTTATTAAAGGGGAGTCAACTTCAGGTTTGGCAAATGATTAAGAATATGCACTCCGCAATTTTTAGATTGCTTTTGGAGGCTTCTGTAGTACTTGATAAGTAGAGATGGGAATGGGCAGGTAAAGTCGAGTACATGGCCCTCCCACATCCTAAAAGGGCTTAAACGTGTTGCAGTTTGGAGTTGTGGGATGAGATTGGGATGACACCTGCATAACCCTATAGGGTTTGGGACAGGTGTGTGATTTGCCTTGCGGATACTTCCAAATCCAAACCGAAAAGCCATTTCACTAAAATATTTTTACCATTCTGAAAAACATAAGGTTACTTATGTTATTTTATATACCCAAAAATAGTATTGATTCATATGCAACTAAAATTTTCTACAATATCCACAATTTTTTTTCACTTATCATAATTTTTGAAAATGTATAAAACAGTTCAATGGGTTGGATGTATAATATAGATTTCATGATTCTGGATGTTTAATCAAGATGGTATATCATTTGCTAGTGTTAGATAATTTTTACCATCAAGATGTAGGGATATCAAGAACTCAATGGGAATCTGATTGATACCTGATGCTTTTAGTGGAATGGGCTGGGGACTTTATATCCAAAGTCCTATAAGGCTTGCAACAGGTTTGGAACATAGAAAGAAATTTCTTGGGATGGGCTCAGGACAATATTAGACGCCCCAAACCCATCCCCTTGCCATCCATTCAATAAATTTCCATACATCTGACCCAATAAAGTCTCAATAAGCACTAATTCTTCTCTGTTTCAATAAATCTCTGTTGACCTGCGAAATGCCTTGCACATATGCTCTTCAATCGATAACCGATAAAAATCCATTGACAAGAAGCCTTTTTACAACATCTTTGCATGTTACCTTTTTCCTTTCTTTTTATTTAAATCCAGCTGTCAACAATGCTCATAGGCATCACCAGAAAATGTAGATTTTGATTATTAACTAAAACCAAATATGAAGTGTCATTGCTGCCACTTCCCATTATTCTCAGTTTCCTCCTTCATCTAATTAATGGATTTATCTTCTTTTTCCTTCTCATTTTTTGGTTCTCCGATTAAAACTTGACGTGAAAGTGGGGTCATATGGAATCTTCTTAACAAAACCGTTCCTCTGGTTTTTCTAAGTGAAACAGAGTTCGCATTTTTTTCCCTTTGCCCTTCAGATAGATCATGTGGCACCATTACATTACTTAAATTTCCTTTTGTAGACTAAAAAGTTAAAGTAGGCAAGAAAATACATTTCTAAGAGGCATATCTATATCAAAGTTTTGTGTAGGAACGACAAACCCTATATGTCACCAAAGTTGCACTCATTTGATTGTATGATAATTCTCATGCCCATATGTAGGCAACACGGAGATCTCTTCCTCTAGAAGCTCTATTTACTAAGGAACTCCTCAGCTACACCCCTTATAAACTTCCGCTGCTCCTTTCTGCAGTTATTGGCTGCTTGATCAGTGACTGCTTTAAGTTTCAAAGTTATCATAATTTCTAAGTAGGGCAACATTTAGGAATTAATTTGAAACTCAACTGATAAAGAATTACTTATACTTGAGTAATTTGCATGTAGATGTGCAAGATAGCATTACTTTATGCCAAGATTCTCCTAAAAATAAAACAATTGCAACAAAGTTCTCTTTTAAGTAGAGGTTGGACTTTGTCATGTGCAATTTGTATAAGCAAGTAGCATAACGATTTAGCTCATGCAAATTTAACCAGTTACTTGGAGTTCCTTGATTGCAGTATACAATGTTCCTAACATATTCAATAAGCAAAGTTAATTTGCTGTTTTTGATATTAGTTCATTCTAAGACACATGACCTACTTGGAGTTCTTGATAGGTATTTTTCTTCTTCTTCTTCTTTTTCGTCTTTTAGGGGATGAGAGGGAGGGAACGATCAGACCCAGGAACTCTTGGACCAGTAAGAAGCAAAACAACAGATTTCAGCAAAGGATGTATTCTTCTCTTCCAAAAATTTTCCTATACTAATAGATGAACTTGAAACTGCACTCCTTCGAATATATCACCTCAGAGAAATTAATGGAAAATTAATCCATGTAACTCAGGGGAAGCACACTAGGCAAGCCACTCCACAGGAATGTCTTTGTCTTCATTATATGTCCATCACCAATTTCAGCAAAAATCCAATCAGTTATACTTCTGGGAAAGGAAAATGAAAGAAAGATGCTATGAACCCAATCACTTCTCCAACATCCATGGGTTTACAAGCATTCACATATTCTAGCACCCAAAAAAAAAAAAAAAAAAAAAACTCTTGTTTACTGGTTCATCCATTCTCAGAAGATCTTGGCAATAACTTAACCAGTTGAAGAGGATGAAAGCTTATTCCTTCACATCAATGATTCCAACAATGGAATGCCTACTTGAAGCCAGTTGACCAAGTTCGATTCGACGTAACATATAAATTATTGAAATCTGAAACTGACTAGAAACCAAAACAGAATATGAAAAAAAAATTACCAAGAGAAGTACCTGGATTGCCAACAGCAGCAGCAGCACGAGCTCTCTTCTCTGCATTAGCAATCTCCGCTCTAAGCTTCTCCAACTCACGGGCCATGGAAATCAAGTTCTGCTCCATCACCTGACCATGCTCATAATTCTCAGCGCTTCCTTTCTTTTCATACTCAATTGCAGCTCTGGACACCAAAAGAATATGTGCAAAATCAAACTTCCACACTGGAATACAGCCCTTCAAGAGGACAATAGACGCGTGACCATAAATCCATACCTAGCGCGCTGTACTTCCTGCTTCATGGTCTCAATCTCTGCCCGCAATGCTGGGACCTGCTGTAGGTCGGCGGTCATCCTACCCAAATCTTGAGTCATTGCTTGCACCTGCCCAGTAAGCTCTTGTCTTACACCTGTAAGCTCCTTAATATCTACATTGACCTGAACAAGCTCGCCCCTCATAGCCTCCACCGCACGCAGATCCACTTCAAGCCTCACTGATTTGTCATACAATTCCCTCATCCGAACATCCTTTTCTGCTCGTAAGGAATCCGAGATCTGCACCATGTTTTGCAACTCATACTGGGCAGCTTCCAGTTCCTGCTTAAGAGCAACGTGCGTTGCGGCTAACCTCTGATTATCAACCAAAAGCCCTTGAATTTCTTCATGTTGAGCAGCGAGTCGCTCCTCGATAATGGCAGGGTGAGGAGGGCGCCTCCCCGGGCCCATGCCGAGTTGGGATTCCCGCAATTCCTCCAGTAAAGCTGGATGCGGCATTGCACCTAGGCCTCTACCAAATGGAGGCTCACGGATGGGAGGAGGCCGCCCTGCATGGGGCACACCTTTCAGCGAAAGAGGCAGACCGCGATTTCTTCCAGACATTCTCTGACTCTCTCTCCACGTTTCCTGACAGCACAACAGAAGCAATACCAAAAAGAGATTAACACGGCCCTTCTAATCGGATAAACCAATATTTGCAAGCAAATTCAATCGCAGGAACAGAGAAAGTGAGAATGGACATCAATATCAACATCGAGCATGCAAGAAACCATTGCCAACTAGCCATCCCGACCGTCAAGATCAAAACTAGAGAAAATGGGTGTAATCCGAAAAAAGATTCATAAGTGGTTGATCAATGAAACTTGCCTAAGCGACAAACATCTACTCCACGAGCACAAAAACAAAACAAAATCGCGACAAAGGGCATTGAGCACTGACAGAGGCCAGTGAACTTGGGGATCAAAAGCAGGTGCAATTCGATCGAGAACGATCGGTTGCACGATCTATCCACTACTTTTCACCGACCCGACTGAAACGCGACCGAACATTCGATTCGCCGGAGACCGACCGCGAGCGAATGCGGCGATGATTATGCCTAAAAGAGACTGTAGAAACCACGAGCGAGCGGAGATTAAGCACCTCTCGAGAGCTGCGGCGGCGGTGATCGGAAGAGACTCGGGAGGAGAGATTGCCCCCGCCTACCTGCCTGCTTGAATTGATTCTTTGAGAGAGAGAGAGAGGAACTCCAGCTATGCCGGTAAAGGGGAGTATGTAAAACCCTGCTTTTGTCAGGTAAACTTCTTTAAATTCTTTACCTCTTTCTCTTAACTGAAGAAAAAATTCGAAAAAAGAAAAAAAGCTTTTTCTGCAAGTAAAGTACATTTTTTTTAGGTTTTGCATCTATTTGATTTAACCTCCCTTGACAGAACTGCGAAAAAAAGAAAGTGCGGAAAATTTAGGCCAGTGTTAACGGTTTTAAGTGCTGATAAAAGTCATTTGATAGTAACCAAATATTGATCACCGGATACATTTAATTTTTCACCATACGAAAGATTACGGTCATTATTGATAGTTTCAGCAAGATAAATTGACAAAATTTATCATTGTCATCGATTACTATTCTAGTTAATGAAATTAAGTAACCATTCCCTTGATTACCTCATTGATTGATTTCTTTGATTATTTGTAATTTTCTGACAAGCTTAATATTATAAAGAACTCAAATTGTGAATTTTCAATTATCAGTTTGTCTCGTGAACTACCATTTTCATCTGAGATTCAAATTTCATATTCTCATATTCTCAAAGGATTGAGATAGAGACTTTAAGCTTAAAATGTGTCTTAGACAAACCAAAACAAAAAAAACTTGTGAATTTTCAACACTTAATCGGATTACAAATAAGCCCTTAAATTTATTCCATTGCAAATTACGTGAAATTTAATTACAAGCAAATTTTTTTCAACAAAAATACATTTAGTATGCGAATTTTGAAATAAATAGATCGTACCGACTAAGAAATTTACTTACACAAGCAAACTTTGTTCGAGAAAAATACGTTAATTCCGAAACAAATATATCATACCAACAAACAACTTCTTTTTTTCCATCTAACATATGACGAATTATTTTAGCAAATGCGTCAGTAAAAAATTCTCACCCATTGCGTGAAACTTGATCCCAATAGCCATGTTTAATATAAATAATATTTGCTTTTCGCAGAGGATTTGTTTTGGACGGATTTACGACAATCGATTTCAACAATACGATGAAGGCCAATATTTTTGAAATTAAATAAACAAATATAAAATTTATTTTTTTGAGAAAAATGCCACTAAAAATTCTAAACTTTGCATAATGTGACAAATTTATCCCAATTTTTTTGTAATACAAAAAACTTCAAACTTACATCTATGTGACATATTTATCCAAAAAAATTTCTCGTGACATCAAAAACATCAAACTTTGCCAAATGTGACATATTTATTCCAATTTGTTCGTGACACAAAAAACCAAAACTTATACTTATATAACATATTTACCCCAACTTTTATAGGCAAAAGGCATTTTTGTACTTTAATTTTTAATTCTTTTTCTTTTCTTCTTTTTCTTTCTCTCTTATGGTCGTCAGCCATGATGGAGGGAAGCCAGACTCAGGCAAGGGCAGCTCTCGTTGAATCTAGTGAGGAATGCCCTCGCCCACCCAAGCAAGGGCAACCCTCACCTGACACCGGCGATGGCGGCCCTTGCCTAAGTCCAATTCCCTCTGTCATGGCCAGTGGACAAAAGAGAGAAAAGAAAGAAAAAGAAAAGAAAAATTTTAAAATTTAAAAGCAAAAGGTGAAAATGTCCTTCGGCCAAATAGTTTGGATAAATATATCACGAGATACAAGTTTTGGATTTTTATTGTCACAAAAAAAATGATTAGGGTAAATGTATCATAGTTAACAAAATTTAGGATTTTTTGTGTCACGGAAAAAATTTAATTTGGGATTTTTGAAAAAGTTTGGGGGTAAATTTGTTACACTAATCAAAGTTTGAGATTTTTGGTGACATTTTTCCCATTTTCTAAAACTAGGCCTAACCAGTCGGTCGGGCCATGGAGAATCGGACTGTCGGAGCCCCGCTTCTTGGGCCCAGTCTGAGGACGGGGCCCATCGCATGATAAGCTCTACTTGTTCCCCTCTTTATCGAGTACCGTATCGGATACGAACACGTTGTGCTTGGAAGCGAAAGAGGAGGACGTGCAGCCAATGCTATGGTCCGATCGCTCTTTGCAGCATTGCTTCAAGGCCATCGTAGTCACGAATCCCAGAAGGGAGTCACTCTTTTCCACATGCTCGTTGCGTCCCTCTTTCCGAATCTGAATAAGCAAATCGTACGCCGGTCCTTACGCAAGAGAGACAACTGCAAGGAAGTACAGTTCAGCGTCCATCCATTTCATACATTTTCACTTGGGTTGGTGTCGATGTTACTAAGAGTCCGAGAGTCGCCGGAACAGACGGTGAACCGTGCAGCTGCAAAAGAAGTAACCTAGTTTCCGCGCCTTTTATATTACCTTAGGGAATGTGATTTCTTGGAAATGACAGTCTCGAATCTTAGCTTAGACCTACCTTTTGAACATGTCAATGAAGCATTCATTACAGACAGGTTAGAAACATTGCTCTGAAGTGTGAATGATCTCCAGCCAACAAGCATATTACTCGCTATCTGCAAATGAAATCCGTCTCCCCTTTACTTCATGCGTTGCTCGTGTCTCTTGGTTTCGTCGAAAGATACACAATGACGATGGAGCCGGCAAGAATCTTATCCTACTAACTCCTGAGCATGGTCGGCTAAAATTAGATAATGGAAGCGAAGCATCACGACTAAAGTAGAACTCCTAAACAAGGGTCACACAGATTCGTCCCCTGCCCTCCAGATCAGATTGAACTCAGCAACATGCCAGCGATGGTTCTCCTCATAGGGAGCTTCTGCAACAACTTATGCAACTAATCAACTCAGACTCATTTCACCCGCTTCAGACAAGATCTGAAAGAACTATGTGGAAGATACAACCAATGAGAATGGTTGGCACTCTGTCAGCACTTAAAAGAATTTCGAAACGACTTTCTTTCATAGAGTTCCCATTTTCAACTAGAGTTCTACTGGGCTCAAGGCATCGCACCCGCTAATGCAAAGATAAACTAGTAAAAGTTTACTTTTGGGGGGATTCGGGCTCCTGCTCACTAAAAAACCACAAATGCTGTTTATTCCTTCGACCTGTTGTGATTTACTGAAGAAGATGATGAACACAGAGACTGGCTACACAGTAGACAATGTTGATCCAATCTTTAAACAGTTCTTACATGCCAAAGGTCATTGGTATAAATGAACTTTCAGAAAGAATTCCAATTTATTATTCACCTTCGCTTGCCGCTACATTGTCTCTGCATATGATTCTATCAAAGGTTCTCTTGAGCTTTCACTAACAGTGCGTTTATAGTAAAAATACAACACCAATTGGGTGATCCCCAGAATCGTTCCGATACCATTTGGGACCTGAAATGAGCGAGAAAAAGATAAGATGCCGAATGCATTAAACATATGCAGAAGAAGTTGCAGTTTGGTTTCTAGAGTGCAAGAGAAGACTTACATAAATGAAGATGTCATCATTGAAAATCCCATATAGGAAAAATGCTGCGCTCATGAGGAACATGGAAAGAGAGAGATAAAACGGCATGAATTCAACACTCTTCGTCCGGATCACCAAATTCTGAATATAGAAAATTTAGACACCCGTCATCTCAACACTCCGTGCCTCAAGTAGTTGATGTTAAGGAAGGGTGGTGAACTTGTCACCGTTTCTTACAATTATAAGCAATGGGGAAGCAAGCATAGAAATAAGGGAGAGGCCACTTATAATCCCGACAAGGTCCCTCCGCAGGTCAGGGTCCACTATTTGCAAGCTCCCAAATACTATAATTGCAAAAATGCCGACAACAGCCAAGAGCAATCCCACCATCATCACCTGCTTAGAAAGCATTCAAACATGACACGAATGGCAGCTTAAATCAAAAGTTATGACTGCTTAAATCTGCTGCCAGAAGTATCTGCATCAGAAAAAGTGATGAGAAGGAGCCAGCAACCTTTTTCTGTTTATCTGCATATGTCATATAGAGAACTATGTACACCAACTGAAAAATTGCACCCACGGAGTTCACCGTCATGACCAGCATGTTGTTACTCGATATCAGTGGCGTGCCATACCACGTGCAAAGCAAGCAGTTCAAGAGAGAATATAGATAAGGCAACCCAGAGAACTGCTCCGTTGACTGGTTTCTGATGATTCTTCTAAATGTCGGTCTGGTAATTTCACGAAATTGAGTAAGAAATATCTTATGTAATGTAAACTGAAATGAAGCACATGGAATTGCAACTTACATAGGTGATACAAATAGGCCGATTGCGAAGATGTTACCTGCAACAGACAATCAAACATCAAAATCAAGTGTTTCAGCCCTGACACAGTTAATTTTCAGAGAAGAGATCCCAATGACGAAGGACAAGACCTTCACAAATTTGCCTATACTAACAGGAATGGCACATCTGATTCTGCACTTCCCTATATCTCATGACATCTAGATTGCAAATAGGCCATCAAACCAGGTTTCGGTACATTGTCACAGAGCTACCACAATCATTCCCAAAACTCTGCTAGCAATAGTCCTAAAACTTCACAAACTTATGATGAATTATGCCTTGAATTTAGGTCCTCCGTATCTCTCTGTCTCTGGGACTCGTAAGGCACTGAGCCGTAACACGGCACATGACATCAAAAGATATTACTGAGGCATGATCTCCCGTTTCAAGTTCACATCTGTAGTAGGTAAATAACTTTGTGTTTTGACAAATTTCTGTATAGTGAAACTAATGTTTGCTTCTGGATTCGAACGAAGCAACTTCTGGACTTGGTCAAGATTCTCGTTCTTTCACTCAACTGGGAATTTCTCCTCCCTTTTCTTTTTTGGATAAGTTTTACAAGTGTCTTTGGTGAATCAGCACGCATTTAGTTCCGGCCCAATGCACAGGGCACTTTCCAGATTTCACATACCTCAGGGGAATCCTTTATTCTTTTACATGGAAAACAGTGAGTATCTTCTTCTGCTTGATTGTGGAACTATTCAGCTGAATGGAATTGGATAGTTTTCAAAGGAAGCACGATCAAACTGAAAGCATAATTCCGGAGTGTCCATGTACTAGAATTCCCAAACCCTTAGTTCAATTTCGAGCTCGATCAAGACACCAATTTCCAAGGCCGAAAACCAGCACTGTAAGACCCCACTTCTGATGAACTCGAAAGTTCTTTGCATGGCAAAGTTCACATACCAAGAAGATACAGTCGTTCTCAAAAATCATGGGGAGGGAAGCAAACAGGACTTGTTCAATGGAAATATTTCAATTAATCTTATGAGGTCGTTGCCCCAGAAATAGAAAGCAAGAACCCAAGGCAACAAGATTTTCCGGGTGTTTCTGTAGTTAAAAAGCATCAAGAAGAAGATAATTGAACAACCCAAGATGAGAGAGAGAGAGAGAGAGAGAGAGAACCTGCTGCTCCGGCTACATCTGCGCAAATGGTGGTGACAGAAACGGAAAGAGAGTGTAAATCAATCATCAAGCCCACGATTGACCTCTCGCTCTCAATCACTGCCAAATCAGCTCGCCCCCGCTCCAAAAGGCCACACTTGAATATGGTCTCCTTCAGTTTTCTTCTTTTGCTCACACATGCCCTCTCTCTCTCTCTCTCTCTCTCTCTCTCTCTCTCTCTATCTATCTCACGCACACATGCACACTAAAATCCTCCTGTAGCTGTCGGGATTGCCTTTTCCACGTTTTAGAAAATGTGAGAAAGCAGCATAAACGCGACAGAAAAAAGGATATTCACTGGCCACTTGGCATTTCAGAGACGTCCTCAATCCCCTAGGAATGACCATTACATAATATAGGTACACAGCTTACCGCAAGCAGCGCCGTTGGACCGGTAGGCATCGTCCACACGCTGCGAGCACAATAAGAAATGTCAATAATTGTCCCAGGCAAAATGAAGGGTCGACATCGTCTTCAGATACAGGATAAGGGCGGGCGGCGACCAGCGTCGGCGGAGATCTTTTCTTTCCTGGCCATTCGCTCATATTCACCCTCGAATCTTTCTTGACAGATATTATCTTCCATGTATTCCCTTTCTTTCGGTCGGGACTTGGCGCAAGAATCTCGGGTTTTGGTCCGTCGGAGTGTCTACCTAACGATCGAGATGGCAACATACAAAGCCAGTCATGGTTGGAATTACAAGTGCCGTCTTGATCCAGGTCAGTGGGGAAGAAGAGAAAGAGCTCGTCCATCTGGTGTCTTGTCTGGAGAAGAAAAAAAGAGCCATTGACATTACTAAATACGGAGATTCTTCTTTACTATTTAAGGGCGGAGATATATTCCGGTTCATGAATGTTCCAAGGAGGAAAGTATGTCGTACTCGAACTTACCCTCGTTGACAACTTTAGTTCTAAGAAGCAATACAATAATTCAAATCATCAACATTACTAAATATGGAGGCTCTTCTTTACAATTTAGCAGGAACATATGTATCTCCAATCGATTAAGTGCACGATATACATTTTGTTCTTTAAAACATAAGTCACTGGGGGTATAGCTTGCCTTTTCCCTTGCATAATCGGGATAAATAGTAATTGCTCACACTTAATCCCTTTCAAAACTTGATCAATTGAAGTTTTACCCGCGTAATTTAACATGGTCGCAGCGACGACTTCCTTCGCCGCAAAGGCAGCGGTGTAGTCTAAGTCTAATTCCTTTGAAAAGAAGCCAAATTTATGGTTGCTTGGGAGTCAATTAAGGGGATTGATCCCGGGACTGCAACCCACGTGCCGTTAGAAGAAATTAAGGACGATCAAATGTCGGAAGTTTCTAAACCAAATAAATCGATATGCAAAAGCATGACTTGACCGCACGCAACTGTTCGAGACGCAAGGGACAACAACAGCATGCTTCTGACCGGGAGGTCGCGCGCACGTGGTCCGCAAGAGCAAATGACAGCTAATGATCCGGGAAAGAAGGATGGTTTGTGCTGAATCTCCGGTACGATACCTCCAGCAAAATCAATGCAAATGTGCGTGGTCCTCAACTCCGAAAACCGTCCAATTAATTTCGAATTTACTGTACGGATATAAATTCAACAAACCTCTTAATTTTGTCAAATTAATATTAAATTTCCGCTCGAAATTTTAATGCAATTATTTTAATCAATTTTCATCGGAAATTGCTAACATGATGACGATTGGATCAATACTTCAGCGATTTTCGATAAAAATTAGTTAAGATGACTATATTGAAATTTTGAATGAAAGTTTAGTGATAAATTGATAAGATTGAAAAATTGATGAATAAATTGATATTTGTTTAACATATTCAACGCCGGTCAAATAATTTTCCCCGAATTTGATGATTGGCCGCGGCCAAAGCTTTGGATTGAATGGTTGATAAGGCAGACCATCCAACCGGGAGAAGGACAAGCGCGGTTGGGATGGCTGACAAGGGGCCCAGACGACTTTGCCGTACACGAAGTCACGGGTGCCTGAACTTCTCAGGTTCTGGAATTTGAACGTGCGAAAATCAGTTTCAATTTATGTATGTTGGGTCAATTGACCGCAATTTTTCAATTTTTTTTTTATCTTTTTATCAAATTGAAAATTGTATTCATTACTTAAAAGAATTCAAAATTACATAATTTTCACAACAAAATAAATCGAAAAAGAATATGTATACCGAAAAACAAAACCAAATCTAGAAGACAAAGAGGATCAACAGGACACTAGCAAAATTAATTAGCAACTGATCACTGGATCTTGTGTATTTGTTGGCGATGAGCACATGCCAAATATTCCTTCTCTGACGTCGCCAATTGGCAACAGACAACCAATATAAGTTAAATGAATACATATCTAAACTCTAATTTTCACGTGCATTATATATCTGATCGCTACCGTAGATTTTTTTTTTTATGATCCAGGGAACCCCTCATCCTGCCAACAACCGAGGAAGTTAGTCCTGTGATTCGAACTCTCGACTTTTTGCGAGAGGAAGAGAACACGAACCAGCAACGCCACTCAGGTATGTGGTGCTACTGTAGATTTTGATCCCCACTAAATCTTTGAAACTACAAATTTTGTCCCATTAACATATGAAAAGACCAAATGACATCAGGAAAAAAAAATCAAAATTATAAAATTTTACATTTTAATTTCTTGAGAAAATAATAAAAAGAAAAAAGCATATTACAAGTCCCAAATTTTTTGTTGGTGGAATGCTACCGAGTAAATTTCCCTTCGGAATGATGCACCCAACTATTATTCAACTCCTTTTTATATATTTTTTTTTGGTTGTCCATTTTCTCATACATTTCAAATTTTTAAGATAGTAACCATTGGGATTTGCCCCAACGACTACTCTTTATAAAAAGGGAAGTGGAGGATTCAAATCCTCATCTTCTCAAGTGTTGGGATAAGAACGTTTAGTTTTAAGTTTAGATAAAGAGGCAGGGCAAAAGCTTAAGAATAAGTTGAAAATTACAATAAGACAGGCGAAAAAAAATCTTTAAGATGGTCACTTAGAATGTACATAAAATCATTTATATTTATCTATTTATCTATTTTTCTATTCCAAGAAATAGATTTGAAATATAAATCAGTCTAGTAATGCAATTTCATTTTTTTATTTTTGGAACAAATTTTTACTCCAATGATATGTTTGGAATAAAAATCAAAAATTAAAATTTGTCACTCCTCTATTTCTAAAATAAAAGTAATAAATAATTTCTAAAATAAAAGTGAGAAACGAAAACTCATCTCATTACTCGCTCTCGTTATGGCTCGTTGGTCACTCACTCGTTGCCCATCGCCGCCGCCACCTCCAATCGCCATCGTCATTAGGGAATAAGAAATTTTATAATATTATCAAATGAATTTTTATTTCATAAAGAGAAATTTTATATTGTTATCAGACGTTTATTTTGTCTCAAAAATTCATTTGAGGAGTAGAAATTAATTTATGAAACAAAAATGTTTCCATGGGCGTCCTTAGGCAATTCACAAAACTAATAGTCGGTAGAAACAAGATTTATTTTAGATAATTGAAACAAGATTTATTTTAGATCCTTATTTGAAAAAATAAAGATAATTGATGCGTTTTTTAGAATTTTCCTATAATAATATGATATAAGAATAACGTAAAAAAAAAGAGAAAAGAAAAGAAAATATGTATGTCTAAAGCAATTGCGTCCTTTTCGTGATAAAATCTATTGGAACACGGAAACAAAAGGCCCAGCGGGAAGAAAGGTAGGTGGTGATGTGAGTGGTCTGAGCGACGACTAGGGAGGTCGTGGAGCGGCCCTTTCGAAGTAGCAGGTATTTATGGGCCATTAAAGGATTAACATCACAAAAAATTTAAATTAATTATTTATCATAAAAAAATGTGGTATTTATGAATTTACACATGGACTTGACACATCATCATACCACATCACTATATGTCATCCACGTTAGTAGAATTGATGGTAAAATTTAATAGTAGGTTAAATTTATTACAGACATATTAATTTAGAATTTTTTATGGTTAAAAAATCAATTTTGAGATAAATTTGTTATAAACATACTAATTTACAATTTTTAGTGATGTTAATCCCTTTTGAAAATGCCGTTTTGCGAGAAAGGAGGATGAATGCGACATGTTATGCTGCTTCAAGAAAGATGCTGTGTACGTGGATTCCATGAACGAGGGTCTGGACACCTAAATGATTGTTTCGTCCACGTGAATCATTAGTGGACCGGCCCTCTGTAATGATGATGAGATTTTGGACATATGGGCCATTAATCCCTACCGAGTTCACGGCCTGGCAAGTCCTCCTTTGCTCTAGAGAGATTGGCATTCATGAAACAAAATCACCACCTATGCTGCCCGCTACACATGCCTTCTTGACTAATTTCTCTTCATCTTCGCCGCTTGAAGGGTCCGATTTGTGCCTCGTCCTTCGGTCTCGGCTCACCGACCGCGAGGCGAGTAGGAGTAGGAGTAGGAGGAGAGAGAGTGTGTGTGCAAATGAGCGAGGGAATGGAGGACCAGCAATGGCGGCATTAATTGCCCGAATGAGCAGGTGATAAGTGAGGATTGTGAAGCGGTGTCTTCGTGCTATGGTTGAGGTGGCCAGAGGTGGCGAGGTCACGAGAGTGAATAGTGGAAGACGACGGGAGAATTACCAAAAAAGTAATGAATTTATTATAATTAGGTTTTAAATTTTTTTTTCCAACCAAACCATAAATCTTTTGTATTTATGATAATTCAATGCATCCATCCATTTGGCTGGACCACGCTGATACGACACAATTGATGCTAACATGGTATAAGACGGCCAGCCAAAGGTAAGGGCCAACAAAGTTGACCTCATTGTCATTGGGTGAGGGTGGTCCTCACCAAATCCGGTAGAGGCTCGACTTGCTAGTGGCCAACAAGGTTGACTTAGTCCGACGATTGATCGAATAGGAAAAAATAAGAAAGAATGATAAGGAAAAATAAAAAAATTATTGAAAAATTTGAAAAAATATGTCAAATACCTGTCAAATTTTGACGAATGAACTGAATTGACCAAAATATAAAACATTTACGGATAATTGATAAAAAAAAAAATTTTGGGTTGAATTAACATAATTAGAATGTATTTTGTAATTTTTTTTTTATAATTTTCCTGAGGACGAGGAGGCGTTTGCGTGGCTGTCGGATTGCGTTACGAAGCTGACGTGATACGGGCACAGCCATAAATGAGAACGGTACGATGCCCGTGTCCGAGATGTTTAACAAACGAAAGCGATTTGATTGGCAGGGGTGGGTAACTTGTTGGTACGATGGCCAACAACTTGCCGGATAAAAGGTTCTCGTTCTCTTTAGGTTCCTGTTCATTTTACGTAAAAATGTTACTTTTCCAAAATATTTTTTAATAAGTTATTTTCCGCGAAAAACGTAATTATTTTCTAAAGTGTTCGAAAGAAAACTTGATTTTGAAGTGGAAAATATTTTCCGTTGTTCGCTTGGGAAAATATTTTCTTTATAAACTATTTTCAATAATTTTATTATTATTTTATTTTTTAAAATCGTTATTTATTATTTTTAAAAATAGATTATTAAATTATTATTTTTCTTTATTTTCATGTTTTCCCTTCCTTTGCCTGGCCGCCGCCACGCTCAAGCTCACCTTGCTAGCAGGCTCGAGGCTCGCCTATCTTTGGCGAGCTCGCATGATCACCACCGGCAAGGTGAGCTCAAGCGCAATGAGGCTCGAGCTCACGTACGGCATCGCAAGTTATGCAGCCTTCATTCGGAAAGTAGTTGTTGAACTACCAGGGAGGAAGAAGACAACGCCATGCAAAAGTTGAGTGTGGGAGATCGACCAATTAGGGCAAGTGATTGACTTTATTCTACTTTAAAAAGGAGGGATTCGATTGTTTTGAAGGGAGCAAAGAGAGGCAAAGATACGAGGGACCTGGGTTCGTGAAGGAGGAAGAGAGGATTACAATTTTTTATTTTGAAAATGGGTAAATTTGGAAATAAGTTTCCGTCTTATGACGCTCGGGCGTTGCCGATCTGGCGAGCTCGGCTCGCCTGTCGTCAATCACCAACTGTTGCCGTGGCCGACAACCACCAAAAAGAAAAAAAAGAAAAGGAAAGACAGAAAAATAAAGAAAATAAAAAATAAAAAATCGATTTTATTAAAAATAACAAAAAATTCGATTTTATTAAAAAATAACAAAAAATTCGGATTTATGAAAAATAAAAAAAATCTAAAAATAAAAGAAGGAAGTGAGGACCAATGGAGAGTGTAAGATAAGAGAGAGTTCCTCACTTTAGCAGATTTTTTTCCTTCACAAAATGTTTTCCCTAATAAATTTATTTTCCGTAAACGAATGTCGAAAATCCTAAAAATGTTTTCCTGAAGTTATTTTCCGGTGAAACGAACGGAGCTTAATATTTACCCTTTTTCCCCTGTAATTCAGTAATCAACATTAATTTTGAGAAATTCAAACGGGCCAATTGTGGATATCTCAATTCACGAGGCTCGTAAAGTGTTTCGTAAATCGCCAAATAATTGGCTCTTCATGCATAAGCCTGGAGTTAATGAAAAGGAAAAAGGATAGATAATGATGTTTTTGTACTTCGGTTTGGTTATTGGAATTGCCAATCAAATAAAGGTCCGCCAACTGATATTCCCTTAGGTTAACGATCATTGTCAACGGTGTAGTAATGGAGACTTGTGAGCTTTATTACTTTAATTTTAGATAAATATTAAGTCATAAAATTTATCTTGAAAATATAATCGAATTCCTAAAAAAAGAAAAGAAATAGTGCAATCAGATCTTAGAATCAATCAAATTTATGTATGGAACACCTTTGTTCACTCCCCCAACTTTAAATGATAGAAAATGCTAATATGACAATTTTTCCGATGTTTTCTCGTACATTCATCTTGAGTGCATTTGAAGTTGATATGCACTGTCTTTCCTCGTGAGTTTATGTGGGCTCACTCTTGAATCAGCTTTATCAATCCAAATCCACGTCATTTGACAACTCAAAAGTCTGATTCACTAGATTTCGTTGAGACTCGCAGGATCAATGGAACTAGTAAGAAACCATGAGATCCTTTTGCTTGTGTGCATGAAGGGCTCGAGCGAGAGTCGCCGACCCTTGTCGTGCAAAGTAAATGTGAGGCGGGGCAACCCTTTGAATCTGACCACGCCTAGTTTGGTGTTCGGGCAGTGGTTCCATTTTTCTTTCTCTAGTTTTTAGTCTCTATGTACTTTTTAGTTTTTCTTCTTTTTAAAAAAAGATTTGTAATCTTTTCTTTCCTAAATGGCTGCAACGACAATAATACCAATGCTTCTCCCTTTTTTAAAATGATAAAAAAGATTTGTCACGTCCATATCTTTTTGAACTAAGATGGGATGGAGCTAATTGAGTATTTAACCGCATTAATATGATAAGTTTTAAAATTTGACCACTCGTGTGAAATTTTAAAAATTCAATTATACTTTTACCGTGAGGTTTAGAATTTTTGGTATACTTCTCCCTTTTATTCTTTTATCATGAGCATGTGGCGATGAGCTAGCGGCCAATTTGCTCTTACTATAGTGGTTAAAAACTAACGGTAACCCATAAAAGGAATGTTCCCCAGTCTAGAGAGGAAAGTTGAGATATAATATTTTATGAGGATTACTACTGGTTAGCTTAGATTAGAGAATGTCATCATCTTGGAGATTCTTTCTAATTGTAATTATGTTTTTTCATATAACTAAATGTCACGACCCATAGCCGGCTATTCGACAAGGAACTATCCACCATAACCCTTCACTTACATCCAAGTTCCCAAAATATAAATAGAATCCACAAGCATCGGTTCTCGAACTCAAAAGTATAAAATCTTCCTTTTCACTGGATCAATCTCGGCACAGATAGAAATCACTACATGAATTCAGATTTTAGCCTCGCCCGAGTATGTAATAAACCCTATCGGTATCCAATGCTCGGGGGGTTGATGTTCAAGGCTAAGAAATAAGCAAAGCCGGACGTCATGCGATTGACATAAGACAACTCCACCCTGATCGTCCTTTTGATTTTGCGTTTTTTGGGCTGGAAGATAGACGACGCGAGTCCTCGAATCGAAAGATGGAACTCTTATCGTGTCATCAATCTGTTTGGGACCATGGAGAGTTGGGATGTAAGAATAAATGCAACGGATTCCCATCGTTCTCGATGCATTTCTCTAATCGGGACCGCAGGGGAACGCTGGTCCTTGAATGATGTACCCAACATGAAAGAACAAGAGGAATATAAAAAGGCATCGCGGAAGATCTGCACCCACCAAAGTGTCAATTCATGCTAAACACGATTGTGTCAATCTTTTTATTTTTATTTTTTGATCAGTGCGATCATGTCTATTAATCTAAGCATTTTAGCTCCTAATTACTCGGAGCCCTGTGGCGCATATCATTCCATGCTTCCTTTGGCAATTACACGTTAGACTTTTCTAATTATGATCATTCGTTTTGTAGAAAACAACTTACATTCTCTAAATTTTTTAGTGTTCATTCATGAAAAATGAATTGATTAGGGAGGATATTTTTTATCCTCTTTCTCTCACTTCTTAACCACGCACTTTTCTTCATAAAACACATTCTTTTCTTTTCTTTTTTAAATTAGAAGTTTTAATTATTTTATTTTCTTTCTTTTCTTTCTCTTTTTTTTTTCGATTTGTCGCTGGCCATAAGTCAGCTCTGCAGATCTTGGGTGAGGTTTGAGCTTGCCTATCACCATGACCAGCGATTGGCCAAGGAATAAAAAAAAAAAAAAAAAAAAAATTGATTTAAAAATAAAATAATAAAAAATTATTGAAAATGGGAGTATGGGGTAAAAGATTTTTCTTACTAAATGACATAAAATATTTCAGCTAAATATTGAAAGATATTATTATTTTACTGAAAAATATTTCTAAAAACATCATATTTTCGAGAAACGAACAGAGTTTAAAAGTGTACTTTTTGTTATGTGAAGATATAAATGATTGGAAAAGCGTTTTTAAAAAATAATTGTTTATATCTTTTACAAAAATAAATAAATAAAATTTATATACGAGTTATTGTTAATAATAAACATATTTTTTATTAATTAATTATTTTAAATAATGTAAATTTCTAAATCATTTATTTTTTGGGAGAGTCGAAAATGGATTCCAAATAACAGTTTGGGGAGCTTTTTTCCGTGCGTCATCATCAGCCGACGAGCCACGTGGCACGTTACTGTTGAACGCGATGATCGATGACCGAAATTCCAATTTCCTTTATTCCCCAAAAAACGTTTGAATTTTCTCCCCTTTTTTTTTTTTTTCTTTCCTTCTATTTTTCAACCTACACGCTTACGCCGACACATTTTCCGGTTGCCGAATATGCCCCCCGCCAATTAGCAGCCCGAAAACGCGTCAATAACAACTGGCCTCGCCCACCCCCGTAATTGGCTCGACGCGGAGGGCGATATCGGGATTTCCCCGCGATCCAGCATTCGTCTCTCCGCTTTGCCGATCTCGCGAAGCGACGGCGTCCGACAATAATAAATAGCAGCGAGAGATCACCGCGCTCTGCCGTCGTCTCCCTCCCGAAACTCCCACCGCCGTCGCGTCTTCCCGACCGTCGTCTGTCCGAATTCCGATAACGAGTCGGTTCCCGTCGGATTTCGCGAGCGCTTGAAACCGCCGGCCGATCGGACCTCGATCTCACCTCCGATCTGCGACCGTGAGTACTTCATCGTCGGCATTTGCTGGATGTGTGTTTGTCTTCCTTTGTTAATGCGCTCGGAGAAAAGCTTGTTGTTGTCTGATGCAATCATGGCTTGCTTTTCTTCGGTGGATCTCGTGGTCTATGAGTTGTTCTCCTTGTTTTTTGGGCTTCTGCTGCTTTCGTTTCGTTGATGTCCTTTGTTTTTGCCGTCGTGTCTTTTCTGGGTATCTTTTGATCGGCGCGTTCGATGAATGTTCGGGTGTATCTGCTCGTTGAATTCGTCATTTACGGTTTGTGGTTGGTGAGGAAGTGGTATTGAGTGGAGGTTCTGGTTTCTGAGGTGATCTGGTTGTGATCTGATCTGCTTGATCTGCCGGAGAGTGGAAGTTGAAAACTTGATGTCGCCATGTTGTTTTGCCTTGTTTTTATTGAGTCCGGTCAGTTGAATTACACTTGAAAGAGCAAATTTTGGGAGCTTTCGTCTATGAGATTGTGGATTCAGTCGCATCTGGTGCAGACATTTTCTTGTCCTTCTTGTTTTGATTGAGAAGTATGTAATGTTTCCTTTTGATCTTGAGTTTTCTTAATCCTCTGCACATTGATGGGGGATGGGGCATGCATAGCTTTCGTCTTAGAATATTTGATTGAATTTTATTTTCAATTGACCCGATGATCTGAATTACTCTTGCCATGGTTGATTTGCAGAAATTGCGGGGTGATGGCTAATTATACCCCGAAGAATATCCTCATTACTGGGGCTGCTGGGTTCATTGCATCCCATGTCGCTAACCGCCTCATTCGTAATTACCCTGAATACAAGATTGTTGTGCTTGACAAGCTCGATTATTGTTCCAATCTGAAAAACCTGAGTCCTTCGCAATCATCCCCCAACTTCAAGTTTGTGAAGGGAGACATTGGAAGTGCTGACCTTGTGAACTACCTTCTCATCACAGAGTCTATTGACACCATAATGCATTTTGCTGCTCAGACCCATGTCGACAATTCCTTTGGCAACAGCTTTGAGTTTACCAAGAATAATATCTATGGCACTCATGTCCTCTTAGAAGCCTGTAAGGTGACAGGGCAGATCAGGAGATTCATCCACGTGAGCACTGATGAAGTTTATGGAGAAACGGATGAGGATGCTGCTGTAGGAAATCACGAGGCATCTCAACTCCTCCCTACAAATCCTTACTCAGCGACAAAGGCTGGAGCAGAGATGCTTGTCATGGCATATGGTCGGTCATATGGGTTACCTGTCATAACGACCCGTGGGAACAATGTTTATGGGCCAAATCAATTTCCTGAAAAGTTGATCCCAAAGTTTATTCTTTTGGCTATGAGAGGGAAGCCTCTTCCCATTCATGGAGATGGATCCAATGTCCGTAGCTACCTCTACTGTGAGGATGTTGCGGAGGCTTTTGAGGTAGTTCTTCACAAGGGTGAGGTTGGTCATGTCTACAACATTGGCACAAAGAAGGAAAGAAGAGTGATTGATGTGGCTAAGGACATATGCAAACTTTTCTCCATGGACTCAGAAACCAGCATTAAGTTTGTAGAGAATAGGCCATTTAATGATCAGAGGTACTTTTTAGATGATCAGAAGCTGAAGAACTTAGGCTGGTCAGAACAGACCACGTGGGAAGAGGGGCTGAAGAAGACTATGGACTGGTACATTAATAATCCCGATTGGTGGGGTGATGTTTCTGGAGCACTTCTCCCTCATCCAAGGATGCTGATGATGCCTGGTGGCATTGAAAGGCATTTTGATGACTCTGAAGGAGGCGAAGGAGGTGAATCTCCATCAAAGGTCCCCACGACTCCTAATCAGTCCAAGATGGTTGTTCCACCTTCTAAAAACGCGACTTCAGCCAAGAAACCATCCTTGAAGTTCCTGATATATGGTAGGACCGGTTGGATTGGTGGTCTGCTTGGGAAGCTATGTGAGAGTGAAGGAATCCCATTTGAGTATGGAAAAGGGCGTCTTGAGCATCGGTCACAGCTCGTGGCAGACATACAGAATGTTAAGCCCACCCATGTTTTCAATGCTGCTGGCGTAACCGGTAGGCCAAATGTTGATTGGTGTGAATCCCATAAGACCGAAACCATCCGTACCAATGTTGCTGGAACCTTGACTCTAGCGGATGTCTGTAGGGAGCATGGGCTTTTGATGATGAATTTTGCTACAGGCTGTATATTTGAGTATGATGCTGCACACCCAGAGGGCTCAGGCATTGGCTACAAGGAGGAAGACAAGCCCAATTTTACTGGGTCCTACTATTCCAAGACAAAGGCCATGGTAAGTTGACTTGCAATTCCTATAATTTGCTCGTATGGCCTCCATGAATCATGCTCTTTATAGATGCACTGATCGTTTCTGCTTATGAAAACAGGTTGAAGAGCTTTTGAAGGAATATGACAACGTTTGCACGCTCAGAGTCCGTATGCCAATTTCCTCTGACCTCAACAACCCCCGCAATTTCATTACCAAGATTTCACGCTATAACAAGGTGGTTAACATTCCAAATAGTATGACCATTTTGGATGAGCTGCTTCCCATATCAATTGAGATGGCGAAGCGGAACTTGAGGGGAATATGGAACTTCACAAATCCTGGAGTTGTGAGCCATAACGAAATTTTGGAGATGTACAAGGAGTATATCAATCCCCAATTCAAGTGGGTGAACTTTACATTGGAAGAGCAAGCGAAAGTGATTGTTGCCCCCCGAAGCAACAATGAGATGGATGCTACTAAGTTGAAGAAAGAGTTTCCGGATTTGCTGCCGATCAAAGAGTCGCTGATCAAGTACGTGTTTGAACCTAACAGGAAGAACTAAGCAGAATGACTGGTTTTTGGCAGTGGTCATCTCATTCATTATGGGCCCATTGCTTGAGGTTTTGTAGCTGGATTACAAACCGCCCTTCGTTCCATATTCATCTGATTGTTCCTGCAGTTGTCCCCGAGGAACGAGGATAGTTCTACTAGTGATTCAATTTGTAATTTTTACAAGTTGCTAGTATGTTTTCTTCAGTCTTATCTTTTGGGCGGGCTATTGGATTCATTTAGTCCCTATGTCATCTTATTCTCGGATGACATAAAATTTATTTTTCCATTCTATGAGAACTAATAATTATTTTTTGACATTTTATAATTCTATGAGATAGAGTGTATCCGTGTACCTACTCGGTTCGTGGCAAATGAATTCTGAATCTTTCTTTGGCATCACGAGCTTGAGATTTGAAACAATGGATCTCTTTAACGTGCCAAGTTAATCAGCAATCATGTTAATGAACTTGTCAATGTGTGTCCTAAAGGTACTCGATAAGCAATTGACTAAGGAAATTTTACAGCTCTCAATGAACAATCAGTAACTCAACAATTGAATCATTCCAAATAAGTACTGCTTAGCCAGCTACTCGGGAGTGCTCAGGTAAATTTTCTTGCAAGAGTTGGCATTCTAGGCAAAGCTTATTCCACAAGCGGAAGGAACATCATTGCGAAGACCATAGTAGACAAAATTTCTGCACAGCAAAGACGATGAGTCTCACTCAGCGTCAAGAGCGAGGCATATGAACTTTATCGTTTGCTACCACCTGGGAATGAGCACTTCGGTAAGTTCGTAGGTGCCCAGTTGATGAATTTTAGGATTTAACTGAACTAACTAATAGATGTTAACAACTGCCTAGGCACTCGGTCTTGCAGTACTTGCATTTTTCAGGGAGCAAAAGGCCGTATTTATTACCATTTCGACTGATTGATTTTCTCAATTGTTGATCAAAGAAAATTCCCAGTTCATGACCTTGTAGATGCTCTTGATCTAGAGTCGAAAAATGCCGGCTCAAAAGGCCATATTGAGGATCTGGCACTCAACTCATGTATGAGACAGCCCACGATCAAGGGAGGCACACCAAGAAATTAGTAATGTATCGAGACCGATATTCATAATGGCGAGGCAGAACCTCAGCTTGCAGTGCCAACATATGCCCACTGGAATTCTTCTTCCTACGGAGGGCGCAAAAAGGATGATGCCAGTTCCTTGAGAAACGAGACAACGTCGTCAGAGGATCCAAGCAGGTAGCGAGCACTTGTACGGGTCCGCCCCACAGCGCATGAGAAATAGTTTTCTCCCTTGAGATCGAGCACGTTCCAAGATATTTTATCTGGAGATGACCTCCTCCCACCACCACTGGCATGGTTGTTAGTTCTTTTCTCAGGGTTTGGTAAAGGTCGCTGTGTCTTCAACGCAGGTGTTTTTGACCCGCCTTTCAATGAAGATCGTTTCTCCCCTGGAGACTTCAGTCCATCAGTAGCCTTCGTTCTGGCAATAGCTATAGCATCAGAGGGAAGCTCTGGCTCAAAAAATGTGTAGACATCTTCATCCTGCAGAAAAAACTACTGTTATATAGGGTCCTAAAATTTACTAACAACTGCACTTCATCTGCTTACAGAAATTCCTCTAATATTTTCCTTTAGCTTTTTCTTCATGAAAAAGACATCAGTTAGACAGAGATTCACCTTAGAAGAGAGGCATGTAAAATACGGAACACACAAGATACAAATGATATCAAGACAAATATTTGCATTACCTTTCCTAGGAAATGACCTATACAGAGAACAAAGTCAATCGGTGTTGTCATGGATTTACTGTGAACAATCTCACCCAATATACGGTCAATTGCTGCACCCTGAAAAAGACATTGAGTTTTCATGAGGGAAGCGTCAGTCACTACTTCATAGCAACTGGAGTTACTTGCATAGAATAATGGGCGTGCACTCACTTTTGTTACACCAACTGCTCGCACCTCAACTGATCGGCTACCTTGGACAACATCGACAGATGCATTAGATATTGGACCTGTCCAAAGATGTTGCAACATATCTCGTGCTTGGAGTCTTCCAAATTCAACATCTACCACCATAGGAGGGGAATGAAGATATGTCAGATGTGGAAAAGGAGATCCGCAAAGGCAGCTAATAAAGGGCTCAATGAACATTTGACTACCTGCATATTTGTAGTTCCATACAAGCGAGGTTTCTCGGAGTTCAAAATGTGAACGCGGAGTCCTTTCTGTGAAATACTCAAAGACATGCTGAAAGATGCCATCAGGATCTTAAATTTAGAGTCTAGAATATAGAAATGGAAAATAAAACTGGCTCAAAAGTAGGCACCTTTACGCTGTCAACCCATTCCATGTTTAAATGCTCTGGCATTGTTGTCATCCACTCTCCCTTCGTAAGACGTAAAAACATCCCGTTCTCAGCTGCCAACCACATGTTATACTCTGAAAAGTTCTGCGGAAGTTTTTAGCCAGTTAAATACTGCTAAACATGTAGTCAAAATTAAGGACTGTCATGAATCTAAACTCAAGTACATCATCTAAGACATTTCTGTCACTCCCACTGAGGACAACCACTGTTGTCCTCAAGTCACTGCAAAGTACTGTTAAGTGCTCTTTCAATTCAGGGTGCAATTTGAGATCCATTTCTTTAATCTGGTCACCCCTTCTCCCTGGAGTGTCCACTGGCTCAGTCAATGTTGCGTTGAACCCCTAAATTTTCAACCACATAAAAATGAAGGGGAAAAAGTACATAAATAGCAAGAACATATGGCCGAAAACGAAAACACTGAAGTTCACGAACAATCAATGCAACTAGAGCAAGTACTTACCAAGAAATTCCAAATTAAAAAGCTAAGTTTTCACAATCCAAGTGCTAACAAGCTAAGTACATATCTAACTGTACAGATGCAATAAGCCCTTGGCCACAGTGCTTCGCCTGTGCCATGCCATGTGAATCAGTCATACCAAAATCATGATCCAGATCAGGGCAACAATTATTTATGGAAAACTCGTTCGTAAGAGAGACTAAAGATATAAAACAAGGTGCTCATAATTATTTGAATGAGGATATAAATCCACAGCCTTCAAATTGCAGGGTAAAAGGTATTGTCAAATTTGTATGACAAGACTCACATGAGTTCCTTAACTTCCTATCAAGTATCACTTTCTCCTGGTAATCAGCTCCCTCTGTCTCTCCCTTGAAGGGAACTATAGAAACACTACAGCACTTAAGAGTGTTTTTTTCAGGGAAAATTTCATTATAGGGGAAGAAAGCATTTTTCAGGAAAATGTTTTCTCCTTTTTCGGTTAGGGAATTCATTCTCCCAACTTTAAGCATGCATATTTGTTTGACTGTAAATAGTTTTCTGTTGACTGGCCAAATTTGGCAAACCAAACATGTGGAGATCCATAAAACTAATTTGCGAAAAATTCCTTTACACAAACAAACACACCTTTAATGTTGAAAATGGCTGTAGTGGAATAAATACCCATTGCTATAAAAAGTTGCTGTATTAGTACTACCTCAAGATCACCAATTCATCTAAATAGCCTTTCCCACAAGTAGGGGTGAACGGTTCCATATTCCGTATAGATTTCACTTGGAATCTACCTGCTTGAATAGGTTCCTCATTTTTTAGAACCCGTAACTTACCCTGCATACCTTAGAACCTAAAAGTTAGAACCTACCCTCTCATATTTAATGACCACTATTTGCTATTACAATTCATTGAACATGACTTATATTTAGACAAACAAAAAATATGAAACATTAATAAAGTAAAAGTCTCAATTATAAAATAGGAATTTCGACTAGTAGTTCTAGATTATACACTCCTCATTGAACACTATGGAATACTGTAGAATTGCACGAAGACATATACCAAGAAAAACACAAAACTTGTCCTAAGTTACAAGTTCCTAGTACCAGGTTCCACCAACTTAGAACTTGGAACTTACCTACTAAAACAGGTTCCCCAATTTTTGGAACCTAGAACTTATCCTGCATACCTAGAAACCGGAAACCAGATAGCTTCCCACCGGCCCAATGTGTCCAATTTCAGGTTCTAGTTTCTAACCTGGAATATGCTTACCCATACCCATAATGGGGAGCACGAGCATAGTAATGCCTATATATGAAGTAAGAGGTTCTAGCAGCTAAAGTTAAGGGCAAAAGGCTGACTATCAAAAACCAGTTTGACTGAAAGTCAATATTTAAGAAGGGAGGTTGTAATATATGCCAACCTGCAGCCAACATCAGCAGCAGACGACACTCACGCTCTTCAGAGTATGGATCAAAGCAAACATGAAAGTAGAGCACCATGAAGGGCATGAACGAAAATAATTGATGGCCCATTATAAAAGAATCTAGCTATAGCATTCATCTCAAAATCCAGGAGCATACCAGAATAAGTAAGCGATTGTTGGATTTTAGGTATTGTTCAATGGCATCTTGTACTGGAAGAACAGGTGGTACTTGTCTTGTCCTTAGCTGGGCCTCAACAACAGTATCATTTAGTTCGCTGCAAAGTATATACACATTTACCCACTTGTAATTTAACGACTTCAGTTAACGGCTCTAAGTGTGAAAACAATTTGCATACGGGGCCTCATATTTATTGGTCAGTCAAACATAAGAGGCAAGAGTTGCACACCTTACGAACATTTCGGCCCATTCTTGTGCCGTATGGTGTGTCACATGTTTAAAATTATGCTGATGACGCTTTTCTCTCTCTTCGGCAGGCATATTTAAAGCTTGGGCTATAGAAGCAGCAACCTCTGTGATGTTCCAAGGGTTCACTAGAATTGCACCAGCACCCAGGGACTGTGCCGCACCAGCAAACTATAAAATGAAGAAAGAAATAGGTAAAGCGTGATCTAAGTATCAAAGCAGAAAGAGGACAGTTATTCAGGTTGCAAGATTTCCAAAACAAGACATGGGGTACTCTTTCAGAAAAATCCACAAATCAAGTGGTAAGCACTAATCTTTAAAAGAGCTTTGCAAACTTATCAGCTACTTTAGTTCCATATCTGGAAGCTTAAACAAATTGTAAGGTTTCTGTGGAAGTGGTAGTTCATTTAAATAATCATTTATCACATTGAAAGCACAAGGGTGCCCAGCAAAAGCACAAAATAGGACAAACTCAATAAAAGCAAGTGGATAGTCATGACCATCGTCAATTCTCCCGAATCAACAATCTCAACAATTTAACAGCAAGAGTATTGCTTCTCTCCATTGTTCATCCCAATAGTTCTCTTCTTGTTCAAAAAGCTTCCGCTTGAAGTTCATACACTGTGGCTACTCCAAATGAAGTAAATGAGACCGATTAAATTCTTTTGAGGCAAAATTGCGACATGGTTCGTACATTAAAGCCATAAGTAACTGTTAGAGAGACCATATGAATATAATGAGCATTTATGACCCATTGTCAGTTGATGTGAGATAATGTGGAACTTTGACTATGCACATTCACGTGTAAAGTCCAACCCAAAAGTTCAAGCTTATAGGTGGAGGGACACTGCATGAATATAAAGAGTATTTAGGACCCGTTGTTAATCGATGTGGGATAACACTTCAACAGTGAACTGTTAAAAAATGACTTCTTAACTAGATAGATCTTTTAGACAGGTGGTGTCAGCATAAATTCAGTAATGCAAGGGGTTCCATTATCCATGAACCCATCTACATAAGAGCACATTCTCTGCACTAAGACGTTTGGGGAAAATAGAAATTTACCTCACTGAGAATTAGAACCCCTTTCTTCGAATCTTGACATGCAACAAACTCGTAACTAACAAGATTCATGCCATCCCTCAATGAAGTGACAAGTGCAACATCTGAAAAGGCAAAATCAGGTTCAGTCCAACAATCTGCTAATAAAGTAAACACTATATTAAAATATAGCTTTCAGATATCTAAGACTTTAATAATTATGCAGAAACAATACTTCATTATTTTGCCATCAAAGTTTTCTTCTTCCACTGAGATCTAATCACTAATTCAAAACATCCTAGTAAACTGAATACCCATGAACCTGCCACTAAGAAGCCTTCTCAGTGCATCAGCATAGCATGACCATGCTGCTCTAAGCGGGGACTAGAGCAGCGAACTCATGAAGGAACTAATGTGAGAGATAGAACCATTTGGAACATAAGGCCAGGTATGGCAAAGTTATGAAGAAGCAAGACATCTGGGACTAGAAGAATGAAGGGAGTTCATAAGATGGAATTATTACCAGTAACTGCATAAAGGGCACATAGCTTATAGAAGTCAAGAGAACGATCCTGCGACAGATAGAAGAGAATGTCACAGGAAAGCCGCATACGCCTATATGAACACGAGCATTAAGCATTGGGAACATTAACATAATGGATACTGAAAACCAAAATTTGCTGGTATTCGATTCTGATCCAGTTTCTTTATTATATTAGCATTCAAGAGTTGATACAGATGAGAAGACAATATTTTCCCAGTTGACATAATTACTTGAGTTGAGGTTCGGCTATTGAACTGTTAATTAATCATTACAACTTTATTGTCATCTTCTTCCATGAAAAGAAAAATCTCCTAATGTGAAGCACAAACCATAAGAATCATTTTTTTCTGCATTCTATCCATCTGAAAGTAATAGAAAAGGAACAGGAAGATTCTTATTAGAAACAACTACTTTGAAATATCAAATTCCACGGGAAGTATCATCCGAGTATGCATAATAGCATATCAATCAGAAAAAATTATAAAATACTTTATAAATGTTTTTGCCTGCTGTGTAAAGAATGATAGTCTTAAGTTTCAAAAGAAAAGTACTTCCAAGTGCTTTGTGCATTGGATTGACAAATAAAAACTACTATTTCACTAAGAATATAATGTATATCCAGCCAACACACACTCCACTTTTAGCAGCAGCCTTGCAACTGCATCACGTCGAAAAATAAATACAACATCCTACAAGCAAGGTTAATTATCATAGAGCCATTGTCAAGTTAGAAGACCAAACAGACCAGGTGATGTATAGGGACAGCCGTCAATGTCCCAAATCTTCCATTAATGCGTCCAACAATTTCATGGACCTGGCTCGTAAGTTTTTGATCTGCCACAACATACAGTACAAAAAAGTAGTGGTCAGAATCATGAACAATGAACTGCATTTATTGACAAATTTGCTGAAAGAACGAAACAGAAACCCCATCAAAACTCTCAGAACTCGGCGATATCCAACTTATCTATAGAATGGAATTCAGTATTGCTTTGGTTAAGTACTAGCACACCTCACTCCAAGTGCAGTAATAACTTAAAGAACAGCTTGTACTCTTTCCTAGAGATATAAATAAAAACTGCAAGGGAAAATAGCTTTTAAGCAGAGAACATTGGAACCCAGACTGAGAATTGTATGTCGGATATCAACCTTTCAAATTACCAATGAAAGATTTTCAAACGTAAAAGCAAGCAAGATTTATGACAGGCAACAGACCATAATCAGTTGGAACCCAAACAGACTGAAAGAAACCTACATTCAGGAACATCTGTCCTTGTTGGTACAGCAATTTGCAGCAAAACAACTTTGTCGTGCCAATATGAGTTTTCTTCAAGAAATTTCTCAAATGCCAGTATCTTTTGGGGAATCCCCTTGATCATATCCAGTCGGTCGACACCTAACATCACCTGTAAAATTAGATTGTAAAACAATAAGTCAGATCCAAAGATGCACTTTGACCCCATTTAGAAGTTTCATTGTATGAGATTGAGAAAAGATGACAACAAACAATTTGTCTTCCAAAAGTCAAGGAATAACAGAGAAGAATAGATGTGTGATAAGAACGTTTCCCTATTGATTATAAAAAGAATATACCTTACGACCAGCAAATCTCTCTTTTAGTTCTTTTATGTGTTCCTGAACTGGTAGGGTGTCAAGTGCCCGGATGAAACGCTCAGCATCTATCCCAATAGGAAACTAAAGACATCGAGCACATTAGGAGCAAAATGTAAGTTAACATTCCATGTATTGTGAGTTAAGAGTTATGATATATACCTAACAAAGTTTCAAATCAAAGCAATGAAATAAAGCAGTTGTGATCAACAGACTAAACTTATACATACCGCAGCTACCCTTGTCAGCCTCCCTTGATCTTCAACTCCTTCTGGTGTACCTTCAAGCCCAAGAATACGAGTGCAAGCGCTCACAAAGTGCCTTGCATAGTCATAGGTGTGGAAACTGGAATATCATGCCAACCAATGTCATGGTAGTTCAATGTTGCAAAAATACAAGTAATGTAATAACAATGACTAGCACATAGGAAGGAAAACTTAAAGGCAAAAAAGCTTCTGAGGTTCTATATGTCCAAGGTGTCAAGTTGACAGATGAACATGAATAAATACCCCACATAAAGTTTTATAATCCAGGAGACATGTTAGATCATGGACAAGAAACAAACACATACTGTCCATACTATATTTGATTCAGATAGACCTCCGATTCCAATATATTTATGAGACTACAGAATGCACATTTTTCATTTTCACAGTTCCAATCTATCTTAAAGTAAAAAATTTATCAATGCAAGTACATGCAAGAGGATGCATCCGCAATTACAAAGCTGGAAAGACAAACCTAATCCAATATCCGGATAAAGGGTAGTCTTACCCAACTAAATCAGCAGCAAGGACAGAACGCAGAAGCTCGGATCGTGATGGCAGAGTCCTGTGAATTTCAGAGGAAGGAAATGGTGTATGGAGGAACCACCCAACTTTCATGTTGCTGTTATATTCCTTCAGGCATTTTGGCAGAAACATAAGGTGGTAATCATGGCACCACACTACATCACCTTCTTCGTAATGCTTATTCACGACATCAGCAAACATTTGATTTGCTTTCTGATATGCAGCAAACTGAGACTGGAAACTTCTTGTAGTTGCTAGGCGATCTTCTTGTGGAAGTGCAAGATAATGAAAAAGAGGCCATAATATATTGTTGCAATAGCCATTGTAGTATTGATGAACAATCTCCTCATCAAGGAACACAGGGATACACTTCTGCGAACAAGGAAAGGAGCAGATTGTAAAGTTGACATCTATATCTCAAACAGAGACACTGCCCAATGATCTTGGTTAAATATATTAAAAGAGTGCAAAGCGTGATATAGCACAAAAAAAATGGTGAATCTGATACAATAACGTTACTTTTTGAGCCAAAGCTTCAGTAAGAGCCCTCTGTCCAATCTCATCAGGCACATTTACACCAGCCCATCCTATCCATCTTGCCTCGAACCCCTTCACACCTTCGACAAAGTCAAATGCATCAAGATCCACCTCCTTAAAAGAGGTTATAAGAATTTTTGGGGAGAAAAGCAGTGAATAGAAATATAATAAGCTAGACAACCGGGGGAGTGAGCCCTACTCATTACCTAATGGCTGCAACAGAAAAATGGGATTTTCAGGAAAAGAAGTGACCAGATGATTCTTACCCAGAAGAGCAGTAACTAGCCCCCCAGAACTCATCTCGAGAGACCACGCGTCTTCACCTCTTCTGACTGCAGAGACAGGCAGTCTATTAGCCACCACCAAGAGTCTTTGTCTGAAAGGCCTCCCATCTTGCCTTTCAAAGCCCTCGGTGACAGCCCCTTCCAAAAACTGTTCAACATAAGATAGCCCCGCGTTTTCTCCTTCTCTAAACCGCAGCTCATGTTCTAGCTCAGCCACTCTACTACTGTCAGTTGTCTCATTTGAATGGGAAGCCCTGCTGCTTTTTCTGAGCTCTCTGTCTCTTAGGAGCCGTTCTACACGACCAGGATAATGGACAGGGTTACTGTTGTACTTGTTTCCAGGCATACGCTCACAATTTATTCAATCTTCGTAAACAGCTTTGCTCAGAAAACTTGAGTATCCTACATTTTTTCAAAGAAGGATCAATAAAAGCCTGGAAGCACACAAGAATGTCAGGTACTTTTCCTATTTAGGTACCACAGGGAGTCGGATTATAGCCAGTAGTATGTCAAGCAGAACGTATCTACTCCATCCGTTGAAAACGATAAGCACTTCTAGAAACCAATAGAAAATTATAAATACACATGTCTAATAAATATGCGAAAAAGAAAGTGGGCAAGGAAAAAGAGATAATAGAGAGAATGGGATCCACAGAATTGCATTTACGCATACTATGGGGTCTACCATATTCCTGTTAATTAAGCACGAAAAGTAGCATTCACGTCCAGCAGACAGGAGGAACATCAGCTGCCGGGCAAGTCCATCGAATTCAAATGTGAGAGAGAGCGCAAATAAAATGAGATGTACCAGAAACTCTGCTCTTGCTTCTCAAAAGCTAACAGGCACGTTACTGGAAATGGAAAAACAAACACATTGCATGAACGAAGACGCCTCCGGTGCGAGTTGGCAGAACAATAAGCCCGAACAATCATCAAACTTAGTGAAAGTTCATTGATACCCAGAAACTCAGTCGGTACCGTCAATCATCAGAGAAAAGATGAGCATCAAAACCCACCTCAGAAATCGGCCAATACCACCACACCTCCCGAAGAAAAAGATCCTTTTTTTTTTCCGTTTATATATTTTGGTTGAGCTCTATGCCATCCGATGCCTTGTGTGATGGCTTTCCACTAGAAGAACGAAAGCCAACGGGTTGGAGAGAGAGAGAGAGAGAGAGAGAGAGAGAGAGGAAATTTCAGAAGGCGAGAGGATTGTCATAATGATAGCAACAGGAGAGGAGCGATATAAATCCTCGTTGTAAGCTTTTATAGGGTGCACCAAACCTTTACAGCCATGCAGGCACCACCGATGGATTATGGCTTCATATTAATTAGTGGTAATTGTTTTCGCTCAACCCAAGGGGAACGAAAAAGTAATCATAAGAAAAAAAGAAATGGAAGGCAACGAAAATTTAGTCTGCAGACGAAAGCTGCTGGCCAAATATCGGCAACACGTATTAACTCCCCGTGCTATTAGCAACCAATTTTCACATGTTGAAGTGACAAATTTCATGGGATTTTTAAGCAATCAATTACGCATGGGCCGCGGTGGAATATCCTGTGCGTACAACGCAGGCATCATCGTGGGGTGAGCTCGCAAGTCGCAACCAACTGGCAAAACTGGTCGCTCATATATCTTTTCCATGACCTTCATCTGCTGCGACTACTCAGCAGTACATAGAAGATTGCATTTTTCTCCCTACTTTGCTGTCGTGACAGCTGTAGTCCTATTTCGCATCAAAGTAATCTCCCGTTACAGTAATCGGGTTCTGGAAGGCTGGCTCAATCCAACGTTATGACCCAGAATTGGATGCTGCGGATCTACTTACCTGGCCAAGCATACGGGGTAAAGAATCTGAAACCAATTAGGAAAACTTACGAGCAGTGCCAAACGGGCAGATCGACCTTAATCATTGTATTATATTGTCCAAAGGCATCAAATGGTTAGTCCATATTTCCTATGGTTGGGTGTCTAAATCATTCACAGTAATGATCTGACTTATCTGCATAATTGTTACAGAAAACCTCGAAACTTAGCAAAAAGGGTCAATTCTGGAATTTAAATGGGGTCAAGATTATAAAATAAAAAAAAGGAGCAAACAAAGACTTTTGTTGGTCAATTGTACAGTGACCTCGTTCCTCGGATCTTTTCTCCGAAGTTTTGAGAATACACCAAACTGATGAAGCCCTGTCAATCTTCAAACATCATTTCTGTGCCTAAACAAGGTCCTGGTGTCCTATTCTCAAAGACAATTTATCCATGGATACTACGCAAGGTCTTCCTTTAATCCAAGATGTACATTTCATCATGTAAGTGAACAGTGTTACAGTAATATTAGTGGAACTTTTGAATGGACCGACAGTACCGAGCAATTATTTTCTGTTGAATCAGCACTTTAACAAAATAGATAGTGATATGGAATGCTTCTGTGAACATAATATGGAAAATGACAGAAATTAAACGGGCCACTTTTTGTATCCATCTTAGTGGCCAATGTATGGCAAACGATAAGAGCACTAAACAAAAAGTAAACAATCAATATGAAACCCGAAATTCCTCAACTTTAGTGTCCTGTATATCTATAGTCATGCAGCAGGAATTTAGACTGATGGTTACTTCCTGCAATAGTCCCTCAAAAAAGGACACATTGATAGCATACGAGAACAAAGAACCGGCATTTTTCTCTTATTTTAGTGAGTGAGTTTAACAGAAACACATTCCTTTCCATTTAAACACAGGTAGCACATGTCAGGGCCCCAAAACTCCCTGTAGAGAAAACAAAGACAATTCATAACTCTCCCCTAACTTCAGGGGAAATGCTGAAGTAATTTCTATTCTTTTTTGGTCAGAAATGCTGAAGTAATTTACATGCCTTGTTTTAATAGTGCAAAGCAGTGACAGATCTACAGATATAAATGAGACCAGATAGTCGACAAAAGTAACTAGTGTACGTTTTCTCAAGGTACGCAATTAGTATGCTAACAAAGTTAATATACTCTTCAAGGTCAATAACTCAAAACCAACCATTATCTCTACCCCTTTAATATGCTCTTGCATTGAACTATGCCAATCCTCATGGTAAATAAAATACTGTACACATCTTGCTTGTGAAATATTTCCCTATGTCCAGCTACCGCCCTTCTCAGATGCCTTTGCTTTGCCAAGTAAACAATTTTCTGTTCAAGCAAGTTTCACTGATAGGAAGTGCTCCAGAAAGAAGGACAAAAAAAGGCGAAAAAAGAAAGAAAGAAAAGAAAGCAAGATGAGACATGAGAACGGATGCCGTCATTTAATGGCTTTAGGCACGAGAATATACAAAAACCTCACTTACGTTAAAAATTAAGCGCAAACCTTCATTCTTATTTTTTAGCTTCCCTTTGGGCCTTAGGTCTTGTTTACTTTCTATAAAGGGTTCTCTCATTCATATCATGCCCTTGCTGACTTAGGAAGGGGCAATTGCATCGGGAGAGTCGCTCGAAATATCTTTAAATATCTTTTTTGAGTGAGAGAGAGAGAGAGAGAGAAATGGGGGCCTCTGTGGTCATGAGTAGCGAAAGTAAAATAGGTAGAGTTCAAAAGAAGACCCGACACATGTGATCAAATGGGGAAGAATAGAGCCAAAAGAGACGCAACCACACCAGAAATCGACAGAAGGGACTGGCTTGCATCCCCTGTTTTTTTCCTCTTGCTAGAACGAGGCAAGTGGAGCTAAGCATCATTGCTTCGTCCGTATAGAGTATAGACGTGATTCTGAAGACTGGGAGAGTCACTGGAGGCTGACCTATATGCCCAAAAAAGTCGGAGGACCTGTTAGATTGCCAAAACGCGATGTTTCGCACAGCAGGACATCCTGACCACCGAACCATACAAATCCAGTTACTCCGATATTAACCATCATTGACAATTTTGACATCTCACCTCAGATATTCCCGAGGACAGCGAATAACTACGGACCTACCACGCCTCAGAGGGCAGGCCGCGAAATCTTTTAGCATCGTGAGTCCTCGGGCACTGACGTAAAAATCGGGTGGGCCGGGTTTGGGACAAAATCCTGCAAAAGGATATGCAGGGATCTAACAGCAGACGAGAGTTCCTTCCTTCTCCGAGTCACGTGATCTTCTCCACGTTTGGGATGCGGTCGAAAATGGCTTCCCGGAATATCCTAATGACGAACAGGAGAAGTCCCCTTCGATGCCCATGTGCGCAAACAGAGCATCATCATGGCCAGTTCCCCCCCATTTCTCGCGCTTGATTTGAGGTGTGTGTCGGTGGCGTGAGTGGAACGTCTGCCATCTAGCACTACTCGTCACTCACTCCACGTCCTCTGGGCTTACAGCAAGACGCGATTCATTCCCGATTCTATTACAATAAATCCTAGAGCCAAGACCGCCAGACTGCAGAAGCACCTCGCGTGTACTCGCATATTAAAATTTCCAGAGAGCTTTGTGCGGGATTAGCGTATTCGTTTAACTTACTGAAACTACAAGCTAATGAGAATGATCAGAGTAATTAAGCCACCGAGTTCGGGAAGAGCAGCATAACAGCATAGAAGAACGGGAAAAAGAAGAAGAAGAAGAAGAAGCCAGAATACCTCGAAGTTCGAGTCGAGTCGCGGTCTCGCAGATTCGGCCGTATCACGATCTTTCAGAAACAGCACCCCATTGGCACTGCAACAGAAGAGCAGAGAAAACTGAGGCCGCCTGCCGGATACGACGCAAGGAGCTGAGGAGCATCGGCGAACGGTTTCTTCCTTCCTCTCGCGAAATCGGAATTCCGATCGTCGGCGAGGAAAGAAACGATCGATGCACCGCGAATCGCCGGACGGAGACGGAGACGGAGGCGCTCACCTGATTCGCCGGAGGGACTCTCGAATCTCTCTCGACCTGACCGGCGGCGCGTGATCAGAATCCGGCGCCGCTCCGCATTGGCAGGAAGGGGGGCGGGGAGAGAATCGCGGGTGGAATGCTCGCTTCGTCCGTCCAGCGGCGTCGGCGGGAGCGAGAGAGGGACGGGGAGAGCTCTGGAGTTTCTCGAGAGAGAGGGAGATGAAGAGGGAACGGGGGACGCGGTTTTGTTTGGTCAGGGCTTTTACTCGCTTTTCCTGCTTTTGGCGGGGAACGTGGGAGAGAGAGAGAGAGAGAGAGAGAGAGAGAGAGAGAGAAGTGAGTGGTGTTGTTCGCTTCGCTGCTTGCCGCTGCTTACCTCGTGCTTCGATGGCGGCCCGCCCAACCCCCCTCCCCTTATCGTTTGGAGGGAATTTGTTCCTCCCTTCCTTTCCTCCTCTTTTTTTTTTTAAAAATTTCGAATCCCTCTGATTTTTTATAATCTGCCTGAGCTACGAGCACGGAGACTCGGCTACGTGAGGACTCGTGGAGCTCGCTAAATCTTAGATTTTTTTAAAATTTTTTATTGAGTGACGGTTTGGGTGTAATTAGTGCGATTTGAGAGCGTGATCTTAAATTCCCGAGTCGAAAATTACCCGACCCCATGAGGATGGAAACCCCATTCTCATCCTGCTGCACCGATTGTAAGGCGGATAAGCTCAATTCCCTGTCCCTGCCCCCACGCCTCATAAGGGGGGGATTTAACCCCCATTCAAAGCGAGGCAAACTGGTGAGGGCGACAGCGCCGCCCTTCGCTTTCGACGAACTATGCTTTCGATGTAACTCCACGCGTTGAAGGTTTTAGAGTGCACGATAATGGGGTCATTTCTATTGGTCACGTGTGATAGAATTTCGATACTTTTTGTCTTGAGAGATTATCAAGAGAGAGTTTAAGTTCGAGCTTATCAATATATTCAGTCGGATTCACATTCACTTTAAAACTCAAGTCATTGTGTTATGAGACAATTAATATGTATTTTTAACAAACAAAAAAATATGATGTTACATGTGAGTTTCGGTGGTTAAGTTTGCTCCCCTTTATTATTCTGAGTTAACTTATTGCCCTTCGTTACTACACCGTAATGCTTGTCATTCGGAAACCGCGTTAATCACTTAATTCATTCCTTGAGATATATTATGAAATGCTGAAATAGATTGGAAGCTCATCAATCTACCATCTAGAAGATGGCATGAAGTCCATAAATAGCCATTGAGTTTTTATTTTATTTTAATTTGAATCCATATTTTATCAATAGTTTGGATTTGGACCCATCAATAGTTACTAGGAGTATATAATCTCTCTCTTATAATTAAAGATATAACTCTAATTTAAAGGCGAATCAGGATAAAATTTCGTGTCTTGAATTATCTTCCTTGTATTTACTCTCTTATCTCGTTGTAATCAGTTTCCAAAGTTTGGAAACACAATGCCTTGGTCTTTATCCGAATCTTTATCTTAGCAGCGAAGAAATCTTGACCCGTCGTATTTTCTAAATGCGGGAAAGGAGGCGCTTTTACGCTCTCCTGGCCTTTCTTTTAGCCGCCACCTCCACCGCTTTCAGAATCCGACGATGGAAAAGCCGAACGCAAAGCAGCAGCAACAGAAGATCAGAATAATACGGGGGTGGGTATTCGGATTAGTGGGACGAGAATCATCATCGCCCAGAAAAGTTCCCTCCGTTAGAATATTATGTCTCCCGACCATGCAAAGCAGATTGATTCGTGTGAAACCATGATGCGGTAGTGGCCTGCCTTCCCGTTCCCGGTCCATAAAGTTAAAAGAGAGCTTAATCTGATCAATTTGATTACCAACTCCTTTTCCCTCGAATGATGACATCGTGACTTTCTACAGTTCATGATCTCTCTCTCGTCCATGCATGCCGGGCCGCCATGGGCGGCCCCACTCGTTAGTAGGGTCTTTTCGAGACGTGCTTAGAACTATTGTTGATTACCCACCTGTCATTCGAAAACCAACACAATGTGAAATGTGGAACATTTAATTAATTTAATGTGGCCATTGAACTTCGCTGCCATGGCTAGCGATTGGCCAAAGGAAGAAGAATATGATTTTTTTTTTTTTTAAAGTGATTTTTTAAAATAAAAATAATTAAAAATTTATTTAAAAATAAAATAATAAAAATTTATTAAAAAATCGTGTATGAAGGAAAATATTTTCTTTTCCAAATAGCAGCACTTCATTTTCAAGTTTTAGCCTAATAACCAAAAATAATTATATTTTTATGGAAAATGATTTATTGGAAAATATTTTACAAAAATATTATATTTTGCATGAAATGAATAGAGCCTAAGTGTATATTCAATTTAGTCTTTTGACTATATGAAAATATTCAATGTTATCTTTAAACTTGAATTAATGGAACTGGGAACTAAATTGAATGTATAACAAAAATTTATAGATAGACATTGAATAAATTAAAAATTTAAAGAACATATTACTCATTAAATCAAATTTCATGGATTATATATTTTATTTTCCCTTAAATCAATTTTGTAAATCGACTTCAATATGCTTATGCAAAAAATCAATTGCATGCAAACCATCGATTTTCATTTAATCTAGTTTGGAGAAAGTTTAGATATCTATCTTATAACCTATTCGTGGGTCTCAATGGTATCAATATTCATGTTATTTTTCTCAATCTATATAACTTAAGATTCGAGTAAGACTTTTTAACCCGATATCATGGTGAGAGATCGCCGGGGATTTCTTACGCACATGCGAGAGAGAGACGTTTCTGTTCACCTGTTCTACGCGTCACGCTGATAAAGCTATACCTATATGCACGTCAATTTTTATTTCTTTTGGTGGGGCTTTTTAACTGGGTGCGGGGAGATCCATCCATATCAAAAATAATAAAAATTTCTCAATTCGACGACGGCTTTTTGGTGACAAAAAAGGAGGGGGGAGGCACGTCAATCCATGTCGCTTCGGCCACCACCACTGTGCTAGGACAACTTTACAACTTTACCAGCTTTGGAGATTCCTTTTTCATGTGAGCCAGAAGGGAAAAAGAGGGAAAAGATTCAAGACCGATGCCGGTTCGACCGTGCATCGCATCGCCCCGCCTTTGATATTCTACCTTTTGGGTAATGGAAGCCAGCGGCCTTTGCCTATGCACTCCCCCAATCGTCGCTAAAGAAGGGTTCTTCTCTCTCTCTCTCTATCCCTTAGCTTTTGCGATTCGCCAATCCCTGCCTTGCGGTCGCTGTCTTTGTCCCCGTTTCGTGCATGCAGGGACTCCCGTGGCACGACCGTACATGGCGGTGAACATGAATTATTGTCTCTCCAAGGAGAAGATTTTCATTGGTCGATGATCCTCGTCATTTACTTAATTGAATACCTTATGGCCACGTTTGATAGTCCAAATAAGATAACGAGTTATCGTATCCGGTAATTTGACGATGCTCTTGGGACTGAATAAATTCGGATGAAAAGGTCGGGTAAGAAGTCCGGGACAGTGGTGGGATAAACTAGGATTAGATAAAAAAGAATTTCTTAATTTAATGAATTCCCCTCTGTCTCTCATCTCTCGGTGTCATCATATGGTGTTTTGCATCTCAATTCCCCTCTAACTAGAGTTTATGATACCTGGTACACTCTCAACGATTTTATTGACTCGATTCCTTCATGTTTTTGTCGTAAAATTGATTTCTCTTGTGATTTTACTTCTAGTTTCAAGATGGGCTTGCAATGATAATTCAATATTTATCTCTTACCCCTGAATCACACAAGCAAAAGGGTACACGTTTTTGCTTATTTTTCGTATTTCTTTCTGCACTTTTTGTTTTGGCGTCAATTCCGCATCGGGTGACCGAAAGATGCTCTTTTGCAGGTCCTTGAGTGAGCATAACAACGACGACCCAAGTGGAAGACCAGGTTTCCAACCAAAAGGACCTCTTCGTCTTCGTGATGTAGGGACAGGGAATCGCAACCATAGCTTCAGGATTGCATAGATATTGACGACCGTGAGGAAGCCGATCGAGAGGGCCACGGACGAGACGCTAGACTTGAGGCACTATGGGGAGTGTTGGAAGTGCTGGGTGGAGGCTGAAGCAGCTGGATACAACGAACAAGCCGTAGGATGTCCAAATTATTCCTAATCCTGACTTACCATATCTTATTCAATTCGGATCTGGATGACCAAAAGTAGTCAATTTTCTTCTCCCCTTTGTAGGGAACGGACATTCAGTTTGGCTAAAAAGCCATATCATGTCCTATACCAATAAAAAGACAAGAAAAAAAAATTATGTACATATTCTAATCACCCGGAGCTCGATGTGATCCTTAAAAATTACATGTTAATACAATTTGGTTAGATTTTGTATAAAACTTATACATTCTAATCCTTCAACTTAGAGTGTAAGAATTTTCCGTAAATTTCACACGCCAGTCAATAGAAACCAATCACGATCAAACAAAACATGCACACGAGAGTTATGAAAACGAATTCCCTAATCTGAAAAGAGGGAAACACATTCCCAAAAAATGATATCACCATAAACTTCTTCTTCTATCACGAAATTTTCTCAAAAACAAATGTGCCCTGGATCATCGTAAATGTTCCTTATGTTGCCATTATGATCAAGTTATATTCCTGCGTCGGTCGTCCGTCCGTCAGAGGCGATCGAATTGTTAGTTGATTAGTTGAATGGGTACATCAAAAGGAATTGAGAGAGAGAGAGAGAGAGAGATGATGATGACGACGACGACGTTGATGGGGGGGAGTTGAAGAAGAGGGAAGAATGGGAAGCGAGGTGGCCCCCAAGGGAGGAGACGGTGGGGGCAGTGCTTTCCGATTCGTATGAATCGCATTTCTTTCATGCACCCAAGCGGTCGCCACGCCCTTTATTTTTGATTCCTTCTGTCGTACCCGAGATCTTTGAGTCGCTCATGCACGCCCCCACCCCCCACCCTTGACATTTCCAGATCCTTTCTTTATCCTTTTTGCTCCTCGCTCACGCCAGCCCCTCCTTTTCCTTCCCCCCATCTTTCTTTTCCACTCCCTTCCTTATTAAAAGGCGGAAAATATCAAATAAAATCTCACGGTTCATGAATTTGCGCGAAGAATCGCGACATGCCCTTTTCACGCCATTATTGACTTTGTTATAAAATTGAGAAAAATGGGTTCACCCCTTTGTTCTTCAGTAACTTTTTATATTACGGATGTTGTTCGAGTTTCGAATGTGACTTATTCCTTTTTATTAAGGAATGTAAAAGAAATGCGAATTATCAAAGTGGTGTTATGTATATGATTTTTTTTTTCTCTTTTTTTCTCATCGTGGATCGTGCCAGGCTGTGTAATTACAAAATACCCAAAATTGACAAATCCAAAATCAATCTGTATCTTTTCCTTGTTTTTAATTTATACCGCAGGAGCATTAGAATCAGATTCCTCAGTGGACTATTTACTAGCATAAAACCTCTGAAAGGAGAAGTGGGGAATGATCGTGAAATTGAGAAAAGGAAAAAAGAAAAGTACCAACTATGGCATGAAAGAATATGCCCGAAAAGGAGAGAGAGAGAGAGGGAGAACCTTTCCGCCCCCCACCCGAGATTTTCCTTTCCAGAGAATTATCGGGCCCGACATCAATTTTTGCTCCCAGATTACATGCCACGAAATCGAATGGCTTGTCACTTCACGTTCACCCACCATTCGGGACAATAAGACAGGCGAAATATCAAGATTCCAAACCGTTATCTTTGAAGGGATGAAAGCCCATTCGATCCTACCCTCGTATTCTATTAAAGAATCTCCATCCTTCACATACGAATTCATTATTCTGTGTGGAAATCGAACGAAAACAAGAGGACTTCTTTTTGACTAGGCATGGCGACGATGAACGGACGGGTCCAACTTTCCGGCCCATTTTATGGCCTAGCTCATTCTCACAAATTGCAAAATAAGTAGCCACCCATCTCTCTTGAGCCTAAAAGCAACGAGAGTCTCGGACCCATTAATGAAATGTTCGGTTTCAATAATGATGTGCTAGACAATGTAAAATAAATTCATACTAGTCCCTACAAGAGTGTCGATGAGACAAGAAATTATTCAATCTTTTCCTCGCAATATATTGATATGGTATTTTGTACATGTAGTTGATGATTCGATTTATATATCTATACCATTTCTAAGAAGAGATTCCCCTTTTTGTCCTCCAACCAATGTCACCTGAAAATCCTCGTCATTATAATTTAAAACGAACCCATGGGTTATTTTCGCCATTCAACACTTAGAAGAGGAAAATCACCATTAACAAGCCATTCGGTACTCTTCTCCACTAATCTTAAATATAGCCATAAGTCCAATGTCAAGCAAGAAGCATTGCAATGGCGCGCATTGGGTCCAGTGGAAGTGAATGCCGGGCCTGGTCACTGTGCTAATTCAATGGCGGGCCGTCGTTAACTCAGTAGGTAAACGGGCTTTGTGCCCATTGAATTTGCGCAGGGAAGAAGCTGAAGAAGAAGGAACGACTGCCCCTGCTCCGAGAGCGACGTAGATGGCAAGGCGGAAGCTTTTGTTGCTGTTGAAACCTTTCGATGTTTTCCCGGTCCGTCACTCCGACGCTTCTCGGACCGTCAGTTCTCAGGTATAACCCAAGACCCTTCTCTTCTCTCTATCTCTCTGCGCTTTTTTGAGGGGTGGGGGCAAATGGGGTTTACTTTGATGCTTGCGTTCCCGGTGTTTGATACAATGTCGCAGTGACTTATTTCGCTAGCGTTTCTTGGATGGCTTTGTAGTAAGCATGTAGCTGTACTGAATGCTGTTTCGATGGTTTCTCACTGACGCTTGTCCTTCCTTCGGAGACGTCGGAAATTCTAGATTATCTGGACAACCGGCGGAAAGTGCACAAGGATGCCATAAGGTTCTGTCAGAGCGTACTGCAGCGAAAGCCTATAGATTGGGAACCCGTGTTACGGAACGATCTGTCGCAGCCGATACAGAATGTGGATCTCGTTGTTACGATCGGTGGTGATGGCACTCTGTTGCAGGCCAGTCATTTTATGGATGACTCAATTCCCGTTCTCGGGGTGAATTCCGACCCTACACAAGCCAAGGAAGTCAGTTTTCAGCTGTTTTGTTGATGCTTGGCAATTTGATGATTCGTCTCGGATGAGTTTCTGGAAGCTTTCGTGTTTTCAGTGGTGCATTGTTTTCACTGTGTAGGTGGAAGACCTCAATGATGCATTTGATGCCACACGAAGCACGGGCTATCTTTGTGCGGCTAATGTCAATAATTTTGAACGAGTAAGCATGCGCAATTACTTAGTTTATGTTGGTGGAATCAGAAGCTTTTCTGGTGCATTCCATGTTTGTGATTAGTGCATGTTGTGCATAAAGGCAGATACTTTCATATTGGATCTTAGAGGTCGTCATTGTTGCCGTGATATGAGCAATGCAACCATTCATGAAGCCAATGTATTGATGTTGAATCGACTGATGCAGTGGTTGGCATAATCATGGTGATTTAGCCAATGCAACTACTCATGACATCGAATTGCTTGATACTTAATGATTTTACATGCTTCATAAGTTCTCGTAGCATCTAGCATCAGAAAGTCACTCGAGGCTTGCTTAGCTCAATGCTTATCTTTCCTATCACGTGGATTCCTTCTCGGTATGGCATAGTTCCAAAGTATTCGTTACTTTGCATGGCGCTCCTCAGTTCTTCCTCTTTAGCATGTCACCGAGAATTTAGCCTAGAAGTATGCAGGCATGATTATCTAAAGCTTATTTCAGATGCTTGATGACATTCTGGAGGATAGATCAATTCCTTCAAAATTGATGAGGATAGCAATCTGTGTGAACTCACGCTTGATGCCAAAATATGCACTTAATGATATATTGGTTTCGCATCCATGTCCAGCGGCAGTTTCTCGTTTCTCATTCAGGTGAGAGGTTTAGGGGTAACACGTCAACACTAGTTTTCAGTAGCCTTTTTTCTCGGCTGTTGCTCTAAACTCCTGACTGGTTTTTTCTGTTGGTAGAATTAAAAAAGATGACCAGCCCTGCTCTCCGTTTGTAAATTGCCGATCGAGTGGCCTCCGGGTTTCGACGGCTGCCGGATCAACGGCTGCTATGCTCTCAGCAGGAGGATTCCGAATGCCTATCTTGTCTCAGGATCTCCAATACATGGTAAGAGAGCCCATATCACCCGGTGCAGCCTCAAGCCTGATGCATGGGGTGGTGAAGTCTGATCAGGTTATGGATGCGGCATGGTTTTGCAAAGAGGGGATGATATATATTGACGGTTCCCATGTGCGTTATTCTGTCGAACATGGGGATAACATCATGATATCTTCCAGGGCTCCGGTTCTGAGAGTGTATCTGCCTTCTCACGTATTATCATAGAGAAATGTCTCTGGTCTCGGGAAATTTGTCTAGAGAGGTTGCGAGGTTGTATGCTAGGAACTATTGCCGTTGCATCTGGTGAAGCTATGTAAAGGGCCAGGGAAACGAAGAACTTCAGCTGGTCTTTTGACATCATCGCCAAAAGCCTTTAAGGCTTTTAGTACAAGTGAGATCGAGAAATGTTCTGATTGATTGCTAGAATTGTCTATATCGATATTGTATGCCATTCTATTATAGAAGTTAGCACCGGGGTGAGCTAGCCATACAAACTCTAGGACTTGGGCCCATTCCCTATCTGGTGTTCCCATCCGAAGCGAGTTATTACATGAAAAGGGCAAAACATTGGGTCATATACTTGGGGTATGATGTCTCCTCCAAGTCTGCCGCCAACATCCGACATCCTCCAGGAATGTCGATAATCATGTCCAGAGAAGTGAACACCAACCTTTTACTGTCAAGTGTCACTTTAGATGGTAACTCGGATACAAAAAACTATAAGTTGCTCAAGGGACAGCTTGAAGAGACAATTTAGATTTCAAAGGCATTGTGTAATTAGCCACGAGACATGTTGACCCTCTAGTTCGACTACCAAAGCAGCACACAAAGAATATTTAATGAAAAAGCACCATGGGACTTTACAAGACTATCAATTCGTCCTTTCAATACCTATAAGTACAAAAAGTTACTCTATTTTATGTTGCTCCAGTTGAAAAAACTGATTGAACACCATAAACTGCAGATAACCTAAGCTTCACACGATGCTATGGCCAAGAGAAAAGGGACTAAACTTCAAATACCACGAAACGAAATTCTTTCAGCTACTCCAGCTATACACAAGCCATTATTTCTGTCACCATTCCATTTTTAGCATTTCACCAGTCATGATTGCCAATGAGCTCTCAAAATCCCGACTTCACAGTGCTGCCTACCTACTCCAAAGACGCTAATAGATGAAGTGTTCTTTCCCTCTCTTTACTTGTCACTAGCTGCCATTTCAACAACCCGCAGTAATCTCAAGTGAGTTCTCAGTAAACCCTTTGCAATCCAATGATTAAGGTGCTTGCTTCTATAGACTATAACCTGCGCAAATATGAAGTAAATGCATAAGGTAGAGGTAGAGAATCTCTCTTTTCCTAGCTCCTACCTCTTTCCATTTTAAGAGTTTGTGGCTTACGTAAACATTTGAGTCCGATTGCGGGAGAGCTGAGGCCTCTTTATGGGGGACAGTATGAGGTTCCTTAATGTCATTGAGGGGTTGGCAGTACCGGCTCCAAAAACAGGGTCGCCACCGACCCTTCTGCTGTTGGTGTCAACTGGAATGCTTGGGTGTTTGGCAGGTGAGCCCCCATGGATATCAAAAGGACCAGACGTCGAACTATTCTGCCTTGCTGGCCATACATCCTCTCTTCGCCCTGGAGTTGCAGGAGGAAAAATGGACCAATCTGCAACATATAAGTCAACTGGTTTTGGAAGTATTTAAGCAGTAAATAATGAGTTAAGTGTTAAGACAGCAAACAGCCAATTCTTGAAGTCATATCAGGCTAGAGAACTATAATTTAGCATTTGATCTCACACCTTTTTCCATGTTTGTTTTAAGAAGCCATGTGATGTCTTGCATCATACGAAAGTACAAGGGATTGATTACCTTTACGCATGATGTCAGGATTACTCATCATGTTAGCTGGGCCTGAAAACAAGTCAGGTTCACTTCTTGGATAAAAATTGCTTGCAGGTTGGATTGCAGATCGTTTCATTGAATCATATTCACTCCTCAGTTGATCATACATCTCATCTAGCTTTCTTTTTTGCCTATCATAACAAGCGAATTGTGTTAGTATGGAAAACCTTTCACAAATTTATCTTCCCATTTGAATAAACTAGGTCCATCAAAGATTATCGAAACATTTGGCCCCGGGAATATCATAACCTTGATTTCTCAGAGAACTTCTCTTGAAGCTCTTGCTTATCTTTGGAGAGGCTCTCAATCTCTTGTTCCAACATCTGACATCGCTTGGCCATTTTTTGATATGCAGCATGTACTTGCTCCAGTTTCTCCGTGAATTTCTCTTGTATGACTTCACATTTCTGCCGGCACTGAGCCACTATTCTGTTCATTTTAAACTGCATTTCCAGTTCCTTTTGTCCGACAAAGAACATCACACTACGGTATGCACTCTTCATGACTTGCGATTTTTAAGGAAGTTTCATGTAAATATAAATAGATAAAGAGGTAAAATATATGAGAAACAGTCCATTCCCTATATTTATTCAATTCTGAAATGCAAGAGTTGAAGAATGAAGAGAAAGGATACGTATCTGTGGAGATATTCCAGCCATAGCCATCTGCAACAGTGAGAATTCATTATTACGAGACACCAACCTCAATGTTACAATCATTACAAAGTAACATGAGAAGCAGACGAGCTATATTGGGTAAATAGTTACAATATGAGATTCTCGACTGATACTCGGAAGCATGTACTCACATTGATCCATTCATCATTTGGATTTATATCCACAGGTTTCATGAGACTGAAAAGAAGAAAACAGAAGAAAGCTTAAAAGATTGATAGCATGAACTAAAAGCATCGATTTGTCACCCAGAGCACCCATCTACCGTCAACATACTATCCTAAAAGATGATGACACGCACATAGCCAAGTGACATGGCATTGTATTTCCACTGAGAAAAACATAAAAGCCATGACAATGTATGATTGGGTGACTTTTTTATGGCTGATATAAATGGAGAATACACTTTCCTTCATTCTAAAGAGTCAGGAAAGGTTCAAAGGTCACTTTGAGGAGTACGTTTACCTCTTAGAAAGCACTTGGTCACAAATGGGACATGCTGCATCGTTGTTTAGAATCTTGGCAGCATCTTCATTGCCTTTGACAAGATTAAGGAAACTTTCTTCTGATGCAGTAAATCACAGAAAGTTATACAACAAGAGAGCAAAATACTATTTGCAACAAGTAGTCTCCAAAGCAAAACAACTATTGTACAATCAGGATACATAAGAGGTGACCACAGGTGGTGGAAACAGCTCGTCCTTCCAATTCTCGCCAGCATGCGTTGCATCTCATTTCAGCGATCAGAAGATACCTTCAGCTACATATTTCTATCTGGATTTTTTTAACCAAACATCTGAGAAAAGAATTTATGCAAGTGGATATCCTGAATTGGGAATTCCTCTGCACAAACCTTGATAATTTACCTGGTAGTGGCCATGGCTGCAATAACCATGTGTATGCATGGGAAACGGGTTATTTCAGATTCAGGATTTCAACACTGTGAGGACAACGTGCGTTGTACAAAAAGAACACACCAAGGCATGTCCATCAATTCATTGAATTCTTTTGACTGATACAATTGAATATGTAGTGAAGGAGACATGAACAATTAATTAATCAGAGAAGCTAAACATAATCTCGATACACTACGTTGCCCCATATTTGCTTGGTCAAGGTAATTCAATTTTCAGAGCTTCCGAAAAATGCAGAATTACACATCCACTTTCCTACGAAGGTCATAGGGCATCCTCCAATGAAAAGCAAGCATTGTTAAAAAGAGCATCGACTATCGTGAGATGGCGAATCTGTTCATATGGCAAATTGGATCAATTTATTTTCGAAGTACACAATCTGCACTCATTTTCAGATATGGATTGAAGCTCAGCTTCGAGCTTCAACAGCATTCTAACTCAAATCAACCGCAGCAGGTTCCAAAGCAAACAGAAGGCTCGAGAAGGAGCGAACGAGAACCGAAGCTCGGAAGCTCCGGCGAGGCAAACTGAAATCGAATGAGCCGAACCTGTGGCGACCGACCTCACCTGGAGACGCCGGCGCCGATCGAGCTGTTGGCCGATGCAAGAGCTGACCAGGGCGGAGGATTCAGGCGCCGGCGAATGCGATCGGGAGCCGCGACGGAATCCGAATCCGACGAACGCTTCTGCTGCCGGTTGCGCTGCCGCGTGTATGTCTCTTCTCTGCGAATGCCGCGGCGTGCGTGTCTTGCGAAATATGGCGGCAAAAACACGGATTCCCGAAGAGGGAGAGAGAGAATTACAATTTGCAACTCGGTCCCTGTTTTTTAACACAGCTAGGAAAATTGCCCCTACTTGGTCGTTTTCACTCAATTCGCTCCGTTAGTAAATTGGTGGTATTTTATTTATTTAATAAATTGTGATATACACTGCCTAATGTATATATATAATGAAGGTGGTAACAAACAATTGAATTACACACATTGTATACCATACAATGATCCTTTTCAAAATGAATAATTTCAATTGGAGTAATTTTTTTTAATAAGAAAATCGGGACATTTAGTTAAAGTATCGCGATGGTAATGATAGATGAAGTAGTTCCAGGGGGATTGCACTAAAAATAAGGAAGTTTCGCTCTTGATCTTCGTAAATAAAATTCAACAAGTTAAATAATTTGACATGATTCCTTGCAGAGAGCCTATAAAAACTTTTAATTTATCAATCTATAAGAGTAAATGAGATAATGAGATATTTATTGAGAGCGGACTTGATTGATCAATGAGGGTTGAGGAAACATGAGACCCGAAAACAACTGGCACATTCTCTAAGAAAAGAATGTAGGTATTCTCTACAAGAAGTAAATTTGAACCATATGGCAAGTGAAATGAAACATATTTCCCTTGTATAATCACTTTATGCTCAATAGATCTACAAATATTTTCTTGGCTTTTGTGGACAGATTGAGATGTTCTCAATGGAATGAGAGATAGAGCTCTGGTGGCGGTGGTTGCTAAAGTTGCATACTTGATGTCCAATTCATTGCAATGTTATTTTGAATCTGCATTTCGCAGGCTAGTGAAGTATTTAGAAGGGGACAGCATGGAAAATTGCGAAGGCGCGAAATAGAAAGGTGAGGACCATTTGGCTTCCGGTTGTTGGGTACCGTTGGGTTGTCGCTCCCGATGAACTTTGATTGACTGTCACGAAGCCAAACTTGCATACGTAAGCAAAGTAGGCATACTCCTGATAAGATTTTGCGCTTATTCATTCGTGTAAATGCAAAGGAATGAGAATGTGAAGAGGAAAACGAACGATAAATAATAAAAGAGAAGAATTCCTAAATGAGCAGTATGGCAATAGGAACAAACTCCAGAATCGTAACATCCTGAAGACGACATACGGTCATTCGTTGTTAGCAGTTTGCGATGCCAAGTAATGCACAAACTTTGCTGTGTCATATTAATATTATCTTCTACCTCTGTTGATGAGGATGGCGTAGAGCAATTGATTCCAAGTATCAGGTACGCCGGCGAGGCACCAGTGGCTGCAATCGTTCCCTTGATGGCCTTCGAACCCAAAGACCGATGGGTGTCCATCTTTCCTTAGCTGCGATAGCTTTGTTACGTCGAGGAGAGTCACCTCTGTGGCCATCTCACCGAGCACCTCGCTCACGACCGCCGCCGGTGGCGGGAGACCCGCGGGGTACTCAGACCCCGAAATGGGCTGGGTTTGCCCGTCGCAGGTGGCCGTCCCGGGCTCTTTCCACTCCTTGCCGCTTAATTATCCCCAAGAACAACTCAGATTAGTTAGCAGGGGGGACGAGTTTGGTGGCTGATCATTAGTGAATGATCTCATGAACGAGAGGCTTAGCTGATTAAAATGACTTACTCGTAATGAGTGGGAGATATGCCTTGGAAGATCACTGTGGTCGTGGTAGGATCGATGTTAGAATCCACCCACTTGGACCATGTAGTGAGTGCCTCCTTGAAAGCAACCAAACGGTCCATGTCTTTCCGTATGGTCTCTCCTTGCTGAATATAGTCCCATCTGCAATCAAATCTAACATGTCATTTTCCCTCATTTTTCCGAACTTGTTGATTAGTTGGAATTCTAATTCAGCAGAAGAATGAAATCTAATCATGCATCAGGGCTAGTAATGTAAGTACAGACGGTTGTTTTCTGCCTCTGTGCAGCCACCAGTGCCAAGTGTTGAAGATGAGCATGTCGTATCCTTTCCATGCATTGCCATTGACAATCGAATCGAGCTTCAGAACTCTCCCTATCTTCTCTTTCACTATGTCGACCAGAAATGCATTTCGAGATAACCCCACAGAGATGCCATAGTCCTGCAAAACACTCGAAAATTTAAAAAAGATGAGGATAGCCTATCGATTTTCAAGTATGTTTAATCTCGACATAACGCTGTATATTGACCGATCTTTAGATTTCTTGGAGCATGTTAACAATCCATCGAAATCTCTTCACTGGGATTAGCCCTTCTCATCCCACAGAACATTGCATAAGATTCCAAAGACATGTAAAACCTAATGAAACAATTCCCCTTCCCTAACTTTTGCCATGAGTTAGCGTGAACATATAGGAACAAGGCCTTACATTTATGTCAAAGGTGGAGACATCTCCAGCTCGGTTGATGGTGTTGTTGGAGCGGGGAAGCGAAGCATGCAGCATGCAAGTGAGGGATTGCCACTGATTGAGGCTTAAAGAGTCCCCCACGAATAGTATCTTCTTCCCTCTCATTCTTCTCACGAAATCTTCTCCATCAAATCTGCACCACCATTTCATTCAATGAACACCAAACACTTCACCTCGACATGGCTAAGCGGTGCGAAAGAGAGTATTTGATGCCAACGATCCCACTGGTTTCGTCATCTGACTAGCTAATCACCTATTACCCGATTAGCATTCTATTTGTCATTAGTGAAAAATCGTTTTTGGGCGATCTTTGAAAAAATTTTCCGACTTATCAATGGCACTGAGACTCTTCACGCAAAAGGGATTTCGTCCTTTCTGTGAAAAGCTGCCCTATTTTCTGGAGAAACTGCTCCGAGGGTAAGTACATGAATAACGACGAGTGAAATAATGGGTTTTAACTTGCCCTCGTTTTGTCTCTATTCTTTCTTCGTCTTTCTTCAAAATTTCTGCCGACAATAGTTATGTGCTCTAAAATGTTACCGAAAGGAGGAAACCAAGGGTGGCTGAGATCTAAATGACGTCCAGTGTCAGTGTGAGAGCACATCGATTACTAGAAGAGAAGTTCTACCCATGCACGCCTGTTCTACCTCGGCAATTCGCAGGCGCTCGGCTTCCATTTGTATCTAAGGTAGAGATGATCTGGACGTCCGTTCTTCTGGCAGTCGAACTCCGTCTCCACGAACGGACACGTTGCGGAGTCGTAGGGAGGGCGATAGCTATCGTCGTAGACCCAGCTTCCTTGGAAGACGTCGCAACCACTCACTTCCCGCAGCGCGACCTTGGCATCGATCGCTCCGTTAAGGCAGGAAAGGAGGACAAGAGCAAGAGGAAACGACGACACAAAGCTAGGAGAAGCAAGCCCCATTGTATTTTCAGAGAGAGAGAGAGAGTTTAATGATGACTTGGGGTTGGGGGGGGGGGAGTGAGGTGGTTCTGAAAAGGCCATGGCTGCACGTATATGCTGGTGCTGGGTGCGGTTGGATTGGCTTCATGGCTAGTTGGGGGGTCTGTGTCTGTTAGTTTTGCATGGACCCCTTTGCACAGTTTTGACGTGAAAGGGCAGTTGTCATCATTATCTTGGTTTCCTTCAGCTGCTTTATTCGTCTGGCTTATACTATTACTACCTGATGCTTCAAAGGAAAGCCTTGCTCTATTGGATGCACCACAATCTGTGACGAGGCCGACTGAAGGCTTTTGTGAACAGTAATTTTCTTGCTAATCGACAATTTCCCTCGTCTAGTTGTTAATAATAATAATAATAATAATAATAATGCGGGAGACATACTTGAGGAGTTTTATTAGATGACCATTTAAAATAACATATACCAATCGGATATGCATAATTTAAAAGCTCTAATTATTTCTAACATCCCGTGAAAAATTGTCTATGCTGGCTATTTTATATGGTGGGTAGAGTAGGATGGTCGATATTCATGATAGTAATTTCTAGTCAAAATTGATCGAAACGATCATATTGGTAAATTATGTTAAGAATTGTTAGTTGTCTTACAATAGGTTTAGAATTTCTTAGACTAATATCCTAGAAAATGGATTAAGCCTTGTGAACCTCGTGGCTAGGACAAATGTGAATTGTCCTACGAAGCGATGCGATTTTCATATGATAATTCTCAAAAGTTGTGGAAGGAAAGATATGGCCCTCAAAACTTGTCTCAATTTGAAAGTAGAAAATGAAAATTGACTGATGAAAGTCCTTCCAAAATAAAATTCAACCAGCATAAGCCAAAAGCCAAGCTTTCTAAACCCATTTTGGGAACACTTATCCCCATGATTGACATCTAGACATGCTGGCTCACAGAGGGCAATCGATGCATAAAGGAGGTAATAGTCATTACTCAGTGATGGATACAAAAGAGAACCCTCGATCTCTTTTCCGCCCCTTTCCCAAAAAGTGCTAAAGAGTGAAGTGATTCACATTCTCGCGTATCCAATTCCTCCATTTTCAAGCTCTTGCGTAGGGGTCTTGAACATCTCCATCTGCAAAGTTTGAACCCCTATTAGAAGATAGTCTTCCCTTTCACTGCGCACCTTCAACGCGTGATAGATCTCCCGGTTCCATCTTCTAGCTCTGTACTCCGAGGCTATCACATGCATCGTAGATAGCAAAGGTTAATGTCCAGGGATAGAGCCAATTACGTGTAAAAGTTCATGACAAATCACCTTTCTTTATCACTTCTTGCCAAAGAGCCGTTCCTCTAGGACATGTTGCTTGAACTATACCAGCTGCTGCAGCGCCTTTCCCGTTGTAGCGCTTCCTGTGAAAAAAGATTGGATTTGTGACTTTACCGTTTGATCCGTCTTCCCCAAATTGGCCTTCACCATGAGTTTTGTCGAAACAATCGCACTAAATCATGAATAAAAGTTACAGGTACCCTGTAAGTATTACTTCCTGGAAAGTTGATATGGACAACTTCGTGCGAAGAATGGACATAATTCCGGGTGTCAACGACATTCCTAAATTAACCTGTTATGAAGTATTGAATACATAAGTTACGTGACGAAACTTTTTTAGTCTTGATTCGATGTGATAGCCTATGCATTAGACTAAAAATTGGAAAGCTCATTAGTGCAAAGAAGTATCGAGAATGACATTTCTGAAGATCTTTTCCAGCACACTTCATTAACAGTTGGAGTTACAAGACTCTTACAGGGACCAAATTTACCTCATTCATGAAGATGTAACCATGATCAGAGCTCATAAGCCTGTAATCATGAGCCAGTGCAAAGATGCAACCTTCTCCAACCGCATGACCTCTGCCATATGTGGAGCGATATGTTAAAATCAACATAAAAGACAAAAATAGTTGGGCCACTAAAAATAATAAGCAACCCAATTTCAGAGCAAATCGATTTCGACTATTTGAGCCCTTTTAGTGTACTTCGCATGGAACTTTACCTTAGATTAGCTATAGTTGGAAGATGGAATGTCAACAACTGGCTCACAAGCTTCTGAAATGACATCAGATACTCCTGCTCAACAACAGGCTCGGGGTTTTAGCTAGTATGAGCAAACTTGAAAACATAACCTCACGTGTCCGGCATCTTAATCATTTGGAAGCATACTTACAATGGCCCTTTCTCTGTCTGCGTATCTTAAGTAGTTTACATCCATTCCATCCGAGAAGAACTTACCCCTCGTTCACACAAATTCAAGAATGACGAGAGTAACTTTTGTGTTCTCTCCGATAATCATCTTCCATGAGTATATGCTAATAACTGCAACGTGCACTAGAGTGTATTACCTGATTTGTCGTGATCAACAAACTTGCCTTTTCATCTCTTGCGATCTGGAGTCAAACAGGAGTGACAGTTGTGAGTTGTTTGATCGGGCATATCGCCCACTGATAACTATTCCATGATGGAGACTGGAGATGGAGGGAGAAATTTATGGAATATCGTACACTATGATTTAGTCTGAGATACAATGACAAGTGAGACAGTCCTAGTTCATCTCCGCAATGACTTCAGAGTACATATTGTGTAATTACAAGGTCAGCAGTCACTTTCAGCATATTTTGGCAAAGATGCCCATAGAGAGGGAGAAAAAGAAACAGATCAAAATCGCATTCTCTACTTCATATTTTCTTTTTTAATACATACCTGGTCAAGGAGCTCATTGATCAAACATATTGCCGCTGGAGAGAACCTGTGGAAGTTGTTGCTGGTTATGAATAAGTGATCATTTTGAGCAGCAAAGTAATCAGGGGTGAAGCGTGAACTACACTGTACCTGTGATGGGATTCTCCAGTGAAACTCAGGACATAGACACCACCTCCGACAATGCCTAACTCACAGAACTGGTCTCCTCTGTTTATCTCTGTGGATACCAATTAATTCCAGGCACGATCCTGTAGTTCCATGGGATAATATCGAAGCTATAGGTTGGAGAGAGCAAGTCGTCAAAGAAGTGCTCAGAATTCAGAATTTGTCGTGCGTTGTCCATGGGAGCAAACTCTGCATTATATATATAGCTGGTTAGATTCTGTTGCCTATGGTCCTTGCGTCCTGACTTGAATCAGTCTAGCAAGCTCTCTCTCAAATCCTACAATACATTGAAAAATTCAACTTAGAACAACAGATCAATGCGATACTTTATTGAAACAGACAAACGAGGAACAATATTATTAAATGGCATGATGTTGAACAAGTCTTTGTCATATCCATCGCAAAATGTGATCTGGTATAACTAGAACTATGGCCGTAATGCCTAGATCTACAGAATAAATGACTCTTAATTTAGTATCAACAATTAGAATCCAACACTATTCACCTGCTCGTGCTGCTGTCAATTTTTAATTATCTTACTCAAGTCCCTAAAATAGTGACCGAGGCTGATGAGGCAGCCGAAGAACAAGACACCCAATTCTTGTCATAAGTTCTCATAAAGATTGCAAACTCACAAGATTTCTGAGAAAGGACGAGAGGAGCTAAACATGTAGAGATTAATCTCGTCATATTGTGCTTCTCAAAGATTGGACAATATCATGAAATTTTCCCCGCCTTGCTAACTCTTGCTGGACCTCTTTTCAGTTCGAGAACTCTAAATCTGCCCTTATTGGTTTAAAACAAGAATAACAACAAACGTAACAAGAAGATGGCTGCCACAAAGTAACCGGGCATCAGAGAAAGAATGCTTCAAAAGATTGTCCCTTCTTGTGTATTGTGTTGGTGAGAGACTTCTAATGGCTTCCCCGTTTTTACGAAAGTGGAAGGCTCCAGATAATTAGTAATCCAAATGAGTTCTCATCAAATTGCATAGAAACATCAGGACTAATTTGACATATGACCATTAAATCTCGGCCTTTTGGTGATGGCTGGGTGCGATCTGCCTCTGTGATTCTGGCATCTATGTTCCTCAGTACATCCAAAATGTGGGAATAAAAATTGCAGGATGAAGGGGATCACGAGATGTTCATTAGCCTGCCGGTGAGAAACCAAGCAATTCTGATCTAAGCAAGTAGTCAGGAATCATCTGAAAGCGACTCTCATAAAGAGTTTCAATAATATGATGATGAGCTCTAGGAATGGGAGAAACTACCAAGTTCACCTAAACAATGAAGTGATGAATGCTCGGTCTCCGCTTATTGTGGTAGCATTGTAGTTTCGAGTTTCTCTCTGAAAAAGAGGCACTTGACGTTTGTCTGCATTGAGTTTGTTTGGACTACGAGCCTTGGCTGATTGCCATGGAAAGTCTGGTGTGAAGCCAAGACATGCCCTTTGCCTGGACATAAAACAAATTGGCATCTAATTTAAGCAATGACTAGGTAGACGTCGAAATTGATCCCATGGGTGTACAAAAAAGGGTTGAGTACAAACATAGAGACAGGCTAGAGGGAATCGGACAAAAATAACAGTATGATCAGATTAAGCTACCCTAGCAGGCCAGCCTTCGCACCAATTACTTGCATCTTGGTACAGTCTCAGTTTCTGCAATTAGTCTTTGATCGAGAACATGGAGCCAACGATCAAATTGAGCTACGCTTGCAGGCCAGCCTTCGCACCAATTACATGCATCTTGGTACAGTCCTCAGTTTCTGCAATTGGTCTTTGATCGAGAACATGGAGCCAACCATCAGACAAGCCAAATCTCAGAAGATTGTAACCCAGTCCAAGCAATCAGAGAAGCTAACCCTTACTTTTTTTTTATTCTGTTCTGAACTCAACTCTCTTTTTCTCAGACTTTTACTCAAATCTTTTATAAGACGTGAGAATTGAACTTCACACCTGAAGTTAAACACTTGAAATTAAGCGTTCCGATCCCACCCATTCCCTTAAGTGAAGCCTTATTAACAAGCTGATATCTTTGATGAGCCCGCATGACATGATTGGTCTGGGCAGCCACATGACTTAAATCTCCTTGAGAGATTGTCGTGTGAAGTTTGATACCAAAGAAGGTGATCACCATCCATGAAAAAATTTCCCAATTCATGATGGGGAAATAGTACAAGCTTAGATCTAGACAAGATGATATGATCTCCAAGGGATGAAGAGGAAAGCTTTCGGCCCATTAGAAGTTCTCGAAAGAATCAGTGGGGCATACGACTGAATTCAGAAAAATTCCTTCCAGTGGCGTGCCACAAAAATGAAGGCAGCCAACGTGTACATATGCAATATCATCATTCATATCTGGTAACATTAACAATAAACAGTACAGAAGCAAAAGAACGTCGAAACTAATCCTACTGCTTAAACAACATACAATTCGACCAAAAAAAAAAAAAAAAAAAACAACATACAATGAAATATTTGGGAAAAGGAAAAAGGAAAATGAGAATAAAAAATAGAAAGCATAATTGATGCTTTGCTCGACCTTTGTCATAACGGCCCAAAGAACACCTCCAGGTTGTACAACTTCTTACCTGCAATGCATGAACTTTTCACATTAGAGAACATAGAAATTCAGAAGACAGACTCAACCTGCATATTAGCATCAACGCACCTGCACTTTGAGCTACCAAGCGTGAGCTCTAAATCATCTGATCCAGGCTCATCATGAATTCTCTCTCCTTCCCACGGCTTCACAAGGCCCTTCCCATTGACACCAAATGCAAACTCATTCGAAATCACTTCCGACATAGGGATATCTCCAGTGTGATCAGTGGCAGCTGCGATGGCAGGAGAGCATGTTCCACTTTGCCCAGGTGTCCACGTACGAGATCCACCCCCAGCGAAAACCTCTTGCTTTGAGCCAAAAGGATTAGATGAGACGAGCGTAAATGTGGGAGACACTGGGCCTCCTTGGGGAATTTGGATCCTAGAAATCCATTCGGGGTCAGGAAGGATCCTATGGCCAGGGCTTGGTGGGGTGGAAGATGGCATGAAGGAGTAGCGCTCGCCCCAGCCAAAGCGGGTGGATTGGTCATCCAAGCCAGTGTTAATTCTGGGGCTTCTAGCAGTTGGAGAGCTCAAATGAGGCGTGACAGGAGCACTGATTGAGCTTCCGGGGATATAGACATGAGGGGGCTTCGAAGAGGAGGCTGATGATGAGGCAGAGGAGAAGTTCTTGAGCCATGGAATTAGGAAACTCCCATCTGCATTAGCATTAGCTGCGTAAAAGGATGAGGCAGGGCTTGGAAAAGATGATGAGCCTGGGCTTGGGTTGTGGGTTGGGTAGTAAGAAGAAGATGGACTCACTGTTTCAGATCTAGCCACCATATCCACATGCTCTACAGGTTTGCAACCCTGATTAAATTGCAACAATAAAGTAGTGTAGTTTAGAGAATATAACAAAAAGCACTTGGGGATATATTTTTGACTGTTTGCACTTTTGAAAATAGCCATGAAGAGAGCGGTAGTTAGCCCATATTATCAACCATGAAAGGATTAATTAGTTAACTAAAACTGAGTTATCTACATGAAGCAACTCTTTCATGCAATCCAAGTTCCTATCTTTAGCAATTTCAATACATCAGAGCTAACTCTTAGAGCGGGCAGTCCTACCTGATAGAGCCAGTCTTCTCACCCATTTGAACACGCAAAACTTTTCACTCTAAACACTGTTTGTATTTCTCTACGAATACTGACCTTCTGTCTAGCAAAACATATGAGCGATTCTATTCAACTTCTCATCATGGCAACATATATACAGGCCTGTGCAAACATATACGAGGAGAAGGTATGGACAACAGCCAGTTGATGAGGAAAATCCACAAAATACAAACTGGGCTCTTAGCCTTGGATGTGTCATGTGTGAATCTATGTAGCTAACCAGCCAAGAACAGTCGTGATTTATTCCCTCTGCAGGAATTGGTTGACAGAATTGTAGGACTTAAAACCAAGCAGAGTTACCAATCCTTCGGAATGGTAACCCTAAAACCACAACATTCACACTTATTCTAGTGATTTAAAATCTAAAAGTAGCTCCAAGGCGAATGCGAAGGCAAAATTAGTAACTCTTTACTATCAGCAACTATTCAGTCTAAAATTAGAAACACATACCTTCCGATATGTGGTGCCGTCGGCTTCCACAATCCAACCAGCCTCGTCACAGAGAGCCTTGAGGACTTCATTGTTGTCGCAGTGCTTCGGGAGCTTGTAGTTACCGTACATCCTCAGCCCAGAGAAAATCTTCGCAGCTATGGCTCTCCTCCTCCTCTCTCTCTTCTTATTGTTCTCTCTCTCCTTCCATGTAGGCATCCGCGACCCCGACGTCATGTTCATCCGAACTCACAGACTCCCTTCCCCACTCCCTCCCTCTCTCTCTCTCTCTCTCTCTCTCTCTCTCTCTCTCTCTCTCACCGTCTCTAAAACGATTTCGAGATCTTCCGACCTTTCCGCACGAATCAAAATCAAAGCATCTCCAAGAAAACCGAATCGACAGAGACTCAGACCGGAACTCAACTTCGAGGCACAGAATCAGAGCCTCCCAGACCGATACTTCTCCAAAGCTAGGTTAAACGAAACCGATTATATAAGCGGAAACGAGCGGGCGAGAGAGAGAGAGAGAGAGAGAGAGAGAGAGAGAGAGAGAGAGAGAGAAGGGGCTCTTCCGCGACCAATTTGAACACGCAGCGAGCTTCGAGCTGATCAACGAGAGGGAGCGTCAAACGACGCGGATTCGTGGAGGAAATTGACGGGAGGCGACTTCGATCGAAAAGGAAGACGAAGAGGAGGAGGAAAATGTAGCGATGCTGGGAAATTACCTCAAGCGATGGCGAACTTCCGGAGATTCGGCTAACAGCGACGGCGCTTGACTCGGTCGGGGGAGGAAGATGATTTTGACTTCGAATCGGGGAAGGAGGAGGAGGAGGAAGATCAGATCTAGAAACTCATTCGGACCTTTGAAAGGAACGCGCGTGCGTGGGCGCGCGCGTTTACAAGCGACGCGGGGATATCGCTCGAGCCCGGGAAGGAAGCGAGCGAGCGAGCGAGACGCGGTGTGAACGGGAGAGAGGAGTTTTTTGGGAGGAGGGGAAGAAACGGCGCGGACGGAACGGGGGAACAGGAACCGGGTCAAAGCGTTTCGACTACTGACAGTGACAGTGACAGTGAAGCTTGGTGCTGACGCTTTAATCCCCCCCCAACTCCCACGTGGGCTGCGGACTTGCGGACGGTGCCCGGATCGAGACCCGATAGAACCGGGCCGAAGCCTAACAGCACATGGACCCGAACTAGGCCCAATAGATATTGCATCGCCTAGCGAGGACTTGGTTCGACTTTAACCATGATTCTGTCGAACGTAATTTCTTCGAAATATAATTTGCACGGCTGCGAGAGTTCCGCGGCCTGTCATTCCTGTTTTCTGGATAAATTTTGGTCTCATGCACTATGCTTTGCGTTGAAATCACGTCGGTCAAATTTCGAGCATAGGACTACAGTCTATTCCTTCCTTTCCCTCTTCAATACGAAGGGGATCGATGTCCATCTGCAACCGTGCATTTCCAAAAACATTACTATAGCCAATATCAAACTGCTTATGTTTTGCCCCTCAAATCCAGAACCGCAAACAGTCGGCTCATTTGTTTCGGCTTGGTTATTCGCATAAGGAGAGAAAATGCTAATTCCAATCTTGAAATTACAAGGAGTCACTGCATAAAGTGTGCGAGTCGCAGAAGATAATTGCAAATTTTATCTCCACAGGAAAAACCAAATTCTAGCAATGAATGATCGTGATAGCTGTAAATTTTCGTCCTTGATGCTTTGTGCGATCTCCTAGATCTGCAAATGGAGAGGCAATTACATCAGCTATGTGGGAATTTACTTGGGAAACTTGCAGCTCTATCTCGTACGTCAGTATTCTGGTCAAAGAAATCAGCTTGACCATAAAAGGAAGCAAACAATACAAGGCCAAAATTTCACAGATAGTCATCCTTCTCCAGCCACGTTCCCAGAATGAAGCATGACTTGGAATAAGTAGCTTTGTTTAATTGAAAACCACATTTCACCAGTCTTTTCTTGAGAAAATGACGTGACAAACCATCAAGAGTGAAAGATGTCAAACACTTACGCCTTCAGTCTAACGATGCGCAGCGAGGTCATCTCCAATCGTGTCAAGTCATCCAGGCAAGATCACACAGCATGTTCTACTTATTCATCTCCTCATGTCTTCCTAAATTCAAATCCTTCCTTGGGGAGAGAACATTGGGTCCGTAAACACCCCATATTCCAGCATGTAAAAGTCATATCAGCAAGTTTTACTAATCCAGGATGGTAGTTTTGCATCTGCATGTGGAAGAGCAGTTAGAAGCATGCACAATGTACAGAGAATCCCATGATGAGAAAAGATTAAACATCACTGATCTGCCCGTAGATCATCTTCATTGCAGATAAAAGCATAGATGCACCTGAAAGATCACGTACTTCCATAATGTGAAAAAACAACAGGCATAACCAAGTGTGGATGGCGACTATGGCGGAACTGGTGGCAGATATTAACCACCTCAAGATTTCATCTCCTTAGTTTCACATGTCTCTCGTGATGAATCAGCTATATGCTAGCTACAACTAGTGTCTGAGTCAAATAATGATGTTGCCCTATAAACAGACAATAGAAGTAAATATGATGTACAGAGGTGTTGTCCAAATCCAGTACCTGTCACCTGAAAGTAGTTTAAGTCCTTCTCTAGATCTGCGAAGTGGTTTGGCTCAACTTCAGAATGTCTCTCAACACTCTACTCACAGAGACCTTCAGCTCTTGAGTAATCTTCAATTGGGAAGGCACCAATTCCAGTGCATATAGTGTGATGACCTTCATCACAGTATCCAACCTCAAGTTATTTGTTTCGCTGTTCCATACACTCTGGTTAACAAACTTGCACGATTCTCTCAAGACACATTCTCTGCACACCTAAAAGACAAAATCAAAAGGAAAAATAACAAGCAATATATCATCATTTTTCACGTCATGGGGACCATCAAATTCATTGAACGGAGAGGAAATGACTTAAACAGCTATTGGGCTCACATTGTCCTCTTGAATACTGAAGAAACTCCGCAATCTTTTAGCAGCAAAGACACTCTTCTTTGCAGTGGAAGGGCAGCCAAACAGAGCTATCTTTTTCAAGTCGCTACCTGACAACCATCTAGACACAAAACACACAATTTCAGAATACTAGGTGGACAGAAGAAAACCAACATCAATGATGATGCACAAGTAACAAACAAATAGAAATACAATTCAATAAAAGGATCAAGAAGTACCAATTCCCTCTCAATTTACTCAAATACTTAAATCAAATACTGCTTCCTGGGTGTCATGTGTCATGTGTCATAACCTCTAATATTCTGAAAATCTATCATTCCAAGCTCATACCCTCCTCACAACAAACATGACAATTTGTATTTCAAAAAATTCCTTGGCTTCATTTACTTTAGCTAATTCAACCTCATCTCCATTGAATATAACACTTCATAATATCGAAAATGAACAATCTGACAAACTTGGCAAAACAACTTACTTGGCAATCTCTTGATGGTCCTTGCCGAACTTCTCGGCGGCGAATTTCACGAAATCTCTGCTGTAACTGTCTTCGAAACGGCTCGCGTCCCATTCCCCATTCTTCTTCAAGAAATTAGCCTCTCTAAAGTAACCTTCCTTGAGCAAATGAGCCAAGAAAGCCTCCGCATCCGGAGACAGCTCCTTTATAACAAGAACGTCCGCGGGAGGTCTCTTGGCCTTCTCCTGCTTTCCATCAACGTAGAGATCGTACAAGCTCGCAGGCGCACGTCGGTCCTGCACCGGAACGGGCACATCGCTCTTCGTCGGTCCATCGCCCCTGCTCTCCAGAACCCTCACCTCCTCCTCCAGCCGCTTCAGTTTCGCGCTCAACTCGCTTCTCGCGCCCTCGGACTCGCTTTCGGCGTCGCGTTCGTCTGTTCTCGGGGACAGCCCCACGGCCTCTTTGAAGAACACGTCGAGCGGCTTCTTCCTGTCGTTGAGGTTTCTCTCGGGGTGGGATCGAGTCGAGCTTTTGGAGGCCGGGGCGGTGGCGAAGCCGCATTGCGGGCGAGCTGAGATAGGTTGCCGGAGGGTCGAACGGAGGAAATGAGGTCTAGGGTTTTGGCGTCTGAGGAAGGACAGGGTTTTGAGCAGACGCATGGTCGTCTCCCCCGCGCCGGAAATGGAAGTGACGCGGCGATGATTACTGAACTTTGAGATGGAGAGGACTCGGAGAAGAAGGCTCTCGTCTCTGGGCCTGTTAAATGGAAATGGAAGAATCAAATAATTCTCTGTGGTGTGGAACAAAATATCTCTGAACAGCCCAAAATTCCCCAAGGACCCGAAGCCCACGAAGACTGTCGGAAAGTCAAATGGGCCTGACAGCCCCAATTTTGCAAGCAACTTTGGATTAAGTAGTGCTTGACAGAAAGAATTTTGCAAAGGGCTTTGGCTACTTTTTTTTTTTTTTTTTTTTTTTTTTTTTAACTCAAATGCTTCGTAGGAGTTAGCGAGCCAAATTTAGTGTCAATGGCCATCGTCTGAGGTCGCCTGACCTCTAGTGGCTCTCAATGGGGGTCACACAACCCAAGTGAGGGCTACCTAAGGTCGTATGACCATTAATGAGGATTGTGCAATCTTAATGAAGGTAGTCTAGGTCGCGATCTTAAGTGGCCCTTACCCCAATTGACCATCGCTGGGGTCATGGGAACTTAGCAATCACTACTTGGGTAGCAAGAACCTAGGTGATGGTTGCTTAGAGTGGTGCAACCCCAAGTGGTTGTCGTTGACCCCTCAAGAACCTCTTGTTTGCCCCATGTTGGCCATATTTGGCCTCGTTGGCTGCCCCCATGCAGCAAAGATGAACAATCACATTAAGGGCAAAAGTGAAAAATGGAAAAGATTAGTTAGGGTAATTTTGAGAGAAAAAAATTATTTTATCCTAGAATTGCATGCCTTCCACAAATGCTGAAAGCCAAAGTAGATGAGGACTTGCCTTGGGCTTTCAAAATTGCCAAAGCCAGTATTTGGCCAAATGTTGAACCAAAAACTAAAATAAATGCCTCATTTTTTTTTTCAAAGGATTTTGTAGGCTAAAAATTCATTGGAAAAGTTAAACCAAATGCACCAACCTAGATCCGGTTCCAAGCACAACTATTTAGTAGCAACTGTGGCCTAAAAATCCAAGATTGTCAAGCCTATTATCATCAGCCTCACTAAAGTATTAGAGGCCCTAAACTCATCCGTAAGAAGTTGAATAGACGCACTATTCCCAGCAAGCGATTTTGACCTCGTAATCTCGCGTTCATGGAATTCCATTAGCCCCGTATCATTTAGACCACCAACACGAGCGGCGCGCACTCATGGTTCTAGTTACCACTCGAGATACATCTGCTATGATTTTATCATTCTCGAGGAAAGGAGGGTCACATGCACATGATTACCTAGGTTTTTTCCTCCGGGTGCTTGCCGTTAAATCTTTGATGGAGAACTTCGCTACATCCTAGTATCAATGCAGCATCATTTACAAGACGTTCAAGCAAGGGACTGACAATGGCTGATTTTTCCACCAATCTAAAGGGTGACGAGGCAGGAGGAGAAGTTCCATGGTAGTCGGCATAAGCTGGAGGAGAAGTTCCATGGTAGTTGGCATAAGCTGGAGGAGCACATGGCCCGACCGTTCTCGCCCTTTCTTCTTCCCCTTGATTAGTTTTCAGGGTCAACAAGTTCCGTCGTCTCGAAGCCCCGAGAAACGAAATTTGCAACTTCGGTTGGTGAGAACATTCCTCCATCACTTCTCACGACCTCAATACCATAATTCCATGGAGAGAGAGAGAGAGAGAGAGAGCTCAGGACAAAAGGCATCAATCAAACCCAAGAAGGAATCATTAGCGAAATCATTGGCACGTTGCGGAGAGCATGTTGCGGAGGGCGTTGTTCCGGGGGGCTGCACGTACACGACGACCGTTGTAAGCCTTGCACCGCCCTATATTCTCTCCATGAATCATGGGGTTGCTCGATTCTGGACTACCCTAGGCTGCCCTATCGCAACTAGTCATCTACTTTCTCCATTGAGTTCGCATCATTATAAGCCATGCTAGAGTTTTGGTAGATTAATTTAAGACACGATTTGTTGGATATGATCGAGCACACTACAAAAAAGTACATTAAATATGTGCTAACTTCAAAATTATATGTGAATCTACGTGTTAGCATTCATATATTGTGAAAGTTTTGGGTTAAGTAAAATAAAAAATCAAAGTGTGTGTACCATAAAATTTAGGCTCAGAAGAAAGTACTATATAAAAATCAATCAAGACAAACTTTAATTCCAGATTGTGTGAGTAGGAGTATTTTTACTTGTTATATCTATATTCGATAATAACATGGACTCTTAATTTGCTGCAAATCTAATTTAAGTTAATAAATATCGCGATCACGGCAAAGGATGTGCAAAGGCCTGGTCATGTATGCTTTTGTTGCTGTATGTCATTTGTTATCTTTTAAAAAAAAAAAAAAAATTGATCAACAAAAGGAAGTATCACCATGTAAGTGTTGTATAAGTGGAGCCCGGTCAACGTCTACCAAACCCTAATTATTCGTCCCGTTGATTTTGTCAAATCATGTTATATCATTAGCCTAGTGTTCCTAAGATAACATAGTTATATCTAACATGGTAATGGAAGTTGTAATCATAACAGACCAACTTGCAGTCAAGCTCATGCTATATAAACACCATTCGAGCATAAGCAAGAAAGCATAAGAAACCAACAGCATCTTCATCTTTTGTTCACCATCACCCATCGTCGGAGTCATCAATGGCGAGCGTCCGCCTCCTCTCGAGCCTCATCTTTCTCCTCGCCTTCTCCCCCGTTCTAGTCCTTAATGGAGCCGATGCGACCTCAACAACAGCCCCCCGACGCGTCATGCGTGTGAGCTCGGCTCTCGCAATCGCCCAGTACATGAGCTCTCACAACGCAGTTAGGGCGAAGCACAACCTCCCTCCTCTGCAATGGAACACGTCCCTAGCGAAATACGCCCGGTGGTACGCGAGCCAGCGGAGAGGGGACTGCGCGCTCATCCACTCGACCAGCGATTACGGCGAGAACATATTCTGGGGACAGGGCAAGCGTTGGACGCCGAAGGACGCCGTCGCCGCGTGGGCAGCTGAAGAAGCTTACTACGATTATAACTCCAACACGTGCATGGCCGGCAAAGATTGCACGCACTACACGCAGCTCGTGTGGAGGGCGACGCAAAAGGTCGGGTGCGCTCAGATCGGGTGCAATTCTGGTGACACTTTCATTACTTGCGAGTATTCGCCTCACGGCAATGTGATCGGAGAGAGGCCCTACTAAGGAAAAGAACAGACACATTTATATGTATGTGCGATTCACCTTTAACATTTGGAATACATGGATCCCATGCGAGGCAGAAGCATCGGGTGAATCGCTAAATGTTTTCTACTAGAATTTGTACTCTATCTGCTGTTTTTTTTGGGAGAGATATTTGACAAGTGCTGTAAAGAGAGAGGGAGGGATATTGGCTAAAGTCCTGAGGACTTTGAATATGAGAATTTCCGTGTCTACATCTTGTTTACTAAGATTAGTTTACCAAATTTGTCTGATAAGACGTTTTCAAATTACGAAAGTCCAACCTGGTTAACAATTTCTCGCGAGCACTGTACGCCAGCACTTGTCTTCATGCACTTAGATTCACCGCCTTACAAATTGCTGTTCTGCATTTTTCATCTTTTTATCCTTTAATCATTAACCAATTAACGACACTCATCAAATCTAGACAACTGTCTAGAAAATAAGCAAATTGTCTTCTGTTTTCACGTATCTTATTTTGATATCAGATTTCAGACTTAGTCAAGATATTTGGGGCTCAACTGTGAGAATGCAAGCCTTGTTTTCACTTTCGCAAAGTATTGGGGAGTGGAGTATTTTTGCAAGAAAATGCAGCGACAGAAGAGGCTTATCAAGCTCATCTGACCTGGCTCAGGGCTAAAACAAGAATATCGAGCCCCCATCATAGGTCAACCCAATATTGAGTAAAAGAAAAAGAAAAAAAGAAGACTAACATCCTCTCTATTAATTTACCCAATTTAGCAATTGTATAAGATCTTGATGCATTATCTGCAAAATAGATATGTTATTAACGATCTGTCAATTTTAACATTCTAATTAGGGATTGAGTCACTGTATATACTACTAATTATCTGAATTCAACTGATGCCTGCAATAATAGAAGCCATTAAATTTTGAGCTAAATCATCATATCGTGCTGAACTTTAATTTATTGTTGTAATGAATGTATCCGAGCAGATTTATGAACAACCAGTGGGAAAATGGTCAAAGTGTTTCAATTGCTTATTGAATCAAAGACCAGCCAGCCAATTACATAACACATCAAAGACCACATTTAAAGTTTAACAAGCATCACAGATACAATGCGAAGACGTAAAACAACCCGACAAAGCACAACTGATCTAAACACATATTTAATTCACGATGATGGATGGTAATAAGAATAGATGGCGTAAATGGTTTGGAGGACCGTGAGTATCAAGAGAACTATGGCGGCAAGCAAAGACAGGATTGTCCAGGGACTGCTGAAGTACTTGCGAATAAAGGTTCTTAACCAACGGCGGTACGAGCTCCTGTAGTAAGTCTCGCAATGCTTGTTAATCTCTTTCATCTCGTTGGACAAGTAGCACTGGTCGTTGTCATAAACCATCTCCCTGCAGAGGTTGTCCAATAGCGCGGCCACATTGTCAGTGCTACCCAACGCATGATTGATGATCTCTTCCTCGTGAAGTATCTTAACATCATCAGAGCTGTTGATCAGGCTATCGAGGAACATGAAATAGTTTGTGAAGAAAGGCTTGGCCCTCTCATTGCACTGCTCGTACGCAATGAAGTTTAGGAAGAGAGGAACAGAGTTGTTGTCGATGAAGAACGGAGGCATGTAGAGAGTCCTGCCTTTAAAAGCAATGTCCAATAGGTCATGACCCTCTCGTTTTTGGAGCTTGACGCCTGCCTCTTGAAGCTCCGACATAAAGTGTATCAGCTGTTTTTCTCGAGGGAGCGGCTTTTCGACGTCATCATTATGGGAAGAGAACAAAGAATTGTTATGGTCCAAATGAGGTGTCGGTGTCCAGCCATTCTGGTTCACTTTATCTCGTACCGTCTTGAGGAAGGTGGAGCGAAAGACGTCGAGCATGTGGGCGTACTGCTGTCTCTTGCCATCTACCGTTCGTGCGCGGTTCAACTTAGAGGTGGCCGTTTTCTAGGTGATAGAGGATCGAAGAAGGTGACTATGAGTTCCTCTAGCGGGATCTTCTCTTGTCCCCTGCTTGTCAACTTGAAGAGCTTCTGGAGGACAAAGTAAGGTAGCTGATTTTCGAGCTTCAGCAGATCACGCTGAAGAGTTGTTAGCATCCAACGGGCGTTGAAGATCGGATCGGCAGCCAGAGGCTTCTCGTGTGCAGAGAAAGAGTTTAACAATTGTAAATAAGATCTTAGAATTGGATAGTTAAGGTTAATTAGAGTAACTAACAATGACTCTAGAAAAAATTTGGCCTAGCTTCTCTTATTTCTTCTTTATGGGCTTCCAATTCCAATTACAAGATATTGAAAGTCTATCGGAAATTTACCAAAAAAGTCCCAAACCTCATATCGAATGTTAGTTCGGTTCTAAACATTTTCATTTGATTGTCTTAAATCTTTTTAATTATTTTCCAAGTAGTCCTTTCAGTAAATTTTAGTTGGAAATTGCAGTGTGGATGCCAAGCAATGTTTGATGCTAACATGGATAATTTTTGTTATTTTTAAAATAATTTTTCTGAATTTTTTTCTTTCCTTTTCTTTCTTTTTTTCTTATTTCCCTCCATCAGTGGCCGGTGAGGTCACTGGCCGTACACCCTCACTTAGGGCCGATGAGAGCCCAAATGCCCTTGCTTGGCCTGGATCTGGCAAGGGCATCGTGACCCTAGCTAGATCTGGGCTAGGGGTTGCAAACCCTCACTATGGCTAGCGAGGGCTGAAGCCCTTACCTAGTTGGCAACCCTCATTGATAGAGTCAAAATAAAAAAAGAAAGAAAAGAAAAAAGGAAAAAAATAGAATAATTATTAAAAAAATGTCAATGTCAACACGGGCTATGTCACGTAGGACGGTCAACGTCCGTGTTAATAATTTCCAATAAAAAATTTATCGGAATAATTACATTGGCAAGTTATTAAAATGTTTATAACTAAATTGACCAAATTAAAAGATATATGGTTGAACTAACATATGTACTATAGATTTATGACTTTTTTGTTAGTTATCCGAATTTATTTACTCTTATCCTGGGATATGAGTGAAGAATTTTGTAAGACACCGTGTTTCATAATCTCCCACTTTAAAATCATACATGAAGAATTTTGTGAAACAATAACTAACTATTCTAAAATTTCATGTTGGTTTCGTTCGTTCAATAGAAAATGAGTAATTTAGAAAATATTTTCTAAAAAAATGATTGCTTATATTGTTTAGAAAAATAAATGAATAGAAATTTTTTTCGTCGCCACCGAAAATAGTTAGGCATAAATGAAAAATATTTATAGTTGACTAATTTTTCTAAATAATATTAGCGATCATTTTTCAAATAATGTTTTCCATATTACTCAAGTTTCATGAAACAAACGCACCTTAAATGAGACAAGTAGCATGATATTTAGATATTGTAATAGTAAGCTAATTAATATGTGAATAAAGATGGCCCTGATTATAGGCAATACCATCGGAGAAAAGCATGCATGGACAAGCTCAAATGCAGAAAGCTTACCCCGTTGGGCTTCCCCTTGGTTTTGTCGTACTTGTAATACAAGCGCAACAGTTCGACCACGAAGCAACCGTCGTGGACCATCATCCTGACGAACTTGTCACTTGAGATCGACGCATCGAAGTCCTCGGAATAGCACTCTCTGGTCCTCGTCTCCAAATTCTTCATGGCATCTACAAGATCCCCGAGGCGTGGAGCCTTTTCCTTCTCGTCGTCACCCTTGGATGACGGCGAAAAAGATTGATCGTCGTCCTCGCTCTCGTCAAACTTGCCTCCCAGGAGGCGCATCAAGAAACGCTCCTTGTGCTCCTCCATGAGCTCGAGCCCCTTGTGGCCATAATGGAAGGGGCCGATGGAGATTATTTTGGGAAGGAAAGCGATGTCTCGAACTTGACAAAGGTTGCGAGGGACTCTGTGGATGGTCCATGACCTCCCGGAATCGTAAGTGGGCTTAGTTTGCTCAAGTTCTCGATTTAGGTCGTCCACCCAGGATTTCAGATTAGATTCTGACTTCCCATCTTCATTCGTCAGTTGCCTTCTGTGGGTCGATCCCACGGTCCTCAGGTGGGGAGGCTTGGGGTTTGTTTCTTGATGATCCATCTCATAGGAAGGCTTAGGGGTTGTTTCTTGATGATCCATCTCATGGGAAGGCCTAGGGTTTTTTTCTTGACGATCCATCTCAAGGAAAACAAGAAGAAAGAAGACCCAGCAGAGCAGAGAAAGAGAAGAAGAAAATTTATTACCAAGTTATAGAGTGGGAGCATGCACTACATCCAATTATATAGGCAGCGCAAGCAACCTTCATCATTTTGAGTGTTCTTGATCGAAGAATAGTCACTAAAGGGTTATCTCTAACTACTGCAAATTTGTCTTATTGGCACATTGACTTAGACTATGCTAAAAACGTTTTCACAACTATGTGAATATCTCAAGATAGTTTCACGTGCTTCTGTCAAAAATGTCCCTGGACTTGGGTAACTTTGGGTTCATATGGCGAAAAATTCTAAATTGATACAATTGCGACAAAATTATTATGATAAGTTTACTCTCTATTAATTTTCGTTAAATTGAATTTTTTTTGGTAAGGTAAAATTTTTTTTTGGTAAGGTTCGTTAAATTGGATTAATACAATGAAAAATCATAAACTAATACACTCCTAACAAATGGAGGAAAAAACCCCAAACCACACCTGTCAACTGTCACGTGTCATCCAACTTAGCAATTTGATGAAAAAATTTAATGAAACTAATAAAGGGTAAATTTGTCACAGATGTACCAACTTGGGATTTTTTACGGTTAAAAATTAATTTGGGACAAATTTATCACAGTTATATCAATTTGGGGTTTGTTATGATATTAACCCGATGACTTTTTACGGGGCTCAATATTTTAATAATAATGAATTATCATATTTAATTGGAGGTCGAGGATTGTGATATTATGTGTTGTCCAGCTGTTCAATTTCAAGTTAAAATATTCTACAGGTAAAATATTTGCACTTCCAGTCCAGAACTACCGATAGACAGAAATGAACAAATTAGCGAGTTATCTAATATTTCAATTTAATGCACCAACTTGTTAAAACTTATATATAATATACAACAGTGCTCATTTTCTGTCCTCATCTGGCTTCTCCTAGATACTTCAACATTTACCAACAATATAAAACGACGCCAATATTCCACGAATGCTTCTAATAAGACCCAACAAATCAGTATTCGTTTTTTCACTCCTCATTAACCAAAAACTAATTCAAGTAAATGATGAAATACGAGAACAAAACCTTTTAGTCTGATCACGAAAGACAACAAGGTTTCCGTTGGTTATTAACTTATATAAAGCGCCACTCGCTTTCTCTCATTTATAACAACAAACAGCGATTATAAATATTTTCCTTGACGTAGGACTCTTGGTCGACTGCACAAAGTTGGCTAGAATTATACCGCAAGTAATCAAATCCAATCCGCAAATGTCAACATAATACGGTTACCAACCACACCTTTGGGTAACCAGGCTTAGAAAGTTCATAGTTATATAGTCGATACAAATCTTATTTTAACTAAACAATATATACCGTTAGGTTCCAACTTCCGGAAGACTTGTATAGAAGGACAAACATAGCCGCCCGAAGTAAGAGGCGTTTAAAACCACGTGCCTAAATGATTACCTAATATGCACATCCGACTTTTGAAGGAATATTTTAAATGATGCCACGTCAATCATTGCAATTAGATTGACTTAATATATATAACCAGATGGGGAAATGTTCCTAAACAATTGTTTGTGCAATAGTATAAGGTCTGCATATGCTATTAATTCTTGACCTGTTTGTACTTGGTCCTTTTAGCTTCTTGTTCATATGTGAGACTTGATCAGAGCAGCCATGCTGGAGTAGAAAAATGAAGATCGCATACACATCCCTATACCAGGCTGTTCTCCATTAATTTTTGAGGATATTTATCTCAAAATAAAAATAAAAACTTTCACGTTGGCATTTTTGAGAAGGGTTACGAAGCTAAATGCTGATCATTTGTGGAATGCTGTGTGAGTTTTAGCTACGATTAATTTGTTTCCATCTTTAGTGCTGATTGGTCCTCTCTAACATAAAATCAGGTGTCTGTAGACTCAAGCGAGGGCGACCCTCACTCGACTCTGATGCCAGCGAGGGTGGCCCTCGCCAGCTTCCCTCTACTAGCCATGGCCTAGGGAAGAGAGAAGAAAAGCAAAAGAAAAAGGAAAAAAATAGAAAAAGAAAAAAGATGAAAATGCCCTTCGATCAAAGAGTTTAGGAGTAAATGTGTCATACAAGTATAAATTCAAAGTTTTTTATGCCACAAAAGAAAGTTTGGGTAAATGTGTCACAATGGATGTAATTTGGAGTTTTTAGTGTCTCAAAAAAAATTTCAAGGTAAATTTGTTATAAATGATATAGTTTGGGGTTTTTAATATCACAAAAAAAGTTCAGGGTAAATTTATCACAAATAGCCTTGTTTGAGGTTTTTGGTGGCATTTTTATTTTATTTTTTTCATTTTGTTTTCTTCTTTTCTATTGTTTCCTTTCTTTTTCTTTTTTTTTCCCCAACTATGGGCCGATGAGACGTCGGCCATAGGAGAGGTCTGGGTGAGTGCCTTCACTTCCCCACTAGCCACAGGCAAGGTTGTCAAGCCCTCGCCTAGATCCAAGAGAGGGTCATGACCCTTGCCTGTTAGCTAGCGAGGACTACAATGCCCTCACTTGTGGTTGACAAGGGTGTGGAGGCCATCGCTCGTGGTCACCAAGAGCTGGGACACCCTCGCCAAGACTTGGTGAGGGTGGCCCTCACCTATGGCACTAGCCCAAACTTGAAAAAAGAAAAAAGAACAAAGAAAAGAAAAGAAAAGACAAGAAAAGAATAAAAAACCATTAAAAAATAAAAAAATGTTTGTGTCAACGTTGCTTGTGCCTTGTAAGATACCTAGCATTCATGTCAGCACTTTTCGACTAAAATTTGTTGCATGGACTATATTGAAAATTGTTAAAAGGTTTATCACTCAATTGATATGATTATACAAAAAAAAAAATTGGTATAATTAAAAATTTGTGATTGATTTGGCATAAGTTCAATAAATGTATAACTTTTTTAGTACCTTTCTTGGATACATGGCGAGGATGAAATCGTATCAAATTGGTATTTAGTATTTGGACATATCTTACTAAACCAAGGTAATCATGGTCCAGAAAAATTACAATGAGAATAACTATAGTTTGTCATATTTAATTTGACTTATTATAAAACAATGTTGCTATATTATAGATTTTTTCAGAAAATTATGCAAAAATTTCTAAATTTATTGTACGATAACTAATTCAGTCATAAATTTTCCAATTTAATCAATTTAGTAGTAAATGTATTGATGATTTGCCAATATAATTTAAATATTTTAACTTAGTTATTCTAACCAATTTTAGTGAGGATCGAGCCTCATCGAGGTTTGATCATTGCCAGTTAGTGACGTCACTCGGCAACTACCTTACCTCACCTCACCTCTCATCAAGTCTACCAAATTGGATCCACGCTTAGACGCTTTTGCTTCTTTGGCCAAAGATGCATACTCATGCATAAGAAGAAGAATTTTCGGGTTATAGCTAGCCGCAGCGGGTGACGACGGCCGAAATATGAAGCATGCGGCCTTACGTCATTATGGAGTTGCCCACTCCACAAAACATTAGTTAATGGACATTTCTGTAGCTGGTTATATAAGTTAAATTAATCTGATGAGAACGATTCTAATGGAATGATTAGAAATTCTCCTCGAAAAGTGGCAATGGCAAAGTAGGTGATGATTTGGTAACGTGCTGTGAAGCAGATATTGTTATGCTCTAGAGGCCATTCGGAAGTCGTAACCGGACTATATAATTCTCAGTTCAAATAAGGTTTGTATCAAACTATATAATTATGAATTACCTAACTTTAGGGACTAGATTTTATTGCTAAAAAATTTCTAGGTCAAGAAAAATATTTTCACAGCTGATTTTTTGTTTTTTAAAATGAAAGAGAGCAAATGTCGCTTTCTAAACGTCAATAACTAACGGAAACTTTGTTGTCCTCTATGCGTTCATTAAAAGGATTCATTCCTTGTTTTCCATCATATGCTCTATTAATGCTCATCGATAAAGAGCAAAAAAATTGAACAATTGACAATAAAAATTCATTCGTTTTGCAAAAAAATTATTTCAATAAAAATAATAGCTTGTATAGCTTGAAATAATTAGCCACTATAAAAATACTTTTATTATTCATCACAATTTATATCTAAATATTTTCGTAGATTGAAAATATTTTTCATTCATTTATTTTTGTAAGAGAGATATTTTTTTTGGTTGAATTGTAAGAGAGACATAAATGATCATCTTTATGAAAATATTTGACAAATCATTCATTTTTCGTGAAACTAACATGTTTAATGAGAATTAATTTTTTGGGTATTATCAATCCCATTAAGGAATACCGGTAACATTTTATATGGGAAAAGTACTAAAAAGTCTTGAACATATTAGTTTGACACCAATTCAATTAAACGGGAACTTATACAAGTTCTCCAAGTTGTACAGTTCAGCGTAAGGAGACCAATTTTTGGATTGTAGGTGGCTGCACTGGCCGATGATGGTCGAACCATGACATATGCACGTTATGTTAGCAAGTTGAATGTTCCACAAAACGGCTGTTTTTGAAGAGTCTTGGAATTGGTTATATATATTGAATTAATTTGATGGCAATGATTAACGCGGAATCTATGACTTTATATTGTTTTGTCCAAATAAGTCTTGTATCAACACTATATAATTATGAATTTTTTCAATTTTAATTGGACGAAGGAGTGTTTGGTAATCCAAAATGTGGACACATGCGTGTTAGATTTGATTACTTGCGGTATAAATCTTGCCACCCTTTGTGCAATTGATCGAAACCTTCTTGGTCAAGGAAAATTTTTCCATAGCTGCTTTCTCATTCTAGATGAAAGAGAGCAGCAAGTGGCGCTTGTCATACGTTGATGACTGAAGGCTAACTTCTTGTCGTTTATGATTTGATTATAAGTCCTCGTGTTACATCATATCCTCGAATTGAATGCTGGTTTATAAAAAGTGAGAAAATTGAACCATAGAGATATTGAGAAAATCGAAGTTGAAGACATGATTGACAGTAAACGAGAACTGATAGATCAGGCCTTATTAATAGCATTTGAGGAATAATGGCGATCCTTTACAGTGTTGGTGAATGCTGTAGTATTTAGGTTCAACTAATGATGAAAGAAAATGAATTTTTTCTTTTCGTGGGTAACATAGATTGATTTGTAAAAGTTGCATGATAAGAAACAGTATTAAGCATTAACAAGTTGGGTTTCATATTAGAAATATTCAATAAATTGAACAAATCACTATATTACTAATATTATTCATTTATGTCTATCGATATGGTCATGGACTCAATGTACCGATAGTTTACGTGCAACCCATGTTAACTTGAGATTGAATAGTCGGACTATTCATAATATCACGAACCCAGACTTCCCATTAACTATGGTAATTCATTGTCGAAAAATTGAGCCCCTGTAAAAAGTTACCTAGGTCGATATTCTCACACAATATGTGAAACTATCCCCAAAATTATATAGTAATGAAAATTCACTAAAGTCTTTTAGTATTATTAGGTCAACATGTAAATAAGACAAATTTACAACAGTTACAAACAGCTCGATACAATGTCACAATCATTAACAATATTTAAAGTGTCGCAATCATGAAAACCCTAACCTTCTAACAATATGCATTTGTGGTACCCTTCATTTTTGATTGGACATTATGTCCGGGTGACTTGTTCTCCCTTCAAAATAAAATAAATAGAAGTGAAAACGTGCATCAACGAATTTATGTATAAGGTAAATTAAAAATTGATCATATTTTTAAAAGTTGGAAAAGGTCTTCAAATGACATTAACTGGCCCATCTATTTATGGGAAAATCAATCAAAATGTCATAAACCTAATGCACTTTTACTAATTCATTTATAAACTTTTTAGTTGTGTCAATTGAACTAACCATTTTCATGTTTTGCTAATTGAGTCTATTAAGCCAATTTTGACTGGAAACCCTTGACATGGAAGCTAACCATTGCACATGGCACGGTTGATCTTGTCAGTTTGACAATGGTGAGCCTTGCTTGCCCCTGATGAGGGAGAGCTGACCCTAGCCATTGGCAAGGTTGACCTCACCCAATAATAGCGAGGTTGAGCCTCGCCCTCGCCTGTGGTTGGTGGGAGTGAGCTTTGCCAGAGGTTGGCAAGCTCTAGTTGGTCATCAGGAGTAATTGCCAAGGACTAGCGATTGGCTAGAGGAAGAAGGGTAGGAAAACAAAAGAGAGAGAAAGAAAAGGAAATATTGAAAAAAATTAAAATATTATTAAAAATGTTACATATTAGCATTGATCGTGCCATGTGGTAAAAATAGTTTACTTATAACCCATGTTAACTTGAGATTGAACAGTCGCACCATTCATAATATAACAAACCCAGGCTTCCCATTAACTATGGTAATTCATTGTTAAAGAATTTGATCTCTAGTAACAAGTTAACTAGGTCAAGCGGTATCTTCACACGGTACGTGAAACTATCCCAAAATTATAGTAATGAAAATTCACTAAAGTCTTTTAGTATCATTAAGTCAACATGCAAATAAGACAAATTTGCAACAGTTACAAATAGCTCGATATAATATTGCAATCATTGATAGTATATATAGTGTCGCAATCATGAAAACCCTAACCTTCTAACAATATGCATTTGTGGAACCCTTAATTTTTTATTGGACATTATGTCCGGCTGACTTGTTCTCCCTTCAAAATAAAACAAATAGAAGTGAAACGTGCATCAATAATATATGTATAAGGTGAATAAAAATTGACCGTATTTTTAATTGACCATAAAAGTCGGGAAAGGTCTTCAAAGGAGATTAATTGGCAATCGATATATGGAAAAATAATCTAAAAAATCCTAAATTTTATGCATTTTTGCCAATTTAGTCCTAAACTTTTTAACCGTGCCTATTGAGTCTAACCATTTTCATTTTTTGTCAATTGAGTCCACCCGTCCAATTTTGACCGAAAATCCCTAATGTGAAAATTGACCATTATACATGGCATGATTAATCTTGCTAGACCGACGATGGTGAGCCTCGCTTGCCCCTGGTGAGGAGAGCTGGCCCAGCCATTGACGAGGCTGACCTCGCCCAATAATGGCGATGTTGAGTCTTGCCCTCACTAGTGGTTGGTGGGAGTGAGCTTTGCCAAAGATCGGTGAGCTGTAATTGGCCACCGAGAGTCGATTGTTGAGGCCCGGCAACCAATTGGAGGAAGAAGGGAAGGAAAAAAAAAGAAAGAAAGAGAAACAAAAGGAAAAAATCAAAAAATTATTAAAAATGTTCCATGTTAGCATTGGTCATGCCATGTAGTACATATAATTTACATGCAACCAATGTTAACTTGAGATTGAATAGTTCGACCATTCATAATACAACAAATCCAGACATCCCATTAACTATCGTAACTCAGCGTCAAAAAATTGAGCTCTTGTAAAAAGTTATCTAGGTCAAGTAGAATCTTCACACGCTACGTAAAACTATCCCCAAAATTATAGTAATAAAATTCGCTAAAGTCTTTTAGTATTATTAAGTCAACATGCAAATAAGACAAATTTGCAACAATTACAAACAACTCAATACAATGTCACAATTATTAACAATATATATAGTGTTGCAATCATGAAAACCCTAACCTTCAAACAATAAGCATTTGTGGAACCCTTGATTTTTTATTGGACATTATGTCCGGATGACTTGTTCTCCCTTCAAAATAAAACAAATAGAAGTGAAACGTGCATCAATGAATCTATGTATAAGGTAAATTAAAAATTGACCATATTTTTAATTGAACATAAAAGTTGGAAAATGTCTTCAAATGACATTAACCGGCTTGTCTATATATGGGAAAATTATTTCAAAAGTCCTAAACATAATGCACCTTTGCTAATTCAGTCCCAAATTTTTTAACTGTGCCAATTGAGTTTATCTATTTTCATATTTTGCCAATTGAGTTCATTTGGCTAATTTTGAATGAAAATTACTAATACAGAAGCTGACCATTGTACATGGCACGGTTGATATTGCCAGCTCGGCGATGGTGAGCTTGGCTTGCCCCCAATGAGGGAGACCTAACCCTAGCCATTGGCGAGGCTGACCTCACCCAATAACGACGAGGTTAACCTTGCCCTCGCCAGTGGTTGGTGGGAGTGAGCTTTGCCAGAGGTCGACAAGCTCTTGTTGGTCACCGAAAGTCGATCGCTGAGGCTTAGCGACTAGTTAGAGAAAGAAGGAAAGGGGAAAAAAAAAGAGAAAGAAGAGGAAAAAATTGAAAAAATTAAAATATTATTAAAAAAGTTTTATGCCAGCGCTGATTGTGCCATGTAATATAAATAATTTATGTGCAGCCCATGTTAACTTGATTTTGGACAGTTGGACCATTCATAACATAACTAACCTAGACTTCCCATTAACTATAGTAGTTCATTGTAAAAAATTGAGCTGTCGTAAAAAGTTGCCTAGGTGAAGCGGTACTTTGACACAGAACGAGTAACTATCCCCAAAATTATGGTAATGAAAATTCAATGAAGTCTTTTCGTGTTATTAAATCAACATGCAAATAAGATAAATTTGCAACAGTTACAAACAGTATATATATTGTCGCAATCATGAAAACCTAACCTTCTAACAATATGCATTTGTGGAACCTTTAACTTTTTATTGGACATTATGTCCGGGTGACTTGTTCTCCCTTCAAAATTAAACAAATAGGAGTGAAACGTGCATCAATGAATCTAGGTATAAGGTAAATTAAAAATTGACCATATTTTTTATTGACCTTAAAAGTTGGAAAAGGTCTTCAAATGACACTAATTGGCTGTCTATATATATAGAAAAATTATCCAAAAAGTTTTAAACTTTGTGTATTTTTACCAATTCAATCCTAAACTTTTAAATGTGCCAATTGACTTCAATAATTTTTATGTTTTGTTAATTGAGTTCATTTGGCTAATTTTGATTGATGTGGAAGCTGACCATTATACATGACACGGTTGATCTTGCTAGCCTGGCAATGGTGAGCCTTGCTTGCCCCTAGTGAGAGAGAGTTGACCCTAGCCATTGGCAAGGCTGACCTCACCCAATAATGGCGAGGTTGGGTCTCACCCTCACTAGTGGTTGGTGGGAGTGAGCTTTGCTAGAGGTTAGCGAGCTTTGGTTGGTCACAGGAGTCGGTTGGCAAGGCCTGACGTCGACTAGAGGAAGAAGGGAAGTAAAAAAAAAAAAAAAGAAAGAGAAAGAAAAGGAAAAAATCGAAAAAATTAAAATATTATTAAAAATGTTCCATGTCAGCGTTGGTCGCGCCATGTAGAATGGTTGTCATTTAAGTCAATCAAAATTGGACAAATGAATTAAATTGGCAAAATAGAAAAATGTTTACGAGTCATTTGATATAATTGAAAAATTTATGATTAAATTTCTCAAAAATGTAAAAAGTTGATGACTTTCTAGACAAAATTTTCATTTATATATAATTATTAGTTCTTGACTTTTCATAGTTACTCATTTTAGCTTCTAGTTCATATGTGAGACTCAATGTTATTGATCACAGCTGCCATGCTAGAATAGAAAAATGAAAAAATCGTCGACATATCCCTCTACCAAGCTGTTCTTTAAATAAAAATTTAAAACTTATGTGGTGGCATCCTTGGTATGGGTTATGAAACTAATGCAGATCATTTGCTTCTTGCGTGTGAATTTGGCAATGATGAGTTGTCTCCATCCTAACTGGTCCTCTTTCGCATATAACATGGTGGGTATGGACCCAATGAGTAGGAATTGCACTGGTTAAATTCTCTCCGTATAATCACCCTTTCTTGCAAGAGCACGCCGCCATCGGCGAAACATTGTAGCACACAAGATGTAAGACATATTTGAAACATTAAGAAAAACCGGATTCATGGTGAGGATGGAATTGTATCGAATTGGTGATTGTTATCTAGACTGTCTTACTAAACCAGGTCTGAAACCACAATGACACTAACACGGTATGCTCCCAAAAAAATGCAAATTCCAGTACCTTCTATAGATACTCAGTGCAGTTTACCAAATGGATCCACCAGAAGAGGAGTCCATTACAATTGCTGTTTTAACCATATAAACCGTACCTAAATTTTTATGTGGATGATTCTACTTTTCTAAGACAAGGAAAATTCTCATCCAGAAAGTGGCAGGTGCAAAGTAACTTTAATTATACAAAGGCGAGGTTGATAATCGAATTACGTTGACATATGGGGATTAGATTTTATTACTAAAACATTCAAGGTCAAGGAAGATATTTTCACAGCTATTTTTTTTTTTTTCTTTTTATAAATGAAAGAGAGCTAATGGCGCTTTTTATACGTCAATAACCAATGGAAAATACGTCAATAACCAATGGAAACTTTCTTGTCCTTTTGTGTGTCGATTAACAGGTTTCGTTTCTCGTTTTCCATCATATGCTCTAATTAATTGCTGGCTGATAAAGAGCGAAAAAATTGAACCAGTGAGATGGTTGGCGAAATTGAAGTGGAAGGCACAATTGACAATAAGGTTTCGTTTTGTTTCACAAAAAAATATATTTAGAAAATATTTTTTAAAAATATCACTTGCATCGTGTGAAATAATTAGCTAATGAAAAATATTTTCATTATTGTCTAAATATCTTTAAATGGTAACAATAATTTTAGTTCATTTAATTTTATAAGAGATATAAGCAATCATCTTTAGGTAATTTTTTTTCAAATCATAAAACCTAACAAGAATTGAGTTTTTGGATCTTATCAACACCATTAACGAAATACTATTGTTGGTGAATGTTGTAGATCTAGGACCTATTTAATTCAGCTTTCTAAAGGGGCATTGAGCCTCCAAAGCCCTTTGGAAAAAATATCAAGCGTTTGGTTCATCATTTGGAGTCCTCATTTGCCAAATGCTTGCATTTGGAATGCTGAAAGCTCAAAGTAGGGGGGACCTGCTTTGGGCTTTTAGCATTTGGGAGATGCAAGTTAAACTATCTTTGATTTTTTTTTTTTTTTTTTTTTTTTTAGTGTTTTGGAAATCTCTTGCGCTAGCTACGCCACCTCTAGCGACTGCCACTGGGGGTTGTGCGACCTCTGGTGGCACTACTTGGATTGCGCAACCTCCGCCGCGATGCTTGGGTTTGTGCAATACAGGTGGTGTCACCTAAGGCTGCGACCTTCGGCGACACCGCCCGAGTCGCGCAAATCTAGGCATCGTGCCTAAGGTCACACCTCACGCAACACCGATGACCAAACAACCTCAGGCAATGCTGGCAACCAGATTTGGCCGCCGAATAGCAAAGCTGGTCGCTAGATTTGGCTGCCGGTGGCGGCCAATGAATGTAGGTGTAATTTAAAAAAAAAAAATCAACAAAAGCCCATTTCAAATGCATGTTTACCAAACGATATTTAGGCAAAAGTCATTTTGGAAAATCCCTTTAGATTGTAATTTGCCAAACACTTTAACTTTCACTAAATGCCCTTTGAACCAAAGATACTTGGGGAAATGAAAATTTGCATTTCCCCAAAGCCGAACCAAACGGGCTAGATGATGAAAGAAATTGAGTTTTTCTTTTTATAGGGAACATAGATTAGTTTGTAAAGGGACATAATCAGATATAATATATTAGTCTTAACAAGATGTGCATCATATTTGAAATATTCAGTAAATTGTAACAACCTCTATATTCATTTGTATCTGTTTGTAGTCATGGACTCGATGCATATTTGTCCATGCTAACTTGAAATTGAAAGGTCAAACCCCATATAATATCTAGATCATCGACCTCCATTTAACTAGGTAATTCAGTATTAGAAAACTAAGCTCTTGTCTGTGAAACTATCATCAAAATCGCTGTGATATTCCCATAGAAGTAAAATGAAAATTCACAAACATCTTTTAGTATTGCCAAATTAATGTGCAAAAAGACAAGTCCATGGTAGTTACGAACAGTTAAACACTATATAAAAATCAAGGAAACCCTAATCGTCTAACAACCATTACCACTTGGAGAACCCTTAATTTTTTATGAACATTATGTTTAGGTGAGTTATCTGCTTATTAGCGTTCTCTCTTCAAAATAAATCATATAGTAGTGAAACGTGCACTGATGTATCTATGCATAAAATAAATTTCTTCTTATCTCTATTTTTAATCAGCAACTTGTGAACACAAATCATATATCTCCTTCGACACCCTGTCCTCGTTCTCTTATAAAAAAAAATTTGGTGGACGAAGTCAGCTTGCATAAACGTTAAACTCGTGGTGGTTATAAATTTTTTCCCTTTGTTGGTAATGCGTGTGTGTGTGTGTGAACCTCTCTCTCTTTCTCACTCTCGACATGTTTGCGTGTCTTCATGAACCAATGTTCCATCTCGACTCATACAGTAATATTCATAAATAGCTGATTTGTGGTTTCAACTCGGATAATGACCTAACGTGCATATGTCAAGGCAATAGATTCCAATTATTATTGGTAATGGACAGCATACATTTCAATGTAATGATCCACATGGCCTCCAAATGGGGTGTGGAGTGACTTATGATGCTGCATGAAGTCTTAAGTCTTTTGTGGACACTGGAGAATTTCTCTCTTCAGAATAAATCATATAGAATTGAAACTGCATTGATGTATCTAAAATAATAAAATTTAATGAATAAGACCACAATATATTATGAAATTTGTGCTGCTAAAAAAGATCATAGGAGTTAGAAAAGGTCTTCAAATGTAATTAACTGGCCGGTATATATATATATATAGTTGTTAATTCTTGACTTGTTTGTATTAGGTCCTTTAACATATAACCAGGTATGTGTGGACCAAATTTTGGGTTCATGACGAGACCGGTTTAAATTAATCAACTAAAATTAGTTAGGAAAAGACGATACATGGTGAGGATGCAATTTTATCAAAATTGGTAATGATATCTAGACTTATCTCACTAAAGCAAGCTAATCATGGTTCTGAAAAATTGCCATGAGACTAGCACTGTATAACCAAAACAAAAGTACAAATCTCAACACACTGAAGTAGATATTTGCGTCCATTTTAACAAATGGATCCACAGAAAAGCAGTCTGCAACAAAATTTCTTTGGTATAATTATTCAAAAGTTCTAAATATGTTATACAATAGTCAATTCAATCATAAAATTTTTAATTATAACAAATTGGTCCTAAACCTATTATATAGCGATCAATACAATCCAAAATCTTTCAATTTTGTTAATTTAGTTATGAACCTTTTGATGATTACTTATTTAGTTCTAAACCTTTGAATGGCTAATGTAATTTTTCCCATTAATTTTACCTAAAAATCACTGCTGTGACAGTCCGGTCAATGACGTGGTCAACTTTTGTAAATTTAAAAAACAAAAATCAAATTTTTCTTTCTTTGTTTTTTTTTTTTCCTTATTCCCTATTTTCCTTTGCCTGTCGCCAAGCCTCGACAATGCCTAGCGGAGGTCGTCGGCTTTCAGCGAGAGTCGCCTGGATTTGGCAAGGGTCTCCTCTTCGTGGCCAGTGGAGCTGGCTGACAATCTCCACCAATTGTCGGGCCATTGCTGAAACCCAACTTCAATTGGACTAATAGTAACTTTTCTTCTATCAACTTACAAATATGTTTTGTGTTACCAAGTCTTATTTGAGTTAGTAATCAATGTTTATCGATACTTTTTTAAAAGTTACCATCTTTTCTTATCTTGATAAATAATTCTCTTTTTTTTTATCAATTTTTAATTACCTTTCTTACAAATGCTCAAATAAATCAACTACATATGAGATTACCCAAAACCAAATAGAAGTTGATATGTGAGACTCAGTTTGTCACTTTATTCAGCAAAATGTTGAATAAGAAAAATTTTGATGGATAACATCACTAATAAAATTCTTCATTTAAAATGAAAATTTCATGATTTAAAAAAAATAAATTATCATCAAATTATTTATAAAATAATGTTATCGTTCATCATTTTGACATATCTGCAATTTTTAGGCAGTGATTAGTTGTCTCCATCTTTAGTCCTAACTGATTTACCACTTTAGTCAAAAGTTTTCTAAATTAAAACCATTCCTCAGCTTTATTTTAGATGTCCTAAAAATATTGTGCTTGCACTAATCTCTCCTAAACCTTAGTTCTTAACCTTATGACAATTTGCTAATTTAGTCATAAACCTTTCAATAGTAACTAATTAAATCATAAATCTTTCAATTTGGTAATTAAATTCTAAACTTTTTGACTATTTATCAAATAAGTTTTCTTATTTTCATTTATAAACATGGTTTGGTGTGAATGTAGTCAGCTCCCATATACGACAAATACCTAGTTGTTACATTTTTTTCCCCTTTCAGGTAACGTTGGCAACCCCTGCTGTCTGGGTGTTGGACCCCTCTCGATCTCGACACTTTTGCTTGCAGGAACACTCAACTGCCATTTCAGTAGATAAAAACTCTACACTCTCAAAATGTTGCATTCATGAACCAAAGTTCCGTCTCCACTCATACACAATCCTTGAGTCCGCCTGAAACTTACCTGTTTCTTTTGGGCTTCTTATACTTCTATCCACAATGGGTCGAGACAACAAGAGCAACAGAAAATCCGGGAACAAACTCAAACTGTGGGATCATCATCATCGCTACAAGAAATGCCAAGAAGGAGAACAAGATCAGTATTACACTGATAACAATTCTCGGTCTCTAGAGTGGGTTGTCGAAATCAAGAACTGCCTCGATGAGGGGCTCACTTATGATTCGGGGAGGTCGTGGACCATCTACCGAGTCCCTAACAACTTGTGCGTGAAGTTCACAAGAACGCGTTCCAGCCCAAAATGGTATCCATCGGTCCCTTCCATTATTTGGACAGAGAAGAGAAACTGCAACTGCAGGTCATGGAAGAGCACAAATGCGGTTTCTGGTGCGCCTTCTGGGAGGGAAGTTAGAGCGGCAAAGAAACAATTGAGACATGTCGACGACAATGGATGGGGAGCAAGAGTCCGATGATTGTGAAGGTGAAGAAGACAACAATGGTGGTTGGATGGATGGCGAAAGCCATGCGTTTGGATGACCTTGTTGAAGCCATTCAGATGTTGGAGGAGAAAACGAGGGCCTGTTATTCAGAGAGTTTTGATGAAATAATCAGCGACGACTTTGTGGATGATGGTCATGGATGGTTGCTTCCTGGTCGAACTATTGTGCCTTTACCACGACCTTGTCTGCACTGAGGAGAAGTGGCATTTAAACACTAAACAACGTCCTTCACTTTTGAGTTGACTGCATTAATTGTTGTCATGTACGAGTTTTCAATCTTGAAGCCGCCAAATCCAAATGAATATTTTTCATTATGAGCTACACTCCACATCATAAAATGCATGCTAAATTATGCATTTAGATAAATAGTTTACTAAGAATATAGGAACAAAGGCATATGTAGGAATACCGACCGTGAAAGACCGTTGAGGTACAAAATAAAGCAGGACCCTGGCGTCTTCATAACATCATGCCTGTTTATGTCGCAACGACTCTGATTAATCATCAAAGCAACGAGTATTCAAGCATTAAGTGTGATCTTGTGTGAGTAGAGATATCTAACTACTGTTAGTCTTAGCTGAAATCATTGATCGTTTTTGTTTGTAGTCCATTGGAATGGCAAATGTGGAAGATCCGATTTTCACCACCCCCTGGATGCTAAGACCCTTCAACGCGATCTTCTGATGCTTGAAAACCAACTTCCTTTCTTCGTTCTCAAGAAACTGCACGAGCTGATCAACAACAACATCGATCGACAAGATGTGTCGCTGGAAGTACTCGCGGTCACTTTCTTCAATCCACTGCTACCCAGAGACAATGCTGCCTCTAAGTTGAACACCACAAAACCCTACACTCATCTGCTTGATGTCTTCCACTCTACCTTCCTCAAATCGGTGAGAGAAAAAGTCGACAAGAAGGGAATGGCTCGAGTCAAGATGCAGTGGAATCCCGATGGCAGTGTCAGCGCCCTTGTCCGAGAAAGGCAATTAGTGCACTTCGTCTCAGAGCTCCAAGAGGCAGGCGTGCGATTCAAGAAGCGGAAGGGCCACGACTTACTGGATATCGACTTCGCTCACGGCACTCTACGGATCCATGTCCTCCGTTGTCCATCGACGACAATACCGTCCCTCTCTTTTTGAATTTTGTCGCCTAAGAAAAGTGCCACGACCGCGCCAAGCCCTTCTTCACGAATTACTTCATGTTCTCGGGACAGTTTGGTCGATAGTCTCGGGGACATTCAGATTCTCCACACCCACGGCATCATCAATCACGTGTTGGGAAGCAACGGGGACGTGGCGAATCTGTTGAACAAGCTGTGTAGAGAGATCGTTTACGATCTCGATCGGTGCTACTTGTACAATGAAATTAAGGAGATGAATGCTTATTGCAAGCCGTACGACGAGAGCAAGTGCCGTGTCTGGTGGAGAAACCTCGTCCGCGAACGTTTCAGCAGTCCGTGGACATGCCTCTCTCTCTTCGCTGCCATCATCCTCTTGCTGCTTACGGTCCTCCAGACTCTCTACACTGTGTACCCTTACTATCGGCCGCATTAGGCTCTGTGGCTGTCTTATTTATCATTCTTTGCCAGGTTGTGTTGTTTGTCATGGATTTTCTTGCATTTGATGTCCTGTATTTATCTTTGTTGCATAATGGCTTTAGCCTTTACATGATGGGATTTGTATCCGCTGCATTTGAACATTTGGATTGTTGTGGTGCCTAATTCAATTTGGAACTTTTAGAAACTTCTGACTAATAAAACAAATAGTGCCTGAGCAAACATAATATACTAGGACCATGTATTGAGAGCAATTGCTGTGCATTACTTTGGTTTGAGGCCTAAAAGCACATATGTATTTGGATTCTCTAAGCAGAGGTTAGGATACTGAACGCAGATTATGGCTTCCTTTAGCAGAAGCTGCAGGAACATTGCTTCGAATTCAGTCCTTGTTTTCAGGGAGAGCAGGCAGGTCTTTAACAAAAGCAGTATTTTGTTCTGTACATAGGAGAAACAGAAAAACTTTCGGTAAATAAAAAGTCTTATTTGACTTTTTAACAAGATGTAAATGTATGGTGGCTTTTTTATTAAAAGCCAATCTAACGTAGATGATGAGGTGACCTTTATGAAAAGAGTGACCAAATAATTGGACCAAAATAAAAAAAAAGCCGAACCAACTACACTCACCGCCCCATATTGTCCAAGAACCAAACCAAGCTCTCGCTAAATCCACTCTCTCCATAAAAACCCATAATCAGTTGTTAAAACCCAAAACAACCTATACCCCAGTGGACTTATCAAAACGGAATTTAAAATTTTAAAATTTAAAATAAATTGGTCAAAATGGGTTGAGTGTAGAACCCAATTTCAACCCCCTTCTCTGGCGTGGGCAACGTTCAAGCCTACCCGATTTGGTGAAACTCAAGCTTGTAGGCCTTGGTTGAGCTCACCCTCGCTGGCCTTTGGCAGGGTTGGAGCTCACCTATATCCGATTGCCAGCCATCGCTATGGTCGCTAAAGAAGAAGGAAAAATAAAATAAAATAAAATAACAAAATATAATATAATAATATTAAGAGGAATGCATGGAGAAAATCGAATAAGATTTTCCATATTGAATGACAGAAAATATTTTCTAGATCATTATCAAATTTCAACCAAAAAAAATTTGTTATTTTGTGGGAAAACGAAAAACATTTTTTAGAATCATATCTTTCATGAAACAAACAGAGTTTCAATTTTTTTTTAAAAATATTATAAAAAAATGTCCACAAGATTTGTATTGCCTTTAGAAATAATGGTCTAGTAATGGTCTAGTCGGGTATGAGTCAAGAAATTTGTATTACGAATAATTGAATCATAAACGGGTTAATGGGTCGAGTTAGTTGAATCATTTATGACCCGACTAAAATAAACTAGATATATAGTCCATGATTTCAAAAAGGTAAACGGAGTCAAATTTAACATTGCAACGAGCGATTAGGTCACTAAATATCGTACTGATTATCCGATTTTACCCAATACCCACAACCAAAGAAATCATAAATGGGCATGTAAGTTAGCATCTTATCCTCGAGCAGCGCAAGGAGAGATGGTATCGCGTATAGTTGTTTGAATGTGCACCAGCAAATCTGATCTTCCCTGAGGCCAGACCCACTCATCTCCCCTGATGACAGCAGCGACTGAAGAATTAAGCCCCAGCGCAGCATCATTGGTCACTCTCTGAGGGTTCCAACACACCATCGTGAGGATGCCATGGATCATTCGGTAAAAAAATATGCTGTCCATTACCAGTAATGTCTAACATGTGGTTTAAGGACAGATCTTGCCCTGAGAAGCTTCCTCCAAGCTTATGAACTTGTCATTTTTTTTGGAGGAATTATACATATGCACGTTACGTCATTATTGTGTTGAATCATATATCCCTATACAAACACTGGTATGTCATATTTAATTTGACTTATAATAAGACGATGTTGTTGCATGCATAGCTAGACCCCTTTGCCCCTTTGGCTAAAGATGTATATAGTTCAGCATAAGGAGACCAATTTTCGGACTATAGGTGGCCGCAGCGGGTGATGATGGTCGAATTATGACAAATGCACGTTATGTCATTATCAAGTTGAATTTTCCACAATAAAGCTGTTTCCGAAGAGTCCTAGAGCTGGCTATATTTGTTAAGTTAATCTGATGGCAATGGTTAACATGGAGTCTATGACTTTATATTGTTTAGTTCAAATAAGTCGTATCAAAGCTATATATTTATGCATTTTCCAATTTTAATTGTACGAACGAGTGTTTGGTAATCGAAAATGTTGACATATGCAGATTAGATTTGTTTACTTGCATTATAATTCTTGCCACCTTTCATGCAGTCGAAGGAAACCTTCGTGATCAAGGAAAATATTTTCATAGCTGTTTTCTTATTCTAGATGTAAGAGAGCAAGAGGCGCTTGTTGAACAAGCTGTGTAGAGAGATCGTGTACGATCTCGATCAGTGCTACCTGCACAACAAGATCAAGGAGGTGAATGGTTATTGCAAGCCTTATGACGAGGGCAAGTACCGTGTCTGGTGGAGAAACCTCATCCGCGAACGTTTCAGCAGTCCATGGCCATGCCTCTCTCTTTGCCGCCATCATCCTCTTGCTGCGTACACTCCTCCAGACGCTTTACTCCGTGTACCCTTACTATTGGCCACGTTAAGCTCTGTGGCTGTCCGAATTAGGCTTTGTGTCAGTCATTCTTTGCCAAGATGTGTTGTTTGTCATGGTTTTTCTTGCATTTGATGTCATGTATTTATCTTTGTTGTGGTGGCTTTAGCCTTTACCTAATGGGATTTGTATTCGCTGCATTTGAACATTTGGATTGTCGTGGTGCCTAATTCAATTTGGAACTTTTAGAATCTTCTGATTAATAAAACATATAGTGCCTGAGCAAACATAATATGCTAGGACCATGTATTGCGAGCAATTGCTGCGCATTCCTCGGTTTGACAGGCATAAAAGCACGTTGTATTTGGATCCTCTAAGCGGAGGTCAGGACACTGAAGGACATGGTTTCCTTCCAGCAGAAGCTGCAGAACAATTGCTCCGAGCTCAGTCCTCCTTGTTTGCAGGGATAGCAGGCAGGTCTTTAACAAAAGTCATATTTTGTTCTGTACATAGGAGAAACAGAAAAACACTTTTGAACTACATAGATTTAAGGCCACGCTTCCTCATGATGCAATCTTCTAGAGAACCATTTCTCTCGGTCAGAAGCTACGTTATCTTTACAAAGGCAAGGACGAGCTTGTCATTAATGAATACCATCTAACTTTCATTTGATGCTGCAGTTGGATTTCAGCATTCTTGGGATTCTATTGCAGCTCTCAAAGGATCAAAAGCAATGCAAAAACCTTGCAATAATTACATTGCAAGTTCACTTCCCCATGTGAGTCAATATCCTCTTGATCAAATCCTCTTTCTTCCCAGTGATGGGCAGATTGTGCGCTGTCAAGTAGAACTTTAACTCCACCACCGTCAAATCCTTCAACTGCAGGGGTGCATGTCAACAAGAGGAAGGTAAGTGAATGCAGTCACTCTGTACTGATTTTCTGCCAAACTTAACCACAAGTGCTTTCATATTCATGATTCTCCTCGTGCAAGTCACCAAAAACCTCTAATTTGGTTGCAAAAGGCACTTTCTTAACAAATAAACAAAACAACAATCTGCATGATACGTGAGAGAACAGGGAAAACTACTTCTGGAGAACTCTTTTTTAAGTGGCTCGAGAGAAATATTGTCCGATAACTGCAGGCCATAATTGCTTTGAGAAGAATCGAATTTAAAAAAAAAAAAAAATGCAGAGGAAACACAAGAGAGAGATCCTGTTTCACCTTGCCACTGTCAGTGAGCTCAGCCCAATTATATTGCACGGATTTCTGAACAGCACTATCAGCAAGGGCTTTTCGTTTCTTGGATGCCTCGCTCACCTTTTTATGGCCAGCATTATCACTTTCCTCATACTTATCCCCATAAACAGAAAGCTTGAACTCTTCTATCGCTTTAACAACCCCTGGCCTGCAGGCAAGCATAAAAAGGCAGCCAAAGGTGATACCAAGAATCAAGGTCCCATTCCATCCTGACTTAAAAGGGATGCAAACACTCTCAACATGAGGAACCTTTTTCCTTACCTAGCCAGGCCTTCCTCATCGGGCAATGTTTCATCTTTGATTTCTGGCAAGTCATCTTCTTCAAGAGCAAGGGCCTGCAAAACTGCATAATGTCTCTGCAAGGCTGCAAAATATGTCTCCGTTACTAAATAACATTGAAAATTTAACAAGAGGCCATATTTTGGTAAAATCTCATGGTCCAGTTTTTAATGAAAAACTCAAACCGCTTCCCAACAGTTCACCATCAAAGCAAATATATCTTGATGGCACATACATAAAAGGTACTGGAGACTTTATTTATTGAAACCAACATACATGGCACCGTGGGACCTATACCAAATGTAGGTTAACTAGCATGCCATAAGATTTGCTTCGTAAGGTAGAAGACAAGTCATTGCATATGAGAGAATTTTTTTTCCTTTCAAAACAATTTCATAGTCCTCACACCACAAGTAATATTCACTCATTTACCAAAGGTCAATAACCAACAGTCCACACTTAGCACCATAAGCCAAACGCACATCCATCAACAAGCACATTACCTCCAGTTAATCAATCAAACATACATTGTATGGATGATCATCTGCGAATATATTAATTATGCCACCCTATAAATAGCTGCCAGATTAGCTTTAAAAAGTCTTCTATATCTATACATTGACCATAACAACTTCACAATCAAATGGACATACTTTAAAATAAACAACACTTGTCTAAGGAAACTAGTATGAGTAAACCTTCAGCATGCACCACCAGTGGAAGAAACAGAAATTTTTACCAGGGTTTGCAAACTGGTAGACTGAAAAGTCCTTCAAGTCAATACGCTTTATTAAAGCAGCAGCAGCCTTAATTTGATCCTCATTTGCTCGAGGTACGGCTGCATTAGTTGAGTGAAGCTGCAAAACATCACCGAGACCTTTAACCATGACATATTTAGCCCTACAGCATTGGTTTCTCTTAAAAGCGATCATAAAATCAGAATAAAAAGATGGGGAAATGAACAATTGCAACAATATCAAAACAAACAAGGATTACCTCCTCAGCATGTCTGATGTCATCAGAATATGGAAGATAAATCATATGCATTCCAGGTGGCTCAACCTGTCCTCCGGAATCAATAATTTCTTCCTGTGTGGTCGGCAAAAAGTGAGAAAAACTTGTCAGTGCGCTATTTTATCAAGAGGCAAGTACCCAAACATGAGAATTCATAAAGTAGACAAGCATCATTGAGCTACATACAAGGATGATTAAAGTCAAAAGTATCAGGCTGGTAACAAGTGATTCTTTTGTTTACTTAGGGTACTTGAAATTAACAGGCAAGATAAGAATATTTAATATCAATAGTAGCAACAGAACCAGATAAACCCATCAATACTGTCACACCTGTTTAATGAATCATACAAACAGCATATTAACCAGACATTTAAGTGACATCTTACTTGAGCAATGAGCGCAACCAACTGCGAATGAGATGAAGTGCCATAGAATGCAACTGCAAAACTGGAAATGACAAAACAAATTAGTGGATGGAGCACATTTTCACACAATTAACAGCACTAATAGTTCAGGATTGAATATTGCTCGAGATGAACTGTTAAAGAAAACAATCAAACACAATTTCAGTCAGATTATCTATCAGCCAATAGCACAAAATGCATCATCATAGTACATGCGTTACCTTATCAGACCTTCATAGCTAACATACTATAGTCAACAGAATCTCAACAGGTCCGGCACATTATTGCTCTACTGAATATTGCCATGTATAATGTAACGTCATAAATCAACTTCAACATTGCAAGGCAAAAAGTTTCTCAATCAAAGGAAAGAATCAATTTAAAATGATTATGACAAACTGAAGAAAAAAATTCTGAATGTGCATCAAGGTGTTAAAGCTCTATCCTGAATAATGACTGAAATGATGACCAAAGCTAAATGTTCTCCCATATCAAACATTTGACAGTTAACAGAGAAGTGAATAGGCATCTCGAGTGAAAAGTCTAACTAACCGGTTCAGCCCTATCATGGATCTGTGCAGAGCAATGAAAATTCGAGTGCTCCCAATTACTTCCTGTTGTTGAATAGCGTGAAAAGCAAATGCAAGTGAATAAGACAGAGACAAGAAAACTCAAGGACAGAAGAAAACTAAGGGAACAACGTGACAACATCACCAATGTAGGATGCAGATACTTAATGGTTCACCAATGACAGTTAATTAAAGCATAAGTCCAATGAATAAGCCATGAAGTTCTTACAAGAAAAGCAAGAAATAGACACAGGTATGCTTACAAGTACCCATGCTAGGCCACCATTTATGATTTTTTTTTATTCAATCAACAGTGATACATTTATCTTGCAAGTGTTACAAAAACTTTCCAATTCTAAGAGGAAACCTTAGTATGAGGTTCTAAAACTATGAGGCCACTTGCTTATCTAACTGCATAATATGTATCTTCCATGTTGCAAAGTGGAGAGAGCCCACTGACAAATGCTCTTCACATTAATTTACTTTATAAGTTACAACAGGAATGACAGACGTATAGACTAAAATTACATACCCTAGATAACACTTAGCTCCAGGAGTACCTCCAATAGGTAACATGGTCAAGTTGACACACCTAGAATTTGTACTTGACAAAAAAAGCAAGAAAATTGCATGTCTCGCACATACAAGATCTTTGGAATTTACCCAAAGCATCTAAAAGTGGTTTATGGTTCTTAAAGGAGGAATAAACTAGCAACGACATACATTGTGCTAAAAGACTGTGTTAATTACCTCGTCACTGGGGAAAATAAATGTAGACGGCCGCAGGTTGTGATAATCTTTTAAGCAACTAAGTGGCTTAAACCCAAGAAGACGCAGCTGTCCAGTTGAGACTCTTTTTATCTCAGAAAGTTCCTCCACTGAAAACTTGACATCTCGACTAAACAGCAGAAGTTGGGCCAGAAAGTAAAAGTCAAAAAGTTAGACCTCTGGTACTAAAGCATTATAAAGAGGCAAGATGGAATAGCCAATAACCATACTTCTTGTAAGTTTGGAAACGTTTTGGAGGTTCTTGCATCAGTGCACCAGTATCAGCACAGATGAATGACCTTTCAATCTGCATAGTTTCAGGAAGACCCAAAATTGATTTAGAAGCACCCTTATATTAAAAAAATTCAGAATAAAGTGAGTATAAATCGAAAATTTCAAAAGCTACAGGTGATGGCATCAAAAGCAAATAGAAAACTCAGAAGCTACAACTTCAAGTAGGATTAAAATATCTCTTTCACAGTGAATTTTTCAAACAAACAAGTACGCAGATTCACAAAAGCTCAAAACAAATGAGCTAGGTTACTGACTTCATATAGGCAAGTATATAACCAATGGCATACAATATCCACTAGAAGGAACAAGAAGCAAAGCAGCGCGTTGCTTTACCTTGATAGGTTGATTTGTGACTGAATCAAGCCAGGTTATTGACCCTGAAAAATAAAAGGCAACCAACATAGGAATCAGTTGCACACGAGATAACATTCAGGATCAGGCTTAGACATAGCTACATTTATCGAGAAATTGATCACAATACTACCTAGAACTGTTGGACGGATAAAAGCATATGTGTGCACTTCGATGGACACTCCGTTGGCAACTGAAAATGTTAATTTCCTCACAATCCGCTTCTTGAACATACGTTTTCTCAGTTGATATTTCATATCTTCCATTCTGGATTTATAGAAGAGATAAATACATTATGAACGGAGACATGTAAAGGAAAAAAAGACATCAGCAATCCTGAGTCAGCATCAGACAGTAAACAATACACTAAATTATTGTCATAAGCCGTCTACCAGATATCTTTGCCGGTGAAGGAATGACAGGATAACCTAACCTATCCATTATCAGATAATCTAGCCTATTTATTATCAGCATATGAATGCTGCTGATTGACCAGTCAAGCCTATATTTGTAAGTATATATTTCCCCAGTATCCTTGGAGGATAGAATATCAAATAGGCTTAGTTACACAAACACAGGATAGTTGTGATAACATGGAGAGTTAGCCCCCTACCATCCTACCATCATCTGAGAAAAGCACATCTTTGACTGCAGAGAGATTTAATGGCAGCTTGAGATGTGGAGAATGTGAAAAAGGGCAACAGAATTTGAAACCCAATAACTTATGCTCAATTTATATGGACCTAAACATTGGCTATTATTTCCCATTGTCTCATTATAATTTGAACCATTAAGCCATATTTGGCTGCATATAGTCTCATTCATATTCAACAAAGGTTCTTCTTCATTTGCTATGATCTTGGCCACTGTAGTCAACTCGAGTTTTTAATCATGGAATCAATTTTTTTACAAGTCAAAAGCATAGCATCTTGTCAGATCATGCTAAAATTGAAGTATAGGAAGGACCGAGGTTAGATCCTGAGTCAACTCGCTCTCCCTAAAAGCATGAGTCAGATCACACCCACTAGTAAGTCCTACACAATATTTTGCACTGGAACTTCACGGGCTCCAAAAAGCCCCACAAGTGATTAGGCCCACATCATCTGTAAGACGTGCACCCAACTAAACCACCTGAACTCCTTGAGACTCACTTTATAATGCAGAGCTTGCCCACTATGTTCACAAATGCGAACTGGGACAAAAGTCACCTTCCAAGAAGATGTGTCATTGTAAACTCTTGCTTTTATAGTCTCACGTGCTCACAAATTTCCAAATTGCACAATGTTGGACAAGCTCCTCTTCTTAGACTCGGCTCATGACAAAACCAACATACAAACATCCAAACATATTAACATTTTCCAAATGTTAGTTTTAAAGTAAAGATTTGAATCCTTCAATTATAGACAGGTTTTATTAAGTCCTGAGATTATACAGCTCAATCTTATGAAATGAGATATTTTACTGTATATTTTCCTCCATATACTCTAAAAGTCATTTTATTATATAACCTAAATGTTTTTCACAGAAGTTTATTATTCAACTAACGTTCATAGGGATGTTTCACAGAGTTCAGAAAATCTACACAATACAATTTTGTAAACACCCTAGCAATCCTAGTTAGATAACTACCTTGATCAGTATATTATTTTCAAGTTTTCTTCATTGATATATTTTCTCCTTTCGATAGCCAACAGGATACTCAACTGATAAAAATTCCTCAATTTCCCCTAAATGATAATAAACTGAACAATAAATATGTTATTGGCTTGTCCAGTATTTCAGTTAAAGCTTTCTAGTAGCTAATTTTTCCTCTCATTCTGAGGTAACTAGAGTACCCAAATTGATTTCCTTTAAGTCATTAGAAGGTAAGGCACCAGTTCCAGATTCCATCATAAGAAAAAAGAAATAGCCCTTAGCATGGCACTTATAAACTACAAAAAAGCAATGCAAAGATGGCTTACCTCTCTCCGGCAGCAGGCATAAATTGAGCAAGATCCTCACCTTGCAATCCAATCAAATCCTGACATTCATAAGTTTTTGCCATTAATGTAAATGAAGGTCGTCAATAACAACTTGAGAAATAAGAGGGCAGTGGCAAGGGAATACAGCATAGAAAAGCGAAATATCGAACTCCCTGTCTAGCTGACTCAAGGGAAGAAGTTCAATTGATATTCCAAGATCTTGTGCATCCTAGAAAAATACAAATTGGACATTAGCAAAATTCCTTAATAGGAACCAAATTGTTGTATGAATAGCAGTCGATACTTTGGCACGCTGCAAAGTGGTCCTGGTCATATCCGCTTTTGCCCCACCCTTGATGTTTCCAAAAGGGTCATCCTCATCAGTAAAAATAAGGATACGTTTATCGGCTGTCTTTGCAGATCTGCAGTAGTTGCATTCTAAATTACTACCAGTTACTATAAACACAACTTCCCTGAGCAAAATATTGTAAATAATAATAATAATAATAATAATCTTGCTTCACATTCTCTCAAGAAGTTTATCTAGCATACCCTTTACGTAAAAGAGCTTGTGCCACCCAAAGAGCATTGTAAAGTGAATTTTCTCGAGATCCAGACACAATGCCATATTGACTGCCATATCTTTCATAAAGAACTCTGCAAGCTTTTAAGTCAAGAATCAGACGAAAATTTTACTTCCATGCTCCATCACAGAAGTTTAGGTTGAACACAACTTATCTCAAGATGTCTAAATGAGTAATATTTCCCATTGCACCAATGCACTCAACTGTTACAGCAACATGTTCTTTACCATGCATGAGTAACAGAACTGATCCATCGGCACTTACCCTCTAAATGGGAAAATTCCTTTATGAATTTAGCTGTTGGCCTGTCCAGGAACTCCCGATCAGCAACATTAAACACATATACATTATTTGAATCCTGTAAGTTCTTCTTTTCTCTCTGCAAATTTAGAGAAAATAATCACTGTCAAATGAGACTGACCATAAGTATCTACCACGACTCAAGTTAAGAGCAGGCATTTAAAAATTAAGTTGACATTATGTGCAAGTTTTCCCTGTATTTCAATATGAATCCACAACTTTCAACTATACATGAATGGCAATGACACTCTCTCATTGAAAGTGGTACCCAAAGCACTTAAAAAATATGTTGAAGTTCCTCATATCAGCATTTACCGTGTTGAAAAAGCATACTGCAACTTCATCGTATGATCTATTGATTATTTGAGTCTTCAATGACTCCAGTATACAGCTAATGGCAATCTGAAAGTGGCTTTCATCCTTCTGATCTTCCTGCTTGTTAACAAAGATAGAACAGTTGAGTCAGCCAGTCTTGAAAGTAAAAGGAGAAGAATCAAATCAACTCTAGACACATGACATCCATAAGCAAAAAAATTATCAATAACAACAAAGACCAAGGCTAAGAAGATTAAACATCAGCAACTATTGTACACGGAAATGCTAAAGAAAAGAAAAGGAAAAAGAAATTCTATCTAGCATGAAGTAAGAAGGCTTCGCGCTTGTTAAAAGATACTAACTACACTACACCACCCTCATCTAGAAGGTGGTGGGGAGCCACAACCTGACCTCGCTAATGAAAAACAATTTCCCATCCAAAGTTTTGGGGCACATATTTAATATCAGCATACAACGAAAGAGCATGAACAACTTCAAAAGGAATAAAAAAGGGTGAGCAACCTGGAAAGTGTTCACATGAGAAAAAACAAGAACTAGTGTATCTTAAGCTAATCTTCACTTCTTTTTTTAAGAAGAACAATGGGTAGTCATTTCTTCTTGTAACCACAGTATGAGAGATTACCGAACTTATACTACATCAGGCAAATTCCAGCAACCCACTTGAAAATAAAACCACTCCTGACTGAGAAAACGAAACTATTGAGGGCAAAGATCCCAAGAAGGATCAAAAGGATCACGACAAAAGAAACACGCGGCGAACCTAGACGCTCAAACCACTTGAAATTTTCGAAACAGGAGATGGCAAGAATCCGCGAAATCGTCTCCATCCGAAAGAAAAAAAAAGATGATGGAGAGAAAATCAAAACCGGTAGCGAAGGAAACTCACGGAAGGGCATTTGGTGGAGAACATTTTAGGGGAAGCATCGACCAAGTACACCACGAGGTCTTTGCTGGACGCCCTTTCCTGCGAACAAATCAAGCGCATGAACTCAACTCATTCTCGTAGCACAAGCCGAAACAGATGAAAAGGGGGCAGAAAGAAGAAGAAGAAGAACTCGAAGAGCTTCGTTCTCAGGATCGTCGTCGTCGTCCCTGAAAACGTCGTCTGGGTCCAACTCCATTGCCACCGCCAAAAGCTCTTGCTCCCACGAGAAGCTCCAAAATCGCACGCACGCACGGACGGATAGAAAGTTTTGAAATTGCAAAGTGTCTTGAGGGGTGGACTCTGGTTTATGGTTTTTCCCTCTTTGGTCGCTCAGCGTTACTTTTTAGCGCTAAAAAAGGTTGTCATGGTGTATCGTGCAAGCTTTGGAGGACCCGTTCAGCAGCTTCCGGGCTGCCCGAAGGATGCGAATCCAAGCGACCCGGCCCATCATTTGGACGGGCCTCTCTCGACTTCTCCCGTGAATAAATGGAGCCTTTGGCCCAATTATAAGTGAGTTGGACTGGGAGAAAGATCTCCCATCTTGGGCCTCTGACCAGTGCGCTGGCCCGTCCAAACCCAATCCACTTTCATCAAATAGTAGTTTTTCTGATTATTGACGAGTTTGCGCAAAAGGTTTTTAGCGACTGATCTCGACCTAGCTAGCCCATGAGGTCAGATGTCCAAACTTTACATTTTATATGAAGGTTTGATGTAATGTGTTATAAGCTAGTTAGCTTGATCAATTCGAGAGACGACATTTTTTTCTTTTTTATCTTGATAACTACTTAATATTATGATATTAAAATACCCATATAATCTAAACAACATATTCTTTTATCTAAATATATGCGAAATAAAAAAATTCAAGAAGAAAACTTAGGTATTAATTATCACTTGCTTGGGGGAATAATTTAAAATATGACACTAGAGGATATTGGGTGTCAATCAACAGTAAACTTCGAGTGAAATCTCGATTCTTAGCAATATTTTATAGCGTGCATCTCTACTGGCTTCATTGCATGCCCAGAACACATCTTCAACATGCGCCTCTCATGCGTTAGACTAAGTTTAGCGATTGACGAGACATAAAACAAAGCCACACTTGTCATGTCTAAACAAAACTAAACTACTCGACCACGATTTATTCATACATCAGGCTTAGAGAGTTTTGCATTGTTTCTCTACCAAGCTTAAATAAGAGTCAATTTCATCCTCTACCATATCTGCACTTTTCGATAGAAACTTTTTTCTTTTTTTTTGGTGGATAGTAGACTAAACAGTAATTTACTCAATCGCCTAAATTTTTCTTCCTTGTGCAAGTTTAATATTCTTGTTAGTGTCGTTTCCAACTTTCTTGACGCATCAGTGTTAAAATATATTGCAAAAGTGCCATTGGATCTTCAAAAGTATAAGTAAATTTTAAAACTTATTAAATAGGTGCAATCAAGTATTAAATTGAATTATTACTAAACCTTTAGTTTGACAGAGAGGCAGACAAAGACCCCCGAGAAGTGCTCACATGTTCCAAGAGTCAAAACCTACCAAACTAGAAGTCAAAGTGCGAAAAGAGAGCAGCGCATCAGTCGAGAAAGCCCGAGCTGGCACCCACAGGAACATTAGTCCAGCACAAGCAAGAAAAAAATTAGGCACCATCTGTAAAATAAATAAATAAATAAAAAGAAGTGTTAAGTACACTAAAAAATTATAAGATTTGTTACGAAAATAAAATTGAGTATTAATATTATCAAAAAGTATAATTAAAATTTTCTGTTAATATTGCCAATTTAACTAACAAAAATATTGGCATACCATTTTTTAATTATTTTTCTCTCTTGTGTGGCAAATTTTTATTAATTTCTTATGTGAGTCTTATTTAAATTAAATTTAAATAAATTAATGTAATTATCCCCCAAACAAAAACTTTTTCTGATCATAGACGAGTTTACGCAAAAGTTTTTTAGTGACACCGATCTCGACCTAGCTAGCCCATGAGCTCAAATGTCTAAACTTTACAATTTATACAAAGGTTTGATATAACGTGTTGTAAGCTAGTTAGCCCGATCGATTCGCGAGACGGCACTTTTTTTCTTTTTTATCTTGATAACTTCTTCACATCTGGTATTAAAATACCTATATAATCTGGAGATGAATTCTTTTATCTAAATATATGCGAAATAAATAAAAAAATAAAGAAGAAAACTTAGGTACTAATTATCACTTGCTTGGGGGAATAACTTAAAATATGACACTAGAGGATACCGGGTGTCAATCAACAGTCAACTTTAATTAAAATCTCAATGCTTTGCAAAATTTTACCGTATGTATCTTCACAGACTTCATTGCATCGCCATAACACACCTTGTAACGTGTGCCTATCGCGCATTAGACTAAGTGTAGCAATCGATGAGACATAAAATAAAGCCGCGCGAGTCATATCTAAACAAAATTAAACTACTTGACCACGACTTATTCATACGTCTTGGGTAGAGTGTTTTGCATTATTTCTCTACCAAGCTTAAATAAGAGTCGATCCCATCCTCTGCCATATCTTCACTTTTCTGTAGAAAATTTTTCATTTTTGTATTTTTTGGCCAAACGGTAGACCCAATAATAATTTACTTGGTTGCCTAAATTTTTCTTGCTCGTGCTAGTTTGATATTTATGTTACTGTCATTTTGACTTTTCTCTATTGATGCATTAGAAGTTTTAAAATTATCGCGAAAATGTAATTGATTTTTCAAAAATTTTAAAAAGTATGATTAAATTTTAAAATTTATCAAATTATAAATTAGATTATTATTAAACTCTAGTTTAATGGAGGGAGGGGACAGAGACCCGCGAGAAGCGCTCACATTTTCCGATAGTCAGCGAAGCAGCGCATCAGTCGAGAAAGTTGAAGACGACACCGACAAGAATATCACATTATAAATTAGATTAAATTTTAAAACTTATCATATTATAAATTAGATTATTATTAAACTCTAGTTTAATGGAGGGAGGGGACAAAGACCCGCGAGAAGCGCTCACATTTTCCGATAGTCAGCGAATACCTAACTAGAAGCTAAAGTGCGAAAAGAGAGCAGCGCATCAGTCGAGAAAGTTGAAGACGACACCGACAAGAATATCACAAGCAAGAAAAACTTAGACAATTGAGAAATTTTTTGTGGCTCTACTATTGGGAAAAAAAAGTGATAAGTGAACTAAAAATTCTAAAATCTATCACAAAAATATAATTGGATTTTAAAATTATCCAAAATATAATCAAGTCTTAGATTTTATCAAATTTATACAATCAAATCTTTCTATTAACATTGTTAATTTAACTAATGGAAAATGCCAACATATCAATTTTTAATTATTTTTCTCTCTTGTATGGCTTTTTTAAAATTTTCTTTTACACATCTAAATTAAATTAAATTATTTAAAAAAAAAGGTTAAAATTTTATTAAAAAACAAAACTATAAAAGAAATTGCAAGTACCTTGCCAATGGAGTGCTGCCACTGCCCATCCCCTGAGGAGCCAGTGACGGGGAGGGTGGCCAACTTTCCCACCCCAGGCAAGGGCCACAGTCGCTAGATTTGAGCTAGGGGTCTATATTTGGGCAAGGCAAAACCTAGGCGAGTCTCCCCTAAGGAAGGTGAATTAGTCATCCTCACTTCGGGTTGGCAACCTTTGTCACCCCTCCAACGATGGGTGTCAGAGGCACTCCATCCGACACGGTCTCCTGCCTTTATCTTTTTTTCTTTTCCAATTTTGTTTTCAATGATAAAAACTTTAGCCTTTTTTAATCCGAATTTAATAAGATTTGAAGAAGAAAATATTTATAAAGAATGCCACATAAGGGAGAGAAAATAATTTAAATTCCATGATAGTATTTTCTATTAGTCGACTTGACTGTGTTAATGGAAGTACTTGATTGTACTAATTCGACAAATTTTAAAAATTGATTGCATTTTTTTAAAGTTTAAGATGTAATTGTACTTTCATGATAAGTTTTATAATTTTTAGTATACTTATATCTTCTTCTTATTCACAATTGGTGGACCAACAAATATTTACTTAGTTGCTTAAGTTTTTGGGTTAATATAACATAAAATTCCAAACCGATGCATACATGACAAATTTACAATCAAAAATCCTAGAACGGTACACCTATAACAAATTTATCATATGTTAGTTTCCGTTAACTTTTACAGCTAAATTATTGAGTTAGATAACATATGATAGTTTTTTATATACTGATTTATTATTTTTTGTGGTATTAATCTAATTTAATAGAAATTAACAAGCAGTAAATTTATCACAAATATATTAATTTGGCCTTTTTGTGGTCATGTGTATCGATTTAGAGTTTTTCGTGATATTTAATATTTTTTTTTCGTGCGCCACTTTTAACATTCTTGTTAGCGTCAGTCTCCGGCCATCTCGACTAATGCTCTGCACGTTTTTCACACTTCGGCTTTCCAGCTGGGGAGGCGCTAACTCCCGCAAAATGCGAGAGCTTCTCATGGGTCCTTGGGCAGATTGACATCACGACAGCCGAGAGAAAACAATATGCATCCCGTTTTATTGACTAGATTTCTTTTAGTCAATGTTTGATATGCTCGAATTGCAACCACTTCGCCTTTGTTTCCTTCAAGTGATCTATGGATTCGATCTTTTTGTTAACTATGTAGACGAGCATCCCGATGAAATAATGATTGAATGCATTGTCTACAATTAGGCTTTGCCAGGGGAACATGGACAGGGAGGAAAATGAGAGGTAAGGAGATAAAATAATAGGATAAATATCAAACTCTTTTTGGGAGAGAAGTTTTATCCAACTTTCTCCTCCCATCTCTTAATTTCCCCTCTCCCTATTATTATTATTTTTTTTTGGGTTCATACCCCTCTCCCTATGTTAACAAACAAAACAAAGTTTTACCCCTAAAGTTCATAAAATGCCCCTAAAAAAACGTTATACGGTATATTGTTAAGTGAGTGAAATTTTTTTAATTAAACATAAACTACGTCTAGTAGTTAAACTATTATTTGTTAAAACTGTAGTACTTTTCAAAACTTGAATGTAATTTTTTTTTATCTTTGATAGGTCAGATCGTTCTTAGTTCTCCCTTAGTTCGTCTCCCCAATCCTTTTTCCCCAGATATCTCTATCTCTTTTGCTGTCTTTAGAGTATGTTTGTACCGTGGAACATTGTAACTCATCTATTTGGTAATACATGTTTTAAAATCGCAGTATCTAAAAGTTAAGTAAGACAATTTCCCAAAAGTTGTTGTAAGCTACTCTAATTTGAAAGGTAATCCAGTTATGAGGTGTTTAGCAAATACCCTTAAAAAAGTTATGGGACCCCTTTTATAACTGAACCTGTTGTGAAAATTATTAAGGGTGTAAACGGTTTGGTTTAGTAAGGTGTGATTATGAACCAAACCGAATCCAACCGGAACCAAATCGAAAGTCCTTTTTGGTTCAGTTTTTGGGTTTTCCTATTTTTGCCTTATTTATTGAGAATTGAAGTGAAGAACAGGTGAGATAAAAGAGAGATTTAAGTTGATTTGTTCAATTTTTATTAAGAATTTCGGTTTAGATCGATTAACCAAACCGAAAATACACGAAATTTTGGTTCAGTTCAATTTTTCAATTCAATTTTGACATCCCTAAAATTATAAAGGTATTTGCAACACATTTAGTTACGAGGATGTCAATTTCTTGTCATGCCAATTTTTGACATCATTGGTTTTTTTTGGTTTTTTGTGCTTGTGCTTTGTGACTTTATATTTATGGTGTTTTCGACGAAAATCCTTTTGCGTTGACGCCATTTGAAGGTGGCCCTGGGTATGAACTTCCAGAGGAGAAAGCTTCCGAGAATACTTCGACGTTCTTCGCCCTTGTTACTTCCAGGTCAGAACAACAAACCTGAGCAATATACGGAGGTGGATGAAGGTAGAACCTCTGGAGTACGGAGAGCTGTTCCATCAGTCCAGCAAATGAATGCTAGCACGAGGACCGCTGACATGAGATTTAAATGCAACCAGAAAGATGGAGACGGCCGCAAAGGTCGTTGCACTTGCCGAGATATAATTTCCCCTTCTAGAATAAGGTTTCAATTTCATATCAATTTTTTTGGTGGCAAAAAAGGGCAAAAAAGATCGTCGTTTTGGCTCTTTGTTTCCATGTCAATTGAGATCATCCATGTTGGATTCACATTTATATTAAGAATCAAAATTTAATTTAAAAAGTCACGCGGAATGTATCGTGGGAATATGCACTTAAATAATTGATTTTTCACCAATGCAATATTCAAGTAATTGACAAAAGAAAAATTATGAAATTAGAGTGAGTAGTACTGTACGAAAATTATGACATTTATAGTGTTCTTTTTTTTCAATGGCTAGTGAGTTGCGCTAATTTAGATTTATAATCTCTCTAAAGAGTTAGTAAATTTAGGGAGTTATTATCCATGGCAAATAAAGTTTGACAAGTTGACAAAAATACAATGAAATATTGGTAAGTTACTCAAATGAAGGTTGATAACCCAAAACTAGTTCATAAAATTATCCGATGGAAGTTGGTAAGTTAATTTGATTTATATTGGTAATTTTTGTATAAGATTAATATATTTGAAGCATTATGAGTTATGCGAATAAAAATTGATAATTTGTACTTTACTTAAAAGGTTTCTAATCTCATAAAAAATATTGATGTCATTAACAAATTATCTGAAAAAGTTATAGTCAGTCACATTTTTGTCAATTATTTTTTGACTCTGACTAACACTTTAAAATTTACCTGCACAGAAAAGGCCCTCTATTTTTAGGAATGGAACATAGAATTCTACCATAAATATAGCAATTTCTTGATTTACAGCGTGTAATCATGCCTTTTAAATAGGGTCTCTATCAATACAATTTTCGTTGGATAAAGTGGGATCACATATAAGTTAAATTCGTGGTAGTTGGATTTTTTTTGTTTGTTTCCTTGTTCTGTAATGGTAACGTGATGCGCGTGTGAACCCTCTCTCTCTCTCTCTCTCTCTCTCTCTCTCCATACGAAGAACTCCGCTAATTGTTTAATATCTCAACCACTTGCGTGTGTCTTCAGGAATTAAAGTTCTGTCTTGTCTTCCTCGACCCATACCCAAACCTTTGATTCCACCTGGAATTTATCCGTTTCTTTTGGGTTTACATTCTTTCCTCAATGCCTCCCCCAGACGATGATAACAAGCCCCCGCTTCCAGATTATGTTCATTGGGCAAAGGACATCATCGCCGTGAGGCTCCCTTCCAATGAGAAGAGTTCATGGACCATCGACATGGTCCCTCGCAACTGGCGTGATGTTCACAAGAACGCATTCCTTCCCGAAATGACACGCATCGGTCCCTTTAGAGATGAGAATGAACTCAACCATCGACTGCGGGTCATGGAACAGCACAAGGTGCGGTTTCTAAACCGCCTTCTGGGAAGGGAGTTGGGGTTGTTAGATGTCCATGAACGTGGAGAAGACGACGATGGTGGTCGAGTGGCGGAAGTCCTGCGCTTGGATGACCTGTTGGAAGCCATTCATATATTGGAGCCGAAAACGAGGGCCTTTTATTCGAGGAACTATGACCGCTCATACAACCACTATGACTTGATTGAGACGATGGTGGTCGACGGTTGCTTCGTGGTCGAACTATTGCGCCTCTACAACGACCTTCTCCTCACCGAGGTAGAGCAGCATTCAATATTAAACAATGTCCTTTATTAGCTCAACTTTTTTGAGTGAATTAACTGTGATCTATCTACAACTTCTTGTCTATCCTTCAAACCGAACGATCGAAAAGAATATTCTATCAGAGGCTTAAATATAGATGCTAAATTAGGCATTGATCAAACTTCTGTTAGTCTCTGCTCAAGTCACCGATCGTTTTTGCTTGCAGTCCACTGGGGAGTTAATTGAGGACGACCCTATCCTCACCAACCCCCAGATTCTAACAACCCTTCGACGCGACCTTCTATTGCTTGAGAACCAACTGCCTTTCTTTGTTCTTGAAAACTGTACGAGCTGATCAACAAGAAGAACAACATTGATCATCAACAAGCTGTGCCACTGGAAGTACTCGTGGTCACCTTCTTCGACCCCCTGTTACCCCAAGAGAAAGCGCGTGCTGAGTTCCACAATTGCAGTGGCGACGTTTCCACGGACGTTTCGAATCCTGCCTCTAAGTTGGACGCCCAAAAACCCAAGGCTCATCTGCTCGATGTTTTCCGATCTACCTTCCTCACATCGGTGAATGAGAAAGTCCACAAGAAGGGACAGAATCAAGTCAATCGGGGTTGAATCCTGATGGCAGGCGCAGGGGTATCGTCCTTCACTCCGCATCAGAGCTCCAAGAGGCGGGCGTGCAATTCAAGAAGTGGAAGGACCATGACTTACTGGATATTAAGTCCGGTCACCGCACTCTACGGGTCCCTCCGTTGTCCCTCAGCGACTACACCATCTCTCTCCTTCTTAATTTCGTCGGGTACGAACTGAGCGTAAACCACCCCGAGCCCTTCTTCACGAATTACTTAATGTTCTGGAACAGTTTGGTCAATAGCCCCAGGGACATTCAGATTCTCCGCAAGCACAGGATCATCAATAACATGGGAAGCGAGAAGGAGGTGGCGGAACTGTTGTTGAGGTGTAAACAGGTCATTTACGATCTCGATCTGGGCTACTTGTACCACGAAATGAAGGACGTGAATGATTATTGCAAACGGTACTATGATAGCAAGTATCATGTCTGGTGGAGAAGCCTCATCCGTGAACGCTTCAGCAGTCCGTGGACATGCCTCTCTCTATTCGCTGCCATTATCCTCTTGCTGCTTACCCTCCTCCAGACATTTTATGCCGTGTACGCTTACTATCGGCCACATTAAGGTTTGTGCCTTTCATTCTATGACAACAGGTGTTATTAGCTAATGGCTTTTTAGCACTTGATGTCCTGTAGTGGTCTCTGTCTTGGTTGCGTAGTGGCTTTTACTTGATGGAAATTGTATTGTCGCTACATTTGGAAATTTCAGATTGTTGTGTTGTCAAATTCAATTTGGAACTTTTTGTGGTACATAATTTGGTTCATGCATTTGGGATTTCTCTAAGCAGTAGGACACTGAAAGCATATTATATACGTTTAGCAAAAGCTGCAGAAGAATTGCTACAAGCGCAGCGCTCTTGTTTTGAGGGAGAGGCGGCCCAGACTGTGGCATAGGTAGTATTTTGTTCTGTAAATAAGAGAAACAGACAAACATGTTTTTGAGCTTCACGGTTAATGATAACTACATAGATTTAAGGCTATGCTTCCTCATGATGCAATCAATCTAATTAAATGAGTGCAAGTCATGTCTCAGGAAGCATTCCTCCGCCTGCTCTTCTAGAGAAGCAACTTCTCTAGGTCGGAAGCTATGTAATCTTTGCAAATGCAAGAAGGAGCTTGTTGTCGATGATTGTCATCTAAGTTTCACTCAACAGCATTTGATGCTGCAGTTGAGGACTTCGGCATTCTGGGGAGTCAATTGCAGCTGTAAGGGTCTTAAGGTTAAGTAATATTTGCAGTAATTACATTACAAGTTCACTTATAGCTTAACCTGAAGACACTCATAGCTGCACTTGTAATGTAATTAATGCAAGGGTTTACATAAATTATTTTTGGAGTTAAGCCCAATTATCATTATTTGTTTTTGGTCAGAAGCTCAGCCCAATTATACAGTGCAGATTTCTGAACGACGCTATCTGCAAGGGCTTTTTGTTTATTGGACACCTCGGTCACCTGTTCATGGCCGGCATTATCGCTCTCCTCATACTTATCCCTATAAACAGAGATCCCAATAGGCAATAACTAAGCTGCCATATTCAACGGAATCTCAAAGGTTCTGGCTACATTATCGCTCTACTAAATATTGCTATGTATAATGGAACGTCGTAAGTCAACTTCAACATCACCAAGGCAAAAAGTTTCTCGATCAAAGGGAAGTTCCTGAATGTGCATCACGGTGGGAAAAGCTCTATCCTGAATAAAGACTGAAATGATGACCAAAGCTAAGCGTTTGCGCATGTTAAGCATTTGACAGTTAACAGAGAAGTGAATATGCGTTTTGCCATAACAAGGATCTGTGCAGAGTAATGAAAGTTCGAGTGCTGCCAATAACTTGCTGTTGTTGAATTGTGAGGAAAGCAAATGCCAATGAATTAGGCACAGACAAGAAATCTCGAGGACGCAAGAAAACTAAAGGGAACAACATGATGAGATCACCAACCTAGGACACAGATACTAAATGGTTCGCTAATGACAATTCAAGCAATAGTTCAAGGAATCAGTCAAAATCTACCAAGTACCCATGCTAAGTCACCATTTACGAATAAGTCAACCTATCAACAGTGACAAATTTATCTTGCAAGGAGTGTTACGAAAACTTTCCAATTTCAAGAGGAATCCTCAGTATCAGGCTCTACAAATATGTGGCCACTTGGTTATCTAACTGAATAAATATGTATTTTCCACGTGGCAGTGCAACTCAATAAGAGAGGATAAATGCAAGGAAAACTGAAGCAATATGTGTTTTGGACGATGATTTTAAATATTTAGGCGACACTATTAAATTTCTAGACGACTATAGGCATTTAACCAAAAAGTGAAGAGAACCCACTGACAAATGCTCTTCATATTAATTTACTTTAACTGGAATAATTCGGACAAGTAACATGACTAAATTGACACTAGTGATTGTTTGTAAAATAAACAAAGATGTGCCTTGTCCCATAATGAAAAAATATGAATGTGTGGATTAATATATAAGTGGAAGGCTTCTAACCTTACAATTGAAGACCATGGATTAAGTAGACTACATCCTATAGTATCCGTGTGCGAGTGCACAAATATTTGTGTGATTTTGGTTGTTCAAACAGCATGCCTATTCACAATATTCTTTCAAAAGGATGCAACCTTTCACAGGGAAATGCTGTATCCATTCAAACGTTTCTGGTTCAATAATTAACACTCGTTTATTTTCTTTTCTTTCTTAAGATACATCATTTATTCTCCAATTGTTTCCTTTTCAATGTCCATGGAGAAATATCAGAATTGCTATATAGAATTAGACAATGTTGTATTTTGGAAGATTTTTGCCAGTAACTATTAATAACCTTGGGGGCAAATAATTCCTAGAAGACAGTGTATTCACACCTCAAAGTCCATTCCAATCTTCTGAATTATTTTTCTAACGGAGACACCTAAAATTCGTACATAAATAAATTATCCAAGTATGTTAGGGAAGGATTAGCATAAGAGTTTGAACTATTCTAGAACCAATGAAATGCACCAGAGAATTGTAGCAATTTAAGAGAGGAATCATTGAGATTAAATGGCAACATTAGACAAAAGGTTCCAATTTAGTGCTTGACTAGTGTCTGTTCAGATATCATTCACTCTGTGCCGTTGAGATGAAACTAATGGAGCACTGCCGAAGGCAAGAAAATAGCATGTCTCCCACGTGAAAGATATCTGGAAAGTACCCAAGGCATCTGCGAGTAATTTATGGTTCTCAAAGGAGGAGTATACGATTCAAGACATACTTTGTGCTTAAAAAACTGCGAGAATGTTGCTACCTCATCGCTGGGGAAAATAGCTGTAGATGGCTGCAGGTTGTGATAATCTGTTAAGCAACACAATGGCTTAAACCCAAGAAGACGAACCTGCCCAGTTGAGACTTGAGACTCTTTTATTCGCAGAGGAGAGTTCCTCCACTGAAAACTTGACATCTTGACTAAAAGTCAAGTAGTCAGAACTCTGGTCCTAAGCATTTAAAAAGGGGTGAGAAGGAACAGTTAATAACCATACTTTGCGAGTTTAAAAACGTTTGGGAGGTCCTTGCACCAGTATCAGCACAGATGAACAATTCCTCAATCTGCACAGTTCTAGGAAGACCCAAAATAGATTTAGAGCGGATACGACGTAGCACGGCTTCAATAAGTTATGTTTTTCCTCCATCCTCTTATTGATGAAAATCATCTATATGCAAAATTCAAAAGGCATATATAACGAGAAAAGCCTTAAACAAACAGTTTAACCATCTTTGGACATTGCTTATCATTGCTATGGATCCACGCCTCATCACGAGAGTCGGAAAGTTTAGATTACTTGATTTTCCTTTGTTAAGGACAAGTAAAGGATAAAGATTTTGAAATGTCAAAGGTACGCTTGTGTGACTCATAATCTTTAGTATAGCAAAAAGAATCAAAATAAAGCCGAGGGGATAACTTCGTGCATGAAATGTGACACATTTGAATGAGAAACACTCATCGCCGTCTCCACTTTGGGCTACCTCGGTTGCATTTCCCTTGTCAATTTGATCAATTTAGTCCTAAAGCTATTCCGTTTATGCGAATTTAGTCTTAAACCTTTCAATTATACCAATTGAATCTTAAACATTTTGACAATTTGTTAATTTAGTCATCCTGACTAATTTTCTTGTAGTGGCTCGAAAAATCATTGAAAAATCAGCCAAAACGACGTCATTTTGGCTGACGTGGACAAATTTTTTTTAAAAAATTGCCACGTTTTTTTTGAAAAAAATGGTGACACGTGGACAATTTGTGTTTTTCGCCGTATGGACTACTTTTGCAATTTTTATACTTTTTAAAATTTTTTCCTGTTTTTCTTTCCTTTTTAGTCTTAAACCTTTCAATTGTTTTCTTTATTTCCAATTTAGTCATCCCGCCAATCGTTGGTAGGGGATTGAGACACCTATCGCATTTTAGGTGACAGGGCAGGGCGGTGTTGGTAAGGACTACTTTTGCGGACGTTCTGGCCCTTGTCAAATCTAGTGAGGGGCGGCCTTGTCTAGATGGCAAGAGACCTCTCCTAGTCCTTGCTAGAGGCTAGTGAGGGCGTCCCAAGCCTCACTTTCACCAATGACCGAAAAATAGTGGAGGAAAATAAGGGAAAAAGAAAAAAGAGAAAGGAAAGGAAAGGAAAAAAAAAGGAAAAAAATTCAGAAAATTCAATAATTACACAAATTGTTTACATCAATGTCAACCGTGTTATATATGATAATTGGAGTTGACCGAACGGCACATCAACGGGTTTTGGTCAAAATTAGCCGAAATGATTAAATTAGTAAATCGTAAAAAAAAATTAGGACTAAATTGGCAAATCATCGAAAAGGTTTAGGACTCAATTAACACAATTGAAATGTTTAGAACTAAGTTGACAAATTATTAGAAGGTTTAGGACTAAATTGACCAAAATGAATGATTAAGGACTGAATTAGTCTAAATGTAATAAGTTTAGAACTTTTTGATATTTTCCTAGAGAAAAGCTGTAAACAAACAGTTTAACCCATCTTGGACATCACTTATCATAGCCATAGATCCACGGCTTGTCATGAGAGTCGGAAAGTTTAGATTACTTGATTCTCCTTTGTCTGAGGACGGAAAACTTTAAAGGAGTTGTCGTGAATGATGAGCAAAGGATAAACATTTTGAAATGTCAAGGTATGTATAAGTGACTCAACATTCGAATCAACAACACACCTCCTCTTTGGGGCTACCTCGTTTCCCATCCCTTTTTTCAATTTGGCTAAATTAGTCATAAACATATTACATTTATGTCAATTGAGTACAAGTACTAAACCATTTAATTGTACAAATTAAGATATTAATCTTTTGACAATTTATCAATTTAGTTCTTCGAATTAATTTTGTTTGGAAATTGCTGACACGATGGCCTAGTCAACATTGGTTATTCTAGGTGGTACAACCGGTGCTAAATTGGATGATTTTTGCAAATTTTTTAAAATTTTTTAAAATTTTTTCTCTTTCATTTCTCATTTTTCTATCTTACTTATTTCCCACTGCTGGTTGTTGGACATCGGCAGGACTGGGAAAGGTTGCCCCTAGCCATGTGCAATAATTATATAAATTTTTCGTAATTTTCTTCGAAAAAATCTCTAAACAAACAGCTTAACCCTGCTTGGACAAAACTTATCATTGATGTAGATCCACGGCTTGTCATGAGACTTGCAAAGTTTAGATTACTTGATTTTCCTTAGCTAAGGACGGAAAACTTTAAAGAAGGGATTGTCGTAAATGACTAGTAAATGATAAAGATATTGAAATGTCAAAATTACGTATCGGTTACTCAAAATCTTTAATACGACAAAAGGAATCAAAATAAAGCGGAGAGGGTTGCTTTGTCCATGAAATGTGATATGGAATCAGAAACGCATCTCCTCTTTGGGGCTACCTGGTTTCCATTCCCCTCTTCAGCCCCTGTCATCGTCATTTTGGATACATCTATTCAACTAATTAGTTCGATTACCTCCCAACACCTCTTCAAATGATTATATGATTCAAACGACCAAACAAAGAAAATTTACCATACAAAAATCGAAGGAGTAGGTCTAGAAATTTGACGCAAGATCTTACGAAATGATAACAATATGTATTTTTTAAGAATTACACCAAACGCCGAGCGGTTAGAAGAGCGGAGAAGGGGGGCGGCCTTAGCCAGCTCCCCGAGAACATCATTGTAATCCATGGCCTGCAGATCTACGATATCTTCCCCTTCTTCTTTAGCCAAACCGACAAAATAAAGTCGGGTCGGTACGAAGGGGGGGAAGAAGTCGTTGAAGAAGCCGTCCGCGCAGAGACGGCGCTTTTGTGTAGTGAGAAGGAAGATGCCGGTTTCTCGTTATGTCAATTTTTAACATCGTTATTATTAATATCTTCTTTTTGGTACTTGTACTAAGTGACTTTATATCTCCAGTGTCTTCGGTGAAAATGATTCCTTTCGTGTGGTGCCAAGGAGAATCCTTTGGAGAGTACTTCGACTTTCTTTGCCCTTATTTACGCTTCCAGATGGGAACTAGTACTACAAGCCTGAGCAATAGTATACCGAGGTGGATGAAGCTAGAAACTTGGGAATGTCAGGAGCCCTTTTATCAATCCAGCAGATGAATGCTAGCACGAAGACCGCTGAGAGGAGATTAATTGCGGCCAGAAAGATGGAAGAAGCACATGGGGCTGCAAGACAGTTGCACTGGCTGAGATAAATTCCCCCTCCTATAATTAGGGTCTCCATTTCAGATCAATTTGGCTGAACAAAAGGGCCAAAAAGACTGCTGTTTTAGCCCTTTTTTGCCACGCCAAACGAAGATTGTCCTGTTGGATTCAAATTTCCTTTAGAAGAAGTCGTGTTGGAATAAAAAATTAATTTTAGAAGTCACTTAAGATAAAATTGTTGGAATAAGAATTTAATTGATCGATTTTTCACCGATGCGGCATTTATGTAATCGAACAAAAAAAAAAGAAATTTATGGCATTGAAGTGATTATCTTACAAAAGTTATGGTGTTTTTTTTTCCCTAAAGAAAGTTATTGAACCATGCTAATATAGGTTCGTAATCTCTCTAAAGAGCTAGTTAATTTAGGGAGTAAACAATAAGTTAAACATTAGTGAGTTACTCAATGACAGTTAATAACCCAAAACTAGTTGATAATTTTGTCTAAAAAAAGCTGATAAGTCAATCTAATTGGTTGATAATTTCATATTAGATTAATATATTTGAAGTTGTCGCAACCTCCTTTTCGTGTCCTGGAGGCTAATGGCTCGAATGCTTTTCATCGTGCTTTAGCTAAATTTCTCCCAAGCCCCCACCAATTCACGACTTAAGGTTAGGGTTTTTTAATCTCGCAATTCAATTTCATTTAAAAAGGAGTCGCCACTAATCGGTTTGGGGTGGGTCGATTAAAAACCCAAGTAAAATATTAGGAGAAATATTTTACTTACTGCGCAACTGCAGAAGAAACTAGAATCGGGGCTTGATTACACTAGTTAATCACTAATGCCCTTCCTACCTAATCTTATTTAAACCCTCAAGCTTGATATTTTTTTTGCCTTTTTCAAGGATTTTTCCATGCATTGTTGAAAACAAACATTTTTTTGGTTTTTTTTCTGATTTTTTTTAGAAAATAAAATATTTCTAGACATTTTTGGTTTTTTTAGAAAATGAGAAATATTTTTGGATTTTTGCTGCTTTTCTGAAAATATTAAAAATTTCGAAGTTCGAATTTTTTTAATTAAAAACTATTTTTTTGGATTTTCTGATATTTTGGAAAATAAAACATATTTTTCGGATTTTCTGATTTTTTTAGAAAATATAAAATTATTTATTATTATTTTTAAAATACTTTTATAATTAAAAATAATAATATATTATTAAAATAAACCGGGTTGGACCCGGGTCGGGTCGTCCGGGTCCGGTCCGGGTCGGGACTGGCTGGGTCGAATGACCCAGGCTTCTGGTTCATGGGCTTGGTCCACCCGGCCCATAGAAATTACCTGAAATAAAAGAAAGAAAGTCAAGCCCAAAATCAAGTCCAGCTCAAACAAAACAGAGGTGGGCCAACAAAGCAAAATAAGCCCAATGGGCATAATTCATTTCAGCCCATAGCCCACAAAAAACAAACCCTAGCGGGTCGACCGGGTCTTCGTGCCCGACCCGGCCTCGACCTGACTTGTGCCTCCCTCTTCCGCGGTGCCGATGGAGCGGCTCTTCCACGGCGGCGATGGAGTGGCTGAGTGCGTCACGGCCTAGCCGCCGCGGACAACACCGGTCGTTGTGAGACCAGCATATATGACGGCGAAGCGGGGCGGGTGCAGCAACAGGGATGGCGGTGAACTCGACGGCGTGAGGCTCGGCTGAGATCAGTGAGTGGCTCGATCGTCGGGGGGCAAGCGGCGGTGGCGTCGGGCCAGGCAGGCAGCTACGGCTGCGGACAGCGCGATGCGACGAGCGGCGCCTTCAGCGGCGGCGTCAGGACTCGGTTCTGGCCCGAACAGGATCTGAAGGAGCACCGGCGCCGGCGACGAAGCCTCGATCTGGGGAAGGAAGCACGGCAGCGAGCCGTCGGCCGTGACTCAGGCACGGGAAACCGACGGTCTCTCTCCCTCTGCTCTCACAGATCTCTCTCAGTTTCTTTCTCTCTCTCTCGGATCGGCGGTCGCTCGTCCGGCCTCCTGGATGTCTCTCCAAGGGAAACCTTCCGAGCTCCTGCTTCTCCTCTGTTTCGCTTCTGTTTTGCTGCCTGCCCTCCTTCTCTCCTCGGCCCCCTATTTATAGGCGAGGAGCCCGGTCGACGGAGGTGCTTCGACCGGCGGTCCTCGGCGCCTAGCCGGGCTTCCCTCGGCTGAACCGGCGTGACCTCAGCCGCCCGCGTGCTCCGCCACTTGCTTCGCATTGAAGACGAGTCCCATCCATCCGGGTCTCCCGCCGGTCTTCGTGCTGCTCCGTTGGGCGGCATTAATGGCGCGTGCGAGGAGTCCCCATTCGTCGCCGGCTACGGTCTCCTCGCTGCTCCGCTCTGCTGCTTCACGCGTGCAGGGAAGAAGAAGAAGGGAGGAAGAAGAAGAAGATGGAGAGGGCCGGGCCGGGCCGCGCAAGAAAATGAAAGGGGCTGGGTCTTGGGCTGGTGCGGATAAGAAGAAAAGAAAAGAAGAATGGGGCTGGGCGTGAAAGCCCAGCCCCCATGGACCTCTTTTATTTTTCTTTTTTAAATAATAATAATGATAATAAAAACAATTATTATAATTATAATTATCAAAAAATAGTGTAAAATAAGGGAAAATAAAACTTAGTAAAGGTAAATAAAATTAATACTTAGGTGGTGCAAAAATCCTTTTTGTTAGGGCCAAATTAGTCCCTAATTTTCTATGCAATCTAAATCTTTAACACATAGTCAAAATTTAGGTGTCAACAGAAGTGTTATGAGTTATGTAGATAGAAATTGGTAATTTGCATATTACTTAAAAGGTTCATAATTTCATTAAAAATATCAGCAAGTTATTAACAAGTTATTCGGAAAAGTTGTCGGTCACTTTTTTACCAATAATTATTTTGACAATAACTAACACAAATTGAAATTTACCAGGAAAAGATCCTCCGTGTTTAGGAATGGAACATAGAATTCTGCCATAAATATAGCAATTTCTTGATTTGCAACATGTAGACATGTCTGTTTGGTTTTTATAAAGGATAAGTGTACTTAAACTCCTAAAACTTATCAAATTGATTTAATCAAACCCTTCCATTGATTGCAATTTTAAAATTCAATTATACTTTCGTAATAAACTTGGTAAACTGAGAAGGGCATGAGACTCCCCCCTCTCTCTACAGGTTTACTTGCTTGAACACTCGACTGCCATTCTCTGAAGTGAAAACTCCGGTGATTATATAATGTCTCCAACACTTGCATTTGTCTTGGGGAACTGAAGTTCCGCCTCGACTCATGCACAAGCCTTGATTCCACCTTAACTATATCTGTTCTTTTGGGCTTACTATGTTTGTACCCCCTATAAATCGTGGCCATGATAACAAGCGTCGGACACCGTTATGGATCATTGACATCAAGAAGCATCTCGACCGAGGGCTGTCTCCAATGCAAAGAGTCCACGGACCATCGAACGAGTCCATTGCAACTGGCATGAAGCTCACAATAACGCATTCAATCCTGAAATGATACGCATTGATATGTACAAATTTGCGGATGGATATAGTTCTTGACAGGAGGACTTTGAAAAGCACAAGATACGGTTTTTAATCCAGCTTCTTGGAGGGAAGTTGGAGCGGAGGAGAAGCGACGGAGATACATCGAGGACAACTGAGGGGAAGAGAGAGGCCGATGACCATGAATGTGAAAAAGACGGTGATGGTGGTCGGAGGGGGAAAGCCGTGCTTTCGGACGCCCTTGTGGAAGCCATGCAGAAATTGGAGCAGAAAACGAGGGCCTGTTATGCGATTAATGTTCACGAGGGAGGGACTACGCGCTCCATGAGCAGCGAAAACGTAGTGGAGATGATGGTCGTTGATGGTTGTTTCGTGGTCGAATCGTTGCGCCTTTACTACGACCTTCTCAACAACAAGGTGGAGCGGCATTACTTTTTTGAGGAAATCGATTGCGGTCTATCTCCAACTTCTTGTCTATCCTTCGAACGCGTGCTAAATTTGGAGGCAATTGAGGACGATCTGATTTTCACCAACCCCGGGATTCTAACGGCCCTTTGGCGCGACCTTCTATTGCTTGAGAACCAACAGCCTTTCTTCGTTCTTGAGACACTGTACGAGCTGATCAGCAACAAGAAGAACGACATCGATCAACAACCTGTGACGCTGGAAGACTCACAGTCACCTTCTTCGCCCTGCTGTTGCCCAGACAGAATGCTGCCTCTAAGTTGGACACCAAAAAACCCGAGGATCATCTGCTCGAGGTTTGCCCCTCTGCCTTCCTCCAAACGGTGAGTGAGAGAGTCCACAAGAAGGGAAAGAATCGAGTCAAGCCGTGGTCGAATCCCAATGGCAGTATCCGGGGCCTCGTCCTACATTTCACATCAGAGCTGGAAAAGGCGGGCTTGCAATTCAGGAAGAGGAAGGGCCACGACTTACTGGACAACGAGTTCGGTCACGGCACTCTATGGGTCCCTCCGTTGTCCATGAACGATCACACCATCTCTGTCCTTTTGAATTTCGTTGTGTACGAGCTGAAAAGTCGATCCCCCCTAGCCAATCTTCACGAATTACTTAATGATCTGGAACAGTTTGGTCAATAGCCCGGGGACATTCAAGTTCTCCACAACCACGGGATCATCAATAACGCATTGGGAAGCAACGTGGACGTGGTGAATCTGTTGATAAGGTGCAGGGAGGTCATGTACGATCGCGATCCCGGCTACCTGTTCAACGAAATCAAGGAGCTAAACGAGTATCACGAGTGGTACTACGAAAACAAGTACCGCGTCTGGTGGAGAAGCCTCATCCATGAACGCTTCAGCAATCTGTGGACATCCCTCTCTCTCTTTGCTGCCATTTTCCTCTTGCTGCTTTCGGCCCTCCAGACAATTTACACCGTGTACACTTCATATCGGCTGCATTAAGATTTGTGCCCATCATTATATGACAGCATGTGTTTTTGGGCATGGCTTTTTAGCATTTGATGTCCTATAGGTATCTCCATTCATGGTGGCTTTACACAATGGAAATTGTATTCCGCTACATGATCCATGATATGCTAGGATCATGTATTAAGCGCTATTGTTTTATAGAGGCATAAATGCATATGCATTTGGGATTCTCAAAGCAGACGTTAGGACACCCATTTTAGAGGCCTAATCGATACGTATGAACTTAGAGAAACCAAGCAATCATGGGAGTGACAGAGAGAGGGAGTGACTCCTGAAGGCGACGGCGGAGACGATGTATCGGAGGCGGCAGTTCTGAGCTTGGGAGGCGATCGGCGGTGCTCCTAGGAGAGAGGAGAAAATATTAGGTGGGCCGGGCGCGCCAAGTCACCATGCACCCGACCAATAAAGAAGCGACATGTGGCTCCATGTGGCGATTGGGTCCCACCTTGAAATTTTTTGCATTCTCTCCCTTCCTTAATTGCAATCGTACGAAGCCCCCCTGCCCTTCTCCTTCTCTCCCTTCAATTATTCGGAACTCTCTCTCTGCTCTCTCTTCTGCATGTTCCAAGAAAAAAGAACAAGCCCGCTTTCTTTCTTTTTTGAAAATACTCTCCCTCTCTCTCTCTCTCCCAGGAGCATCGCCGATCGCCTCCCAAGCTCAGAACCGCCGCCTCCGATACGTCATCTCCATCGTCGCCTTCAGGAGTCACTCCCTCTCTCTGTCACTCCCAAGAGCCCCCGCTGATGGCATCTCGAGCTCAGGTCCAACGCCTCCGCCACGCCCTCCAGCACGTCGCCTCCAGGAACCACTCCCTGTCTCTCTCTATCTCGCCCCCAGGAGCCCCGCCGGTCGCATCCTAAGCTCATATCCACCTCTGGCACGTCGCCTTTGCCCCCGCCCTCCTTGGCATCCTTTTACCCTTGCTCTCCAAGTTTGGAGGCTTTTTCAGCCGAGCGCGAGCCTCGCGGAAGCATATGTGATGCAGAGGTTTTACAAGGAAAAGATGGCCGCGGTCTCGGGCGATCGCAAGGAGGAGAGGACGAGTGGAGAATGGGGGTTGTTTATGTTTTTCTTGGGTGTTCGGGAAGGCCCATTCCATCCTTCCTCTGCAGAAGCACCGCAAGTTGCTCTCTCGAAGTAGCTCCCCGCATGAATGGTTTTTAGCTTTAGATGGGACTTTTTCTTCTCTTCTTTCTTTCTGCTTGTACAAAAGTCTGTAGCTAAATCTTCTCTCGTGAGTTCGGGAGGATTTTCCCTTTTTGGGGGTATTGTATTTCTAATGTTGGATTTCTTGAATTAAAAGTACAGTTCGAACTTGAAGGAATTTGCTTCGATTCACTTCAGACTACTTGAAATTTGTAGGTTTAAATCCATGATGAGCCAAGTGATTTGGGCCATTTAGTTTGATAAATCTTGGGAGATTTGCACATGTCATGAGGTCCATAGCCGATGTAATGACCGTGTACAAGCGAAACGCATACAAGCAAGAGGTTTCGCTTATTCAAGACACAAAAGAGAGCATGAAGCGAAGCAAAACAAACGAACGCAAGAATAACAGTGATAATGCTTGATTAAAAGAAAGGAAAAATACAGGCTATTTAAACTGCAGAAATTTGACCAAAAAAAAGAAACTGAAGGAGAGCCAGTTACACGCCATAACACCGACACACCCAACAGATGTAGGTTACCAATACCACCCTCGTAAACCCTGTTGACACCTAAATTTTGACGATTTTTTTAGTATTTATTAATTGCATTGGAAAATTAGATATTAGTTTCTAATCCCTTAACAAAAATCTCTTTCATTATAATTGCATTGCATATAGACATTAGGAGCATTTGCATCACTGGTTTTAAAATTAAAAATTTAAAAAAAATAATTTAAAAAAAATAATAATAATAATTAATTTAAAAAGAAAAAAAAAAAAAAAAAAAAAATCGAAAAGAGGCCGGGCTAGGGCTGGGCCCGCCCGGCCCCCATGCAGCCCTTTCCCTTTCCTCGCACGGGCTCGGCCCATTTGTTTTTCTTTCCTTTTTTTTTTTTTTCTTCTTCCTTTCCCGGCCCGGCCCGTCCGCTTTCTTCTCCACGCGTGGGACCTGCAACAGAAAGAGAAAGCAGCAAGTCAGAAGCGCAGAAGCAGCAGAAGCAGCAGAAACACAGAAGCAGAGAAGCAGAAAGGGAGAGCAGCAGCAGCGAAAAAGAAGATGATGATGAAGCAAGCCAGCAAAAAACGCAGCAGGGGGCGAGTCAGAACAGCAAGTCAGAGCACGCGAGGAAAAAAAAAAAAAAAAAAAAAAGGGAAGAGCAGAAAAGAGAGACCGAGGGACCGAGTAAGAAAAACGGGAAAAGGAAGAGAAGACGAGAAGAAAGGAAAAAAAAGAAGTCCAGAGCAGCGAGGAGAGATCGGAGAGGACTCCGGGTGAGCTCGAGGGACCAAGGGGGGCAACTTAAAAAAGAAAGAAAGAAAAGAAGTGAAGAAAGAACAGGGAGACAGAGAGAGGGAGTTCGAGAGGGAGGACGGACAGAAAGAAACTGGAGAGAGGAGAGAGCGAAACCGTCGGCAGCCGCGCCTGACTCGCTGCCGACGACTCACTGCTGTGCCTCCGCTCCTGCGCCTGCAGCCGCCCAGCAGAAAAAGAAACCAGAATTTGAGCTGGCACGAGGAGAGCATCCGAGAAGGAAGGAACCCGAGAGAAAGGAGGACTGAGAACCGGAGGAAGAAAAACCTCGAGGAGCAGCTTGCTGTCGCCGGAAGCCCGTCCGCCGCCGTCGTCCGCCACAGCCCGTCCCCGAACGAGGTAGGTCTCCCCGAACCTCGGTCGTTCTACTTTTCTGCAGAATACCGGGCCGGAGCTCGCGGCCGACTGGCTCGCGCAAGCTCCGGCCCTCGTCACCCTTGCATTTTGTTCCCACATTCCTCGTAGGTCACGTGCGGAGACCCCTAGAGCGCGTTCGAGGTTCGGTTGAGCCGCAAACCTTTGAATTCCGTAGTGCCCATTAACTGTTCGACGAAATGCCGCAATGAAAAATTCAAACTCAATCTTCGACCGGAGCTCGGCTCTCGGTTTTTCTGCGTTATTAGGGGTTACGCTGTTGTTGCGCACCGCTTTAGGCATTTCCTTGGCTTTTCGGTGGCTTATCTTGAGCTAGATATGCTGGTATAGTCGTGTGGGCCTCGCCGGCGCCAATCCGGCGACTTCCGAATGCCGGCCAGCTAGTGGCCGGCGGAGCTCGGCGCCGGTCGGACTGAACGACCGACGCCGGACGATGAAATAGAGACCCCCCAGAAGCCGATGTAGGCTCGTCGTGCGTGGAGGCAGTCCCAGCGGAGCTTCGGTGAGGCGCAGGCACGTCCGGGGAAGCGTCGGGCATGCATGCAGGAAAAGAAGGAGGGAGACCAAAAAGAATAAAAAAAATAAGGAAATAGAGAAAAAGAATAAAAAAAAAGAATAAGAAAGGGGCTGCATGAAGACGTGCATGGGGAGGAAAAGCGTGAGTGCAGGAAGGAGAAATCTGCAGGGGAAAAAGACAAAAAGTGGGGAATAAAAAAATTTAAAGAATGAAAAACAAATAAAAAAATAGAAAAATCAGAAAAAAAACAAAGAAAAGGCCGAAAGAAAATCAAGCAAGGAGATGGGCTGCGCCTTGGGCCCACGAGCGTTGGGCTGGGTTCGTCGCAGGCCGAGATGGCCGGGCCGAGAGCAGAAATTGGAAATGGGCTGTTTCTATAAAAGAATTTTCGTGGACCTTATTTTGGTTTTTTTTTCGAGTGGGCTTTGGGGTCGGCCCAATTTCGTTTAACCGACCAGGACCAATAGGGTCCGGGTCAGTTTCGTAGGGCCGGGTCTCTTGACCTGGTCCGAATTATTTTTCATAAAAAAAAATCAAAAAAACATAAAAAACATAAAAAACATAAAAAATCATAAAAAAATTAGGAATTTCAGAAAATCCATGGAAAATTCAGAAACCTGAAATTTCATAAAAAAATTCAAAAAAAGAAAAATATATATTTTTTTAAAATGAAAATATTAAAATATTAGAAATTCCAAAAAAAAAAAAAAAAAGTTTTCAAAAATCCCAAAATTCCAAGTTTGTTTTAGAGTTCCCTAAGAAGCTCTAAAATAATTCTTGGACAATTTTCTTTTAAAAGATGTCGGAAAATCATCGGTCCTAAGTATTGTCTTAAAAGTCAAGACATTCTTACTTCTGTTTCACCTTAAGGTTTTAATCCTCTGATACAATTGCCCTCGATAGCATGCTTACGATGCGATGATTATGGTTTCCCTTTAGTTTAATTAGGATTTTCATTTATGTATCTCTTAATGCTAGGGGTTTACTTTTGCTTGCAATTTATTTAATGCTTTCTTGAATTGTTGATTGTTATTTTGATGGTTGCGCACCTACATGATCACCTCACATGTTAGTAGTTAAGTCTAAAATCAATCCAAACTGCCTGACAAAGAAAATCTTTTTGAAATGAACAAGATTAGGTACCGAAAGGGCACTAATTGGCTAATTAGTGTAATCAAGTCCCCGACCCTAGACTCTCTGGTTGCGTAGAAAGTGAGACACGCTCCCATGCCTCGCTTGGTTTCTAGCCGACCCCAATAGGTTAGTGGCGACTCCATATTTGAAGATTTTCATGAACACCTCATGTCACGCGGGGTATGGGCTAAGGAGAGCCTGTGTCCAATGAGGGTCTTGGACCCATCTTTTGGACAATACCCCTAAACCTATTTATTTCGATATTCATTTCCCCCATCGGGACAGAAAAAATAGGTCGCGACAAACCCAAACAGAACAAACGATACATTGTTATCTTCCAGAGCAAGACAAAAAGTCCATGTGTTTCCAATTCACGTGGGTGTTGGGTTGGGGGAGCAAGAAGGCAACTTCGATTTTGCCTCTTGCCGGTGCTTTGCGTGTTCTGGACATTTTCCTCCGCGCTTCGCCTCCAAACTTGGAGAGCAAGGGTAAAAGGATGCTAAGAAGGAGGGCGAAAGCAAAGTTGACGTGCCGGAGGGAGTGGCGGAGGCGTCCGACCTGAGCTCAAGATGCCATCGGCGGGGGCTCTTGGGAATGACAGAGAGAGGGAGTAACTCCTGAAGGTGACAGCGGAGGCGGAGGCAACATATCGGAGGCGGCGGTTCTAAGCTTGGGAGGCGATCGGCGGTGCTCCTGGGAGCGAGAGAGAGAGAGAGAGAGGGAGAGGGAGAGTATTTTAAAAAAAAGAGGGGTCAATTCCAAAAAAAACCCCAAACTTTAGGTTCAGTCCCAAATATACCCCGAACTTTTTTTTATCTCAAGAAAAACCCAAAACTTTAGGTTTAGTCCCAAATCGCCCGAACTTTTCTTTGTCTCGAAAAAACCCCAAACTTTAGATTTAGTCTCAAATCTGCCTCGAACTTTTTTTTTGTCTCAGAAAAAACCCCAAACTTTAGATTTAGTCTCAAATCTACCCAAAACTTTTCTTTTGTTTTAGAAAAAACCCCAAATTCTTAGTCTATTTCCCAAAAAAAATCGGCAAATTTTACTCTAATCCTAAATTGCCCTCGTTAGCCTCTGTCCAAAAGCCGTATTAGTAATTCTTAATTTTTTATGTCCTAAAATGGTTTTATTTTGAAAATAATTTTCTACGACATCTTGTTTATGTGTATTTATTATCTATGTAGAAATGCCATGTTAAGTTGGGACTAGATCATGGGGTATATTTGAAAACAGATCAAAAATTGGTGATTTTTTTAGTACAAACGAAGGGTAAAACCCCAAATTAGTATACCCATTAATTACGACGTGTTATTTAATTTAGAAATTTGACAGTAAAATTTAACGGAAAATAATATATGGTAATTTTTTTTTGGTTGTCAAAAAAATAATTTTGGGTAAATTTGTCATATGTGTACCAATTTGAGATTTTTTTAGACAAAACAAAATTCGGGGTAGATTTGGGACTAAAATTAAAGTTTAGGGTTTTTTTTTGAGACAAAAGAAAAGTTCGGGGTAGATTTGGGACTAAACCTAAAGTTTGGGGTTTTTCTTGAGACAAAAAAAAGTTTAGGGTATATTTGGGACTGGACCTAAAGTTTGGGGTTTTTTTTGGAATTGACCCAAAAAAAGAGAGAGTGGTTTTGTTCTTTTTTCTTGGAACATGCAGAAGAGAGAGTTCCGAATAATTGAAGGGAGAGAAGGAGAAGGAGAAGGGGAGAGAATGGGGGGTTTCGTACGATTGCAATTAAGGAAGGGAGGGAATGCAAAAAATTTGAAGGTGGGACCCAGTCGCCACGTGGAGCCACGTGTCGCTTCTTAATTGGTCGGGCGCATGGTGACTTGGCGCGCCCGGCCCACCTAATATTTTCTCGGGAGAGAGAGAGGGAGAGTATTTTCAAAAAAGAAAGAAAGCGGGCTTGTTCTTTTTTCTTGGAACGTGCAAAAGAGAGAGCAGAGAGAGAGTTCCGAATAATTGAAGGGAGAGAAGGAGAAGGGCAGGGGGCTTCGTACGATTGCAATTAAGGAAGGGAGGGAATGCAAAAAATTTGAGGGTGGGACCCAATCGCCACATGGAGCCACGTGTCGCTTCTTTATTGGTCTGGTGCATGGTGACTTGGCACGCCCGGCCCACCTAATATTTTCTCCATACTCATAAGGTGGGGAACACCCAGGTTAGAGTTTTTTTTGGATCCAAGGTGAGAGCTTTCTTTTTCTCCTTTTCACACTTCGGTTTCTAATCGGGTTTGCGTTTGACTCTTTGAAAATTTGAGAGCTTTCTCATTTGGTCTTCGTCCCCTCTCTACATAAGCCTAGGAGAAGCCTAGAGTTTCAGCAATAATTGAGTCCTCTGTGGCGGCCTTGACTGCCTCATAATTGTCTGGTCGCCTAACCACAAAATTGTTTCCATCTTCTTTATTTCTCTCTTTGTTACACCCAATTGGGGTTATATACACATATAAAAATATTGGGATAATACCACGAAAAACTCTAAACTTTATTCCGTGTGACACATTTACCTTAAACTTTTTTGTGACACAAAAAACCCCCGAACTTTACCCCGTGTGACACATTTACCCTAAACTTTTTTTTGTGTTACTAAAAACCCTAGATTATGTCACTTGTGATAATTTTACCCTAAAATATATTACTTATGACAAATTTATCCCAAAGCTTTTTGGGCCGAAGGACATTTTCGTCATTTTCTATTTTTTTTCTTTTTTTTTGAATGGAGGAAGCCGGTCAGCACCAGAGTCGGGCGAGGGCACCCCAGGCCTGGGCGACCCTCGCTAGTGTCGGGCGAGGGCCGCACAGGCTTGGGCAACCCTCGCCGGCATCGGGCGAGGGCGGCCAGATCCAGTGAAGGGCCATCCTCGCCAAATCTGGCTTGGGTGACCCTCACCCTCGCCTGGGTCGCCCTCGCTAGCCCTTGCTGGATCTAGCGAGGGCGACCTTCGCTTGAGTCGAGCAAGGGCGCCCTTGCCAAGGCTTGGGCTGCCCTCGCCACGCTGGCAAGGATGGCCTTGCCGGCTTCCTCCATTCAATAAAAAAATAAAAAAATGATGAAAATGCCCTTCAGTTGTGGTAAATTTGTCATAAGTATTGTTACAAGTAGCATAGTTTAGGGTTTTTGGTGGCACAAAAAAAAGTTTAGGGTAAATGTGTCACACGGTAAATGTGTCACATAGAACAAAGTTTGAGGTAAATGTGTCACACATAGCAAAATTTGAGGTTTTTTTGTGTCACAAAAAAAAGTTTAGGGTAAATATGTCACACAGAGTAAAGTTTAGGGTTTTCGTGGCATTATCCCAAAAATATTTATATAACTTGTTGTGTACTTAATATGGAATCAAACAATTGATTTAATTACCTCATTTCTTTCAAAATTTATTTAAAAAATAATAACGAAAAAAAAATTAAATGATAAGTCGTACGTTAGAATATGACATGACGAAAATATCACGTATAAATATTATACTAGGCCATGTTAGACATCATGGCTAAAGAATATCTTCCCGATTACTGTGCTCCAATGTTATCAACGAGTTTAATAATTATTTCATTCTGTGTCTTCTCTTTTTGTTATTTGGTCGGCATAGTTTAGTCGCTTTCAAAGTCGTCCTTTGCTTACTGCTCAGCCCAATAAAGAAAAGAAAGTTGACCATATCGACTTTACGACAGCCACGCTTAATCTGCTCGACTGCTCAGCCCAACGAAGAAAAGAAAGTCGACCTTTTTTTTTTTTTTTTTATCTCCCCAGCCTAATTGCAGACAATGCATTCAATCATTATTTCATCAGGATGCTCGTCTACACTGTAAACAAAAAGATCGAATCCATAAAATACTTGAAGAAAACAAAGGCGAAGGAGTTGCGAATGGCATTCACGGAATATTCAAGTTTTTTTTGGGAAAAGAATATGAAGTTTGATTACATTCGCAACTCCTTCGCCTTTGTTTTCTTCAAGTATTCTATGGATTCAATCTTTTTGTTTACAGTGTAGACGAGCATCCTTATGAAATAATGATTGAATGCATTGTCTGCAATTAGGCTTTGCTAGGGAACGTGGAGATATGGGGAGATAAAAAAATAAGGACAAAAATCCAGCTTTTTGGGAGAGAAAAATTTCGAGTTTTATCCGACTTTCTCCTTCCAATTTAAACTAATCCTAGTTTATATGTTTGGCTGAATTGTATATTATTTCTTAAGAAAAAATTTCTCATGGCACCATAACTTTTTTGCGGTGTCCATTTTATTATCTTTCAATTGATCACTTAAATAATATAATTTTTCAGAAACGATCAATTAATCTACATCGGCAATTTCCCTTGCTTGAAAATCCTACAAAACATTAATTTAATAGTAAATCATCCAACATGGCTTGCAGGAGAGACGACAACAAGGACAATATTCTAAAACGACACCATTTAAACCCTCTCCTTTTCAGTTTGAGATTTGGAACGAAATTAGGTTGAAATCCAAACCTTAGCCCCTCATTTCAACTGCAAACTAAAATTAATGCTTCACTTTGGACACCATGTTGGCTACCCTCCTCCTTCGTCTGCCAACACCGTCCTCATCTCAACTCTCTCTCTCTCTCTCTCTCTCTCTCTAAGACCGGGTCACCCACCGTAATTCTCCCTCCACATCCAGCCTCGACGTCAAATTTTCGGAAAAGGCTTATGTTCGGTTTCACCAATGCGTCACTACGATATGGCTTCCTTACTATCGAACAATTCGTTCGATTTGAAATTGATATTCGGGAGTAGGGTTTTTTAGGAAGAAAATTAATCTAGCTTTTCAATTTTGGTAATATTTTGGGCTTAGGGTTTGGTTTGTGGAGCAAAGTTGAGCTATCAACAGTAAACCTCATATGGCATTTGGATATTTCACAAACTTCAACGAGTATATATTATTGCATGGCCATAACACAGCAGGACATGCGCTTCTCACGCATTAGACTAAGCTTAGCGATCGATGAAATATAAAATAAAACCAAATCAGTAATATCTAAACAAACTGAACTACTCGACAACGACTTATTCATATGTTACAAATACAGAGATTTCTATTATTTCTCTACTAAAAGCTTCATAAAGAGCCAATCCTATCCTCCGCCGTATCTTCACTTTTCTGCAGAAACTCACTTTGTTTCCCACAGAAAATTACTCAGTTGCCTCAGTTTTTCTTGCTTGTGCCGGTGCAATATTTTGCTTGCTGTCGTCTTCAGCTTTCTTGACTGATGCTTTGCTCTCTTTCCCGCCCTGCTTTGCCTCCGTGGGCCTGTTATTAATTTGAGGACCTGTGCCTGGGTCGATTGGGGGCTTCTGAGGCTGTGCTTTGCATCTACTGATATACGATAAAGAATTCACGTACTCCATGTCATTATCATCAAGTCTCACGACAATAATTTGTACCGCATAATTTCTAAATATTTAGTTTGGAGTTGAGCTATGTACTGAATAATTCCTAAATATGAGTCAACTCTTTAAAAGATGCATTACCTACGAGATAACTAGTTGTGCTTTTAATAACATATCTCCAAACACCCCAATTTGGATTTTTTTTTCCGGGAAAATCATCATGACATAGCATGTCGTACGTTTCCAAGCTCATAAGTAACTAAGCAAAAGGCATACGTGGTTAAAAGGGGCCAGAACTTACGGAACTACTCATTGTCACACTTGATGATACACAAAATGCTACATACAATTCTTGTCCAATGCTGTAGAACTGAGCAAAAATAAGTTGGGGGCTATGGATTATCCTTACATGACAGATACCCACTGCTTGCATAGCTGCTTCAGCTTGATCTTTTGAGTTGAGATTCCATGGACCGCACAGGTCTTTGGCACGAAGCTACTAACCATCAAAGACATGGGCATGATTGTAAGTGTCTAGCCGGACCTCTAGATATGATCTCGCTCTCTCGATCTCTCACTAAGTTGAGGTGAAGTAAAATGTGGGTGTGCTTCAAGTGAGGCCTAATCAATGCACTCTTCATATCAATTTATAGAAATCAAGAGATCACGGAGTTCATGGAGAGGGACTTGAACTTAAGGCGGGGACCACCCATGTTAGTGTTTTCTTTTCCTCTTTTCACGCTTTCGGTTTCTAATTGGGTTTGTGTTTTGACTCTTTGGAAATTCGAGAGCTTTCTCATTTGGTCTTTGTCCCCTCTCTCCAGTAAACTTAGAGCTCGGCAATAATTGAGTCCACTTTGGTGTCCTTGACTACTTCAAATTTGTCTGGTCATCGTCCCCATAAAATGGTTTTCAGCCTTTTTGTCTCTCTTTTTACACCAAACGGGGTTACATGCACATAAACCTACAGATCAAAAGCACTTATGATAAGATGATCAATCCTTCATAAAAATATTTATATGACTTAGTGTGTACTTAACATTATATCGAAAGGTTGATTCAATGATCCCTTTTTTCAAAATTTATCTAAAAAATAATAACAAATGGAAAAATTAAGCGTTGTGCCATACATTAGAATATCATGTGATGAAAGTATCACGTATAAACATTATACAAGGCCTAGTTAGATATCATAACTAAGGGATTTCATCGAGAGTCAACGGCTTGACCCGTGATTTAAGGGTTTATGTAATCAACGAGCCTGATAATTATTTCGTGCTGTCTTTTCTCTGTCCTTCGGTTGGCGTGGTTTACTCGCTTTCAAAGTCGTCCTTCTCTTCCTGTGCTTTACCGCTCAGTCCTGTAAAGAGAAGAAAATTGACCATGTTAACTTCATGACAGCCAAGCGAAACAGTATGGATCCAGCTCTATAAACCAGATCTCTTTTTGTCAGTGTTCGATATGCTCGACTGGCACGTGAAACCATAGGATATCATATTCAAACAAACGAGACAATGGGCCCCGGAATATTCAACTTTTGTATGGGAACAGAATATGAAGTTGACTACATTCGCAGCTGCTTCGCCTTTGTTTTCTTCAAATATTCTATGGATTCGATCTTTTTGTTTACAATGTAGACCGGCAATAATGATTGAATGCATTGTCTACAATTAGGCTTTGCTAAGGAACATGGAGAGGGGAGAAAATGAGAGACGGGGAGTTTAAGAAATATAAGGATAATAATTCAACTTTTTGGGAGAGAGAACTTCAAGTTTCATCCAACTTTCTCCTCCCATCTCTTTATTTCCCCTCTCCATGTTTCTAACCAAAAATTTATTTTCCTTAAAGCTCCATTTATTTCATAAAAAATATAGTGTTTCTAGAAAATATTTTTTAAGAAGTCATTTTCTAGAAAAATAATCATATTTTTTTCTGTACCATAAAATAATCATATTTATTCTTTCAAATTTCAATTGTAAACAACTTTCCTAAAAAATTCAAATATTGAGAATTTCTCTCTTTTTAACTTTAATTTATCTAATTTCTTGACCAAATGACACTAGTGCCATGTTTTTTGTTGGACGCTTGTTTTGATGGGTAAAAGTACCAAAAAATTTATAAATTTATTATATTTATACCAATTCAATCCTTAACCTTTTAATTGGACTAATTTAATCATAAAATTTTTCACATTGGTACCAATTCAGTCCATTTGGTCAATTTAGACCGAAAATCAATAATGTGGGCACCAAGCGTCTGACGTGGCATCATTGTTGCTAACTTAGATATTTTTTAATAATCTTTTATTATTTTAAAAAAAATTTCCTTTTTCCTATTCTTTTTCTTTGGACTATGGCATGTACCAGCCATAGCTAGCAATTGACTACATGCAGGCGCCAGTAAGGGCATCTTGGCCTACATCGGATCCAATGAGAGCATGAACCTCATGGCCTAGGCGAGGTGGCCCTTACCAAATCTGGTGAAGGATTGACCCTTGTTGCCTAGGCGAGGGCAGCCCTCGCCGAGTCTAACAAAGGCTTGACCTTTGCCAAATCTAATGAGGGCTTGATCCTCACCGCCCCCACCGAGTCTAATGAGGGATGTCCTTGTCCAAGCGGTAAGGATTAAGCCCTCACCAAATCCAATGAGGGTTTCCCTCACCCAGGCGATGAGGGTTGAACCCTTGCCCGATATGGATAATGACGTGAACTTTTCAAGCACTTAGATGTCTTAATTTATTAAAAACGTTTACTTGAGTTGCTTTGGCAATGTTTTCTTGTCCGAAATCCTGCGAAGCATCCATTTAACATTAAAACATATGACATGGCTTGACGGAGAGATGATAACAACATCGGTATTTTCAAATGATGTCATTTAAGCAAATTCTTGCTCTTGATTTGGAGGATTTAGGATTAAATTAGGCCGAAATCCAAATTCTTCACCCGACCATCTCTCGCTAGACAATTAGCCTCGATGTGGAACATCCTAATGAGGCTTATCTACAATTTCACCAATGCCTTGATTTTATTGGGAAGAGACAGGCTTGCCTAGGGTGAGAATTGGTCTAGGGTCAACCTGGGATTGATCCTGATCGACCCAACCCTATTGGTTCTGGTTTGGTTTTCAGGAGAATTGGGTTGGCCCCAGCACTATGCGGGTTGATTTTCGATCATAGGAGTTTAGGGTTCATCCAATTTGGATCAACCCTAACTATATATATTATATATTATATATCTATATTAAAGAATAAACCCTAACTTAAATAGCATCCTCCTCTTCCACCTCCAATACTCCTGTTTTCTTTTTTCTCTAATCCTCTTCAATTTGTCAAGTAAAATTGAGAGAGATAACCTTGTTCGTGAGCAACCTTGCCTTGCTCACGGCTCAATGCTCTTGCCGCTCAATGCTCAATGTTTGCGTTGCTTGCTTTTCTTTGCTAGCCTCGCTGGTTGCCGAATAAATTGATTGGTTCCAGGTTGACCTTAGAATCGGATCAAACCCATAAGGTCAATCCAGGCGTTGACCCCAAGCTCACTAGGTCATACTCACCCCTAGTCCCGCCTGTTGCTAATCAATGCATTTCGATTGGAATTGAAAATCAGGGTTAGGGTATTTTGGAATTCGGGGAATATTTGGGGCTTAGTGTTTGGTCAATGGAGCAAATTGAACTTAATTTTGGCAATACTGTTGCCGAACAACATTATTTGATTTATATCTCAAGCGTTGACATGTGTACTATGGAGAGTAACTCTCCAAATGAAAAATTAAGTATCAATCTGTACTAAATACCAAGTTACCCTTCCACCGGGTAACTCGTCATCGTCAAAGGCAACTTTCACCATACTATTTTATAAGTCATTAACATTTTATTTGACAAGAAGATTATTATCCATTTATTACTAACTTTGAACACTCGCGTCACTATCAATATGCCACAGTCAAATTTTTATCATGCAAGGTAACTATTTCGAGTTTTGCACACCAATCACTAGGGGTGAGCATATCAAACCGCCCAAATCGAGAACCGCTTGAACTAGACGGGACCGACCGGTTTGGTTCAGTTCCTAGGGGCGTCGATCCAGTTTCCAATTCCAAAAAAATTGGAACCAGTGATTTTTGGCTCGGTTCTTGATTTTGGGGAGAACCGGACCAATGGACCAAGTATTTTTTATTTAAAAAATGCAATAAACCCTAAAATAATAATAATTCTAGTATATTTTTCTAAATTTTTTTTTTTTTTGCTAAATGGTCATTTCCGTTGAATCGGACTAGAAAATTACCAAAAAAGTTCTAAACTTATTGCAATTATATTGATTCAATCTTAAACTTATTTTTTGGCCAATTGAGTCCTAAACTCTTTGCACTTGTGCTAGTTCAGTCCATTCAGCCAAAATTGGCTAGCTAGTATTAACGTGATCATTGTCCGATACTAACATGATCGTCGGGCGACACTAACAAATATTTTTTGTTAATATTTTTATTTAAAAAATTATTTTTTTTTTTTTTTTTTTCTCCTTTTTTTTTTTTTTTTCCCTCCTCTTTCCTCCTCTGTCCTTCTTCCTTTGCTCTAGTGACTGGCCAAAGGGGGGGGGGCTGGCCGGTTGCCAAAGCAAAGGAAGAAGGATGGATGAGGAAGGAGGAGGGAGGAGAAATAAAAAATAAAAAATAGTTGCCAGTGTCAGCCAACGGCCATGTCGACCTTGCCCAATCAAATATGATCGAATAGATTGAATTGATACAATTACAAAAGGGTCATGACTCAATTGATTAAAAAAAATTATGATTGAATTAGTACAATTGTAATGGGTTTAGAACTTTTATAGTAATTATCCCAAATTAGACCGGACCGATCGGTTGGTTCAATTCAAAGTCCTAGGATCGTTCGATCTGATCTTTGGTCCCAAAAAATGGGAATTAGTCCTCCCAATCCGGCTCTCAATTCTACCTTGGAATCAAACTAGGTCGAAAACCGATCATCCCTACCAATCACAACTTTAGAACGTTAAAGCAATTTGATAACCTTGCTATCAATGTAATTACTAATAATTAAAAGCAGGCACTAGTTGTACTTTCATGTAGTAAAAAATAATTCCTCGATATATTTTTATTCCCTTAGTTCGTGTTTTATATATATTATTTTCCAATTATTTCTTCAGAACCTGAAAAACCTGCCGCCACTTGTTGCCCGCCTTTGCTCTTTTCTTCTCTCCTGGAAGAGTGGAATCCAGGCAAAATCAAAGGCAAAGGACGAGCTCTGTCTCAGCATTCCCAGTCGCTCGCCCCACCCGAAATTTTCCCCTCGTGCCCCTATTTCCCGCCAAAAAACCGATGCGCTGCTCTCCGATTTCGCAACCGACTTCACCCGCCCGTCAAGCTCGCCCCACGAGCACCCCCACTCCGACCAGCACCGCCTCCGCCGCCGCTCTCCTCTCCCTTCCGCTTCTCGCCCAGCCCCTTCCCCCGCCGCGGCCTCGCCCTGAAATCTCCCGTGCGCCGGAGATTCGCCGCCGCCGGCGGTTCTCCGGACCCGGGCTAGCCGGAGGACGACTTCGATGTCGAGCTGGGCCGCCTCCTGGCCCTCCTCCCTGAGGAGATGCGGCGGAGGGCCAGCGAGCATCCGGAGCTGAGTCAGTTGATCGAGGTGGTCATGGACTTGGGCCGGAAGCAGTTGGCCCAGTTCCCATCGGGCGATTTCGTGCTGTCGGAGCTTCCGGGGACGCACGAGGATCTCGAGCGCACCACATCTCAGGTGAGCTTTATTGAACTTTAGGGTTTAGTCGACGGAAAATTATACTGGATGATATTATATGTCGGCTTTGATTAGCTCCAGTTGCGCGCTCTGCCCCGGTAATAAGGCATCGATTAATGTCGACTGGTATGAAAAAATACCAGTTGATCCCCGAGAGGATATGAACAGAGTAGAGCTAGGACAGGGGACATTATAAGCAAACTAAATTGCTGATAAACATGGCAAAATTGGAAGGGTGTTTAAGCTTAGGATCGTTAATGAGATTTTCTTGCATAATCTAACAAACAATGTCTCAGGAATTATAGGAAAATATCGGCCCACCATCCGCTTACTTGACTTGATTGGATTTATGACTTGTTTATCTCATTCAAGAATTCTCGGTCACTCGATTTCCCGCACGTTGCCTCAGGTGTCAATCGCGATGTCTTGGATGCGCTGATATCTGCAAGAGCGGCTTTATCTCTGTTTTTAAATTTGATTTCAAAGAGGACTAATAATGCGATCGATTCAAATTTTCACGATATGTCCTTTTTCGTCCCTTCCTTATTTTTTTTTTTTTTTAGTTTTTTTTTTTTTTTTTTTTTTCCTTAATGCTCTTTAATGAAGTTCAGGAAAAAAAATTTAGGGAAAATAATGTTGTATTGGCCACGACCGCACGCGTCAGTTAAAATTAACGGCTAAATATGAGGGGGAAAGTAATATAAAAAAGAAAAGAAATGTGCAATTTTTGTTAGCCAAAAGTTTTTATTGGATCACTTAAATGACAGTTTAAATAAATAAAAATAATCATTTAAATGTTAACTTTGATCTAGGCTATCGGAAATCTAACGTGGTCATATTTTATTTATTTCTCGATCCTACGTGGCTCGTCAATGTGTCCAATCATCATATAATCCCTAAATGGCGTAGTCTAAATGTTGTAAATAGTGATCGTTTAAGTGTAAAACTTTTTTAAAGCGACCACTTTGTTGCTAAACACGGAAGCATTAGTGGACTTGATATTTTAAATAATATGACAAGTCATATTACATTTTTATTATAAGAGATACATATTATTTTTTACTGAAATTTCTCACTTTTAACACTTGAGTTATTTCTTTTTCTCCGAATTGACACTCAAGTAATCTAGTAAGAACTTTTAATACTAAAGTAAGCACCGTATATAATTTTGGGCACTTCTAGTATTCTTCTATTTTAATTTGACAAATTTTGAGACTTGATTATCCTTTTTGAAAATTTGAGAATTGAATTATACTTTCCTAATAAATTTTGGAGAAATGATTGTGTTATAGTTTTTAATCTACTGTAAAAATAACAGTTTATTCAATACCATAAAAAACCAAATGACACATAATTATTAATTATTGCAAGGCTCACTCTTTCAAAAATCTATGGCTTACAATAAATTATTATTTTTACAGTAGTTCAACGACTATTATGCTAGCAAAATTCTAAATTTTTTGGTTTTTTGATGCATTTAGGACTTAATTATTGAGCCAAAAGGTCAGCCTCTCTCCGTTTCTGCGTTTCTCTTTATCCCATAACGTTTCGTGTTCCTATACTTTTTATTGATCGGATATGATAAGCTGTACTTAAGTTTTTGAGTTAGGTGCGCCTTTTCAAGCGTTTTCAGGGGCAATTTACGCGACTCGAGTCACCTTCTTTCCGTCAACTCTCAACACTCAGAGACTTTCGTCGTTTTCGTTCCTTCTAATTTGTTTTGTCTGAGCTACACTGCCCCGGCCGCTCTACTTTTGGCAAAGCTCTTTTTCAGTCTATATAATACAATTCATTCGTGCGCATCGATTACAATAGTGAAAAACTTGTTGCGAGGTTGGGTCGATGGGGGGCATAAACATGTGTGATGTCATGTGTTACGTCATGGAGCACACTTTTGAAAATTTACTAATCTAATGATAACATGTACTAGTCACTTATGAATGCCTTACGTTACTTTTCAATGTGCAGAGTTGGTAACATGGCGAGTAATTTTCTTTGTACCCAAGAAAATAGTGAATTGTAGCAAGTGATTTCTATGGATCAAATCCATTATTCTCAATGTTCCAGAGAGAATTATGAAAAAATTCATAAATCCATAGTAGTTTTATTAATTCAATTCTAAATATTTTTTAGTCAATTTAATCATAAACATTTTACAACTGTGCCAATTTAGTCCATTTACCTAATTTTGGCTATTCGCCGCTAATGTGGATGTCAACCAATGCCGACGTGAAATTTTTTAATAATATTTTACTTTTTCTGAATTTTTTACTAATTTTTTCTTTTTGCTTTTCTTCCTTCTTTGCTTTTTTCCCCATGGGCCATGGGGTGAATGTCGTGAAGTTCTTGCTAGCTACTAGTGAGGGTTGTGGCCTTTGTTCAGCCTTGCTTAGATCTAGAGGAGGCTTTGGGGTTGTGGGCAAGGTAGCTTCGCGTAGATCTGGGTGAGGCCAACCTCGCCATGGCCTTGGGGGCTAACGGCTAAGGTGACCTTGGTATTGTTAGTGAATAATAGCATTTATAGAATATTTTTTTTGGCGGCATACAAATATATGAAATAAAGACTCAAAATTTAGAGCTATTAAAAGAAACAAGTGTTCGAAAAAAAAATTCGTAACAAGTTAGAAAAGAGGAGGAAAAAGAGATGGTGGCTTAAGGTAAGAAAGTCTAAAGACTAGAGCAAGAAATCAAAGAAATTCCACAGCATCTTTGGATTTTTGAAAGAAAAATGGTTGAGTGACAATTTTTGATCAGCAGTAAAAATAATAGTATATTGTGGATCACAAAAAACTAAATAATAAATAATTATAAATTATTGTGGAGTCTATTCCTTCAAAATTTATGATTTACAATAAGATGTTATTTTTACAATAACTTAAAAATTGTTATGCTAATAAAATTCTTTGAAAAGCAAAACGAAAAAGGTTTATCCTGAATCCCGACATAATGGAAATCCGTTCATGCTGGGAAACGGAAAAAAGGGGGTTTTGAACTTCACCACATCGATGATGGATGAATGAGGACAAAAGCGGCCACGAGACCAATGGCTAAGCACACACCGCTCCCATTTGGCAGACATTACAGACAAGAACGACGTGAAATTTGAACCCCAAAAAGGATTCTGATTCCCCCACCAACCAAAGGGACAACGGTAATATTCCGTCTGGTTTAAGTAAAGAAAATAAACATGCTTTTGAATTTGAGAATAGACTTGGTGGAGGAGAGCTCCTATTCTTATGCCATCGGGAAAATCCACCGTTTCCCACCGACGTCGGCATTTGAATTCAAATGTCTTTTGGAGCCAGATTGCGATAGAACAAGGCCAAGGAAAATCAGGGTTTTGAGAAGAAACTAGAACTACCCTTTATTTGTTTGAATCTCTCTCTCTCTCTCTCTCTCTCTCTCTCTCTCTATGATTGCACCGAAATAAGCATGCACTGACTAATAAAGTGCCAACCCTTTATTTGTTTGATGCGGATCCACACATTCCACTCGAATAAATTATCAGGAAAATCACCATATAAATATCCCCACACTGGTTCTTGGTGCATCACTCCACCAAGTTAATCTGAGCAGAAATTAGGCTAAATGGCTTCACTGAGGCTCTGGCTCTACATTGTGACGTTCCTACTCGTGTTTTCAAGTAATGAAGCAAGAATACCCAAGGCATTGTTGAACGGTGGAGGCAGGGCAAGGATGGTGATTGTGAAACGAGTCCTATAGGTTACGTGCAGATGGAGGAAATGGAGTGGCACATCAACTCCAAGCGGGCCACGCCCAGAGGATCTGATCCGCACCATCACTGAACCCCGGGTAGGTCTTTCCGCTCGAGAAGGGAAAAGTGGATTGAAGAGACTTACGGTTTACGTTTAGTACTGTGGATTTACATTAGTGCTTTTGCGTGTGCCTATTTCTTGTTATAGAAAGAAATTGCAACATGTGCCCTCTTTCTTGCATAAATGCTAGTTCGATACTGCGCCTTGGCAAGTCTTTACAACATTTCGGCAATTGATTTTAGCTTGACGGTGGTGGGAAGTAGTTTTTTTTTTTTAATAGAAAGGGCTTGAGGTTCATGAAGGAAAAAGGTTCCACTACTGTATTATATGGCACTTATGGGTCTTTATATAGTTTTTTTTTTTGGTGACCTGGGTCTTTATATAGTTAATCTCCATATTTATCAAGATTAATGATTGTTATATGGTGCTCCACTAAAATGCAGGAACGTCCTAAGCAGCGTTCAATGATTGTGCGGATCTGCTCCTCCGGGTGCGGCCCGTTTGGAGTTGATGTGCCACTCCCTTTCCTCCTCCTTCTGCATGTAACCTATCAGGACTTGTTTCACAATCTCCATCCTTGTCCTGCCTTCACTGTTTGGCAATGCCTTGTGTGTTCTTGCTTCATTACATGAAAACATGAGTAGGAACATCACAATTTGAGTTCATGACAAGTTGTTATTCAATCACAAGTTGATCAAATTGACTTCATGACGGCCGAGCGAAACCACATGCATCCAGTTTTGTAAAACAGATATCTTTTAGTCAATGTTTGATATGCTCCACTGGCAGTTGGAACCGTAGGATATCATACTCAAACAATGAGCCAAGGCATATTCAACTTTTGTATGGGAACAGAACATGAACTGCATTACAATTGCAACTACTTCGCCTCTGTTTTCATCAAGTATTCTATGGATTCGATCTTTTTGTTTACAATGTAGACGAGCATCCTGATGAAATAATGATCGAACGCATCATCTGCATTTAGGCTTTGCTAGGAACATGGAGAAGGAGGAAAATGAGAGACGGGGAGATAAAAAAAAACAGAAGGATAAAAATCTTTTTTTGGGAGAGAAATATCAAGTTTTATCCAACTTTCTTTTCCCATCTCTTGATTTCCCCTCTCCGTGTTTCTAAACAAAAAATAAAACTCCCTTAAATTTCATGAAAAGCCCTTAAAAACTTGTATGGTATGTTATTCAATCAGAGACAAAATTATAATTCCAATATAAACTGAATGTCTACTACTTTAAATTACAATTTCTTAAAACTCTAATGCTTTCTGAAATTAAATTAAAATATTTTTATCTTTGATAAGTTTAATCTTCCTTAATTTTCAAAACTCTTAATTCATCTCCTTGATCCTTTATCCCCAAATATCTCTAATATATTGTTTAAATGTCTGTTAATACATTTTTTATGTTGCAATTTGTGGGACGGCTTCTCAAAAGATGTTGTAAGCTACTATAATTTTGAAGGTATTAGAGCCGTGAGGTGTTTAGCAAACACCTCTAAAAAGTTGTGACACTCTTTTTCGCAATTGAATCTTTTGTGAAAAAGTTATTCCAAATAGACTCAAGTTACTTATTATACAAATGTTGAATCCATGGACAATAAAGTAAGTTGGTAGTTTTAATTTATTTCTTTCAAATTTCAATTGTGCAATCAGAACCTTTTTATCCAACAACAACCTTCCTAAAAAATTTCAAATATTGAGAATCTCTCTTTTTTCAACTTAATTGTATGTAATTTCTTGACAAAATGACACTAATACCATTTTTTTTTTCAGGACGATTGTTTTGATGTCATAAACTTTTCAAACAATCACTTAAGTGTCTTAATTTATTAAAAAACTTTACTGGGGTTGCATTGGCAATTTTTCAACTAACTAAACAGCTGAATTTGGGTGAAGATGCTATCCAGTTAACTGAAAACATCAGCCAGGCACATGCATTGATTGCATTGGGGTCCAAGCTCGTAAAGAATCCAGAAATTCAAGCTGCTGCTAGATCTCATGGAATTCCCATTTATGTCACAAAGGTTATTGTCTGCAATTTCTTTATTTGACCGGAATTATTCACAGTTCAATTTAAATCACAGAATTTCGTTTTTCTTCCTACCAGACAAGTTCACAGGTTCAAATAACAAACGCTGTGAGGCCATTATTGAGGGATCTTGATGGTTCGGAGGATACTGAAGTAGAGGACACACTGAAGTTGTCAGAGAAAACTGATGCCCTAGAGGTGACTATTTATTCTCATTTCAGTCCAATTTAAAACAGTTTTAATTAGAAGAGTATAAATAAAAAATGGGATCAACCCCTTATGATGGCGTGCCTGTTGATGGAACTGCACGCTCTTGAGGTATGAAGTATATTAATTATCACAAACATGTTGTAGGATTTTGAGGTGATTGGCACTTGCTATATAAAAGCTTTGTCATTTCAAAATCCTACATCATGTTTGTTCTAATAATATGCTTCATTCCTCAAGGGCGTGCAGATCCATCATAATATACTACGTCATTTCACTTTCTGAGCTGTGGGGAACGGGACATTATTGGCGCATACAGGTTCCAGAACTCTGAAGTTGGCCTGGCTCAGGACAACCTCCAACCAAATGAAAGAAGATAGGAAAACAGAAACCGTTTCCACCCAAAATTCCAGGAACTTCCATCCTTGGAGGGCAGCTCTTCTGTTATTATCAAGCATTCAAGGAAAAAATACATAATAGTGCACTATTGCATGAGGCATGGAATGTAATTGAATTAGTTAATCTTTTGGTCATTGTTGGACCTTAGAAAGTTGTAGGATTGCACCTGAACAATCGTTTTTATTTTCTTCATGGATCGCTTTCCAGGAGGCAAGAGTGGCCATTGAACAGGTTGTCATTCCAAAAGGAGAACCTGTGGAATTACTTCCATGATCATCTTCTATAATGTCTCTTCAGATGGACCTCATATGAAAATACCAACTAGGATCAGAAAGAGTAGGTAAAGAGCTGGATATACATCTACTTGTCCTTCCATAAGACGGTGGAAGCTATGAAGACATATATTCTACGAACAATGAGGTAGATGATGGGTTTGATGACTTTTGGAGCACCAAGGGCTCCGCTTACAACGTCAGCTGATTACAGCTTCTACCCAATTAGACAGAATGTCAGAATTGCGATTAAGTAGACAGTTGCGTCAAATGGTTACAAGCTCTTTGTGCTAACTGAATGTTATGCAGCATTGCTTGCCTTTCATGTTTACCCATTAGTTCTCTGTGTACATAGAAAATTTTACATTAACTAAGGCTGTGTATGGTAACCATCCTATTATTATTCCAGAACTATTTTTCTAATCCAGGCCTGTTTTTGGAATAAAAATCCGTTTGGTAAAATAATTTCATTTTTCTATTTCTGAAACAGATTTCTATTCTAGAAATAGGTTTGGAATAGAAAACAAAACAAAAAATTACTTTTCTATTTCTGGAATAGAAATCAGAGATTATTTTTCTCTTTCTTTACTTCTCACCCAAAGGAGTTTCTTACTGTTTGTTGGTTGCCAGCCGCCGTTGCCGCCACCCCCTCCTCTTGTCACCACCGCTTGGGAAAGTGAAATTTTTTTCATTATCAAACGAATTTCTATTTCAAAAATAGAAATTTTATGTCATTATAAATGTATTTTTTTCTTAAAAACCCATCCAATAATAGAAATAAAATTTTTTATTTCTCTTCCAAAAGTCAATTTCTGGTCAAAAATATTATCATTCGTGTTCTACTTCTGCAGCACACTGTCTTGAGGAGTCTAAGATTAGGAAGATGTAGAAGTTATTGATGGATACAGCCATTTCCCACTATTGCCGTCTTCATTTTTGGTCTTTTCTCATTCTATTTGTGCTCCATGACCGTCATAGTACAGTCTTTACTGATTAGGTTTGCCATTGACTAGACACACCTACATTTCTTAATTGGAGTAATCTTTTTCAGTGCTAAAATACTATAGCAAAAAGTGATGGTCATGGCCACCGGAGTTTTGTTCCACTGATGGAACTTTAGGGGATGCACTTAGTGAATTTTCCCCCTAAATGAGCATGAATGGCTGAATTGTGGCAGAGCAGGAATATTTTCACTCTCATCCTCCAAAATTATCAGTATCTTTTGCCTTATTGGAGCGAGAATCTCTCCCTGGCATGACTCGTCGAGATGCTAATTGATCATGGAATGTAATTACTTTATTTGTTGTATCTATCCTCAATTCATCTATTAAGATGTGATACACAGGCTGTAATACAGACGATATCCAGTCTTTAAGTTATCTAGATGACAAGTGGTCTTTCTTTCTATAGCTGGAAGTCATATGAAGTGCGCATGACGATATTATAAAGAATGACGGACTTGCAGAAAGGTTCAGATCTTGATGCATTATATGTAAAAGTACATACTCTTCATTTGGCTGCATTTGACTGGTTGTATATGGAAAGCTGACTCTCCAAATTCTTCCTATTTAAATGCCGCTGGACATCGAACAGGAGGTGGACAATACCCTTGGATTTCTTAAATGAGCTACATCCTAACATGTGAGGATAGATGAACCTTTTGGTTTAGTGGACGGTAATTTCAGTCTTATTTTGCGGCCAGGGATCGTGTTTGCGGTGTCAAAGTGCTTTATCATGAAGCACTAACTATAACTTTCTAATTTGGTTGATAAAGTCAAATATTAAATAAATGAGCTAGGGCATGGTCTATTGGATTGGTGTGAGACAGACCCAGCCACACCGTGATTATTATGAGATCACCATGAATTGGATTTTAATGGACTGTCGACCCTCCTATAGGCTACTTTAGCAGTCAACTTGATGGTCGATGCAAAGTCGAAACCCTCGGTTGTCAACTTGTGTATTTGAAATTGAGCGCAAGCCCACAAGGAATCTTAAAATTTGTTGTGACATCACAATATAGTGTTAAAACTTTAATAAAGTGTAATCAACTTTTACAATTTATCAAATTGGTATAATTAAATTTTTTGTTTACTCTATCCAATTTGCCGAATGGAAAATGCCAATTTCATGTTTTGATTAAATTTGTGAAGAGGGATGATGTCGATATGGCATCACATCACAAAAAAGGAAAAATTATTCAAAAAATTCTGAGAAAAATGATTATATGACAGTACGGTCATATTACAAAATAAACAGTGGAATGTCAGCCACCAATTTTAAAATTGGGAACATGGATACAAGCTATGTCGGTTTCATAGTTTTTTGTCAATGAGGATTTATATTAGTACTTTGGATGTGTCTATTTCTTGTTATAGAAAGAAATTGCAACATGTATCCTCTTTCTTGAATAAAGGCCAGTTCGATACTGCGCCTCAGCAAGTCTTTATGTCATTTTGGTGATTGATTGTAGCTTGACGTTGGCGGGAAATAGTTGTTTTTAATAGAAACGGCTCAAGGCTCATAAGGAAAAAAGGTTCCACTACTCTATTAGATGGTGCATATGGGTCTTTTATAGTTAGTTTTCATATATATCAAGATTAATGATTGTTATATGGTGCTCCACTAAAATGCAGATTAAGTTTCTCGTTGTCTTGCTCTTCAGCTTGTCGTTAGTGGGAGTGCTTTTCTAGTAGGCATTTGAATCATGGAGAACCGTTGCTTTTGCACAAACCAACAGACAATGGTCCCACTCCAGTTCCTTGCTTGCTCTCCAAAAAAGAATTATATAGTAATTGGGGTAGTAATGGAGAAATACTTGCGTCGTTAATTAATATTTCCTGGTCCAAATCAATCATAGAAATCCTATTAGCACTGCAATTTGAAAAGAAAACCTGCATGTTCCTAACAGGGCCGGGTCACCTTGCTAACTAGGAGAGCCGAGAAGTATAGCCCCAATAGGGACTTCTTGTGCGTTTGGGAGAGTTTTGGAGGTAAATTTGCTCAAAGCAAATAGTGTTTGGTAGAGTCTAATGAAGAGATTCGCTTTTGATCAAAAAAGCAAAGCCCCCACTTAGCACAGCCTTGCCGTGCTTTCTGCTGGCCCAACACATCTCGCCTTAGGGTGTCAAAATGGGTCAATGACCCATGTTTTGACTCATATTTTATCTTAATGGGTTGCGTATGGGTCATAGATTTTTAAAGACCCAACTAAAATTAGGTCCAAAAAGTAAGGCTAATTTTTATGGATCAAGAATGGGTCAGAACTTGTGACTCATTTTCGATCTAGTTAAGACATTAAGTGGCCTACTTAATAAAAGTGCATGTACCCATTTTCCGCATTCTCATGCTTGAACTAAGGGTGACCTAACAGATTATGTCACTCGTCTTCGTCACTCTCCTCCATCACGTCTTTTTTCCTTTTCTTCTCTTTTTTCTTCTCTTTTTTCCCCTTTCTTCTCTAGCCAGTCGTCTAGCCTCCGATGAACGGCCTCATGTGAGGCTAGCCCTCACTGGCCTTGGGCTAGGCTCGACAGCCTTGGGCAAGGCTCGACCTCATCGGATCTAGTGAGGGCGAGCCTTGCTAGCCTTCAGCAAGGTCAACCCTCACTAGCCTTTGGCAAGGTTGCCCCTTGCTAGATCCCAATGAGGCCAACCCTTGTTGGCCTTTGGCGAGGCTCAAGCTCGTTGGATTTGGCTCGTGCGAGCCTCCCTCGAGGATACGGCGAGGTTGCCTCTCTCCAAATCTCGGCGAGGCCAACCCCATTGGTTGTGGCCTTCGACTAGTCGCCAAGCCTCCGGCGACCAGCCAAAGAAGAAAAGAGAAAAAATTAAAATTTTGAAAGAATAATTAAATATTAATAAAATTTATCTACATCAGTGTTGGCTCCACGTTAGCAAATTCCTACCAAAATTAGATGTCTATAATATTATGAATTTTAGTAATATAGGTTGAGTCAAGTATGGATTAGGTCGAATATGAGTTACTATATTTACACTATATGAATATGGGTCAAAATGAGTTAAATGGATCAATACGGGTAGGATCGATCCTCTAATTTGACCCATCCATTTGGTAGGCCTATAAGATCACCCTCTCTTCCATTGATTCTTGAGCCAACTGTGAATAGTCTCTCCATCTTTGCATGTCATTATTCTTCCCCTTTGCTCTACTTTGTGTCGCCACAGCCGGCGGCAATAGGGGTGATCGGTCCCGATCTGGTCCGGTTTCAAAGTGGAACTAGGAATTGGACCAGGAGGACCGGTTCCAAAATCTTGGGACTGTGGACATGACCAACCTATCTTGGAACCGGGAATCGGATTGACCGATCAATCCGATCTAGTGGAACCAATAAATTTGATTTTCCATGTAAAAAATTGTTAATGTTGCAGCACGTTCTCAAAGATAACCCTCTTTGTTTATGCACTTCTTTATCGATATGTTCTCTTAATTTGCATGTAATTGAATTTTCTTAAAACTCTCAAGAATTTTCTTCTTCTTTTTTTGAATTCTTAAGAAATTTTAAAATATATATTAAAAATTATCGGTTTCCATGTTGGAACTAGAACATGGACGACTAGCCATCGGTTCCAAGAATGAGAACCGGAAACCAGACCGCTAGCTTCGAGAACCATCCAAAACTGGCCGGTTTGATTCGGTTTGGGCAGTTCTCATTGCACATCCCTAGACGACAAGGATGACAAGCCTTGAGTCTCCAGTTTAGTTGCACTTGACTAGGGGTTGATTGACCCAGTCAATTAGAGCTTCAAATTGACAACGAGCCTTGAGCCCCCTTTATTTGTTTGAATCTCTTTCTTTCTTCTAATTGAACGGCAATAATCATGCGCTGACTAATAAAAAGTGCCAATCCTTTAATTGTTTGATGCGGATCCACACAATTCCACTCGAATAAATTATCAGGAAAATCGCCATATAAATATCCTTCACCGGTTCTTGGCGCATCACTACATTAAGTTGATCTGAGCAGAAACTGTATTAGGCTAAATGGCTTCACTGAGGTTCTGGCTCTACCTTGTTATGTTTCTACTTGTATTTTCATGTGAGGAAGCACGAACACCCAAGGCATTGTCAAACAGTGGAGGCAGGAGAAGGATGGAGATTGCGAAACAAGTCCTGATAGCTTACATGCAGAGGGAGGAGAAAATGGAGTGGCACATCGACTTGAAGTGGGCCGCGCCCGGAGGACCTGATCCGCACCATCATTGAACCCCGGTAAGGACGTTCCGCTAGAGAAGGGAAAATTGGATTGGAGAGACTTACAGTTTTCATCGCATACTGAGGATTTACGTCAGTACTTTGCATGTCTTGCCGAGGGGTGGTATCCAACTGGCATTCATTCAATAAAGAGGATACGAGGTGCGGTTTAACAAGAAAGAGTCGCGCACAAACCGGGGTTCAATAATGTTGTGGAACCTCCTAACCGAGGTTCAATGATGATATGGATCTGGTCCTCCGGGCCCGGCCCGCTTGGAGTTGATGTGCCACTCCATTTCCTCCTCCTTCTGCATGTAACCTATCAGGACTTGTTTCGCAATCTCCATCCTTGTCCTGCCTCCACAATTTGACAATGCCTTGTGTGTTCTTGCTTCATTACATGAAAACACCAGTAGAAACAAATACAGAGATTTCCATTATTTTTCTTCTACAAGCTTCATAAAGAGTCGATCCTATCCTCCGCCGTATCTTCACTTTTCTGCAAAAATCTCCCTCAGTTGTTCTTGCTTGTACCAGTGCAACGTTTTTTCTTGCTGTCGTCTCCAGCTTTCTCGAATGATGCTTTGCTCTCTTTCTCGCAGCGTCTGTTGCTAGACAATTCATTCAAATTGGAACTGAAATTCAGGGCTAGGGATTTCTGGAATTTTGGGAAGATTTGGGGTTTAAAAGTTTGTTTAGTGGAGCAAATTCAACATAATATCTCAATTTTAGCAAAATCGTTGCCGGACAACATTGTTTGCTCTCTAATATCTCAAGCCTTAGCATCTCTAGTATAGAGACTAACTCTCCAAATGAAAAATCAAGCATCAATCACTACTATAATACCAAGTCACTTTTCCATGAGTTAACTTGCCATCATAAAAGGGCAACTTTTCACCTATCCTATTTTATAATTCATTAATATATTATTAAACACAAAGATTATTATCTATTAATCAATAACTTTAAATTCTTGCGTTGCCGTCAATATACTATTGACAAATTTCTATCATGCAAGGTAACATATTCGAGTCTTGTATACCTATCACAATTTTGAACCTTACAATTTTCTGATAACCTTGCTCTCAATATAATTACTAATAAAAAAAGTAGGCACTACTTGTAATTTTATATAGTAAAAATAATTCGTCGTTATATTTTTATTCCCTTATTTCGTTATATATTGTTTTTTTTTTCCATTATTTCCTCAGAACCTAAAAAATCTGCCGCCACTTGCTGCCCGCACTTGCTCTTTCCTTCTCTCCTGGAAGAGCGGAGTGGATGCAAATCAAAGGCAAAGCCCGAGCTCCGTCTCAGCATTCCCCACTCGCTCGCCACCCGAAAGTTTCCTCAGTGTCCCGATTTCCCGCCAAAAAAAACCGATGCGCTGCTCTCCGATTTCGCACCTCCGACTTCACCCGCTCGTCAAGCTTGCCCCACGAGCGCCCCCACTCTGGCCCACGCCGCCGCCGCCGCCGCTCGCCTCTCCCTCCTGCTTCTCGCCCCGCCCGTTCCCCCGCCGCGGCCTCGCCCTGAGATCTCCCGGGCGCCGGAGGTTCGCCGCCGCAGGCGGTTCTCCGGACCCGGGCTCGCCGGAGGACGACTTCGATGTCGAGCTGGGCCGCCTCCTGGCCCTCCTCCCCGAGGAGATGCGGCGGAGGGTCAGCGAGCATCCGGAGCGGAGTCAGTTGATCGAGGTGGTCATGGACTTGGGCCGGAAGCCGTTGGCCCGGTTCCCGTCGGGCGATTTCGTGTTGTCGGAGCTTCCGGTGACGCACGAGGATCTCGAGCGCGCCACGTCTAAGGTGAGCTTTATTGAGCTTTAGGGTTTAGTCGACGGAAAATTGTATTAGATGATATTACATGTCGGCTTGATTAGCTGCGGCTGCACGCTATACCCGGTAATAAGGCCTCGATTAATGTCAACTGGTATGGAAAAATACCAGTTGATCCTCACGAGGATATAAACAGAGTAGAGCTGGGACAGGGGGAATTATAAGCAAACTGGATTGCTGATAAACATGGCAAAATTGGAAGGGTGTTTAAGCTTAGGATCTTTAATGAGATTTTCTTGCATAATCTAATAAACAATGTCTCAGGGGTTATAGGAAAATATCAGCCCACCATCTGCTTACTTGACTTGATTGGATTTATGACTTGTTTATCTCATTCAAGAATTCTCAGTCACTTGGTTTCCTGCACATTGCCTCCGGTATCAATCAAGATGTCTTGGATGCGCTGATGTTTGCAAGAGCGGCTTTGTCTCTGCCTAATGATGTGGTCGATACTCACTAATGGATTTATGTGATAGGTTGGCGACTTTGCCATAGACAATCGAGCGGGCATCAGTCGAACATTGCATCGCATTAGCGGTATTAGGAATCGGAAGGGAACAATTATTGGACTAACTTGCCGTGTTGGGCGAGCAATATCGGGGAGCGCTCCTCTGCTGCGGGATTTGGTTCAAACCGGGGCTTCTCTGTTGCTTATCGGGCCACCAGGTGTGGGGAAAACTACCATCATCAGGTTGTTGATTACAGTCCTTATCACGGTTCATTGATTTACTCTCAAAACTAGGACTCATGTTCTTTCACTTTAGAAGTTCCAAACGAGGAATATGCAGCTGATTTTCTTGCAAATAGGCTTATGAAGCCAACTTACTGTGGCTTGAATTAGTCGATCTGAACCTTCCAATAGCTAATCATCATATTGCAGATACTTTCAATGTTTATTGCTATCTTCATTGAGTCAACTAGGTTAGAAGAACAAAGTGTTGCTGCTTTGACTTGTCATTTAGTTGGTGCACAGGTAAGATAACTTTGGAAAATGCTACTGATTGTTACTAAGATAACTTCAGCAAATGCATCTGACTGTTGCTTTACTATGAATTGACTTTTGCATTCAATACTCATAGAGAACTGTTTGGTGCAAAGAGTTATTTGGGAAGATGCATTATCTGTGAGCTTTCTGGTCTTCACATTTTAAGATGACCAACTTGACATATCATTATCCTTGGGTCCATTAGATATTCTTGTGGAAAATCCTACGCAATCTACTTTCTCTGTCTGCCTGTATTATAGACCAAGAATCGTGCCATTTGAGTCAAGCCTTACCAGGGATTTTTACTTACTGCATAATGTTGCTTCAATTTCATCCACAATATGATGAAATCCACTTTGGACAAGTGAGCTCATTCAAGTAGAGTGGGTGTGAATTTACTTTGTCCAGAGAAATAGCTAGAATGCTTGCAAATGATTATGGAAAACGCGTTATGATTGTTGACACTTCCAACGAGATTGGTGGGGATGGTGACATACCTCATGAAGGAATAGGCAATGCTCGGCGAATGCAAGTTCCCAACTCTGACATGCAACATAAGGTGGGACCTGATATTTAATTTCTAGATTAATTGCTTTTGCTTCATTTTAGAACTTCCCCAACAGATTTTCTTGCAAGCTACAAGTTCAACCTAGTTCCTCTTTTTACAACCAATTAGTACTGCATGTGGTTCCAAATGGAGATACAGGAGTGACCATTCTTGTGGCAATTGACATCTTTCTTCTTCTTATATAGGTATTAATTGAAGCAGTGGAAAATCATATGCCACAAGTAATTGTAATAGATGAGATTGGCACAAAGCTTGAAGCAATGGCTGCAAGCACGATTGCCCAACGTGGAATTCAGCTAGTTGCGACTGCCCATGGTGTAACTATAGATAATTTGATAATGAATCCTGCGCTGGAGATGCTTGTAGGAGGAATTCAGGTTGGAGACTTATAATGTCAGTTACGATTTGTCAATATCTCCTTGATTACTTCGAGATATCTGTAGCTTATTAATTGGTTAAATGAGGGAAAAACTAGTACTTTGGTTTTCTTAGTGTGATGGTGTCTCACCAATGTTTATTACTGATTGCTTTACTTTTCACAAAACAAAGTGCAGTCCCCCACAGGAACTTCTCTGGTCCTTGATTTTCCTCATGCCAATAGACTATATTTGTTTTCTGTAGAGTGTCACTCTAGGGGATGAGGAAGCTAGCCGGAGGGGTGTCCAAAAGACTGTGCTTGAGAGGAAAGGACCCTCCACGTTTAGCTGTGGTGTTGAGATTGTCTCAAAAACTGAGTTGCGAGTTCATCGTAGCTTAGAGGCAACAGTGGATGCTATTTTGTCAGGTGAACTTCCTGATGAAATTTGATTTATTACAATTGTTGCTTTTGGCCAATTGTTATATACGCATGGGAAGTTTTACCTAATCTGCCATTGTTGCTTAGTGATTGCTCTGATGTTGGCATAGGGCGGCTACCTAAATTCGAAGTTCGCAAGATGGGGGCCAAGGATTCGAGAGGAAATGCAGAGACGGGACCTTTCACCTACTCTTCCCTGAGTGATAATGATGATACTAGCTTTATTCATGTTCCAGATAGGGCTGGTGAAAGTGCTGGCTATAGTGATTATGCTCCCGAGTTGCCTCTAAACAGGGATAGTTTCATTGAAGATGGGGCTCATCTTCTCTTGTATAGTTATGGGGTAAGCAGCTGTGGTTTTAGGCATATAAATAATCCATCTCATTGAGTTTATGAAGGCAATAGGTATCACCTCTCTCACTTAAAAAAAATTTGAAGTCGATTGCTTGGGTACTCCATCCTTCATGGAGAGCCTCTTGTAAGTAGTAGTCATGTGATTCATGTCTGTTCAGGTGCTATTGTACATAAAGATTGATTGTTGCACCATGAGATGCTCAGTAATTCTTCTTCTTCTGCTTCTTCTTCTTCTTTTTTCCTTCCAATTAACAGAATTACTTGGATTCTTAAGGACTATCCTTTTTCATCTGAATAAGCTTAGAAGATGCCGGACTATATCCATGAGTGTTCTTTAAAAGAAAAACTCAATTTCCTTTTATAATATAAGGGATGGTCTTTTTGAGTTCTTTCTCCGCCTTCTCTTTCTAGAAATAAAATATCCTAGTTAGCAGAATTGTATATTTTCATTTTTCTTCTAATAAAGTATATCGTGTTCTTGTTATTCTTGAACCATCTTGCTTTAGCAAATAACAAATTGTACACAATTTGATAACGACATCATGGCATCTGGTGATGTTCTGTTTGTTTTACTGATCTCTTCCAGCTAATATTGCTTCGATTCAACAGATTTGATCATGTTGTTGAAATAGAAATCATGTTCCGTTTGAAATCTCTTGCTACATAGCTTATAGAGTGAGCAGTTATTTGTAGATCCTGGAAGCAAGCATAATCCAAGTAATTAAACAGCTGAATTTGGGTGAAGATGTTATCCAATTAACTGATAACATCAGCCAGGCACATGCATTAATTGCATTGCAGTCCAAGCTCAAAAAGAATCCAGGAATTCAAGCTGCTGCTAGATCTCATGGAATTCCCATTTATGTCACAAAGGTTACCGTCTGCAATTTCTTTATTTGACAGGAATTATTCATAGTTCAATTTTAATCACAGAATTTCGTTTTTCTTCCTACCAGACAAGTTCACTGGTTCAAATAACAAACGCTGTGAGGGCATTATTGAGGGATCTTGATGGTTCGGATGATACTGAAGCCGAGGACACATCGAAGTTGTCGGAGAAAACCGACGCCATGGAGGTGACTATATATTCTCATTTCAGTCTACTTTAAAACGGTTTCAATTAGAAGATTTTAAATAAAAAGTGGGATCAACCTTATGATGTCATGCCTGTTGATGGAACAGCACACTCTTGATGAATTGAGTATATTAATTATCAGAAACATGATGTAGGATTTTGAAGTGATTGGCACTTGATATATGAAAGCATTGTCATTTCAAAATCCTACATCATGTTTCTGATAATAATATGCTTCATTCCTCAAGGGCATGCAGATCCATCATAATATTCTACATCATTGCCATTTCTGAGGTATGAGGAGCGGGACATTAACAGGCATACAGGTTCCAGAACTCTGAAGTTGGCCTGGCTCAGGAGAACCTCTGACCAAATGAAAGATGATAGGAAAACAGAAAACCACTTCCACCCAAAATTCCAGGAACTTCCATCCTTGCAGGGCAGCTCTTCTGTTATTATCAGGCATTCAAGGAAAAAATGCATAATAGTGCACTATTGCATGAGGCATGGAATGAAATTGAATTTGTCAAACTTTTGGTCATTGTTGGGCCTTAGAAAGTTGTAGCATTGCGCCTGAACGATCGTTTTTATTTTCTTCATGGATCGCTTTCCAGGAGGCAAGAGTGGCCATTGAACATGTTGTCATTCCAAAAGGAGAACCTGTGGAATTACTTCCAAGATCATCTTCCATAATGTCTCTTCAGATGGACCTCGTACGAAAATACCAACTACGATCAGAAAGAGTTGGTAAAGAGCCAGATATACATCTGCGTATCCTTCCATACAACGGTGGAAGCTATGAAGACATAGATTCTACAAACAACGAGGTAGTTGATGGGTTTGATGACTCTGGGAGCACCAATGGCTGTGCTTACAACGTCAGCAGATTACCGCTTCTACCCGATTAGACAGAATGTCAGAATTACCAGTAAGTAGACAGTTGTGTCAAATGATTACAGCTCTTTGTGCTTACTGAATGTTATGCAGCATTGCTTGCCTTTCATGTTTACCCATTAGTTTTTCTCTGTGTATATGGAAAATTTTACATTAACTAAACTTCTGCAGCACACTGTCCTGAGTCTAACATTAGGGAGAGGTAGAAGTTATCGATGGACATAACAGCCATTTCCCACTATTGCCGTCCTTCATTTTTGGTCTTTTCTCATTCTATTTGTGCTCCATGACTGTCATAGTACAGTCTTTACTGATTAGGTTTGCTAGTGACTAGACACACCTACATTTCTTAATTCAAGTAATATTTTCCATTGCTAAAATACCATAGCAAAAACTGATAGTCATGGCCACTGAAGTTTTGTTCCACTGATGGAACTTTAGTGGACGTACTTAGTGAATTTTTCCATTAAATGAGGATGAGTGGTTGAATTGTGGCAGAGCAGGAATACTTTGACTTTCATCCTCCAAAATTATCATTATCTTTTGCCTCATTGAAGCGAGAATCTCTCCCTGGCATGACTCGTTGAGGTGCTAATCAATCCAAGAACATAAGTACTCTATTTGTTGTATCAATCCTCAATTTATCTATTATATGTGATACACGGGCTGTAATACGGACAATATCCAGTCTTTACGATGTATAGATGATAAGGTATGGTCTTTCTTTCTATAGCTGGAAGTCATGAAGTCCTCGTGATGATTTTATAAAGAATCGCGGACTTGTGAAAAAGTTTCAGAACTTTTATGCATTATATGCAAAAAAGTACATATTCTTTATTCGGCTGCATTTGACTGGTTGTGTATGGAAAGCCGACTCTCCAAATTCTTCCTATTTAAATGCCACTGAACACCGAAGAGGAGGTGGACATTACTCATGTATTTCTTAATGAACCACATCCCCTATTATGTGAGGATAGATGAACCTTTTGGTTTAGTGGATGGTAACATCACTCTTATTTTGCGGGTCGTCGCCTTACTTTTTTGGCAGTTCTTGTTTTGAAAAGACTAGGGATCGTGTATGCAGTGTCGAAAGTGCTTTATCTTGGTCTTGAAGCACTAACTGTAACTTTCTGGTTTGATCGATAAAGTCAAATATTTATTAAATGAGTTGGGGCATGGTCAACTGGATCAGCGTGAGAGTGACCCAGCGCACCATGATTGTTACCAGGTCACTATGAGTAGGTTTTTGCTGAGCTGTCGACCCTCCTATACGCTACTTTAGCAGTCAACTCGATGGTTGATGCAAAGTCGAAACCGGCGGTTGTCAACCTAAGTATCCGTTGAAACTGAGCGCAAGCCCACTGGGAATCTTGAAATTTGTTGTGGCTTTACAATTTCATGTTGAAACTTTAATAAAGTACAATCAAATTCTTAAACTTATCAAATTGATGCGATTAAGTTTTTTGTTAATTTTATCCAATGTGTCGAATGGAAAATGCTGGTGCAATGTTTTGATTAAATTTATGAAGAGGGATGGTGTTGATGTAGCGACATGTCACAAAGAAATAAAAATTATCCAAAATGTTATATTTATCACTTTAATTATAAACTCTTTAAATATGTTAATTAAGTTTTAAACATTTTACGTTTTATCAATTGAAACTATCTAATCAATTTTAATCGGAAATCGTCAACGTGGACACTAATACTGTCAAGTAGGATGGCTTGCATTGATGTCAGCAAATTTTTTCTTTTTCCCTTTTTTTCTACCAAGTTTGGTGACCCTTGTCAGCTCTTGCCTATCACTAGCAAGGTCTTGCCGAGCTTGGAAGCAAAAAAAAAAAGACAAAAAAAAGGAAAAAAAAACTACAACTTTTTTAAAAAATTATAAAAATTAACCATGTCGGCGTTGGTCGTACACTTAGAATAACCAATCTAAGTTAGTAATTTTTTGGTTAAAATTGGAGAAATGACTCAATTCGCATAGCGTGAAAATGTTTGAGATTTAATTGACAAAATTGAAAAGTTTAAGATTGAATTGGTGAAAGTACAATTAGTTTATAATTTTTTGGACAAATTTTTTTCCTCACAAAGAAGCCTAAAAAATTAAAATATAAAAAGAGGCTGAAAAGTTAAAGAAAAAAAGTGAAATGGCTTAACATTTTAAGGAAAAGGCAAAATAAAGAAAAAACAACCAACTTTTGGCTCAAACAATTTCTAGTCATAAAAGTACCAAAACTCCTAAAAATTTATTGCGAAAATGCAATCAAATCCTCAAATTTTCAAAAAGCATAATCAAATCTCAAATTTGTCAAGTTGATATAATCTAGTCTCCCTGTCTACATCAAATTCGGCTAACAAAAATTGCATGGTTTTTTATAATGTTACTTTCCCCCTCATATGTAGGCGTGCGGTCATGGCCAAAACAACATTGTTTTCCGTTAGTTTTTAACTGAGCCTCAATTAAAGAGCGAAGATTTAGGGGCATAAAAAAGCAAAAAAAAAAAATAGAAATGAAAATGAAGAAGGGACGTAAAAGGATAGATCGTGAAGACTTGAAGGTGGCGGCGTTGCCGCTCCAAAGTTATCGACGAGGGCCGGCGACCCTCGCCTGTGCACAGGGAAGGAATCAAAGGTCCTCACTTCCTCGCGTGATGCCGGCAGGCCCTCGGCTAGATCTGATCGCTATCGGTTCGTTAGAGTCCCCGGTTTTTACTCTTCGCTACAAATTGAGAAGCGGGAAGTTGAACTTAAGGCGCAGCAGTCTGAGCGAACCTTCAAGAGTTGGATGCTGTGTGTGAAGATGGCGACCGGGGGGCTAACGGATATACATCGTCATGCACGCGTTGGCGACTCCCTCGCCCGGTTTGCAACGGTTCACTTGGATCAATGGCGGCGAATGATGGTCTCCGCTGCTCACAGTTTGCTTCCCCTGTTTTTGTTCTTCTTTAGTTCACGATTTTTCCTTTCTTTTCTGAACTCAAATCATGCACTTTGGTTTAGTCTTTAGATTAAGAACTTTGATGCTCGGGTTTGCTACCCATCTGGTTCGCGGTCTACTCTTCCCTTTGGTCTTTGTTTTATACAGTCAGAACTTGCTGCACTTGTGGGTTGGGGCCCTGTCACCTGGCGGGCGTCGCCGCCCTCACATGCCCGGCAAGGATCGTCCCCACCCTCAGATCCAGCTCTTCCGTATAGCCCAAGCCTCTCTCTCTCTCTCTTCTGGGTTTCTCTTTGCCCTGTAAGTTTTCATGGTCCTCTGCTTTGCATGGATCAGATATGATCAACTGGACTTAAAAATTTTGAGTTAGGTGTGCCGTTTCAAGCGTTGTCAGGTGCAATTTACGCGAATCGTACCTTCTTCTTTCCCTCAACTCTCGAAACTCCATAACTCTCGTCGTTTTCGTATCCTCTTAATATGTTTTGTCGCTATACTGCCCTGGCTCTCCACTTTTCCCAAAGCTTCTTTCAGTCTATAATCCATTCATTCGTGCGCATCGATTACGATAATGAAAAACTTGTTGCGACTTTGGGTCGGTGGGGGCATAAACACGCGTGATGTCATGTGTTGCGTCATGCACACTTGTGAAAATTTACTAATCTAATGATAATATATACTAGTCACTTTTAAACGCATTATATTATTTTTCAATGTGCACGGTTGTTAACATGGCGAGTAATTTTCTTTGTGGCCAAGAAAATGGTGAACTGTGGCGAGTGATTTCTATGTGTGAAACCCATTATCTCAATGCTCCGTTGGTGAATAACAGCATTTATAGAATTTCTTTCCTGGCAGCATAAAAAATTATGAAATAAAGACTCAAAATTAGATGTAAAAAATTGTTGATATCAAAAGTTGATCTGATCGCGCTTGGCAGGGGAGTAAGAAATATGTAGCATATGAGCAAGGGTAAGTAGCAATCACATACATGATACATTATAAAGTCATCATCAAGTACATGAACTAACACACTATGGTCGATGACAATATTCTTTAATGCCACGTATCCACTTATTGAAATATAATGACGGATAGTTAGTGGCTGCCTATATAATAAGCATTGGCAACAAGTTTTCATTGGAAGTATTTCGAATACTATTCAAATTCCCGAGACGGTTGATATCAAAAACGCACATTGAGCAGTAACCATTCAAAGATCCAATCATGGAATGGTTGTTGATAACTGCAAAACCACCAACACCCAATGAAGACAGTTATACAACCACCGGGCGTAGTCAAGAAGCGTTAACCACACCTTCACTATATATACTACCAAGAATTCAACAAGAGAGGACTTCACACAAATCTTGTCTTTCAATTTCCTTTTCTTGCATTGGCTTTAAATTTCCTTGGTTATAGCTTTCAAATTCATGTCGTCAATTAGATTCTAGCATGCATCTTTACCTCAATACCTTGTTGTTGATTGAATTCCAACGTTGTATTCAATATCCTTAATTTGTGTCTTCGATTGAATTCTGGTATAGTTCGAGATTGATCTTGCAACTTTTAGACATTACCATTGATTAAATTCTGCCTTGGTTTGGGATTGTACAGCCTTGTTTGAATTAAAGAAGTTTGATTCCTTATCGCATGATATAGTCTTTATCTAGATAATAAATTATAAGTACTACAAAAAATTTCAAATTATGCCACTTATGATAATTTTACATCGAATTTTTTCTTGTGCTATAAAAAACCCCAAACTATACCACTTGTAACAATTTTATCATGAACTTTTTTTATGCCATCAAAAACTCCAAATTATATCACTTGGGACAAATTTATTCTAAACTTTTTGGCTAAAGTGCATTTTCGTCTTTTTTTCATTTATTTCTTTTTTCTTTTTCTTCTCCTCTCTTCTCTCTACTGACCATGGCAAAGGGAAGCCAACGAGAGCCACCCAAGCTAGATTCGAAGAAAAAAAAGAAAATGAAAAAGGATGAAAATGCTCTCCAGCCAAAAAGTTTGAAGTAAATTTATCCCAACATAGTTTAGATTTTTTGTGGCACCAAAAAAAATTCATGATAAAATTGTCACAAGTAATATAGTTTGGAATTTTTGATAGTACAAAAAAGTTCATAATAAATTGTCACAAATAGTATAATTTGAAACTTTTAATAGTATTTATTTTTAATAAAATCAAAAAATGACTTTCAACGAAAGATATCACGACATAGATCCAGCAAAAGAAGGCTCGAAAGTAAGAGCTATAACAGTAACAAGTGAGAAAAGAGGAGGAAAAAGAATGGCGACCTAAGAGATAAGAAAGTCTAAAAACTAGAGCGAGAAATCAAAGAAACTCAGCGGCGTCATCATTCGTCTTTCCGAAAAGCTAGACGAAAAAGGTTGACTCTGAATCTCGACATGATCTAGAGCAAAAGATTTAGGATGGAAATCCGTTCATGCTTTGAGGCGGAAAAAAGAGGGGGTTTTCAACTTCACCACGCGGATCATGGGCGAATGAGGACAAAAGTGGTCACACGACTAATGACTAGGCCACACACCGCTCCGATTTGGCAGAACAGTGCAGACCAGAAAGAGCGTGCATCTCCAACCCTATAAGAATTCTGATTCATTCACCAACCAAAGGGAGAAAGGAATATAGGTTCCGTCGGGCTCAAGTAAAGAAGATGAGACATGTTTTTGGAGTTTGAGAATTGACTTGTTGGGGGCGAGGTCTTTTCATAAGATTGGCGGCGGAAAGTCGCCACCTGGCATTATCATGCCATCTTGAAAATCCACCGTTTCCCACCGATTTCCACCGACGTCGGCATTTGAATTCTAATATCATCTTATGGAGTCAGACTGCAATAGAACAAGGCCAAGGAAAATCAGGGTTTTGAGAAGAAACTTGAACTACCATTTGCTTGGATGAATCTCTTTATTTCTTTCTTTCTCTTTTTCTTTATAATTGCACAGAAATAGGGTGCACTGACTAATAAAGTGCCAACCTTTTATTTGTTTCATGCGGATCCACACATTGCCACTCGAATAAAGTATCATGAAAATCACCATATAAATAAGTCCACATCGGTTCTTGGTGCATCACTTCACCAAGTTAATCCGAGCAGAAACTGAATTAGGCTTAATGGCTTCACTGAGGTTCTCGCTCTACCTTGTGATGTTCCTACTTGTGTTTTCATGTAATGAAGCAAGAACACCCAAGGCATTGTCGAATGTTGGAGGCAGAACAAGGATGGAGATTGCGAAACAAGTCCTGATAGGTTACATGCAGAAGAAGGACGAAATGGAGTGGCACAACGACTCGAAGCGGGCCGCGCCCGGAGGACCTGATCCGCACCATCATTGAACCCCTGGTAGGATGTTCCGCTCGACAAGGGAAATATAGATGAAAGAAACTTACCTCGTATACTGAGGATTTATGTTAGTACTTGGGATGTTTCTATTTCTTGTTATAGAAAGAAATTGGAACATGTATCCTCTGTCTTAAATAAATGCCACTTCGATACTGCATCTCGGCAAGTCTTTACATCATTTAGGTGATTGATTGTAGCTTGACGATGGCGGATAATAGTCGTTTTTAATAGAAAGGGCCTGAGGTTCATAAAGGAAAAGGGTTTCACTACTCTGTTAGATGGTACATAAGGGTCTTAATATAGCAAATTTCATATTTATCAAGATTGATGATTGTTATATGGTGCTCCACTAAAGTGCAGATTAAGTTTCTCGTGGTCTTGCTCTCCAACTCATGATTAGTGGGAGTACTTTTCCACTAGGCATTTAAATCATGGAGAAACTGTTGCTTTTGCACAAACTAACAGACAAGGATCCCAATCAAGTTCCTTGCTTGCTTTCCGATAAAGAATCAATAGGTAATTGGGGTAGTAATGGAGAAATACTTGCGTCCTTAATTAATATTTCCCAGACCAAATCAATCATGTTTCGGAAATCCTATCAGCACCGCAATTTGAAAAGAAAACCTACATGTTCCTAACATGGCCTGGTCGCCTTGCTAACTAGGAAAGCTGAGAAGTAATGGCCCTGGTAGGGGCTCAGCATGCGTTCAGGAAAGCTTTGGAGATATATTTGTTCAACGCAAATAGTGTTTGGTAGATTATAATGAAGGGATTTGCTTTTGATCAGAAAAGCAAAAGCCCCACCGAGGATAGCCTTGCCGCCCCTTCCGTCAGCCTAGCACGCCATCGCCCTCTCTATCCTTGGCTCTAAGTCTTGACTTGACCGTGAATCAGTCTCTCCATTTGTGCATCCATCATCATTCTTCCCTCTGCTCTGCTTCATATCGCCACAGCTGTCGAGGAGGACGACGAGCCTTGAGTCTCCGACTCGATTGCGCTCGACCAGGAGTCGCTTGACAACGTTCAATTTCGGGCACGAAATTGAGCACAGGCCTCAAGTCTCGAGCTGGCCATGCTTGATCTAGCCTAATTCTTGGATCTAGGGTTGTTGGAGCCATAAACCTCGGATCTTGGGATCGCTCAATGCTAGATCTAGGTCGATAGGGTCGGTGATGACGTAGGTGGCTTTTTCGAGGTCCAAGGTTGTCACTGACCTCGGACGGAGCGGGCTCTTTGACACAATCCATTAGCGATGCCAGAGGTAGAAGTTAGAGGCCAACATGGCTTGTTGGTGTGGCGGCGGTTGCGGGTGGAGTCTGGTATTAGACTCATGGGATATGGCAGGGTCGAGCGGTGGCGAGGCGGAGGGGAGATGGGGAGGAGAGAGGCTGTGTGTGTGAGGTGAGGGCAACACTGGAATATAAATAATTTAGTGAGGGCAAGATAGAAATACAAAAATATTAGTGAGGACAAGCTTGGAAGGAAAAAATTCATTAAAACTCAGACAATAGCATTTTTGAAATACTAAAAGGTAAAGGTAGTTGGGGTTACATTAAACTTTCAACATTTGTAAAGCTCAACTTTGGCTCAAGGGCCTTTAGTATCGTGTTGCGAAACAACTTAACTTTGGTGCAAGGGCCTTTGAAGACCCAAAGGATTTTGAAATTGCTCTCCCACGTGCATCTCGAGCGAAAAATTAAAATGCATTTGGTCCACAAAATTGATAATCGGCGATGCACTAAAGATGGCCTATCAATTTTCATTTTTTCTTGATTATTAAGACATATCTAAAAGTGCATTTTGTTTGGCTTTGAGAAAATGCAAAGAAGTTTAAGTGAAAGGAATTTTTCCAAAATGCTGTAATATTTGGTAAAATGTGATTTAAAAACACATTGAAAACAACTTTTATTTAAATACTGTTTGAAAAATACTATACTTTATAAATGACTTTTGCCAATTTTTTTTTTATAATTTTCAAATCTTCTTGGTAAAACTTAACCGCCGGTGAACCAAATCGACCATGAACTAGCCTCATCTAAGGTTAACCTCAAGCAATATCGCCTAGGCTTGTGCAACCTCAGGTCACCTCGTCTAAGCTATCTGGCCTCATGGGCCCCTCATCGGTGAGGTCACGTGAGGTGGGGACATTTCCAAAATTATGAAGTTTAATGAAGATAATGTCGGAAGGAAAAAGTACATTTACATTCTAGAAATACTAAAAGTTCAAAGTATCTCCGGACTTATCTTGAGTTAAAAGCCTTTCAAAATGCGATTGTATCTTCCCAAAAATCTCAAAATAATTTGTCAGATGATAGTTGCATTTCCCTAAAAGGCTTTGGGAAAGTATTCCCAAATGCACCTTAATTACCGCAACAAAACTTTGGAAATCTCGACTTAATCCAAGGAACGCGGACTCAGTAAGGGACAATCGCACGGCTTGAGGTGTTTCGGGTGCTAGCAGACGTACACGTTGATGTTCAAAATGCGCATAATCCACTATGAGAGAGAGAGAGAGCTTTCTGAGGTCGCTTTGGAAACCTAGTACCTCAATGCCGAAGAGTAGTAGCACTACAGTCCCACAAGTACTTTCGACAATTTGTAATTGCTCGAGGATCAGAACCACAAGGGCCTAACTCCAAGAACCCAGTTGCCTGAACTCAATTATGCTCTGATTTATTTGAATTTCGGCCGGTCATTTATGCTGGATGTGGCTTGAGCTCTCACGGCATCTTGCGCAATGGGCCTCACCAGCCCAAAATGTTATTGTCGGAGCTCTTGTCCGAGCACAAGCACCAGTTCCGGTGAAGGGATCATGGCCTGTTTTACTCTTTCTTTTCTGGAATTTTTGTGGCCGTATCCTTTGTTTTACAACGAGGAATTGCCGACCTACAATCTCCTTTAGCTATAATATTATCTTCAGTAGTGATGATGCGAGGGTGGTCACCGTCCCATGTAGACTGTACGTGCTGGACTGTCTGTGCAGTACGGTCAGTGTCAAAGCCTATTCAATATGCACATGTTGCAGAGAACTTTTGCACCAAAAACAATGGATAGTTATAAGAAAAGTGGCGTGTTGGAGATCCATACGCTCTACGTGCATGCCTTTGATAAAGAGAAAGGGTTGGTCAGGTCAAGTAATTAATGATGTAATATACCAACACCTGATTGAATTCACAGGTACTTCATCATGTGTGGCTCAGGGAAAGGTCTATTACCTGGAGCTTTAGCCAAATATTAGTGAAAATTTCATTGTTTCTTGACAACGTGCCTTGCCTTTTCTTTCTTCCTTCTTTTGCAGTAAAGAAGCCAATGGTGTAACGACCCGGTCCTACAAGAGATGGGAGTGTCGCTCTGCCTCAAGGATAGCGAAGGGGGCAAGAATGAACCACATCCCTTATGGACGATAAGGTGATATGCCATATAAGGTGATGTGCCAATCTCAACTCACAATGAGACCTTTTTGGCCAAAGAAAAACAAAACCGTGAGGAGGGATGAGCCTATGAGTGCCGCACTCCAAAGCGGACAATATTGTTACGACTAGGGCCAAGGTCGACCCTTACAAATGGAATGTCTTGAACACTCCGTCCTGTGATGCAGGACACCCAAAAGTTAGTTGCCTTTGCATAATAGTCCAAAACAAGCAGCACAGACATGCAAAAGTGACAAGTCATCAAAACTCACAATGGGCGTGGCTATTTTGTAGTTTCTCATGGACCAAGAACCTTTTCAGGTGCCTAAGAAATCATTAAGTATTGATTGTGGATACGATGGCTTGGCTGTTAGTTAAAAGGTCTCTCTGTCCTTACGTGTTGTTCCTCCTGACAGTCAGTTTGCTTTATGGTCACAACAGAACAAAACAATGAATAGGATGTTGATCTGGTCCTCCAACGAGGGTTTGAGCTTTTAAGTGCTGATGATTCAAGAAAGCAGAAGCGGCATCCATATCTGATTTGAATCAAATTGGCCCGACCATTTATCACACAATCCAGATAAGCCTCCCTCTTCGAAATGAACACAATTGCTCTGTGCATTAAAGTTTTGTGCTGATTCAAGAAAGTATAAAGATCCAACTTTTACAATGAAGACAGTTTTGTTGGGCTTGGATCCATAAGAAAGCAGTATTCTGCTTATGCTGATGTTCCAATATCAGTCTGTCTTGTAATGTTCAGCAGAATTGAAAATATTAAAGCCCTTCTAGGTCCTCCTTGTACAAATTCTGGGGCCAATTTAGCTTCTAGCAAGCAAGTACTTTGAGCTGCTTGATGCAGATTGCAACCACCCTCATTTGCTTGCTTGCTTTGTTGTTTTACATTGGCATTCCTGCTAGTCCTCATCCTCCATGGCTCATTTAATTAAGGCGCAAATTTTGCTGCTGCTACTTGTAACATTCCTCTTATGTTCTCAAAGACGGAGAAGAAGATTGATGAGCAGGAGATTTTGTATAAGTCAGGCTACAGCGTTTTGAAGCTGGAGTACTTTAGGAGGATGATGGGAGCAGAGACACAGAGAGAGTCACCAGGAGGACCAGATCCTCAACATCGCTAGCAATTATTTGCCAATAATTTCATATTTCTGCCAAAAGTTTCTATTAGCACTCAAAGAAGATAAAAAAAAACTCCATCTTATAAATAATATCTCGCCTGCTTCTCAATTTGTTTTTGAAGTGCAAAGAGAGTGCGAATTGTGTGACACTATTCACTTAATGCTTCACTAGTGCAACAATGAAGTTGGAAGTCTTATTGTTGATGTTCTCTGTCCTTACGTGTCTGATGATAGTTGCTTTGTGAAATGTAGAACAATGTCAGACGAGTTAAAACATACAGGACAATACTTAGCATTTGGCAAGAAACCCGTTAATGCTTGGTCCTGCAATATGCAGTAGGGCAAGAGAATTTCCCAGACACGTCCTTCCAACTAATCTTTTTAATGGTAAAAGTGCAATGGGTTAGTACTTTACGCTTCTCCAAGTAGGAAAATGCTTTGTTAGTTTTCGTAGTCTTCCTGTCAATTAAGTCATATGATTCTGTTCCTGCCAAATTAGATTCTGCATCATCCTTGTTGCAGCTAATGCATCAAGGTACTTCATTCTGATATGAGTCAAATGAATCAAATCCAGGGAAGTCATTTCACCTTTTTGAATTGCTACAAAGCTAGAGAAGTAAATCTTATTTCCCCTCAACATTTGTGAGGGGTCTATATGCCAATAGAGGATCGGAATTAGGAAAGTAAAGGCTATGACTTGATCTTCTTGCTTCTGGAAAAATTCCTAGTAGAAAGCAGAATAAGCCTCAACATTCTTTCTTCATGCCGTGACAATTTCATTGTCCGAGTTGCAATGTAATACCAGCAGCAGATGCACAAATCTTTATATCACGAGGGAATTAAACAGAGAGCCATGTTGAAATCGCACAATTCCAGGACACTCTTCAGATCCTAGCGAGGCATCTTATGCATAGTCTCTCCTAAGACAACCACTATCTATATGTTGTTTCCCTCAGAAGGTAGTTCCGAGCTGTGGAAATCATCAGTAGAAACGAAGAGAAACCAAATACTCACCTGGAGACTAAAAAAGTAGTCATATAATTTTCAAGGACCATATGAACTATAAAGGATAAAGTTCGTTGTATTTCAGTGCATAAATTTCAATGGCTGAGAGTACTTCTGCAATATACCAGAGATAGTCCTAACAATCTGTAGGAAAAGGATACTGACAGTATTGGGAGTTTTTCATGCAGAGGAAGAATCGCTCGTAAGCAGACGCCATTTTACTTGCTGTAAACAGCGAAACCGCATGCTGCTTACAGACCTTGCCTTTGTTCCATAACTTCTTCGTTCCATCTCGTGCTACCAACTCCAAGGCTTCCCCAAATGACTCCACATTGGGTGAAAATGTGTAACCAAATTCCTCACTAACAACTACTGTCCCAACAATGCTTGGGTAGTTAGGTGTCAAAACCGGCTTTCCACAATGCATTGCTTCGATCAGTGTCAGATCAAGTCCTTGAGGCCTCAATGTTGGGTTTACAAACACATCGAGTGCGTTATAGAACTCAGACAGCTCTGAAGGATCCAATGCCCCTAAAACCTTCACAGTAGGGCCCAATTCAGTATATCTTCTTCCCCAAGGACCTGATCCTGCAACAAGCAGAAATACGCCGGGATGGCGCCTCGTGAAGGACGAAAAGGCCTCGTAGAGAAGTGGATGTCCCTTGTCGCGGACCAATCGGCCCGCCACTCCCATAACAATGCTTGCATTTTCTGGGACCCCATGCCTCCGCCTGAACCGGGCCCCGGCTATTGGATCATGCGTGAACTTTGTTTCGTCGACCCCATTAAGAATTACATGCACTTTCCTCTGTGGAAGTTGGTAGATCTTGACCAGAACATCCGCGGCATTGTTGCTTATACAAATGTGCTGTGTATAGCTTGGGAAGAACCTTATCTCGTCCAAGAGCCTAGGCATCGCCTCCTGGAGCTCGGTCATGGGCCCTGGCAGAAGGCTGTCCGGGTTGGACAGAAGTTCTTGAAACAACTTCGAGTGCATGATCTCGTACCATATCCCGTGCCAAGTCACGGCAATGTTTGCTACCATTTTTGCACGCCAGTGCGGGAGCGAGACGCTCTCAGAGTGAACATAATCAAATGGTCCGTTCGCATTCACTTGATTGAATATCTCGAACGCCAGAGAACAGTTGACTGAACCATGATCGTTGGCCGCAAAATAGACATGGAGATTCCCTTGGTGGATATCGTGGTGCGATTTTCTGTCAGAAGGGACGGTGAATATGTGGATCTCGTGGCCTCTAGCAGCTAGAGCACGGTATAAAGTCTCGGCATGCCGCTCCATGCCACCGGGGGCAGCGTCAACTGGCCAGGTCTTGGAGAAGACGGCAAGCTTAAGCTTCTCAAAGGCCGGTCCAAAGCAAAGGTGGTTCCAGGGGAATCTGGCATCTCTAAGGTCCCCGTTAAAGTGGGTATGGTCGGTACCGAAGAGCAGCTCCGGACCATGCCTAAAAGGCGCCAAGAAGAGAAACAAGGAGGTGCAGATGAGAGCTAGTGCAGAGTATCTGAAGCAGAGCAGCTTAGATGAAGATGAGTTTTTGTGGGACTGATGTTTCAAGCCCATTCTTAGAATCCAAAGAGAAAGCGGTATCTGCCGCTCAGATTGATGAAAAGGCCTTAACTCGTGATCTATCTGAGATCAACCCTTTTTCGGCCATTGATGCCGGATCTTCCTCGAGCTTGCAAAACATTTAATGAACTGCACATGGTGGCAAGGGGATTTGTCAACTCTTGTGCATACTTCGATGTTTGAACCTTCTAGGATGTATTTTATAATTTGCATATTCTATAGAATAAGTGAAAGTATGGATCCTAGAATTTTTTATCGGCCATACATCTAGAAAACGACGTCAAGACAAAAGGAGAGTGAGGACCCAAGACTTACAAAGAAATGGTAATTAATTGATCCATCCTGCTTTTGCCACAAGAACTTGGTCACATCCCAAGAAAGCTCATAAAAATTCTTTAAATAAGGTCTTCTTAATATCAAGATTGACTAAAGTTGATGTTATCTCTAAAGTTTATCTAAATTTTGAGAAATGACATGCCCATTCAATCCCTTTCACCGTTATCTTACAAAACTCCTCCTATATTACCACCGTTTTTCTATCTAAGCTAACACAAAGCATGTGACCTTTTCGTCTGTGATCTTCAACTGAGCTGGTGGACTCGGCCTTGGGGAGAAAGGCCGATGTCGTCACTGAAAAATGTAAACCTCGGGGGCATAGAGGACTTTAACTAAATGTACTACAGCCCTATCAAAGCGCTGGTCCATATTATGCACCGATCATCCCTGTACCAATGTTGCATTCTTGACAATCAGGAGTTTTACAATGTTTATAAGCTCCAAGATCCTCAATCAATGAAAGTTGTCTAAATTGAATAGAGGTCAATGTTGATTCCCCTCCATGTGTGAGATCAATAATTATTTAAGATGTTCATATGAAACCTACTCCTCAAGTACAGCCTGTGCCATTGGCCACAAAAACGAATACAACACCTGACAAATGATTGCAAAATTTGTCTTGCTTCTCAAACAAAATGGGGAGATCAGTCTTTTGTTCCAGTGTCTACTGATTGGCAAACTTGATCCCCTTCTCAATAGAAGATTTGAGCTCAGGAATCAGGCTTTCCAACCCTTGCTTCTCATAGTCAGACATAGGACCCAACTCAAAACTTCCTCCACGCCATTCTTTCCTAGTTTCACCTACAAATAAGACAAAATAGTCAATTTACTGCACATGCTTGAAATGAAAGTTAGAATGATCAGCTAAAAGTGATAAGGTTCCGAAAAGTGAAAGAATATATGCTTACATATGTGCATATTGTACTTGCACTAGCCTAGCCAAGCTGACTTTAGGGTGCAATAAAAGTATATTAGTGCCTAAATATGAAGCTTCATCAACATCAAGCTTCAGTAGGCGTATCTCAAATACAGTCCTTATAAGAATTCAAGGCAATGAATCATTACACTAACCAACATAGACCAAGTTTCAATACCCAGCCTTGTCCATTTAGTCATGTTAAAATAATATCTGCACTTGTTTTTTCAAATACAAACAGGTTTGACTTTCTACTTTGCATAGTGGGATAGAGATGACAAACCAGACCATCCCAAACCCCTAATCATATTCCTAATAAAGCATAAAAACCAAGTGAAAGCCCCCTCAGACAAAAAAAATACTCATTTAAGAATTTTTAGAGTGATTCAATTACCTTGAAGCAAAGAAAGGAAGTTCAGTGATGCTAGACTGCACAAAGGAACATTCCACTACATCAGGGACACCATTTAGGCCCTTCAGGCAAGCATCTGCAAATAATGCTCCAGCATACCTGCAAAAGATGCAAATTGAATCCCCCGAAATGAATTGTAAGACTGCACCAAAATTAAAATTTCAAAATACAGGGATACAGAATCTTCTTGAGATGAAAAAGAGACCAGGTGGCAGTGGACCAACCAGCCAAAAACATCAGAATCTATGCAGATGAACATGGAGAGAGAGAGAGAGAGAGAGAGAGAGAGAGATCCTTCATCTCATATCTAGAGCTGATGGAATCCCTCTTCTAAGTTTTTGCAGTAAAATTCTAGTGTAAGCAAAAAATTGACCCAGATATTCAGACAATCTTTCAACACTTACGCCATGGACAATGTTGCAGATCCCTTTCCAGCCTTCGCTTCCACAACTTCTGTCCCTCCATCTTGTGTACGCTTGGTAAGTGCCTTGATATCTTCATCCGCCAAATTGGCCTTGGGGACAGCCTATAAAATGAGAAATAGCAATCAAATTACCTATGTACACTTAAGGTGTTGCAGACAAATATCTATCTTATATTTCAACATGAATGTAAAGGAGGGAAAAGCAAGTACCTGAGAAAACAGAGGGAGGATTGTAATGCCCGCATGACCACCAACAACAGGCACAATTACGTCTGCAAAGAATATGACAAAGAAAGATTAACTGAGAAACTAAAAGAAGATAAATCAATAAGTTTATTCTTAGTAACCAAAATTAAGTGTGACTTCTGATAATAACCTCAACAATTGTACCTTCAACAGGGACTTTAGCCTTCCCAGCATAGAAAGTTTTGGCCCTAACAACATCAAGAGTCGTCACTCCAAAAAGCTTCTTCTCATCATAGGTCCCTGCCTTCTTAAAGACCTCAGCAGCAATTGGCACTGTTGAGTTCACAGGGTTGCTAATCATGTTCACAAGTGCCTGATCACAGGAACATAGTCTCCAATAAACATATTTTAAAGAGAATTCCCAAGTATGCTTAGCCATATAGCATATGTGACACTGCTTTACAGCATTTGATAGGTCAAAGGACACTTCAGACACAAAGCACATAACACCACCCAAATTAGGTAAAATACAGGTGATTCTATGATATCGATGACCAAATTAAAATGACCAATGACAAACAAAAGAGAAACAGATATATAGTCAGATAAACATAAATGGCCATCAAATATATTGGGAGATTGGAAAATCAAATTGCCCAGACTCTCATTGGCGGAATGCAGAATACTCACATTGGGGCAGTACTTTGCGATTGCAGTACACAAGGACTTGACAATGCCAGCATTTATGTTAAAGAGATCATCACGGGTCATTCCAGGCTTCCTTGGCACACCAGCCGGAATAATGACAACATCCGATCCCTCCAAAGCTTGCCCAAGCTGCTCCTCACCCACGTATCCAGCAACCTATGATCATTTCACAAAAAATATAAGCTGATGTCACCGCATCATATTGCAAAGTCGTATCAAAACAAGGAGTTGAAACGGAGCCATCCTAATAGCCTTGTCTACCTTGAAAATAGCACTATCGCATATATCACAAGCCCAAAATGGTGAATCAATCATGGATTGTCCATCAAACAACAAAATCCAACTAGTAGGAGAGATGCTTCACCGAAGCGGTCCATACCATATGGATGTGAATCATATAAATATGATTCCTGACCATGAATGTAAAGGTCTAATTCAATAGAAATTGTTATCATCATAAACTAATCAACAAGGCAACGTAAACATAGGGGAGGCAGGGGAATAAATTAGCCAAATCATGCAGTCAAGTACATACAGACTAGAAAGCGATCGGTAATCGCACACAGAACCCCCATATAAAACTGATCGAAAGAGGGAGAGCGTGAAGAGACCTCAGATCTGGTGTTGATGTGGCCGACGTCTGCGGCGACACCGGGGGTGCCGGCGATATCGTAAAGGGCGAGCTGGGAGACGAGAGGGTTGAGCTTCATGAGAAGGGCGAGGGGCTGGCCGATCCCGCCGGCGGCGCCGAGCACGGCCACCTTCCGTTCCGGCACGGACTCCGAGCTGTAGGGCCGGCGGAGGAGGTGCGGCCGCGGAGAGGCGGCGGAGGACGACCGCGATCGGATCAACCTCAACACTGAAGTCCTCATTTCGATGAAGATGGAGAGAGAGAGAGAGAGAGGGTTTTAGAAATGTAAGAGCGAGAGGTCGAAAAGCGAGGTCGAGGTTCGAGGCTTTTAGTTTATATATATATCTATATAGAATTTCGCTGTGGAAAAAAATTAATGTAAAGTTTTAATTAAAAGTGATATTTTGTCACGTTAATTGGGGGAAAGATCGCGCGGGACACGAAAACTCCGCTCTGACGATTTTCGCCTTTGCTGTCTCTCTCATGAACGCATTATTATTTGATAAATCGAAAATGGAAAACGGATTGTATTTTTACATGCGACGAGGATAAACGAACGGGCCCAAATGGCCTCTTTATTTTCACTTCTAAAATTTAACCGATGTCTTAGGAACCAAAACCCAAAAAGTCCGTTTGAGAAAATCGAGTATTGCCTAATTACAGTAATATCATTTTTTCTTCCTTATGTAATTCCTATTGCTCTAATTTATTCCGCCTTGCCACCCAAAAATTTAATTGTGTTTAGGGAAATATGATCCAACTTATTGAAAAAGGTCACTCCGTCAAATGGTATTTGATATCATATAATTGACCAGTGCTTTTCTTACCATCATTTTCCTTCTCTGATGAGTTTTTAATTCGTATGACTTATAATCTTTTTTCTTTGGTCATCTGTGATAATTAATGAACTTTGTTTTAAGTCCAACATGATTTTTCAAAGTACCACTTCCGATCATGAACTGTTTCACATTAAGCAAAACTCAAATTGAGGAAGTTGCAGAGTTCAAAAAGAAGAAGAAGAAGGAAGTTGCAAAGAAAAACTAAGAGCAGAAGCTAATCTTTATAATAAAATCCAGAAGAATGGAGGTACGGATGAAAGATACATTGTTTTCTTTACCAGTAGGTCCAACTCAAAAGGACAAAATGAAAATATAGGTCGCTAGTATTCAAAAGGAATGATTCATGCGTGCAAACTTTCAACCGAAAAAAAGAAAAATGTGTGCGGACTCCGTAGTTATCACAGAGGTGAAAAATAACGTACTAATTCCATAAGAAAACCTCAACTTGAGCTCTAATTCAAATTTTGCTTCCAACTTTTCTTTATCTAAAAAGATCCCCAACTTCCATTTTAGTATCAAATTTGCCGTGCATTCAAAAATTGCTACTGATTTCTTTAAAATTATTAATATTGAGGACAATTAGATCAAACCCTATGTCTTCATCTAACACTCATTTTCGTATGAATAAACAACCTCCCAATATTGATAATTTTGAAACAGCTAAGGATCATTTTTGGAGGATTGGATAGACATTGGACCCCAAAGTTGAGGACCATTTGGAGAATTAGCCCGAAATAAAATAGCCGACGAGTTGGCGACGGAGAATAATTCATGAAGCAGATGTCTTGCACATCGACTGAACCGTGTCGCCTCTCTTCCGGCCACGAAATCCGCCCTGAACCTTACCAGACAGCAATCAATACAGCCGCCATCCGTCAGTTATGGTCTACCACCCAAATCCTGCCCCTCCATCAAACAAAATCTAAGAAGAATATTCCACTCTCTCAACGCAGGATATTCCAATCTTACAACGACTATTGTAATCAATATGATAATTAAACTTTATGTCGATGGCCATGAATGAGCTCTCCTTTTTCCCCATTTCTTAGGTTTCTCAAAACACTCGGGAAAAGTTAGAATGACAAAAAATTAGATTGAACTCTTTTCAGAGGATTGCTTATAAAACCCATACCATTTGTTAAATGTAACTGGTTTAACCAGTAAATTCCAGTAGGTTAACTTTGCACATGTCCATCGCCTAACGAGTTGGTCATTCATTCCAAGGCAAATCCCGTTATACATGTAAGCAGATTGCCAATCTCATCATGCAAGTCGCATAAAAAGACGCGCCTTTACAATAGTCATTATGCACAAGAGGATACATCGCTCAACAATACATTTCAAAATTTCCCGAGATAATGTCTCCGGAGACACGATAAAATTTGAAAGCTTTACTACACAAATCTCTCTCTCTCTCTCTCTCTCTCTCTCTCTCATGTAATCATTTGCATCAGCCTCCCGCTACAAATCCTGTCACATCGTGCCCTCCAGAAAAGGATAAAGGCACAAACTAAAACCCGAAAATTTGTCACAAGCCAAACTGTTAGCAAATTAATGTAGCCATGGACATTCGATAACCCAGTCCCTTGTGTTGCAATACCACTACTTGGTAAACATGCTACGGAAGAATCAAATTTCTTACACAAACCGCACAAGGACATGACAAGATTATGACAGTTCAAAGGAACTATTCAGCAATAGGGCCCTATACCCTTGGCAAAGTTAGTTCCTTCAAATCAAGTCAATAACTAAAAGCACTTCCCTCAATATATCCTATCCTTCAGAAATCAAGGACTCTAGAACAGCCTATCCTAGCAGATAAATATAAGAGAAGATTTATGGACAAATAGATTACCCAAACCCAATGACAAGAACCTAAGCTTAATTGACTCTTTTATGTGAAGCACCCAGCCGAGATGCTGCAGGACAGGTAATAAGTGCTGGATACAAGCACCTTGTAAAAGAAATGTTGAAAGGACACACAACAGTTGGGTAAGCAGGATTGCTCAGACAACTAAAACTGCCTATCCACATCCAAAGTTGTGGTAGTCTTGAGTATAGATAAAAAAAAAAAAGAAACTGGATGATTTCGCACAAATGCACAGAATACGAACCTAACACAAGAACACAGAATCACCTACTTAGTACAAACAACAATGAGAAAGCAGCCCCAATCTAGGAGGCAGCTAGAGATCATCATGAATGTGAGGTTGTCAAGCCCACATCCATATTCAGATAACAAATCAATAGCAGTGGATATCACCATTAAGCATTAAGAGACTAAGTCCCTTTTCCAAACTTAAGTGCCATGCTGAACATTGGCCATAGAAGGATTACAACTCACACTATTTGACAAGTGAGAGTTCTAAAGTTACAATGCAAGCCAAAGTCGGCAAGTAATAACTGCAAGGTACCACAATCACAAGGTAGGCTTGGCCCCAATATATTTTACCAGCAGCAGTCTAAAGCAAATCAAGAATCATAGAGCACATCCAACAACTAGGCATTCTCATAGTTTCACCAAGAACCACACTTGCAAAACTGTACCGGGGAGCATTGTGAAGAACATTATACAAGAGGTTCATGGATACACCATCCACAACTCCAGGTACAACAGTACACATAGACTGTGACTGGCTGGGCCAAAAGCATTAAACAGCAAGATTAGGGTGCTACTCAGATGTTGCTGATCTCCCATTCATACCGATTTTTGGACCCGAAACTTTTAAGCCTTTTCCTTTTTTTTTGGGTCAATTCTCTCTCTTTTTTTGTGTATGTGTACGTCCTTTCGGGCGGGGTTCAAACCAAATTTTTAAGCATGTACAAAAATTATTCACACTTCTGTGTCAAAAACAGATATAAATTGGTGGTCCCCCCTCCCCTCAATCCCGGAATGCTCGACATAGGCAGGCAATGCTTCCAAGCATGCAAAGTATTATTTAGAAAACTATATAAGGGCAATGAAGACATACAGAGCACTTGTTCTAAAATACCACAAAGTAAAGTGAGACCTGCATGAATCAGTCTCCAACTTAAGATTGTAGATATCCACATGCAACAGAAATGATTGGCTAACATAGTCACTATGCCCAACAATGATAGAAGCAAGATATCTTAACGCAAATGTGCAAAATCATTCTAAAGCACCAAAAAGAGGCAGTGGTGCCATAACAGTTGTCAAAAAGTTCAGAACTAGCATTGGAAAGGCAAATAGATAGCAACCCTCCACAATGCACGATCCCAAGGCATAAGTACCAACCTCAATAAGTAAACTACCATAATTAAAATTAACTTCAACCAGGACAACCACAATAATCCACAGCATAAAGGAGCAGATGAAGCAAGCGGCTGCTAAAGCACAGGTAATCACTCATCAACCAGAGAATATATTGTCCTCATTCACGCAATCACCAGAATGATTAAAGCATCTGCGTCCAACAAGCTGTCATATACCTGAATCAAACATCCAGTCACGTGTCACATCATTCGACAGAATCAAACACAAATTTCTTCATGCAAACACATAAAGCTAAAGCAGAAATGCATCAACGTCAATGCCAACAGTAAAAGATGCAATGGCAAGGCAGTCATGCCAAAAAAAGTTAACAAAGAGAATATTGGTATTCTCTGATGTAAAATTCAGGTAAAGTGATATCTAAAAATTCCCTACTTTGAAAATGAAACAGGCTGATTAACTAAAGAGAACAGATGCTAGCAAACACAAGCCTTAGAATAGAACCAAACATACAAGATGATGACATCACCACCGCCACAAGTGATTAAACTCTATCCTCTTATCCTGCTATTTGGGATTATAATCTTTTATACCATTGTCCTCTATTCTATTAGATATCAAGTCTTTTCTAAGATCAAAGTACTCCAGATCTCTCCAAAATTCTTCTAAAAAAGACATTAACACAAGAACCATCACAAAGTCAAGCTGGAGCAATTCAAGATGCTTATAATGCTTAAATGTCCTACTTTTAAAAATTTCAAAGAACAGCAAGTGTAAAAACAACAAACTACCAACAAGTATGCATCCACTCAACCAATCTAAGTAAACAAACAAAGACAGCATGCATGAAAATTAAAGGGGACCCACAGAGAGAAGCAATTAATTACTCTGGACATGCAAAGCACATCTGCTTATTGAAATGCTGACAACAAAACAGGAGTATAAAACACCAAATATTTTCTCTAGAGCCACAGCCTTGACAGCAAACTTTCTAACTTGACAACTAATTGTAGATTGAGAAAATTTATTTTTCTAATTCAGAACACTATAATGTTAATGCATGTTATTTGACTTCATCTCATCTATTAAAGCCCATAAGTCCAGTCACACTTGAAAAGAAACAAAGTCAATGAAGCAAAAGCCTACTAAAGCAATAGCAAGGAAAATCTGTACAAGAGGCAGAAGCAGCAGCACTTGCATGAGTTGAATAAGGCTGACTATATTGGACAAAATAAAATATGGTAAATGACGAGTCCTCTGTCGTAAATGAGAATCCAGATCTCATAACCATATTGAAATAGACCCAGAACTCAGATTTTTCTCTCTTTTTTTTTTCTTCTGTGTGAAAATCAAGTGATGTATCCACTTCCACTTTGTCTGTTGGTTTAGGCCCTGTTTGGTAATGGGCCAATTAGTGACTATTTCTGTTTTGTTCCCCGGAACAAAAAAAGAACAAAATTCCGTTTGATAATGTTTTTGTTCCTGGAAATAGATTTAGAACATAATCAAGAAGTAGAAAAAAGTTTCTTCTTTATTTCTGGGAAACAACTCAAGAATCAAGCCCAAACCATTTTCTTTTCTTCTTTTTCTTTTCCTTCTTTTTCCCTTCCTCTAGCCGGTCGCCAGCCAAGGCGACCGACCAAACAAGGTCCACAACCTCGCAAGGGGCTGGCAAGGCTCCCCTGAGGTCAGTGACATTGCCAGTTAGAGGAAGAAAAGAAGAGAAGGAAAAATAAAAAAAAATTCATAATATTATTAAAAAATTAAAAAAAAAATGCTACGTCCCGAGAAAATTTGAGGGTCGTACCAAGCGCATTTTTATTCTTCTACTGTTCTGGGAATAGAATTTTTATGCAATCATCAAACGCCTTTGAATGCTCAAACTTGTCCAAAGAATAGAATAAAAAAAAACTATTTCCGAGCAAAAACTGTTCTCAAAAATAGAATGGTTATCAAAGCACCCTTAGTTGTTGCCATAGATCAAGTTGTAGATGATATTAAGACAGCCAGAAGTGGAAGCCAGAGGGAAAATATGACATGGTGCTTTCATTGTCAATAGTTTTATCTCATCTTATCAAAAAAACTTTTTTTCTTATTCTTTAGGACTTGCACCTTGGTTTTTAGAACTATATCAATGTTTCATTCCCACAATCGGGACACAAACTCCTGGGAAGGACAAATCTGAGGATGAGGGATTAGCATACTGGCTACATTTCCGCCTTCCATTAACTTAAATATAAAGAGCATAAATGAAAGATTAAAACGCCTTATAAAAATTTAAAGCACTTTAACATCATCCTTCAATCCAACCAAATGACAACTTTAGAGCTACACAAAGCAAAGCATATTCAGCCCCCAAACATGCAGAAAGCTGAAACAGTTTGGAAAAGCATCCTTGTATCATGTAAATCTTTATCATTAGCAAGATCCCAACTGGCAAAGAAAAAACTTTGACAACATGCATGTTTATGATGTAACGACCCTACAATGTAATGTCAATGAACGAATTAATAGTTTTGCTAGGTTGTCTAGCTAGGCAATAAGTGTTGAACTCAGATTCAAAACCAAACATCCTCTACTTATAGCTGTAAATGAAAGAAGATAAAACAAGCAAAGCAAACTAAACTTCCCTAGGCACAAGAATTCATGCAATGGCTGCAGGTCAAGCCATCCTAGCTATCAGGCCAAACCCAGTCAAACAACCACTCCATGATATACAATCACACACAGCAATCTGTCATCTACCAAGATAACAGACTGAGAAATGATAACCTAATCATCCAGGCACTTGTGTAGAACTCAAATACTGTAAAAGTGTTAAAAAAAAATTGAAATTGACACAGACCTCATCTAACCTTTTAGCAAAAAGAAATGCTACTGAAAAACAGCCACGAGAGAGAGAGAGAGAGAGAGAGAGAGATAACTTTAGTGCCCAGTGACCAAAACTCATCCAACCAAGAGCTACAACCACAAGAAATGACTGCCACAAGCACCTAAATGCAGATTGAGATGTGATAAACCAAACAATCAGAAAAATGCAGCAGACATAAAACATCATGGAAACACAGTAAAAGAATAATCAGCACGAACAGCATGAACTAACTAACAACATTTAATGCAACTCAAAAAACAACCCAATCAAAAAATTATCACTTTAACATCCTTTACTGAGATTCCTGATAAATGCACCCCAAAAAAAATAATAATTTAGCACATGCACATCACAGACAGAGCAGTATTGAATATGCGTAATTGACAGGGCACACACACAAAGGAAAACAAAGCAGGAGGTGGAAAAGACAGACCGAGTGAATCACGTTGCTAACTAATAAAACCATTTCATACCATCGTTGATAGCACTAGCCATAAGAACTCATCAAAGTGCCCAGCCACAAACAAGTTAAAAAAAAAAAAGAGTAACCAGCCCCTAGCAATTAACGAAATCAAGCAATCATATCTAACCAGGTATAAAATAGCATACCAATTTGGATAAGGAAAATAGACAACTAGATCCATCAATACTTGTAAATGAAATTACCTCAGTAATAGGAAGGCACATTCGGATACATTCCTCCTGGTGGAACCCTCGGCGCTGGAGAAGTCCCTGTTGGCTGATGCTGCTGGCTCGGGTATGCTGACGTAGACGATAAGCCATATTGTCCACTTTCTGGGTACCCTCCTGAAGGCCTGTACAAAGATGAGCCACCCGCGGTGCCTAAACCACTGCTTGTGCCGCCTATACCACCACCTGCGCCACCAAGACCAGTCCCAACACCACCTAAAGCACCGCCCGCACTGCCATACCCAGTTGCTCCCGGTCCCCCATAACCACCGTATGAAGCAACCATCCCACCACCGTATCCGCCAGCACCACCTAAAGTATGAGGCACCTGACTGCCCACCACCGACATCCCAGGCCCACCTGAACTCAAATGTACCAATCCCGGCGGACCCTGAAACCCACCATAGGACCCCATTCCCCCGGGGCCACCAAATTGCCCTGGAACCGACCCTGGCATCGAACCTGGGCCGCTCATCCCCGCTGTATCAGCGTGGCCATTACCAGGTCCAACGTTACCAGCTGGACCCGGCTTCCTCTTCCCATCAATTGCAAGCTTGCAATTTAATGGCCTCCCGTCAATGTTCTTCACTGGCTCGGCCAAAGCCGCCTGAGCTCCCTCGGCTGTCTTATAAACAAACAGAGCAAACCCTCTCGATTTCCCAGTCTGCTTATCGAACCCTAGCGGGCCTTCCTCGATCTCACCGTACATCAGGAAGTGAGATAACAGCTTATCCGCAGGCATGTCGTTCGGCACGTTCGCCACGTAGATCTTCCGGTCCGAGACATCGGCCGAATTGCCCGTGCTAGCGCCCGAATTCCCAGCCGCCGCGAGCTGCGTGACCGTGACGCGCCCGTCGATCCTCTTGCTCGGCTCGCGCAGGGCAAGGAGAGCGCCGTCCACGTGCTTGAAGGTGACGAAGCCGTAACCCTTGCTTTTCCCCGTGGCCTTGTCGAGGATGACGACGGCCTCCTCGAGCTCGCCGTAGGCGGAGAAGAGCGAGCGGAGACTGTCGTTGGTGGTGTCCCAGCCGAGGCCACGGATGAAGAGCTTGCGGCGGGTGGAGTCGGCGTCGGCGAGGGAGCGGGCGGCGGAGCGGATGTCGGGGTGGCGGAGCAGGGCCTCCTGGAGGAGGTCGAGAAGCTGGTCCTTGGAGAAGCTCTCGAGCATCCGGCGGCCCTCGTCGCGGGTGAGGGCGAGGCTGGGATCGGAGGAGTCCGACGGCGCGGCGCCGTTGTCATCCATCTTCCGCTTCTTCGCGAGATCCATTGCAGCTGCTCTGCTGATAGACGATGGGAGGCAGAGAGAGAGAGAGAATCGCAGATGCTCGGAGTACAAGTTTTGCCGTATTGGTTGGATATTAACTTTTTTCAGGAGGCCTTGTTGGGAAAACCTTCCATCGCGTACCGAGAATTACATTTCGCCCCCAAATTTTGGCAATTATTGTAAATTGCTCCCTAAATTTTCAATTCATGCAATGTGCCCCTGAAGTCCTTAAAAGTCAGTTTTATGTAACGTCCCTCTTAGCGTCAATACCGGCCAATTTTCCAATCCCAGCTCTGGTCACGTGCTTGTCACGTGACCATTTAGCTCCTTCTAGGCTTCTACAGAGGATAGATCTGTGCTACAATAAAAGGTGAGTTTTGGCGCGTGTTGTAAATTGCTCCCTAATTTTTAAATTTTTGGAATTTTCTCGTGAAGTCTTGAAATCGGGCTTTAAAATTAGAGGAGCGAAGAGTGGGCCTCTATAAAATATAGAAACATGAAAGTTCGGAAATGGGCTCAACCGCCCTTGGCTTTCGGCATTAGAATGAGAGTTATGCATTCGAGCTTGGGATCTTAGAGTCTAAAAATGGCCGCCACTCGTCCAACCGAAGCAAACTTCTCATAAGATTTATTAGCCCTTGAATTATATCTTTTTGAGTTTACAAACTCGTGCAATCTGACTTTTCTTTAATATAAAATAATCCAAACTTTTTCAAAATACATGTATTCATTTTTATTTTTCTGAAGTTCAAATAATCTTATCTGCTCTTTGAACACCAGTTGATCTTGAAACTTGGTGAGGCCTAAGGACTACTCGTTCGTGAAATCCTTTTCTTATGTACACACATGAGCTCACAGTCGTACGTACATACAGACTATCAAACCAATTGTATCATGGTCTGCATTGGACAGAAATTTATGGTCATGGTCACAAACTCACGTCCCGTGACAGGAATCTGCGACCAGAGCGGGGCTGCCAGAAATCATTGTTCTAATTCACTGGTAGTCAACAAGCTGGATATTATAATATCAAACGCAATACTTGAGAGCTCAAGCGTGATTGGAACGTTACACTTTTCTAACCTCAGACTGTTCACACTTCATGTCTTCAAAAGCTCAGGAGTTGATCAACAAAAAGATTCAGTACTAGGAATGACATTAGAAAGATAATTGTTCGATTTCGCTCAAATAATACATAGTCGAGAAGGATCAAGCTCAACCTACATCGAGGGGGCACAACATGGAGCAGACTGTGATGTAGCTGCAGCATCAATTCAACTGTAAGAAGACAAACCGATGGTCTTAGACAACCGCAACCAGATCAGAGAGAGGGATGCTCTTTCGCTTTGTGCTCCAATCACTTCTATATTATCGTCATGAGACTTGTCGCTCTAAATAAACCCGTCCACTGTCTCACAATTTTATCATCAGACGTGTCCAGTAAAGGCCAAACGTGCTTCCTGATTTTCATCTTGTATTATGCTAGATGTACCCCACAACTCTTCAAGACTACACTGGAGGGAGCTCTGTCAACTATGAATGAAAACTTCATGCACACTGAATCAGGCTGCCGATAATCAACACATACGTGTTGGGAACAAAGCAAAGCTTGTGAACCATAAAAGAGCCACAGGTGATCTGAATCAATGCGCTGCATGTCATATCGGTCGTTCATAATGCGTCGACCATCGACAGTGATAGAGTAATTACAGTCTATGGCACCATCCGTCATCCCATGTTCTTGGCTGAGACTTTCCTTCAATCCGAAGACGACACAAAACGTGAAGGACTTGCAATTCAAAACCTCGTCGCGCAGCACTTCAAAACATATTGTACCCTCCGAACTTCGACGGCTAAACCACTCAGGAATTTCACTTCCTGGAAAATTTGTGGTAAAGGTCGTCCTCAAGTCCTGCAGCCCAATTTTAATCTATAAATGCACCATACTCACTTCATGTGCACATGAGAGAGAGAGAGAGAGAGGGGAGGTACCTCAGCTGATGGTCGATCGGCAAACCAAGTCATGTTATGGCAATTAGAGAAGTCGACTAATTCAAGGAGTGGTAACTTCTTCATGTCAGATACAGACACTCTTGACAACCGCAAAAACCTTTTCAGTGACTTGCATCCACTTACATACAGTTGCTTGATGTTTGGTGGCAACTGTGAAATTTCTTGAAGTTGTTCACAATGCTCTAAGCCAAGCCAGTCCAAGTAAAGGAGTCTACCAATGCTTGCAGGAAGGCTAACAAAAGGGTTCTCTGAAAGATCTAAGCCTCTCAATGTGGTGAAGCTTTGTTGAGCCAAAAGAAAATTTACGTCTCTTAAATTGCAATTCCTGAGAACAAGCTCCATGAAATTTGCAGACCTCGATGAAGAGCAGTGACAAGGCAAAAATATTGAGTCTACATCTTCAATGGGCTGAGGAAATTTACCAAGTTTTGAGCAATTACTCAGATAAAGCAGGCATAGGCAATGTAACTTATACATGCTGATTGGAAGAAAGGTAAGGTTTTTGCATCCATCCAAGAATACGGATTGAAGATTGACCAGATGTTCAAGAGATGAAGGCAGCTCTTCTATACCGGACTTTTCTAGGTGAAGCTCACACAGAGATGGCATGTTTTCACCGATATGAGGAAACGTTTTTAGCTTGGTACACCCACTTAGGAAAAAAGTTTCAAGAGATTTTAATATGATGACTGAAGGAAAACTGCTGAGGTTAGAGCAAGCATGTAGGTCCAAAGTGACGAGCTTCAGAAGAAATCCAACCGATTCGTGAACTTTAGTTAGGGCATTACAGCCCCTAAGAATTAATGTTTCAAGATTTTGTACTGTTGAAAAATCAGGGGTTTCAATTAATTGTCCACAATCTGCAAAATTGATGGATTTCAGATGCTTGAAATTCTGCAAAAAAAGGAGAAAAGTGAGTGCTTGATATTGCTTCACTGATAGCAAAGGGAAAAAAAAATCATTATGTAAAAGCAAAGGCTAATTGCACCTGGAATCTCGCTCCCAGCCGTTTGAAGCTGCTGCCCCTCAGATTAATCTCTCTAAGTTTCTTCAGGCCAAAATTAAATTCGAGTGATGAAAAAGAACATCCAGGCAACTCGATCCACCTTAGCCCAGAAGGAAAACGGAGAAGAGCACCAGAAAAGTGTGCACCCCGAATCACAAGCAATCTAAGACTTGTCATATTTGCTAGGGCGTTGTCACCCAAGTGCACCTCTTCAGGTTCAGGTAGATCCATAACTATGCATTCGACTGCATTTGTCCCCTGAAAAGTAAAGTTAAATTAACTAGATCGTCGAACTTTTGACACCCTGGCTGAAAAAAATACATCACTCTTTAGGTAACGTGGCCTCTCCTATTCCTAAGAATATAAGTGGAACCATCGATTTCACACAAAAAATACATGTTTTTACGTTATGACGTGTATAGGAACCTACCAAACTGTTACTCAGAACATAAAGCACATCGTCTTTTGACCACAACCTACTGCGTTGTCCAGGCTCCCTAATTGACTCTTGGCGAACGATTTCCCATCCCATCTGTTGAATCAAATCATGCATCTGTATGACACCATGCTCAACACTTACAAGAGACCTCTCTTCAAGAATCCGCATCCCAATTACTGAGTTGAATTCACAGGCATCTAAAATTTTCTTGGTGTAATCTTTACTCTTCCCCCTTAAGAAACAAGCAATGTCGAGAAAATGGCCTTCTCCTGTTCCTCTAATCCATCAAAACTAATTTTGAGTATGTTGTATATGTCCTCACGGGGAATTCTTTCCAATTTATCCAGTGTGCTCTTCCATTCAGAGATGCTTCTACCTCGCAAAAAGGAACCTAGTATTATAAGGGCCAACGGAAGCCCCTTCGCGTAATTTATCAACATATATGAGAGGTTCTCATAACCATTTCCAGGATGGATTCCCCTAAAAGCATTCCAACAGAAGAGCTGAAGAGCGTCCTGACTATGTAAACAGTCAATTGTGTGTATCCAATCAACACCATGAGCTACTAATAAATGCTCATCTCTTGTTGTTACAATGATTCTACTTCCTGGACCGAACCAGTCAGTTCCACCCACTAGTTTTCTCAGTTGATCCAAGTGATCCACATCATCAATTATCACAAGAACCTTTTTTTGGCTAAGTCTATCCCTTACAGTATGAATTCCTTGATCAACATTGTCGATCTTCAAGTTGATATCCATCAATATTTGATGAAGAAGAGCTTCTTGTAATCGAATTAGGCCCCCATGCTTGGAATTCTCTCGAACATTGGCGAGGAAGCAACTGCCTTCAAATTGATTAGCAATACAGTTATAGACAGCTTTAGCAACAGTCGTCTTACCTACTCCGCCTATCCCACGGAGCCCCACGACACGGTTCTGCACTAGCTTTGAATTAACCAGATCAACATGAGGTTGCAAACGAACAGGAAAGTCAGCAACATGCAGAGATTTGCGATGCAGTACGTACAATATATCTTTGACGAACAACTGAATCAAAGTGGACTCACACCTGCCAAAGCCATCTAGATGAGTTGAATTTTCTGATGGACTGTATAATCCTACTACAGCAGATAATTGTCTGTCATTTCAACGCTGCTCGGTTATCCGTAGAAAATCTTTTGGTGGTTGGAACGGACACAGTAGTTTAAGCATGCTTCATACGAAGACAAGCATGTACAAGATTCAGAAAGTAAGAGTGCGTTTGGTAACAATTTTATTCCTAGGAACAAATTTCTTTTCAGACATAGTTTTTTTCTATTTCTACTCCTTGAAACAATTTGTGAGGAAAACAAGATGTTTGATAACTACAAAAATTTATTATTCTCGAAATAGAAAAAGAATAGGAATGCATTTGATATCGACCCCCAAATTCTTATTCCTTTTTTCCTCGATGGCGGTGGCAACCAACGGCCGCCCCCCCCCAGGGTGGCGACCAACCAGTCTCCGATCGCCGGTTGCCGACCACCGGGCAAGCAATGAGCGACGGCGGTCATGAGTAACGACAATCCAAGAAATAACTTTTTAAAATTTGTTCCTAGAAACTAGAGATGATCAGTTTTTGATCCAGTCTAATTCCAAGGTGGAACCAAGAACTAGGTTGCTAGGTCACAAACCAAGAACCGGACAAACCATTGGTTCTGGTCCAGTCCAAGTTGGTCCAAGGAATCCGGCCAAATTTTTTTTTCACTGGAGTGGCCCTACTCCAATTCGGTTGCCGAGCAATCGTACACAAATTTTAACTCCACTTATGTGAGTATCAATCACACTTTACACTCATTTTTGCCGAGAGGGCCATGAGCAATATTGCTAAAAGTCATGCTTGGCTTAATCTCTTTTATGCTCTATGAGTATTTGGTTGATGTGGGACTCTTGAAAGCTTGGAGTGCATTGTCCCTTGCAAGTGAGGGGAGCAATAGAGAGAAAGAGAGGAGGAGTGAGTGTGAGGAATGAGAATGTGGCTCTTAAAGCCTTAGTCCTTGATTGGGTGGAAGGAGAAATTATTAAGAAGGCTTCCTCTTTAAGTAGCAAGGAACAATGAGGGTTTTGGTCTCTTGATTACAAAGGTTTTCAATTAAGACGTTTTAGTTTAATTTAATTTATATATGTGTTAAATAAATAAAATAGTCTATTTTAGGATTTTTTTTTATTATTTTTAGAAAAATAAAAAATATATATAATTTAAAAAATCAGTCCAGTCTGGTTTGGTTCCCCACTGGTTCCATTTTATGGAACCAAAGACTGGACTGAACCCTCCGGCTCGACCCAACCAGTCAGTTCAGTCTGGTCTCGGGTTGAGCAGTCCATCATGATTGGATTTATCGAGAACAAGAAAATACTTTTTTCTACTTCTCATTTCTATTCTAAATTTATTCTCTAAAATAATTTTTTTATTTTGGGGAGTAAAAATACTAATAGGTGTTGCAAATGAATTTATATATATTTTTTATTTCAGAGAATAAAATAATAGAAACGCGAGTGTTACCTAAACCGTAAAAATGGGAACAATAAAGTTTGAGCAAAAAATTTGAATAATCATGGCAGATACTTGAAAGTCAGGGTTGAGATTACTGATTCTTCCGCAATGCGCGCCCGGAAATGGTGGCAACGCTCCCCATCGCCTTCCTCCATTTCATGACCAGCTCCACGTTCTCGCTGAATCTGCGCTCCTGCTTCTCAAACGCCGCGCCAAAGGGGCCTCTCTGGTTCTTCACTTCCGAAGGCTCCACGCGGTAGAACACCGGCCAGGTCAATTGCTTTTTCTTGTAGCGACACTCCATGATCTTCACAAGCTCGTTCAAGCACCAGGCGGAACTGGCATAGTTCTCCGAGAGCACGACGATGGAGATCCTAGACTCCTCGATGGCTCGCTCGAGAGCGGGCGAGATATCGTCCCCCTTCCTGAGGCCGTCGTCGTCGAAGAAGACGTAAAGACCCTTCTGGAGCAGGGCGTGGCGGAGATGGCCGGTGAAACCGTGGCGCGTGTCTTCGCCCCTGAAGCTGAGGAAGACATCGTAGCTGTAGCCCCCACGGGCTGAGCAACAGGGTCCATTGTAACTGAAAGGATGGATGACGGCTGCGTGTTCAGGTTGCTCTGTGCAATCCTCCGTGTTGGATCTCGGCGGACGATGTTCCGTGGAATGTGAACTCTCGAGCATCCTGCGGCTCTTGTGGCGGGCGAGAGCGAGGTTGGGACCGGAGGAGTCCGACGACGCGAGGCGGTTATGATCCATCTTTCGCTTCTTTGCGAGATCCATTGCAGTTGTTCTTCTGAAGGAAGATGGGAGGTAGAGAGAGAGTATGCCGGCGGGCGATGTTCCCCTCTAAATATAAACCGAGTGGGGAAGTGGAGAATGAGAGAGAGGAAAGTCAGAGGAAGAGACGAGGGTCTTTCTCGAAAAGGACATCGGATTCGTTTCTCTTTTGCGCTCCTTTTGAGAGAGAGAGAGAGAGAGAGACAGGAAGGTCAGAGGAAGAGACGAGGGTCTTTCTCGAAAAGAGAGAGGAAGGTCAGAGGAAGAGGCGAGGGTCGTTCCCGAAAACGGAATCACATTCGAGAAAATATTAGGTTACGTGAACCTTGAAAGAGTGCCTCCACCATCGCGAAGTTCGTTGGTGGGATGAGAGGGTGGTGAAGAGGGAGAGTGGCGAGAGAGAGCGTACTAGAGACGAGAGAGGAGAGAGAAAGCTTGTAGGGAGGACATAAGAGAAAGCGTGTACAGAGGGGAGAAGAGAGATCAAGGACAAGTGGTAAATTGTATGACGTAACACTTTTAGGATACTCAATATTTTTTCGGTTAGGTATCCAAGTCATTGACACGTCAACTTCTTACTAATAATCCATTTAAAGATTGATAATTTTAAACCAATTTGTCAGATACCTTACGTCTCCTCTCTCTTTTCAATTAATATTTTCACTTTTTTTTCTTCTCTTTCCTTTTTCCTTTGTTTTCTTCTTCTTCCCCACTTGTCCTCTCGGTTGCCCCTTCCTCTGCTGTGACGGAGCTTGTGAGGTGGGTCTGCAACAAGACCGAGGACCCTAGCTACTGCATCACCACCCTCTCCTCTAAACCCTACACCCCCAACGCCGACTCATACTTCCTTGCCTACATCTACTTCGGTCTCACCTACCTCAACATCACCCACAACCGCAACCACATATCCCGCCTCCTTCGCAACCCAGGCCTCACCAACCACAGCCCCGCCCTCACCAGCAACCTCCAGTCCTGCCACCATTGTCGCCAAGCTCGTGTCAGCCTATATTGACCTCAACTTCGAGACCTTCGTTGATCTTGTTGGGTTACTTCGGTAGCGACACTAGTACAATTGGGGACTACAATAGGGCCTTCGAGGGCAACGCGTACGCGCCGCTGATGGCAGGCAAGAACCAGGACATAAGGTGGCTCTGCAAGATTTGCACCGTCGTGTCGAAGCTCTTCACCTAACGAGCTTGGCTTTGTGCAAGTAATCCCCACAGTGGACTGAAAGGGGGAAGAAGAACAAAAAGGGAACAAAGAAAAAGAAGAAAAAAAAGTGAAAACATCAATTGAAGTGAGAGGAAACCTAGGATATCTAACAAGTGGGTCCCAAATTGATCTGTGTCAATTTTTTAATGGATCGATAAGAAGATGTGTCGATAATTTGAGTACCTAATATTTTCTCATCAAATTCGTTCCGCTTTGCGCTCCTTTTGAGAGGAAGGTCAGAGAAAGAGACGAGGGTCTTTCTCAAAAAGGAAATCAGATTGGTCTTTTCACGAAGAAAGGAAGGTTGCAGTGGTCGTGACAAGAAGAGTTGGGTGAATTTTTTTTTCTTTTTTGTTCAAGGGGGTGGATGGTCATAACGAGAGCGATTAATACAAAAAGTTTTTACTTCTTACTTTTGTCCTATAAATAATTTCAAAAAATAAATAAATAATTTTTTTTTAATTTATGACTTTTGTTCCAAATCTATTTTTATAATAGAAAGTTTGTTTTAGTAATAAAATAATGAAATTGTCATAACAAATGAATTTTTATTACAAAAATGCTTTAGGAACTGAAAAATAGAGAAATAGAGAATGAGAAATGTTTTCATGCGCACCATTTTGCCCTCTCCTCTCTTATGCGCCTCTAGTTTCTCTTTTTCTTCTCTTTTTACCTTTCTTCCCTTTGAGTTGTGGTCAAGACAAGGACCGGTGAGGATGTCGTGACCCTCACCAGATTTTACGAGGGCTCCATCCTCATAGCTTTTGGTGAGGACCACCTTTGTCAAATCTGGAAGCTGTAATGGGAGGCAATGCATCAAAGTTGCAAGGGGCCTTGAGGATGCAGGGCTTGAGGCAGGGCTTGGGGTCGGGGGTGATGAGGACGGGGCGCTTGGGCATGTTCTTGGACTGGGGGGCTGTAGACGATCCCTGGAGGGAGGAGCAACATCAGAGCCCTAGAGGATCTGAAGCATGCAGGGGGCTTAAGGAGGGGTTAAGGTTCTGTGTAATGAGGACGGGGGCTTGGATTTGTTTAGGGACCAAAGGGTGCAGCGACCAATGCCAATTGTGGAGCCATCATCAAAGGGGGATCGGCCTGCAATTTGGCCTTCATTTACACCAAAGGTGTAGCGACACCTGTGTGGGGCTGGCAACCCCCTCGCCCAAGCCAGAGCGAGGGCTAATGCCCCTCACCTAGATTTAGAAGAGGGTCGACACCCTCTCTCCACTCTCACACAAGCACCAGCAGCCCTCATCCAACGCTGGTGGACCTCAAGCAAGATCTAGTTGTGTTGGGCAAGGGTCGCTGACATCTGCACGGGGGCCGGTGACCCTTGCCTAGGCTAGGATGAGGGCAAACGACCCTCACCCAAATCTAGGAGAGGGTCGCCACCTTCTCCTGAAGTCTGGCAAGGGTCGCAACCCTCGCCCAAGCACCAACTACCCTTGTAGCCGTCGCAACCACCCCATCAGTGATGGGCAATAGCCACCTCTGCTTGTGTTATGATGCTCATTTGCTTCTTTTTTTAAAAAAAAATTAATATTATTTAATTAATATTTATATAAAAATCGAATTAAGGCTAAAACAACGCATGTTAGCAGGCGCGTGCATCATTTTAGGTGCTGATGTGCGTCATTTTGAGCTAATCTAGTCACGTCAGCACTTAAAACAACGTTATTTTGTGTTTATTTGGCCACGCCAGTGCCCAAAACAATTGACCTTAGCTCATCGTAAAAGTGTTATGTCGGCATTTTGGTTGGATTTTCTCACTATTGACATTTAATTGATCCATTTTACTCCAATTTTGGTATTTAAGTGTACATTTCATAACTTTTGACACTTAAGTATCCCTCCATGCCAAATTTTGACACTCCAAGGGTCCACATGTTTGATGCTAGTGGTGATCGCTGACGAAGCGCCTCCCATGCAGCTCCTCACCCTTAATTGTGCTTTGCTTTCTTAATTTTGGTTTTCTTTGCAATTTCAAGATTATTTCAGTTCTTTAGTTTTAATTATGTTCTAGCTTTTTCTCTCTTCTTTTTTTTTATGTTCACGTAAACAAATGTTAAAAAAGCCACGTACGACAAAAACAAATAAAAAAGTTAAATGGCATTTTTTGTCCACTTAAAAATTGAAAGAATCAACGGAAGGATTAAGAGCACGAAAATAATAAGTTTTATGACTCAAATGTAATTAATGAAAATTTTAGTTTTAAAGTGTACAGAGTTGATGAGCTTTGAGCTTTGCACTGTCTATAATATTTCCACACGGTATTATATTGATCCGATCAATTAGATTCATGATTAATCAAACTTAATGTTTTTAGCCTTACTTATTAATCTAGCTAATTAATGATTTCGAGAGTTGTATCATGTATGTCACTATAGTCGTTATGCTAGACTCCTGTCTAGACTCATATTTTACACTTATTTGGTAAGTCACTGTAATTAGAGGCGTTCAAAATTACCCAATTAGTAAATTGGCATGTTTTTCTTTTTCCAGTAAATTCATTATATATATATACTTAAGACAAGAAGAGTATATTTATACTCAACCGCCCTTGGATTTCGGCATTTGAATGAGAGCTATTGTGATCTTGGAGACTAAAAATGTGTCACTTGTCCAACTAAAGCAAACTTTCCATGGATTTATGGCTCTCAAATTTTATCTTTTCAAAATTACGACCTCATGCAATTTGACTTTTCTTTAATATAGAATACTCGAAACTTTTTTGAAATGCATAAATCTATTCTTATTTTTTAAAGTTCAAATAATACTTGAAAGTCTTGATGAAAAAGCAATGGAAAAAAAGGCTTTTCCATTGTCTGAACAGATTGAACTTGGAATTTGGTGAGAACATATTTAAGCCTGACTAAGGACAACTCATTCATGAAATTCTTTCCATTGCTGCTGCACACACATGAGCAGCAGCAAGCACTCACTGGTAGTCAACAAGTTGGATATGTTATGGTCTGCATTGGACAGAAATTCATGGTCATGGTCACAGACTCACGTCCCATGGCAAGAATCTGCAACCAGAGCGAGGCTGCCAGAAATCACTGTTCTAATTCACTGGCAGTCAACAAGCCGGATATGTTAACTATCAACGCAGTACTTGAGAGCTCTAGCATGATGGGAACTTCACTTTCCAAACCTCGGACTGTCCACACTTCATTGCACACCATGACTTAAAAGCTCAAGAGTTGATCAAGAAACAGATTCAGCACTAGAAATGACATTCAGGAAAGATGATTGATCGATTTCACTCAAATAATTAGTAGTTGATCAGGGGGGCACAAAATGGAGCTGACTGTGTGGTAACCGCAGCATCTATTCAATTTTAGAAGACAAACCGATGGTCTTAGAAAACAGCAACTAGATCAGAGAGAGAGGGACTCTCACAGATGCTCTTTTGCTTTATACTCCAGTCACTTCCATTATCATCATCAAGAGGATTTCTCTTTCTAAATAAATCCATGGACTGTCTCACCATTCATCAGATGCGTCCAGTGAAGACTAAACATGCTTGTCAACTTTCATCTGTATTATACTAGATGTACCCCACAACTCTTCAAGACTACATTGAAGGGCGCTCTGTCAACTCCTACTGAAAACATCAAGCTCACTGAATCATGCAGCTGATCTTCGAGCATCTGATGGGACCAAAGGAAATGTCGCGAACCATAGAAGAGCCACAAGTGATCTGAGTCAATGCAATGCATGTGACATCGATCATTCATAATGCATCGACCGTTGACAAGGATAGAGTAGTTATAGTCTATGGTACCATCCAGCATCCCCCGTCCTTGGGTGAGACTTTCCTCCAGTCCGAAGACGACACAAAGCATGAGGGACTTGAAATTCCAAAACCTATCCAATGGCACTTGAAAACATATTGAGCACTCGTCACTTCGATGGCTAAACCACTCAGGAATTTCACTTCCTGGAAAATATATGTTAACCGAGGTCATCCCCAAGTCCTGCAACCCAACTCCAATCTCTTAATGCACCACCATTCTCACTTCATAAGCGCATGAGAGAGAGAGAGAGAGAGAGAGAGAGAGAGAGAGAGAGAGAGAGAGAGTACCTCAGCTGATGGTCCATCAGCAAACCAAGTCATGCTATGGCAATTAGAGAAGTCAATCAATTCAAGGAGTGGCAACTGGTTCATGTCAGATACAGATACTCTGGACAAGCACAAAAACTTTCTCAGAAACTTGCATCCACTTACATACAGATACTTGATGTTTGGTGGCAACTGTGAAATTGTTTGAAGTTGTCCACAACGCTCTAAGCAAAGCCAATCCAAGTGAAAGAGTCTCCCAATGCTCACAGGAAGGCAAACAAAAGGGTTCTCGGAAAGATCTAATCCTCTCAATGTAGTGAAGCTTTGTGGAGCCAATAGGTTATCTACATTTCTTAAATTGCAATTTCTTAGAACGAGCTCCATGAGATTTGCAGACCTCGACCAAGAGCAGCAATAAGGTAAACATATTGAGTCTACAACTTCAATGAGCTCAGGAAATTTACCAAGTTTTGAGCAATTACTCATATAAAGCAGGTGAAGGCAATCCAACTTATAAACGCTTGGTGGAAGACTGGTGAGGTTTCTGCATCCATCCAAGAATATGGCTTCAAGATTGACCAGACGTTCAAGAGATGAAGGGAGCTCCTCTATGCCAGACTTTTCCAGGCAAAGATCAGATAGACATGGCATGTCTTCACCGACACAAGGAAATGTTTTTAGCTTGGTACACCCACTTAAGAAAAAAGTTTTAAGAGATTTTAATTTGATGATGGAAGGAAAACTGCTGAGGTTAGAGCAAGAATGTAGGTCCAAAGTGATGAGCTTTAGAAGAAATCCAACTGACTCATGAACTTTAGTTAGGGCACTACAGCCACTAAGAATTAATGTTTCAAGACTTTGTACAGTTGAAAAATCAGGGATTTCAATTAATCGTTCACAATCTGCAAAATTTATGCATTTCAGATCCTTGAAATTCTGCCAAAAAAGGAGAAAAGTGAGTGACTGACACTGCTTGATTGATAGCAAAAGGAGAAGAATCATTATGTAAAAGCAAAGGCTATTTGTACCTGGAATCCCTCTCCCAGCCTTTTGATGTTGCTGCCCCGCAGATTAACTTCCTTAAGTTTCTTCAGGCCATAACTAAATTCAAGTGATGGAATAGAACATCCAGTCAACTCAATCCACCTTAGCCCAGAAGGAAGTCGGAGAGGAGCACCAGAAAAGATTGCACCATGCATTACAAGCAGTCTAAGACTCGTCATATTTGTGAAGGCGCTGTCACTCAAGTGCACCTCTTCAGGTCCAGGTAAATCTATAACTATGCCTTCAATTGCATTTGTCCCCTGAAAAGCAAAGTTAAATTCCTAAAGTCATCAGACTGATACCCAGACCCAAAAGAAATCACTTTTTAAGTAACAAGGCCTGTACTAAACCTACGAAGAAAAGTGGAACCATCAATATCACCAGAAAATATATGTTTCGCGTAAGGATCTATGCAGGAACCCACCAAACTGTTACTCAGAAGGTAGAGCACATCATCAGTTGACCACAACCTGCTGCGTTGTCCAGGCTCCCTAATAGACTCTTGGCGAACGATTTCCCATCCCATTAGCTGAAGCAAATCATGCATCTGTATCACACCATACTCAACACTAACAAGAGACCTCTCTCTGAGAATCTCTATCCCAATTACAGAATCGAATCCGCACACACCTAAAATTTTCATGATGTAGTCTTTACTCTTCCCCCGTAAGAAACAAGCAATATGAAGGAAAATGGCTTTCTCGTGTTCCTCTAATCCATCAAAACTAATTTTAAGTACGTTGAAGATCTCTTCATTGGGAATTCTTTTCAATTTGTCCAGTGAGCTCTCCCATTCAGATATGTTTCTACCTCGCAAAAGAGAACCTAGTACTATGAGGGCTAACGGCAGTCCCTTAGCATAATTTATCAACATATACGAGAGGTTCTCATAACCAATTCGAGGATGGGTTTCCTAAAAGCATTCCAACAGAAGAGCCGAAGAGCATCCTGATCATGTAAACAACTGATTTTATGTGTCCAAGGAACGCTGTGAGCTACCAATAAATGCTTGTCTCTGGTTGTGACAATGATCCTACTTCCTGGACCGAACCAGTCAGGTCCACCTACTAGTTTCCTCAGTTGATCCAAGTGATCCACATTATCAACTATGACAAGAACCTTTTTTTGGCTAAGCCTACCCCTTATAGTGTAAATCCCTTGATCAACACTGTGAATCTTCAAGTTGGCATCCATCAGTGTTTCATGAAGAAGAGCTTCTTGTAATCGGGATATGCCCCCCAGCTTGGAATTTTCACCGACGTTGGCGAGGAAGCAATGGCCTTCAAATTGATCGGCGATAAGGTTATACACAGCTTTAGCAACAGTCGTCTTACCTACGCCACCTATCCCACAGAGCCCCACCGCACCGTTCCACTTTAACGTTGAATGAACCAGATCGACATGAGGTTGCAAACTAACTGGAAAGTCAGCAACATGCAGAGATTTGCGATGCAGCTTACCCAGTACGTCTTTGACGACTGACTGAATCAATGTCGATTCACACCTGTCAAAGCCATCGAAGTGAGTTGAATTTTTTTTTAAGGAATATATCATCTCCCTCCAGCAAATAATTGTCCGTCATTATGCTACTTCGTTATTTATCAAAAATCTTTTAATCGAAACAGACACGGATAGTAGTTTAAACATACTTCATCTAAGACAAACGTGAACGGTAAAACTCTGAGCAATAAGGTAAAGATGGAAAGTAGTAGGGGTGTGCATGGTTTGGGTGAACGGTTCCCACCCTAGAACCGGAAACCGCCCACTAAGGACCGGTTCCAAAAAATTGGATCCAGGAACCACCCATTGGTTCCGTGGATCCACCCAAGAACCGGACCGGCTCGGGTGGATCCACGGAACCGGTCTCACAAGCAATCACGCTTACTTAATATGCATTGATGAACCAAATTCGATTGCAATTACATTCATAAGCACGTAACATTCAGAACTTTTGAAGTCTAGCATGCTTTTATAGTCACCTCTTATTGAATTCTTGACCATGAAGTGGTAAAATAATGATATGAGATTAGAACTAAAATGATGAATTCTCTTGCGTTACCAAATTGATTTGAATGTCGAAGAAACTTGCAACAAAAGAACAAATTGATGTGGCATTTGTGTTGGGCTAAGCAAAAGAATGTTATAGCTTCACTTCTAATTCTTTCATACCAACCAATCAGCTACGCACAATTTTTTCGAAATCTCAAAGAGTTGGACGGAGAAGATGAAACTAAGAGATGCTATGCAAATCGCTTGTTTCTCGATCTTTGTTGTGCTTTTCAAGATTTCAACAATAAGAATTGCAAGGGCTATTTGGTGAATAGGAAATTAGGGTTCCAAATAGAACAATAAAAATTCTAAACATGGGGCTTCAAAATTTTAATTTCTTTTCAACCAAAAAAAAAAATTTTTATAGTAAAAATTAATATTTATTATTATTATAATACCTGGCCCTGGTCCCGAGGGTGAAATGCGATGGACCCATGGAATCGGGAACTAAACCGGTCCCTTTAGGAACCACCGGTTCTGGGCCACTCCAATCTGGGTCCGGGTGATCCGGACGGGTCCCGTTCTTCTACACACCCTAGAAAGTAGGCGCACTGAAGAATCACAATTATTAACACTCCCATAATTTCTAATGGGAATGACGTTATGCGAAAGCATTCGTAATTGTCGATGGAGCCAATCGTTTCCGATACACATCTTGATCTAAATCGACCTGAAATCACCTAGTGAATAGTTCTTACACGATAACAGGATAATCATGCCAGAGTTAAAGAGTCGGGGTTGAGATTACTCGTTATTCTTCAATGTCCAGCCGGAAAGGTTGCCGACGCTCGTCATCGCCTCCCTCCATTTCTTGACCAGCTCCGCGTTCTCGCCTAATCTGCGCTCGTGCTTCTCGAACGCCGCGCCGATGGCGCCTCTCCGGTTCCTCACGTCCGAAGGATCCACGCCGTAGAAGACCGGCTCGATCATCTTCCTGTCGAGGCTGCTGCACTCGACGATCTTGGCGAGCTCGTTCAAGCACCAGGCGGAGCCGGCGTAGTTCTCGGAGAGCACGACGACGGAGACCCGGGACTCCTCGATGGCCCGCTCGAGGGCGGGGGAGATCGCGTCCCCCTTCGCGAGGCCGTCGTCGTCGACGAAGACGTGGACGCCCTTCTGGTGCAGGGCGTGGCGGAGGTGGCCGACGAAGGTGCGGCGCGTGTCCTCGCCCCTGAAGCTGAGGAACACGTCGTAGCTGTGGCGCCTCTTGGTCAAATGACGGCGTCCGTCGAAGCTGAGAGGACTCATGGCGACTGTAGGTGTTCAGGTTGCTCTGCGCGATCGATCGTGTTGAAGCTCCGTGAACGATGTTTCCACTCTGATATGAACCGAGCGAGGAAGTGGAGAAGGAGAGAGGAAGAGGCGAGGGACTTTCTCGAGAAGGAAAATCAGATTTTGAGGAAGCATGCAGTAGTCGTTAAAATAATAATAATAATAATAATTCTCAGCGATTTGATTTGGGAGAAGATATTGCAAAGGCGGCGCGATTTGGGTGCGCCGCGTCATCGGCGCATGGGGCGTGCATCGTCCGTTCTCGCGGGACCCCACGAGAAAAAGAAATATCTTTGGATCTTAAGCTAAAATTGACAAAAAAATTAAAAACCAAAAACTCTAAATTATTATCTCATATTATGAGATACATTTACCTCAAATTTATACGGATATGACCTCACTTTTTTGTGACACCTAAAATTTCGATCATATTTACTTTAAAAATTGAAATAAATGCGTAATATGAATATAAATTTTAAGTTTTTTATGTCATAAAAAATTTAGGATAAATGTATTACATAAGTATAAATTTTGGGTTCTCTATATGATAAAAAATTCGAGGTAAAAGTATTATAATCAATATAATTTAGAATTTTTAGTAATTTTTTCTTATATATTTTTATGTCTTTTATTGATTTCTACTTCTATTTCACGAAGGTCTCACATTCACTTTACCATCATCTCCATCCTCCTCTCCGTTCTTTATTATGTAACCACGGAACAATAGAGAGGCAGATAAATGGAGACTTCCACGCTCGATCGATGATGGAGGGAAAGTGGACATGCCACCCACAAGAAAAGAAGTAGAAAATTAGCATTATAGAAGGGAAACGACAGAAAAAATGAATACTTTCTTAGAACAGTAGCCGAGAACGATGAAAATGGGACCCATAAATGAGAATATCTTTTTTTATCAGACATAAGAGGGATATAGTCATAACATTGCGTAGAGGAGTGTTTTGGGAGGGGAGAGCGCACGGCCTTGAAATTATAGTGAAGGTTAATAAAAATTACCATACATATATATATGTTTAGCTTACCAATTTCTAAAAGTTTGGCTCTCCCTGCCTTGAATTTCTAAATGTTTGGCTATTATTACTGATTGTGATGGTTGCATTAGCTATTGCAGCCTTAGGTGAATGAGATAAAAACCATTATAAGTGATGATTACCATCATTATGAACCTTACAATCTCTCTCACCTATAGTGATTGACTTTTGTCTAAATCTTAAGTAAGTTTTGACTGATCAACTCATAATTTTATCTCTTTTGAATTTGAGAACCCCCATCAACACTCGTGGTGTATATTGCCCTTAAACGAGTGGCCACCTCAACCCCAACTCACCGTGATTGGCATAATCGAGTGAGTGACCATTACCCTTTGATTTTTTTAAAAAAATGTCTTACATCAATTAACATCACATGAGTTGCATCAGCATTTTCATGAAAAAGAAATGCGAGCACAAGTACAACAAGGATTTCCAATGATGTGATTATCAATAGAGTTAATATAAAAAAACCTTTGCTAATTTAATGTTATTAAGAAAATAACAATTTATTATAAGTTATCTTAAATAAACGTGTCCAACGATAATTTATAATTATTTATTATTTAATTTTTTGTGACGTAGAACAAATTGTTATTCTTGTAATAAAATAAAGATTACCACTGAATCATTTCTCATGTAAGAAAATCATGAAAATGGGTAATTTTCCCTTTTCTTTTCGAGTAAAGATGCTTCGGAAAGATCGATCATTTATCGGGGCTCCGATTAAGACCCGTGACCCGGAACCTGTCGTTATATCCAAACGGTCGGGACTCCTCCAATAAAATTTGCCCTTTCCCGCTACATCCTCTTATCTGAGATTTCTGCGCGACGGAGGAAGGAAGCCGTGCTCAGGGCGCCGTCGTCGCCGAACTCGCATCAATTCAACGTCGCCTGAACTCCCTCCTCCGCCGCACAATGCCGCTTCTCCACTCGTAAGCCTCCCTCCCTCCCTCTCTCTCTCTCTCTCTCTCTCTCTCTCTCTCTGTGCTGCCTCGTCTCCGTAGAATTTTGATTCAAAGAGAGTAGAGTCTGGAGTTGGAGCATAATCTGTCGCCATTCCGTTGAGCTGAGCTTGGATATCTCTCTGCCCATCGAATTCGGGCGCTGAGTCGATCGAATTGGGTATTTTCCTCGATGTGAGCGCGTGCATCGCGGCGCACTCGGAGAACATCGAGCCGAGCCGCGTTTCGCTTATCAAGCTCGCTTTTGCGGTTACGTTTTTGCTTAATTTAAAGATCTCATGGTTTAATCCGGTGCTCGTCAGTGTTGGTTGGTGTCGCATTTGTTGCTGAGTTTGATTAATGGTTGTGGTGGCTTCGTCTGCGATAGAATCTTCGTTTGATGGATGGGGCTTTAGGTTTTCCCACATCGAATTAATGCTACATGATGTGGCATTTTGGTTTTATTTGCGATAGGCTAAACTGTTTTGCCCTTTTATCTGGTAATCGGATACCACTGTATTAACTTGGCATTGTGGAACCCTCAGAAAATTGGCAGTCCCATGCCCAGCCCTCCACTGTGATTGGAACCATCTTCCGTGCCCACTTGCTGGGCATGCTACGGACATCAAATTCATGTGGTTCATCTGTCCAAAGCGGCACAACTCACCTTCCTTTGCCGCGATTTGTTCCACCACCATTCTTGACCCCTTTGGATCATCGAAGACAAGGGTTGATCCGGGAGAGACATCTGGATTGCCAGAATGTGACTGGTCGGAGGTCATGGCAGGTGCTCCTGATAAGAAATGCAAGGAAGTAAAACTAAATAGCAAGATTGTCCCCTCAGGATGTGTTAATGACAAGAGTTATAAGGAACTTGAGAGAAGGAGAAAAATTGGAGAAGCCAACAAAGGGAAAGTGCCGTGGAATGTTGGCAGAAGACATAGTGAAGGTAAATCTCTTCTTTGGGAATCACAAACCTCCATATAATGGAATATTTGGAGTTAGATATCTCTTGCATTGTGCAGAGACTCGAAAGCGAATAAAGCAGAGAACAATTGAAGCACTGAGAGATCCCAAGGTGAAGTCATGTAAGATTGATTTGGGCTCACGTTTTCTTAGAATTGTTGAAATTTGCCAGCAAGCAATTTTTCATTTTGACTAACAGAAAGATGATTGGCATAATCTCACATAGTGACTCCTGCATTACTGCCATACATTCTTGTAGACTTTGTTATAGAACTACACCTGCTTTTTGCTGGAGACAATACACCTAATTATCCCTCTTCTTGATTCACCATTTGTTGTTAATATTGAAAGCCTCACAAGACTTCATTCTGCCAGAATTACCGCCTTTTCATCTAACTCTTTTTCCAGTTGCTATTTCCAGATCAGGCAGAGGATGGCTGAACATCCCCGTACTCACAGGTAATTCGTGTCTTCTGTGTTTGAACAGTCTATCCAATGATCCAACTATCTCAATGAAGCGAATTTCACTTCATCACAAAAACTAGTGAGTGCACTCTTTATAAGTTGTAGGAGGAGATTAGCGAGTAGATCCATATTCCAGTATTTGTAGAAGGTGATGTTCTGCAGTAATTGAATCAACATACGGACAAATCTTGGTGCAGAGCACAGCATTTGTTACCTGTAGTAAAGTTTACGGTGACCAAATGTGAGAATAACTTCCTTGAGAAATAAAATCATTTTGTTCAGAATTGCAGTGTATCTTATGAACAATCAGAATCACTTGACATTGGTGGTTATTGTGATCTACACATGTATAATATATTAGAAACATAGATATATTACTATGATCTGTCATTGCTTATGCCAGTGGCAATAAAGTAGTTTGCATGACTGATGATATTACTACAATTGAAGGACCTTATTCTTATTTTTAAATGTCTTAGAGTCCTTATTAACTCTTTGTGGGGGTAAATCAACTCAGAATTGGTCTGATTATTTTACAGTGATTTGATCAAGGCAAAGATTGGCTCTTCACTTCAACGCATTTGGAAAGAACGTTTAAAGTGTAAAAGGTTGAAAGAGAAATTCTTCTCATCATGGGCAGATAACATAGCAGAGGCAGCTAAGACAGGATGGAGTGATCAGAGAGAACTGGACTGGGATAGCTATGACAAAATAAAGCATGAAATCAATCTCCAACATCTTCATCGGCTTGCTGAAAAGGAAAGAGCTAAAAATATGGCAAAGATGAGGAGGGCTCATAAAGTAGCAGAGGTAAAAGCAGAAAAGATGGCTAGGTTTGCTCAGAAGAGAAAAGAAAGGGAGGAAAAAGCACAAGAGCGAGGAAAGATAAAAAGAATATCATGCAGAAAAACAAAGAAGAACAAGAAAGATGACTTAGCAGCTGCTCGAGGGATGAAGCTTAAGAAGAGATTGCTGAAGGTAAGTGCAGTTTTGTGTGCACTCTAAGAGAACCACCCTGCATTTGATGCTTTGGACCTCTTTATGTCAGCTGCGAGCATAACTTTTGTAGCTCCACAGTTCATTCTCAACATTAATGTGTCTGTTGGTCCTATGCTTTTCTTTGACAGAGATTTCCTTTCCGACAAACCAATCTTTTTGTTCCTCAAAACTGTGTTAGGCTGATTACATTTTTATGTTTTATTTCTAGATTAACCGAAAGAGATCCTTAAAGGTTGTCCAAGTCACAGGTCAAGGGGATGCTGTTCTTGCTAATATTCCAGCCTGGGAGAAACTGGATTTAGAGCATATCAAGAGAGAAAAGGCACAAAGGGAACTTTCACTGGCTGATCAGATACAAGCGGCCAAAAATCAAAGCAGAGTTCCCAACTTAGAGGCTTTTCTCATGCCATCTTCAGTTCATTCATCCACTGAGAAGTGAAGTCTGTGGGCTATCATGCACAATTGCTGTGTGTCCTGTCTTGATGAAACGTGATTATCAAAAGAAAGGTGATCATTTTCTTCATAATGAAGAATTTGCCCATTCCAGCTATAGATTATGTTGCATAATGCAATCACTTTGTGCCAGGTGTTATTTGTTATTGTTGCTGATTTTACCAGCTGACGCTTGAGCTGGAAACTTGACCGGTTGACTTGAGAATCGAGATGTAAACAGACTTGCTCATGCCTCAGCTGATTGGGTCTCACCAGATTTCAATTATTCTGATTCTTTTATTATGCCTATGTTCCTTAGGAAGTCACAAGCCAGGCTAGATGTAATTACTTTGCGGTTAACATTTAGTGTCTTTTTTATCAGTTGTAAAGCTGGACCTTGGAATCTGTTGATTACATCATTCTCTAATCCAATAAAGGAAGTTGCCTTTGGGTTTTTAAGTACTTTACATTTTGTCACTAATTTGGTTTGAATAATTGTAAGCAGGTGACGGGGATGAGTTCGACATCATCACTATCTGGAGGTCACCTAAGTAAACGAAGGCAAGCTTCTCCTGTTACCGGGGCACATCCGGTTGCCTGGCTCCGTTCCTGGTGTTTGTCATCTATTATGTGCGCTATGGAATTGTCTTGTCATCTCTCTCTCTCTCTCTCTCTCTCTCTCTCTCTCTCTCTCTCTCTATGCGCATCCTTGTGTCCTACACTGTGCTTGCAGAGAGATGCAGCATCCTTTGTTGCGGAGCTGGAGAAAGAACCAGCTGGTGAAGCTGAGCGGCCATCAGAATTCATTCAAAACTTGTTCGTGCTTTGGCTTCTAAATTAAATGCCAGAAAGCGCAAGCAATTCAGGACGAAGCAACTTGTCGATATGACGAGTTGTGTCTCTATAATCCACATCTACTTCTTCAATTCAGTATATTAACGTTATAGATGGACTAGCTCAAGTTGACAAAATGTTTTTGAAAACGCAGTGCGCCACTACCATTAGGGGAACGATTTGCAATTAGGCCTATTTAAGGTGAGTTTGTGTTTTTAACCTTATAATATATTTCCGAAGTACTCACACTTCTTGGATATTCATGTGTCGACGAGACAGACTTGGATTTTATATATATATTTTTTAAATTTAAAAAGGAAATTCACAAGTCCAAGTAGAATTCAGAAGCAAATGAGAATTCTCCGAACGTGTGCATCCGCGGTGTCGACAAGCAGCATAGAACCACGTATGCGGTTACGTTTGTAACCAAGCCACGTGCAGACTGTTCATTTGACGAGTTAATCTGGGTATGATTGCGAAGGGTAAGAGAGAACCATCTGTAATTTCCCGTGATCCCATTAATTATGGGCCCATGCGAACCCGATCCATGTACGGACACGAAGTTCTCTCCCTTGGTGAGAACGTGCTTCATCGAGATCAATCGATCGTCCAATTCCCCCATATTTTTAAGGCCCCTTCCTTAACTGCATGTCTTTTATCCTATGAACGACTATGTCCGCGCAATTTCATACACCTAATGATTGCCCACATTTATTATTGTATCCATCCTATTTTTGTGAATGTTTCCTAAAATTATGTGGCTGAAAGATGTTCCCAGTTTTCTCTCCCGGCTTCCCGGTGTTACATGGACCCATCTTTGCCTCGGTGATTGGATATGATGAACATTGCACTGGCTCCCGTCCCAGGTCAAATGTGCCTCACATCTGCACGAGAATTTTATTCCTTTGCTAGTACTTAAGCTGATTTGTCTTTTCTTGTGTTGATTTTTTTTGGCCTTGTTTAACCAAACAAGAAAAGAAGTCCATGGCATGCCTCTCAACCGTAGGTGTCTTCCAACCACTTGCTTGTCATAACAGGGAAGATAGCTCGACAGCTAACGCCAACACTAGACGGTCAATCTTTTTGTTCACCCGAAAAGGTACCCCAGAGTTGCCCTGCCTTTTCTTCTTCCAGTGCACTCAGAGTCTCCACCACCTTCCGACCCACCAAAGGCCCCAGATTTTGCATAGCAATTATAATACAAACTCAAGTCAAGCCGTATGCCGCCTCTATTGTTGCATGCCAACCCCTTACTTGGCTTGACGTGTGCCAGATAGCAATTAGTTTGGTTGTGTTAGCTCATCTTCTTCTATTCATCCTCTTACATTATCCCACTCAATCAAAATTTTCCCAAGATTCCTCCTCTTTTGCCCCTTCATGCCCCCCCAATCTTTCGACTACTTCGATGGAATTGCCGTTGTCGATGCCGGATTCCGGTGACTGGACAGTTTCATACAAGTTGGAGACAAAGAACTTGTCCTACAAACTGGGCACCAAGTTTGATGAGTTATCTTGGCTCTTTCGCAACAAGAACCGAAACTCAAGCGCAAAGTTCATTTTGAAGGATGTGAACTGTGAGGCAAGGCCTGCGGAGATCACTGCCATTGCTGGCCCTAGTGGGGCTGGCAAAACCACCTTGCTTGAAATCCTAGCCGGGAAAATTTCACAGGGCCGAGTGTCCGGGGAAGTTCTAGTTAACAATCAGCCGATTGATCCCAAGAGCTTTCAGAGGTTATCAGGTTACGTTCCACAAGATGACACGCTGTTTCCTTCGCTGACTGTCGAGGAAACGCTCATGTATAGCGCGCTTTTCAGGCTTCACGGAGGCAGAAAAGAGGCTGTCGCTAGAGTGAGGGCACTAATGAAGGAGCTTGGCTTGGATCATGTTGCAAGAACGAGAATAGGTGGTAAGTCATCCAACAGAGGGATCTCGGGCGGGGAAAAGCGTAGGGTGTCGATTGGGGTGGAACTAGTCCACGACCCGGCAGTGATCTTGATCGATGAACCGACATCAGGACTGGATTCAGCCGCAGCTCTTCATGTTGTGAAGATGCTCAAGTTCATGGCAGTTTATCAAGGTAAGACTATCATATTAACCATCCACCAACCTGGGTATCGAATCCTTGAGCTGTTTGATCGAGTTGTTTTGCTTTCGGGTGGATTTGTTATCCATAATGGTCCTCTGTCTCTTCTGGAAGAGAAGCTTAGATTCGCTGGTTTGGGCATGCCGTGCCATGTCAATGTGCTTGAATATGCCATTGATGGTATAGAATACTTGGGTGTAGAAGCTCCCAACAACCTTCATTATCTCCAAGACAAGGCTAAAGACGGTCATGAAAACGAGGCACCAGAAACCGGGATTGTGTGGTCCTATGAAGGAAAAGAGAAGCTATTCTCGTATCCGAACTCTTGGTTCAGAGAGATTCTAATACTGGGGCAAAGATTTTGCAGGAACATTTTCAGGACGAAGCAGCTTTTTGCCACAAGGGTAATACAGGCCCTTGTGGCTGGGTTTGTGCTCGGCACCATTTTTCTTAACGTCGGGGACAATCTAGGAGAAGTTGCTCTACAAACTCGGCTCGGGTTTTTCGCCTTCAGCCTAACCTTCTTGCTCTCTTCCACAACGGAAGGCCTACCCATTTACCTGCAAGAAAGAAGAATTCTGATGAGGGAGACTTCAAGAGGAGCTTACAGGGTATCCTCTTATGTTGTCGCAAATATCATCATCTTCCTTCCATTTCTTTTGATGGTGGGTTTCCTCTACTCGATCCCAGTCTATTGGCTGGTCGGATTTCAGAAAAGTGCAGCTGCATTTTTCTACTTCGCGCTCGTGGTTTGGTTGGTTCTCTTGATGTCCAATTCTTTCGTAGCTTGTTTCAGCGCTCTCGTGCCAAATTTCATCATGGGGACGTCAATTATCTCTGGACTGATGGGATCTTTCTTCCTGTTCTCCGGCTATTTCATATCGAAGGAGAAAATCCCTAGATACTGGATTTTCATGCATTACATGAGCTTGTTTAAGTACCCATTTGAGTGCTTCATACTAAATGAATATGGAGGTCAGGAAGGGAGAAACATGTGCTTAGAGTTTGAGAATGGAGAATGCAGCTTATATGGAAGTGGTTTCCTGAGACAGCAAGGCTTAAATCAATCAGAGAAGTGGACCAACATAGCTGTGATGTGCAGTTTCATTGTCGGCTACAGAGTTCTTTGTCTTCTCATCTTGTGGTACAGATGCTATAGGACAAGAAACTAGTTATATTAAGAAGAGATTGTTTTCTAGCCATTCTTTCTTGTTACAAGTCCTAAACTTATCAAATTGTTCATGATATTTGTAGCCACATGTTGAGATGTTCGATAAACTCGACATAAGTAAAAGCTTGCCCTGTACAATTCAAATTAGTGCATAAACTCGTTATGAATTATTCTTCAAGCAAATTATTCCATCTTCAATCGAGCATGGCGATGAGTTGGCACAAGCACACAGCTAAGCATAGAATGAACTCGCTAAAATTTTATATCAAATACAATTTCACTCCAAGATTTTAGCACACCACACAGAAAGAACCCTATCGATGATCTTTTAACTATACCTTTGAAGATCGTAGTACAAATCTTTGGGTGTAAACCTCTTACGTATCAATTGGCTATCACCTCCATTCTACTAGAGATGCATATGCTATCCATATTGTCCACATCCCATACTTGGAGATTAGGGACGTACGGACCCCTAGTGCCAAAAGTTCATAAGGGTATATTTAAGTGCAAAATTAAAGTAACGTCAAAAAAAATCCAACCAAACTACCACGTGTCCATTTTTCGGTGATTTTATTTGCTAACAAGGCATTTTTTTCAAAATAAAAAATTCACGCGGCAATTTAAAAAAAAAACTTGTTCAAGTCAAACTAGAAAAAAAAATTTAAAATCAATTTTATTTGTAAAAAAAAAGGGAAGGGGAGGGGAGGGTTTGACCGCCCTCGCCAGATCCTCCCTTCCTCCTCATTTTTTTTTAAAATTAATCAATTTTATAATAATATATTTTTTAATTTTTTTTAATATTTTTAAATTAATATATTTTTAAAATACCACGTCTGCACAAAACGACGTCGTTTTGGCTGAGTTTTTTGCCGACTCAATTTTTGGCGAGCCATGTGAGTAATTTTTATATTATTAAAATAAGCCACGTCGGATTTCCGATAGCCTTCACCGGGGTTGATATTTAAATGATCTAATTTTAAAAAAAATGTGACACTTAAGTGTATTTTTATAACTTTTGACACTTAATATCCTCTTGTGTCAAGTTTTGGCATTTAAGCTAAACTTATGCGCGGAGATAAAGAGTACTGTTTCCAACGCTTGCTCTACTTCGACAACGAAGCCGACTGCTCATTTCTGAGGTTGGATAAATTATAGCTTGTTAGACTGTGCTCGCAGACGAAGCCCATTTAAGGAAAAGAAGCACAAAAGTTTCGGAAAAATAAAAGGCAACTCGAATCCCTAACCAAGCCAGAATACTATGTACAACGAACCTCAATACAGCAAAGTTTCTCAAATATCTATCTATTCTACGTATACGTGCAAAACCTACACCGCAGTTCAAATGCTCCTATCATAAATAGAATTGAAGGTCATCGTAGCACATGAGATGGGCGTGTCCTTCGACCACAAAGATGATTTGTCTGGCCCGCTTGATTCCCCAGATGCAACGGAAGATGAATCCTTTGAGTGACCTTTCGGACCTTCCTCAGCAATTAGACTCATGAAATCTGTGAGTGACCCAGGTTTCGATATCTCACTGTCATTAACCTCAGCAAAGCCCATCAGCATCTTCACGACAGTTGACATGGATGGTCGAAGCCTTGATAAACCCTGTGCGCAGAGAAGACCAATCTTCATGTATAGGCATGCCTCTTCCCTATGATCTTCTCCCTCCAGAAATGCGTCCACTATGCTCATTAGCTCCCCTTTCTCGTGCAGCTTCCATGCCTACAACACAGTGTACATGGAGTAATGTTAGGTTTTCATAGTACAGAGCTCTAACTTCAGAGAAACGTGCTGGTAATGCGGATGGGCGAGAGATTTCTCTCCTGAGTACAATCATAATTCAAGACGGCTGAGATTCACAAGAGAGAGCGGAGAAGACTGGAAAAAGAATATGAGAACAAAGAAGAGAAGAAAAAACAGCAGAACAAAACGGAGAAAGAAAGATTCATGGGCAACATACGTGCCTATCATTAAAGAACTGCAATCAGTCCTTGGAAAATGATTCTGTTTAACCAAACAATGCAGTTGGTTTGTACGATTCTGCACACATTAGCATCCATGAAAGTAAGACAACTAAATTATCACATAGACAGAATTTGTCCCTCTAACCGGCAGCTTCAGGAGATTCAAAGTTTGTATTGTGCCTTATAACTTGGTACAGGACATGGGCAATTTCTGTGAAGCACTTGGCCAGGATTGGAATATAATGAGGAGGAAATTTTCTTTGCTTTCTACATACGATAAAATTGATTTTCAGAGATTAATAAAAGGGGAATCCTTAGGATTCAGGGATAAGAATTAGCTTCCAGTTATAGGAATCTACAGGATGAGAAATTACCATATCAAGAAGATATCGTTCTTCAGCCGGTAATTTACGGTTTGTGTTGCATCTCCCACTAGCAATTTCCAAAAGCAGGACGCCAAAACTGTATATATCTGCTTTATTTGTCAACTGACCTCGCATTGCATACTCTGGTGCTAGATAACCCCTACATCAACAACATAGGCAGAACCATGTTATTGACCAAGAACAAAGATATCGATAAAAACAGGAGTTGCGGAAAGAGAGAAATCAGGATCAAATATCGAAGAGTATATGCATTCAGTCATGATTTGAAAACATATTTCCAGAAGCTTGATTGGAGTTTCTAAAACTACTTTCCTTGGGCCCAAATACCCAGCACTACTACATAAGTCAACATCTCCAGTGCAATCTCACCAAGAAATTCAGGTCAAACCAACAGAGAATATACACAAGTGACAAAGCAGAACTTGAATGCTTATTCAGCAGATGAAGCGGCAGTTCTAAACTGGGGCAAATAAGTCACGTAAATTTTCTGAAAGATTCAACTATATACTGACAGGAGGAATTGAGAAGTTTGTGATTTACACTGTTCCGGCAACACGGGTGCTGATATGAGTCATATTGTTTGGAAAAAGTTTCGCGAGACCAAAATCTGAAATTATTGGCTCCAGCTGACGATCTAGCAGGATATTGCTTGCTTTTATATCTCTATGGATAATCGGTGGTTGGGCTTCCTCATGGAGGAATGCTAGCCCTTTTGCCACGCCTATGCAAATCTTACGTCGTGCAGGCCATTGAAATTGGATGCTGCTGTGGGAACCGCCTATGAAGGAAAGAAAAATGTCACACCGCCGCGGCTAATGGCAGAAGTATATATGCAAATGTAAACTCACCGAGAAGTGTTTGTGCGAGGCTATTGTTCTCCAGATAGCCATATACCAGGATCCTATGCCCTCCTTCCACACAGCAACCGTGCAACTTAACTAGGTTAGGGTGCTCTATATTTGCAATCATGTTTATCTCTGTCAAGAATTCCCGCACTCCTTGACTCGACTCGGCTGATAATACCTTCACGGCAACCAAGGTGCCATCTTCAAGTTCACCCTGTTCACACAAGTTGAGAAATTTCCAATTATTGCCCAGTTATGCTACTCTTATCCTTGGAAGAAAAAAGAGAACCAAGACTATTGAAAAAGACGCCAAGATATGGCTCCACTACCTTGTAGACAGAACCAAAACCCCCATGACCGATTTTGTTGGATCGACTAAAATCTTCAGTCGCTTTGACCAAGTCTTTATACTTAAACAATTTTGTATTTTGGATTCCCGAAACCTCTGTACATATGAGAGAATCAATCAGAAGCTTTCTCATGAATTTGAAGGTTGACAGAATGCATAAAGTAACCTGACTGATGCTCCAAGATAATAGTTCTAAGATCTGACAAACCTATTATGGAAAGGAATGAATCTAACCGAGATTTTACATCATCGAATCACACATAGGAAATCCAACAGAAACACTTTTTTTTTTTTTTAATTTCACAAATCCATAACATAGACTAGGATTACTTGTGGCATCAGTATGAAAAGAGGGTAGCCATACCGTCGTCGACCTCTCTCCTTAGTTTAAATAAGGAAGCTATGTAGCACTTGAAAGGTGAAGGAAAACAAGGCATCAGGTTGGCTTGTTCTATGCGAATTGCTATCTCCACTGAAAAATTAAGCCGATATCTTCAAAGACGCCTTATTGTGAGACCGACGGGACGTCAACGTAAGTCTTCCACTCTGAAACCTGATAAAAAAGTGAAAACAAAACCAACACTCATACATCAGCCTAATACAGCAACGATCAAGATTCCACGACTCTGTTAATGTAAATATCAATTCCCCAGCATGTCATCTACCCTCAATCCCTCATCATCACCATCATCAACCGCAAGTTATCAAAACAAAAAGACAAATTGCTCAGCACGACAGTTCCTTCAGGATGAATGAATTCTAAGTGACCCCCAACCCTCCATTCGACGGTTTTACATATCATTTCATCCCTAAGGAATGTCTACAAGCAGGAGGTGAACACGAAGCTGAAGAACGATGAACAAATGAGGACGCGACAGAAAGGCAAGCACAAGCTCAGATACCCAGTTTTCTAGAACTTACAACCAACGAGATAGGCTCAATCCTGATGCTCCCCTCCTTACTGCAGAGCCAAGCTAAACCGAAAACGGACAACAAGATTCAAAAATGGGAACTACCCTTCTTCAAGAACTCTCAGAAGCTATGGAAAAAACAAAAAGAGCGCATGCCAAACTCCAGCGAAGCACGAGCAGTTGCCAAGAAAGAGAAGAATCAAACCAAACCTTGGCTGCTGTATCCTCCGAAACGACGGCTAAAATTGTGGATAGGGAGGGAGGGATGTGAGGGAGGGGACGAAAGCGTGGGAAGTCTCCAGGATGTTTCAGAGGAAGGTGACCGGGCCACATTTGCCTTTTAGGAGAGTTGGAGAGATTGGTCAGAGCCTTCCAGCTGAACGTATTCAACGTAGAATCTCTTGACCACTCCCCCCTCTGCTTGAAGTCGACCCGTCTTCCTCGCATCCCCATCTTTTTTTTTTGGTAAGGAATAAAAACCTCGCATCCCCATCTTTTTTTTTTGGTAAGGAATAAAAACCTCGCATCCCCATCTTATACCGCGTGAACGTGGGTTCCTCTTTGTCCGGATGGACAAAAGAGCGACAAGACCGTGATTTTGTCCTAACCGAAAATAATGAATTTTCATTCTCAGTAAAAACATTATCGCCCATGTTATTTAAAATAGCTATCGATAAAAAAACATTTATCATCATCAAGAATAATTCATGTATAATTTTTCTATAAACAATTAAAATATTTTTCGTTTGTTTATTCATTCATTTTTATAGACGGTTATTTTTATGTTTTCTGTAAAATAGATAAAGTCCGAATTACCCTGCGAGGTTGGTATAGCATTTATTTTACGTCCTTTATTTTCTTTGAATTTTCCGGGACTTTTATCTAAAAACAAAAAAAAAAAAAAACTAAGCCCCTAGAAAATGTACGACCAATCCATTCCAGTACGTGCATGTTCTCACATGACTTTGTTCCTTTTTTTTTTATAATAATTCTTTGAACGGTTGGGGAGAGAAAGTTCAAGAGCTGACCTTTCAACTAGTAAAGAAGGACGAGAATTTTTTATTCTTTATTTTGTCGGTGGAAGGGACTGAAGTTGGAAGTCAGCTTCACCATCACCCGTTGAATCATCATCCGAAAGAAAGATCAATAATCGAAAATCGTGATGGACCCTTATAAACCTCATAAAAATCAAAGGTCGAGTAGGCACCCACGGCACCCAACGTAGACTATACAAGCAAAGTTTTAAAATCCGGGAAGATCACTAGCTCACGTCACGGTAACATGTCCCTTGCTAGTCCATTTAAAACCTCCTTTCCTCGCCCTGGACCACCGGGCCGGCCGGCAACCCCCACCAACTAAAGCTCTAAAAATCGTCTTTTTTTTTAACGAGCAAAGAAAAAGTAAAAAGAATAAATCATAAAAAATTCAAATATATTATTTAAAAATGCAACATTAGCGTCGGTGTCTATGCTAGTAATTTTCGGCCAAAATTGGTCGAATAAACTTAATGTAAAATATGAAAAGATTTAGAATTAAATTAACAAAAGTGTAATAAATTTAGGACTTTTTAGATAATTTTCCCTCCCTTAGCGAGGTGCTTGATTAAAGTTGCAACATTTTGCATCTCTTATTAGTTTATGGATATTTTTCTTCCCCATCAATAAAGGAATTCGAAAAGTGATATTGCACGATCTCTCACCTCTAGATGAATCTCCCATTTATTTCTTTTCCTTTGAGTTTTTGAGTCTTTTAAAAACCTAAGACTACTCAAGTATATGTGATATAGCCTTATAAAAATCAAAGGTCAAGAAGCACCCAAAGTAGAATAGACACGCAAAGTTTAAAAGCCAAGTTCAGCCGGCCCCCCTTCCCCCTCCCTTTTTGGATTTCTCACCATTCCAAGCCACACGAACTTTACCAATCCCAAAACGTGAGAGAGCTGGGGAGGGACAGCGTTCACATTCGGACGGGTCGCATTCTAGATGTTCCCAGCCTCTTACTTTTCTTCTCTCAAAACTAATTGCGTATCTACGTAATATCTGGTTTGCGACTGGTGATACACGGCGCGTCATTCACTTTCCGAATCATTTTGGTATCCACCATCTGCTATAGACAGAGCCTCGGTTTTCCATGACGACTCCATCGTCCCGATCAGCATTTAACTCTTTCCTACTCGGGTCCCTACGGTTTTAACAAGTCCTGCTTGTTTTGAGCGGAGGCGGAGGAAGGGGAGCAATGCATTCCCGGATGCGGGCCCGCGTCACTTTCGGAATCGCAATCCACCGTACGCAGTCGATTTCCGTGTCGGTGTTCCAATCCAACGGTTGCGGGTGCGGGTGCGGTCGGCTCTCTTATCCTTTCTCTCTCGTCGGAGCCCGTTGACTTGGACTCGTCTTGAGGCCCACTTGTCGCCTTTGCGATGGGCTCTTCCGAGGCCCAATGAAAAAGAATACGTCTGGGTTCGATCCGAATGAGTGTTGGATCTGGCCTCATTGACGAGACCCACAGACGTAAACCTCGGTATGGATTGCGCCTTGACCGATGGAGAGGCCTCGTGAGATGTAAGAAAATAACACAAATAGTCCATAAACCTCGGCTTGATGTGCAATGTGGTCATTAAATTTTTTATCTTATTTAATGCGATTCATGAACTTCAACCCAATATATAAAGTAGTCCATGTACTTTTAGTATGATCCCTAGAGTTTTAGTATGTGTTTAACTTAATATTTGAATTATGTGAAAATATTCGATATCGTCATTCAACTTGAATAAATGAAAAGACAACATTAAACATCTTCACGTAATTCATTGACTAAGTTGAATTAAACAAATTAAAAGCTCACGGACCACATTATACATTTAACTAAAATTCAGGGATTTATGAATAAATTAAAAGTTCAGTAACTACATTGCATAATTAATCAAGATCCGTGAACTATTTATATTATTATCTCATTTTAAACAACCAAGTTGTTCATGATGGCAAATAGAAGTGAGCAAAGGGAATTAGACTAATTGAGGAATCGCCCAAATCAACCTCCATGTGGTTATTGAGTAAGTCTGGGAACTAGTGGACAGTTCTAAGTTTGTGGAACTAACACTTCATAGCCAAATTTCAGTTCTAGAATAGAAAGCAACCTATCCTAGAATGGATCCCACCCTAATGGCAAACGGAGGCGAAATTGATGTGATAATGGTGCAGTCGTTACGCATAAAGATGGATTATTACAGCAACACGTAACCCCTAATTTTTAAAACTTTTATTAACAAATGTGCTCACACAGGTGATGGGTTTAACGAATTTTGATACTAAAATCAGATCTTAGAAGAAGAAAGTAAAAGGGGGGAACTTAAATTCTAAATGCGAAAATCGGCCGGTGGATCCATTCGATTTAAATTGATTAAAATAATCTCCAAAAATTCACAAATCAGCAACAACCAAACAAACAAAAAAAGCAAAAAATACAAAAATGAAAAATGACTTGCCTTGCCTTCTTCCTCTTGCTTCCTTCCTGCAACTGCAACTAGCTTCCTCGCCCGTCGGAGCGTCGAAAGGTCAGCCGTTGCTCCTCCGCCTTCCTCCTCCGCGAAAGGAGCTCCAGGCGACGCCCCTCGCCCGGCGCCGTAGCAGTTTCAGCTCGTCTCCGACACTTCGACAGCGACGTCTTCCGCCTTCGATGAACTAGGCCTCTTCCCCTTGGGCTCTCGCGCCATGCCCCCATCTCCCAAGTTCTTCCACCAGGGCCGCCCTACGCCGCGCAGATCTACGGTCCTGATCTTGGGCTGCTGCCTCCTGATCGGGCTCTCCGGGTTCGTGTTCGGCCTCATCGCCATCCTCCGGCCGAGCAAGTGCTCCGTCCACGAGCCGCGGTCAGTGCGGGTCGTCTGGGAGGGAGCGGGCGGCGGGGACGGCTCGAGTTCTGCTGTAGATGGAGTTCGGAGTGCTAACCGTCATAAAGTGATGGGCTTTGTGGGGATTCAGACCGGTTTCGGATCAGCCGGTCGCCGGAGATCGCTGCGCCAGACTTGGATGCCATCCGATCGGCAAGGGCTCAAACGGTACTGATCTTTCTCTGGGAACTTTACAGACCATGTTCAGTCTCGTTTTGGAACCGTATAGGATGAGATCGTGCTAATTCTAGTTCGTTTGGTAAAAATAGTTATACCGCTTAGATTGGAAATAACCCCACTTGCTTTCAATGGCTGGTGCATTTAACTGTAGAAGATAGGTGGTTTGCTGGTAATGCGTTTGAAATCATTCTAGAGTCGGCAATTTCTGATTTTCCTTTGACTTCAAATGGAGAGTTCTGGAAGCACTGGCGGAATGCATAGATTGAGTGTAAGATTTGATTGCAGGTTGGAGGAAGCCACTGGTTTGGCATTCAGGTTTGTGATTGGCAAAACTAAAGATCGGTCAAAGATGTTGGAGCTTATGAGGGAAGTGGCAGAGTATGATGACTTCTTGTTACTGGATATCGAAGAGGAATACAGTATGCTTCCTTATAAAACGTTAGTACGGAGGCTACAGATTTGGTTTTTAATCTCCATTATGGATTTGTCGAAGTTCACTGTCTCTTTGTAATTGCAGGCTAGCTTACTTTAAAGCTGCATATGCACTTTATGATTCTGAGTTTTATGTCAAAGCTGATGATGACATATATCTAAGACCTGGTAATGAGGCTTATGTCAGGCTCACTGTCTCTATTTTTTGGAGATATCTTTCCATTAGCCCTATAATGTTAATTTGTCCTTGAAAAATTGTCAGATCGGCTTTCACTGCTCTTGGCAAAAGAACGGAGTCATCCTCAAACTTACATTGGGTGCATGAAAAAGGGGCAAGTTTTCACTAACCCACAGCTTAAATGGTTAGTCTTACCTATATAATCACGTGACAATTTTCTTAACTGTGCACAGCGTAGTTTCTCATTTTTGCTTCCTATTGTCCTGATGAAAAGAGAGATGACAGATATCTGATGCTTATGGTCAGATGGTCGAAAGAAAAGAGAGATTTATAGTGTCAATACCCCATTTTTAGCAGAGGGGACAACTTTTTTTGTTTGTGCATGGTGTAGTTTTTTGTTTTATGCTTCCCCTTGTGTTAATGAAAAGAGAGATGACAGCTATCTGATGTTGTTTGTTGATCGAGTCATTTAAAGAGAGATTTAGTGTAAATATGCCATTTTAGCGGAGTTAGGAATTCTATAGGTGGCCATAACACATGCTGAACTGGACTTTTAGGTTGATTTTTATCTTCCACAGCATTACTGTTTTATCAGTATAGAAAAGGAAGAGAAAGTATTGATGATTTCCAAGGCCATGTGGTTTGTAGGTGCATTTATATAGTTAGTGGGAGTTTCTTCATGATAAATTTCTTCTGTCTCCCCCTTTTTCCAGGGTTTGATTCAGTATTTGATGCAGGTACGAGCCATTGCACTATTTGCTTGGCAGCGAGTACTTTCTCCATGCATATGGTCCATTATATGCTCTTTCAGCTGATGTTGTTGCAAGCTTGGTTGCTCTTCAAAACAATAGGCAAGATCCCAAGTCAACTTGATATATAATGTTTGATTACCTACTTTTACCATTCTCACCCCTGGAGGGAATTGTTCAATATATCTTGTTCAGCAACTTGCTAATCGCACTGTGAATATCCGTCCTTCATTGCCCCTAAGCAGCATGAGATCAATCCATCATGTGTGCATTATTTTAATCCTAGTAAGCACGAAGAATTAATTTTTTGCATGTTTTTAAGTAGTTGGCACCACATCAGCAGTAATTGTTACGGTAGAGCTTGCCTAGCTTAAATTTTCCCTACAAATTTTAAACCCAAAAAGCAAAGGCCTACCCCATTTACGCTTTTAGAAAAAAAATGAAAAAAAAGGTCTATTGAATCTGTGCTTGTAATACTGTCTAACGAAGGTCTTCAATGCTCCAGTAAGAAGGTGCATTTATTAAATGGAGGATCAGGTTAAAACCGGTAGAGAAAAATTTAACGAGACATTAAAGAAGATGATGAGAAAAGATATGGATGGAGATTTTAGATCCTAGAGAAGACTTGATAAAGAATTGAGGACAGTGATCTGAAAGATTCACATAGCTGAATGCACTTAGTAGAATGAGGCTTAGTATTATTCATTGGTCAGGTTAGCATGAAGTAGTGGGAAGTAGAACTGCCAAGGGTGGAATGCGTGTGGATATAAGAAACAAGAGAGTACGGAAAGATAAACTTTTTTTTGCCATGCAGGAAGAATGTTAAAAAAGCAAGATAAACTTTATTTTGCTATGCAGGAAGAATGTTAAAAATCAAAGCCCTTATACCTGCGAAGATGTTTCTGTATGTCAAATATTGCTTCTTGGCACGACGCATTTCTTTTGAAGGCCCTGCATCACTACTTCTTTTATCCACAACTGTCAGCAGCGTGGCGCTATTCTCTTTTGTGAAATTACTACCTTTGTATCTCATAAATGTCTTCTTCATTATTCCAGTTTCCGGATGTTCAGCAATGAGGATGTTACAATTGGGTCATGGATGCTTGCCATGAATGTCAATCATGAGAACAATCAAAAGCTCTGTGAATCAGATTGCACTCCATCCTTTGTTGCTGTTTGGGATATTCCGAAATGTTCAGGTGAGCAGCTCTTACAAACAGTAATCTCAATTGAGGTCCGACCTGGTAGCTTGTTTCTGTTTCAGTGAAACTCAACAACCGACTCTATATATTGATATTGGGTCCAGAACATACATTGAGTTGTGGTTTTCGCTAAGTTCTTTCGACCATAGGAGGAAATGGACGTGTAAATAAGTATTTGGAAATACATCTTCAAGAGGTATACCTAACAGTCAGTTTTAAATGTCATTCAGGGCTCTGTGATCCAGAAAAGCGGTTGGTGGAACTTCATCAGAAGGAAAGCTGCTCAAGAAGCCCTACTATGCCATCTGACGATGATTAATTTCCCTCGTTCCATTTCCCCAGATCCCTTAATATAAATAGCGAGGTTCTACAGCCGCTCGCTTGTGAATCGGTATCGTTGCCTCCACATGTCGTATAATTTGTGGATCCTCATTAAATTCATTTCCTCCTTTTCCTTTCAATAGTGTAGAAAGTTGAACAGATACATGGATACCTAGTGGCCACTAGACAGACACCTCCAGAATTAGAAAAAGCCAAGGCGCTGTACTAGTTAGCTTCTCAGTCTTCTTTCTACAATTCTTTAGACCATTGTTGAAAATTCTAAAATTTATTGTATTCTTCATTATACAAATTCGAATACGAAGTATTATTTCTTATACAGATGTCTCCAAGCAAAGGGTGTGTCCGAAGCTGCTCCCTGTAGGGGCTCTCTCCTAGTTTCCTCTCTGTTTAAATAATTAGACGACTTCGCATCAAATTATGTATCTTTTCAAGAAGAGCTTGATGGTTTATGGATAAGAGAAAAACTTGAAGTAAAAGGATAATGGTAATTATGTGTGCATTTGGCAAGATTAGCTTGTCTGCACCAGTGCGGCGTTTCGTTCGCCTTGAGCAATATTAGCGAGGCGCTGCATTCGGATCCGATGATTCTTTCATCGACAAAGCAGAAGCAGACCTGCTTCTATCGGTACTAGCTTTCTCATCTGGTGATGAAATTTGCGGAGGCTTTCTTTCGAATCTAAGTCTAGTAGGCCCGGTTCCATGATTAGAACTCCGTTTAAAGTCCAAGCAAGGTAATGGGATTTAACTGGTGCTGCAAATGGACTGTTCATGACCAGCCTGGTCCTACTCTTTTCAATGATTAAACTCACTGATGATCTATGATGTTCATACACTTTGACTCCACTCATCATATAAATGAAATATATATAGCTAGAAAAAAAATATCTTTTCCAATGAGTCACTGGAAAAATAATTATTTGACAACAACCTATAAATATGAAGTTTGTTTAGGTCTCGAATGTTGACTGAACGAAAAATAATTTATTTGACCTTGTCGGAGAATATCAAATGTTGTTATCCGATCGATAATTGAGATCCATAACTGGCATTTAAATCATTTAATTTCCCGAGTTCCCTCCATTTCTAACGTGGTGCTGACCTTGAGCAATAAAGAAAAAAGAAAAGAAAAGAAATAGAAAATCGAGGATTATTCTAGTAGCAAATTGCACGAAAATGGGGAAAAATACCGCTTAAGTATTCGCGGGGCTTAACCGTTGCGTGTCGACACCAAATTACTCCTCTCTCTCTCTTCTCTCTCTCTCTCTCTAGCGTCGCGTGGTCTGCCGTCGACCTCCCCCTCAGCAATGGCGAGCAGCAATCTCCCGCGGCGGATCATAAAGGTGCTCCGATCTTCTTCCGATCTCTCGCTTTTCAGTTCCTTCCTTCATCTTCCGTCCGTCCGATCGCCGTGTTGAATCGACCCATCTCTTTTCTTCTTTTCAAGAGCTTGAACTAGAGAAACAGACTTTCCGCGACCTGCGTATATTGTCATCGCCTGTGTTCCTCTGTCGAAACGAGTCCGTCTGCTTTGATCGGATGTTTACCGTCGATGTCCAATTTTTAACTGAATAGGTCGCCGTTGCGTCGCGATTCGTTCCGCTAGTGCGTAGCAGAGTGTGCGTTAGGGTTTTCACTTGACCGGTTCGTGACTCCGTCTCCGTCGCGGGACCGATTCGATTCCGAATTCGGTCTTTCGGAATTTGTTTGCGCTTCGATCGGTTCATGTCTAGAGTAGGAGAAGTAATGTGGCGTCGGATGATTGGACCATTCTTCTTATTAAGTTGAGCTCTAACACGATTTTCATTTCTTTTTTCTTTCTTTTTCCTTGCATCGCCCCGTTGATCATTTTTGAATTTGTTGCGACCGAACAGGAAACTCAGCGTCTCCTCAGTGAGCCTGGTAAGCTCCTACTCATCACACAGACTGCTTTTTTATTTGGCTGTCCTGACTTTGGTCCAATAGTCTCCTCTATCTTTTAATCTTGAAAGAGTTGCATTGCTCTTGGATCTATTTTGTTTTCGTGTTTCTGTTTTATGACACAAGTTTTGTAACTTTAGCTGTTGGAAGAGACTCTCCTTTTGGGTGCTGATTTTATGCTTCTCCTCCTTTATCCGTCTATTTAGGGACATTAGGAGTTGTGTAATTCGGTCGAATTGCTAGATGTATTGTTTAAGCAACTAATTTCTGAGATCCGTGGTTCAGCTCCTGGCATCAGTGCTTCACCTTCAGAGGACAATATGCGGTATTTTAACGTGATGATCCTTGGGCCTACACAATCTCCTTATGAAGGTAATTAAGTTTTAACCTGATGTAACTATGCACACCTTCCAGTGATGCATACGGATTACTGAATTGAATGATTTGAACTCACCTGTCTGCATAAGGTTATTTAGCTGCGCACTTTTTTAATTTTAGTGTGTGTTTAAGGAGTAGGGAGAGCTGGTGGTGGTTGTTATGGTGCTATTGACAGATCAATTTGCTCACTAAAATCTGAGAGACAGCAGATGCTTAGATTCACACAAATTCGTGCATCTGCATGATGCAAAAGATCAATTTTTGACCTTTGTTATATTGGAAATAATTTCTCATAGGTGGAGTCTGAGGTCATCTATTCATCCTAGGGAGTTTGTTTTGATTCCTTCAGCAGGAAAAAGTATCAGTTTGTTCATGTTGCATCTGCCCATTTTTACACAACCCATTTCTGCAGTGCATGTTGTCCTTGATAATTTAGCTTTCCATGATATTTCTTAGTATACCTCCATTTAAATCTCCTGACTACAGCTTAGAAGAGTTTGTTCTCTCATAATAATTTCTTAGTTAACTTGTTTGCTCATCTTTTTGCAATCTTATTGCAGGAGGAGTTTTCAAATTAGAGTTGTTTTTGCCTGAAGAATATCCTATGGCTGCTCCTAAGGTAGTTTGCAGTTAAGCACTGTCTTTTCTTCCAATATTTAGTTACTTCTATTGTCATAGTATCTGCTGCTTGGTTCTTTTCGGTACAGAATCTCAATCATGTAGAGGTGGTAGATTGCAAGTGCTCTGTATATTGGTTGTGAAAGCTACATAATCAATTTATGCTTGGTGTTGACCTAGTTTAAAGACAGTAATTTGCTTACCAAAAAAAATAGATGATTAGGATGGTGGGGTAAATGCTTTTGTAATTGTTTCGAACCCTCTTTTATTAGTTTTTTCTTGGGTTTATGGTGGGGTAAATGCTTTTCTCTTGTTTCTACGGCCTTTGCATTTCTGTCGGAACTGTGTATTGACTCGTCGCTCATTCTGTTATCTAGAAAGTTTAGCAATTGAATCAATTATACATGAATCATTCTGTTCTTTTTTAGATGGTTCCAATGGGATGTTGATTTTTGGGCAGCTTAGTTGTCTGCAGTGAACCATGTTTAAAGTGGAGAAGGATTTGCCTTAGGTGGCAGGCAAAAAAAAAATGATTGGCTTACTGCTGTAGGTCAGACTGGATTCCTCTTCCATCCAGTCTGCGTGTTACTTGTCTGAGTTACTCTTTCTATGGTTCATCTGTTAGCTATTCTAATTGGTTTGATTGGTTGTGCGAATATATGCATATGGTTGCATAGAGAACTGTTGGTGAAGTTGGACGTTACCAGCATTGCTGATTCCTGGGTCTTCACTTAAGTACTTTTGAAGCTTATATTTGTCCTGAAGTTTTCAACTGCTTTATAAGAAAATAGTGGTGACTCGTGGGGTTTAGCTTCTAATTATTACTTATGCAACAGGTTAGGTTTCTCACAAAAATATACCATCCCAACATTGACAAGGTACTATTATGATTTTTTCTTCTCTTTTCTTGGTGGAATATCCATCTGATTCTTAATGTGGTTTTTCTTCCAATCAGCTTGGTAGGATATGCCTTGACATCCTGAAAGACAAGTGGAGTCCTGCACTACAGATTCGAACCGTACTTCTAAGGTATTCTAATGGTTTCCCTTTGCATATATGATACTTCTGGAAAGGGACTGAAGAGGCTCTATTGGCACTCCAACAATCTAGTTAGCTAAGGAACACAGAAGGTCTACCAAATTGTTATAGATGTAGATCTTAGTTTTGTTGGCTCACAGCATCACTCTCCCTAATCTTGTGCTTTTATTATGGAGGCTAAAGCAATAGCATTTGTTTGAGTTTGTTGTGCAAAATGATGAGTTTACTGTATTTGGAATTTGAGGTTTGGCATGTTTATGTTGGATTTTTCATACAATAGCTAATGGAAGTGTTTTCGGATGTTCTGTTCTGCAGCATTCAAGCTCTTTTGAGTGCTCCAAATCCCGACGATCCACTTTCTGAGAATATCGCTAAGCATTGGAAGTCAAATGAGGCTGAAGCTGTGGAAACAGGTAATGCTTTATTTTTGTGGTTTTACTGGGTCTTGGCCGATCATTTGGTATTTTGAATGATTAAGATTCAGATGACAAACTTTTTCCATATTTCACTGATCTTATCTTTTTCGCTTCTTATGCTTGCATGAATAATCACTTAATTTAGTTCAGTGGAAGGCTAAAATTCAATTTTCTGCTCTATCCTTGTTATTTGATGTACCCTCTTTAATTTGACCCTGCAGCAAAGGAATGGACCAGATTGTATGCTAGTGGTGCGTGACGAAGTGGAAGAAAAACTTCTCCGAATTGAAATGATTTTCACCTAGTGTGATCTTACTTACTGTGGACTTCAGATGGAAATGGGAAGAAATGCTTTGTCCATTTGATGTTGGATATTCTTGTATATTCATACGGATAATTAACTGTGTTAATTACTGTGTTCCCTGCTCCTTCTGCTGGAGAATTGCAGCTTTATCTTTCTTTTTAAGTATCTTATCAGGGGATTAGACTGAAAATAGATATTTATCCTTTTGGAAGGTCACAGATGTCTTTTTCTTTTCCAAAAACGAAAACTTGATTTGTATACTTTCAGCTTCTAGTAGCGGTAGATCCATCTCGGACTTTCAAACGGCTTTGTTGTCCAGGGCTTGTACCTAGAATTACTTTGAATTTGATGTACAAACCCTTCTACGCGGGCAAAAGATGAGCATGTGTTTGATGCTCGTTGAGTTGGGGAAAAACCAAGGAGTGTTCTCAGTGAGCGCCGGACCAGTTGATTTCAAATGGCCTTAAAAAGTGGATTTCATCCCTAATCACTTCCCAAATTAAAAAATAAAATTAGTGTACATGTTGCATCTCTGGCTAGTGTGGCAAGCTGAGTGTTTGATTTGCATTTTAAAGGTACCGTTAAGCTGCAGAAGTGCAAGTGGACAGGAGCTAAATCATGGTCTCCCCTAACTGGTTCCCAGATTGCATTAGGAGAACTTTAACGGCTATGAGAAATAATGGTTGAACTTGTCCTCCAGCAATTCCCTTTTTTACATGATCATTCTAATGTACTGACGCTTCTGAATACCGCATTTTACATGGTTGAACTTGTCCTCCAGCAATTCCATTTTTTCCTTATTCCTTTCTGGCCAGTATTTAGCAGCACATCAAGCAAAAGCCACATCTGTTTATTTTGCACTGTTCTGTTTGTTTTCATGTTTGCATTGTTCTTGTAAGTGCTGCGATAGCTTCTAAATGCCCTACTAGTAGTTATACGTTACGGGGCTTGGCACAGGCGCATCTCTGAAGGCCTTGGCAGAGAGAGAAGGGGCAACCGTCAAGAAAGGCAAAGAAGCTCTCGAATGGATAATATCTCTCTACGAACAGTATGGACTCCTGGTTGGGCTTTTGCCTTTCCAGAAATTGATTGAGGTGGGTTTCGTGGAGAGGACCAGGGTACATGTGGGTCCTCCAGGAGAAAAGGATCGAGCACAAGTTCAAGATGATAGGGAAGCTCGCTAGGGATGATGCCGAGATGTCCGGTTACTTGGAGAAGAGGAGGATCAGGAAGCTAAAGGGCGTGAAGGCCAAGGAGTTAATGATATGGACCCCTCGCAGTGAGATCTTCGTCGACGACCCACCCACTGGGAAGATCCAGTTCAAAGCCATCGGTGGCCTCGCCTCGCCTTCCCTGTCGAGGCCTTGGCCACCCATGATTGATTGTCATTGCTGCGACTCGCAACTAATTTGGTTCTTTCTCGAGCATTTGTTTTGGCGATTATCAATGCCATTGTTCCATCTGGCTTGAATCAATTTATCTAGTGAAACTGAATTGCTCCATGGCATTGCCCGGCTCATTGAGTTTGGTGAATGAAGCAAGGTTTCAATTCAATAGGGATGACAAGGAATTTATATAGATAGAACTAGAGACGCTAAAAGAATTTTTTTAAAATAAATTCGTGGACGTCGCCGCATACAATGTCACAGCCTCAGAATTGCCCACAACTTGAAAACAAAAATTCTCTCCCCAATTGTCGTTATTTTACAATATTGTCAAAAGTGGCCCGCCACCGCCGCAATTTGGTCCTCATCTTGGCCAATAACACCCCACGCCAGGAGCAAGAGCCCCATGCCAAGGAGGACTTGTGCGCAGTTGGCCAGAGACTCCTTGGTTTAGGCGAGTGAGATGGCGAAGCAGACTGGTTGTGCGACACCGTTCTTATCGGTGAGAGCCACTCTAGCATTGTGCAGGGAAACTTCAGAGAGCATGTTGCACTCGGGGTCGCTGCTCTCGACCAATTGGAGTTGGCATATTTCCTTCTCGCGGTCTCTGTTGGCAGCCAATTCGTACTCGCTGCTCTTGTCGGTTACCACCACAGCTGAGCCAGTGAGGACCCTTGAGGTACGGTTATGGCATTCCAAACGGTACCTTGGAATCTGCACGATAGTTAGTCTAAGGCTAAGGAACATGCCCGATGTTGAAACTTAGTAACACCGGACAATGTATAGTACCTGCTAGAGCGTAGCTGACTTTGGCAGGCAAATAATGATTAGCTTACGGTAGTAGTTCGTATTGGATTCCTCTTCATGCCGACTGCAGAGTGGCTCCCTCCAGTCTGCATGTTACTTGTCTGAGCAACTCTTTTCACAGTTCATCTGTTAGTGTTAGCCATTCTGATTGACTTGATTGGTCGTGCGAACATATGAAACACAGTTGCTTACGCGATTCTGTCAGAGGAACGTGGACATTACAATACAGGCATTGCTGACTTCTGGATCTTCTCTAAGTACTTTTTTTGTTGTTATTTGTCCTGAGGTTTTCAACTGCTTCATCAGAAAACAGTGCTGACCGTTACTTGTGCAATGGGTTAGGCTTCTCCAAATAATATGTATGATCCCAACATTGACAAGGTAACATAACAATTTCTTTTTCGTTTTCTAGATTGGAATGTTCATCCGATTTTGTTATGTGATTTTTCCTCCAATCAGCTTGGTAGGACATGCCTTGACATCCTGAAAGACAGGTGGGGTCCTGAGCTGCAGATTTGAAATGTACTTCAAGATACTCTATGATTTCCCTTCGCATATTTGAGACTTCTGGAAATTGACTGAGGGGGCTGCATTGGCACTCTTACTATCTAATTAGCTAAGGAACACAAAAATTCTACCAAATTGTTGTAGACATAGATCTTCGCTTTGCTGGCTCACAGCATTCACTCTCCCTTTAGCTCATGCTTTCTTATTGGGGCTAATACGATAGCTTCTGTTTGAGTTTGTTGTCCAAACTGGTAAGTTTACTGTATTTGGGATTTGAGGTTCAGCATTTTTGTTTTGGATTTTTCATACAATAGCCGATGGAAGCATTTTCTGATGGACTGTTCTGCAGCATTCGATCTCTTTTTAGTGGTCCAAACCTCAACGATCCACTTTGTGAGGATACTGCTAAGCATTGGAAGGCAAATGAGGCTGAAGCTGTTGAAACAGGTGATGCTATGTCTTTGTGGTTTTATGGGGTCTCAGTAATCGGTTCTCTGATCATGCTGCACTTTGAATGATTAAGATTCGTGTGACATATTCAAAATATTTTGCTGATCTTATCTATTGCTCTACTTATGCTTTCGTAAATAATCACTTACTATAGTCCAGTGGAATGCAAAAAGTTAATGATTCTCTTCTGATCCTTTACATCCGACGTGCCCTCTTTAATTTGACCCTGCAGCAAAGGAATGGACCAGATTGTTTGCTAGTGGTGCGTGACGACGCGGAGGAAAAGCTTCCCGGTGAAATGATTTTCACCTGCTGTAATCTTATTCACTGTGGACTAGGACGGAAATGGGAAAAAATGCTATGCCCATTTGATGTTGGATATTCTAGTGTATTCATAAGGAGAATTAACTGTGTTGATTATTGGGTTCCCTGTTCCTCATGCTGCATAATTGCAGCTTTATCTTTCTTTTTAAGTACCTTATCAGTGGATTGGACTGAATACCAGGTTTTTTATCATCATCCATTAAGAAGATCACATAGATGTCCTTTTCTTCTTGATGTATCTATCTTCAGCCTGCAGCAGCGGTAGGTCCGTCTCAGACTCTCCAACCTGCAACAGCTTTGTTGTCCTGGGCTTGTACCTAAAATAACTTTGATCTGATGCACGAAACCTCAATTCGGGTGAAAGGTGAGCATGTGTTTGATGCCCGGAGTTCGGGGAAAAACAAAGGACTGATCTCAGCGGGCACGGAACCAGTTGATCTTAAAAGGCTTTAAAAAGTGAATTTCACCCATAATCACTACCCAATAGGAAAAAAAAATTAAAATTAGAGTTTCCTTGTAGCATCAGATGTCGCGTCTCGGGATCATGTAGGGAGCTGAGTGTTTAAGCCAGTAGTAATAATGTACATTTCGAAGCTAATGTCAAACTGCAGCAGTACAGGTAATCCCCGGTGGACAGAAACTAGTTCCCAATGTTACTTCTAACAGGCGAAGTTCTTTAAGCAACTACAAGGTTCGATCTGCCGCGCCTTTCTGATGAGGATGCCGTGTCGCTTAATTATTCCATACACGACGATTGCATTAGGAGAACTTCGATGGCTATTGATAAACAGAATTCAAGGGATGATCACCCCAATGTCCTAACGCTTGTGACTCCCACAACTTTCATGGGTGTTCTTATTCTCCAAAAATTTGTTTTCTTTTTAGGCCAGGATTCAGCAGCGGGTTAAGCTAAGTCGCATCCGTCCATCTCCTCTTGTGCTCACATTGTTCTTATAAGTTATCTGATTACTTCTAATATGCCCGCCGGTAGATTTAAGTTGCAGAGCTCAGGACAGACACACAGCTCTGAAGAGCCATGGCAGAGAGAGAAGGAGCAACCATCAAAAAGGGCAAAGAAGCTCTCCAATGGATCCTCTCCCTCTACGAACAGGACGAGCTCCCAGTCGGGCTTTTGCCTTCCAGGAACTGATCGAGGTGGGATTCATGGAGAGGACCAGGTACCTGTGGATCCACCAGGAGAAGCAGATCGAGCACACATTCAAGAAGATGGGGAGGCTCGTCAGCTACGACGCTGAGATGTCCGGCTACCTGGAGAGGAAGATGATCAGGAAGCTCAAGGGCGTGAAGGCCAAGAACCTCATGATCTGGACCCCTGGAAGATCCGGTTCAAAGCCATCTGCGGCCTGGCCGGCATCTACCCTGTCGAGGCCTTTGCCACTCGCGAATGATCGTCATTTTCTGTCTGGCTCGACACGGGTATTGCAATCGTATCCATACATATATAGTAGAATGTGGATTTGCAGCATTGCATCGCTCTGATGGAAAGCTTATGAAAGTTTGGTCTAGGAAGCAATAATAAGGCAGTTGTACATAAATAGAAGTAGAGACGTTAAAAGTTAAAACTTTTTTTGTTCCTTTTCTTTCATAAATTCATGGACGTCGCATACAATGTCACAGCCCCAGAATTGCCCACGAATTGGAAATTAGAATTCTCTCCCCAAACTTTTGGTTATTTTAGAATATTGGCGAAAGTGGCCGGCCACCGCCACAATTCGGTCCGCATCCTTGGTCCGATCAGTACTCCACGCCCGGCGGCAAGACGCCCATCTCGAGGAGGACTTGGCTGCAGTGGGGCAGAGGCTTCGCCTTGGCGAAGGCGAGCGGGTTGGCGAAGCGGACGGCCTGTGCGACGCCGTTCTTATTGGTGAGGGCCACTCTAGCGTTGTGCACGGCGCCTTCCAAGAGGCTGCTGCACTCGGGCTCGCTGCTCTCGACCAGCGACAACTCGCATACCTCCTCCTCGTGGTCCCCGTCGACGGTCAATTTGTACCCGCCGCTCTTGTCGGTGACGGCGTCGACCTTCAGGGTGAGGGCCCCGGTGGTGCGGTTATGGCATTCCAGGCGTACCTTGGAATCTGCACAAATCGACGTAAGCTCTTGTTATGTTTTAGTCCAGGCAAATACGTCCGACATGCATCATACCGTTCGTTCCGCGACGAGAACACATCAACACGGCAAAGTACCTGGGAGACCGTAGCTGGCTTTGGTTTCGAAGTCTACGCGGCAGGTGTCACAGTAGACCTTGCCGACGACGGCAAACTGGTCGTGGCCATAGGCGAAGCCGAGGAGGGACGAGAGGCAGAGGGCGGTGGCGACGACAGCAGCGACCTCGAAAGTTCTCGCCATTGTTATTGACTCTCCTTTCACGGATCTGGCTTCTCGAGATGCTAGAGAGGGCGTGCGTTCGATCGAGCGGCGGAGAAAGGATTTTATACGTGCGGAGGAAGAGAGAGAGGGGGTCGTCGTTCTCGCGTTAGAGCTTGAATTGAGGGGAGAAGAGCAAAACTCGCTCTCCAATTCAAGGTGACGGATGCGGCCACCCTTGTTTTAGGATCATGCAACAGCTAATCGCTTCTAAAGTTAGTCTAAAGATAATAGCCACCGGATGGATTGCAAAACTCTCTCTGCTCATGTGAATTTAGGGAGGGCCGGAAGATCATCGACCGAGTAAACGCGTGATGAGATTACACCAACGAAAGCCAGTAAGTCAGCTACGAAAGTTGGTAATTTGGTAACGATCAGATATGAAGCGTGGTAAGCGATTCGAACGAGCGTTTGTGATGTAATTGGTAAAAAAAAAGTTGATAAATTAGTGAAATTCAAATTGATAATATGATATTAGAATGGGTAACTTAAAACGGTAGGCAAGTTAAACAATCATATGAGAACTTGCTTGTATCTATGGAGGGTTTCTTCTTTTGTATGCATGATGCTGGAGAAAATCTGAATCATGTCATATCATGTTATCATTTTATTATGATCAAGGATTTCATTTGAGATGGTGAATTCCAAATAATACTCTACTAATCTCATGAACTCTGCAAGATACAAACAATAATCCCAAATTGTCAGCTTAAATAAAGATTATTTGCATTTGGTGGTGCGACCATGAACATTTGATGAATGATTTGAGATCAAGGACCGAAAACGAAGGATTTTCCTTATATCGTTATTTGGTTCAATAGCTACTTGTGCAATTATACTTCATCCACGTACCCGTGAAAGGATTAGAAGAGTATAGATCCAACAAGCTAATTTAAGTGGTCAAATGTTTGACTTATAGTTGAAGTTTCAAAATTGAGATCTCAATGTGTTCCGTGTTCAGATTTACTTTTAGGCCACGTCTTGTCACTCTCTAGGTCGGTTTTCCTAACATGTAGCCGAATTAGGTGATATAATTGCATCCGTAGATCTAGAGTAGGAACTTATTCGGAAATGAATGAAGTGATTCGTCAGGTGATTTTGCCATTCGTTGAAATATATTCATTGACACAAGTGAAACTTACTAAGATAGTAAATTCAATTTTAACTATTTTATTATACACAAAAATAGGGAAAAAACCACAAAAGATGTCAAAATTTTCTCACTATAACACATTTATTCAAAACTATTTTTCTTGATACCAAAAACTTCAAACTTATACCTATATGACATAATTATTCTAAACTTGTACAATGTGGTAGATTTACTCTAAATTTCTTCTTGTGATACCAAAAATCTTAAACTTGCACCCATACGATATATTTACTTCAAAAATTTGGTATCATAGAAAAAATTTAAGGTTTTTGGTATCACAGAAAAAGTTTAGGGTAAATATGTTACAAATGTACACATTTGGGGTTTCTGGTGTCGCAAAAAATAATTTATTGTAAATGTGTCACAATAAGTAAAATTTGATGTTTTTAGTAGCTTTTATAAATAAATAAAAAAAGTCAATTGTCGGTGGTGCGGTTGTGAGACATGTGTTCCATCTTCGAAAATAGAAAAAAATAAAATAAAAAGAATGAATAATTTTTAATAGCAATCGATATGGACGGTGTAACGAACGAGCAACACGGAATGCGTGGCATATAAAAAAATTCGAGAAAAGTCAGCAAAATTTATCCGTAAAGCACGATGAATAAGAAGAAGGACCTATCAAATTTCTCTTTCAACATGAATGGAGGTTTGACAGAAGGAAAAGAGCAAGCATTTGGAGGAGTAGAGTGCTGTAGGATGTAACCTATGACTATTCGAAAAATAGAAATTAACTTTAGTAAGGTTGGCCACGCTAAAAGATGATAGCAACGAGCTTTCAAGACAACAATAATTCGTCCCATGAATCGCTTTATGGGAATTTTTAATTATATAATCGTACCCGACCCCAAATCTCTCTTTGATATTATCATAATGGAAAGCCTAGTCCTTACCACCTTTATCTTCCTGCATTAATTTTATTTTTTTCATTCTCAACTATCATCGATGTGGCCTTAGGTTCACTGTTAAAGTTGGTCGAATTCCCTAAAATACCCCAAAATTTTATGTCGATTCTCAATTTTGCCCTGAACGTTTTTTTTTCTTAAAAAAATATCATCAACTTTAATTCTTGTCTCAAATTTGTCCCGAACTTCTTTTTTGTAGGTAAAGAAACATTACAAAATTTCAATCCAATCTCAAATCTATCTTCATTAACCTTCTATCCAAAAATCATTATTAGTTGTTTGGCATGGCAAATCTACATTGGCAAAGTGATGTGAAAAATTACTTAGCAAAACTGTTTTTTGATTTGAAAATTAGGGAAATTAGGGATAACTAACAATAATTTTTCTATGAAGAGCTAATGAGTGCAGTTTTGAGACAAGAGTAAAAGTTGGTATTTTTTTTTCGAAACAAAAAAAGTTCAGGGTATTCAATGGCCCTCAATTTGTGCTCTTAACTTTCCCAAGTACTAATATAATTAAAATGAAAACAATTATAAGTGAAATAGATGATTTTGAAGTTCCAAAAACAACAAAATCAAATATTGGGAAAATTCCAAATAAGGTTTGAAGTGCCATTGTTTTATCAAATAAGGTTTTTAAGTATCATCGTTTTCTTAAATAAGGGTTTAAAGTGTATTTTATTTTAAATAAGGATCTAAAGTGCCGTGTCAGTCTTAAAGAAGGGCTTCACTTGACCAAATGGTCGAGGGCATTTCTGCCATTTGCTTTTTTTAAAAAATATTTTCTTTCCTTTTTTCTATTTTTTTCTTTCCATAAAAAACTCAAAAAATAAAAAAACTTACAAATTAAAACTTAAAAAACACAAATAATAATTAAAAAAAAAAGGTGGGAGGGCCCTCCAGCCTATGGCTGCCAACCTATCATTGGTGGGGCGGCGGCATTTTTATGATTATTATTATTATTACTATTACTATTATTTGTGTTTTTTTAAGTTTTAAGTTTTTCTTCTTTTTTGAGTTTTTTTATGGAAAGAAAAAAGTAAATGATGAAAATGCCTTCGATCATTTGGTGAAGTGAGGCCTTTGTTTAATATTGACATGGCACTTTAAGTCCTTATTTGAGAAAATAATAACACTTCAATTTCTTATTTGGAATTTTCTCTCAAATATTTGACCAAAAAGAACCTTTCTTTCTTAGAAATGTGAGGTTCTTTCTTTATAAAAAAAAAAAAAAAGCTATAGCTCTTAATTTATACTCCAAACTTTCCCAAATACTAATAAAATCAAAATGAATACATCATATGTAATTTAGATGATTTGAAATCTCCAAAAACCATAAGATCAAACACTAGAAGGAGTCAACTTTTTCAAAATGTTGCCGACCAAAAAAAAACATTTTTAAAATCCAAAATTTCCTAAAGAATGTGATTGAACTTAAAGTTTAAGTTTTTTTGTTGTTGAAATTAAGTGCTTTTAAATTCTTTGAATAATCATTAGTACAATTAAGGAAGTACATTGATCCCAGTCCAACTCGGGAAGAGGACCGAACTGATTAGTTTTAGGTGGTTCATAAGGGGACCGGTCCGATTCCTTGTTTTACATAAGGAACCGAACCAACAGACTGACAAAGATTTCTTAGCCTTTTTATTATTATTTTGAAATAAGCCTTAATAAGTGAATAATTTTTTCTTTTAATGTTGGAAAACTCCCACTTATAAGGAATAGATGAAACAAAAAGAAAATCATCGGTTCTAGGCTCTTAAAGTGGGAATCGATTCACCCCGAAATCGATAACCTCTAATTATGATAATCTTCTTTTTTTCTATATATGTATATATATTTTTATATTATTTATTTTTCTTCAAATTATAATCAAACCGAATGGTAAACATGAATCAAGGGAATCACGGGATATTTTTCTTTTGAAGTCATCTCTAGGATCTTATAGTTAACTACCGAGTTCGATTAAACCCTATTTCTTCCAAAAGAATCCAAATAGGCAAATTTTACCGAGTTTTGATGGAGTCCTTTGGGTCGAGCTTCCCTCTTCTTCTCTTTTTTCCCTTCTTTCATCGGTGCAAATTAAAAAAACAAAAGAAAACAAGGTTGCAAATCACGTATAGTAGCTTTTTCACTGCCATTTGTCGACTTGCGATAACATTGGGAAATGATGTGATGTTGCGAATGCTAATTCTACTGTTATATCATGTCCATAAGTTGGGGAAAAAAGGAGAAAAAGAAATTAAAAGTTAAAATCATTCATCAATCCGAGTCGCCAATGGCGTTTTGTGTTAATTAATAATTAATATTCCGTAAGACAAGATCATTGGCATGTGTGCAAAAGTGACAAATCTTCAAGAATCTGACTTTTCCGACCCCAAAAAGAAAGGAAATAGTTTTTTTTTAGCTTAATTATGGTATTTTACTGGGAAATAATCAATCTGGTTTGTTGGTAGAAGGGTTACTTCATCGATAAATCAGAGAACAAGATAATTCTCCATAGATCATGATGAATTTTTTTTTTATAAATTTTCTCATATTGCCAATTCCTCATTTCGAAAGGGAATTAGCCTCTCTTTTATTTTTATTTTTTTTCCGGGCAAAGGAGGTAAATTGTATCCACTTACAAGTTATTCAAATTCAAAAAGAAGAAGAAGAAGAAGAATCGAATTTTCTTATATGAAAATGATGAGATTGGTCCCTTTATTCTCATCAAATGAAAATGTGGAAATTTTATTTACAAAAAATGGGTGTCTAATCAACCTCGATCTCCTGATTGGTGCATTTCAACAAATACGCTTGCTGGATATTTTTTAGTTTCATTCGAGAAATAATGAGAAAGACCTAACTAGAGCACAACATCATTTCTAGTCTGCAATTTGTTGACTTTGAGGGGCATCTATATCACGAATTCTGTCGTTCTCAATTTGTTCGATTGGAAAGCTACTTAAAGCACGCTGCATTATTGATGCATTAAGCTTAATTTTCTGTTGATCAACGTTGCTGCAAGTTGCGAAAGAAAAAATTAGACGCTTAATTATATTACACTTCAATTTTCATGATAAATAATTATCTCTGTGTATGCGTGGGATAGATAGAGGGTTTGCGATTGATGATTCGTTTTACCAATTAAATCCAATTAGATCTCAATTTACTAACTTGTCATTCATTTTAAAGGGTAAACTAAAGAAGCCAACTTACCTCATAAACAAAGAGGACAACACTATTTTATGATGCGACACTAATTGATCTCATTCATTGATATCATTGTGATTTGTCTCGTATCGAGCAGTTATATAGATTTGTTGAAATAAATATAAATATGAGAATTTACGTATAAATTAAAATGAGTCGTAACAGATATGGAATATGAGAAAGCATGGATATGACTTAAAGGAAGTTAAGGATCACAAAAAGTCAGGGAATTACCTACTTTTTGTGAGAGATTAAGCAAGATTTATGCTGTAGTACTACATGATTTACATAGTGAAAGAATATCACCCTGACTCTCTAATTAACTTTTAATCTGTAAAACAATCTCCATATGGTGAAAGCTAAAAGGAGAATAGGGGAACCATGATGGGAATCATCCTCTTACTACGAGAAAGCGACCCTTGATTACTACGTCACCTTCTTTCGTTTCATGTTAGAGAGAAACGATGCAAAGACACCATTCTCCATTGATGCACATCAACGACCGAAGGAGTGGAAACCCAGCAGCTGCGTCAAGTTTGAACTACACAGAATCAGGGACAAAAGCCATCTCAAAACCCTAGTTAACTCCAAAGTTTCACTTGAATTTTTCGTATATTTCCAATTCTGGGAGAAAATGACTGTAAATTGCAAAGGGAAATTTTGTTCGGTTGTAAACAAATCCGAACTCTTCAAAACGCAATTATAATTTTACCTTTTGAGTTGGTCTTTTTGACTTTCAATTGGAGCACATATTATATCCGGGCTGCTCATAATACCCGTATTTGCCCTTGTTATATGTACAATACGTATCTACTTGTACCAAAGTGAAGTACGTGTGAAAATGATTTTGCCCCTGAAGTGTTTCATAGCTGTAGTCCCCATATATTTGCACTTGTATAACCCGAAATTGGTGCATATAAATATGCAGATATCATAACAAACAAGCTAAACATAGCTCGTTGTTTGGCATGGTGACCAAATCAAACTTGCTGGTTTGCCTGCACTTGCTTGTTGATTAACGCTTGTGACTTTAATTCCCTATAAAATGCAGAAATTAAAAAAAATACCTATTTTTCGAAAACTTACAAAAATATTATGTAGGATTCTACATGTTTCTATTCAATTATATAATTTAAAATATTTTCAAGTATGTTAAATTTCCACAAAGTAAAAAAAAACGTAATTTCTACGAAATTCATAACAAAAAAGTCAAAAGTTAAAAGGAAAAACTGCTCTGGAAAATATGTCTCTAAATATTAAATAACAATTATTGTTTGGGTGACGGAAATAGAGGTGTACAACACTACACACGCTAATGCCTTGACGGTTAATAATGCATCTAGACATTAATTAAAGGAAGAAAATAACATGGATGAGGAAGAAAAAAGAGCTAAAGCACTTTCCTGGGGACCATGGCATGTCTCCTCATATTGCCTATTGATGTGAACATTTTTCTCTCCATTTTGTTTTATCTCCCTCTCCTCTCCCATATTCCTTCCTCCTCCACCTTGCTTTGTTCTCTTGAATAGCAAGTAGGGATAAATCGATTCGTGTTATACCTACTACTGAAAACTTCCAAGAAAGAAAGGAAACCCTAGAACGCTACATGTCAATCGAAAAAGGGAAAGGCATGGCTGAAGGATCGTCGAGATCTACAGCTTCACCAAATGATCAACACCACCAGCAGAGGGTGCTGCCGTTGAGTCGTTATGAGTCGCAGAAAAGGAGAGACTGGAATACCTTTGGACAGTACTTAAGGAATCAAAGGCCCCCCATCGCAATAACCCAATTCAACTCAAACCATGTTCTTGATTTCCTTCGCTACCTCGACCAGTTCGGGAAGACTAAGGTTCACTTGCACGGCTGCATCTATTTCGGGCAGCCCGAGCCACCGGGCCCTTGCACGTGTCCCCTGCGACAGGCTTGGGGAAGCCTTGACGCGCTCATCGGAAGGCTGAGAGCTGCTTATGAAGAGAACGGCGGGTTACCAGAAGCAAACCCTTTTGCTAGCGGCTCGATCCGGATGTATCTCCGTGAAGTTAAGGACTCTCAAGCTAAGGCTCGAGGAATCCCTTATAAGAAGAAGAGCAGGAGAAGAAGTGCAATGAAGGCCAAAAATGAAGGCTACAATAACGTCCCCATCAGTGAATCTTGAAGATCTTGCTACTACTTGAGAGTGGTAAAGTCTCTATTTCCCTAATTGATAAGGCATATCTTCTTCAAAAGCGAAACTTGCTGTGGCATGAAATTGTTTCCCATCAAAATGATGTAGGTATGACAAGTAGTAGTGTGATGTCACTGATTTTTGAGAAGCCAAATTTTGGGCTGGAGAAGTTTAATTCCAACTAAGCTCGAGAGCCCTGATCTCCATTTGAAGAAACCCTAGCAAGTAGCTAGGTTCTTTAAAACCCTAATCTGCCTAGTATTAGGCTTGAGAAGAACATAACGACACTTCTAAGCACTTTTCTGTTTTATAATTGCTTCTTAGGAGTAAAGGCATGATTTGCTACATCAACTAGTCTCTCTCTCTATCTGCACGCGAGGTCTGCAAGGTCTGATATGGTTTTTCTATTGCCTCGCCATCGGCTGCCATCGAGTCCCAGCTGATGGCTAGAGATTTCACAGTATATTTTGCTTGCCAATTGCCAAAGATGAGCACAGCATCATCTGGCAGAAACTTTAGCTCTCTAGTCCATGATTGGAAGTATCATTTTAATTTGTTGTTGTTATGGTGGTTCTTCTTGTTAGCATTTGCTATCATACTGGTTGGTTTGCATAAGGTGCGTAAGCATAATCTTGGCATCTGGAAGGAGGATGCCCATTTACCTGCTTAAACTTTATTACCGTATTATCTTTGAACTTAACACCTTTATATTAATCAGGTTTGTAGTATACTAATTGCATATAGCTATATCCTGCACATCTTCTTCGATAAAATTGTATCACGATTTCTCTATTGCAGGGAAAAGCGAATCAAAGCATTTCGATGTGCCGATTTCCCTTATGATAGGAAAGCTCTACCGCACCGGAAGTATTTTGATATGCCGATTTTCCTTTATAATAGGAAAGTTCTACCGCATTAAAATCTATATGTTTACTATTTTCAGTCTATCGACATTGTCTTTTTAAACAATAATAAGTTCCATGATATATGCTTCCTAGCGTATTGCCTTTCTGTAAATGTGAGTGCCAAGGGCAACGATTGAAATTAATTTGCATTTTTCCGTATTTTTTCATGGTTTTTTATTTGTCGTTATCTTTTCATGATTGATCTGCCTATTTTTAACATTTTTTTAACAATGGTTTTTATTTCTACATCTCTCTAATCTATGTTTGCTATTCGACAAAAAAAAAAAAATGCCCAACATATAGATTGACGTACAGTTCTTTGCATTCATGGTGCATCATGAACAATCTTCGAGCAGATTTTTTGCTGTCCCAGGAAATTGCCTTAATTTCCCAGATGATAATAACACAATTCAGCAAAATAGACATGGTTTGGACATACCCCAGATGTTCCCCACTTGATTACGTCATACCCCACATTTTCATCATGCAATCGGATCTTGGATTCTTTTAGTCTTTTCAGACAACATATACATTTTGACCTAATCAGAACTTTTAAGCAGATTGCAATCTGTTTTGCATCAAATAAAGCTATATATATAGTCCTTCCACATATGTTTCTTAGGGCTTAGGGAGAATCTTTTCACAGCTAATCTTCCACTAATGTCTTGGTTCCAAATGTCCATCTATAAGGGAGGTGGCGTTTGAGATGGAGCGTGTTTAGTTCTTGATTGTCTCTGAAAAAAAGAATGAGCATTGACTCTTAATTGAATCGGATTCATGAGATTTTTAACTTCTCTCGGATTCATAAGAATGCATGTCTACATACAACTGATCCTCAAGAGAACATAAGCTTTTCACCCAACGACAATTGTTTAAGGATAAATATTTTTCACAAGCTGTGCCCAAACTAAAAATCTTGAAATTCTCACACCTGCATTATACACATATTTCGGTCCATTGCTTCCATTTGAATTTGTCAGCCTCGGTCGACTGTCTTTGACTAAAAGAAGACTCGTAGTCCTGTTCTTGGATCGGTTTCGGATCATGACATAGCACATTAGAGGGTCATGATACTAATGCAATCTGCCTTGAACGAGGAATGGTTGTTGATGTTTAAACCAAGGAGGAAAATCTTAAGCTTTGAGAGCAGCATAAGACAACTCCGACTATGTTTGCATTTTAGAGATATCAAGTACATATACGTCCGCATGCATTCATTTTTGCTGTTTTACTGTTTGAGAAAACATCGAACTAGTTCAATAAATTTGAAAAATAAGACGTGAAAACATAAGCACCGAATTAAAAGTGTCGACAATTTTAATTAGTGAAAATAAAAATTAAAAGTTACTGGAATTCATTAGTAATATTATTATTTTTTGGTCAAAATAAACAAGAGCATTGGTGAGACTAACTTCTTGAGTAGAGGAGGCTTTGTCTGAGCCTCATCCGGCAACAAAGTCAATGTAGATCGCAATCTTGGGAGAAAAAGCTTGATTCCTGTGGGTCCAAAGAAAAGGAATTTTAAATCTTTATTTCATTTGGAGTTTATTATTTGCCAAATAAGGAAAAGATTACCCTTTTGGCTCCGCTGGCTTTGGGCTTTCCCCCCCTACCGAAGGGGAGGGGTTCAAATCCCAGCGGAGTCATTTGTGGCCACGTGCTTGGTGGTGGCACGTGTCGTCCCCAGGGTTTACTTCCCAACTGCCGGCCGTGCGGGGTTCCCTGGGTTACCAAAAAAAAAAAGAAAAGAAAAGATTACCCTTTCCTGTGGGTCTAAGTTAATATTTTCGTCACTTCTTTCCATTAAGATGGTGTTTACATGGATGGAATTAATATAATCTCAATATTTAAGATGAATCTTATTTCCATATCCCACCTGGCACTATAACGCTATGATTGGAGGGACAGGAGTTGATTTTTCCTTAACTAAGAATCCTAAGCAAGCCCAATAATGCATTTTTACCATTAAATTTAGAAAATAATGTGCTCAATAATAGTGCATCAACCGTCTCATGCATCTAATGGGCTGAAATACAGCGTAAGTAACGAAACACCTAATTGGTAAAGATCTGCTTCGATTTCTGATCTTTTGTGTTCATAAACAAAAGCTGTGAATTGAGAAAGTGAATCCAACAGATATATTGTTTGCAAACACAACTAAGCTAAGTAACATTAGTATCATGGGGAAGGTGAAAACTTCAATTATACCTTATAGGGATGGCGTAATAGAATACTTATAGAAATTCATAAAAACCCACCGACTCTTTGCCAGTCCCCACTAGGTCCATGCCAGCGTGGGTGCACTCTGTTTAGAACCAAACCTTTTCCCACTAAGCCGCATTGTCTCGACATCTCTGAAACCAAGGTTTGTGGTACATCTCAGGCCATTTCAATTTCAGCCCATGACTGGCCATCTATAGTTCTCTCTTCTTCAATGAGAAGAAATGAATCTGAGAGCCTCAATTCAGAAGATCATTTACTGAACAAAATAAAGAGAAATTAATGAACTATGAATGGCATACGTACTTTATGCAACCCCAAAGCATCAGAGCCCCTGCGCGCGATTCGGATTCCTAACGGGAAAGTATTCGAACATCCTTTAGTGGGTTCTTCATTCAATTAAAAACATTGGAAATGTGCAAATTGTTCATGTTTCTATTATAATCTCAGAAAGTAAAAGATACATCGAAGGCAATAATCTACAAACTTTCAATGTGCCAAACAGAAACTGCAGGATTCAACTATACATTTGTACCATAACTTCAACATTGCACAAATTAGAATAATACTAATAAGGAGAAGCCTGATGGTTGCTATTGCATATACTACAGATGACTCTGGGATTAGGAAAATATGTTCTACACAGAATTTTTCAGAATCTCTCTTTAAGTTTAAAAACTTTCTATTTTTAGCACATGCCACCATGCAAAGATTTCAAATGTGCAGAACCTACATGTTTTTAATAGAGCTCTTTAAGAACTACTTTCATTTGACATGTTATTTGATTAACAAAAAACATTTAGAAAACAATCAAAATGAAGCAATGTAGAATATATAGTCACGATACTAGTTTTTGCCTCAAATCAGATAGACATAACAGAAATTTCGAGGACCATTCTATGACTTCATCATCTTGTTTTTTCACTCACATGCTTATTTTTCCCTTTCTTGCTTGCTTAAATTCTTTACTGCGCCTTTTGGTGAATACAGGAGGCATCAACATACACTAGATAGGACCACAAATAATTCCATCAGGGCCAATTGGCATGGAAATTGCATATTTGAATAATAATATCTGCCCAGTTAAAAATTTCCCGATATAAGAAGAGCATGACTACAACTGATCAACTTCAACGTTTGAAATTCGGTTTTGAGCTGAATACTATACAGCAATACCGAGGCTACAGAAATGAAACTACTCCATGCAATTACTCTATCAAGGAAAAGAAAATAAACTTGGGATGTTGACGAGAGCTTCAAAGGACACCCACAAAAGTGCTTGACGACATATATACTGATTTTTAATCCCCAAGTGGTTGAATCAGATAAAACTCCGAGTGCAAGAAGGCCACCATCTGTTGGATTTGGATGGATAACGAGACTTTGCTCATTGCTTACACTTTTTGACAATGTTATCATAAAGAACTGTGTAATTTGAGCTACCCACATTTCTGAAGTAGTAGAGTTTACTGTCATCATAATTGTACACTTGCTGAGTACTGCCCAACCTATTGACTACCAAGTTATTCTTCACACTCATGTAACCTTGCCCGTTCTGCACATTGCTCAGTGAACCACTTGAGCGCTTGAAGCCAGAATTTTCATGCCTCTTCTCATTGAAAGCAAACGTAAGGTTCGCAACAGATAAGAAAGTGTCATTTCCTTGATCGACATTGTTGGAGTATAAATAGAACGGAAAATGTCTGAACACTCGGATGCACGCAAGGATGGTGTCCAGGCTCTTCGCATCGACGCTGTCATTGAAATGGATCAGCTGATTAATAATTTGCAGATTCCCGTCATTTCCCATGACCATCACATTACTGTAATTGAATGCTTGCTTCCAAGTGGTCGTGATTTTCCCATAAGATGACTGCACCCAACCACTGGACGATATGGACCGGCTGACCCCGGTCATAAACTTCCCATCTAAGGCCTTAAAATCCAATACCGAAGAAACAACTAGAGGCATGCAATTGTAGGTCAGAAGCTGCCCTGCAGTTCTCGTGCTCTTGTCATCCAGCCAAAGATGCAGATTTGCGTCAATGTACCACACGTTCAAAGCCTTCGTGACACTAAAGCCAAATTCATGGAGGTTTCCATCTAATATCTTTGCTAGAAAGGGTGTAATCTCGATGTCGTATGTAGGGAGATCAAACGATCCAATGCCAGTGATAGGTCTCCACAAAAGAGGATTGATCCCTCCTGTGTATACCACCGTGAAAGGCCAGACCGCACCGACTACCGCACCATCGAGACTCACAACAACCTCCTTAAAAGGGCCATTCCCAGCGACCCCAGTAAGATTATTGGCCTCAATATACTCATTGGGGAGATTCCCATACCAAAACTCATCATTCTCATGAAAAGACACATAAATCTCCAGCACTGCCCTGTAAACATTCAGGGGAACGCTAAACTCCTTCGTCTCAATATCAGTAGCATTCTCGATTTCAAACCACAACCCATCATTCAACGGCAAGTTTCTCGAAATGGGCAAGATCAAATCTGCATTCGTACCATACCCCGGTACTGAATTCTCCGAACTTCCCACATCCCCCACTAAATGCTCATCATCAGCAGGATAAAAATGAAACTTTATCTTGACATGGTAAACCCCTGTATAGGTGCTATCCACAACATTGCCAAGATAAACGGCAAGTGTACTGTTCTTCATGAGCAACGAATAGTACCTGGTAATGTCCTTCTTGACACTCCAAAAAGTCCCTGTAGCTCTCGGCTCGGCAGTGCAGCTCCTGAGGAGCTCAACCCCACCAAGCCAAACCCCGAAAATTCGGTCATATTGCCTGCCTTTGCAAGTGGCGCTCCACTCAAGCACTATCTTTGAGAATATCTGCGAGTAACAAGTCGATGGAGGGGTGTAATTGGCAAGAACCGGGGGCCTGCCATATGTATTTGCGAAGTCGTGTTGTAAAACCAGGTATGAGCAAGGTTTGGTGTCGGGGAGCTTGATGGGCTTGGTGACTTCGAAGTAGCGAGTGGGTGAGCCGGTGGAGTTGGTGTGAAGTTTGGGTTTAGAGATGAGGGACGAGCGAAGGAGCTTGGTCTGGTGGAAGTTAGCAAATGAGAGAGGGGAGGGAGAGAGGAGGATGAGGAGGAGGAGGAGGAGAAAGAAGAGAGAGGAAGCCATGGATGGTGGTGGTTGAGGGATTGCTTGAGGAGGAGGAGCAGGAGAAAGAGGAGAGAGGAAGCCATGAATGGTGGTTGAGGGATTGCTTTTGATTCAATGTCGAACGTTTTTTTGGGGTCTGTCTGGGAGGAGTAGAAAACAATGCGTAGTAGGTTGAGAAATTGGCGCGTAAAGCTACATGCTCCTTCATCCCGTGCCCGTCTATTTGTTTCCTTATTTTCAGGAGTTGAAGTATAAACACTTAAACGAGTTTACTCCATTTCAATATCGAAGAAAAATAAATAAAACATATATTATTGATAATTAAAATCCAATGTCTCCAAACGCGTATCCTCGCTTTTAGAATTCATCCATGTCCCGTCATTCCATTCTCATCGTTCAAAAGCAGATTTTCCCATTTGCCAGTTGCCATGCACCCGAGTCCCAACCCAACTGGAGTTCCTATGAAAAAACATCTCGCCAACCTCATGAGGAAAAAGAAAAATGACATCTTTTCGTCTCCTCCGATGATGGATCCCTTCGAGCAGAGACTGCCTGCTCGACGAGGTTGTCTACCTCCACTCCCTGTGGCACCAAGGCCCTCCTCCAAACCCCTCTCTCTCCAACCATTCTTCTTCACGAGCCTATGCAAGGGCTATTTGCAAGGTTCTCGATCGGGATATCAATTGTTTTCCACCAATTAAGAATACTACAGAAACTCTTGGTCAGTGCTTAGTTCAGTCAGGTGATATGCAGGCATGTATTTAGCTCAGTTGGGTGCTTTTCCTACCTAGTTCCTTTAGATGCTTGATGAAGCTGTCTAATCTGTTTAAATTTAACATTACAGGGTGGTTGTACAGAGAAAATTTTGATGTCCATAAATTGTTCGGACGCCAATGTACGAACAAATGGTAGTACATCTGACAAAATATTTTGTCGGAAGTTGCTCATATCCATTTCCCTTTTTCCGATTATCTGAATGGATATACCCCTGCCTATTTTTCTTCTGAGAAATTTATATCACAGTCAAGCTCTTCGTCATGATCTCAAGTGCAAAATGACTGTTGTGCAGGATTCTGTATTGTCACCAGCGTCCAGCATCAAATGGCCCTGTGAAAGCCCTGTAGACCGTGCTGGCATGGCAACATCTGAGTGGCCTCCTTTTAAGTCCCCATCAAATTCTGAGAATCACTAGGTTTTGGCTGAGGGAAAAGGAGAACCAGAAACTAGGCATCAAAAAGGTCCTTGATGGTTGCCAAGCTTTTTTCAATTGCACGTCTGGTTCAGATGGTGACGGTCCAGCACAACCTTGAAAGGCAATTATGAGTTACTGTGAACAGTCAGTAGTGAATGGCTTGAACAACATACTACTAATTTGATTGTTTCTGTTTTGTCATTTCAAGGTCTTATGTATTATTCGACCAAAAAAAAAAGTCTGCTGTATTAGGATTGGCTGAAAAAAGAAGGATTTGCACTGGGGATATGTGATATGGATGCTTTTGAAGAAGGATCACTGAAAGTTGCAGTCCCGTAATTTCATTGATGTTTGGATATCAATCTTGGCTTTATAGATATCATCTTCTCTGACATTCGTATAATTAAGCTGTGAATAGACAACTTACATGTGGTCTTGGCCAAATTTAGGTAACATACAGTCTTGGAAGTGGAATGGAACACACCGTGCACGAGTGATTTTCCCCTTTACACTTCGCTCGAGAGTCGAGATCCCTGAGCACTCAAGACCTTGACGTCGATTGTCCAGATCTCGATGGTTTATCCCCAAACTTCAATGGCATGACAGGGTGGCATGTAAGGGTTCACGCTTTGCTGTTCCTTCTGCTAATCAATTCAATAACCTCCAACAGCAAATCGAAGTATTTTGATGTGCCGATTTCTCTTTATGATAGGAAAATTCTTCCACATCAAAATTTATCTGTTTGCTATTTTCGGTCTGTTAACATTTCTTCTTAATCGAGAACATGTTCTATAATATGAAATTCTTAGTGTATTGCCTATGTTTACCGAGTGTCAAGGGCAACAATTGATATGAATTTGCATTTCTCCATTTTTTTTTATGGTTAATTTGCCGGTTTTAACATTTCTTGACAATAGTTTTTATTTCTACATCTGTCTAGTCAATGTTTGTTATTTGACCAAAAAAAAATCCACGACGTATTCATTGAGTACAGTCCTTTGCATTCATGGTTGATCATTCACAATCTTTTGAGCAGATTCTTCTTGTCCCTGTAAAATACCTTTATGTCCCAGAAGATGGTAATGCAGGTAACTAAAACAGACCTGGTTTGGACATATCCTAGATGTTCCCCACTTAAGTACGTTATAACCCACATTTTCATCATGCAATCAGATCTCGGATTCTTTTTAGTCTTTTCAGACAACATGACCATTTTGACCTAATTAGAGCCTTGAAATAGATTGCAATCTGCTTTGCATCAAATAAAGCTATGGGTATAGTCCTCCCTCATATGTTTCTTAGGGCTTAGGGAGAATCTTTTCACAGCTAATCTTCCACTACTGTCTTGGCTCCAAATGTCCATCTGATAAGCCCTTATGAGGTGATGAGGTGGCATTCACGATGGAGTGTGTTTAGTTCTTGATTGTCTCTGAACAAAAGAATGAGCTTCAACACTTAATTAAGTCAGATTCATGAGATTTTTCAACTTCTCTTGGATTCAAAAGAACGCACGTCCCTAATGGAATCGAAATCGCTTATTTGAATGATCATACCTGCCCAGTTAAAAAGTTCATGGTATGGGAAGAGTCCCAGAAATGAAACTACTCTTTACAGTTACCCTATTAAGGATAGGAATATAGAGCTTGGGATAAGGGATGTTAGTAACCGAACCAAAAACTGGACTGAACCGAATCAAAATTTCGTGCACTTTTAATAGACAAGAGCTCCAAAGAGTAACCACAAAAGTGCCCAACAACATATAAACCGAACCAGAAATGAAACTATTCTTTACATCCCAAGTTGGGATGTTGACAAGAGCTCCAAAGAGTAACCACAAAAGTGCCCGACAACATATATACCGATTTTTAGTAGTCTTCATTTTGGGCACATAAACAAGCTAAGAGATGAGATGACAAAAAGTTTTAAAGCATCCCCATGTGGTTACATCTGATAAACCTTCTGAGTTTGAGAAGGCCACCATCTGTTGACTCCGGATGCATAAGGAGACTCTGCTCCTTGCCCACATTTTTTGACAACGTCATCATAAAGAATTGTGTAATTTGAGCTACTCACATTTCTGAAGTAGCAGAGCACACTGCCATCATACTTGTAAGCTTGCTGAGTACTGCCTAATCCACTGACTACCAAGTTATTCATCACGGTCATGTAACCCAGCCCTTTCTGCACATTGTTCAGTGAACTGCTCAAGAGCTTGAAGCCAAAATCCTTGTGCCTTACATCATTAAAAGTAAATGTAAGGTTCGCAATAGATAAGAAAGTGTCATTTCCTTGATCCACATAGTTGGAGTATAAATAGAACGGGAAATCTCTGTACACTCGAATGGATGCAACGGTGGAGTCCAGGCTCTTGGCATCGACACTGTCATTGAAATGGATCAGCTGATTAATGATTTGCAGATTCCCGTCATTGCCAATGACCATCACGTTACTGTAATTGAATTCTTGCTTCCAAGTGGTCGTGATTTTCCCATAAGATGACTGCACCCATCCACTGGATGATATGGACCGGCTGGCCCCAATCAAGAACTTACCATCCAAGCCCTTAAAATCCAACACTGAAGAAAGAACTAGAGGCATGCAATTGTAGGTCAGAAGCTCCCCTGCAGTTTTTGTGCTCTTGTCATCCAGCCAAAGATGCAGATTGGCGTCAATGTACCACACGTTCAAAGCATTCGTGACACTGAAGCCAAATTCGTGGAGCTTTCCATCTAATATCTTTGCCAAAAAGGGCGTAATCTCGATATCATATGTGGGGAGATTAAACGATCCAATGCCAGTGATAGGCCTCCACAAAAGAGGGTTGATCCCTCCTGTGTATACCACCGTGAAAGGCCAAACCGCACCGACTACCGTACCATCGAGACTCACTACAACCTCCCTAAAAGGGCCATTCCCGTCCACCCCAGTAAGATTATTGGCCTGAATATACTCATTGGGGAGATTCCCATACCAAAACTCATCATCCTCATGAAACGACACATAGACCTCCAGCACTGCCCTGTAAACATTCAGGGGAACACTAAACTCCTTTGTCTCAACATCCGTAGCATTCTCGATTTCAAACCACAACCCATCATTCAACGGCAAGTTTCTCGAAATGGGCAAGATCAAATCCGCATTCGAACCATACCCAGGAACCGAATTCCTCGAATTTCCCACAGCCTCCACCAAATGCTCATCATCAGCAGGGTAAAAATGAATTTTTAATTTGACATGGTAAACCCCAGTATAGGTGCTATCCACAACATTGCCAAGATAAACAGCAAGTGTACCATTCTTCATAAGCAACGAATAGTACCTGGTAATGTCCTTCTTGACACTCCAAAAGATCCCTGTAGCTCTCGGCTCGGCCGTGCAGCTCCTGAGAAGCTCAACCCCACCAAGCCAAACCCCGAAAATCCGGTCATATTGCCTGCCTTTGCAAGTGGCGCTCCACTCAAGCACGATCTTTGCGAATTCCTGCGAATAACAAGTCGATGGAGGGGTGTAATTGGCGAGGACCGGGGGCTTGCCATATGTGTATGCGAAGTCGTGCTGTAAGACCAGGTAAGAGCAAGGTTTGGTTTTGGGGAGCTCGATGGGCTTGGTGACTTCGAAGTATATAGTGGGGGAGTCGGTGGAGGAGTTCTGAGATCCGGGTTCAGAGATGAGGAACGATCGGAGGAGCTTGGTCCGGTGGACGTCCGCGGTGGAGAGAGAGGAGAGAGAGACGAGGAGGAGGAGGTGGAAGAAGAAAGAGGAAGCCATGAATAGTGGCTGGGGGATTGCTTTTGCTTTTGCTTTAAAGATTGAACTCTTTCCTGGAAACAATGGCGTTGTCCCAAGCAATGGAATCACAATTCAAACCCACCGCTGGGAGTGGAATGGAAGGTGATGAATTCGGAGAAATTTATTATTAGTGGAAATGTATTATTAGAGGAATTTAACTCTTGTTTTATGGGATCGCCAAGAAATCCAAGAAAAGCAGAATTTCTTCTTTTTTCTTTATCTAAATGACAGACTATCCGATTTTTCTCAACTGACCCGATGGTCACGCACTAATTTTCAACCATTGGGCAAAAATAAATCTATTCCGAAATTTCAATTTTTCTCCAATAAAGTCGCGTGAGTGACGGGAGCAGCATAAGATAAGGCCCCGAATCCCCAAATGAGAGAAGATAGAGCAATAATCAAGTTCAATGGAGGAGAATAGGGAGATCGTAAATTCTTAAATCTTTTGAAATACACAAATTTCATTTAGCACGTACTTTTGGATTACATTTTTTTAGGTTCGTCGCCTTTGTGCTTTCAAAGCTTTTTAAATTTGAAACCTTAGCTCCGTCTTTGAGCCAATTTCTTTTCTATATTTCTTCTCTTGAGTCTCGATGTAGTCTTTGATACTCCATTCCTTTCGTCCAATCCATTCTCTTTCCTTGGCTTCCGAGTTAAGCAACAAAAGTGCAAAATTAGGTACAAAAGTCACACCATCTTGAAATAGGATCTCACTCATTGAGTAGCATCCTATATAAGACCTGACTTTCTTATTGGAACTAAAAAGGGTTGGGCTTTTTGGTTTTCTTTTAGTTACATGGTTTTTAACTTGGAACCTGTTAGAGGATCATGGACACATGTGAAGAATAGTTGAAGGTTACTCCATTAGTCTATTCTCCTTCGAGGGTGTTGCCACCTATAAGGGTCACCTGTTGTAGTCCCTCCAATGAAAATCTTAACTGCCCTATTGTGTTTTTATTTTTTATTTACGCATCTCTTTCGTTGGTAAGAAAATATTTTTCTTCTCCTCTAACTTGAGAATACTCCCGAATTTTACGTTACAAAATTTAAATGAAATAGTTTGAGGACCTGCTCATGTTCACGTGATTATCTTAATATGGGGGAAATGGAAATTTTCGCACAAATTTGCCTTGTCCAATGGCTGGAAATGGGGACTGTGACTATCGGGGATTCAATAAGACGGGCCATTTTCAGCACAAGCAAAGAACGAGCGGGTTGATTGGAAGACCATGACAGACATCCGGGGGTCTTTTGAGAAAAGTCCCACTCGCGTGCAATCTTGGGAAATTTGGCATTTTTCCTAAAATTTAATTTATTTACGTATTTTACAAAATTTTCACAAGAAGCCGCCTCCTTTTTAAATTTTATTTTATGAGTTACATAGAGATGTGAATGATTTCAGAATAAAACCTAAAATCGAAGAACTTGACCGATAATAACCTATTAGGTTCCAAGTTCTAGGTTTCAATATATGGATGATAGATTTCATATTTAAAAAATTGGGGAACCTGTTTCAATGAATAATTTTCAAGTTTTAGGTAGGTGAAACTTAAAATGTAGAATCTAAAACCTAAAATAAGTTTTTGTATTTTTATTGATCTATATCTTTGCATGATATTGCAATATTCTATGACGTCTAATAACAAGTATATAATTTGAAAGTACTATTTTGAACTTTCATTTTATGACTAAAACTTTTACTTTATTAATGTTTTATATTATTCATGTGTGTAAATATAAGTTGTGGCTAATCGATTATAACAACAAGCGACAGTCATCAAAGAACAAGTAATATAATGATGAGAAAGGATATCATTATATAGAAATTGATGATTAATAAATCAATTGAATATTAAAAATAGAAGTTCTAAAATTTATCTAACCAATCAAAATAAAATTTAGGTGGAACTTAGGTATAACTTGGAACTCATGACATGATAGGTTTTAAGTTCCAATATATGCAGGGTATGTTTTAGATTTCAAAAAATAAGAAAATTTATTTTAATAGATAGATTTTAGGTTCCAAATAAAAACAATATAGAATTTAGAATCGTTCCCTCCCAAATTGGATCTGGAAAGTATTCAATGATAAAGGGGACATCTGGTGCAATTTCTGGACCTTGAGACTTGGTCGTGGCCCATGGGCTTGGGATCGGTTGATTCTCGATAGCCTCGGACTGAATTCTGCAATTCCCGTTCTTTTATTCTTTTATTATTATTTTTTTGCCGGACGGCATGATGATGTAGATAAACAATTCCAGAACAGATAATTATTCAAGATTAATAATGACATACTTCCAAACAAATAATTGAACCTTTAATGGATATTCAGGGGAACTTATGCCACGAAGATGGGAAACTTCCCACGCATCTATTTATTTCTAAATTTTATAAAGTTTGAGAATGATTACTAAAAATGAATAATTAGAAAGCTAGGTGACATGTCCCTTTAATCAATTATTTGGGACGGAATATGATAATCTGTAATGTCAACATCTATCTGTACTAAAATATATGGCCGATTTTCCAATTTGATAATTATCATCAAAATGCCATTATCTCATCTCAATGTAAAAATGTAAAGAGAAAATTACCTATCATTAATAATTAAAATTCGACACCTTCAAATGATTGCCTAAGGGTTTGGCAACTTGCCAATTTCTTTATTTTTTTTTTTTGTTCTTTTATTTCTCGGAATAGAAAAAGAATGGAAATCCGTTTGATAACACCAACTGATTTTTCTATTCCCAAGAATAGAAATGAGAAGTAGGAAAAAATAATTTCTTATTTTTGGGAACAATTTCTTGAAACTTATCTCTTGGGGGCTACTCATCGCCCATAACATATCGCCACCTGCCCACCGCCACCCACCCAGTCGTTGTGGGCTGACCGCCGGCTAGCCTCTCATCACCGCACTTTGCTTGGCGGTTGGCGACCCGATGAGATTGGTGACCCAACGAAGCAGGTGACGACCCAGCGTGGGAAGCGGCGGCGACAAGTAGCAATCGGCGGGTGACGATCGGTGGCCGGCAGGTTGCGGGCGGCAGCCAGTGATTGGTGGTCGACAAGCTACGGGCGGCAGCCAGCTATTGGTGGTGGCTAGTCGTCGCCACTATCGAAGGAAAAAGAAATAAAAACTTTTTATCGATTCCAAACGCATTTCTATTCATTTTCTATTTCGAGAGTAAGAAATTTTAATATTTACCGAATGCCTTATTTTACTCATAAATTGTTCCAGGGAATAAAATATAGAAAAAACTATTTCTCAAAAGAAATTGTTATCATGAGTAGAAATGTTATCAAATGCATCCTAATAATTTCTTATTTTTATGGAGACACATAATTGATGGCCTTTGAAATTCATAAAAATCATCTATATAGTTAAGGTGAGGAGTTCTCGATTTGGTTCGGTTCCAAATTGGAACCGGGAATCGGGCTATTTGGTCATAGGATTAAGAATCATATCAGACTATTAGTTCCAATTCGGTTTGACGGAACCAATCATTTTTATTTACACTGAAGACTAGTTGTGCTTCGAATCAATCAATTCGATTCAGTTCTCAAGCAGTCCCAATAATTGATTGCATATGTTCTCATGTGTTAAAAAGTCAAATTCTACTCGTGTTTAAGTTTTTATATATATGTTCAAGAAATAAAATAATTTATTTAAGGATTTATTGTTATTTTTAAGAACTTTAAAATATACATTTAAAAAAAAGAGTTAGTCCAGTCCGATTCCCCTCTCTGGAACTCAGAATGGAACTGAAAATCATAGATTTCACTTTTATGAAATCGAGAATTGGACCAATGCCTTCGGGAATCAAACCAAACTAGTCGATCCAATTCGGCTCGATTTGATCATAATTGTGCAGTCCAATATGTTCATCTCTATTGTATAATGTGTGAAGAAACTAATTAGATAAAAAGGAAGAGGGGTTTAACAGATACCTTTTTTCTTCCTTACATGCCCATATATATATGTATATATATCTTATTTGTGAACAAAAATGTAAAATTTCACATCTTTGGAAAGGGAAAATCAAAAATCAAAAGAGATATACCCTTTAAATTGGGACATGTTAAAAGGTCATGGATTCATAGTGAAACGAAATTGAGATGGACTTTACCGATCTATTCTTTTATGAGATATTTTCATTGATGAGGATTGTCAGCTAACAATAATCTCTCAAATGAAGATGCTCAATCTGATTGTATTTCTTAACTTTACGTATTATATCCACATATTTCACGTCTTTTATTTTAAATTGTATATTTTTTTTTTCACGACGAGGAAGGTCAAGCCCAAAGGCGTCTGCGCATCTTTAGCTTTTGAGTTCCAGAGCACATCGACTGCGTTCTGTCATTCCATCCTCGTCGTTCGACGCTATGGATTTTCTCACGGATTTTCCCGTTTTCCAGTTGCGATGCGCACCAGTGCCAACCAAACGTGGAATTCCTTGAAAAACCGCTTCATAGCCTCAAAAGGAAAAATAAAAATCACATCTTTTTGCGTCTCCTCCGACGATGGATCCCTCCTTCGAGCAGAGACTGAGGGACGAGGTCGTCTACCTCCACTCCCTGTGGCGCCAAGGCCCTCCTCCAAACCCTCCTCTCTCCCACCACTCTTACTCTTCTTCACGAACCATCCCCATTTCAAAGCCCGCGCCTTTCAAGAAACAGAACTCGGCCACCACCAACAAGAAGAAGCAGCACCAGAAGCACAAGACTAGCGAAGAACCGGAGCAGCCAGAGAAAGAGTGGCCATGCAAGGAAGAACCCATTACTCAGCCCTCTCCCGCGTGGCCTGCGATGAAGCAGAAGGAGCCCGATTCCGGTCAAACGTCCCGGTCCGCCTCCGCCGAGGAGCAAGCGAAGATCGCCGGGCAGGTAATGCAGCAGAGGGCTCTGGAGAAATGCCGCAGAATTTTTGCAAAAGTCGATGATTCCGATGGCGACGAGGAGGAGGAGGAGGAGGACGACGACGACGACGGAGATGAAATGGAGGATGATCGTGTGGAGGGCGATACTGGCAGGTTAGAGGAGAGTGAGGTATACAAGTTTCTGTTGGACGTGTTTGTGAAAGATAGGGACTTGAGGGAGTATTACGAGAAGAATCACGAGAGCGGGGACTTTTGGTGCTTTGTGTGTGGCGCGCAAGGGGGTAAGATGAGTGGGAGGAAGTTTAAGAACTGTTTTGGGGTTTTGCAGCATTCGATTAGCATATCCAAGACGAAGAAGAGGCAGGCTCATAGGGCTTTTGGCTTGGTCATTTGTAGAGTCATGGGCTGGGACGTTGAGAGATTGCCTCTTATTGTTGCGAATGGTGAGCCACTGAGTAGCTCTTTGGCGGGTCCAAGTTCATCACAGGTATCGGGCTAATTCTTGTGTTATTTTGGTTTTCTGATGGTTGTGAGCTATGTTCTTAGAGTATCTATGATATACGTAGGGTGAGAATGAGATTAAGGAAAATGCGGGTGTTAGTAAGGAAGATGCGGACAATGCAGCTTATGGGGTGACAAAAATGGTCAATTTTGGCAGAAAACAAGCAATGATGCAATGCAGAATGTCAATGAGTTGCTAATTTGTGAGGTCATTGGTTACGCATAATGATTACCTACTTTGAGAATGTCAATGGACCTGATGTTCCTTGAGGCTGGTTGTGGTTGATATTACTCTAATGGTATGTTTGCTGTTGTGTCCTTTGTTATGGATAACAGACAGTTTGTGAAGAAGATGCTGCTACAAAGTCTGTTGAAAATTATGACAAGAAAATTTCAATGCCAGGGATTGATGGAGAAGGCAAGGCGGATGGCCCGGTAAGAGAGAAGGTTTTGTTTTTGGCTATGGAAGTCCTCTCACATGACTTGCTCACTTTAAGCGACTGAGATGTATTGAAGAATTTCCCTGAATCTGCTGCAAAGAAGATGATTCCATGGGCATAAAAAATCTAAACAGGGGAAACGTAGATGCCAGAGCTGATGAAGAGATCTTGCCACAGTGCTTTGTAAGATGACTGTGACAAAACTAAGAATTTAGATATTATTCAGGGCAATGACATTGCTGTCTACTGAAGTCCATTTACATGTGTTACTGATTTACTGTTCAAAACAATTGAAATGGGACTTGCATTTTTCATTTAGCAACAATAACAACCACAATGGCTAGATGAAAATATTTGGTAATTTCTGCTTTAGGTCACTATAAAAATTTAAAGCTCAAGATCTGGAAGAGCAAACTAATAATGCGACAATTAGCCATTTTTTCCTCAAGATGCATCTATATTATCTATAAATACTTTGAGCGGAATATGATAAGGCTACTATACTTCTGTTAGGTGATTCTCTAATTCCTTGTTGTTAGGGTGAATTCCTACCAGAACAAGTTCTTTGCCACATCCTTGAAATACCTGATAACCATCTGCAGGATTCTGTACCTTTGCCAACCTCCAGTGTTGAATGGCCCTGTGGAAACCTTGTTGACAGTTCTGCCACAGCAGAATCGGGATGGCATACTTTTAAATCTCAATCAAGTCGATCAGTTTTGACTGAGGTGAAAGGGGAATCAGAGACATGGCATCAGAAGGTTTTCCAAGCTTGTCATGCTTTTTTCCGATGCAGATCTGGTTCAGAAAGCGATGGTGATGAGGAGGCTGATGATGAGGATGATGAAGAAGAAAATGATGACAATGATGGTGAAGATGATCTCTTGGATGGAGATGTCGATGGGGAATGTGAAGTCATTGAGTTCTTTATGAAGCTGTTTATGGAGAATGCTGAATTAAAGAGTTATTATGAGAGTAAATATGGAGATGGCGATTTCTGTTGTTTGGTTTGTGCTGGTGTTGGAAACAAGCCTTGGAAGAGGTTCAAGGGGTGTAACGGGCTTCTTCAGCACTGCACTACTATATGGAAGATAAAGAAGCTGGCTCACAGGGCCTATGCAAGGGCTATTTGCAAGGTTCTTAATTGGGATATCAGTTGTTTTCCACCAATTAAGAATACTTAAGAAGCTGGTGGTCACTGTTTAGTTCAGTCAGGTGATATGCAGGTATATATTTAGGCTCAGTGGCGTGCTTTTCCTGTCTAATTTCTTTGAGATGCTTGATGTTTTCTAATCTGCTTAAATTTAACATTACAGGGTGGTGGTACAGAGAAAATTTTGATGTCCATATGACAAATTATAGTACCTCTGACAAAATATTTCGTCATTATGCTCATATCTATTTCCCTTTTATCTATTACCTGAATGGATATACTCCTGTCTATTCTTCTTGTGAGAAATTCATATTACAGTCAAGCTCTTCATCAAGATCTTAAGTATTAAATGGCTTGAACAACGTACTGTTTATTTTTTTGTTTCTGTTTTGTTATCTCAAGGTCTTCTGTATTAGGATTGGCTGAAAAAAGAAAGATTTGCTCTGGGGATATGTGATATGGATGCTGTTACAGAAAAATCCTTGAAATGTGAAGTCCCATAATTTCATTCATCATTGGATATCAATCTTGGCTTTGTGGATATTATCTTGTCTGACATTTGCATGATTAAGCTAATGAGTATACAGCTTACAGGTGGTCTTGGCCAAATTTAGATGACTTACAATTTGGAAAGTGGAAAGTAACACTGTGCACGTGTGAGTTGACTTATTCAGATCTCGATAGTTTATCATCCAACTTCTATGGCACACGGGGAGGCATGTAAGGGTTCACTTTTAGCTGTGCAATTTGGATGTTAAACTTGAAGCAGTATCCCTGCAGCCTTGTGATGGCAGCACTTCCTGTGCTTGTGGACATCAGTTCACCAGAACGTAAACCGCTGTAGCATTCAAGTATCGGTTGTTTACTCGATGGAAACATGCTAATTAGCTAGAATTGAACACTGCAGGATGGTGATACTGAGGAGAATAGAGACCTGTTTAATCACGACCTTGGTGATGCTAGAAAAAGATAATGGGTACAGTTGGGAGAGTTTTGGTGAAATGCGAAGTCATTTCTTCAAAGATCTTTCATTCGGGTACTTTTGCTCGCTCAAAACAAATACTGTTTGGTTTGCAACTTTTTGTGTATTTTTTGAGGAAGTAGCCTTGTGGTTAAAAACAGAGGGCATGGCTAATGTTCATCATCTCCGTTGCGGAGGAAACCTGATGTAGCAAATCAATCGTCAATGCGGATCAAACCATCAAAGAGGTCAGGTGTGGTGACTCCAAGATCAAGAAATGGTCAGTTGAGGTGACTCCGAGATCAGGAAATCTCTCAATGACGACTTCTGCTCCATATGTCTCTCACCTCCGCACGATCACATCGCAGCACTCAAAATCGAAACCTCTATTACCGCTAGCAAAATACCCTCATTGAACCGACAAGATCCAGAACTCAATCATTACCCCTAGAATCACTCGTCCTTGCCACTATTTCACCAGCTTTCATATAACTCACGCCACCGCGTCCACATTATACAAGCTGTACCTAAACTAAAAATCTTGAAAATTTCGCACCTGCATCATACACCTCTCAGTCCCAGAAGATTATATGCTGAGCAAAATAAAGAGAAATCAATGACCGATGAATGACATACATACTTTATGCAACACCGAAGCATCAATCCTCCTGCACGATTCAGATGTCCTAAACGTGAAAGTATTTAAACACCAATTGGTCGGCTCTTCATTCGGTTAAGAACATTAGAAATCAGCAAATTGTTTCACTTGTTTCTGTCATGATTAAAAGATGCCCCGATTTTGTAGTTATAGTTGCTGAGAGCTGAGTACCAAGAAGTCTAATATCCGAAGGTAATAGCCTACAAACTTTCAATGTGCTGAACAGAAATGGCAGGATTCAACAACACATTTGTACCACGGATACAATACTCCACAATTCAAAGTAACACTAACAGGGAGAAAATAGCACGTTATGCACAGAACTGTTCAGAATTCTTTTTTAGAATTTGAAAGCTTTGTACTTTCTTGGCACATGCCACCTTGCAAAGACTTAAAATGTGCAAAAACTACATGTTTATAGTAGAGCTCTCAAAGAACTACTTTTAGTGGACGTGTTGTTTGACTGACAAAAAACATACAAAGAACAATCAAAGTGAAGAAATGAAGAACATATAGTCACAATACCAGTTTTTGCCTCGAATCAGATAGACAAAACAGAAACTTAGAGGGCCATTGTATGATTTCATCATCTTGTTTTTCACTGACATATTTCCACTTCTTGCTTGCTTGAGTTCTTTAACACGCATTAGGTGAATAAAGGAGGCATCGACACACACTGAATAGGATCATGCATAATTCTATCTAAGCTTATTGACGTGAAAATTGCACATTTGAGCTATAATAGATCATCATAACTGCTCAGTTAAAAATTTCACGAAATGGGAAGAGCCTGAATACAAACCAACTTTGATGTTCGAAATTGATTTTGAGCTGAATACTATACAACAATGCCGGGGCCACAAAAGTGAAACTACTCCACATAGTTACCCTATTAAAGAGAAGAAACTAAAACTTGGGATGCGGGAGAATTGCCAAAAAAGTCCCAAACCTATTGCAATTGTATTAATTTAGTCATAAACCTTTTTTTTTTTATCAATTTAGTCCTAAGCCTTTTACGATTGTGCCAATTTAGTCCATCCGGCCAAATTTGGCCGGCCGGCGCCGGCCAATATTTTTATTATTTTCCGAATTTTTTATTGTTTTTCTATTTTTGTCTCTTCCTCCCCTCCCCTCATCGGCGGCAGTGGCTAACCAGCTCCGACAAGGCTGCCAGCCATTACGCAAGGGCTGTGAAGCCCTCGTTGGCGACTGCGGCCCCCATCACGACCCTCGCTGGCCGTTGACAAGGGCTTCGTGGCCCTCACGCAGTGGCCGGCAGCCTCGTTGGAGCTGGCGGGCCCGCGAGGGTGGCCGGTTTGATGGGGGCTACCCTCGCCGGCCCGACGGGGGAGGGGCAAGGGAGGAAGAGAAAAAAAATAAAAGGAAAAAAATTTAAAAATTTAAAAATAATAAAAAATTCGGAAAATAATAAATATATTGAAAACTAATAAATATATTATTAAAATATTGTCGCCGGCGCCGGCCAGTGTCCACGTTAGCTCTGGCCAGCCAAATTTGGCCGGATGAACTAAATTAACACAATCACAAAAGGTTTAGGATTGAGTCGGTCAAAAAAAGGTTTAGGACTGAATTGGTACAATTACAATAGGTTTAGGATTTTTTTGCAATTCTCCCCTTAGGTGTTGACAAGAGCTCCAAAGAATACCCTCTTAAGTGCTTGACGGCATATGATCATTAACGGTCTTTATTTTGGGCACATGAAGAAGCTGAAAGATGAGATAATCAGAAGTTATAAAGCATCCCCATGTGGTTAAATCAGACAAACCCTATATGTGCGAGAAGGCCACCATCTGTTGATTCTGGATGCATAACGAGACTCCGCTCCTTTCTTACATTTTTTGACATTGTCATCATTAAGGATTGTGTAATTTGAGCCACTCACATTTCCTAAGTAGCTGAGTTCACTGCCATCATACTTGTACACTTGTTGGACACTGCCTAATTCACTGACTACCAACTTATTCTTCACTGTCATTGTAGTGCTACACGGTCGGTTCCCGTGGTTCCAAAGAAAAGCAGTTATACATCTTACTCATTTGTAGTTTATTGTTTGCCAAATAAGGAAAATATTACCCTAAGATAAGAGTTTTGCATCTTCTTTACACTAAGACGGTGTTTACTTGCGTGGGATTAGTATTACTTCAATATTTAGGACGAATCTTATTTCCATATCCCGCCCTGCAATATAATGCTATGATTTCAGGGAAAAGAGACTTTTGAAAGTTTCTGACTTTTTTCCTTAAGTAAGAATTCTAAGCAGGCGTAATAATGCTTTTCAACCATTAATTTACAAAATAGAGTGCTCCATAATAGTGCATCAACTCTCGCGTGCATCTAATGGTTGAAATACAACGGGAGCAATAGAAGCATATGATTAAAAAAGATCTGCTTAGATTTCTAGATATTAACGAGGGAAAAATAACGTGTTCTCCGTAAAATTATTCAGAACTTTTCTTTAGAAATTGAGAACTTTCTACTTTCGGCACATGCCACCGTGCATAGACTTAAAATATGCAGAATCTACATGTTCATAATAAAGCTCTCAAAGAACTAAAGAACTACTTTCAACATGTTATTTGATTGACAAAAAACATTCAAAGAACAATCAAAATGTCACAATACCAATTTGAGCCTCAAATTAGATAGACATAATAGAAACTTTGAGGGCCATAGTGTGATTTCATTATCTTGTTTTACATTGATATACTTATTTTCCCCTTCTTGCTTGCTTGAATTCTTCAACATGCATTTAGGTGAATGAAGGAGGCATCGACGTACACCGAATAGGACCATATATAACTCCATCTAGGGCGATTGGCATAAAAATTGCACATTTAAGCCAACATAGATCATCATACTTGCTCAATTACAAATTTCACGACATTGATAGAGCATGACTACCGATCAACTTCGACGATTGCAATCGGTTTTGAGCTGAATACTATAGAGCAACGCCAGGGCCACAAAAATGAAAATACTCCATACAGTTACTCTTTTAAGGAAAAAGAAAATCAAGCTTGGGACGTCGGCAAGAGCTCCAAAGAATCCCCACAAAAGTGCTTGACGGCATATATACTGACTTTCAATGGTATTCGGGCACATAAAAGAAGCCGAAAGATGAGATGACAAAAAGTTCTAAAAGCATCCCTATGTCGTTAAATCAGATAACGCCTTGAGTGCGAGAAGGCCACCCTCTGTTCATTCGGGGATGCATAAGGAGGCTCTGCTCCTTTCTTACATTTTGTGACAATGTCATCATAAAGAATCGTGTAATTTGAGCTACTCACATTTCTGAAGTAGCAGAGGTCACTGCCATCATACTTGTACACTTGCTGAGTACTGCCTAACCCACTGACTACCAAATTATTCTTCAAAGTCATGTAACCCTGCCCATTCTGCACATTGCTCAGTGAACCACTTGAGAGCTTGAAGCCAGAATCTTCATGCCTTTTCTCGTTAAAAGCCAACGTAAAGTTCGCAACAGATAAGGAAGTTCCATTTCCTTGATCCACGGAGTTGGAGGATAAGTAAAACGGGAAATCTCTGTACACTCGGATGGATGCAAGAACGGAGGACCGCTTCTCAGCAACAACGCTCTCGTTGAGATGGATCAGCTGCTTAATAATTTGCAGGTTCGCCTGATTCCCCATGACCATCACGTTACTGTAATTGAATTCTTGCTTCCGAGTGGTCATGATTTTCCCATATGATGACTTCACCCACCCACTGGACGATATTGACCGGCTGACCCCAGTCAAAAACTTCCCATCGAAGCCCTTGAAATCCAAGGCCGAAGAAACAGCTAGAGGCGTGCTATTGTAATTCAGAAGCTTCCCCGCAGTTTTCGTGCTCTTCTTATCCAGCCAAAGATGCAGATTCGCGTCAACATACCACACATTCAAAGCGTTCGTGACACTGAAGCCAAATTCATGGAGCTTTCCATCTAATATCTTTGCTAGAAAGGGTGTAATCTCGATGTCATATGTAGGGAGATCAAACGATCCAATGCCGGTGATGGGTCTCCACAAAAGAGGATTGATCCCTCCTGTGTACACCACCGTGAAAGGCCAAACCGCACCGACTACCACACCATCGAGACTCACGACAACCTCCCTAAAAGGGCCATTCCCGGCTAGCCCAGTAAGATTATTGGCCTCAATATACTCGTCGGGGAGATTCCCATACCAAAACTCATCATTCATATGAAAAGACACATAAACCTCCAGCACTGCCCTGTAAACATTCAGGGGAACGGTAAACTCCGTTACAATATCAGTAGCATTCTCGATTTCAAACCACAACCCATCATTCAACGGCAGGTTTCTCGAAATGGGCAAGATCAAATCCGCATTCGAACCATACCCAGGAAACGCATTCCTCGAATTCCCCACATCCCTCACCGAATGTTCATCATCAGCAGGGTAATAATGAATCTTTATCTTGACATGGTAAACCCCTGTATAGGTGCTATCCACAATATTGCGAAGAGAAACGGCAAGAGTGCCGTTCTTCATGAGCAACGAATAGTACCTGGTGATGTCCTTCTTGACCGTCCACACAATTCCCGTAGCTCTCGGCTCGGCAGTGCAGCTCCTGAGAAGCTCAACCCCACCAAGCCAAACCCCAAAAATTCGGTCAAATTGCCTACCTTTGCAAGTGGCGCTCCATTCAAGCACGATCTTTGCGAATTTCTGCGAATAACAATTCGATGGAGGGGTGTAATTGGCGAGGACTGGAGGCTTGCCATATGTGCGCGCGAAGTCGTGTTGCAAAACCAGGTACGAGCAAGGCTTGGTTTTGGGGAGCTTGATGGGCCTGACGACTTCGAAGTAGCGAGTGGGTGAGCCGGTGGAGTTGGCGTGAAGCTGGGGTTCAGAGATGAGGGACGACCGGAGGAGCTTGGCCCGGTGGACGTTCGCGGTGGAGAGAGAGGAGAGGGAGAGGAGGATGATGAGGAGGACGAGGAAGAAGGGAGAGGAAGAAGCCATGGATGATGGTGGTTGAGGAGGAGACTGATCTTGCTTGCTTCCCGTGGTGGACTTCTCTCTTGGAGTCTTCTCCGTCTGGCAGGAGAAGAACAGGACAATGCGTGTCCTAGGAAATGTTGGAAAAATCAATCCATCGCCGGGAGCGGAATGGCAAGGCGATGAAAGCGAAGAAAGTTCACACTAAGAGAGGAAACAAATCAGGTGAGCGGGACCCGCCGCAAAATGATTCTTGAAAAGCAGAATTTTTCTTTTCATGCGAGGGAAAGGCGCATTTTCTTCGAAAGGCACTTGGGACGAAACTTCTTTCTAAAGTTGCTCTGGAATCAGAGAAATTATTAGATGTGCCAGCCACTACAAAATCACTCGAGTCGAGTTACCGTGTTCCACTTGAAAACTGGCCGTCCGGATGAGCACGTGATGCGCCATTTCCAGCCCTTGGGGCAAGGGCAAATTTGTCTCCAAATTTTCATTTCCCTCCCGTTAACTACTTTGTATCCCCTGTTGAGGGAACTTAAACCTTGATAAAAAGATTTTAATGGAGGAGAAAGGAGAAAGGAGAAAGAGTGGGAATCTACTTGAAGTAATCTCACCCTAAAATCTCGCATCCAATAGTTGTGGTGGAATCGTCTCCTTATATTCCTCTTAGTTTACGATGTCCTCAATTGAGTTCTTCTCCTTTATGCATTCCAAACTCTAGCTTAGTTTATGATGTCCTCAATCAAGCCCACCTTCCACATCCATAGTTCTTCTCCTCCATGCCTTCCAAACCCTAGATCTTTCTCTCTCTCTCCCCCAATTTTCTTCTTAATGTTCCTTCTTTTTGTCATAAGTAAAACATCAAAAAGCTCATCTTAGGCCTTGTCCAGATCTCAAGATCCAGCATTCATTTATTAGACATATATAAGGATTTACAACATATAAAACTAGAAATATTACTTACCCAACTCAAATTTTTCTGCATTCTCAATGCACTCTTCAACATTAATAGGTACACGAACAGCTCTCAACCAATCTTGAGTGCAAATCAAAGCTTCTACTACTTTGGGAGTCAAAGAACTTAAAGCCATCAAGTACACGACCAGTACTGAAAGTCGACTCCGAAGCAACTTTACGGGAATGACAAAACATCTCGAGCCATCAAAGATAGGATTTTCTATTTTGAACCACTAATTTTCCACCACGTCAAAATGTCGAGATCAATAACTTTTTCAGTTTTATCTTCAAGATATTCATCAAGCTCAAATTTATTGACATCACACAATTGTTGGCTCGAGTTTATAAAGGTTTTCCGCCATGCTTGAGCATCATACTTCCTTTTGTTAACTCCATTGCCACCGGCATCAGCGTTGGAACGATGTTACTAGCACTCCAATTTTAGACACCAAAATTCTGATCACTTGAATCAAAAGAAGATTGCCTATAAAATTCAAACAAATGCTCCAATGCATTCTTCACCTTATAATGCATGTTATTAACTTTTGATTTATCGTTATAAATTTGTCCATACAAAATTTCACATAGCTCAACTTGGCTCTAGGATCCAATACAACCACAATCAACACCATCATATTCACTTTGTCTAAGCTCCCATAATATTTGTCGAATTTTTCCTTCATTTTCAAACCCATAGCTTGAAGTTTAGGATCCGAATCATCCGCTGTATCTTTCAAATATTTATACAAAAGAGCTATCCCCTCAAAATAATCATTGGAAGTTATATATGAACTTCCCGACATTTGATTTGTAGCATCATAGAACACCTTTAGAAATTCTGAAAGAATAACAGCATTTTCCCAATCATCATCTTGAGGAATATCATGGTTAAGCTCACTTACAAAAGATAAATCATATTCTTCCAATCTTTGAAAGCTTTCCTGAACTTCACAGCGGTGTCTAACATAAGATAAGTAGAATTCCATCTAGTGGCTACGTTTGTAAGTGATATTTTCAGTCTCAATACAAGATTGAAATGCTTTGGCTCTTAAGGAGAACTTTTCACATACTTAACCACATTGCGGATACGTGAAATAGAGTCACGTACCATACTCAAGCCATCTCTCACAATCAAGTTCAGTATATGAGCTGTGCACCTCATATGCAAAACACTACCATCTAATATCGCCACCCTTTCTTTTAAAAAGCTTTTCCCTCAAATGACCAATTGCAACATCATTGGAGCTAGCATTGTCAACAGTAATTGTTGACACTTTTATTATTCCCCACTCATTAATGCACTTCTCTATCATTTTTCCAATCTCCTTACCTCTATGACTATGCATCACTACAAAATTGATGATTCTTTTATGCAATTTCCAATCATCATCAATAAAATGTGCAGTGATACACCTATCGGTTGTAAGTGCAATCCTAGACTTAATCTTACCAAAGTAAGTCTTCAAACAAGCTTTTCAAAATATAGGTTCATGCAATCTTTAGCCACTGTAAAACGTGATAAATGCTTGAAGAGAGGTTGTAACTCGAGACAAACTCACGAAATCCAACACGCTCCACCAAAGAAAAGGTTGTTCATCAATAATGATGAACCGGGCAAGCATTTCCCTGCAACGTTCTTGATTAAATGACCATGTTGATAAGACATTACCGGTGTTGGATTCTCCTTCTGCCTTGCTAGCTCCACTTACATTACGTGGTACAAAGAATTTCTGCCTCTTCTCTACATTACGAGGAAATTTCTTGCATGTTGTTAAGTGCTTCCTCATGGCGGAAGTACCATTAGAAACACGGTACTTTAACAAAGACCCACAATGAATGCACTTCACCTGATGTGGGTTTCCATCCTTATCTTTGATTTTCGTATAATGATTCCAGCACTCAGATGTTTATTTCTTATCATGAGAAGGAAGAGAAGAACCAAGTCTAGAATGTAAAACAAGAAATTGGTATTGTCAGGATAAGAAAAAAATATACCATACTAATTGGGGACGTAGAACGTAAGAGTACTGGCATGTTAAAATAAGAAATACATTTATAGAGCTCACTATCCCTTTATTTCAAATAAATAGGCCAAGGAAGCCCATGTGAGAGTTTCAACTCCTCTTCTACGGTGAGGTCACACCTTCTGACCAACAACCTATGATCCAAAATGAAAATATCATAACAAATTTGACTTGTCTAATGGCTGGAAATGGGTACGTGACATGTGCTCGGTCATAGCCATTTCTAGCACTGGCAATGTCCAAGGGGTCAATTGGAATACGATGGCTCACTTTAGGAATTTTTTTAGAAAATTTTCACTGTTAAAGTGTGTTTGTTCCGTAAAAAATAAATAATTTGGAAAATATTTTTTTATAAAATGATAACTTGAATCACTTAAGAAAATGATTGAGTTAAAACTATTTTCATTGTCCACGAAAATGTTTAAACATAACTTGTTGTTTATAATGAAAATATTTTTTACCAACTAATTATTTCAAACAATACAAGTTATTATTATAAAGATTTTTATTAAATCATTTATTTTACCACGAAACAAGTTTTTTCCTTAAAGTCATAATATGCCTTTTTATTTTTCCAATATTATACGTTAAATTAAAATTCATTAATCATTTGTGATATTTTCTCAAATTACGCAATATGTACCACAAAAATACAAGTAAAAAGCAAAAAGCTAACCATTCAATTATTTACCATAAGTTCAGTTTAGTTCCCAAACAAGCTTGAATAGCATAATGATGTAATCAAATAATTTATCGACAAATGACTAGTCGAGATTAATATGATGAATTTCTACACAAATATTTGTACTTCATGGGTATGGTGGAATTTGTGACATATATGGACATTTATTCTGTGCCACAAACTTCCCATTTCTCTATTTGCTTCCTTTTTTTTTGAATTTTTAGAAGTTTAAGAATAAACATTAAAATTAATCATTAGGGAGCTGGATGATTTGTTCCTGTAGTTAATTATTTGGGGGGGAAAATTCCAAATAAGGGTATGAAGTGTCCTCATTTTCTCAAATAAAAACTTGGGTTTGAACAAAGAAAAGAAAAATGGAAAAAATTTTAAATTTTAAAAGACAAAATTGCCCTTCATTTATGTCCTTTTTTAAGATTAATATGACCACATCAAGCTTTTATAAGACAAAATCTACCTAAAGCCCTTATTTGAAAAAATGAAGATACTTCACATAAAAATTTGAATTAATGTTCACTTCATACATTTATTTAAAAAAATAAGGATATTTCAAGCTCTTACTTGAAATTTTCCTTTATTTGGGATGGAATATAATAATTGATACTATCTATAGCTATCTATAACATATTGCCAATTCTCCGATTTGATGCCCACCTTTCATGCAATAAAAATACATTAAAATAGTGCACATTTTATATGGTAAATAATTGAAATCTAATTACTCGAAACGATCATCTAACAAATTCTCCTTTTTCTTTTTCTTTTCTGTTGAGGGGAAGGGTAGGTGAAAATGGCGCAAAAATGGTTGACAAGAAGAGGTTGCAAAAGCGATCATTTTGGCTATCGGAAGATTCAAAGAGAGGAGGTGTGTGTATGAGGTGCACAACTGCCAAATCGCGAAGTGAAAGAGGGCCAAGGCAAGGAGGAGAGGACTCAGAGTGAGAAGGCTTGTGCTTGAGGAACTCAAGGAGTTGTCGATGACTCACAACAGAGACCAATTAAGTTTACATTTAAGTCTTAAGATATTTAAAAAAAGAAGGAAAAAGGCAATAGGTTTGGTCCAGTTTGATTTCGTGGAGCCAAAAATCGGATTGAGAATCACTTATTTTATGAAGCACTTTTAGAATCGCTCAAAATTAGCCGATTCGATCAATACGGGTGATTTTCAGCTGAGTCAATCGGTCATGCCCGCCTTTACTCTTTAGCTTAATATCCAGACTACGTTCTATCATTCCATTCCCGTTGTTCGAAGCTATGGATTTTCCCATTTTCCAGTTGCAATGCGCACGAGTCCCAACCAAACGAGGGGTTCCTTGAAAAACCTCTCACAAACCTCATGGGAAAATAAAAATCACATCTTTGGGTCTCCTCCCACGATGGATCCCTCCTTCGAGCAGAGACAGGGAGACGAGTTCCTCTGCCTCCCCTCCCTGCGGCACCAAGGCCCTCCTCCAAACCCTCCTCCCTCCGACCACTCTTTCTCTTCTCCACGAGCCATCCCCATTTCAAGCCCCACGCCTTTCAAGAAACAGAAGTCTGCCGCTACCGAGAAGAAGCAGCACCAGAAGCACAAGGCTAGCGAAGAACCGGAGCAGCCAGAGAAAGAATGGCCATGCAAGGAAGAACCCGTCACTCAGCCCTCTCCCGCGTGGCCCGCGATGAAGCAGAAGGAGCCCGATTCCGGCCGAACGCCCCGGTCCGCCACTGCCGAGGAGCAAGCCAAGGTCGCCGCGCAGGGAACGCAGCAGAATGCTCTGGAGAGATGCCGCAGACTGTTTGCGAAAGTTGGCGATTCCGATGGCGAGGAGGAGGAGGAGGAGGAGGAGGACGACGACGACGACGGAGATGTAAAGGAGGATGATCGTGTGGAGGGCGATAATGGCAGGTTAGAGGAGAGTGAGGAGTACAAGTTTATGTTGGACGTGTTTGTGAAAGATAGGGACTTGAGGGAGTATTACGAGAGGAACCACGAGAACGGGGACTTTTGGTGCGTTGTGTGTGGCGCGCATGGGGGTAAGATGAGTGGGAGGAAGTTCAAGAACTGTTCTGGGGTTTTGCAGCATTCGATTAGCATATCCAAGACGAAGAAGAGACGGGCTCATAGGGCTTTTGGCTTGGTCATTTGTAGAGTCATGGGTTGGGACGTTGAGAGATTGCCTCTTCTTGTTGCGAAGGGCGAGCCGCTGAGTCGCTGTTTGGTGGGTCCGAGTTTATCGCAGGTATCAGGCTAATTCTTGTGTCATTTTGGTTTTCTGATGTTTGTTGAGCTATGTTCTTAGAGTACCTACGATATACGTAGGGTGATAATGAGATTAAGGAAAATGCCGGTGTTAATAAGGAAGATGCGGACAATGTAGCTTGTGGGAGGGACAAAAATGGTCAATTTGGGTGGAAAACAAGCAATGATGCAATGCAGAATGTCAATGAGTTGATGATTCAAGAGGTCATTGTTTACACATAATGATTACTAAATTGAGAATGTCAATGGACCCGATGTTCCTTGAGGCTGGTTGTTGTTGATATTGCTCTGATGGTACATTTGCTGTTGCATCCTTTGTTATGGATAGCAGACAGTTTGTGAAGAAGATGCTGCTAGAAAGTCTGTTGAAAATCATGATGAGGAAATTTCAATACCAGGGTTTGATGGAGAAGGGAAGGCAGATGGCCTGGTAAGAGAGAAGGTTTTGTTTATGGCTATGGAAGTCCTCTCACATGACTTGCTCACTCAGTACTGAAGAATTTTTGTGATTCTGCAGACTGCTGCCAAAGAAGATGACTCCACAGGCATAAAAAATCTAAACAGGGGAAACATAGATGCCAGAGCTGATGAAGAGAAATTGCTACAGTGCTCTGTAAGATGATTGTGACAGACCTAAGAATTTAGATATTATTCGGGGCAATGACATTGCTGTCTACTGAAATCCATTTACCAGCATTACTGATTAACTGTACATAACATTGAAATGTGACTTGCATTATTCATTTAGCAACAACAACCACAATGGTGAGATGAAATATTTGGTAATTTCCGCTTTAGGTCACAATAATAATTTACAACTCAAGATCTGGAAGAGCAAACTAATAATGCGACAGTTAGCTAAATTTCTCCTTAAGATGCTTTATATTATCCACAAATACTTTGAGTGGAAAATGATTAGGCTACTATACTTCTGTTAGGTGATTTCTAATCCCTCTTTTTTAGGGTGAATTCCATTCAGAACAAGTTCTTGGCCACATCCTTGAAATACATGATAACCATTGTGTGCAGGATTCTGTACCGTTGCCAACCTCCAGTGTTGAATGGCCCTGTGGAAACCTTGTTAACGGTTCTGCCACAGCAGCATCGGGATGGCGTACCTTTAAATCTCTATCAAGTTGCTCAGTTTTGACTGAGGTGAAAGGGAAATCCGAGACGTGGCATCAGAAGGTTTTCCAAGCTTGTCATGCTTTTTTCCGATGCAGATCTGGTTCAGAAAGCGATGGCGATGAGGAGGCTGATGATGAAGATGATGAAGAAGAAAGTGATGACGATGATGATGAAGATGATCTCTTGGATGGAGATGTCAATGGGGAATGTGAAGTCATTGAGTTCTTTATGAAGCTGTTTATGGAGAATGCTGAATTAAAGAGTTATTATGAGAGTAAATATGGAGATGGCGATTTCTGTTGTTTGGTTTGCGCTGGTGTTGGAAACAAGCCTTGGAAGAGGTTCAAGGGGTGTAATGGGCTTCTTCAGCACTGCACTACTATATGGAAGATAAAGAAGCTGGCTCACAGGGCCTATGCAAGGGCTATTTGCAAGGTTCTCAATTGGGATATCAATTGTTTTCCACCAATTAAGAATACTTCAGAAGCTGGTGGTCACTGTTTAGTTCAGTCAGGTGATATGCAGGTATATATTTGGCTCAGTCGGGTGCTTTTCCTGTTTGATTTCTTCGAGATGCTTCATGAAGTTCTCTAATTTGCTTAAATTTAACATTACTGGGTGGCAGTACAGAGAAAGTTTTGATGTCCATAGATTGTCTGGACGCCAATGTACGAACAAATGATAGTACCTCTGACAAAATATTTTGTTGTTAAGATGCTCATATCTATTTCTGTTTTTCCTATTATCTGAATGGATATGCTCCTATTTATCTTCTTCTGAGAAATTCATATTACAGTAAAGCTCTTCATCATGATCTTAAGTATTAAGTGACTGGTGTGCAGGATTCTATATCGTCCCCAGCATCCAGCATCAAATGGCCCTGTGAAAGCCCTGTAGACCTTGCTGGCATGGCAGCATCTGAGTGGCCTCCTTTTAAGTCTCCATCAAATTCTGGGAATCACTCAGAATCGGCTGAGGAAAATGGAGAACCTGAAACTTGGCATCAAAAGGTCCTTGATACTTGCCAAGCTTTTTTCAGTCGCACATCTGATTCAGATAGTGACAGCAATGAGGAAGCTGATGATGAAGCTGAAGATGAGGGCGATGATGATGAAGAAGTGTCACATGAGGCTGACGACGGGGAATGTGAAATTGTGAAGTTCTTTACTATGCTGTTCACGGAGAATGCTGAATTGAGGAGTTATTACATTAGTAAATATAGAGACGGGGATTTTGGTTGTTTGGTTTGTGCTGGTGTTGGAAAGAAGCCTTGGAAGAGGTTCAAGGGGTGCAATGGGCTACTTCAGCATTCCAAGACAATAGTCACGACGAAGAAGAGGGCTCACAGGGCATATGGAAGAGCTATATGCAAGCTTCTTGGTTGGGATATTAATAAATTTCCATCCATCGTGAATAGTCTAGAAACTCTTAATCACTCTTCAGTTCAATCAACTGATGTGCTGGTAAATATTTTGTAACTCTGTCTTTGGCTTGCCTTGTCTCATTTCTTTAGGATACTTGAAAGTCCACATTTGATTTTTGCAGAGGAATGGTACTGACACACCTCCAAAAGATGATGCTACCGCCTGTCAAGATAACATTGCACAGATCCTTTGAGAGGTTAGCAACCAGCACAACCTTGAAAGGCGACTAGGTGTCACTGTGAATAGGCAGTAGTGAATGGCTTGAACAACATACTGTCAATTTGTTTGTTTCTGTTTTGTTATCTAAAGGTCTTTTGTATTAGAATTGGCTGAAAATGGAAAGATTCGCACTAGGGATATGTGGTATGGATGCTTTTAAAGAAGGATCACTAAAACGCGGAGTTCCGTATTTTCCTTCATCTTTGGATATCAATCTTGGCTTTGTGGATATCATCTTCTCTGACATTTGCATAACTAAGCTGTGAATGTACAACTTCCATGTGGTCTTGGCCAAATTTAGATGACTAACTTACGATTTGGGAAGTGGAAAGTAACACTCTGCCCGAGTGATTTGCCCGTTACACTTTGCTCAAGAGTCGAGACTTCCCTGAGAACTCAAGACCTTGACAGTACTGTTCAGATCACGATGGTGTATCATCCAACTTCTATGGCACGCAGGGTGGCATGTAAGGTTCACACTTTGTTGTTCTATCTTAAATAGCATCGACATTGACATGCGATATGACACAGCATGTCGACGCATTATTTCTCAAAAAATAGAAAATTTTAATATGTTGGAACATGTTGCGTATTAAATGTATATTTTTATGTTGATAAGTTCTTATTTTTATAATTATTTTAATCAAATTCACAAATAAATAAATATTAAATAAGAGTTTAGAATGAATTTATACTAAAAACATTAATTTATTAATTGTTAATATCATTTATTGTTCTAATTTGATAAATTCATCTCCATTCTAATAATCTATAAAAGTTGAGGGGAAAAAAATCTACATTCTGGACTCATGTGAGATTGTGTTGGAAGAGGAGAGAAAAAAATAAACTTAGGGTAGAGGGAAGTGAGTTGGAAAAAAAGAGAGGATTAAGTGTTTCTTCTTTCCTTTTTATTATTTTTTATTTTTTACATATTCACATTTTGATTAATCATTTGTTGAAATTTTTTAAAAATGATTTCATAAGTGTTGGAATTCCGAACACGCGAGTTCAGAATTCCGAACTTGAGTGTCGGGAAAGTTGATTGAATGAAGGATTTTTCAACGCGTGTTGATTGAGTGTCAAAGCGTGTCGAAAAGTGTCGGAAAATGTTAGATACGTGTTGAAGTGTCCAATACGATACGAACTTCAACACGATAAGAAGACTCTCGAAGAGTGTCGGTACTTCCTTGATTTGATCCATTTCAGAAGGCAAATGCAACCTTTTTTCTATATTTTTTTCTTTGCAAGGCAAATGCAGTCTTTCCCTGTGCAATTTGGATGTTAAACTTGAAGTAGTATCCAATAATCTTCGAGGTACATTTGCTTGCTCAAAGCAAAGGCTATTTGGTTATGCGACTTTTTGTGTATTTTTTAGAAAGTGGCCTTCTAGTTAAAAAAAGAAAAGAAAAAGAAAACAGAGGGCATGGCTAATGTTCATCATCTCCGCTCTGGAATCAAACCTGGTGAAGCAAATCAATCGTCGGGTCGGCTAGGATCAAATCATTGAAGAGATCAAGAAATCTCTTGACAACGACTTCTGCGCCAAATATCTCTCATCCCCGCACGATCACATAGCAGCACGCAAAATCAAAACCTCTATTACTAAGAGCAATATACCATCATTGAATTGTCAAGATCAGACTCAACCATTATCACTAGAATCACTTTCCCACATCTCACAAGCTGTACCCAAACTAAAAATCTTGAAATTCTCATACCTGCATTATACACATCTCTCAGTCCGTTGCTTCCATTTAAATTTGTCAGCTTCGATCGAATGTCTTGGACTACAAGAAGACTCGCAGTCCTGTTGTTGGATCGGTTTCAGATTATGATATAGCACATTAAAGGGTGATGATACTAATGCATTCTGCCTTGAACGAGGAATGGCTGTTGATATTTAAACCAAAGAGGAAAATCTTAAGCTTTGAGCAGTAGAAGACAACTCCGACTATGTTCGCATTCTAGAGATATCAAGTACATATACGTGTGATTCCGCATGCATTCGTTTTTCTTTTTTACTGTTTGGCTAAACATCGAACTTATTCAATAAAATTGAAAAATAAGATGTGAAAAATTAAGCACCTAATTAAAAGTGTTGACGAGTTAAATTAGGGAATTTAAAAAATTAAAAGTTAGTGGAACTTATAAGCAATCTTATTTATTTAATGCTAAATAAAGAATTTGTGAACATCACTGGAAAAGTGATGTTCACAAATTAGGAATTAGAAATCTTTGTTTCATTTCTAGTTTATTATTTGCAAAATAAGGAATATATTACCTAAGATAAGACTTTTGTCACTTCTTTCCATGAGGGTGTTTACTTGAATGGGACTAATATAATTTCAATATTTAGGATGCCCTATTTCCATGTCCCACCCTGCAATATAATGCTATGATTGCAGGGATAAGAGAGTTTTAAAAAGTTTCTGATATTTTTTCCCTTAACTAAGAATCCTAAGCAAGCATAACAATGCTTTTCAACCAGTAAATTTAGAAAATAAAGTGCTCAATGGTAGTGCATGAAGCATATAATTAAAAAAGATCTGCTTGAATTCCTAGTATTGGATTTTTTAAAATCGAGAAGGCAGCCCAAATGCATCTATAATTTTGCTACTAAGGCCGCACGGTCGGTCTCTCCGAAAAATCAATAATTATTGTACATCTTACGCCACTTCTATTTCAGCCTATGATACCCTTCTCTCTTCCTCAGTGAGAACAGATGAATCTGAGAGCCCTTAACTCTACAAGATTATTTACTGAACAAAATAAGGAGAAATCAATGACCGATGATGGCAAACGTACTTTATGCAACACCTGAGCATCATTGCTCCTGCGCGATCCAGGGAAAGTTTTCAAACACTGATTGGTCGGTTCTTCATTCAAAGCTAATTGTTTCATGTGTTTCTGTCATAATTGCAGCAAGCAAAAGGATGCGCCGATTTTGGACATACGATTGCCGAGTGTTGAGTACCAAGAAGTCTAATTTCTAAAGGCAATAAACTGCAAACTTTGAATGTGCAGAGCAGAAGTTACAGGATCTACTAACTACACATTTGTACCACAGCTTCAATACTGCACAAATCACAATAACATTGACAAGGAGAAAATGTCACGATCTATAGAGAATTGTTTAGAACTTCCTTTTGGAATTTGAGAACTTTCTACTTTCGGCACGTGCCACAATCGAAGACTTAAAATACACAGAACCTACATGTTCATAATAAAGCTCTCAAAGAACTAATTTCAGTTTTCGTGTTATTTGATTGACAAAGAACATTCCGACGACAATGAAAATGAAGAAATGAATAATATATAATTATGATGCCAGTTTTTTCCTTGAATCATATAGACATAACACAAACTTCGAAGGGCCATCGTATAATTTCGTCATCTTGTTTTTTTCACTAATATACTTATTTTCCCCTTGTTGCTTGCGTGAATTCTTTGACACGCTTTTAGGTGAATAAAAGGAGGAATCCACATTCACTGAATTGGACCATATATAATTCCATATAGGCCGATTGGCATGGAAATTGCATATTTGAGCTTAACCTAGATTGTCAAACTTGCTCAGTAAAAAATTTCACGATGTGGAAAGAGCATGACTACCGATCAACTTCGACGTTTGTAATCGGTTTTGAGCTGAATACCATACAGCAATGCCGGGGCCACAAAAATAAAGCTTGGGACGTCGACGAGAGCTCCAGAGAATACCCACAAAAGTGCTTGACGACATACACAGAGTTTCAATGGTCTTTATTTTGAGCCCATAAAGAAGCTCGAAAGACGAGATGAAAGAAAGTTCTAAAGCCATCCCCATGTGGTTAAATCAACCTTGAGTGAGAGAAGGCCGGCCACCATCTGTTCACTCCTTTCTTACATTTTGTGACAATGTCATCATAAAGAATCGTGTAATTTGAGCTACTCACATTTCTGAAGTAGCAGAATTCACTGCCATCATACCTGTACACTTGCTGAGTACTGCCTAACCCACTGACTACCAAGTTGTTCTTCACAGTAATGTAACCCTGCCCATCCTGCACATTGCTCAGTGAACTGCTCGAGAGCTTGAAGCTAGAATCTTCACGCCTTTTCTCGTTAAAACCCAACGTAAAGTTCGCAACAGATAAGAAAGTGCCATTTCCTTGATCCGCATAGTTGGAGGATAAATAAAACGGGAAATCTCTGGACACTAGGACGGATGCAAGGGTGGAGGACCGCTTCTTAGCAACAACGCTCTCGTCGAGATGGATCAGCTGCTTAATAATTTGCAGGTTCGCCTGATTCCCCATGACCATCGCGTTACTGTAATTGAATTTTTGCTTCCAAGTGGTCACGATTTTCCCATATGATGACTTCACCCACCCACTGGACGATATGGACCGGCTGACCCCAGTCGAAAACTTCCCATCAAAGCCCTTAAAATCCAACGCCGAAGAAACAGCTGGAGGCAAGATATTGTAAGTCAGAAGCTTCCCTGCAGTTTTCGTGCTCTTCTTATCCAGCCAAAGATGCAGATTCGCGTCAATGTACCACACGTTCAAAGCGTTCGTGACACTGAAGCCAAATTCATGGAGCTTTCCGTCTAATATCTTTGCTAGAAAGGGTGTAAGCTCGATATCATATGTAGGGAGATCAAACGATCCAATGCCAGTGATGGGTCTCCACAAAAGAGGATTGATCCCTCCTGTGTATACCACCGTGAAAGGCCAAACTGCACCGACTACCGCACCATCGAGACTCACGACAACCTCCCTAAAAGGGCCATTCCCGTCCACCTCAGTAAGATTATTGGCCTGAATATACTCATTGGGGAGATTCCCATACCAAAACTCATCATCCTCATGAAACGACACATAGACCTCCAGCACTGCCCTGTAAACATTCAGGGGAACACTAAACTTCTTCGTCTGCACATCCGTAGCATTCTGGATTTCAAACCACAACCCATCATTCAACGGCAAGTTTCTCGAAATGGGCAAGATCAAATCGGCGTTCGAAGCATACCCAGGAACCGCATTCCTCGAATTTCCCACACCCCCCACCGAATGTTCATCATCAGCAGGGTAATAATGAATCTTTATCTTGACATGGTAAACCCCTGTATAGGTGCTATCCACAACATTGCGAAGAGAAACGGCAAGAGTGCCGTTCTTCATGAGCAACGAATAGTACCTGGTGATGTCCTTCTTGACCGTCCACACAATTCCCGTAGCTCTCGGCTCGGCAGTGCAGCTCCTGAGAAGCTCAACCCCGCCAAGCCAAATCCCGAAAATCCGGTCAAATTGCCTGCCTTTGCAAGTGGCGCTCCATTCAAGCACGATCTTTGAGAATTTCTGCGAATGACAAGTCGATGGAGGGGTGTAATTGGCGAGGACTGGGGGCTGGCCATACGTGTTCCGGAAGTCGTGTTGCAACACCAGGTACGAGAAAGGTTTGGTTTTGGGGAGCTTGATGGGCTTGGCGACTTCAAAGTAGCGAGTGGGTGAGCCGGCGGAGTTGGCGTAAAGCTCGGGTCCAGAGATGAGGGACGACCGGAGGAGCTTGGTCCGGTGGACGTTCGCGGAGGAGAGAGAGGAGAGGGAGAGGAGGAGGAGGAGGAGGAAGAAGAGAGAGGAAGAAGCCATGGACGGTGGTGGTTTGAGGAATTGCTCTTGCTTGCTTCCGTATTTAACTTTTCCTGGAGTCTTCCTCGTCCGGTAGGGAGTAGAAGAAGACAATGCCTAAGTCCAGGGAATGGAATCAAATCATCAATCCGTCATCGCTGGAGGAGCGGCATGGGAAGGTTGATGAAAGCGAGGAGAGTTCATATAAGAGAGGAAACAAATCAGCCGAATGGGATACGCAAAAGATTCTTGAAAAGCAGAATTTTCCTTTTCATGCGAGGCGAGGGAAACATACGGTTTTTTTTTTTCCCCTTAAAAAGAGACGAAAAATTAGACTTTTTTTTCCTTAAATTAGCTCTCGAATCGAGCCACCGTGGTCCAATTAGCCCTCCGGGCCATCACTTGATGCACCATGTTTAACCATTGGGGCAAGGACAAATTTGTCTCAAAATTTTGATTCCCCCTATTGAGGGAACATGAACCCAAAAATAGAATCTAATAGAGTAGAAAGGATTAGCATTGGGAATTTAAGCGTAGTGCTCTGTCTGTCTCTGCCTCTAGCCAATTTCTTTCTTTAACGTTCCTTCTCTTTCGGACGACTTTAATTGGAGGGGAAATGGAAATTTAGGGACATATTTGACCTGTCAAATGGCTCCAAATGGGCAGGTGAACGGCCATTTTTAGCACCGGCAATGAGCATGGGTCATCGGAATACAGTAGCTCACTTTAGAGAGTTCTTTTTTTAAAATAAATATTTCACCCTTGGAATTAGAATGTATTTGTTTCGCAAAAAATAACTTTCAAAAAATCGTTATCCAGTTTTTTTAGATATTTGGTTTATAGAAAATGAACTAGTTAAGGAAAATATTTTCCCCACTTAAGGCACGAATGATAACATTTCTGGAAGAGAAATTGATATTTATATTTCTATTTTTCAATGAGTTTTTGAAAAAAAAAAAACGTGTTTAATAACAATACAAAATTTATATTTTCGAAATAGAAATTTGTTTGATAATGGAAAAAATTTCTCTTTCACAAGTGGGGACGACGGGGGAGGGGGTGGCAATAGGGGTTGGCCAACGATTGGCATCCAATGGCAGCAATGACAATCGGCAGTGGCGGCCGACATTCGACGCCCAATGATTGGCGACGATGGGCAAGGGGTGGTGGTGACGGGTAGACAGAAAAAACTCCTTCAGGATGAAAAGTAAAAAAAAAAACAATTTTTATTAATATTTGATTAATAGAAAAGTAAAAAAAAAATTAATCATGATTTATATTCCAAACCTATTTTTAAAATAAAAATCTGTTCCAGAAATAGAAAAATGAAATTATTTTACCAAACTTATTTTTGTTTTAGAAATGAATTTGAAATAGAAAAATAGTTTTGAAATAGAAATATGATGGTTACCATACGCAACCTTACTTTCTCTCTTATCTTATACTCTTGGGCAACCCTCTTTGTAGTTTTTTTTTTTTAAATCAAAATTTTAATAATTTTTCTTTATTTATTTCACCATCATTGCTTGCCACTTGCTAGATTGGCAAAGTGCAAGCCTCAGGCTAGCCAACCTCGAGCCTCACCACATTGACAAGCCTTTTGAAGTTGAGGCTCATCAACAGTGGTTGGCCATTACCATGGCCAGTGACCAATTGAAGAAGAAGAAGGAAGGAAGAAAAGTGAAAGAAAAAGAAAAAAAAAAAAATATTGAAAGGAATGCATAGAGGAAAATCAAATTAAATTTTTCATACTAAACAATAAAAAATATTGTCATTTTCTTGGAAAATGACTTTCTAAAAACATTTTTCCAAGAAAGGGAAATTTTTTTATGTTCCGTGAAAATAAATAATTTGGAAAATATTTTTTTTAAACAAATAGCTTGAATCACTTAAAAATATAAATGAATAAAAAATATTTTCACCGTCTACAAAAATATTTAAACATAACTTGTTCTTGATGATAAAAATATTTTCCACCAATTAATTATTTCAAACAATTATTTTATAGATTTTTTTTCAAATAATTTATTTTACCGCAAAACAAGGGTTCTTTTTAAGAATAGGGGGAGGGGGACTTCGGCATTTTTCCTTAAAGTTATAATATACCTTTTTATTATTTCGATATTGTATGTTGGACTAAGGTTGATTAATTATTTGTATCATTTTCTCGAACCAAGCAATATATACCATTATAGCACAAATCAAAGGTACATATAAAAAGCAACCATTCAATTATTTACCAGTAGTTCGGTTCAATTCACAAAAAGTCTCCAACGGCATGATGATGTAAACAAATAATTTATGGACAAATGACTAATCGAGTTTAATATGATACATTTCTAAAAAACTATTTATACTTGATAGGTATAGTGGAATTCGTGCACAAATATGGACATTGATTCCGTGCCGGAAACTTCCCATTTATCTACTTGTTTTTTTGGAATATTTAAAAGTTAATAATCGATGTTATCAATAGCTATCTATAACAGCCAATTTTCCAATTTGATGCCTGCCTTTCGTATAAAAAAACAATTAAAATAGTGCGCATTTTATATTGTTAATAACTAAAATCAGATAACTCAAAGCGATTATCTAATAATTCTCCTATTTTACAAGCATATATCCTCGCTTTTAAAATTCAGGTCAATTTCTAGGAAAAAATCGTTCAGATTGCTATATGAAAGGAATTAGTTTAATAAAAGCAAGAGGAGTTCCTGCTTTTTAGACAATTGATTCCTCATTCTTCTTTCTCAAATGCCCAAACAGATCTATTGGAAAGGAACATTAGAATGGAATATATTTATATACACTATCGTTACTTTTATTATTTCAATTTCCTTTTCTCATTTTCTCGCGTTGCAGGTGTTATATTTTTACTAGAAGGATGTCACGTCAAAAACTACTAAATGCAAGGGTAATCGGTTTCCAATCTGGTTCGATATGATCTCACCCATAAATTGAGAATTAGTCTGGAGAGATCAGAGTCAAGAATTGTACAAAAGGTGCTTGGAGTCAGATTGACAATCCAGCTCGATTCTTGGGTAGTCTTAATGAGACCAGTATCAAACAATTCCTTGGGGCAATACTAGACCTTTTTTGAGAAAAAGATTGTATTGGATGGCAAATCTCCACCGCCATGCTTGTCCATTTTGTTCATTGTGCCTCAAGCCTCATGGGGAAAGATAAGTCATACAAGCGAATCTCTTATGGCCTCTTGCGCCATGCGGATGGATGGGTCTTTGCACTCAAAGTTGACATAATCGCTACTACAGACAACAACGCAACACCCGTGATCCTCGTCTCCTTCGGAGAATCCAAGAAATTCAAGAAGTGCAAACAAGAATCGCCCGCTAAGCTTCACAGAGGAACACAGAGGGAAAAGGACCCAACAAGAGAGGAAAGAGCTGGCGGGGGAAAGACGGGACGAAAAGCAGTGGCTGCCATCGATCGATTTGGCTGTCGGCAGGCCAGAGCAAAGGAGGTGTGCGAGTGAGGAGCTGCTCAATTACTGGATCGCAAAGCGAAAGAGGGCCGATGTAAAGAGGAGATGACTCAAAGTGAGGAGGCTTGCAAGTGAGGAGCTCGAGGAGGTGTGGAACGACTCTCTTTAGTGATTGATTAGGTTCGCATTTAAGTTAAGTAACACCGACCGACGTCGACATACGACTTGCGACACAACATGACACGTCGACACACTATTTCTTAAAAAAGAGAGAATTTCGACATGTTTGAACATGTTGTATATTTAATGTATATTTGTATATATACAATAAATTATCATTTTTATGATTATTTTAATCAAATTAATTTGATTCAAATTTACAAATAAATAAAAAATAAAAACTGAGAATGAATTTACCTTAAAATATTAGTCCACCATTTGTTTATATGGAAAAATATCACCAAAAATCCTAAACTATGCCCTCTGTAACAATTTTACTCTGAACTTTTTTTGTGTCACCAAAAATCCCGAACTATGCCACTTGTAACAATTTTATCCTGAACTATATCATTTGTAACAATTTTACTCCGAACTTTTTTTGTGCCACCAAAAACTCTAAACTATGCTACTTTACTCTAAAGTTTTTTGGACTGAATGGCATTTTCGTCATTTTCTTTCTTTCTTTTTTTTCTCTTGATAGGAGGGAGCCAGCGAGGGTGACTCTCGCCAGCATCCGGTAAGGGCCACCCGAGTCGTATTTGGCTTGGGTAACCCTCGCCCAACACCGGCAAGGGCTGCCCACGCCTGGGTGAGCCTCGCCAGCGTCGAGCGAGGGCCGCTCAGGCGTGGTCAGCTAGATCCGGCGAGGGTGCTGGTGAGGGCGACCCCCGTCAAATCTAGCTTGGGTGGCCCTCGCCCAACTCCGGTAGCCTCGCCGGCTTCTCTCTGTCGAGAAAAAAAAAAGAAAAAAAGAAGAAGAAAAGAACAAAAATGTCCCTCAGTCAAAAAGTTTGGAGTAAATTTGTCACAAGTGGCATATTTTGCGATTTTTGATTATACAAAAAAATTTTTAGGGTAAAATTGTCATAAGTGACATAGTTTGGAGTTTTTGGTAACACAAAAAAAATTCAGGATAAAATTATCATAGAGGACATAGTTTTTAGGATTTTTTATTATTTTAATTTTACAAATTCAGCTCCATTCGAATAATCCATAAAACTTGAAAGAAAAAACAAAGGAAAAAAGAAAAAAGAAAAAAATTGGGAGTGAAATGTATGTCGTGGGACAATAAGTTCGAAGAAAAGAGAAAAAAACTCCATTTATTATTTTTATTAATATTTTTTATAATTTTATATTTTAACCTCTCATTTATTGCAAATTTTAAAAATTAATTCCATACATGTCGGAAGTCTGAATTCAAGTGTCGGGAGAATTGACCAAGTATCGTATTTCCTAACATATATTGAATGAGTATTAAAGAGTGTTGAAGAGTGTCGAATATATATCGAAATGTCCAATATGACACAAAATGTTTCAAAAAGTGTCAATACTTCTCAACATTTAGATCTTAAGATACAAAAAGAAAATGATAATGATGGGATCTGTTTAATTTGGGCGATCTGATTATCTCGTCACTACAATCAGTTCGAAAATTTCTAATTTCAATTTTATGGAATCGAAATCCGGATTGACACAAACATAAACCGTCTAGCCCAGTTCGAGCATTCTCGACTTGGCGGTATGTCATCGACGTTTTGTCATGCCATTCTCAGTGCTCGAAGCAACGGATTTTCCCGTTTTCCAGTTGCGGTGCAAACGAGTCCCAACCAAGGGACGAGTTTCTTGAACAACCTCTCGCCAGCCACCAAAGGAAGAATAAAAATCACATCTTTTTGCGTCTCCTTCGACGATGGATCCCTCCTTTGAGCAGAGACTGAGAGACGAGGTTGTCTACCTCCACTCTCTGGTACCTAGGCCCGCCTCCAAACCCTTCTCTCCCCCACCACTCTTCATCTTCTTTACTAGCCATCCCCGTTTCAAAGCCCGCGCCTTTCAAGAAACAGAACTCGGCCGCCACCAAGGAGAAGAAGCAGCACCAGAAGCACAAGACTAGCGAAGAACCGGAGCAACCAGAAGAAGAGTGGCCATGCAAGGAAGAACCCATCACTCAGCCCTCTCCCGCGTGGCCCGCGATGAAGTAGAAGGAGCCCGATTCAGGTCGAACGTCCCGGTCCGCCACTGCCGAGGAGCAAGCCAAGGTCGCCGTGCAGGTAATACAGCAGAATGCTCTGAAGAGATGCAGCAGATTGTTTGCGAAAGTTGGCGGTTCCTATGGCGACGAGGAGGAGGAGGACGACGTCGATGGCGATGAAATGGCGGATGATTGTGGTGAGGGCGATAATGGCAGGTTAGAGGAGAGTGAAGAGTACAAGTTTCTGTTGGACGTGTTTGTGAAAGATAGGGACTTGATGGAGTATTACGAGAAGAATCACGAGAGCGGGGACTTTTGGTGCTTTGTGCGTGGCGCACAAGGGGGTAAGATGAGTGGGAGGAAGTTCAAGACCTGTTATGGGGTTTTGCAGCATTCGATTGGCATATCCAGGACGAAGAAGAGGCGGGCTCATAGGGCTTTTGGCTTGGTCATTTGTAGAGTTATGGGTTGGGACATTGAGAGATTGCCTCTTATTGTTGCGAAGGGCGAGCTGCCGAGTCGCTCTTTAGTGGGTCCAAGTTTATCGCAGGTATAGGGTTAATTCTTGTGTTATTTTGGTTTTCTAATGTTTGTGAGCTATGTTCTTAGAGTATCTATGATATATGTAGGGCGAGAATGAGATTAAGGAAAATGTTGTTGTTAATAAGGAAGATGCGGACAATGTAGCTCATGGGAGGGACAAAAATGGTCAATTTGGGAGGAAAACAAGCAACGATGCAATGCAGCTCACTTTGAGAATGTCAATGAACTTGATGATCCTTGAGGCTGGTTGTTGTTGATATAGCTCTGATGGTATCTTTGCTTTTGTTTCCTTTGTTATGGATAGCAGAAGGTTTATGAAGAAGATGCTGCTACAAAGTCTGTTGAAAATTATGATGAGGAAATTTCGATACCAGGGATCGATGGAGAAAGGAAGGCAGATGGCTCCGGTAAGAGAGAAGGTTTTGTTTTTGGCTATGGAATTCCTCTCGCATGACTTGTTCACTTTAAGTGAATGAGGTGTATTGAAAAATTTCCGTGAATCTGCAGACTGCTGCCAAAGAAGATGATTCCACGGGCATAAAAAATCTGAACAGGGGAAATATAGATGCCAGAGCTGATGAAGAGATCTTGCCACAGTGCTCTGTAAGATGATTGTGACAAAACTAAGAATCTAGATATTATTCGGGGCAATGACATTGCTGTCTACTGAAATCCATTTACCTGCACTACTGATTAACTGTACATAACATCGAAATGTGACTTGCATATCTCATTTAGCAACAATAACCACCACAATGGTGAGATGAAAATATTTGGTAATTTCTGCTTTAGGTCACTATAAAAATTTACAACTCAAGATCTGGAAGAGCAAACTAATAATGCAACACTATTTTTCTCCTCAAGACACTTTTATATTATCTAGAAATACTTTGAGCAGAATATGATAAGGATACTGTGCTTCGGTTAGGTAGGTTTCTAATTCCTCTTTTTTAGGGTGAATTCCTATCAGAACAAGTTCTTTGCCATATTCTTGAAATATATGATAACCATCGTGTGCAGGATTATGTACTGTTGCCAACCTCCAGTGTTGAATGGCCCTGTGGAAACCTTGTCGACAGTTCTGCCACAGCAGCATCAGGATGGCGTACCTTTAAATCTCTATCAAGTCGCTCAGTTTTGGCTGAGGTGAAAGGGACATATGAGACGTGGCATCAGAAGGCTTTCCAAGCTTGTCATGCTTTTTTCCGATGTAGATGATGGTAATGAGGATGTTGATGATGAAGACAATGGAGAAGAAAATGATGAGGATGAGGATGATGATGAAGATGATCTCTTGGATGGAGATTTCGATAGGGAATGTGAAGTCATTAAGTTCTTTATGAAGCTGTTTATGGAGAATGCTAAATTAAAGAGCTATTATGAGAGTAAATATGGAGATGGTGATTTCTGTTGTTTGGTTTGTGCTGGTGTTGGAAGCAAGCCTTGGAAGAGGTTCAAGGGGTGTAATGGGCTTCTTCAGCACTGCACTACTATATGGAAGACAAAGAAGCTGGCTCACAAGGCTTATGCAAGGGCTATTTTCATGGTTCTCAATTGGGATGTCAATTGTTTTCCACCAATTAAGAATACTTCAGAAGCCCTTGGTCACTGTTTAGTTCAGTCAGGTGATATGCAGGTATATATTAGGCTCAGTCGGGTGCTTTTCCTGTCTAATTTCTTCGAGATGCTTGATGAAGTTCTCAAATCTGCTTAAATTTAATGCAGGGTGGCGGTATGGAGAAAATTTTGATGTCCATTAATTGTCAGGACACCAATGTACAAACAAATTATAGTACCTCTGACAAAATATTTTGTTGTTAAATGCCAATATCTGTTCCCTTTTTTTCTATTATCTGAATGGATATACTCCCGTCTATTCTTCTTCTGAGAAATTCATATTACAGTCAAGCCCTTAATCATGAGCTTAAGTATTAAATGACTGTTGTGCAGGATTCTGTATATCCACCAGCGTCCAGCGTCAAATGGCCCTGTGAAAGCCCTGTAGACTCTGCTGGCATGGCATCATCTGAGTGGCCTTCTTTTAAGTCTCCATCAAATTCTGCATATCACTCGGATTTGGCTGAGGTCAAAAGGTCCTTGATGCTTGCCAAGCTTTTTTCAATTGCACATCTGGTTCAGATAGTGACAGTGATGAGGAGGCTGATGATGAAGCAGAAGATGAGGGCGATGATGATGAAGAAGGGTTGCGTGGGGATGACGACGGGGAATGTGAAATTGTTAAGTTCTTTACTATGCTGTTCACAGAGAATGCTGAACTAAGGAGTTATTACATTAGTGAATATAGAGACGGTGATTTCGGTTGTTTGGTTTGTGCTGGTGTTGGAAAGAAGCCTTGGAAGAGGTTCAAGGGATGCACTGGGCTACTTCAGCATTCCATGACAACAGTCGAGACAAAGAAGAGGGCTCACCGAGCATATGGAAGAGCTCTGTGCAAGCTTCTCGATTGGGATTATTAATGAATTACCGTCCATTGTGAATAGTCTGAAAACTCTTAATCACTCTTCAGTTCGACCAACTAATACGCTGGTAAATATTTTGTAACTCTGTTTTTTGATTTGCCTTGTCTTATGTCTTTAGGATACTTGAAAGTCCAGTTATTTAATTTGATTTTTGCTGGGGAATGGTACTGACACACCTCGAGAAGATGATGCTACCGCCTGTCAAGTTATCGGTGCACAGATACTTTGAGAGGTTAGCAACCAGCAGCACAACCTTGAAAGGCAATTAGGTGTTACTGTGAATAGTCAGTAGTGAATGGCTTGAACAACATACTATAAATTTTTTTCTCCAAAAAAAAAAAAATACTATCAATTTGTTTGTTTCTGTTTTGTCATCTCAAGGTCTTCTGTGTTAGGATCGGCTAAAAATAGAAAGATTTGCACCACGGGATATGTGATATGGATGCTTTTAAAGAAGTTCACTAATTTCATTCAACTCTGTTAGATTTGTCAAAATGGATCTTGAATCCATATATGGCCCATTTAAAAAATAAATTGGTCATATATGGGTTTTAAATTTAAATGCTACAGTAAATGGGTTTAAATGGATTGAGTTTAGAACCTATTTTCAATCGACTAGGCTTACACACACTTTCTTTTGACCCAATTCGATCCACTCATTTGACAAGTTTAATCTTTGGATATCAATCTTGGCTTTGTATCATCTTCTTTGACATTGACATAATTAAGCTTTGAATATACAACTTAAATGTGATCTTGGCCAAATCTAGATGACTTGCAAAGATGTTGCCAAATGAACTCTTTCGTACCAAAATCAACAGAGTTTTACCTGAGGGATGGAAAGCCTCAACTCATCTGACTTATGAGTATAAAGCTTGCCTAGTTCACTTAAATGCCTAATCGATCAATGGAAAATGGAATAGACAAACACCAGCATAACTCTCATGAAGTAAAATATCAATTAAGAAACGACCGATTGCAAACTTTAAGAGTCACATTAAATTGTGAAAAAGATAAATTAACCTAAAGAACCATTTTCATTGGGAAATGAAAATGAAAAACCTGCACAAACTGAACTTATCTCTAATCCACCGTAAATAAGAAGCAATTTGATTGTTGGAGAGAATATTGTTGGAGAGATTTTAAAAGAGGTAATGTTGATGGTCACTTGACCTCAGCGACTCAAACTAGTGTCAATTCAAATAATCGTAGATCCCGTTAGGCAAACCTAGACCCTTTGCAACCCTCAACCACCGTTGATTATTAAAGACTATTGGCGAGCTGAGCGCCACCATTAACGGGATGTCAAACTGGTGAGCAAATCTGGATCTAGAATTCTGATATGGGTTCGGCAAGGGAGAGGATAATCCCATATCTCAAGAACTTAGATCTTGGTGATTATTGACCATCGGCCCTCAGGATCCGGAGGGTGGGTTTGGAAAGAGACATTGAACTGTCGATATGAGGGCAAAATAGGAATTTGAAAATTTTAGTGAGGGCAAAGGTGGAAGATAAAAAAATTTATTGACAAAGAAATTTGCTTTCCAAAATTGCTGAAAGCTCGGTATGACTTTCACCCAATGCTCTCTTCAAAACAATTTTACCAATCTCTCCAACTTTCATTTCAGAGATTTTAGAGGCCCAATACTTTTGGGAAAGCTAAATCAAATACAACCAATGACATCTACTCTCTAGAAGATAGGGGTGATCATCGATCCAGGGTCAACCCTGGACCAACCCTAGACCGGCCCAACCCTGCTGATCCTGGTCCGATTCTCAAGAGGACTGGATTGGTCCTTAGTCCTGAAATTCCGGAACCAGTATTATATGGGTTGATCCTCGGTTTTGAGAGTTTAGGGTCAATCCAACCCGGGCCAACCCTATATATATTATATCTAAAAAATATATTTTCTGCACGAGCCTAGTTCATTTTTCATTTTTTCTTTCTTCTTGGTTCGGCCCGCTCCATTTCTTCCTCCCTTCTTTCTACTCACGCAAAACATCACCTGCAGAAGAAGACTAAAAAATTGAGATGTAGGTCGGAGGCAAAGGGATCAGAGGCAGTAGAAAAATCGAGGGGGTTAGGTCGGCAAAGTAGAGGAGAGAGGGGGAACAAAAGGGAAAGAAAAACATAAGAGAAAGAGGAGCTTGAGGGGGAGAGTTTTGTAGGGGTTTTCTCGGAAAAACGCAAAGAGGAAAAGTGAGACCTCCTCTAGCTTGACGCCGAGAAAAAAAAATAGAGAAGAAGATGGTGTTAGTCTTCTTCAAGCACCCCTTCCGCACCTACAACTCTAGTCACACCGCGTTTGACACTATCTCAACAAGCTGCTGCCCCGCTCTTGACAAGATCCATCGCCCTCGACACTATCCTTGCTGCTCGCCGTCCTTGACGTCGTATCCAAGCCTCTCGAAAACGAGCTGCTCTTGTTCCCCACCGCCACTCGTTGCTACCCCGACTAGGACAAAACTAGTTGCTACTACCGTCCAAACCTTCAACACCAGCCATTGTTCTCACTTCATTGCGACATGAGCTAAGTCTTGTATGTGATGAGTTGTTGCTTGTTGATCCAAGTCAAGCTCCTCCCACGAGTTCCGGCTAGCCGTGGCCTATTGCCCGCGCCATCCCTATCATGTGACGATTCCTTCTCCACCGCTATGCCTCTGCTCCCGCGCTTGTAACTTTCTAGTAGAGAGGAAAACAGAGAACGGATTTGAGAGTGAGAGTGGGGCTCGAGAGGGTCTTCTGTTGTTGCCGAAGGACCGCCCTTCAACCGCCGCCCGTCACAGCTTCCAAACGAACCAGGTTGGTTTCTCTTCTTTCTACCCGAATACCTTATTTTTGCGAGGTGTTGGTTGCACAACATTGCATTATCAATGGATATGTAATTTGAAATAGTAAATTTGCTTTTTCAAGTAATGCAAAAAATGAAACAAAAAAAATTATTTTTTGGCTTGGAATCGGACCGAACTCATTGGGTTGGTCCGGTCCTTGGTCCCAAGCTCAATAAGATCGGTCCTCGGTCCTAAAATTTGAGAACCAACATTATGTGGGTTGGTCTTGGGGTTAGGGGTGGTTCGGCTCAACCCGGACCATGATCACCCTTACTAGAAGATGCAACACTAACACTTACCGAGGTTTGGAATTGCACGACCCTACTATTCTTGCGCTCCTTTGCTGAATTGTCGACAATCGACATGAATTAAGGAATAAGTCTTTGACGAATTAATGCTATGACAAAATAAAAGGGGGATTGGTGACCAGTGGGGATCATCTAGTCAAGTCCCATCCCCGAAGTGCCTTTCCCTAGATGTTCTCTTTCTTTTGACACTTCTCGAATATTGCTCGGATGCATAAGCGAAAAAAGAAGACGTTCGCTTGTTATTTTTCTCTACTGGATAGGTGTACGGAACAAGAAAAGTTGAGGCAGACATCTCTGTAGGGCAACTGTTCCGGTCAGACCATCGACCCGTGAGCTTGAGTGGAGGATCTATGAGTGCCCATTGAAGAGTTTTGACTCAACGAGGAGGTTCTCAAGTCGTGGCCATTGCATGCACTGTGCACAGGATTGGACCAGGCCAAAATGATTGTTTCCTCTTCATCTTCAACTTCTGAATCCGAAGCTGTTTGCAGCTTCTTTACTTCTCCTGATTCTGAACGAACCCACTGTGCAAACTTATGGAAAGAATGAGAACGAGAACAGAAAGGCTAGTGTTGTTGTTTCACATTTTGCATTCCTTTTTCTCTGCTTCATTTTTCACTTCGATTGGGCGAGCCATCAAAGATCTACTATCGCCATGAGAACGTCATAAGAGACGGATCATGAACTTGCAAAAATAAAGAGAAATGGGAGAGTCGAATCTGAGGAGGGATAAAAGAGAACAAGGACGAATTCGGAAGTGATAGGCGTGCGCTAGCAACTACGCGGGCCGGATCAAAGATAACAAAGGATCACGACAACGACGGCCGTGCTTTCCTCTCTGGAAATCATCCCCAAATTCCACGGTGTGGGTTTCGAACGGTGCGCAAATCTGGAGGGGGGAGGATTAGGTTTAGAGGACACGTCGACCGGAGACAGAGGGCATTCAAGCAAGGCTGGGGGGATTGGGCATCTCGAGGCCTGTGGGAGAAAACCAGTAGCAGCAGCAAGCGTCGCCATGCATTGACATTTTGCTCCGCCGAGTGCAGCTGCGGAACGCCTAGGTTGGGACAGCCGGCACCAAGTGTCGCCATGCATGTCGCTTCTCCCTTACCCTCCCAACACGTCAACCTCGATCAGAGCCTAACCTAAGCAGAATGTCCCTATTTTCGGTTCTGTTTTTCAGCTTTTCCTCGGCAGAGACGTGCCTTTTGCTTCGATAATAGCAACCTTAGTTTGTTCTTTTGCTAGGCATCCTTTGCCCAGATGACGCAAGAGTCGGACAGCATTCTGGTTCGAGGAAAAGGAAACCAGAAAACACAACACTGTAAGAAAATTTGTTAGATTAACCAAGATAAACTCGATTGAATGAGCCACCCAGAAGTCAGTATTCATATGGAGGACAAAAATTCAGTCGAGCTTTGGTGGCTGATTCCACAGCCTTTGCCACTTCGAAAACAACGCACACCAGCAAGCAACATCCTACACATTCTTCAAACCATTGCAAAAAGAGACGACCGTCTATACACGATGCCATCACGAGCTCCACGAACTCCACGATTCATTTTTCCCTTTTTCTTGGGTTTAGGTTAGTGAGGACCATTGCTGAGATTCAAGCCCCAGCCGCGGATCCCGAACTGAAGCTCGGACGCGGAGATCAAGAACTCCACGGCCTGCTGCGGCGTCAGCAGCTCCACCACTCGCCTCACCGTCTTCAGCCGCAGGTCGTCCGCCTTCTGCACGATCGCCCCTAGCTTCCCTATCTTCCCCTCCAGGTTCGAGCTTGCCGCCATCAGGTCGCTCATGCCGTCTTGCCACTCCGACAGCTCCTCCGTTATCGCATTCTCTTCCCTCACCGTGTCGCATTGCAGCTCGCTCACTCCCCTATCAAGACAATGATTTGCATTACGGTCATATAATCACCGATCTAGTAGATTGACCAGTTAAGAATTTCGTACCTATGACTATGCAGTTCAAGAGTTCAAAACGTTGTAAATAAGATTCGTTCTGTTAAACAGGGATTTGGTTGTCAACTTAGTACATCGATCAATTAAGAAGGCCCTACATATGTGCCGATCAGTCCAAAATGCCGTATATAAAGTATGCCAGATTAATTAAGAACATCATAGAACGTTGTTGTTGAGTTACAACAATAAAAATCAATGGATTTGACAACACGCCGTTAAATAGAAACAGATTTCATAATTACCAGTAGATATTGTCAGAAACTTCAGAGCATATATATCCGTTAGATCACCAAACTTATGACGACTCTAGATTCAATTATACTTTTCCAAATCCAATCCAATTGCATAATTCACTCTCTGAGAATGTTGCGAAGAATCACAGAACATTTGTAAATGCTAATGGAAGGACATTGCCTTTTATTTAGTTACTTTGAGGGTACATGATTCCTAAGATGACTCAGTAGGTCCGAAGGAAGGGATACTGCCAAAATCTTCCATACAATAATCTCGAATAAAAGTTCACATGATTTCCTAAGTTTGGACAAATTCAAATCCTAGACTTAAGGGGGGCAGAGAGGAGATTTATCGATTAAGGTCGCGAACTCGCCTGAACTGGCTCGGAGACAGATCCCCCAAGTCGCCGGTCCTGTACCCGCGGAGGATGTCGATGATGTGGGACTCGAACAGAATGCTCGACTCGGTGTAGACCAGGTGGAACACCGTGGTGGGACGCCACCCGCCGATCCAGTGGAGGGACCGCTCGAGGGGAGTGATCCACGGGGCGGCGAGGATGGAGAGGACGTCGCGGTCCAGCGCGAGGGCCTTGGTCCGGTAGTACTCGGCGTAGTGGTCCATGAAGTTGCTCACCAGGTGGTGGAGCTGGTGGTGGTGGTCGACGGTGGTGGGGGGCTTGGGCGCGGCGGCCAGCTGGTCCACCAGGTGGCGGAGCTGCTCCAGCCAGCCGCCGTAGACCCGGTCGAAGCTGTCCATCCTACTCTCTTTTCAGAATATGTTCATGAGGAGAAAGAGAGGAGAGGAGGGTTATGCGTGTGGTCGCGCAATGCATGTATGGACACGCACGCGTGGGGGTCGCGGGTTAACACTTGGCATGCGAGCCCGGTGTACGTGGCGAAATATGAGGTGGGTGTGTTATAAATGTCGCCGGGATTCAATGGGGTTTGATCTGATCTTGATTTTGTCTTTGTTTGCTGAAGTTTCTCGATCCGGAGGAGATCCCTCGCATGATTTCCAGGGCTGGCCTTTTGCTTTTCAAGCGGGTTAAACGGAGGTGTGCAAGTTGCAGAGCGGGGTAGGTATTCGTCTTGTTTTGAAACCTAGTTTTAATCCTAAACGATCTCCGAACCATTCTGAAACGTAGAATCTCATCGATTACGTGTCTTTCTGGCATCCTTTTAGTGCCCATAGATATTTACCTTATATTACCCACCATATATAGTATTTACTTCGCATGTTGTATTCCAAAAATCAGATATCTTAACAATAGAGTTCTTAGACAATATGGAAGGACACCCGGCCAAAATTTGATTGGGAAATTTTAGGGAATGCTATTCGATGTTTCAAGAATTTCATTGGAAATATCATGAACATTACAAGAAGAAGAAGCAGCGGAAACGTTAATTCAACTTAATATTGAGACAAGACTTGCAATAACCTACTTCGGAAGGGGCGAGATGTAGAAATTTTGTTGGGAATGTCATGAAAATTTGAATACACTTACTAATAAAATGTATCGAGTATTAAAGGCATCGCCCTTGCCAGCTCTTGGGTCTATGATTGAGATAAATTTATAGATTTTATTTTAGGACAAGAAATCCATATCAGAAAGGTTACTCAAAGTCTATGAAAAACCGACTTAACTTAGCAAATATGATCCATGATTTCAAGGAAACCGAGCATTTTGCTTTGGAAATGAAAATAGTATTCTTACATCTAAAAGTTCCAATCAAATCGATGTTTTGTTTTTATACGATGATCACATTTGAGGATTATGTATCAACTTTGATATCCTTTCGAGGACAATTTATCCTTGACATGACTTACGTATACTTGTTTAGAAATTTAATGGTGGGCAAAACGCACTTCGAATGTCAAAATAATGTAAAATTACTATTTAAAAGACTTTTAAAATCAGATATTTTCATCGCAACTCCAAAAAGTGAGCGTGGCAACAGTCCTGACTACGCAAAACATAAGTCCAGCCACTATTCCATTTGTATTTGATGGTGAAAGACATATAACTTGTCTCTTAAGCATAAGCCACACATAATTTTGTTCCCCTATGCTCCAAACAACTTCATGGTCAATACAAATAGATAGTCTTTAATTATATGTTTATCTTTAATTGACAGGAAACTCCCACTTCAAGCACGTTGCTAGATCATATGGATTTCATTGGGCCAAGAGCTCACATGCACCCCGAGCGCTCAAGACTCTTTCGATATCCAATGGGGAATACCCAATTTTCGACCCGAGGAGAAACACGCGTCGAAAGACAGGGCCCAATAATGCGAAAAAACCCACCATAGATATTTATAATTTAGACACCACAAAATCAGAGAAGTCAAGGCAAACTAATATGGTCTATATATTATGTCCCACGAGCGATACGTAATTTTGGTGATTCGGCTTCAGTTTGGCACATGCACTAAGCTCGTCGAACAATCGGTCCTGAACATCTTCTCCGGCAGGGACTAGCCCGACAAACTTGTCGAGGTGCCCTCGACAACGTAAACTTTTTTAACTTTCTTAACTTAGAATACAATATATTAGAAAGGAGAGGCCTCAGCCGATGCATAGTCTTACATATGTATACACATCACGCACGATTGCACCTGCCCGTGCATGCTGCTCGAGGAGTTAGAGAAACGAGAGAAGGAAGACAAGCGAGGAGGGCATTCGACTCAGACCTTCCCCAGGACAGAGTCCCTCCGCTTCCCCCACTCGTGGATGGAGAGGTGCAGCTTCTTCATGGTCATCAGGAACTCCACCGCCTGCAGCGGCGTCAGGATGTCCTCCACCAGCTCCCTCAGCGTCGCCAGCCTCAGCTCGTCCGCCTCCGTCAGCACCCGCGCCAGCGACAGCGCGTGTCCCTTCATCACCCTCTCCACCGACTCGCTCTCCTCCCCGACCCGCCCGCTCCGCCTCGCGATCAGCGCCAGCGGATCGTCCGCGATGTCCTCCTGCATGCTCGCCATCCGGCTCGACAGCTTCTCCTCCATCCTCACCGTCTTCATGTGCAACTCGTTGATCGACTTCAGCTGCGACGCCGATATCTCGCCGAGATTGCCGCCGCCGCCGCCGCCGTTATCATCGCCTTGTCTTCCTCCGCCGGCGAGCTGAGCTTCGAGGTCGGATCCGGAGGTTGAGTACACGAGTCTGATAGCCAGAGTCGGCCTGCGAGACAATGATCGCTTAATTTCGCCTTTCTCCATCGAAATCACTCGACAAGCAACTCTTCGTTGCAAAAACCGATGGGATCGAATCAGATACTCGCGATCGTACAATTGCATTTTAGAAAAACGAGGAGTCAATCGACCTGCAACCGCCGATCCAGAGGAAGGAGTTCTCGAAGGAGGTGCACCAGGACGGGCAGAAGAAGGAAGGCGCGTCGTGCTGGGCGAGCTGGGATCGGGCCTCGAGGTAGTCCCGGAAATGCTGGATGTTCTTCCCGGCGAGGGACTTGAGCTTTTGGGCGTCGCCGGAGTCGGTGGAGACAGCCTGCAGGAGCTCCTCGAGGTCGCGGTGCTGCTGCGCCATCCAGTTGCGGAAGCAGCACCCGAAGCGGTCTCGCATGCAGGCGGCGGCGGCAGCGGTGGCGGCGTTGGCGGCGGCGGTGGGCTGAGAATCCATTAGAGAGAAATGGTGGGTGACAGGAGGGGTGTGGAATGGGAATTTATTGGAGTGCATGATGATGACGGTGCATTTGGTTTTTTACAGGTGCTTTCAGTTCCAAAGCAGGAATAAAAAGGACAAAAACGAGGTCTGAATTGGGGCAAAACGACGAAGGAGAGCACGGGGATATTTGAGGGGCATACTTTTGCACGTGCTTTACAGCGAGGACGATGATGTGGTCGCCTTGAGCCGGTAACGGCAAACCCTACATTTCACTTTTATTCAATTTCTACGTTTCTCTCATCCTGAACGTTCGTGTTAAGAAAATCCGTAAAAGATTTAATTGTCAGGACCAGCTGCAGTGCATGACCTATGTTGAAACATCTTGATATGGCATGTTTCGACTCGACTAATCTCGATCGGTATGCAAAAATCCTCCACCCCATGCAATTTACATGCGGAAGATCTATAATATGAAAGTCAAGCACCCTTATTAATAATTTAGTAAATTTTCATAGACCTAAGCAAGTATCTAAAAAGCTTCATTTCGATCCTCATCAAGGGCATAAAATTATCAGAACGTAAAATAACTAGAAAGCGTTCCCTTTCTTTGGAAAATAATAAAAATAAATAAAAATTTAAGGCACGTGGCAATCGGTATATCAAAATAAGAGGCGTATTCATGGAATTCACTGTTCCTGCATATCAAATAGACATGCTGTGGAGACCCTTATAAAAGAGTAAGCCCGCTTCCTTCAATGAGGTTACCTCTCAATCTTCAATGATCCAAACGAAGTAAGTCTCTTGAGAATGCGAATATTAAATTTTGTTTCGTGAACATCAATATGTATTTTTATTTTTTTGAAATTGATGGCTCGGTTTAGTGAAACGAGCCTGATGATAAATAATGACAAAGCGATCTGTCAACTTGCAGAGCTCGTTGAGAGATTGCATGAGAATCAGTGACTCAAAGTGTGATAGAGCGTCTTGATCCATCCTCCCATAGAACCACAAGAAAAGCCCAATGTCCATCGATTTCTTAATTTCAGTGTCTGCTCAGCCAAATATCACATGCATGATCTCCCGGGTTGGATCATGATTCTCGCCCACCGTTTCAGATTTTACCATTCGTCTGGGCATATGCTAAGGTCCATATCCTGTTTTGTGCTTTTTCCCATTCGAATCAAGAGGAAGCAGCTCTTGCATGTTGTTCTACAGCCATCCTACCACTCCTGGGGAACTGCGATCTCTCTTTAATTTAATTTCGTGTTTTTCTATTTTCGATTGGTGGATTACAAGTATAGACATTACCCATGTCTAAATTGAAGTAATGAAGTTCACGTGTGTGTAATGTTTATAATTGGTGACACGACAATAGAAGACGTGTCCCCCACCAGAAATGAGGACAATATAGTCACGGGAAATTCAAGATTACCTCGGTGTACTCAGAAGAAGGCATATACTTCGGCTGTATCTACTAGACAGAATCTCATCCACTGACAGTGGAGAAGCTACAGATACTCGCCAAAAAAGAAAAGTGTAGCCTTTTGCGTGGCCCTGTCACCGCATGAACCAATCATGTTCAGAAGACAAAACGAAGATATGGGTTATTGCCGAAAGATCAATTGTTGAATTCTTTTGTCAAAGTGAGTATTACAACTTTACTCCAGCAGCTGCTTAATCACTCCTTTTCGCAAGAATTACCATAACAGTACTCCATCATCATCGCGGCACCATTACCTCTCGTGCAGTCGAAAGAAGGCTCATGACCGGTATTACCATGAAAAGGAAAAAGAAAACAAAATGTGTGATTACAACCATTTATCTGGCGAGTGTTCACTGGCGCTCTAGAGTTTGGCTCCTGATCTCAAGGCTTCGGGTTGCTAGTGCACGTCCTTTCAGTGGCCGGTCTATTCCTGGCACATCCACAGAATGGCGAGAGGGTATTGATCAGCATGCTTGATTTATACGTGGCTATATATCTCCTCTGAAACATGTTTATGCGCACTCTCCATGAAATGTGCATGAAAATTGATCATTTACAAAGATACTGAATTGCTAATAAGAGCAAAAAGGGCACTTGTGACAAAACGTTCAAAACCGGCAAAATATTGCGAAGATTGAGCTCCTCAGCTAGTTCACATGCTTTCAGCTTATACTAGATATTTTACCATGCTAAAAGCTCTCACTAATTGCACAACAGTCTCTACCTTCAGTTTTCACTCATCGGCAGAAAGCAGCATGCTAAGTTGCTATCTATTGATGCTAGTCATCTCAACTAGTAAGAAGATGAGAAGACTAAGGTTCAGGTTAAGCACCAATGAGACTGAACAAGTTGGATGATAGAATGGACTCGACGCAAGCTATAGTCACATCTTGTACTCTGAACAACCACGGACATTTTTCTCGATAATCAGATCAATAACTTTGATAGTTACTTAAAAATCTTCACATATAAAAGCAGCCTCCTGGAAGACAGAAGCAATTAACGAACAGCATTTATCATGCCATAGACTAGAGACGTATTTCATGGACTATAAGAAGTCAGAACATGCAAAGAGAACAGATGCTTAACATTTCTGTTGTAGGAGAACTAGAGCAATCGCTGCTTGAAATGAACACAACTTCTCTTTCAATTTTTTCCCCATAAACGGCACTTTCAGACTCAAGTTACGATCTTTGTGTGTCAGAAGTAACTACCAATTACTCTTTCAAGAGACGACTGTGTTAATCGGTTTGCAATTTCTGAAGCACCCTGACAAGTCACATGCTCAAAAATTCTTAAAAGTTTTTTTATGCGTCTAAGTGGGAATATGTCAATTTAATGCGACAAAAAATACCAAACCTAAACTGAAGTTGCTTGTCACTAAAGAAAACAATGGCCATTGTTATGTCACTATTTACAGGAAGAACTAGCTTCAGAAGCTAGCAAAGAGGTGTGTGTGCTAAGTGATAACGTTAGACAAAGTTGAAGATGGATCTATGCTAGTTACAAGCACTGATGCCGAAGTATCACTAGGCTGGGTGAATGGCACACATTGAGCATGTGGTGTCACCAGATTGATGATCAGCAATGCGTTAATAAGGTCACAACCTGCGTATCCAATGCCACGGATCCTGTTGGCTGTTTCCCAGTCCAAAACAAGACCAATCAACAAATCAAGCACCGAGTCCAAGGAGCTCTAATGGGTGGAAACAATTGCCAAACAAGCACCACAGGTGAAGCACCTTAAGCTACCTTCTGTCGACACTCGATAGACACTGAATGAAAGTGGAGGGAGGGGGAGGGGGGGAAGGGGTATTATTGTATGGTTTCAATTATCGGTCTCAACTCTCAAGTAATGATATCAAATAATCAATAGTTATCACATCGGCCAGCGCAAAATCATAGTCTCTTCTACAAGCTCAATTCTATCTTGTTCTTCCAGCTGAATCTAATAATAAAAACTAGAAAACCCAAGTCCAAACTCCAGAACATGAAGATGATGCTTAAGAATCACAATGAAGATCTCATCATACCCAAAAAGAACAAAAATCACAGCCAACCCAAATTAGCAAAACTCCATAGGAAGACAAAGCAAACACATTTAATCCCAGAAAAGAACCTGGAGCAATCAGTCAATCGATGGCTTTGGGCACGGCATTGGCAGGGCCGTGGGGGGATTGATCCTTCAACCCATCTTGCTGCTGCTGCTGCTGCTGTTGAAGGGACTTGCGCTCCAGCTCACGCCATTTGTTGATCGCAGCAGTGCAAATGACTAAGAACAAACAAGCAATCGAATTCAGAGGATTCCATTGGAGCAGCAATTATCAGTGGACGAAGCACCGAAATTGGACTCAAGACAGTCGTAATGGGGAGGGAGAGCGAGAGATCGACTCACACCCGGCGCCGACGAAGTACAGGAGACGGAGGGCCTTCGGCCCGGCGGGCCCCGACATCTCTTCTGCGGTCATCTCCGGCTCCCCCCTCAGAAGAGCAGACGCCTATTGGAAGATAGCGACTTGGCGAGCCCTACAACTTTGAAAGAATAGATTCGGCCTATTTGCATTTGTTAGTTATGTTGTGATCCCACGATATGATTTCTTAATTTTGATTTGATGCGTAATATAATGTGAAAATATTATATTTTCATGTAATTTAGAAATTAAATTAAATATATACTAAAAATTTAGATATTATATTGAATAATTCAAAAACGGCATTATATTAAATTAAAGTTTATGATCACATTAAATAAATCATAATTTTATGGACCACATTACATATTAAATCAGAAATCATTTATATCAATTTTCTTGGTGAATTGCTAACTAATTTACAAAAAAAAAAAGTTGAAAAATGCGATCATTTGTGTAAAACAACTATTAAAATGAGTTATGACATGGTAAAATTTGTTTTTCCCTTGGCTACTTTTTTTTTCTTAGTTTTGTTTTTGAGAAGCTACTTCTATATCAGCAATTCATATCGCCTGATTTCTAAATTGAAAATTATCTGATTAATTGGTAATTTTTTTACAATTTAATCATAGCGAAAAAGAACAACGAATTCGAATACTAAACTTTGACACCGCTGACTCTCGTTTCGTAATAGCCCGACATAGGCGTCATTTCATACCTTTTACAGGAGAACTCTCCGCTGCTTGCTGAATTATCCGGACTGCGTGGCAAGATGTAAAAATGCTTTGCAGAGAGAAGTTTGGCATTTGCTCGTGTTGATAGGGTCGTCTCTGTTCTTAACTCAGGCAAAGCAAAGACATGCGAATGCCACTTGGCTTATCTCAGTCTTCAGCTTTTGTCTTGCGCGCATCGCAAACCATTTGGCACGAGCGGCGCTGGACAGACTCGGCCATCGCTCATCATCTTGGGTTTTTCTTTTCCCTGTACTTAGCTACTCACCGCACAGTACTTATGTTAGGCATTGGGGAGAAGCATTGCGTTGCATTGCTCTGCTCGTGCTCCATCTTCTAGTCAAAGTCGAGCCTGCAGCGCGACATCGATTCCGAGGGCTATGGCTAGTGAAGAGGTCGAGAGCTTTGCTAAGCAGGTGGAGGTTGTAAAAGTTGGAGCTGATAACTACCGATGGATCTTGAACGAAGAGACCGAAATTACCCAGTGGAGAGACATGGAGGACCTCCCATTTTTTATGCTGTCAACAAGCTCTTTGAGGAAGGGCGAACCAAGGTTTTGTTTGAGAATAACACTAACATCTCTCTCTCTCTTGGTAAACAGTTCGTGATATTATTTGCAGGTATGGCCGCATGGGTCAATAGAAGAAGCTGTTCAAAATGCAGTGAAGTCATGGGAAATGGAGCTGTCTCACTAGACTAGGCTGCAATACTTCAAGACCATCAACCCAGAAAAGTTCAAGCTCTCCGTGAATGGTAAGAGGGGCAGCGAAACATCAAACCAAACCCATGACTCCATTCTTCTCTCTTCTATTGGAGCAGATATTTTAATAGCATTTTTCGATGAGTCGATTTCCACAATAAAACAGGCCGAGAAGGATTGTAGGGAGAAGAGACACTAAGGCTAGGTACCAACAATGCCTTACCGTGGAATTCACTACCAGAGGAATTTCAATATTACAAAGCAGATAAAGAGAGTTTTGAATCGTCCCACGACACGTTCAGACCAGCGTTCCCAAGGGGATTTGCATGGGATAGTGATTAGAGTTTAATCTGGACCACCGGTGATTGCCTACAAGTTCAGGCACTGGGGTTATTTTCAGGGTCCTTTCAAAGAGCATGCTCCCACTGGAGAGACGGTTGAGTTCTATGGCGTTGGAACTATGAAGGTGCATCCACTGTTCATTTCTGTTTAGTGTTCCGAAAATAGATAAAAGGAAAGACTGAAAAACTATATCATCTGATTCCATTTCCATTAACACAAGAAATTGTTCGCAGGTTGATGAATCTATGAGGGCAGAAGAAGTTGAAATCTACTATGATCAAGCAGAACTAATTGGGGGGCTCCTGAAGGGCAAGCCATTCGCTACATCTGATGCACACAAAAGAGAAGACGAAGCCACTATGACATTAAAAGTTATTAAAAAAATATGTCCCTTCTCAATCTTTGAGCTGTGATTGTCTATATGGTGAAAGAAATCAAAAGTTTAACGAGAAACCTGGAGATGCGGTCACACAGCCATCATTACCGTAATAACAATATGAAAGAGTACATAAAGCAACATCTTGTTAATTCTCAGAAAGATGAAACTCCCCAAATAATGGCTTTGCATGAATCAGAAGAGAGAAATAACTAACTTATGCAGCTACCCTACCACCATGCCAAAGGCATGATGTACTAAGCTTTTGCTGCACAACTTTGGCATCTCATAAGTTTCTTCTAGCTAACTTTTTTTCAGCTTTTGGGCATGAAAAATGTTATACAACTGAAATCAAAGTATCAATCTATGCAAGCAACAATCACCTCCAACCTTAAGTTGAGCAACAGCGAACTTTCTTCAAGGCAGAGACATCATCCTTGATATTTATCTTTTCTCCTTGAGAAGGGAATCCAGCAGCAGATCCATCATCTCCTTCCATTGTCTTCTTACTAGTGGTACGGTAGATCTGCGTTAGAACTTCTGCAAAGGCATTTTCTACATTCGTTGCCTCTAGTGCAGAGGTCTCCATGAAGTACAGCGATTCCCTCTCGGCATAGGATTTCCCATCTTCCGTCGAGACTGCTATAAGATGGCGAAGGTCAGCTTTGTTCCCAACCAGCATCACCACAATGCTGGGATCTGTGTGGTTCCTTAACTCTTTTAGCCATCTATCCACATTTTCAAACGTTGCATGGCGAGTGACATCATACACAAGGAGTGCACCTACAGCTCCACGATAGTAAGCACTAGTGATGGCACGGTACCTGCAATGCCAAATTTCCTATATATAAAAACATCTACAGAACTCCCAGATAAAGGGGAGCACATAAAAAATTGCAACAAAGCAAACCTTATGCCCAATTATATGGTGTGATGTTAAATGTCATGCAAGTGATGACTAACAATTGTCTAATCTAAAGATCCATGCCAATGGGGCAACAACTTTACACAAGAAAGTATTGTCATCTTTTCCCTTCTTTAGCTCAAGGTACCCAGTATTAGAAAGATTCTTGATGAGATCCATGTGATGGGATCTAGTTAAGGATGGCAGTGAAGAAAACTATACATTCTTCTGGTCATTGCGATAATGCAAAAATTTGCTAGCTGCATTAAGAAATAAACTTTAGATAGATATCATGGGACTCCAAGAACCTCCCCGCATAAAAGAACTGTGCCAACATCCAAAAAGCACAATATTGTATCATCACCTCACTTGAGGTGACTCAGTTTGGTAACTTTAGGGTACAGTAGTAGCTGATAACAACATCAGCATAGTTTGTTCATGAAGTACAGTTACATCTTAACCTAGGCAAAACTTCGATTTTCTTCTAGTGGAAGCATGACCAGTAGATGAAGCTTGCTTATCTGAAAAAGCTCCAGATGCTCATATAAGCCAGCAATAGTACCAAAAATGCAATTAACTGCATTTCTCAACGTGCCTCCTACAGGGTCATCTAGTGTACATCAGAAGTTAGAACTAAATTACAAAGAGTTGAGAAACAATCACTTCCAGGTGGCTACAAACCCCTTGGCAGGACAGAGGAAAAATGAGTTTTGAGTTTCATAATTCCAATCATCACACTGTATCGAATGAACTGCTGAGGAAAAGTAAATTATAGCACCAGTTGCGGTGTGCATCAAAAGCAGCCAGCAAAGTTTAGGAGAAAGTGAATTCTTCGTCTAAAATATTAAAGATGGCTTGAAGCGAATTTAAAATTCGCGGTCCTGACCAACCATCTTAGGATAAGTTATCTTAGTTTAGCTTTAGCTGGTCTGTCCTTCGAAATGAATGATTTTCCAGGCATATGGTCCTCAACTACACGGTCATAGAGTGAATCAGCTACTGATTGCTTTGAGTACATAATGCACAGAACACTGTCGACATGTTCTTCATAATGAATCGCGCACGCAGAACCAAGAACAATGCGTCGCCACTCACTCCTCGAGCATATGCAGAGCAGAAGCAAATTAGTAAGAACATAGAAAACCCGCAGAATGCAACCCTAAGGACCCTGAATGAAAGGCCTCCATGTGATTCGCAAGAAAGGCAACAAAATAAAGAATTTTAATGAAGGGAAGAAAGAAGCAAGCAAACGGAGACAACATCCCACACAAAATGTATAACCTCAACAGGGGTTCGTGAATACATCGGCGACAATACCCTCTAAACCCACTGTGAAGAAATTCACAGAAAACCAAATCCGAGACAGAAGAGAGCTAAAGAGGCCAAGAATTCAAAAATGAAAACGAGAGTTGGAGAAAAGGGGAGACCTTTCTTGACCGGCGGTGTCCCAAATCTGAGCTTTGACGACCTTGCCGTCGACGTTGAGGGTGCGGGTGGCGAACTCGACGCCAATGGTGGACTTGGACTCGAGGTTGAACTCGTTCTTGGTGAAGCGGGAGAGGAGGTTGGACTTGCCCACCCCGGAGTCCCCGATCAGCACCACCTTGTACAGGTAATCGTAGTCGTCTTCGGCTCTGTAACCGGCCATTGCTGTCTTCCTTCAATTTCTTCCTCTAGAGAGAGAGAGAGAGAAGAGGAGAGAGAGAAGGGAGAGTGTGAGATCTGCAGAGCGAAAGATACGAACTTTTTCTTGGTTGGGTGAAGGTAAGTGGGGGAATGTGAAGGGAAGGGGGGGTCGCTCTTTTTGAATTAAAAAAGCGCCACAAAAAATGATGGTCTCCAGTGAAAACGCATGAGAGAGAGAGAGAGACACTGTTCTTATAGTTTTGTGCTGCTGCCTTCTCTCCTTCTGCTTCAATCTTGTCCGTACATTTTCCCTTTATTAAGGTAGGGGACCCCACGAATGATCTCTTAAATATTACTTTTCCTTCAAAATTCTCATAATCGCCATGATTAAAAAAAGAAAAAAAATCAATTAAAATTTCGAACTTCGTTCATTCTTACATATTTACTCCAATTTTTTTTACCCAAAAACTTCAAATTTGTATATTTATAATATATTTATTTGAAATTATCTGATCGAATGGCATTTTTCTTCATTTACTTTTTATTTTTTCTTTTCTTTTTCTTTTTTTTTGTTTCTTTTGCTTTTTCTCTCTTCCATTCGCCGACCAAGGCAGAAGGAAGGTGGACTAAGGTGAGGGCAAGGACGACTCTCACCCAATGCCAAAGAGGTGGCCCTCACTTGAGTCCAAACTTCCATATGTATAAGAGAAGAAGAAGAAAAAAAGAAAAAAAATTAAAAAACAAAAATATCATTTGACCAAAGAATCTAAGATAAATGTGTTATTTTGATAGAAATTTTGAGTTTTTATGGTGCATTTGTTTCACGGAAATCGTATCATTTTTGAAAAATATTTTCGGAAATCATTTTCCATAAAAATGATTTGTTTTTTTGTGTTTGATGACATGTGATTGAAAATACTTTCAGGTATTTGGATCGTATTTGGAAAATAATTGAATAACATTTGAACTAACAAAAAGAGAAGAACCTAAATATCTCATAAAGAGGGAAAGTGTTTTCCCTTTCTCGTGCACATAAATTCATTTTCCTAAAATAATACATAATATTTATGTTGATTGGAAAGTATTTTCCATTGACCAAATCGTTTTTAGAAAAACAAACGGCCGAAAGTTCAGGAAACATTTTCTAGGAAACTACTTTAATTAAAACAAACGCATCCTTAGTATCATAAAAAGAAGTCACGAATACCCAAACACGAGCAGCGCATTTGTTGTGTGTTCTCTTCCTTATCGCTAAAATCAAGAGTTCGAACTTTCTCCTTACTAAAGTATTGTAAAAGGGGGGTCCTGGTATTGAGACTCGACGATGCCACTGAGCACTAGAGGGTCATGTGCTCCCCGAAAGAAATGTCATAATTGGTAAAGTTTGAGATTTTTTGTATTATAGAAAAAATTTGGGATAAATGTATTATATGGATATAAGTTTTGGATTTTTTATATCACAAAAAAAATTATGATAAATTTGTTACACTAAAAAGGTTTGAGTTTTTAATGATATTTTCCTAAAAAATATTTATATACATGACTTTAGATGTTAGGACTTTTACATTTTTATACATATTAGATGTTCGATATAAAATAAAAATCTTAGTATTAAATATTAAAGGCAAAAAATTACATACAAACGTCTGAATTACAATTTTTACACAATAAAATTAGTAGTTCTCAACTACAAAACTCTTCAATTTTTATGATTAAACGGGGATGTCTTGTCCTAGACTTTTATCTTCTTTTTTTTTTTTTTTTTAAGTCTTATCAACAGAGCATCGCTGGTCAATTAACTCAGTAAATCAAATTATAGATCTGGATAATATATGGGCCTTGATATATTGCCTGCCCTTACGCGCAATTCGATTCTCATCAAAGGAATGGCTTTGGGACAAATTATTGTAAATAAAATGCATTCATCCTATTTGACCGTTCTAGTCAATCTCCGGCCAAAGGCCATGCTTTTCAGTGCAAATGAGTGCAATTTTTATTCGGTTCATCCTTTAGACAATATCAATCCAATCTATCATGGTTAAAATTAACTTTGAAAATAATCAACTCAAGTAAATGCACATTTATGACAATATAAAACCAATTTTTTTAAAATTTAATAATATTCTTCAAACTAAAGATTTAATGTCGAGCTCGTTTTTTGAATAAAACCAGACTCAGGGGCCAGGATTATTTAATACCGGGAGTAAGATTTAAAAATTCATCTATACAATTCCATAGATTATACAGTACACGTTTCATAAAATTTGCACCGAATATCAATGAACCTGCCGATCGGTCCATTCTTGATCTCTGCACCGAACCGGCGGTGGTTATCCCGACTGTAACCCCCTCCTCTCTCCGGCGGAATGACCATTGACCTGCGCCCGGACATGGTGGTCGCTCGCCGGTCGCTCGCCGGACCGACCCATTTCCTGGTCTGAAGCTTTCGCGAGGAGCGAGCGAATGCGAGCTCATCATACTTCCTAAGTTCACATGGCGATGCTTGCTCGGAGCGCGAAGCGCGTATCTCCCTTCAGGCTCGCTTCCCTGTTGCGCAGCGAGAAGGACCCTTCCCTCGCTCTCCAGCTCTTCAGATCGCTCAACCCGAGCCCCGAAGCCAAGCCCTTCCGCTACTCCCTCCTCTCGTACGACCTCGTCATCACCAAGCTCGGACGCGCCAGGATGTTCGACGAGATGGAGCAAGTCCTCGCCCAGCTCCGGGGAGAGACCCGCTTCTCCGTCCCCGAGCCCCTGTTCTGCCAAGTCATCTCCTTTTATGCGCGCGCGAGACTCTTCGATCGCGCTCTGCGGACTTACCGCTCGATCCCCGGTTTTCGGTGCCGCAGGAGCGTGAAATCTTTGAATTCGGTGTTGCACGCGCTCTTGAAGTGCGGGGAATACGACAGGATGGATGAGGTTTTGGACGAGTTTAGGAATCACGCGAACCCAGATGCGTGCACTTGTAATATTTTGATCAAAGCTCTCTGTGGGAGTGGGAGGTTGGAGGATGCGCGGGCGGTGTTCGACGAAATGCCCGTGAGGGGGATCCGATCTGATGGGGTGACTTTCCTGACGTTGATTAACGGGCTGTGTTCGAATTCTATGTTAGAGGAGGCTTTTAAGTTGAAAGATGATATGGTTAGAGTTCATGGGATTCGGCCTGATGCACGTGTGTATGCATCATTGATGAAGGGGTCTTGCAAGGTTGGCGATGTGAACATGGCATTTGGGCTTAAAGAGGAGATGCTGAGAGAGAGAATCGAGTTGGATGCTGCCATATATTCGACCTTGATTCATGCTCTTAACAAGGTTGGGAGGACAGCTGAAGTTTCTGGACTTTTGGAGGAGATGCGAGAAAATGGGTGTAAGCCGGACACCATGACATATAATGTGCTAATTAGTGGGTCCTGTAAGAAGAAGGACATTGATGAAGCTTACAGACTTTTGGATGCGATGGCAGAGAATGGGTGCAAACCTGATGTGACGAGCTATAATGTGATCATGGGTGAATTATGCAAGGAGGGAAAACTGGATGAAGCAACTGATTTATTTGAGGACATGCCGAGACGTGGGTGCACTCCGGATGTTGTGTCCCATCGGATACTCTTCTGTGGTCTGTGCGAGAAGATGCAGCTTAAGGAAGCAGCATTTTTGTTGGATGAAATGGTATTTAAAGGATACACCCCTCATGATGCAAGTATTTATAAATTGGTGGATCTTTTATGCCAGGAAGAGAATCACGAATTGTTGCTAACAGTTTTGAATAGTCTTAGGAAAGGAAAGGCCATGAAGGCTGATTATTGGACAAGGATGATTTCGCTTGCTTGTAAGAACAATGAGTTTTCCAGCATCGAGCTTGTAGATCATCTAATAACTTCATAAACTGGAAATATTGCAATTAATTCTCCCATCACATTATGTGCAAAACCTAACTCATCCAATTAAGTCAGCGGTATTCACCTTGCATCACCAGATGCTTCTGATTACAACGGCTTAAGGTTGATGGCCTGCCCTTCCATCAGTTGTCCCCTGATATTTTGCTTTGTGGTATGGTTACTTAGCGTTACCTGACTAATTGTGGGCCTCTGTGATTGTGGTTCTGGATAAGTTGCTTTTCATACATGCAATGGTACTGATAGGTTCTCAATTGAGACAGACCAACGTGTCCTACTACGCAAAATTTGATATCCACCGGCCAATTACAGTTTGCTCAGTCCCCTTATTATGCTGATGGGGATTCAGTCCGCTGACTAAATGATTGTTTTGAGTTGATGAAGTTGTCTGAGTTGAAGCAATTTCATGTGAAGAGACAATTTGAAACTCACTGGAAACCACAATGCTTCTGGCTGAAATCCAGGAGCAGAAATCTCTTTTGATAACATACGAAAAAATTGGGTGAGAAGATGGAATTTCAGCAAAACTCAAGGACTCTGAAATTGCATCTCTTAAACAGGATCTGGACAAGTTAAAACAGCCAAAACAGATCAACAGAGAAGATGTTAAATCAGAGTGGCACATTATCTGTTCAGGATAGTCTTCACCTCTCTGGCCCGAGTCCTCACCATTTCATTACTGTGAAGTCCATCCAGAGCTTCATAAGGTTGTTGATTGACGAGATGAAATCTGCTGACTAGGATGTTGATGCAACGGTGGGTGCAATAGAACCAGTAGTTTGTTTACTGGAGACTGGATCACAAGTGTCTCACATTCTAGTCATTTGTTAGCCAGATCACAAGCATATATGAAATCGACATCAAATGAGATGCAGTAGACTGATGAATCCTACCTTGGAAGCTCTCAGAAGGCCACTGTTGCAGTAGTGCAAGCAGTCTAATTAGATCTATTGCTGGCCTAACCTGATGATGAAGTACAACACTCAGCTGCTTCAGATGAAGGTGCTTTACTGATTATTCAATGGCTTATGAAGACTTGACTCAAAAAAACATTGAGATTATCTCAGTTGAAGAAGGAAATATGTCCCTTACCAAAAAAAAGAAGGAAATATGTCCACCTCGTGAACTCTGTCAGTGGTTTTTACAGGGGAGACTTCGCACGTCTGTTTTGATCTTAGTGATCCTTTTCTGTTTCCTGTTGTTCATCATCATTTCAAGCGATGGTACAGAGCCTTTATTTCTAATGGTTCATCAAGTTTTCCCTCGTTAATAGCCTGGTATTCATCTGAGTCATTTCTTCAACTGGTAAACCTGTAAGATAAACTGGAATACAAATTCGTAGTGATACACAAATAAAATTGCGTTGAATACAAAACCAATCACTTGGCAGATAAAATATGAAAGTTTGTGTTTTATCTTGAGGTGGGTTTGTGAATGATTTTTATTTCTATACATTTACAGATTGTACACATTTACAAAGAAAAGGAAAAAACAATCTTTGGCAAAACAAAAATCAAGGAATGCCAACTCATCTATAGTTGGTAGGCTAATTTGATATTCAAAAAAATAAAAAAAAGATTTCATATCTTAACAGGTTTTGCCGACATTCTAAAATTTAGAGAAGTTGCATCGATATGGGACTGCTGCTCAATTTAGAAGTCGTCAAGGGCTGAAATTCTCATTGTACTGTTAAAGCATTGAACTCCGGACGAGGAAGAATCTTGTACGTGAGAAAAACATGAGCCGAAAGGAGAGATTGCTCTCCCACCTCAGCTGATGCATCGAATCCACTAGAGTTGGGAAGATTTTTCTTCTCTCGTTCTCTTTGAGAATCCGCAAAAACAAACGGATCTTCATATCGACATCATAATCTTTTCGCTCACATTGACATGATCTTGTTCATATAGTCAATCCGAGGAATCATGATGGAAAAACAATGGATTAGCATAAATTTTATGTTCTAGTCATCTTTTAACTCTGTCTAGTACGTAAGCTTTATATTTACTTTATCCACTAATTTCTCGAGATCTTAACGTGCGTGGCTCATTAAATGTGGTCGACCTCCAATAATCTAATGGCTACTATATGTTCGTTTCTTAATCAAGTGCTTTCTCATATAGTCCAATTGAAGACTGTTTTCGGTACCTTTTGTCCAGGAAAAGCTGGCATGCAAAGTCGAAATGGGTGGTTCAAGCCTTGACTTGCCCGTGGGTACAGCGGTATTATTTTCTTTCTTTAACAAAAGGGAGGAATTATGTCCATATTAAGATCGACTACTTAGAGATTCATAAAATATTATGCAAGTTCAATGAACCGGTTAAGTCTAAGTCGCTTTATTTTGTAGATGTGGGTGGCTTTGATTATAGGTAATTTGTGCATAGGTGATGAGACTCAAACGAGTAATCATATGTTATTGTGTCAAAATTTAGGTAGTTTGACAAATATACAATCTTTAAAGAGGAACAAATAGACAATGATAGAGGGTCCCGATTTGCTTATTTCTTTGATCACTTCAATATCCTGCGTAGTTACAAGCGCCAACCCCAGAGAATAAAAAATAACAAAAAATGATATAGGATCTGACTGACTCACTTCATTTGATGCCTTCGATATCCTACATAGTTACAGGCTTGCGTCGCGAAACAAGGCCTTAAGAATGAGAAATGAAAAGCAAATCCAGTGGAAGAATCACTGTGGATGTCCACCCGATTAAACTGTTGAATGAAGAAATGAGCGGTCCATTAGATTTGACGGCTCCCGGCCTCTATTAACTAATTCAACTTCCACGAGGCAATTCGGTGCTGAACACTTGCACGCGTGGTGGATCTGGATCCAAATGGAAAGCACTTCCGTTCAACAAATTCAAAATGGTTGACTTCTTGAGTGACAGAATTGGCTTAGGCCCTCACGGCACCTTTCGATCTGCATTCCCTCGACTCTATATAAACAGTTTCAGTCAGGCCTCCATGGAAGAAGTGCACTGCCAGACTCACTGGACTGAGTCTCGACATTCGTCACATATCTGTCCCAAAATCATATCTCCTCCCACACATGGCTCGACCCCTCTTTGTTTTCCTGATGATAACCGTCATGTTCAGCGTGATCTGCAACTCTCCATGTTTTGAAGCTAGAAAGCTACCACAGATGGGCATGGAGGACAATGGACGACTCCCTTCTTCAGAAAAGAGTCCGGTTTCAAGTGCCTATCCGAAGGGTTTTACTGATGGTCGTCAAGGTTATGATGCTCGTGTTGGCAGGGTTCATCCGCTCAAGGAATCAGTACCCAGTCCAGGAGTGGGTCACTAACAGATTGCTATGCAGCGCGCCGTTCTAATAAATAAGTAAATAAATGGAGTGGAACTTATATGCACCACTCTTGCTTCCAAATGTTATCGAAAATTTGTAATGGAGGTTGGATATATATGCTTCATCTCTTAGACATCAAGCGCTTAGTGTGTTACAAGCAGAATACTTCGTCCTTTTAGCTGTCTTGAGATGCAATAAGCATAGGGTATGCCCTCATGTTGTTACACTAATGTATCATGTTATAGCCAAAAAGAGATGTTCCCGATCATTCTGGAAAATAAAATTGTGGCTTTCGGTCGGTTTTACATTTCTGTGAACAACAAAAATAGAAAAAAACTTTGGCTTGCAAAGGCAATCACGACTGCCCCGTAAAAAAGAAGCAAAAACTTGAAAAATGAAAGGTGGTGTTACCAATAAATTCGTCAAGCTCAAGCATGAGTATATGGGATCGATTTACTGTTAAGAAAGTATTCTTTTTCCCCTCCTTTCTGCTAAGAATTTAAGACAGAATGCCATGCTTAACATAAGTTTCGCAATAATTGGTTGAAAAATTCTGAATCGCAAAAAAATTGGAGAAGACTTGTACACTTAGGTAACCTCAAACCTCTTATGTCTCTTTATCGACATTAGCTAGGACGGAAGTAGATTACCAAAAACAGATGTTATTCAAGATCTATTCCTCGAAGTTCATAGTAAAGACAGAAAGCAGGCTCGATGATCCCTTGCCTTTTTCCGAACCGAAGGGAGATTAAAAAAAGGAAAGTGCCCATAAGCTCGTTAATCATGCGGTGTTCTAGCAAAAAGCATATCGAATTAATTATCATTGTGATACGAAAAAATAATGAAGAAATGAATATTCAGCGAAACATATTTGTTTGAAAAAAATAATGATGCGAATCGATTCATGAAATATCCCTATTATGGCGGTGGATCAAAAGACAACTCATAGAAAAGGAAAACTCCATAGTGATTCAGTTCCTTCATGCAATATCTTCTTTTTGCCAAGATATTTTTTTTTTCATAAAGAAAAAAGGGAAAGGAGGGACGACCCACGTAATACCAGTCTTAATTTTGTCTACATATAAAATAAATAAAAAGAGAGAGAGAGAAAATTAACCGGAAAAGAAAAATCAAGAATAGGTGCTTCTTGACTTAATTTTAATGTCTGTTTGTTTAAAATAAAATAAAATTTGGAAAATTATTTTCTCACTTTTTGGTTTTTGGATTATGAAAAAGCAATCAATTTACAAAAAATATTTTCTATTGATTAAAAGAAACAAGTTGATATTGGGGGAAAATGACTTCCGCTTTGAAAATGTAATTATTTTTCTTAGACCACTAAACAAATGAGAACTAATTATTTTCCTTGAAAATGATTTTTAGGGAAAACATTTTTTTTTTATCATGAAGTTTATCAATAGAACAAATGCAACCTAGAATAAAAGTAATCAACAGAGCAACCACATGCAAAAATGAGGAGGATGCAATCTAGAGTATGGACTAATGCTTTCCTAGTGAAAATTATTATCACTGCTCCTTTTATTTCACACAAAGTGAGTGATTTGGAAAATATTTTCCTAAAAATAATAGTTTGTATTGCATACAAAAATGAACAAGTTAAGAATTTGAAAAACCTCAAACCGGTATATTTATGATAAATTTATTATAAACTAATTTTTTTACCATCAAAAATTTTAAATTAATACATTTGTGACAAATTTATCTTTTATTAATTTTCATTAAACTTTATTGTCAAATTATTGAGTTTGATGGTATGTGCTAGTGAAATATACCAATTTGAGGTTTTATCCCTCATTTGTCTTTGGTATGTCAATTTATAGTCTTTCATGGTATTAACCCAATTTAACATAAACTAACAAAATATAAAGTTGTCACAAATATACAAGTTCAAGGTTTTTGATGGTCTAATAATTAATTTTTGGGTAAATTTGTCACAAATATACCAGTTTATGATTTTTTATGATCAAAAAATTAGTTTTTGGCAAATTTGTCACAAGTGTACCAATTTGGAATTTTTGTAATATTAACCCAAAATGAACCGAAGAAAAATATATTCTTCGTCCATGAAAATTTTGAGATATAAATTATTATTGATAATGAAAATATCTTCCATTAATTAATTATTTCAATCAATATAGGTGATTGCTTTTATAAAATATTTTATAAATCATCCATTTTTCATGAAATAAATGAAGAAGAAGTGGAAATTGATACAGGGATACCCAAATTAGTAATCCAATTACCATTTAGTGAACCTTATTTTGTTCTATTCTACAAGAAATTATTACATTGATGTTATTACTATGTAATTGATATGTATTATGGGGTCTTTCTCTAATTATGTTTTTAAGGGTGCAATTATCGTAATGAAACACTTGTAAATACATATCATGCAACCCTACTTAGGTCAAACCACCATAAACACAATGTGGTCATTCTTACTCTGATTCTGAAAATTATTAAATTGAAGAAATGGTGAGTCGCACAGGGGTCTCAGCGGATTTGAGAGTCTACATTCATTTTTGGTACATATATTAAGCTCACTTTAACGGAAAAAGAAAAACGAAGTTAAAAGTGAGAAGTCATGCCCGCTTTATCATAACTTCCATGCTGAAAAACAAATCTCGAGCAAAATCTTATATTAAACCGTTTTTTTGAGCATTTTACCAAGTCCATAAATACCAGCATTGAGATAACACTGCAACAATCCCCCATCATCATCGAATTCCTTCACTTAGAGATGGCTCACTTGCGCACAAGTCTGATCTTTTTCCTTCTGTTGGCTATTTCAACGTCGAAGCTCTCTTCCAAAGCCCAGAATCTACCGATGGCCGATAGCCACCATCATGTGGGATTGGTGTTCCCAACCCTAGTACCAAATAGACCCACAGCTCCATCACTACCGGGTCATGGTGGTCATTCCGCTGAATTTCGCAGAATTCTGAATTCTGGTCCAAGCCCCAGCGGCAGAGGACATGACGATCATGATTGAATCAATTTCACCATGTGATTCATGAGGCCGAATGTAGATGACAATAAAGCTATACTCTCTACATTTGCTAAGTAATGCATCCGTTCGACCATTTAAGATGAACACTTCGTGCTTGTTCACATAATTGTTCCTCCACACAAGACACGCACTTTCCTATAGTGAGTAAACCCTGCTTTGCTCCCAAGTTTTCGAAGAGAAAATTATGTTTACACAATGTAATATACATGTCTGGACCGTGAATGTTCTGGTGTTGAATGACGCAACGGACTCTCACGGCTCTAGTCGGGTGAAAGGCAGACTATTTCATGCCATGCAGGTTTTCAATGCAGTCGATTGAGAGTGATTCGACAAGTTTGTGTCTTGAAGAAAGGAAAACGAGAAGAAAAAAAATACTTTACGTTTGAAATGGAAGTGCTTCTCGCACAACTCAAGGCTGACTTAGAAGAAAACAATGCGACTTAAAAGTCTTGAAGTAGGCGTAATACAGTAAAATGGAGATCCTCAAACAGTCGGCAAGATTTACTCAAATTTCCGTGACAATAGTGAATGAAAAGTAAGCTTGCCAAAATTAGAGCCAATTCCACCATGTAATCTAACTGTCAAAAAACACCCGTCAAGATGAAAAAGGAAAAGACAGACAGATAACTTAAGGACATGATGTGGGCATGTGTATGTGTACCACTTTGTTACATAGTCAAGTTCATCCATATATACCAATTATATATATTTCTAGTTAAAAGTTTTCTACATCTCAGAAATGCAAAAATCTTACGTGCGAGAATGTGTATTTTGATCAGCTTCTAAGTACCTAGTTTAAGGTTAATGCCTAAATTGCGCATGTGAAGCAAATTCAGACATCAAGAATCACTTGTTGCATGGAGAGAATTGGCAGTCCACTTTATCACTCGAAGGCAAATTTAGGGTTGTGACGGCTCAAGCTGCACCTCAATCTTTCCCCGAAAAAAGTCATAGGTACACCGCTTACGCCTGATGAGCCAACTCTTTCAGAGCCTGTTGGCTTAGGGAGGAAAAGAAAATTAGTTGACGTTTACGCCATTTTTCTTGCTTCTTGAACTCCACTAAATAAATAGATGTTCCTCCATGTAAGAAGAATACACACCCATACCATGCCTTTTTCTATACCCATAGATTCTCTTCACAAGCATCGATCTCTCCATTTTTATGCATGGCTCGCGTCCCCTTTAGCTTGCTGATAATGGTCGCTGCCTTTGGTGCCGTAATAAGCCACTCGCCGTGCTTTGAAGAAGACTTTATTATAAAGGAAAATACTTTTCAAGAAATTATTTACCAGGGAAATATTTCCAAGATTTAGGTTAAGGAATTCAATTTTTCTAGCTTTAAGTATGCATGTTTTTTTTTTAATTGTAAACAGATTTTTCATTGACTAATCATTTTCAGTAAATCAAATGCGTGAAATTCCAGGAAAATAATTCATTAAAAATTATTGTGCTCAATAGAATAAAATAGTGACAAATTGATGCTTGCTTCGGTAGCTATGGACTTTAATAGACATGGGTATGCTACAGTAATTTAATTTAGACATGAATAAAGGAAAATTTGATATTCGCTAACCAGTGACAGTTTGCTGAGTCCCCTTAGTATGTTGATGGGGTTCAGTTCGCCAACCATATGATTGTTTCCGAGTTGATGAATTTTCTGATTTGATACAATTTCATGTGGAGAGACCATTTGATATTCACCTGCGGAAACCACAACGCTTCTGGCTGAAATCCAGGAGCAGAAGTCTCTCTTGAAAACATACGAAAAAATGGGTGAGAAGATGGAATTTCAGCAGAAACTCAAGGACTCTGAAACTGCGTCTCTTGAACGGAAGGATTAGTTTAACAACTAAAACAGATTGACAGAGACAAAGTTAAATCAGAGTGGCCCATTATCTGTTCAGGATAGTCTTCACCTCTCTGGCCTGAGTCCTCACCATTTCGTTACGGTACTTTGCCATACTGTGAAGTCCATCCAGAGCTTCGTCAGGTGGTTGATGGACAAGATGAAATCTGCTGACTAGGATGTTCGATACGACCACAAGTGCAATGGATCCAGGAGTTGTTTACTGGAGACAGGATGACAAGTGTTTGCATTCTAGCCCTCTTTTTGCCGGATCACAAGCATATATGAAATCGACAGCAAATGAGATCCAGTTAATCAATGAATTTCAAAGGATTATTCAAACCTTGGAATGTAAATTCGTAGTGATACACGAATAATATTGCGTTGAATACAAAACCAATCACTTGGCAGATAAAATATGAAAACTTGTGTTTTATCTTGAGTTGGGTTTCGCCGTCGTTCTAAAATTTAGAGAAGTTGCATCCACGCGGGACTGCTGCACAATTTAGAAGTCGTGAAGAGCTGAAATTCTCATTTTACTGTTAAGCATTGAACTCCGGACGAGGAAGACTCTTGTACGTGAGAAAAACATGAGCCAAAAGGAGAGATTGCTCTCCTACCTCGGCTGATGCATTGAATCCACGAGAGTTGGGAAGATTTTTCTTCTCTCGTTCACTACAAGAATCCGTAAAGATAAACAGATCTTCATGTCAACATCATAATCTTTTCGCTCACATTGACATGATCTTGTTCACATAGTCAATCCGAGGAATCATGATGGGAAAACAATGGATAGCATGGATTCTACGCTCTGGTCAATCTTTTAGCTCTATCTAGTATGTAAGCTATATATTTACTTTATCTGCTAATTTCTCAAGATCTTATCGTACACATGACTCATTAAATGTGGTTAGTCTCCAATAATCTAATGGCTACTATATGTTCGTTTCTTAATCAAGTGAATTTTTCTTTCTCTAATAGTCCAATTGAAGACTGTTTCCGGTACCTTTTGTCCAGGAAAAGCTGGCATGCAAAGTGAATATGGGTGGCTCGCAAGCCTTGACTAGCTCGTGGATACAGCGGTTTTCTTTTCTTTTCTTTTCTTTTCTTTTCTTTAACAAAAGGGAGGAATTATGTCCATATCAAGACTGACTACTTAGAAATTCATGAAACATTATGCAAGTTTAGTGAATCGGTTAAGTCTAAGTCTTTTTATTTGTACATGCGTGTGGCCCTAATTATAAGTAGTTTATGCACAAGTGGTAAGAAATAAATAGCAACCATCTGTTTTTGTGTCGAAAATTTCATGCTGTTTTGACCAACTACACATGTTGAGAAAACTCCTAGTTTTAATGCTAACAAATCTTTCCGAGATCTTAAACAAGTGATACTTATGATATGTACTAAGGAAGAAGACTCGTGCGCTTAAAGAATCAGCAAAATCTATCAATTACAAAAGAAGTCTCAACCAAACACAACATCTCATTTTGTCAAAAATCCAAAATGAACCTCAAGATTCAGAACGAGGATGAGAACCATAATGGCTACAAATTCCACTTACCTTACTTATATTGGTTTTGTTGATCAATCGATTGACAAAATCAATTATCAAGACAACTTTCAAATAAGGATGGAACACTTATGGCAACCTAGATTTTACTAGTACGGGTGACCAAAATCTGAATGAATTCAATTTGTCTTCAACGGCTTAGGAAATCTTTCCTTATGAAGTCTGTCCAAGAAAGGAAATGGAAGATAATCATTCATGGTGATAGCCAACGGCTAGTTTTGGTTTGATGGGTATATAAAAAGGATATACTGTCAATAGAAGATAGATGAGAATACACAATTCCAAAATCTGATTTTGTCTTTCATTGAATTGTCTCAAAAAGTGCAAAAACAGAGTAATTTAGAATGAATTGCAAAAAAAAGTGACTTAGTGAGAGATCCTACCACTAAGTGTTTGTACTCAAGAACGTGTAATCATTTGTTGATCACATAATAGATTTCAACCTATTGGTTGATAGCGTGGGAGAGTAGACATAAGCTTAACAAAAACCGAACCACTATAATACTATTTGCAATCTTCTCTTCCTTTACTCTTTTTATTTTTGATTGCATATAACAGAAGTTTATCTCATCCAAACTAACTTTAATTCTTAAATTCTACATCTATTACATCCAAACTTTGTATTTATTGATTTAGCCTAAAAATTTTATTTACACATATTCACCCCACCTTTAGGTGTCGATACTAGCAATACCAACACAAACCCTAGAGAGTGAATAGAAGGTCCTGATTTGCTTATTTGTTTGATCACTTCAATATCGTGCTCAGTATCAAGCATCAACCCCAAGGAGTAAAAAATAACAGAAAATGATATAGGATCTAACTCACTTATTTCATTTGATCACTTCGATATCCTACATAGTTACAGGCTCATGTCGCCAAACTCGGCCTTAAGAATGGGAAATGAAAAGCAAATCCAGCAGAAGAATCATCTGTGGATGTCCACCCGACTGAATTAAATTCACTAGAAGGAAAGCGGATTTGATGGCTCGCGGATTACCATTTCTTTACCTAACTCAACTTCCACGAGGCAATTTGGTGCCTAACCCTTTGCACGCGAGGTGGATCTGGATCCAAATGAAAAGCACTTCCGTTCAACAAATTCAAAATGGTTGACTTCTTGAGTGAGAGAAATGGCTTAGACCCTCACGGCACCTTTCGATCTGCATTCCCTCGACTCTATATAAACAGTTTCAGTCAGGCCTCCATGGAAGAAACACACTGCCCGACTCACTGGACTGAGTCTCGACATTCGTCACATATCTGTCCAAAAATCATCTCTCTTCCCACACATGGCTCGACCCCTCTTTATTGTCCTGATGATAACTTTCATGTTCGGCATGATCTGCAGTTTTCCATGTTTGGAAGCTAGAAAGCTACCACAGATGGGCATGGAGAACAATGGACAACTCCCTTCTTCAGAAAAGAGTCCGGTTTCGAGTGCCCTTCCGAAGGGTTTTACTGATGCTCGTCAAGGTTATGATGCTCGTCTTGGCAGGGTTCATCCGCTCCAGGAATCAGTACCCAGTCCAGGAGTGGGTCACTAACAGATTCGTATGCAGCGTGCCGTTTTGATAATAAATAAATAAATGGAGTGGAACTTATCTGTACCACTCTTGCTTCCAAATGTTGTCGAAGATTTGCCAGTGGAGGTTGGAATATAGATGCTTCATTTCTTAGACGTCAAGCGATTAGTGTGTCGAGCAAAATACTTTGTTCTTTAAGCTGTCTTAAGATGCAATAAGCATAGTGGATGCCCTCGTATTGTTGAACTGATATCTCATGTTATGGTCAAATGGAGATGATCCCGATCATCTTGGAAAAGAAAAATGTGGCTTTCGGTAGGTTTTATATTTCTGTGAACAACAAAAAAATTAAAAGTTTAGCTCATAAAGGCATCGGGACTGGACCGATTAAAAATATGCGAAAACGAGCAAATGAAAGCTGGTGTTACCACTAACTCGTTTAGCTCGAGTATGAGTGTATGGGATCGACTTTATTGTTAAGACAGTATTTATTTATTTTATTTTATTTTTGCTAAGAACTTAAGACAGAATGCCATGTTTAACATAAGTTCGTAACACATTGATCGAAAACTTTTGAATTACAAAACAATGGAGAAGACTCTCATATATTTACGTAAAGCTCAAACCTCTTGTGACTCTTCATCGGCAATAGTTAGACCAAATTGAAATATCAAATGGAGAGACTAAGCAGTTCCTAAATCACTCAAAAGCAAGTTTAGGGTTGTGAAAGCTCAAGCCGCACCTCTATCTTTCCAAGAAAAAAGTCACAGTCGCACCGCCTATACGCCCTTACTGAGGAAAGAAAATGAGTTGACATTTACGCCATTTTTCGAGCTTCATGAACTCCACTATATAAAGAGATGTTCCTCCATGCAAGAAGAACACACATTTCTACCTTTACCTATTTCTATACCCATAGATTCTCTTCACATGTTTGTTTCATGCATCGATCTCTCCATTTATACGCATGGCTCGCGTCCACTTTAGCTTGCTGATAATGATCATCGTCTTTGGTGTCATAATAAGCCTCTCGCCATGCTTTGAAGCAAATAAGCTACTGCAGACGGGCGTGGAGGCGAGAGAAGATCAAGTCCCTCATTTTGAGGAGAGTTTTGGTTTCAGATGCCCTGCTAAAATTTCCTACTGATGGTCAAGGTCATTTTGTTCGTCTCGACAAGCGTGACAGCATTCTAGAATCTAATGCCAAGTCCAGGAATCGGTCATCACTGAAAAATATGCTTTGTCATTCTAATAAGTGGATTGACAATTTATAGTGATATGGTCATTGAATTTCATAAGTCTAAATACGTTCAGTGTGTGATCCTTGCTACATGGAGACTAAAAATCGGTTCTTCTTACTTCGAAGTCATCAATGGTCTTACTGGTTACAAGCAAAAACTTGCTGTGTAAGCTATCTTAAAATACAATAATAAGCACAGTGCATTCTGATCGTCAGACCTTTTGCCTGTGAACAAGAAAGTTGTGGTGTTTTGCAGGTTTTATTCCAACTATTCTTACATCGGCAAAAGTATATTTAACACTATTATGTGATTATGCAACATATCAATGATAGACTCATGCTTAGTCAACTCAATCTCAACTTCAGATGATTTTCTCTGACAATAGGCGGGTGCATCACAGAAAATATTTAAAGTAACGCTTGTTTGCCAAACCTATAAAGAGTGAAAAATAGCTCTAGTATACATTTGAGTACACCACAGAAAACTCAGCCGGCAAAGAGTACTGCGTTTTCACCGCTTGATCAGACTAAAACAAAGAAACCAACGTGACCTTTCATAAAGAGATGCTAACTAGATTGAAATTTATTATAATCTTGGTCAAAATTACTGCGTTATGAAAAGGTACTAAATGAATATAACAAAAAAACTTACTAGATCTATTATATGCACACAATTTCTTCAATATGGAAAGTTAATAATCATGGTGAAATAGTTACTTAAGATGTATTTGTTTCATTGACAGAGCTTTTCTCGAATTCATTTTCTGGACCTTTATTTGGTTCGTTAAAGGTAAAACGATTATGATGACACGAACACTTAAAGATTAGAAAAATGGATTCCTGATTTTGAATAGAGGAAATAATTTTTCTAGATATAAGAAGTCTCTTACCGCAAGCACAAAATTAACCATTTTTCTTGAAATAATTTTCATAGAAGGCATTTTCCTTTATCATAAAGGTTTTAACTAAGACTCTCTTTTTAGGTAAACTTCACGATAAATGCTTTCTGAAATGATTTTCCATTTTTTGGTTAGTGAATTCATTTTCCTTACATTAAGTATGCATGTTTTCTTTGACTACAAATAGTTTTTTGTTGACAGATCATTATCAACAAATCATACGCGTGAAAATCTAGAAAACTAATTTGGAAATATTCTTGCACTCGATAGAACACAAAATTTGACATATTGATGCTTGCTTTTGCTAGGCATGGAATCCTACAGACAACATGGGTATAACTGATATTTAACATTGGTCAATGTACAGTTAATTAATTTAGGCGTGAACAACCACTAATCAGATTGAAAAGTTATTTGTTTACTAGGACAAAATACTTGTCTTTCTATTACCAAAAAGTACTGATGGATGTATTGTTAAAACTTACTTTTCTTATATGAAAAGCTACTAATCACATGGAGGAGTTTTACTTATCGATAGGTTGAAAGTCTCTTGTCTTCTTGGAAATTTTATAACAAGTGGAAAAACTACTAACATTGATAGATACCTAATTGATTACTTACTCTACATAAATCACAGAGAGACCTACAATAATTACTTGGCACGTTGATACTTTCTGTGTAATATTGAGGGAGTCACTAGTTACTGATGAGTTGAAAGTTATTTGTCCTCATGGAAACTTACTAATCACAACAAAAAAAAAAAAAAAAAACACACTAGCCTTGTGAGGTGTTTCTTTCAGTTTTAGATATGAAAAATTAGTAATCATAATGACAGAATAACTTAGTAGAATTGCTTGATATATTGGTACTTACAAGTTCGTATGAAAAGTATTAACGGCAATGGGGAGTTCCTCTCGAATAATCAGAAGCTACTTGTCCTCTTGCACACTTATTAATCATGTGAAAAAAAAAAATATAGATATATTGGTTTCTAATTTTTGCAATTGCGAACGAATTAAACATCACCATATCGTTCTTCTTTTTTCTTTTTCTTTTTCAAAACAAAAATGCCATTCATATATCAGAATGATACTTATAAGATACATAAAAGACTTTCAAATTTAGCAAATTCCAAATAACTACATAATAAAGCAAAACCCAAAAACAAATAACAAAGCATTATATGTAGCTAGAAGCACACTCACATCCTTATAGAACATATATGATAACGCAAAACGATTTGCGCCCAATCACCAGATTTAATAATAATCACACACCAAGATCTCCTATTCTATTCGCAATGGCTTGCAGTGTGCATTTATGTTCAATGTTCTCATCACCGTCATCGTGCGAATATACCAACATCAAAATCTTGAAAAAACACAAATCAAATACTTGTAAAGATCTCTCAAATCTAGATCTAGTTCAAGAGAGTAAAATCCCCAAAACTTGACCTAATTTTAATTAGGAGAGGAAAGCAATCTAATCTCGAAAAATTATGGAGTGACCTTATGAATTTCTTCCTTGGCGGTTGTTGACTAGACAGTTGACTAGATGAACAGTCAAATTGGTCTCTATGTTCACCCAAGATCACTGACTGAAATTTATTTACACACAAAAACTTCCAAAACAGATCAAGAGAGAAAAAGGAAGACAAAGAGCTTCAAAAGAGGGAAGAGAAAGGGGGAGGGAGAGAGAGAAAGGGATCTCTCCCTCGAAGCGGCCGCCTCACTGTATCATTCATTAGTAATTATCTCTTAGCGCATTAAATTGTTCATGCATCATGCTATATGACCAAAACCATACATTTCGCAATTGGTCAAGATAATACATTGGATACGACACGTTATTTGGCAATACTACTAGTTAAACGTCTGTCTACAAAGAAATCCTATCGTCTCTCTCTTTCATTCTTTCTTGCGGAGGTGGGAATCGAATGAGAAAGCCTAAATCTTCGAACAGTAGATTCTGGATCAGCACAGAAATAAACACCCACCTATCTTGACTATCGCGCAACAACAGTACGAGCGAGATTTTGCATGCAACTCACTTGACTTGGAATGGAGCAGTAACTACCGTCGATCACATGATTTTATAGCAAAAAGGTTGAACAGATTCACCTTCTGCCAGATATATGCAAATCTAGAGAGTATCTGAAACGGGTACCAAACCTCTTTAAGTCTACTTTGCGCGTACCTAACTTAATGTGTAGTAGTCAAAAGACCCAGGAAAGCACGTTTCATGCACAGTTGCAGAAACTCACAGATTTCTCAAACATGGTGCGATATTTGAAACCATCCTAACTTGACCCTCACAATTCTCTCTCTCTCTCTCTCTCTCTCTCTCTCTCTCTCTCTCCATCTAATTTGTGTTTTCCATCATGTATATAAATAGCTCATGCCGAGGCTTTTTTGCTACAAATTAAGTTACATTCGCATTAACAACGTGGTAACCTTTTTATCTTCAACAGGAATCTCCCATGGCTGCCAGTTCGAACGTCGCATTTGCCTTCATCCTCATCATGGCGATGCTCGTTACTAACCACGCACTGCCTTCTTCTGAAGCGAGAAAGCTTTTGGTCGGCACGGACAAGTCAATCGATCGGTCTGCGCCGCCTTCTAGCTTCATCAACAATCGTGAATGCATTTCCTTGAAACCTGAGTGGGCTCCGGAGGAGTCGCATCCAAGTCCTGGAGTGGGGCACTAAGCGCGTAATGCAGACGAAAATTCAGTCCATCAAAAGATCAATCTTTTCACATACCGTATCGAATAAAATTGTGTCGTGCAATTGACTAATTTCTATAGCTAGCAAGTGTTTATGCAAACCGATTCAAAAGATCGGCTTCGTTTCTAGCAATTATTTAGGTGATTCTAAGACACCACAAAGCTAGGTTGGGAACACCATCTATAGAAACATTGCCATATAATTAAGCTCATTTATATTTGCTTATCATACGCTGATGTCTGGTATAGTGGCGATTAAATTGAGGTAATCTTAAGTGTCATCAAAGTCAATATTGGACACTATTTACATATCGTCTAAGCACTATATTCTATGTCTATTTTAATACTCTTAATGGTGTAGACGGTTCATCTATTAAAGAAAATGTAGGTAAACTACAAGTTTTGTCATCTCGAGAGTTTTATTTTCTACTCCATTACCCAAAGAAAATGTTCATTTTCTACTCCCAATTAAGGAAAGTTATCTTTATTTTTGTTCCTTTTAGCATAGAATTTTTTGGAACGCCTGAATATGTTGCTAATCTCACAAACAGAGATCTTCATTTGTCTTGCCACGTGTATATATGTATTTGACAGTTTCATTCGGTATGAGCACATAGAGTCAATGGCGACACATAAGTACCACATTGAGAAAATATTTTGAACGGCAATCATATCAAGTTGACAACGACACATGGAAAAAGAAATCAATAGGAAATGTATGAAATCACATTTCATTGGTTAATGCAATTGGCCAGTTACTCCACGCCAATTGGTCGATCGTGGGCAAGATTTTTTTGGGGGAAAATGGTCAAATTAAATTTATTATGTGACGATCAATTCAATCTTAAACATTTCAATTATGTCAATTTCGTCATAGACATATTGATAATTTATCGATTAGTCAGTAGCGTACTCATGTTTTTTGTTGAATTTTAATTACATGGAGGAGTTATCAATATCGATTGGTTAAAAGTCACTTGTCATCATGGAAATTTACTAACACATGGAGAAATTTCTAACATTGATGGATATCTAATTGATTACTTATTCTACATGAATCACGGTAAAAAATTATTTTCAACAATTACTTGGTTTGGTCCGAATATCAATACCTATTCCATAAGGAGAGCCCACAACAACAAAAAATCAACTAATCAATCAGAACATTACATACTAGAATCACTAGCAAACTTGAGTGGTTTCGTGCCCTAATTTACACCAAACCCATAGTGCTAAGAAGAAAAACAATTCAAGATAGATGCAAAATTCACAACACAAACTCCTTGTTCAGAGCTCCCTTATTGTTCAACCAAAGAGAGTCCCTCCCGTCTCGTTAATGAAAGGAAGCATACAATACCAAAAGGGACTACCCCACTTTACGCTCAAAATAATACCCAGGGGAGTCTCTCCTCTGTACCCTAAAAGTGAAATCCGTCTCTTTTTACATTGCTTCAGAAAGGTGAGAGCTCAACTTCTCATTTATGAATGTGAGCCCCACCTTTTATTGCAGCTTGAACGAATTCTTCTTTTGTAACTTAACATAGTGTGCGCACGCTTTCCTCCCCTCCTGGTGCCTTCTTCGACTTGTTCCTTACATCGGCCGTGCGAAAATCTATCGATGATCAAAGCAGCTGTTCGGGATAAGGAGAAATAATCCCTCCAACAGTGAAACATCATTCAAAGGACTGGCAGGAGAATTACCAAAAAAGTCCTAAACTTATAGGGATTGTGCCAATTGAGTCCTAAACCTTTTTTTTACCAATTGAGTCCTAAACTTTTTGCAATTGTGTCAATTTAGTTCATCCAGCCAAATTTAGCCGGCCGGAGCTGACGTGGACGTCGGTCGGCGCCGATGACGATATTTTTATTATTTTCCAAACTTTTTATTAGTTTTTTAATTTTTCTTTTCTTTTTTTCTCTTGCCCCTCCCCCCTGCCGGCCACTGCGCAAGGGCCGCGAAGCCCTCGGCGGCCAACGAGGGTCGCGGCCCCTATCAAACCGGCCACCCTCGCTAGCGGCCTCGCCCGTTTGTGCGAGGCCACCGGCGAGGGTCGCGACCCCGGCGGCCTCCCCTGGTTTGGGCGAGGTCGCGGCGAGGGTCACGGCCCTAAGGTGACCTCACCCAAACCACTGGGCGAGGCGGCTTCGCTCAGATCTAGGCGACACTGCAACCCCCAAGCCTCGCCCTAGTCTAGGTGAGGTCACCGGCGAGGGTCGCGGCCTCACCCCTCACCTTGTTTAGGCGAGGCCATCGGCGAGGGTCATGGCCCCCAAAACGGGCGAGGCGACTTCACCCTCGCCCGGCGGGTGAGGCTACGCGCGAGGGTCCTTGGGGCCGCGACCCTCGCCGGCGACCTCACATAGACCGGGGCGAGGCCACCAGCGAGGGTGGCCAATTTGACGAGGGTCGCGACCCTCGTTGGCCGCCAGCGAGGGCTTCGCGGCCCTCACGCAGTGGCCGGCAAGCCTCGTCGAAGCTGGTCGACCACTGCCGCCGGTAGGGGGAGGGGCAAGAGAAAAGAAAAAAAGAAAATTTTAAAAACTAATAAAAAAATAAAATAATATTAAAATATTGTCGCCGGCACCGGTCGGCGTCCACGTCAACTCCAGCCGGTCAAATTTGGCCGGATGGACTAAATTAGCACAATCATAAAAGGTTTAAGACTGAATTGGTTAAAAAAAAATGTTATGATTTTTCTGGCAATTCTCCCATGGACTAACATGGTCAGATGTGGCCTTCAAGATGGAGTTTTCTTTTCTTTCTTCGAAGGGCTGGTGAAAAAGAAATAATGACCAGCTTGGATGACTTCTTTTAACAAATGTCACGCTGCGGAAATCGTTCGTATATATCACGGACCACAGGGGATTCGGCATTCGATCGATGCCAGCGGCAGTTACAGCCGAGTAGGTTTTGGATATCGGCGGAGGCGCTGCATACAAGGGAGGACGGTCTGCCAAAGGCAGAGGTTAGCTTGGTTTGGTTATACCCCACTTAAGGAGATCTTTCCCAGGACCGTCAAGGATGATGGAAGATTGAAGAGTGTGCTATTGAGGGGATGCGCTATTTGCTTGACCAGGATTAGAAGGCCGCTGTTAACCAAGTTAATTATCCAAGTTCAGACCCCTCAGAGTCGGAAAGTTCGATTATTTTTACACCCGCCTGCTCAGGAGTTTTGCACCTTTGTTAGACGATGTTTATCGTTTCAGGTCTTGATCACAACCCCAAGCAACTTCGATGATAATGCAGTCCGTCCTTTTGATTAATAAAAGCTCGAGTTCCTGAAAATTATTTCGCTTTGAAAGCATGTAGGGGTACACCACGTGATGAAACTCTCTGAAGGCCGGGCTTCAGCGTGATCCCTGCAAATTAGGCCAAATAAAACTTTGTCATACATTACTTCTTTCTTTCATTGATATCTGCTAGACATCCGCGTTACTTCTCAAGCACAATACGATGCATATTTCAAATGAAAACCCGTTGTGACTCGAGAGCGCATGAGGACATGCTAAATTCAGATAGGAGCGGAGGACAGAATGATCCAACTAGGATCAAGAATAGTTGGATACAGCATGAGGAACCAAAGCCACCCGCAGCCGGCGAAACCATAATTGTGAGCCTAGGTGATGCAAAAAGCATAGGAGAAGTGACTATTAGCTGGGTTCACTCCTATGTGAAGGAAGCCCAATAAGTTGTAAGTCCAAAAAGGCTTAAGCTAAGCCCATATAATAAGTTATATGGAGAAATAGGGTTTCTCACTATCGTAGAAGTGGTAGCCGCAAAAGACATAATAATAAGAGAAAAAGATAAAGTAGAAAATCTGGAATCTGGGGCAAAGTCTAATTTACATCAAGTTGGCATTGGATGTCGATTCGAGGTCCGATTGAGTTGAAATTTTGTTTCGTGGTGCAACCTCCTCGAATCTAAACGATTTGATTTTTGTTTGAAGCTCTCTACATCGGGTTTTTCATGGATTGATCAAAACCTGTGTTTTTGGTCAGATTTATCCTTGATCTCTTGTGAAGTTTATGTGTATTGCCCAAAATTATATTCTTGAGATCTTTGTTACTATGTACCTCTTGTATTTGCTAGAAAAGAACATTGTTCACCCAATTTTGTTAATAGTAAAGGTTTTCGGGTGGACTTTGGTCCCGTGGTTTTTTATCTCCTCACACACTAAGGGTTTTCCACCTAAAAAATCGTCTTGTGTTTGCATGTTTGGTATTTATTTTGCTCTACTAATAGGTTTACACAAGAGGAGAGATTATTTTATTCCGCTGCTGCGTTAATTCGATATTATTCGAATTGTTATCGTTCTCCCATTAGAAACCTCCCAAAGGAAGAGCCACAGCGAATGAGCAGTTTTGTTGAGAGAATACCAGGATGTCTTCCGGTGGACTTGTACCGATATGCCTGGACTAGACTCAATGATCATGGAACACAGCTTGCCGACTTATCCCAATGTTTCTTCTAAGAAACAAAAAGTTAAATCAGAACTCACCAAGAAAAGTAGAGGAAGAAGATGTGGCTTTCATTGACGTCTCGCAATGCTCAGATTGTCCCCTCGAAACTTACTAATCATGTGAAAAAATTACAAGTACTGTGCTCTGTAATTTGTTGCGATTTGCAAACTAATTAAACATCACTATACCAATGAATAGTGATAATATCTTAGTGATCTAAACCTGACAACGCATATTGCGGGTTGGTCAAAACGATACATTGGACATGACCTGTTTTTCACAATGCTCCCGAGGGAAACATCTGTCTGCACAGGAGTACTGTTAGTCCGGAAATTCCATCGTCGTTTTTCTTTCTTTTTCTTCCGCCGCCCCCCACCTTTGGGAATCCAATTAGAAAGCCCCAACATGAGCAAACAGTAGATTCTGGATCGGCCCCAACACGAACCCCCGCCGTCTTTGACTACAATAAGTGTAAAGACGGTACCAACGAGATTTTGCACGCAATGTCACTGTTTCACCAGAATTTAATCGTCATTCTTCAGCTTTTGACGAGAGAATACGGTTTTATAGTGACTCCAAACAGAAAATATCTAGGTGGACAAAAATTAACCATAAACATTTATTTTGAACTTCGAATCAAACTATACATACAAATCATACTGGAATTCAATCAACAACAAAACTTGAAAATACAACCACTTCCATAGCATTACACATACATGAACTTTATCGGAATTCAATCAAAGACAAAAGCTTAAGAACTTGCAAAGATATAACACTAGAATTTAATCTATGATGCGATATCCATGATAGAGATGTACATAAGAATTTAATCGACGACAAAGCATTGAGAGAAATACACGTTGAAACTCAATCGATGATGCGAATCGGAAAACTATAGCTAGGGGAAAAAAGTGCAAGAAAGTAAAGATAATAAAATATTATATTTTGATTATCAAGAGGTCATTTTTAATTGATGAAAACTTGGTATTTATTGACCTTCTATCATAACCGTCTGAGAGTAGTTTCTTCATAGTTGAATTGTAGTACGATGCCTCCAAAAATAATGGTCTCATATTCCAACGTTATCAACTCCCTTCAAAATAGCCTTCAAGGTGTTGTTCATTTCCTACCCTATCAATTCCCTTCAAAATAGCAACCTTATCTCTAAGGAGTTGCTCATTTCCAAGGGTTATCTCCAATGGGTTTACACATAAGCACCTTCATTAACAAACTCTTGTTCATATTCCCATGTTGTCAACTCTTCTTCAAAGAATTTCAAAAAAAAACAAAAAAACACTCTTCTTCAAAGTAGGGGTGTGCAAAAGAATCGGGCGGGTCCCGAGACCGCCCGAACCTAGACTGGGGCCCAGAACCGGTGGTTCCTAAAGGGACCGGTCTAGTTCCCAGTTCCATGGGTGGATTTGCCCACCCGCTTGCCCAAACCGGACCGATATTATAATAATAGTATATATTAATTTTTATTATAAAAATATTTTTTTTGGTTAAAAAAATTAAAATTTTGAAGCCCTATGTTTATAATTCTTATTGTTCTATTTGAGGCAACCTATCAAGAGAGATAAAGAACAAAGCGCGAGAACATTTGCGAAATCTCTAAGTAGACCATCTTTTCGATATGTGTCCAGTAAAGCTTCTTTTCTTCGCCCGCTTGTGAGACCGGTTCCATGGATCCACCCGGGAACCAAACCGGACCGGCGGTCTAGTTCTCGAGTGGATCCATGGAATCAACGGGTGGTTCCGGATCCGATTTTTTGGAACCGGTCCTTAGTGGGCGGTTCCCGGTTCTGGGGTGGGAACCGCCCACCCGAACCATGCACACCCCTACTTCAAAGGAGTTGCCCTTCAAAATAGAACTTCAATCTCCATTTTCACCTAACTATTCTCCACAATCTCCTTAATGGATTTACACATGCCTAAGCCTTAAATGCAATCCTCCGAATCGATCATATGCTTCTCAGTTAACACACTATCAACAATTTTGTTAAAATAATCTGCCATCATTTGCCACTAGTTGACATATGCTAACACTTTCATCCAAGTCATCAACTACATATAATATAGACAAATCTTCAATCCATTCATGTGGTTTCCTTGACGGATGACTAGACATACCCGGATAATATATTATTCACTCTTTTCCCTTTTCTTTGCTAATTTTGATGGTTGCATATAAAGTTGTCAAGTCCACTTTTGTTACTTCCGAACAATCATTGCATATCGATAATAACTAAAAATGGACACTTATGGGTGTCAACACACCAATTTTTTAACAGCAAAATTCCCATTCAGCTACCGTGGCCTACTTCAGGAGTCGATCGCGAGATGTTATAGCAAAAGAGTAGAGCAGATTCTCCTTCTCCCAGATATATGGGGATCCAGAGAGTAGTTGAAACAATTTGCAAAGTGCTTGAAACGGAGTATTAAGCCTACTTATGTCTGCTTTTCTACCTAACTGAATGGACAGTGCAAAAGACCTAGGAAAGCACGCCTCCTGCACAGTTGCAGAAACTCGCAGATTACCCAAACATGGGGCGATTCTTGAAACCATCCTAAGTTGATCCTCACGATTCTCTCTCTCCATCTAATTTGTGCTTTCCGCCGTGTATATAAATAGCTCATGCCATACAAGTTAAGCTACATTCGCATTGACATTACTAAAGCAACGGGGTCACCTTTCCGTCTTTAACAGGTATATCGACATGGCTGTGAGCTCGAAAGTTGCATTTGCCTTCATTCTTATCGTGGCAGTGCTCATTACCAGCCATGCAACACCTACTTCAAAAGCGAGAAAGCTCTTGGTCGACACGGACAAGTTGATTGATCGGCCGCGTGTTCCGGCAGTGAAAGCCTCCGCACTGCCTTCTAGTTTCGTCGAGAATCGTGAATGCGTTTCCTTGAAACCCAAGCGGTCTCTGGAGGAGTCGGTTCCAAGCCCAGGACAAGGCCACCGTGGAAGGGCTCTCGAGGAGTCGGTTCCAAGTCCAGGACAAGGCCACCACCGTGGAAGGGCTCTCGAGGAGTCGGTTCCAAGGGCTCTCGAGGAGTCGGTTCCAAGTCCTGGACAAGGCCACCACCGTGGAAGGGCTCTCGTGGAGTCGGTTCCAAGTCCTGGACAAGGCCACCGTGAATGCACTTCCTTGAAATCCAAGCGGGCTCTGGAGGAGTCGGTTCCAAGTCCAGAAACAAGCCACAGACTGTATCCAGTGCAAGCACGCAAATAGTCTGTCCAAAAATCGACCCTTTTGCATACGCTGTGTACCGAATAAAATCGTATCATGCAATCAATCATTTCCTATAGCAACTGGATAGGTAAACTGATTCGAAAGATCGGTTCTGGCAATTATTTAGGTGATTCCAAGAGACCACAAGCTAAGTTGGGAACATCATGTATTAAAGATTTGCCGTATAATGAAGAATGCTACTATTAGCTTTTTATGTGTTGATGTCTGATATAGTGGCGACTGTATTCAGATGATCTTAAGTGGCATCAAAGTCATTTGTGTTCCTTTTAAAATGGACATTTTTTGAATGCCTACATATGCCGTTGATCACATATAGAGATGTCAAATTTCTTACCACATGCAAAATATATTTGTTGATGTGAACACTAGTCGTTCTATGTAACACGGCTAACACTAACGTAGACAATCAATACCAATGTGAAATGATCTAAGATTAAATCGGTCCAATTAAAAGATTTAAAACTGAATTTGTACAAATGCAATGGGTTTAGAATTTATGTACTTTTCCCCTACTTTTTTCCCAACATGGACGCACTTAGAGGATGATGTTGGTTCATGATAGTGAAACAATGCAATATATGAACCATACTTGAGATGTTGGTTCATGATAGTGAAACCATGCAATATATGAACCATACTTGAGTGTATTTGGGAGAGCTTTTCTTAAATGCTTTTGCATAAATGTAAAGCACTCTAGGTTTAAAGGGTTTTCATAAAATGTAAATAGTTTGGATTTTTTTTAAACAAAATAGAAATGAAAAGTACAAGGACAAGGATGAACAACGCAAACTAGAAGCAATCAGGAGCCGGTGAACCTAGATCTCCCAGCCCTCAGGTAGCCCGAGGTAGCGTCGGGGGCTGTGCAACCTCGGGCAACCCTCACGAGGCGATACCAAGGGTCACATGACCTCAGCGGCCATCGCCCAAGGCCACGAAACCCATATCTCACTCGTCAAACGGTTATGCACCCTGACCTCTGGTGAGATTTGGAGACAAAGGCTTGAGTGACCTAGCGAGCCTTAACCTTAACAACGCTCAACAAGGCGACCATCAACCTCGGCGGCCCTTGGTGAACCTTGCTTGCCCACCCTCAACTCACCAAATCTCACCTCAAACGCTCTAGATCTCACTGAATAGACCCGTGATTGTAGACGAGGCTCGATGACCACCGACTTCAGTCTGGTGGCCTCGCGCGACCTAGGGATCAGATCTTCAACGCTGGTTTCAAAAGGGATAGGATGAATAGTTGCTTCATAAGAGCAAGACTGGAATTTGAAAATATTAGCAAGGGCAAAATGGAAAGAAAAAAATTCATCAATTCTCGGAGTGGCTATCTAAAACTATTGAACCTGTCTTGGACTTTCGGCTTTGTCAATGTTGGCTTTCACTCAATACTCTCCATATAACTTTCACCTCAAAGGTTTTTAAAGTCTCAAAATCTCTTGAGAAAACCGAACCAAACACAGCCTTGATGTTCTTGCTCAAGAAAGGAGCTAGGATGCTTTGGTTTGACGGGAATTGGTTAACATGAAACAAAAATATTGAGACACGGAAAGAATCTGTGCAATGCACCGGAAGATGTTAACATATGAAATTATGATAAGATAATATTTCGAAATTCTATATTAAAGATTCTAAGCTCGCTATCCTGGCACTACTTATTTTACTTCCTTCAGTATGTTTATAGTGGTTATACGTTAAATAAAAGTACAATTTGTTTCTGCCAAAATTTAATTTGTGGCACTCACAATGTAGTAATGGGCCACTTTATAATCGCACGTCAATATCACGTGCTCTTCACTTTGGCTGACCATTTAAAAATAGATAGTGCGTTTTCTATGACATGATTCAATGATTTTTTTCATAAGATTGGCAACTTCAACATTGTTTATTTTTTTTCAAGTGCTTAAGTGAGAAACTCCATAGCTGATGAGATTTATAAATAAGCGCAGAATATCTAGTTGATGAGTTAAAGTAAAAGGTAGAAATCGCTGCAACCCTGTTGTATCATGATTTCTTAGTAATTTAGTTGTTATTTTATTGGCAACTTTTTTCTTTAGACTACATTAAATCCATTAATTCCCGATTCTACTATAGTGTGACACTTAATTTATAAATATACTCAAGCTTAAATAACATATATAGCATGTAAAAAGGCTTTGGAAATTGTTTATTGTAGAATTCATTATCACTTTACCTTAATTTCTATGTTAATCACTATAACTATTTCGAGTGGTGGTAAATTTTCTTATTTCGTTTCAAAGCAAAAGAGTTACGCTAAAATGTGTACATAGTCTTTCATTGGAAAGGCCCAAATGTGAAGCAGCAACGAGGTACATTAGCACATCAGAATAATTTTTGAACTAGTAATACTACTAATTACTATTGTCCAAACACACTTTTCCAAGTGGTGATCTTGTATTGGTAAAAAGTAAAATTAGTGAGGTTCCTACTTGTTTTGCGAAGATTTTTAAACAATATTTTTTTAAAAGTACTTATGCCTTCGTACAAGGGCGTAGGAATCGAAACCCACTCTTGAAATTCTAACATCTCCACCCCCAACTTCCTAAGAAAGTGAGGATTTAAACCCTCCACTGCCCCTTCACATGTGAGTAAGGTGATAATTAAAGCAAACTCCAATGATTTATAATAATTACGTTGATGATGGCATAAATTAGTAGGAGCTGGACAACGCGAACAATTAATCGTGTCACGATCCATCAGCGGTCAGACTTTTTGCCGCGGAGGGTTTTGGAACCGCCTTTTGACTTACGGATAGCCGAAAGAAGGACCAACCTAAAATTAATAAAATGAAACACCATACGCGATCGCGATGGTTTCCCTCTAAACCGTCCCCATCTAGCTAACCTTCCAATCCGGTGGACCCGAAAGGGAAAGGAACCAACGTGGCCCTGAGGCCCGAGGCCAAGCGCACCAAGAATCCGACATTAACGTCAAGAACCTCGCTCGATGACGACGTTATCTCCACACAATACGATGATGTCCCCACCTGCCATGTGTTACGTACGTGGCCATCCATACACGATGGTTCAATCTAACTACCGGAGACAGAAATCCCCAATCTAGTATCGACCCACCGACAAAGCCCGCGTGACGGAAAATCGGGTGTCCTTGAAAATGAAATTATGACGGTAAAGGCACGAAGGACCAAAGTGGGTGAAAAGCCTGTATACAGCCTGCTGCCCGAAAGCCCTACACGGCGAAGAGGCACCAGCGCATAATGCAAAAGCGCACAGAACAGCTTTCAAACGAAACACAATTAACATTAAAGAGCCCCAACCGCTATATATACTTTTTATACAGGCACATCTTGGACAAACATGGGAAATTCTAGGTTATAACCCTACAACAACATCCAGGACCATCCCTCCGATGGATGCTAAATTAATATTAACAAAATTTGTGAGGGAGGGAAGGTGGGGCGGGGGAACATGAACATGAACGGTCCATTCGAAATCTAAATCCTTTCAATATATAATTGATTCAAAAGGAAAAAGATTCCTCCTAGCTCCACCATCCGAGACGGACAGGTCCAAGCGCGCTTTTCCTTTCCCCCAGAAAAGGGCAAAAAAGCAAAGTGACAAAACGCCCCTGTGACCAGAGTTTTTGAGAGTCCCCACAATAAAATGTACAGCAACCACAGAGAGAGACAGAACCGAAGAAATGCCAGCCAGTCACGCCCCCCGTCTGATTTCTTTCTTGTACTCCTAGAAAGTACTAAAGAAAATTCAAGACACACTCCATGGCTTCCAGCTCAGTCTGATGTTTTTTCTTGTCTTTTTGGTGGGGGGGTCAAGAAAAATCTGACAACTATGGAGGAGCAGCATCATCATAATACCTAAGGCTCATATGATCCCACAGCTGGGATCCATGATCAAGATTCCCCCTTGACTTTGGAGTTGTTCAATAGATAAACCTGGCACTGTATGACCGTTTTACCGATCTTGAACCCCGGGACTACCGTGAACGCTACCCTCGGATCGTACTCCGAGGTGTTGAACGCTTCTTCTTCCGCGATCGTTTCCATGTACACTTCCGAGAACCGGGACCCCTTGCTCACCTGAAAGATGGTGCCCTCCGGCTGGAACGAGAAGGCCAGGCAGTGAAGGAGCCACACCCGCTTCGCCATCTCCGCATACGTCGCGAAGAACGTGGTCTCCGGGAACTCGCCCGCGCTCACGAGGTTCCTGTGACTTGTGGCGCCGTGGAAAGCCGATTCCATTCTGGGGTGGATGAGTCGCAAGTACTTGACCCGACAGAACTTCGCGAACATCGATCTCGGTTTCTGGGCCAAGTAATCTTTCACCTTCGAGGACTTTAACTCCACAAACCACTCGAAAAAAACCTGCCTCCATCTTCTCCTATCCGGCAAGGACTCGTTGGGAAGGGAGAAGTTGGGGAATTGGAATCCATCGAACATTTCACGGCAAACAAAGGACTCGAACGCAAAACACTTGTGATCCGGTCTCCCGTAAATAACTCCTGGTTCTATTGCGCTGGCCGCTGCATCGACATCCCAGTCAGCAGATTTCATCTCGTCGATCAACAACCTTACGAAGCTCCGAATGGACTTTACAGCGTGGCGAAGTACGGTAACGAAATGGTTAGGACTGATGCCAGAGAGGTGAAGATTATCCAGAACAGATAACGGGCCACTCTGATTTAACCTCTTCTCTGTCGATCTGTTTTTGTTGTTTAAAGACTCCAGCTGCTGTTTAAGAGATGCAATTTCAGAGTCCTTGACTTTCTGCTGAAATTCCATCTTCTTGCCCATTATTTCGTACGTTTTCAAAAGAGAATTCTGCTCCTGGATTTCAGCCAGAAGCATTGTGTTTTCCGGGGAAATATCAAACTGTCTCTTCGCAAAGCATTGCTTCAACTCAGACAAGTTTTTCAACTCAGAAACAATCATTCGGTCAGCGGACTGAATCCCCCCAGCATCATAAGGGGATTGAGCAAACTGTAATTGGGCATATGCAGCTTTGACAGATGAAATGCTGGCAAATATTTTAGCAAGAAGGGCCTCTAAAGCCTCTCTTTCCTGAATTTCATCTTCCTCATCATCAGAAATAGAACCACTGTCGAGATCATCCTTCAACTGATGATCCTTGACCACCTTCTGAGGCTTAGGCTTCTTAATTTCATCATCCGGGGCAATCCCTGTAGCAACGCGAATATGAAGAACTTTTGCAACTGTACGCACCAACCTACTTTTTGATGGAGTGACTGAAGACCTCTTAACAGAATCCATCTAAGAGGGAAAACCACAGAAGACGAGGATGATGATTATGATTGTGATTGTGAATAAGTGAACAAATACATTAGTTTCATTAAGCATTTCAGAGCAAAAAAGCAAAAGAGAGGTGATGATGAATTTGCTGAAGAAAAGAGAAAAGTAGACGCCTTTACACTTAGATTGAGGCCATTAATGGAGGACGACATTTCTTTCTGTTTCACTATATGATATCCTTCCTTTAATAGTGTCCAATCTCCCTCTTGAAAGAGAAAAAAGTAGATTTGAAGAGGGAAGAGAGAAGGAAGCAAGGATACATAGTAGTTGGAGGAAAGCTTGAACGCAGTAGATCCAAGACAGGCTCAAAACATGCACAGAAAATCTTCTGAAGGCTAAGTATGATTGTCCAAGGAAAACCCAGTTGCTTAAGAGCACCTTGATGGGAGAAATATCGATAAAAAATTGTTGATTTCTAAACCTCTCGTAGTAAAACTAGTATGTCTCACAAATGCACTGGCTTCCTCCAAGGTAAATCTTGCTCCTGAATTAGGACCCACCGAAGTGAAATCTCATTCATCTTAATGGAATATCCAACATTCCACAGGTCCTTCAAACCGCATGAGTGGTTCTTAAATGAATTTCTAAAGGAGGCAATTCTGTGTAGTAGAGGACTAATTGCTCTGTCTCATTTGAGAATCTATCAGTACTCATCACATGTATGAAAAGGCAACCTATTCAGAACCACGATCGCAAAGGCCCACACAATTAGTCAGGTCATGCTAAGCGACCACACCATAAAGCAAAATATCAGGGAGCAACTTTTCAACCGAATTTCCAGCTACAGCTCTCTACTCCACACCTCAAAATGATTTCTCTTAGAAAGCGCAGCAAGCCCAAAAAAAATAGAGGGACCATTATTAACTCTTCCAAAACTTTCAAAATGACTATTCATCGCCAAATGAAGTCAAAACTACAATAACACAAGTTCTTTATCCGTCCCCATCTAGTGTAAAGTGGTTTTCTATGGCCAGAATTAGCCAGGTACTGTCTAATGCACATCTATAATCACGAGGAATTTCATTTGATAATCTGTAAACAGACAGAGACAGTATTCTAACATCATCTGTGGAAGGTGATTTTTCCTCTTCTAAAACCAACGTGCTTTCATCAACGGATTATGTTTATGAAGACCAAATTCATGAATACCCAAAACAGCCCTTTTCTCGCTAATTTCCATTGGCAGAGCCAAATTCTTACAAGCTTCATCTTGGAAAACTTCCAACCAGACCACAGCGAGGCTTACAAACAAAGAATCTAGAAAGCCCCGGAAAACAACAAATGAAAACCACATTCGAGAATTTCGGACCGCGACTGCAAGTGGATCACGACGCAAGGGCAGACGCAATAGTCCCAACTAACTCAAAAACTCATGGATTCATCGCTGAGTTTGGTAGGTACATAAAAAATTAGTTCCATTAAGAATGTCCAAGCCTCCAACGAAGACATATTACCATACCTCGAGTAGCTGCAGAAATTCGTAGCTCTCTTCCGTATCTCAAACCGACTTCATTGTAACGTCGATTTCAATAACTAAAATGATGTAACATCGTAACATCCACCAATAGAAGCCACAAGCCCTACAACCAGAAAACCCAAAAACATCAAAACCACAAACGAAAACGAAATCTAATCCAGCGAAAAAATTACGAAGAAGCACGAAACAGAACAAAAGCAAGCGCTAAGAGAGCAGGCACCCAAAAGCCCAGACTTGAAAATGGAAAAGACACCAGAAAGCATGAAGAAGAAATGGAAGAGAGCGATATAGTTAGCGAAGCTCAAAAAAATGAAAAACAGAAGGGAGAAAATGGGGAAAAGGGGGAAAAGGGGGGAAACGGGGAAACGGGAACGCCAAAGAAAAATAAAGGGGAAACGACACCAAAGGCACGGTCAAAGGCCCCTTCATTCACCACAAAAACCAAGAACCGCAGGCAGAAGCAACCCAGGAAAAAGAAAAAAATCAAAAAGCAACGAACTTTACCTCGAGAGCTCAAGAATCACTAAAACCCCCAAAAAACCCGAACTGGGCAATCTCTTTTAAAGGCGAGAAATGTGAAAAGAAGAAGAACAACAGCAAGGAGATGACGAACACCCCCACACGTTTTCATAATAGCGGCCGCGAATAGAAAAACTTGCTCGTGTCAGACCGTGAACCTCCCATTTCCTGACGATGACCATTAAAAAAACAAACAAACCCAGGAATTGAAAATTCCAACCCAGATATTTCCAAAAAAATTTAAAGGGAAGAGACTTTCGGGGGGGGGGGGGCAAATACCGAGTCTCCAGGCGTGAACATACCTTTCAAACTTATATCTGAAGGAAGGACGGAAGGACGGAAGGGGAGAAACAAAGATCTCTCTTTTTGACCGGCGTCTGAAATCTCTCTTTCTGAAGCTTCGGAGAGATTTTATTAGCTGATCTTTGTTGATACACAACCAGCTTGACCGTTCTTCGGCTCAAATGGGAACTGGCTCTTCGAAAGCGGAGAAGATATTAAAAGAGCTTCGCCATTTTCTCGAAAGCGAGAAAAAACCAAAACTTTAAAATATGAGAGAGAGAGACAGAGAGAGGGAGAGAGGGAGAAGGAGGGAGGGAGAGAACTCAATTCAAAGCTCGAGAAAGGAGAAAAACAAGCTCGAAGACGAGAGAGAGAAAGAGAGAGAGAGAGAGGAAGAGGGAGGGCAAATCGACCATAAAGGACAGACTGAGGAAATTGTCCGACATAACAGTCATTGGGAATTAAAAGCTCGAGGTGGGGTCGCTGTCTGAGAACGCTGAAATTCCGATACTACCCCCGAGGGCAGAGCGCTTTATTTTAGCCGTTGGGATATGGAGATTTCGGTGAATACGAGTATTCGTTGGGGGTAATGTTGGGAGAGGGGGGAGGTCTGATTTGTCCATTTGGCAGATCTTTAAAGCGTGTTTCGCAGGTACGGACTGGCCGAAGGGCGGGGAAATGAACGGTCCACAATGGTCGTGACGCGTGGGGTTTGGGCATTGTGTGTAGTCGTCGAGACCCTCGATAATGATGATCGGACGGTTAATAGGGATCCAGCTGTCATGAGGTGAGATACGCACCCCTAAACAGGTTCTCTAATCTCTAGTAGACGGAAATTTCTATGATGCACTCAGTTGGATCGTATAAGTTTTCCCCAACGTCCTGCAGAAAATAAATAACTTTAAAAAATGTTTTTTAAATTTATGTTTACGAATTTTTACCGGAAAAAAAAAGTCACTAAAAATCTTAAACTTTACCCACTACAACACATTTACTTCAAATTATTTTTTATGACATCAAAAATTCTAAATTTATACCTATATGTAAGGGTGATCGGTTCTCAATTCTCGAACTAAAAAGACCAGTTTTCAATTTTCTGGACCATGGATCGGATCAACTGATCATGAAACCAAGAATCGGACCAATCGATCGATTAAATCTAGTCTGGTCTAATTTCATTTGACCAAATCACTTGTTGTCGTTGCATTAAAAAAAAAAAGATATACATCTTATGTGGCCCTCCAAAAATATACGTTTCCTAGTTCAAACTCATGTCTTAACATATTTTTCTCAAAGATCACTTTCTTTAACTCAATCCTAACTAGGGTTAGACCCTTTCGGTCTTTCAAATTAAGAGCTCTATTTAATAAAACTTTACAAAAAACCCTGTACTTCCCGAAACATGTGCATAAACTCGAAAACAAATATCCTTACTTAGAGTTATTCAAAAATTTTAAAATAAAAAATAAAAAATATATATACATAAAATGGTCAATTTGGTTCCCACCAAACCGACCGGCCACCAATTCCAAAAATAGGAACCAGGGACCTGACCAAAACCCTTTAGAATCGCCTAAAACCAATTGATCCAATTTGGTCTCAATTTGGGCAGTCCCCATTATACACCTTTATCTATGTGACACGTTTACTCTCAAAATTATATAGTACAATACATTTATCCCAAACTTATTATTGTGATACCAAAAACTCCAAATTTGTACTTGTATAATACATTTGTCCCCAAAAATTGAGTATCATGAAAAAAGAATTAAGATTTTTTTGTGTCGCACAAAAAAAAATTGGATAAATGTGTTTTTTGAGTTTTTGTGTCATGGAAAAAAATTTAGAGTAAATATGTTACATGTGTATAAATCTGGGATCTTTTGTGTTAAAAAAAATAGTTAAAAGTAAGTAGGTCACTATGGGTAAAATTGTGGCTTTTGATGGCTTTTACCCTTTTTATAAATGGTTAAAAAAATAGTTGATTCATTTATGAAATTGATGCAATCGATTATTTTTAAGAAAATATTTTTAAAATTATTTATTCTCTATCAATTTTAAAAAAAAATCTATCTATTTAATAATAAATTCAAACGATTTTTTGAAATTATTCATTTTATGTAATTGATGCATCAATATTACCTTGACTTTTTTCCTAGCTGACAATCTGATCATTTAACTAGTTGTAGGAGCTTTAATTTTGAATTTTCTATTAAGTGTTGATGGACAATTAAGGAAAATAACTAATTTCACAGAATTCCCTAAACCGATGTTGGGTGTATTTGATTCAGCATTTTCAATGGGCTTTCGGCCTCCAAAACCTCTTGGCGAAATACTAGACCATTTGACAACAACTCGAAATGAGCTTTCAATTGAAAGCCAAGCATTGGGAATGCTGAAATTAATTCTTTCCTTTGAAAACTATCATCATCGATTCTTCATATTTTCGATTTTGTCACTACTTAAATTTGTCTTAAAAAAATAAGACAACCCTTCACCGAACTGACAAAGGGCTACGGCTACTGGCAAGACAAATCCGGCGCCAATAATTGTCAGTGGAGGCCGCCCAAGGTTAAGGGACCTTCGGCAAGGGTGGCGTGACCCAACTAAAGGCCACTGGAGGTTGAACGACCTTGAGTGACCCTAGGTGAGGGTCACTTAGCCCAAGTGGGGCGCAACTTAGGTGACTGCTGCCTGGGTCTTGTGGCCTTAGGTGGCCCTCACCTAAGTCTTGCGAGGTTTGTGCGACGATGGCCGGTAATTGCTCGGGTTGCACAATTGGGCCGAGTGACCCTCATTAAGGGCTGCCCCTCAATTAGGTCGCACAACCCTTGCTAGAGTTGGGTGAGGGTTGTGCAACCTCAATCAATAGCCACCTACATTAGATTTGGCTTGCCGACACTAGATCTAACTCGCCGACACTTGTAACTCTTCGATGGACTAGTGATGGCTTGGTTCAATTTTTTTTTAAATGATAATAATAAAAACAACAACAAAATATACCCAAAGCCTATTGTAAATTTTTTTTTACCAAACACACATTCAACTTAAAGTCCATTTGCAAATAAATTTTACCAAATACAATTTGCATTCCCCCAAACAGCCTTAAGCTTTCAACATTTGCAATACACTTAAAACTCATTAGACTCAAAGCTCATTTCCAAAACTAAATCAAATCCACCCATTGTAACTCGTCATTTAGAGTCGTGTAATTATCTTGCATGAATTAGTTTTTAATTTGATGAGAAAGAAAGTGTATATTTCGACTATAAGTTCTTAGGAAACTCTTAATTGAAAGTGCAACGCGTATAATTATGTTGTTTAACAAAATTATCTTCTAAAGATTTCCTGAAGTTGAAAATGACACAATCAGTTTGCTTGACTTTTGTGGCTCTGTTTATAAATAAGTAAATATCAAGTGTTAAATATTTTAAAGCAGTTTCGTGCTTTTGATTCTTTCTTCTTCCGCTTCTTTTTCCGGCTGGCCTTTTTGAGATGTTCTCTTGCCAATAAATGTTATTGATATTAACAAAAAGGCACACGAAGCTCGTGCGCAAAAAAGGGGCAAAAAATAATAAAAAGGATAATATATCATTTGCATTACTTTGGGAAATGAATTTAAAATGTTGTAAAAGGGAGAAGATTTATTTAATGTCGAACTTATGAGAAATTTACGTGATGATACGAATTATGTTATTGTTCCTTTTAAATCATAGTTTTGTTTATTGCATGATAACATGTGGTTATCGTACACCTATCATGGACGTGATGGGAATTTTGTGGGTTAAATTTTGAAGTTGAAATTGCTTTGAGTTTGTTTTCCAACGGAGGGATGTGGTCGATTGATACGATAAATGGCAACCACCGTGTCGGACTTAATATGACAAATGACCTTCGGTTGATGACGGAAGAAACTGTTAATGGGTAGGTGCATTAAATTATCGTCGTTGATATATACCACCGCGCTTTTTTGTGATATCATACGTAGATTTTTTTGAACTCGATGGAACTAAACCAATCAAATTCAACAATTGTGAAAAAATAACTTGATCCGTTGTAAGTCGGTTCGGTTTTAAATTTTAAACTTTAACTATTTAATTTTAAGTCTTTACACGAAATTCCGATGTAATCTTTTCAATCGATTTTCATTGGAAATTATTGACATGATGGTCTAGCTATTTTTGGCCGCCTTACGTGGTAGACTACCCACACGAGCTATTTCCAACGAAAATTTGTTGAAATGGCTATATTTTGGGATTTTGTGCAAAGATGTATTATTAAATTGGAAATTTTATTAAGTTTATAACCAAATTGATGCATATACAGTTGGTTTATGACTGATCAGACAATTTTCCCCACAATTATGGACTCGACGCTCACGCAATAAGTTAACGTGATAATCTCTTTTTATGTAATTAAGTCATTTGAGATATTAAAGAACGAGATTTTTAAAACTCATCACGACAATGCACGAGGGTCATAAAATTTTCATTCTACGTACTCAAGTCCCAAAACTAGTCAAAATCGTCACTTTAATCCTTTCATTTACTCAGTCGGGATTTAGCGAATCAAAAAAGCCACGTGTCCAATCACGGAAGGCACCCCGCGACATTTTTCATCCACTCACGCCAACTAGGTTAAGCAATGACTTAAGCGCATCAAAATCGCAAGTTATAGAAATGTTCTAAATAAAAATTTCAGGATTCGAGTACATGATCACGACAGGCTTTGTGGCTTTGTCCTGATTTTATCTTATTTATTTGTAACTCGCGTTCAATGTGCACATAGGACCGCTATTGCCTCTCGAGGTCAAAGTCGGCAAACTAAGCATGCTCGAAGGGAATATTTAAAAAGAGCGCACGCCGAAAGTTCTAAACCATAAAGAAGGAAAATGCAATGGAATCTCCAAATCAGTCTCATTTTGAGGAGGATGTACCTTGATTTCCCCTTAAATTTTTGCTAAGAAACAATAGACAAAATCTCGATCGTGAAAAAGGAGCAAGTCCGGAGGGCCCAAAGCTCCTGACCCTGCCGTTGGTCGGTGCGTTTCCTCCCCACCCTTTTTGTTGTTTACTGTAGACGAAGCATGAGGATCTCACTCGTCGTCGCCACAACGTGCATTTTGCATGAACAGAACGCCATCGTTCCCTTTATTGCCCGATCTAGACCGCATCTGTCGAGGCAATGCTTTGCCAGATCTGGACTCTGGGTCCCGTTTTGTGTAATCTGCCCATTTAATATCTACCACGGTCTATTCGGAGTCTAGCTTTATCGTCGCATTTTTTCTTTTTTAAACGAAGGTAATACGTCCCTTTTTGTTGCTTTTTGCTTTAACTTTAGGAATAATGATACAGATAGGTCCCTAAACTTCGATCTAATATGTAATGTAGTTTATGAACCTTAAATTTTATTTAATGTGGTGTTTAAACTTTTGGTACGCGTTTAATTTAGTTTTTGAATTATTTGAAAACATTAAACGTTGTCCTTAAATTTGAATTATTAGAATGGCAATAAAAAAACACATTCATACAGTTCATGGATCAAATTAAACATATATAAAAAATTCATGAACTACTTTAAATAAATTTAAAATTTAAGTATATTGAGTTAAAGTTCATGAACCGCATTTTATATTGAGCCAAATTTCATGAACCATCCTTAAAATGTGTTTTTAAATTTTGCTATTCTTAAGTTAGAGCAATATTTTTTGTGAGGAGATGTTGGAAGCGACATATCCCTTAGAGATTTGGAGTTAACTTTTGGGTGAGTAGTGGCACAAAAAGTGAACTTTGAGTTCGGTTTTGAAACCCAATAGATTGTGATTGTATATTTTCGCTTTAACAAGATATTTACGATTTTTACATGGACATTAATTGAGATAGAAATTATAAAAATTATAAAAATGTTTAATTAATTTTACATGGCACACTTTGAAATATTTTAGATATTTATAAAAATTGAAGCTTAAATGCCACATTATAAACGGAAGTCGCATCAATTACGTCTGAACTTTTGGAAAAAGAGCACACGAAACTAATCTATCGATGACTGGAAAAAATGGTAAAAGATGGGACGTTTGAGGTTTCATAGGGAGCTCACCTATTTTGAATTTGTCATGAATTGACATTGAACCTTGTTACACGGAACTTGACTTATGAAAATAACAAAATCAATCTAGAAGACATACTCAAAAATCTAGAAGGAATGCTAGAAACACTATTATAGTCGTAGCTATAAAATGTCCTTAAAAATTTGATCCATAAACTTAAATTGATATGTAAATAGAAGTTATGTGAATACAAAACCTATAAAAATTTGATAAATGAGTGACGTGACATATTCTGATATTGGATAATTGAATCGAAATAAGCTAGAGGACCATTGAGTTTTTTAAGACTTGGTAACAAAATGTTGATCAAGAAGTTCGATTGAAGATCGATTTACGACAGAGAAAACTCTGCTAGAGTTATTTTAAATGTCCTCTTAGCGTAGTACTATGATTATGTTCAATCTAAAGGGATGAGCACATGACTCAATTGGATTAATTGGGAATTGAATTGCCCGAAAGTCCGAAAACACAACATGAGAAAGAAGAGGACAATAGGAAAATGGAGAAAGATTTGAATTTTGACTATCTTAGATGGGAAAAAGAATGTTCTCGAAGTTAAATTCATTTTGTTTTGTGAAAAATTGATAATTTGAAAAATATTTTTTTAAAAACGATCATTTATATTACTTAACCAAAAAAATCGAACTTAAAATTTTTCACTATCCACAAACATATTTAGACATATTTTGTCATTGATAATAATTTTTTTCATCAACTAGTTATTTCAAGTGATGTAAACAATTATTTTGAAAAAATGAATTTCGAATCACTCATTTATCGCAAAATATACGGAACTTTAAGAGAAGTTTTCGCACCGACGTCATGTGAGTTTATTCGTTCCAATCCTTTAATTCCATTCCAGTGGAGAGTAATATGTTAATACTCCAGGACAAAATCGAACGCGAGCCGACCCAGCTCGGCCAATTCCAGACAACGTCGAAAAAGGGAAAAGAAAGGAGAAAAAAGACACGGAGAAGTTCAGTTACAATAATCAAAACCCCAATAACCATCATCTCCAACCGCATGTTTGGACGCTGAGGATAAAAAAACGATCGTGAGTTTTTGTCCTCCGTCCGCGACTTATCGAACACGATCATTCCGTGGGGCGGCAGGAGGGGAGGAACGACGCTGCGAAGACAAAGGAAGCGTCGCTCGACATCATTATTTAGGGAGAGCCTCAACCTCCGATACATCTGTCGAAATCAAATCAATAGGGGTGGTTGGCTCGTACTTAATAGGGAATGATTCTTTGCTCGTACTTCGGTAGGAGCGCTTGGGAAGCTTCCGCCGCGGTGCGTCATTCCAGCGACGTTCGAGAATATATCGGGAAGACAAGTACCCGATCTAAATCATTTAATAACACGATGCAGCAGGACATGCCACCTTCGATCGTCCGCTCCTGCCCGACCTGAAGTTGATCGTTAGGTGAACTGCAATCTCGGCGTGCGTCTTGAGGACCGCCGGCGTGCGTCTCTTCTTGCGATGACGAAATGTTCCTGGACTCGCTTTTGAGATTAGCAATAGTTGCCTGCCAAGCTATAAATTCCCATATCTTTCTCAATTATTCTCCTTCTTTTTCTTATATGGCCGCTGCGGTTTTTAATAAGGTGCTTGATGAACAGCTCGAAAGTTGAAATAATTACCGTGATATTCGACGAAGCATTCATGAGTTTACAGTACTTTGTAGCTTATTTACGCAGCTGTCATTATAGCACCAAACGGATGGTCTGGGGTGCTTTGAAATTTTCCTAATCATCCGGTCGAGTCAACATGAAGGAAAATACGATAAAAAGAATCTTCGCCTTGGTCTCCGCAAAAAGAGATGCCGGAGAGGGGTCCCCCTTTCCGGTCTCCATCGCTTCGACCTCGTCGGGTTCGTCATGGGAAATAATCCAAGGCAAAGAAAAAGATTGACAGGGAGGAGCCAATCAAGGAATCAAGCAAATTTGTCCTGCGCTCCTTGCGGGAAAATTCCTGGTTCTTAGTTTAGTGTTAAACACGGGAAAAGTCGAATTTGACGGTGGCTTTTACTAAATTATTTCCCATGCTGTTTTCTCCGTTATGGTGGGGGCAGCGTTTCTGGGTCAAGCCATGTGTTTTTCCTGGCGATCGCATGCAGAATGGGGAATCCTGTGAAAGGACCGCAGGCGTCAACCTTTGCGGCCCATCCCCATATATATTAGTTTCCACGATCGTTTTCCACAAAACGTTAAGAATCGGAATTCGGCATGTCCGATACTTATCTCATGAATCTCCTGTTTTCATGATGACATACCCTCCCGTTCCAAATTTAGATCCTTATTTTCTTCTCGATATCATTCGAATCCCATCTCGAGTCAGAGATACTTGCGCATAGGACGTGCGAAGGAGCTAGGATGATGATAGGCACGTCATCTTACCATGAAACTTTGTTAAGCTTATTTTGCGATGTCTAATTTAATTTTAAATTTTTCAGTCGTGTTAATCGAGTCCTAAATCTTTTGAGATTTGTCAATTTAATTATTCTGACAAATTTTGATTGTAAATCATTGATATAGACATTAGATCGGTCTCCATTGCCTAAGCAGTATTGATATGGATGATTTTTGGAAAATCTTTTTGAACTTCTCTCCCTTTCCTTTTTCTTTTTATCATGGGCTAGCATGAGCCTATTGCCAGCAATGGGTCACCTATCGAAAAGAAAAGCAACAAAAAATTCAGAAAAATTAAAATAATAAAAAATATCTATGTTAGTGTTGGCTATGTTGTGTAATTACAATGACATTCACATTAACAATTTCTCATCAAAACTAGTAGAGATGGCTAAATTGACAAAAAAAAAATTATGATTCGATTGGTATATTTGAAAGGATTATAATTAAATTAGTCGCCGTGTATTGAGTTTGTGACTATTTTTTCTGATAATTCTCGTGATATTTAATAATAATTTAATATTTTACCAAAAAAAATCTCGAGATGTGTAAATTTATGTACTTTTAGGTGGGTATATTCCAATAAAAAACCACGCATATAATTCTACTGTGTGGTTCCGACATACATTACATTTGAGTGGGTCATGGTACTTTTTATACCACTTGTCATGCTTTAGCAGTCGATTGTCTCGCATGAATCCAACCTAGCCGCAGGGGGAGAGAGGGGAAACATTTTCCTCACCTAAATAATTTGTTTTCTTCTCTCACAGTAAGAAAGCTCGTGGTAAAAGAAGATGCATCCAATTCATCATAAAAATATATATTCTCACGGAAATATTATAATCCACCAACTCGAGCTTATTTAACTCTGTTTTATTTTTAATTTTAATTTTTCCCGCTTCTTTTTTCCAAGCCTCAAAAATTCCAACGGAGGAAATTATTAAAAAAAATGGATGGCCGCCTTCTAGAATTGATTGCCGAGGCCTTGTGTTGCACAAGTCCAGTGCACCGGGATGCGGACGGTCTCTCTCGACGTAAACTTCCAAATGTATATATTAAATTGTCAATGATATAGAAAAAGACAATTACCAAATGAAATAACTTAGTAAGAACGAAAAACTGAGTAATCACATTGACAAACACAAAAGAAGCTTCATCTCTCAAATGTTCTAGTCAAAACATTTTCCAATGTTTGAATTGTTCGTTCTACCTTTGAAGATCTCGGTGCTTTAGACCCTTTTTTCGTGGTTGGCGGAACGCATTCATAACATTGAGATAATATTTCGTGGAAAAAAAAAGAAAAGATATCGTGCTAATCGCCAAACTAGAATTCAAAGTTGAAAATAAGGACGGAGGAGATCAGATATTGAGAATAATTCGGCATTAAAGTCTCTTGGAAAAAAAAATAAAGGTGATGTGATGATGACCATACGAGCCCCCTACCCAAAATTTTTTTTTGAAAAAGAAGATATATCCGTTCTTTCTAAAAGCAGATTATTATGGTTATTCTGATCAAAAGATTTTCATAATTTTCTCCTGCTTTTTCCAATTTATTTAAATCAAAGAACCCATTTCATAAGTTCCAAAAAAGCTCCGTGGGACCGGTCTCCGATCAGTGGCGAATGGCGATGATGATGACGACGAAAAGCGGGCCCCCGGCCTAGCCTACAATCTTTTCATACCGACCTGATAAAGGACTGTGAATCTAGAGCCTATGCAATAAAATATTTCGCGTAAAATAAAAAAAAAGGGAAGAAAAAAAAAAAGAGAGAAAAAAGAGAAATTCCGTGAATCGTAGATTAGAGGGTAGCATGATTTATCAATGAAGGAGGAGGCTTTTGCATTAAGCTAAAGATAGATCCAGATTATGTACGGAATCATATGAGGTATTAGTTGTACATCAAGCAAGTGAGAACCCTAGCTTTTTAATTTTAATGGTGAAAGAAGCACATGATTTGTATCATGTTAAGTAAGATAATGTTTTATCTTTGCGTGTTCTTGATGTACCTTTATACATTTATGTCCTTCAAATTCGAGGAGCTTTCTCTCTGTACGGTTCCATTTCCTTAAGTCGGGTTACAAGGGATTCACCTTGATAATCATTAGAAGCGACTTTGATCGTAAAGCTATCTCTCATATATGATGGGCAGGGAAGGGACGATTTAACAATCGTTTCCGGACTAATAGGGGGATGGTTTCCTCGAGTAACGAACAGGAAAATGATTGCAAGTTTTGAATGGGGTCAAATCAAATTCACATTCTTCGACTGAAGCTCGACTTTTGCTATTCCGAAATGCTTTTCCCACTCAAATCCACAGGGCTCACATGCCGAGCAAGAGGAAAGAAGGCCCCCTACCCCCCCTTCCCTAACTTTCAAAAGCAATTGGACAACAGGGAGGAAAAGGACAACAAAGCCGCGGGTTATTTTTGCAGGGGCCCTGCTGCTCTGTCTGCATTGAGCACGTTCGCCCTTGCAGTCACGCAATTGAAAGCCCGCTAGACTTTGGAGCGGAGGGCAATGAAGGGGGGGAAAAGGGGGAAATGCACTCCATCACATTCACAGTAACTAAGATCTTGATTTGATGAGGCGAATTTTAGTGGGGGTGGGAGGCGGATTTTGCAGGCGCATTGGGGTGTTTTTCACTCGGCCCTTTTGTCTTTCCTCTGTGTCTGCAGTGTGCCACTAGAGTCCCATCGAAACACAACAAGTTTTGGCATCCTAGGCAAGCATTGTGGGAGACACGCCTTCCGAAGCCAAGTGAGTGAGGCTCTCTGTTCACAACTTCGTCTGATGTTTGATAGGAAGAAATGTACCACGTCTAATCTCTCTTGGTTTTCTCGGTGGGTAAATTGGGAAAAGATCCCGCTTCAGAGCTTTTAAGATGAGAAAAGCGCCGTCTACTCGTTCACTTAGCAGGGTAAGCCCACAGTCAATTCAAATTGTTTTCGCCCCGAAATCCCCTCAACACACAAAGGATGCTCCTGAAATCCAACAATCGCTGAACATCCCACTTATAAGAAATGGCGGACTGTATCATCTCTGAAACCGGAAAACGAACCCAACACACCCAACTACGACGCGCCTTGCACAGCCTTATGGACATACCCACTTCTGGCCTACCAGGGGGCCTCTCTGAGTCATAATCCGGCCTGTTCTCAAAAAGAAACCTGCGTTTTTGTTATTTGAGAAGCTAGCCACAACAACATGGAAAAAATTCGAAATTTCATGGTTCTGTTGAACGAAGAGTGGATAAAATTGTAGCTTTCGGGCTACCGTGCCTCAAAACCTTCTTTCTGGATGTGAATGAACGATCTTAAAGACATGAACTCCAACGTAGAAAGTCGACCACAACATTAATGAATTCTTGTCAGTCTTTTTCCCCAACATTACTAAGACTAAAGCTGCCTCCGGCAGCACACCTACGTTTGCATATTAACACGCCCCTAAACGCTAACAAGAGCGTACCGTATGTGATGCACACGAACACGCCCCTCAAAAGTTGCTGAATTAGCCGATGGTCAATTCTGGACCCACTTATTTTGTTAATATCCGGCGCAAACACGGGTTCATCAAGTACTGTGGCTAGACCACAAACTGGACATGTCAGGCATTGACCGTGCAATGAGTTCCCGTCTTAACTTCAAACTCGATACTTCTGCAATCCCACACTAACCCAGGCAGCCATCTGTCGTTCGTCTCTTAGCCTTTGAGTGAAATGAGGAAGAATCCATACCATAATGAAGCATCGGTAGAACGTCAAAACGAAAATGTCCGCTCCTCAGAAACCAGATCGAGCAGAGTCTGCTTCCGAGTAGACTCAATCGTTGGGAAAGAGGTAGATAACAGGATGGAAGTCAGCTCATGAGAGGAAAAGTAAACCAGAAGGCTACTGAAATGTTCGAGTAAACAATCTTTTGATCTTGCATTCCTCCGCTCTGTTAAACACAAAGTTGGTAAATAAAAAACTGTCCTACCTTTAAAACTAAAACCACTGGTGTTGACTCGGTCTATTCTATATCTCAACTCAATTTCAAAACTGCAGGGGGTCATCACCAGCAAGCATTTGTTAAAGATGAACGCCGAATCAAAAACCAAAGAAACCGAGTTCAGTTGCTTTTTCCTTCTCGAATGTCTCAAAGTATTGGTAGATGATGGTGACTGCAAGGAGGATTCCAGTCCCTGAACCAATTGCCCCCATGAAATCTGCCAGCACTGTTAGCGCACCAATGCACATGCCACCAAAAGCCGCAGCAGTTGGAATGTAACGGCTCAGCTCTTTCTGTAAGTTGGACTCCCGATGACCAGGCATCACCATTTGTTGCTCCTAGAAAGCAGCAAAATGTTAAGCAGCAAAACAGTTTCTTGTACATCCTCAGCCAATTCCTCTTCATCTATTAGCACAACTAGTTAAAAGAAAGCCAGAGGAATATTGAACATAAGCAACTACAAGACCTGAGAGGCTCATCACTTTTACATGATCAGAACACCCAAGCCACTCTTAAGTGCAGTTTGTCTCCTTGCCCTCTTCTGTATTGTTCTTCATTAGATAATTTAAAAATGTCTACCAAATGACTAATTTAAAGTGTTCTTCCAAAAAAATCAAGTGCACACTAAAATGACCATTCAAGCTGCTGAGCTCTTCTTGAAGGAAACACAACAATACTATGAATGCACTTCAAACTTCAAATGTTTGTGAATCCCAGCGTGCCAGTCAGTAATGAAGTTGATCTTTTATAATGCAATGATCATTCTCTGACAAAGAACCTAAGAGGAGGAACAAATATCAGATGAACAGTGACATGAAGATGGACATGTAATTATACCTTGAGTTGCTTTGCAACATCTCTGGCAGAAGATCCAGAAACTTCAATCCATGTTTTTGAGAAAAGAGCACATGCTGTGAGCATGAACACAAGGTAGAAGAGTGCATGGAAAGGATGGGCTGCCATGTCAGCCAAGCTGCAAAATATGCCAAATGTCAATCAAGAGTGATTTCTGTCACATAAGACAAAGAAGCAGGCACCCCTTTTGGAAAATTCCCAATGTGACAAATAAAAATTACCTTGAAGGTGCAGTGATATAATATGCTAGACCACCAACTGGAACATACTGACCACCAGAATATTCTGATTCCTTCCATTTACCCAGCAGGTTAACCAGAAAGTTTCCACTATACTTCCTGTGAAGCAACTGCATGCACATGCACAACATCATTAGTTTGTCAAACGCTAAAAACTCACTCATTGGTCAACATAAGAAAGAGCATCATGGAATACCTGTGAAATGAAGTAAATGTTGGAAACAAGAGCAGACTGCAAAATGATTGGCATGTTAGAGGTGTAGAAAAGCTTGATGGGATAAGAACCCTGCTGTCCACGGGCATTCTTCGACCTCACTGGCAGAACCACACGGAATCCTTGGAAGTATATGACAATAAGGAAAACCAAGACTGTTGCGAGCAGATTTGTCACATTTGGAAGGTTCTGCCGATAAAAGGCCTCTCGTAAAGCTCGAACCTTGTCTGTCCGTGTAATTAGGAGATGGAATAAAGCAATCACAGCACCTTCAAACTCAGCTCCTCGCCCACTGTTAATGGTTGTGGGACTGAATGCTTTCCAGATTATGTTTTCGCTGCAACCAAAAAATTAAATGTATAAGTATTTGTCCCCCAAATGGATATTTATTATACAATGCCATCATGACTCACTCATACAGTCAATAAATAAAATCTTTCAAAAAGCATCGATCTTTTTGGGCCAAAAAATTCATTGATTAAAGTTAGTGATATCAATGCCGCTCTTTATATAGGAAAATACTGCTTACCAGATATTGGTTGCTATGAAAAGGGAAATTCCAGAGCCCAGACCATATCCTTTCTGAAGAAGTTCATCCAAACATATCACGATGATGCCAGCAAAGCAAAGTTGGATGATGATGAGAATGGCATTTCCAACACCAAGTTGTCCAACACTGCCATACATGCCTGAGAGAACATAGGCGACAGCCTCACCGATGGCTATCAGGATACCCAGTAACTTCTGTGCTCCATTTCTGCAAGAAGGGGCCACCATTAGAAATTTAAATTGAGAAGGGAACAAAAGAAGTTCACTCCAAGCACTGGTGCTGATTCATTTTATTGCCAAAGATATGGCCCATAAGAGCAACAAGCACACTAGATGATCCAACTACCAAATGGACTAGCAGCAAGTGTGTGGAAAGAAAGATATTCAATTTGAATCACCACTGCCACTTTAATTTTGTACTCAGTAAAAAAGGTAATGATGCACTGCCACAAACCATTTGCCAGAAGCCAAAGAGCAACCATATAATCCCAAAGGTTGGAATTAGGTCCTTTTGGCTTTTGCAAAGGTAGAAAGCAGTATCATTCATGCCTAGAAACTTACAGAAGGGCACGATCCTCTCGAACATTGTTGTCCACTTCAATTATCTTAGAACCAGCCAGAAGTTGCATCACCAATCCAGATGTTACGATTGGAGTGATACCAAGCTCCATGACAGTTCCACGATTTGATGCGAGAATAACACGCATCCAGTAGAAAGGATCTGCACCTGTTGTAGAGTGGATCCCATAGAGAGGGAGCTGACTGCAAACCAAGAAGATGAAAAGGGAGATCACAGTGTATATGACCTTCTCCCTGAATGGAATTTTCCTGTCAGCACTCTGAACCTCAGGCAAAAAAGAAAGAAATGGCCGGACAAGGTGAAGCACCCTAAATCCACCTCCCATAGCTGAGACTCTTCAGGTTAAACCTGGAAAATGAATGGAAATTGTACCCTTGTAAGAATTTACTTTTTTATCAGCAGCAATCCTTTGCCACGAATGGCAAGCGTCCCTATGCAACACACAATGACAATAACAAAAATAAGCCTTAATTCACTAACACAGGTCCAGTCCAAGGCTATATAACATCAACAAGATGTGGTAACCAAGAATTATTACCCAAAAAATAAAATAAAAGCACATGTCTATGCCTACAAATTCTCAAACTCAGTGACCAAGCAGCCTGCTTGATGGGAAACTTAAGAGGAGCCATCACTAAGAAGACTGTCGATTCTATAAACAGCTCACTTAGGCTATTGGTCATAGTATAGGGCCGTCAAAAAATTTACGGATTTATCAATTTTCAACTAATCTGAAGAATATCTCAAAACACGTCTTTCTATATGCTCTATCTTCCATGTCAGTCGGCAATTAAAAAAAAAAAGTCAGCCTGTTCTTTGACCTCAGGTGACGTTCAGCACATTGAAGTCCAACGCCATCTAAAGTAACAGTCCAATTGGGCTACGGTCAATTTCAGAAGCAAGAGGAAGAAAAGTCAAATCTTTCTCAGCTATGATGTCGAGGAGGGATAAGCAGCTCGGGCCACTGAAATGTCAGTGCAATTCCCCCCTAAATCTCAGCAAATAGCAAATAACTGCACAGACAATTGCACCAAAGGTCGTCCTAATAACCGGACATGCTCGTCACTTGCCCGGAACGGATCTAACCGCACATGCAATTCGAAAACCCACAAAATCTATGAGACGACACGGGCGATCGGCGAACTAGTCGCGCATCCGTCCAATCGCTCGCAGGCGCATGCATAAAGAGATCGAGAAATCTGCCAACTTTCTCCTCGTCCTCTCGGACGGATCTCGCGAATTTCGACGTCGCGAGCTCGGGCGAGATCAGAGGGGCGAGCTCCGGATGAACTCAGGTTGAGCATTCGAACCGGAGAAGGGAACGGAGAGATACCTCGCAGAACGGCGATCCCGGAGAGAGCTGGTGCAGATCTGCTATTCCTATAGAGAGAGATGGAGAGAGAGAGAGAGAGAGAGAGGGTCAACGAGGAGGGCTCGTTTATATTCTGCGGGGGCGGCCCGGCCCGGCCCGGTTCAAGCGTGGATGCGGAGACGCGGTTGCCTGCGAATCGGTCCCCGACGACTCGCGAGGGAGCGGGTGACGTGGAATTTGCTCTTTCGGGCAAAACGAAAGTGACGTGGATCGTTCGCCCGCCCGTATTAGGACACTAAATCTTAAATTACATCACGTTCGTTATGGATCATCGCAATTATGTATGCGTTATAGATTCTTTATATTATAGTGAGTAAATGGCACAAATGGTTATTGAGTTTTGGCCTCGTACAAAATGTGGTTGTGGTTTTTGAATTTTAAATTTATCTAGTATAGTTCATAAATTTTAACTCAACGATAACGTTCGTTCACTTTAACTCTCAACTTCAATATAGTCCCTGAATTTTTTTTACATGTTCGATTTAATCTCTAGATTATAAAAAAAATGTACAATGATGTTTTTGAACTTGAATTAATGGAAGTATAATATTGAACACTTTCATATAATTCAATAACTAATTTGTACCACGTCAAAAGTTTATGAATTACATTGAACAAGTTAAAAAAATAGGAATGACATTGCATATTGAGTTAAAGTTCAATGATATATGGAACAAATTAAAAATCGAGGGACCAAATTATACATTGTGTCAAAGTTTAGAGACTATTAGTCTTATTATCTCTATTATAATTGGGAATTCATTCTCCATAGCACTCAGCTTATGTCGTCTCATAGAAAATTCCTAATTTCATTGCTATGGAATTTATATGAGAAAATTCATCGCTTATGATTACCACATCAAATGATTGCATTTCAATATTTTGTCTGAAGTTATATAAAGTCGATTGGGTCTTATTGTGGCAAAAAAATCATAACTATATATATATATTATTTGCAACAGGCGGGTGATTAGAGGACTAATTGAGCTATTGTTCGATCCTGGGGAGGTTGAGGAGCAAGAGTCAATATAATAAAGCCTTGAACGGGATAAATCTCGCAATAAGCTAGTCGGATGGCAATAATAGATAGATGAACATAATCGCGATTTGTATTCAAGTGTCCGATCAAACCCTACAACCCCTTCGAGTGTGGATGATGTTGAATTCCAACGCGTGCATAATTAAATTTAGTGATTGAACAAGCTATGTTTTCTAGCTCAATCTCTGGACGTACTATGCATATTTCAACCGTTGCATCAGTAGTTTAATTGTAACGGTTGAAAGTCCTTTTCGTCGAGAGGACATGAAGAAATAAGTTGCCATGAACACAAGCTGACTTTAGTAAGCTCAATCGGAATAATTGTCAAAGAAATCCCAAAATTATTGTACAATAGTCAACTTAGTTCTAAATCTTTCAATTGTGTCAATTTAGTTTAGAAAATTTTGATGATTTGTCAAATTAATTTTAAATATTTCAATTATATTAATTTAGTCATAAACCTTATTGAAGTTTTGTTAATTTAGTTCTAAATTTATTATTTAAAAAATTGATCAAAAGGACTACGTTGAATCGTAAAAACTTTGAAAATTGAAATAGGCATAATTACAAGACTCAGGATTGAATCCATCGACGTACAATAAATTTAGAAATTTTCTGGTCAATTTGCCAAAGCTCAATCCATATCTTAGCTTTGATAACTATCTAGTACCCACAACATGCTTGCTAAACATTCTTTCAAGCCAGACAAAAATAAGAACATTAATTTTAGGGACCAGAGTGCCCCCACCATCCACATGCGTCTCCACGTCCTGTGTTCCTCCACGCAATGGCCACCGGACGGAATTGAAGTCTAGCATCCGTACTCGAGCAAGGTGTTCTAAATTAAGCCTTTCCTCGTAAATGGAGAGGGAAAAAAGAAAAGAAAAAGGAATCCGACATTATTCCCTCTTTGATTTTTCTTTTAAGAATGTTTCAAATTACATTAATCTTAACCTCCCCCTCCCCCTCGCCGTCCCAAAATCCCTCTGTCCTCGAAAGATCTCACTTTGCTTTTCGTCCTTTTCAGGGGCCAAAATCTCCATCTTTCCCTTGTTTTCCGAAGATTAAAAGTCGGAATAAAAATGACCCGATAGAAAAAGAAAAGCGATAAAGTTAGAAAGAAAATTTCAAGAAAAAAAAGCTTTTTTTTTTTTATCTTTTTTCACCTCGCCTTTTACTGTTCCAATCTCGAAGTGCAGTGCAGAGGAGAAAGAAGAGCAGACGCCGAGCCGTAACTCGCTCCGTAGCTCACTCGCTCTTCCACTTCCGGTTGCTGCTGCTGCTCTTATCTAATTATCTCTCTCTCTCTCTCTCTGCCTCGATGAGCACAACAGCGCTACCCACTTGAAGACTGGGCCGATCTTGTTCGCACGCTCGCTCGCGCAGCGCCATGAGAAGCTCCTGCTTCTTCCTGCTCCTCGCTGCTCTCCTGGTCGCCTGCAATCTCGAGAACCGAGCTGATGCCGCTCCTTCTGGTAAAAACCCTTCATTCCTCTCTGGAATTCGCGTCGAGTTTTGGCTGCGGCGGGCCTTGTGGCTTTTTCCTAGTTTTAGCTCGTCGTGGGCTTTGCTGGGAACCCTTGCCGAGGAGGGAGCGTTCTTGAAACTTGTCGGCTGAGTTTTATTTTGGCCTTGGAATGATGTGTTGATTTGAGCTTATGCTTCGTTCGATCTGTTCGCGCGATGGGTATGGTGTGCCTTGGTTCGTTATGGTCCGGCTGATCTTTGTTTTCGTCAGGGCACTTGGTGAGGCAGCTGTCCTCTCTTCTGAAGTGGACGAGGGCTGCGTCAAAAACGCCTCAATCAGGTAAAGGTCTGGCGGTCGAGAGACGTCTCGTGGACTCGCCTTCATTGTTTATTTATTTGATGAAAGATTCGGGCACTGTTCTTCCAGATGGGAATGCTCTTCAGTTTGAGAATGGTTACTTGGTCGAGACTGTCGTCCAAGGAAATGCGATCGGCATGGTTCCTTACAAAATCCGTGTCTCCGATGATGGCGAACTCTATGCCGTGGATGAAATTAACAGCAACATTGTCAAGATTACTCCTCCGCTCTCCCAGTGTATGCTTCCTTGGCTCTTAAGCCCTCACTCGGGTTACTTGTCTATGGCAGCTCTGTGCAGTGGACGAAAATACTTAGCTGCTTTTTTGAATATGGATGCTCTAGTTACTCTTATTGATCCATATTACTTAAAGTTTTACCTCTCGACTGAAATAAAACTTGTGAATCACATGTCCTACAAATTTTTGGAGCAAAAAATGGATTCGCCTGGGGTGGTTTATCTATAATTAGTGTCGGATGTACTTAGAAATATAATGTATAATGCTACCTTCGAAATTGTAGCTTGTTTGCTGCTGCTCATTTGTTTGATGGGTGAATATTAAAATTGTTGCTCTTGGGCTGTGGGATTGGGATCCTCATGGGATGTCATTGTGCTGCAGATAGCAGAGCAAGATTAGTTGCTGGATCTTTTCAAGGTTATACTGGGCATGTTGATGGAAAGCCTAGTGATGCTCGTTTCAATCATCCCAAAGGCGTCACAATGGATGATAAAGGGAACGTGTATGTTGCCGATACCTTAAATCTTGCCATCCGAAGAATTGGAGATTCGGGTTAGATAACATTGTTCAGTTTATGTTATTATGGAATTGTCTGCATGAAATTCTGGAGTTTAACTGGAGCAGTCTTGAAAATCACTACCGTGGATTATCAGAACGTTTAATCCTGAAATTGTTTGCAGGTGTGACTACCATTGCAGGTGGCAAATCAAATGTTGCAGGGTACAGGGATGGGCCCAGTGAGGATGCAAAGTTTTCAAATGATTTTGATGTTGTATACATCAGGCCTACCTGTTCTCTCTTAGTTGTTGATAGAGGAAATGCGGCTCTTCGACAGATCAATCTCAGTCAAGAAGATTGTGACTATCAGTATGATTCACTGTCTTCATCAGGTCTGAAACTGTGGTCATTTTCTTTTTCTGATTCTGGGACAATTCTCTCCCTTTTAATTTCTTATAGAGGTCTCAGGTCTGGAAGTAGATCATTTGTTCTGCAAGGTTTACAAATAGGAGTAAAAGCAATAGATCCAAAATAGATTAGAGGAAATTGACTGCTTAATTTCAAAGCACCAATAAGAGGAAATTGACTCCTACAATAGATCCAGAATAAATGCAGAGCTTGTTAGGTTTTCTTCCTTTACTATCCAAATATTTCCTTGATATTCCAGATATGTTAGACTTCTTTTTAATTCTCAATCTTTGTTTTGTTTTTATGAAAAGGTCTCTTGGCAGATGTCCTTATGGTTGTTGGAGCTGTCTTGGTTGGATATGTTGCCTGCATACTGCACCATGGATGTGGACCTTCTGTCGTTTCGAACAAGGTATCCTTCCCCAGCTGTAATATAGAAGATTTACATGTTCACATCTGCTGCAAGATATATAAGCAACTTTAATTTACCTTCATTTATTCTCTCTTAGCTCTTTTTGCGCCACACAATCTTTGACCACTTTGAAAGTACTCTGATGCATTCCCTAACAGGGTCTTCCAATTCCATCAGTCATCTCGGAATATAAATGAGTAAATGTTATTACTACTGCATGGTCGTTAGGATGCCTTGAATGTTCTATGTCAACTTAGTATCTCTCTACTTCTCTGTTATTAGAGGTGAGAAGTTTTACCACAACACTTCAGAAAATATTCCTTTTCTCTTTAGGTTGGCAACACATTAGGAACCTAACCTATATTGAAAAGACCTATTGCCGCATGAGGTTGATCTTTGATTAATGTACTGATGCAGACGCAGCCACAAGCTTCTGAGTTTGTGTTCAAAAAGGAACTGATGGAAGAAAAGCCAATTCCCGTTGTGAATACCCCCAAAGAAGACCCAGGGTGGCCATCATTTGGGCAGCTCTTGATTGATCTATCCAAGCTTGGACTTGAAGCACTGGTAGGAATATTCCTTTACTTTGTGCCCTCACGTCTCAGATCCAGGGGCATGAAGAAGGGTCTCACACCATTGAAGGATTCTCTCCGGATGCCTCACGATGAAGCTGATCCCCAGTTAGTCCAGAGGCAGAGGACTCCTGCTCCTCTTTCTGAAACCAGGCAGGTTCAGAGGACTCCTGCTCCTCTTTCTGAAACCAGGCAGGTTCAGAGGACTCCTGCTCCTCTTTCTGAAACCAGGCAGGTTCATACTCCTATCGAGAAGCACTCCGAAACTAAGCCTGTGAAAGTCAAATCGAGCAGTTTCAAGGATCCTTCTTTATCGAGCAAACACCGTTCAAAACGACAGGAATATGCGGAATTCTACGGTTCAGGTGAGGTTCCTCCATATAGCAAAGTTAAGATCCACAAAGAAAGGACTAGGCATCGCCAACGGGACAAAAGCGGAGAAGCGGTTTATGGTGCGATGGGGGCAGAGCAGAAACCGGTTGAGATGAAGCCTGTTGATTATGAGAGAGCGAAATACGAGCACTACAATATCAGGGGCAACTATGGTTCTGATGACTCCTTTCGGTTTTAACTTGCTCTTCTTCTATCCTATTTCTACTCCCAAATTCGCGCTCTGTTTCATTTTTGCCACTCTGTAATTGGAATCCAACTTTTATCGAGGTGAGTTGTGGCTGGCCCGCAACTTTTGGATCAGGCACTCTTAATATTAATAGTGGCCAAGCAAAACTCACTTTTAAGCGCTCGAGTTCTCAATCTACTTCTTGGGGAAATACATTAATCGTGGTTCCACTAAACAGCTATCGTGCTTGATAAATTCCGAAGTGACTTTGCAATATATATCATTTCCGAGTACAAGTGACTCTGGGTGTACGAGGAAAGAAAATACTGCAAACGCTTATAGTCTCCTGCATCAATTGTGCCGTAGGGGTGAGCAGTTGGGAATCGCCTAGATCAAATCGAACCAGCTAGTTTGGTCAAGTTTCCGAATGTACTGGTCCAGATCTTGATTCCTAAAAGTGGAATTGATGTTTCAGCGGTGTGATTCTAGGTTCCAAGGGAATTGGACCGAATCGGACCGCCTAGACCGAATGTTTCTTTATATTTAGTTTTTAGTTTTTAAATGTCTCATGCCCTCTTGCCTCTACTTTTTGGGTTTTTCCCCTTCGTCTCACGATGCTCATGCCTATTCTTCTTCTTCGGTTTTTTCCTTTTCTTTGGGTCTCCTTTAACTTTCATGGAGTTCGAGGCATTTTTTCCTTTGAACTTGACTGGTCCATTGGACAGTCTCAAAACTGGCCGGTTAGTCTAGTCCTCGGTTCTGAAAACTGGGAACTGGTCCTATTTCCTATTTTGTGGTGGGATCGGACCAAACCAGGGAAGCCGTCACCCCTATTGTGCAGTCAGTTCTTCTATTTTGTTCCTAATGGGGACGATGCTTCTTCTAGTGCACGGCAGGGCTCACATCATATCATATTGGAGATTCGAATTCACAGAAACAGCATCGATGAAGATAGAGAATCCGATGTGGTCCTCCTCGAATTCCTAAGATTGGATCCACATATTTATGGTGGTGTTGCCATTTCAACCATCTGAGATTTAAACACCGTTTTCGTGGGAATGGAGAGAGTACTTTGTCTTGCCCATCGTTTACAACTCTCCAGCTATGTGTAATGGCTCTCCAACCTAAAGGTGGCACATCCCTATCACTCAAATTGACAAGAGAGAAGGAAAATTCACTATCGTCAAGCTCGACTTCTTTCACCAAAGTAACAAACAGAACCTTGATTTCATCCCCTTATCTCATAATTGTTTAGGCGACCGGAAGTAGATGCACGAATGCGATCTTTTGTTTAAGACAAGATTCTGTTTGAAGAAAGAAAACCGGCATCCTCTTTCTTTGTGACATTTTGATTATCAGATCCTCTGAGAAGTTAAAAAAGGGTCCTGAAGTGAATTATATTCACACAAGGATCTCGGTGTCGACTGCAATTTACATGAGAATGCTTATTTCGATGCTGCATGGATTACTCAATCAATACTGGCCGATCAAGAACCAAATGAGAATGGAAAATACGTGTGAACAGAGTAGATCTTCCAACAGTTGCCTGTATAGGTTCCTTGTATTCCATTCTCTTAGAGAAGCCATGGCATAGTTGACATGACAAAAGAGGGTGGGGTCACGAAGGCTCCACCGCAATTAAAGGATGACGGACAAGAGTGTCCTTAATCAGAAGCCAAAACCGGTGCCTTCTCTTGAGGAAATAAAAGATGTGGACCCTCCTAAACAAAGTGGAGAAAAGCAAAAACCCTCGTTCTTGGTTGCGGCAGGAGAAAGCAGTTTCTCACGAGAGAGATGGCACCATAGCTGGTGAGGGACCATAGTGGCCAGTGTCAATGTTATCCTGTGCCAGAGTTCCAACGATTGCATCTGATAAGTTTCCCACACCAGCGACTTCCTATTAACTGTTGTAAGGTTTTGCGGCTTCTTAACCGTAACGGTTAGATTTCTTGTGAGGATTGATTCTAAACTCGCATCTCTCGTCCTTATCTTGCATCAGTGGTTCACCTATACAACAATTCCCATTTTGACCAAAAAATCGCACGTGTCGACAAAAGTAATAGAGAGAATCGTTTTCTTCTCAGGGACACAGGTTTTTGTTGGTGCACGCCCGCTACCATTTATCTAAGACAAGTTATTCCAATCACATCTTCTCAGATACGTTGTTTGATGTGCCATTCACCTTTTAAAAGACGTAGCCATCAACTCATAAGGATTTCATCTCTACGTATGCATGCGTAGGTTTATATTGATACATCTGGTGAGAATATTTCGTTTGAAAAACTACTTGCTCTCTTCTCTCTCTATCATGACAAGCGCTTGTGAGAACCTTCAAAGGCCCCACGAAAGCTCTCTTACGCTGATTCTGGACAAAGTCCGTTTCTCTTTTGCGACAAACAAAGTAAGGTGACATTGCCAAGGAATATTGCTCTTAGCTTCATTTAGAACTCCCCATTGGAAGCCATTATTGAGAGAGAGAGAGAGAGAGAGAGAGAGAGAGAGAGAGAGAGAGAGAGAGAGAGAGAGAGAGAGAGAGAGAGTCTTGAGGTGGTAATTTAAGTCCTGTAACCGCTCGGGGTGTGGGTGTGAATTCATCAGAGTCGAGCGAGGAACAAACAAGAAACAGGAGATGCTATAATATGGGCGAGAAATGAGAGTGCAACTTGAATTTTTCCGTTTTTCATTTGAATTTCAATAGCCAAAAATAAAATAAAAATTAAGGGTCTTTCATACTTCCACCTAAACTGTCTAGGTTCGATCTGATCTGTCTTGCCTCTCAGACAAGCAACTGGTTGTGAGAAATATCCGGAACAACTCAGATTCTCTCTCTCTCTCTCTCTCTCTCTCTCTCTCTCTCTCTCTCTCTCTCTCTCTCTGTGCCTTCTCTGTTTAGAAAGAAGCATGTCGATACGTGTTCAATGAGCCCTTTGCCATGAGAAAGTAGTTGCTTTTTATTTTTGGAGGAAACTATGATGGTCCTTTCATTTTTTGGATTTAGACAGATCAGAATGGGACAAGAAGAGAGAGATCCAAAGCGTAGCATCAGTAGTTATGGGGGTATCAGAAAAAGACCTTCCAGAAAGCAGAAGAGAAAGAAAGTGCCGCAGAGAGGACTTGGAGTGGCACAGTTGGAGAGGATCAGAATTGAAGAACAACAGAAGAACCATGCATCTGTTGCTGCAGTTTCAACATTAACACCTCCACAAGATTCAGATCCCGACATGTCAGTCCCTGCAAAAGGCACTGTTCCACTGGCAAAGGCCTTAAAATGTGGTGGGCTTGAGAATACTGGTCAGTACGGTACAGCATATTCAAACCGCAATGATCGGGAAGTGGGGAATTCTTGTGAGCACATGGCTGAGGATGGTCGTAGGATAGACGCTAGATTCACTTTCTGCTCGAAATTTCTTCTGCCTGGTGCATCTGACCATCTTTGGCCTTTGTCAGGTTTACCCTGGTATGATCCGCCACCTTCTTCCATGGTAAGGCAATGGCTTGGCTGCTTGTTCGTGGAAATTTCATTTTGTGACTTCTGATTTACTAAGTTTCCTCTGGTCTTTTTTCTCTTTTTGTGTTGATAGATTGTACAAGAACTTAAACGTAGTGGGAATACTGCAGGTGAATGCGTTGACAACTTCTTCATCATCATTCGTATTGAATTCTCAGACAGAGCCCCCTTCAAACCAAAGCTATCATGGCAATTATGCTCCTATCCAGCAGGAGGAAGAGAAGGTTTGTTGAAACCTGGATAATCCTTGGCTTTCCTTTAGTGAACACCCCCATCTACACAAAATTCATGTTTTTTTTTTTAGGACCAGCAAGTTTTCCTCCAGCAATCAGTGATGAGGATATCCACATGAGTCTAGCCTTTGTATTTGCGATACACATGTACATATATTACATGTTTATTGATTCGTAAAACAATTGAGGATTCGTCTAGATTTCAAGCAGTACATACATTGGACTTGGAAATCGCTATATTTTTCTCTGACTTGTAATGCAGATAGGTGGCTCGAAGCGGTCATGTCCATTCTCTTCAGAAAAGCTCCCTGCATTTCCGGTCCACCTGAAGTTCCTTACATCTGCCAATACTCTCCAGAGATCAGATGACTTGGCTTCATCTGACTATGAAGCTGAATTGACTTGCGAACCAGGGAGCGGGAGTTTTAGGTACATTTTCATTTTGTTTTCACCAAAAACATCAAGTGCCGTGCTTCCTTTATATATATTTGAAATTGTTGTGCAGGTATTCTTCTTTTCAGGCTTCAGTTTCCGATGCCAAATCAATTCAAAGTAAGCAAAATGGAGTTTTCAGCGATGAGTTCCTCACACTAGGCCTTCCTACTTTCCCATCGACGTGGCTGACTACGAAGAGCAAGCAGCCATTTGCTTCTGTAGCCTTTGCCAATTGTGAACCTCCCAATAATGAGATACCACGCTGTCAGGTGAGATTAAAATTTGTTAAGCCTTATGGTTCGCATCAATGTCCTTGTGGTTCTAAATCTGATTTGATTAGCTACATCTGTGAAAAGGATCGTGCGCAAGATTCAAAATTTCAGAAGGGACCAAGGTGGGTGAATCAGCGAGGGAATTACGACTACTACAGCTTCGTCCCTCCGGCAAAGAAGCATTCTGATGAAGGAGCTGCAAGCATGACCATTTTTAGAAATGGAGTTGCAGATGGAAGCGTTGATCTTGACTTGAAGCTGTAGAGAATGGGGGGCCAAGATAAAGTCATGAAGAGCCATCTCACTTATCAGAGCGGGCAAGCTCAGAAATGAAATACCTTTATTTTCCCTAAACTTCAAGATGGCTCCACATGGTTCCATGCGAGGCTAAAATGAGCGTACTGACTTGAAAGTGAGGTGGAAACAAGGAGAAGAGATTGGGTAGTAGATATGTTTGTTAGGATGTTACATTTGATGAAGAGAGACATTGGTTTTCTTGGGTTATTTCTGCCAATTGCTTTGATTGGTGGATGATAAATCACGCACTTGATTGCACGGCGATCATTATTGTCCTCCTCTTATTCGTGGAATGGCGAGGTCACAATATCCAACATCCACATTCATCTATATCAGCTCTGCATACACCCTAACAGAGGAGGGAATGAGAGGAGGCAGGCAGTTTCACTCAAGCATATTGAATGGACAGTTCCACTCAGGCATATGAATCCATAAGAATGAATAAGAGAAGGCAGCATCACAAACGTAATTCCACAAACAGAATGCATCATTCCACATCTCAGCAGCACGGCCAAAGTCTTGATCCTTTCACTGCACAACACTGCTTCTCAGATTACTACAGCTATGGAATATATCCGGATACAATCTTACTCCAAAAGATGGACATAACAAAGTCAAATAGGGGATATGACAGAAAGCCGTCGCATCCCCATGAGGTACCCTGAGAACAAATCTACTACCAACCGAGGACATAGTCGAGAACATACACCAGCGCCAAGGAGAAAGGATAAAGTATAAAGGCTACTGATGATGTCCACAAAGGAAAGGTGTCGCGGAAGCTGCCAAAAATTCCCATCACAATGCAAACAATAACAATAACAATCACTTCTGATGTGAAGTCCCATGTTAGTCCTCTGATGTAGACCAGAGCCAAAAAGACTGCTAAGCAAAGCAAATTGTTCATGGTCGCCGCCCCGTATAACTGCACAAGGTACAAAAAGAGAGAGGATGTTGCTCACTGAGCATATTGTCGTTCTTGTCAAACATGAGACAAACAATTTACTCGCTAATAAAACGAAACAAAAAATCATTCCAATGTCCATGCCGAAAAGAACTCTTAGGTTCGATGATATCTATGGGATAGTTGCACCAGATTCTGATAATTATGTTGAGGTGAATACAAATAAGTAAAAGGCGCACCTCAGAGAATGTCAGTGATGCTGTCGTCTGCTTTTTACGACTAGCAAAGATAATTGCCGACACTGCTTCACTGGAGTTGGTAGCCAAGGGCAGTGCAATAAACGAAATGAAGAAAGTGGGGATACTGGTGGCGTCTGAGAAATTGTCGACCGCATCTACCAAGGGATCAGCAAATGCTGCTGCTATGGCTGTTCCAAAAATCAAAAACCCCACTGCCTTTAAGATGGTCATTTTAGCATTTTCAACAACCTCAACCTCCTGATCACTTGGTTCCCCTCCTAACAATTGCTCGAGCTCTTTTTTCACTTGCTGCACAAGGGAATTGCAGAAGGGTTGTGAACCTTCAAAATATCCAAACAAACTAGCTAGTGATTTACTAAAGAACATGGGAACTTGCTAATGTCACTTACTTCGTCTGCGCCATCAATAATCTTCATTGTGCTAGTTTTTCCATGTCTGACACCTTTTCCTGAACGTGCCGCCTCATATAGCCATTTTTTGATACCCCTTATGAACTCCTCATTTGAGATACGATTATCATGAGAGGTATCAAATGCTGCCATGATTTTTTCTACATTATCACTCTCATCCAGATTTATATCTTCAAAACGGATTCCTACTACAAATGCTTTTAGTTCGCTCTCAGTGAGATGGAGATCCTTATCAGTATCAATGGTTGTGAATAGCCTGTCAAAAAAAAGCGTGAGCCACCTAAACAGTATAGCAAAACTAAAGAATTTAACTTAGCACCAGTACTAACTTATCCACAGTTTCTGTGTCAACTTCATCATCATCCTTCATAAGCCTTCCTAGGGCACGCCTTTTTACATGTCTTAAGAATCCAAATATAACACGCCTCTGCAACACATACTCAAGTCTCCTCTTTTGGATCCAAGGCCAGAACACCTGCCGACTTTATCAAGTCAGGATACTGAACGTTTTTATCAGCTAGTGTCATAGAACATTAAAAACCTAGACAAAGATACTTTACTTAAGCTTGCTTGCTCATGGACTCATGGATAAATGTGTATACACACAACCATCAAAGCAAAGAAAGAAAAAGATAAGTTTACAAGAACAGCATCCCATCTCACTGTTAGGACAGAAGTTCATGAGGGCAAGGTCACTTTCCACTCAGTAAAACCAATTGATTGGTGTCAGCCACCATACATGGAGGTTGCGGCCTTAAAGTTCTCACACTAAACAGCCTTATTATATTCATGGCAACATAAAGCACACCTCACGCATACTTCTGCAGTTGCTACATATACTCAAAATGCATGAGGGAAGGCAGAGTTGCAGTGTACAGTTAGAACAAAAATTCATAATAACATACCTGATATAGGCAGTAAGAGATAAGTAGAACCACAGACAAAATCAGTGCTATCAAGATTGCCACATGCCTTCCTGATGTTGAATTGAGAAGTTGAAGAAGTTGAACAACAAGGAATGGAATCACTGAGATCACCATGATCCCAGCTGCCCTTCTTGTTAAGGTATCGGTAGTAACACCAGAACCTGAAAGTGTTGCGCTTATCATGAATTGGAAATGATGAGCTATTTCAGATTGGTGTGATAACAATGCAAATTAAGAAATAGGAGGGGTTGAGCAGTCTCTAGGAATCACAGTCACAACTTCTATGCTTCAGCTTGGTGGACCCGGGTCAAATGGATTTAAGGAGGACATGGAACCTTTAGCTTGCCAGCAAAGTAAGACCATATTATACTTATTGAAAAAGTAACATGCTTCAAAATGTCTAAAGCCAGTTAAGCACCTCGCCTATGTAACCTGCTTCCTATACTAAAACCTTGTTTAGCCATACAAGAGCATACCTCCCTTAACCATAACTACCATTACTGCAAAGCTATCATTCATTCACAATAAAGACTGCCTTCTACATGATTCAATCTAAACTTTAATTAGATGAGGTTCCCAGCTTGAAGAAATATTGTTGCCACTGGGTAATGAATACTCGCAATAGAAGTCAAAAAATATTCCCAGCATAATAAAACCTCTATCCCCAAGAGAAAAGGGGGGGGACTGGAAGTTAGTAATTTTACCTCCCGAAAGCAACTTTTGTAAAGGTGGGCAGCTAAAGCTGCCAGAGTGTTGATTAGGCAAACACACAGAGGGCATTCACGTACACACATTAAAGGAAAATGTTAAGATCTTACAGAGAGAGCCTCTAATAAGTATAAATAATTAAAAAATACTTGCAAAAGGCAACCTGTCAAACTAAACCCTTCTGTATCCAATTTATCCACTGCAGTTGAATTTGAACCACTCAGGTCACACTTGCCAACAAGAACACATGAACCCCATATGACAGTTAGAAGCATGACAGTTGAACCCGCAAGCAAGCCCATTCCAACAGAGACTTGACTTTGCGCGGTTTCTGTGTCTCCAGACAGCCCAGATACTGCAGAAAACAATAAAGAAAGGCACTTGTCAAGATCTTCATTACAATCATAAAATGAAAAATGCATCGTCGTAAATCAGAAACATGAGGAACCCTCATGCATACACACAAAAATGGTGAGATTTTCCATACTGGGTAACAGAGTAAGAAATATGACGTTCTCGTTTAGAAAAGACAAGATAATGAGAACTAATCCCAGAAAACGGCGCTGAGCGTTCAGAGTGTCTGAAAGCAATCAACCAACCAAACTGGTCAACAACAGAAATGCAACTGAGGCAAAGATTACTAAAGCAATCTTTGCAAGAGTATTTACTACAGGAGGTAATGACATAAAGCTATGCAACAAAGACCAAAGGACTACATTATTACTCATAACTCGGAAATAGAAGATGCCTTCCTATATTCCATTGCTCAACCAAGCATCTGCCACTTGAATCTATTTAACTTGATATGGTCACAATCCCCAGGCACATATCTCTCTATATTTCATATGTACGAATCCTTTTTCCATCTAGATCTGGGGTCCTGACCCAAAAGACACAGCATTTACAGAACTGAGCTCCGCTAGTCCCATTATAGCCGGTAAAAAGCAAATTTACCTTGGCGGTGTCCTTCAGATTATCGATAATCTCACTAAGGTAGTGGAAGTGCATTAAGGTCCAGGCAGGTACAGGACATCGAGATGCTACTTTAGTAGCAAGACAATTACATACATATACATCTTGGACAGAAATAACCCAACTAAACCCAGATTCCAGCAATAATCTAATTGCACCAGTTAAAATAGCTTACGACTAAATGCAAACACATAAAAGCAACAGCAATAGTTTTAGATTCAGCGAAACTTCAAAACAGTAAATTTCCGGAAGGGAAACGTAACCGAGTCCTCTATTTCCCGTCCACCATAACTTACTCTACTACTCAACACTCAACTAGAACAGTATTATCACTTCATTCTCTCAAAGTTTCTCAGGAACCACACCCAAAACACAAGTCATCCAGCAAATGCGAAACGGAGCGAAACTCACCGAGAATGAGCATGGCGTCGGGCAACGCCCCGAGCATCGGCAACAAGAGCCCACCTATGAGCCCCGGCCCCAAAATCTCCAGCAACAGCTCGCTGCCGGTCGAGAGAAACGTCGCGGCCGTGTACATCAAGTAACCGTAGACCAGAATTAGGAACAAGTTGCCGATCCAAGTGGTGGTGCAGGGCAAGAAGCCGTAGGTCTCATCGCAGGAGTCGGACGAGGCCGAGAACGGGAGATGGAGCGGGGACCCGCGGTCGAGCGGCGGGTCGAGGCCGTCGGACACCGCATCGGGGGGCCGGATGGAGCGGGACTGGACGGCGGAGATGGAGACGATGAGGATGACAAGGAGGAGGAGGAGGTGGCCAGGAAAGGCGGGATGGCGGTGGTTGATCATCGCTCCACAGAGAGTGACGAAAGCAAATAGTAAAGACGACTGGACGAGAACGAGAGAGAGAGAGAGGACACGTCGTGGGATTACAGAAGCGAGGAGGGAGAAGAAAGGGAGGAGAAAGAAGATGCAGAGACACCCGTATCGGATAGGGGGCTGCGATGTGAAAGAAGGTCGGCCAGGCCCAATGTCGATCCTGCCGGAAAAGGACAGCCTGCCGCTAGTGGAGCGCCTGCGCGGATTGGGATTTCCACTTTCTTTTTAATCGCCGATTATTTTCATTTCTGATGTTACAGAAAAAGGCGCGGCGACGTAATCTTTTCTTCGTGGCGACCGAGCAGCGAAACTAACCAGCGCGATTTCTTTTTCTTTTATTTTTTCTTTTTTTTACTATACCGCCCGACGTCTCGACTCGAGAACCGCGTAAATTAATTTTAATTCCGGATATTCGCGCCACCTCATCATCGGACCCGCGTCGCCTCGGATCGCGACCGGGGAGCGAAGGAGGAGATGCAACGACAGCGGTGGCCGTTCGCATCCGGTGAGATCCGGTGGGGGGCCTGCTTGTCTTACCTCGCGTGAGCCGTACGGTTGTCGGAGCAAGTGATGATGATGAGATCGAGCTGCGGTGGGGACTCCGACCACCGTCCGATCTCATCACCGTTTGAAAAGGGCAAAAGCAAAAGTCTCGGGTGGGTCCACTAGACACTGATGATTCCCCTACTCTCGTACTGGGGAATTCTCGTACTGATGATTCCCCTACTCTCGTATCATCTTTTGTCGAGGAATTCTCGTTCTTCTAGGATGATCTGGTGAGGTGGAGGTGGAAATGATGGCGGTCTCGGACTCGTTTCGCCCTTCTCTTCCGGCAACGGTCGGAGCAAATTCTTAAGGCGGTCGAAGAGGTCAAAATTTGGCGAGGCGGCTACTTTTATTTGGGCCGACTTTTTTTTATTTAATTTAATTCTTTATTGTGGGTGACTTTTCGTACTTCTGTTCGTTGCGACTCATTTAAAATACTTTGAAACTCGTAGCATCATGGACACGAAATGTCATGCTCGGCTGTTGTATGGCTTGAAACATTTCAAAATCTTTTAAAATGCATGATAAGGACGTGCGAAAATGTACACAGTTGCATGATGAATTCAATTCGTGAATTTATTGCTTTGGACACCAGTATCCTATGGGGTATAATTGATATTGATTTGGGCAATTTTTTTTTTCATTTTCCTTCTTTTGGGCATGTGGCCAGTCGTCGGCCACAAGCAAGAATTTTTCTCACCTTAGCCAGTGGTCAAGCCCTCTCTACGTATGATAAGGGCAGTCCTTGCCCGAGTCACAAGGGTGGCCCTCGTGGTCATGAGGGTAGCCCTTGACCCTTGCTTGTGGCCAGTTGATGGCCACAAGCAAGGGAAAGATAAGGAAAAAAATGAATAAATTTATGAAAAGTATATAAACTTATTAAGAAATTATCAAAATCATATAAGATAGCATCGATCATGTCAATATCCGTGTTAATAATTTCTTACTTAAATTAGCCGGATTGACTTAATTAGTACCAATGTGAAAATATTTAAAATTAAATTGGTCTAATAAAAATATTTATTATCAATATGCGGGGGGACCTCTTCGGTACTTTTACCACTAGGGGCAGGGGAATGTAACGAGCAGGGTCTATGCACTAGGTCATCCGCTTTCTCCTCGGCGGCTGAAGCTGGAAACCAAAGTTGAAGGGACGCCAGACCCACAGAGAAATCAATACCTAATAAATGAAGTTGTCGGTCAAAATGAGTTATCGGTTGCCGAGTCGGTAGAGAATTGAATGGGCCGATGCAGCAATGAATAAAAAACAGCTTCAATTCAATGGATTGGCAGGCTCGGGATGGTCCAATTCATTGTCTTAATGGCAAGCTGGGCACGATCCAATTTATTGTCTTTTAAGGCGAGCTGCGCAGGGTCCGATTCATTCTTTAAAGTGCACGATTTCAGTATTTAATTTAGGAATCCATCCAATTGGAAAGGTCATCCGGACTTTTGTACCTCGAGGGGGATCAAAGTGTCAGTCCAACTGTTACCGAAACTAAAATCGTGAAAAAAGTAATTTTTTTTATCAGTCCCTCACTATTGACGTGATTTCCCAACAGAAAAAATGTGAGTCATCAGTTGAGAAAACTAATGCACACTACGCCAGGAAGATCGTTACCAAATGATTTGCCAATCACTCCCTCACCTGCAAATCTAAATCAAATACAAGCAAGTGTGGAGTTGGAGTATATGTGCTATTTGTACATAGGTATATGGAAAATGACACAAATAATTCTTGAATTTTGGCTCAGTATGTAATTTGATTTATGAACTTTTAATTCATTCAATTTGGTTTCTAAACTTTTGCTCAATGTGTAATGTGATCCATGAACTTTTAATTTATTCAATATAGTACCTGAATTTTTTATACATATTTAATATAATTCATGGGCTGTATGAAAATATCCAATGTGGTCCATTTCCATTAATTCAAGACTAGGGACTACATCGATATATTAACCATGTAATAAAATTTTGGAGATCATATTGAACAAATTAAAAATTCAAGGACTACATCAAATAAATTGACAATTCAAAAACCAAAGTGCACATTAGGTCAAAGTTCAGCAATTGTTTATATCATTATCCCCACGGGTATACAATCATAAGGCCTAAACATGGCCACGAGTCAAGGACGTGGAAAATAGACGACCACTTCTATCGAAATAGCCGGTGGGTCAGTGCACGAATAAGGTCCCCTCATACGTCTTGGATCCCTTACACAGAAGCTACCGACGTCTCCGCAATAATCAGCTGCGGACTTCGATCCGTGAAGTGGATTTTCAACGGTGTACCTTAAAATAAAACGGAAGTTGCTAGGTTGTGCACAATTGGAGCTCATGCTCTAACCATGTCGGCAAACAGAAAACGGTCCAACACAAAAGGCAATCGCGCGTGAGATGTGGACAGCCACTTCCGTTGCCGTCCTCATCCGCGGGTCGCGCGGGCGGATGAAGGATGAGGAGATATGGCCACGGGCCACATTCACCAACTGCCAGTGCGCGGCTGGGCCATGGGCAAAAACCGGTCCCGACGGGGCGTTGAAAAGAACCGGACGTGATGGCGCGCGCGGCGACAAATTATGAATTCGCGGCCTACCTTTCCCCATATTCCTTTTGACTCCTCGCTACCAAACTTTCTTTTCCCCACCGCAAGGTTGCTCATGAAATATCGGCTCCAATTGCGTCGTGGGTCTCGCAGGACCTACCGCGGGTCATGATCGGGCCCCCGCCCAAGTGCCGGTTCGATGGGTTTGCTTTGTATCCCATCCTAATCTATGTGCCGCCAACCAACGGTGATTGTTGGCAGTGAAGATTGGCGGTTCGTCGTGGCTGCCGGTGATTGGCAGCAATCGGTGGCGGTGGCCATTTGTGGGGAGTCGGGCTCTTTTTATAGCTTTGTTGTTATGGGAATGTGGACATGAAATCCCAGTGGTAAAGCCAAATAATCCAATTCCCACTTGGAATCCAAGTTCACATCCTAATTCTCTATCCAAATATGAAACGGATAGGAATCGAAATCTTACTTCTCAAGGAATCCCGTTCCATGTTAAATCGAATGAGTCAATAGATTGTCACGACAGCTTCCATTTGTGCACCTTTATTTCAAACTATCATATGAATGGAATTGCCATGGACGTTGGTATACTCTATCTCATCCCATCTAATGTTATACCGCATCCAACCAAGGACAGACAAGGGAAAGTGGATTTGGTTGGATGGAAGAGAAATTGACATTTCACTGAAAAGTCGAGATTTCTTTCCCTCCCGAGTCGGAAATATCTCCACCAACCACTCTTCTGATTGGGATAGATCAAAGAAAAGTAGAGCTGCGCATTCAATTGCCAATTTCGGGTAGAGGCCTAAAATTAGAATAGTGGAGCTGGACCTTGGAGCTGGACGTAACGGGTCTAACCGATCCAGCACGAAGATGCTTTCCCTTCATTATCGCACAGTCGAGCTGGGCCTACTCCTGGCCCATAAAGCGAACGTGTATCATGGGCTCATTCGTGTATGAATTTTGCACCTATTTTTTGCTCTCTCTCTCTACATTATTTCCCAAGGCGATGATTCTTACTCCGTAGTAGAGTCCAATACAACACAAAAAGGACCATAGTCGGAGCAAAATAAATGTAATGGATATGCTTGATTTATATGAGTATATGTAGTTCAATTCTCAGCGATTTAAATTTGTGAAGACAACATATGTCTAATAATGATATTTTGTTAGAACACTGGTTAAAAAATCCAAATAATCGCATATATCTTGGCCATTTTGTTGGTTCTCTCCTTTATTCTTTTTGGTTCACGACTCTTTGATCGATGTGGTCACATTCACGTTATCTTTTGCATGCAAAGTCCGATTCACACGAGACTAGTAGTGCCAATAAATGTGTCTTTTGCATGGTGCGTACATATCTATTTTTCGAACAAATGAATGCTTTGATTTGATCTGCCAAAGTAAAATAGATTTTATGAAGAAAGAACACCGATTGATAGACATCGGCAATAATTTCATTACAATGGTCGCTCCTTTGCTTCAAAAATCTACCCATTGATGTAGAAGATTCGAACCCCAAATCTGAAAAGATTGAAAGGGCTAGAGAATAGACATTGAAAAAAGAAGGGGCTTTTTTCTCCAATGCCATTTGAATTTTCCAGTCTCCTTTTTTTCAGGGGGAAGGATAGGGACGCGCACCGTGCGATTGCGATGGCCCTTCTCCCCTCCCCCTTTTTCCTTTTTTGTCAATTTTCATGGTCGAGGATTTGGTCCTTATCCTTTGATCCGTCGTTGTCGGATCTCTCCAGTGGATCTCGCGGCGGCGGCGGCGCCGACGATGGATGGTTGGTGGTGGGCGTCACGTCGGCCATCTTCTTGAGATTCTGCTCCTGATACACCCGCCTCAATCTCTCTATCTCTTTCTTCAGTGCTTCTTGATGAGCTGACAGATAAAAAGATGCAATATAACCCACTTATTTATTTATTTATTTATTGATATCTTAACCTATGTTTCCGGCCGAAAGCAAAAGTACTGAACATCGAACACGACGAGGATAAGCGCGCACGCCGTTCCATCGATGTGCGGCGCCGTCGTTCTGCATGATAGGTGTGAATCTGCAAATGTAAACGAAGGTCGAATAGGGTCTGAGCTGCTTACCGTCTTTGAAAATCTTGTCCTGAGCCAAGGCGGCGATCCGTTGCTTGAGAGCGCTGTTGTCCACGTTCAGAATCAGACGGTGATGATCCAGGAACGCGACTCGGGGCGACAATGCCGATACCTCGCTCTGCACATACGGTGTAGCTCCTACGTTTATTATATAGCTCGAGAACGGCAACCCATGGCAGTCGATGCGCGCGATCAGTTCTCGCTCTCTCGAGTTGACATGTATATTATACAGTCGATGCAGAAAAGAATCAATGGCGTACCTGCAATGTGTTTACGCTCCGTTCCAGCTCCGAAATGTACTGCAGTTTCCTCACCCTCGACCTCTGGGCAGATTGCCGATTTGCTAAAATCCTGACATTTGCGAACATTTCACGTGGCACGAGACAAAGGTTTAATCTTTCCATCTCGTGGATTAACATATACATTCAATGCGTCGATGGATGCTTTTTCCATCGTTCCGTTTTACCTCTTAACCCGTTTCGGGTCGATAACGGCATCGGCATTGGAGAAATCTTCAGCGGCCATGGTCGAATCTGGCTCGGCCTTGCACGAACTATCCCCCTCCAATGTCCCGGTTTCGGCTTTGGGCGATTGCCGTCGGGTGGCGTTCGCTGGGGCGGGCTTGATCTCTTCGTTGTTGCTGGTCTGATCCGACGGCGAGGGCGGACCGGAGGAGGAGAACGGGGGAGGCAGCGCGGCGACGGTGACGGTCATGCCCCCGTCTTCCGAGAACATGGACATGAGCTGCTCGTCGTCGAGGCGGTCGAAGCCGCCGCCGCCGTCATCGTGGCGGGGGGCCGAATTCCGGTACTCCCCGGCCTCAAGGAAGGCAATGGAGTCGCTGGCCGACCTCCGGTGGGCCCCGCGCCTGGTGGACGAGAACTCGAGGAACTCGTCGACCCACGAAGGCTGGCAGCCGCCGCCGCCGCCGCCGCCGGGGTGAGGAGGCCAGCTTGGGGCGATGAGGTGGGACAAATGGGGCGGTGGGGGTTGCGCCATGCAAATTCGCAAATCTGCAACGTGAACTGCGTCGATGTTCGGGACCAAAGAAGGAAACGAAACGAAACGAGGCGAGCGTAAAAGGGAGGACCGGCAATGAGAGTCGGTAGAGATGGCGAATGGGAGAGAGATTCAGAGAGGGTTTAGAGAGAGAGAGAATCAAAGACGAACGTCGAGCTCATGTCGATAATGTCATTCGTCGTCGAGGTTACAAAGAAAACTCTCTTTTCTCTGTCTCTGTCTCTGTCTCTCTCTGTCTTTCTCTGACTGTATAGGTTATAGGGGGGGTGGGTCGGACATTAGTTTACTGTGTTTGACGCAGGTCACATGGGGAGGACACAGCTAAGCTCCAGCTGTCGAGGGGGAAGAGAATGGGGGGGTATCCCTTTTAAAAGTCGGGAGTACCCGCTTTCTCCTCTCTCCTCTCCTTTTTTTGGCTTTTGTTTATTCACTGCTGGAATCTGCCCCCACGTGCCGAAGGACCCCTCCACAATTCTCACGGGGGCCTCGACCCCTTCCCTCTCGGTCCAAGGTAGGATTTCGATTATACGACGCTAGATCGGACACGGTGCGCCCTTGGATCGTAGATGGATGGATGGATAGATAAATAGATAGATACGCATCGCTGGTCGGGACGTGCGTAGATGCGCGGAGATGCAAAGCAGGAGGAGTAGGATTTTTGGGGGAGGGATGAGCTTGACGGGGCAAGAGCTCTGAGTTTGTTTTCTGCTCTCTCTCTCTCTCCCTCCCCTTTGGGCTACTACAGACACTTCACATGGGAATCTGCCCCCACCTTCTACTTCACACTTTTGACAAAACGTTTATCGAGAATTTTGCATGTCCTGTCTCGTGAAATTGCGGAGTCCTCGAACCAGAAACGTGGAACGGATTGGTCCGACGCGAACAGAGGATGCAACTTCGGTGAAGGATATGTTGTGACCAGAGTGCCATTGTGTTTAATTTTTTTTGAGCCGGAGTCCCCAACTCATTCAAACAATTCAATACAATACCGAGAAAATTACAGTAATGACGAAATCCGTTAATTTCTTATTTTAAGAGGAAAAGTTGTCGCTCGATAATGCCAAATACGAATAGATCTACATAATAAAATCAAAGCAGAAAATTTTATACCAAATCCGCATTGATACTAGAAAGGGGTACATAATAATCTTTTTATTCCTAAAGGAAAAGAACGAGCCTTAATTTTGTCCTATATGCAATTTGATGACTCGATGGATTGATCTCAAGTCACTTTATGTTCTAATTTTTCACGTAAGCAAGATTTGATGGTCATAATAGTTTTATTCCAAATCAAATAGCATGATTTTAGTTTTATTCCAAATCAAATAGCATGATTTTAGAATTCTTTTGTAGAATCCAGATTTGAAGACTTGAAGGCTTGATCTCTAGATTTAGTGAGGTCCTGACAACTCGAATAAGATAGTACAATCTTTAAATTCCTTTGTTTAGTAGGGAACATGTAAAAATAACTGAAGGATCTTGTTTTCAACCATATTTAAAGAAATATCTTGATTTTTTTATGTATCAATTAGACATAACATGACAAAGAGGATCTAAACTCCGGAAATTATAAAAATTTCTTTACATGGATGCTTAAACAAAATTGATGCCTAACCAATGAAAAATCTCAGCATTCAAAAAAGTTGTTTTAGGAAATTTTGGTGTAAGCCAGAAATTTAAATTTATTTTTCGGATAAATACGGGGAAGAGATAGAGAAGGACAAAAAAAAAAGGCCTTTTATTGGGGGCGCGGGCCTTAAACCCCCAAAACCCGCTAGGGTTCTCCCACAGGAGATCGCGCCAAAATAAACATACGTTGCGACTTGCGGATGCTCGTGTCGTTGCAGCAGGCTCAAGCCGTTCCGGTCGTCGGAATCTAGGAACCGGCGGCGGTCGTTTCAGCCATGTTGGAATTCGACGACGATGCGATGGAAGCGGAAGTCGACGCCGCCGTCGAGGAGCGCAAGGGGAGCCGCAAGAGGAAGTCGCGGGCGGACGCGGAAGCCGATGATGGCCGCGGCGCCGGTCTTGCGGGCGACAGGAGGCTGCTCAAGAGGATCATGCTTTCCCTGACGAAGCCGTCGTCCGCCCTCGGGCTCGGCGAGGGGAGCTTGCGGTCGGAGAATCGCCGGAGGTTGAGTCGGCTCCTGCGGAAGCTCGTGAGGCGGCACAGTTGGGTCGAGGCGAGCGGGGTTCTGAGCGTGCTCTTGAAGGGGACGTGCAAGGAGAAGTGCCCCGAGCATAATCGCTTCAAGTATTCGGTGAGACCGGAATTTATACCCTGACTGATTAGTTTGTTGTTGGATTGTATTTTCTTTTGCGGTGATTGTTAGGGCTATGATTTATTCACTGTTGCGACGGAATTGGGGAAAAAATTAGTTCTGAGTAAAGAAGAGTGCTGCCATATGGCGAGGAGAGAAAAAAGAGTCAACGTGCAAAGGGTAGAATCCCTGCTTCGTGATTGCTTTCGGTCCTGGAATCGTGGAGAAGAAGTCACTCTTTGGTTGCATGTTAGTTTGGAGATGGAATTTCTGGGTATTGATTTGCAATCAGCTTCTCAAAGTACAAGGCTAAACTTAGTGGTAGCTCCAGTTTTTTTATGGCAGTTAACCTTGGTATTTGGAGTTGCTTCTCTTGCAAAAAAAAAATTGTGTATACGCGCAATGTGATGCCATGTTTTTCAGGTGCTATTGGAGGTCCTTGAGCATATGGAAGCCGAGGGTATCAATCCCACTAGGATCAATCACATGTACGATATTTGGATGGCAAAGATAGGATCAAAGAAGAATCCATCACAGGTATCTATTGAAATTCTTCTGTTTGAAGACATTATTTCGACCTTCTTTTCTCATATTTATTTATATAATTTGGAATGAAATGGTTTTAAGTTCCTTGAGCGTTTCGATTTCTGCTGTAGTCAGCGAACTCTTATTAATATGTGGTCATTTCCATGGACAGTGTTGGCTTGCAGTTCATTTGGAGCTCGTCCTCTTTTGTCTTACTCAAGGGGATATTCACAAAGCATATCAGAATGCTCAAAGGTATGATTTTTTCTCTCCCGAACTGTGGTGTTACTCATCCTTGGTGACTGTCTTCTCCTTTAAATACAGAAATAATCCTTTCATTAATACTCAAATCCATTCAGGAATAATATCCCTTGATTTATGCACCTCGTGCCTTAGTTAATATTCTGAATGATGATATGTTGTGGCAAGACAAAGAAGGACAGTTACGTGCTTTTGGATTTGCAAGACTTGTTAGCATTGTGCATCAATAAGGACTTAGTTCGAAGGTGGTATCTCTTTAATGTGATTTTACTTAGTAAAAAAAAAAAGAAGCTTTGTGAATCAAGGTGTGGTGAACACACACCTTGAAGATTACATTAAATAGAAAAGATTGAAATCTTTTATTTTATTGACACTACCCCTGTGTTTTCTCAGGCTCATGCAAGAACAAGAACTTGGGAGAGTTTCAGCTTCATATCTTATATTGGGTTTGACATTTTATCAAAGGTGGTATTTGAGTATTCCAAGAGACATGCAAATGATAGATTTGCAAACTAATGCTTGTCAACAAACTGGGATGTTGGAGGAAAGATTTGACTTTTCAGCTAGGAACTCAGAGGGATATCCTGCTGTATATAGTTGCAGAGCGAGTGCATCCTTACAATGCAGTTCTGAAACTTCTGTCATGAAAGATAAAAGACCTACAAAAGTTCCTGTCAAGGTCGAGGATAATTTGGAGGAGGAGCAATCACAACATAATATCCAATCACAATGGTTTTACACGAATTCTTGTGAAGATGAAGCCCCACAGTCTACTGATGTTGGAAATGTACATTGTGCTTCTTCTCTATCTGATCTAGGTGAGTTGCATAATCTTTCAAAGATAGTATTGCATTTTTGGTTGGCTTAAATACTTGATTTCATGCAAGGCATATAACTTGTGGTGTAACAGAATGCTTCACTATTGTATTTGGATATTAAGCATCCTATTATTCAGAAAAGAATAAGTGGTATTTGTAATGAGACTAGTTTTTGAAATTGGTGCCAAAATGACATGGCTGATTCAATGGTGTTGCATATGTTTAATTTGCTTATATATCCACTCGCATTCTGTCAAACCACTTTGTAAACAACTTTGTAGAATATCACTTCGTAGCATTACTTTAATGCAAATCATTGACATCTTTGTCCTATATTGCTTTCACTTGCTACAGTCTATTAGCAGTTTTTGGATTGTTCATTGATTCTTGAGAGTGTTTCTCATGGTCTTTAAATAGTTGGCCTGGATTCATGGCTGTTGCCCATAAGATTGCCACAAAACATGAAGAATTCTGAGGATTTTATCAAGCGGCACCAGGAGATTCTTAATGTTGACAAGGACGCAATCAGATATTTGCGACTAGCACTTGAATCATCAGCTGCAATTTCAGATGCCCTACTTCCTCTTATTCAGGTGTAGCAAAAGTTTGTTTGATGCAGACTCCAGAAATATCTTGAGAAGTACTTTTGAAATAATCTTTCTTACTCTTGTAGTGGTCATCCTGATCCTATCCATTGGTGCATTGCCTTGTGTTGATGCTCATTTTATATTACAGCTGCAAAGTGCTTTTGACTTTTTGATCTAGAAAAGACGGAGTTCTTGAATGTCTGCTTTCTTTGCACATTGCCTCTGCCTTGCCTGAACAAATTGATTATGGCATTCCCTTTTCATCTGCAGTTAGAACTTAGTTGTGTTTATGAAATGGTTAAGACTAGGTGAGCTTAATCCTGCAGAAATGCAGAAGACAAGTCACATATTGGGTTTCTCTCCTGACTTGTTTGATAGTTTTTGTATGTATGAACGTTATAATTTGCTTCTCCATCATATCGCATGAATCTCATTTGATTTTTTTGCAATTTTCTGCTAGTTGCTGCTGATTGGCGGACAAGTAGATGAAGCATTCAATGTGCTTGACGAGGTTTGTCATCGTGCAGATACTGCCCTTCCTTTAAGGTACTACTGTCCTATCACAAGTTTAGGTTTGGATACAAGCAAAACAAAGCTGGAAGTAACATATGCAAGTTTACTGAATTTCTAGGACTTAATATTCTAGTTTGGATTTGTATCTTAGCGTTTTCTTGCTGAGTCTCATTATTTCTTTGTCAACATCTGCCTTTCTCTGTGGAAGCTAACATTTGAATTTGATTAGAGTGCGAGCAGCTCTGTTGGAACATTTTGCTCACGAAAATGTTGTCGAGTTCTCATCATCTTATGAAGAAATCTTAAAGAAGGATCCGACGTGCTGCCATTCAGTGGCAAGGCTTGTTGCTATGCATCAAAGTGGTATGTCAATGAAGCCTCGCTGTTTATCCTCATCCCCCAATTTTTCAACAGATTTAATCAAATGTAGTTAAAGAAAGAGGAAATTTTTTCCCATACTGCACTTCTCTCTCATAAGGTGGGCAAACATGTTAGTGCGCTTGAAGGTCGGCAAATGGGCTAAGATCTTCTTTGCAACCAAATTGGGGTTTGGATTGTTATTAGTTGCTGGCAACAGGAACTTAAATTTTATCTAACAATTTTGTCTTGGGAGACATTTTTTGTTTTGATATGTGGAAAATTGTGTATTCTGACATTATTTCCAGACAGATGTATTGTCCAGCTGCTTTTGTTTTTCTTCTTTCAGAAGCTATTATTGACACGGTTAAGGGTGGATTATTCCATTCATAGGAAGTTGCTCTGATGGCATCTGTCCGAAACAGATGACACTTCTCCTTGATAAGCTTTATAACTTTCCTTATGTTAGTGTCCTTTTATAACTTGCAGGAGATTATCATCCTGGATCCTTGCTGGAAATGATCTCTCTGCATCTGGATGCTACGTATGCTGAACACCAGATATGGAGGGAATTTGCAATGTGTTTCCTCAAGCTCGCTAGGCATGAAGAGGATTGCATGTCAGTGCACCTGGATGGTAAAGAAGGTGGATTTAGGCAAAACTATTCTGTTCGTTTTAATGGGATCCCTGACCATTTCCTGAAGGGTGACTTGGGCAAGAATTGGAGGTTCCGGTGCAGGTGGTGGTTGACGCGTCATTTCAGCTATAGCATCCTTGAAAGAGAGATTGCAGCTGGTAATTCATCTGATTTATCTCTGAGATGTCCGCATGGTTTGTCATGTCATGTTATGTATAAGTTGGCTTTGTTGACTTTGCAAATTAATGTCGAATGTGCCATTTGAGTGTATATATTCTCAACTACTTAACAAAAGGAGATTCAAAACCTGGTTGTGTAGGCATGATGAATTTTTTAGTCACTCCTGTCTTAAAAGATTGAAGTTACTGTAGTGCATGATTAGCTGCTTATCAATGGGGATAGTATTTTGACAATAGGATGTTCACATGATAGACTGGCCAAGATGATGAATTGTGCGGCTCCATGAGAAAGGCTGACAACTAATTAAAGATCAGGAAGTGGAATATTTGACTTTGTTGGAGTTGAAATTATTTAGCCAGTGGTTTTTTTGGCTGGTCTTCAATTGATTTTAGTCTGAGTCAGATTTTATCAGTTTTCTGTGGTGCATTCTAGATTAATTTCATTTTTACATTTGCCTTTTCCCTGCAGGTAACATTCAGCTCCTAACTTACAAGGCTGCATGCGCTGCCCATATGTATGGGCAAGCATTTGAATACGTTGTAAAGGTTCACAATAGTTTACAAGAGGGAACTAATGAGGGCTTGTTATTGTTCTTGCGAACGCACTTGCGAAATTCCATTGGGCTCCAGTCAAGCTTTCAGCCAAAACAGGCATGACTTTCACTGTTGTTTTCTAGCTGGTGAGTTTCATCGGCATTTTTATGTGCCCAAGGCTGGGAGAGGTGAGGATAGGATACACGGTCTGCAAATCTGATTGCTCAAACGAAGAGGTTCACGTTTGCATTCTGTATAGAATTGGTTGTTAGGGGAGTGTTGTCACATTTTTGGGTAAAAAGCATTTACAGCATGCATACCAGGAAGCGTGTCACGGATTTTCCTCCTCCCGTGCTAACATGCTTCTTGTGTGATTCTAAATTTTGTGCCAGTTGCCTTTTCATTCTTAGGGAGGTTCCTTAGGAATCACAGGCGAATCTTTTCATGCATTTTAGCCATGACCAGCAGTTGCAACTCCTGCTGAAAAATCGAAAAAGAATGGTCCTAAATTACAATCTTATTTGGATGAAATCTTGTGGGCGGTGAAGTTTTTCCATTTTTATTAAGGACATGAAGCTGATGATCTCAAGAATGACTACACGCCAAACGAACCTTTCGAACCTAAGTGGAGTGTGTCTTGAAGGATGTCACGCCACCACAAGCGAACACCTTAATTCATAATTATATTGTTGGATTCTCGTGATCAATTTGTGAAATGCCTGCGTCACCTGCGAGTGCGGTTCCTTAATACTAAGTTTTTGAAGGAGGGTTTATGGTGGAAGAGAAAGGATTCTGAAAATTACAATCTGATTTGGAGGGGTGGGGGAAGTAGTGGAGGGAAAGGACTAAAGAGGAATTGGTAAACTCAATTTTATGTGCATTCTAATTCCCTCCAAATCGACTTAACACTATGTGTGTTAGGGAAGATTAGCGTGGGGTGTGGGGGAGGGGGAAGATTTAAATAATCTGAAGAGATGGAATTATAATGTTGTTTGGACGCAAACGAGGGAAAAGCGCGGGAAGAATCGCATTATCGCATATAATTTTTCTATGTATTTAAAAAATAGAGTCCCTCCAAATTCCTCTGAGTCTTTTCATATTTGGAGGGATCCGGAGGTATCTAAGTTGAATATCAAACTGCCTACCATTAATCATTCTTAATCTCTCATGATTCCTTGTACTATTTCTTTTCGCCTCTTCCCTTTCTCTTCCCCTTATAATTCCTTCCAACAAATATAGTGTAACTATGAACGAATCTGGAGAGATTGTGTGTTTAAGAACCAAACTTTTTCTTGTCTCTCATTTGTACCTACATTTTATAACCCCTTCTCATGCTAAACTGATTTGCTATATACAAGTGCAAGACTTCTCTCTATCTATCCCACCCCTTGATCTCTGCTTAATTAGCAACCCTTTGAATCCAAACATTGCCGTAATTTAATCATTAGGAAACATATCTTCTTTCCTCAAAATGCAATTCGAATATCCTTTTCCCTTTCGAATAGCCCCTCCCTAACATATAGTACACATTCTTTGAATGCTCACGGAGCTCCAGCATGCGCTCGTGCACTCGAAAAGAACCATGCCCGTGCGCTCCTAGGAGAAGTAGTAGTCCTTCAAAGGAAGGAGAAAAAGCGGCCGCGTTCGAATTTGACGGGTTCGGGTCGGAGCCCTGCCACGCCCGAAGAACGGAAGAAGGAAACAGCGGGCCGCTCTGACCCGGTCCGAGTGTACCCGCCTGAACTCAATTTTCACAATTGCGCACCGTCACCGAGTCATCAAAATGACATCGCCTCTCCTCCTTCTCCTCTAATGCCTCGGTCGTCTCTCTCCCTCTCCATTCCGCTCTCGTTCGCCCATAGCCGTTCCGCTCCGAACTCGCCGGAATCTCGAGCCTTTCTCCGGCAGCGCGAAATCGAGGGGCTTCAGCGGGTGGGGAGGAGCTCAAGGACTTCTTCTCTATCGCGCAGCGAATGGCGGGCGGGTACCGGGCCGACGACGATTACGATTACCTCTTCAAAGTGGTGCTGATCGGGGACTCCGGCGTCGGCAAGTCCAATCTGCTGTCCAGATTCACTCGCAACGAGTTCAGCTTGGAGTCCAAGTCTACGATCGGCGTCGAATTCGCCACCCGCAGCATCCGCGTCGACGACAAGGTCGTGAAAGCCCAGATTTGGGACACCGCCGGCCAAGAGAGGTGAGAATGGAGTTTTGTCCGATGTGAGTCGCACGGGTCTCTGTTCTTTTCTGTCTCGTGTTGGATCTGTGATTTTGCATGCTGCGATTGGTCGAATTCGAATCTGGAAAATGCGATCTTTGAGTTATAGCGCGAATCTTAGATCTGGATTGATGCTGACATTTAGGTGTGATGGGTGCATCATGCAAGTGAAGTGGAGGTTAGGCAGTCCTTTCTTTAAAGGTTGCGGTGGAGTCATGTCTATTATCTTGATTAATTTTTTGCGCGCCGGACTGCGTTTATCTCCTCGATCCGGACATAAGCCGGACATTGCATTGCTACCTGGGTTCACAAAGAGTTGTTTTTGGTGATCAGATTCCAATTAATTAGGACAAGAGTAGATTTGGTGCTGGAGAGGCTATGTGTTTGTGGGAGAGTCAAATTGGGGCTCTAGCTTTGTAGAGTTGAGGCAGTCTGATGGAAGAGAAGTTAATGAATGCGAAGACAAATGGTTCATGGTGTTTTACGCATGGAAGTTGGAATTAAATAGAATGCTTGCTTCACGTGGATTCTTTTTGATTTTGAGTTCCTGCATGCCACTTTGGTTTGGCTTGATAGGTGTGTTATTTTGTTGTTCCAGGTGTTCTTTCATCCCTAAGCATGCCTCAATTCTTTAGTGGACTGAATTGCTAATTCACTTGATGGTGTGCGGCACATTGCATGGTTTTAAAATCAAGTGATTTTCTTCATATCTTCTATTTTAAGTGGGGGAAGTTGTTTCAGAATTGCTGGAGGTTTAAACAGTGGTGCGCAACCAATTTTTGGATTGTCTAGGTTGACCCGGAGATGTAGGTTGAATGCTCTTAGACTTACCAAATGCTGCCAGGGGCAAAGATCTGAATTGATAGGCTGACTTAATCAAGGTCAAATTTATTTTTGACTGAAATTCATAGAGCAGCAATAGTGCTGTAGAAGGTTTTGCATTGATAGGAACTAATGAAACAGAGCAATGATGTATGCCTTTATCTGAACAAAAGATCCGGTGTAAGCCAATTCCTGATGTTTCATTTCCAACTTATAGGCTGGGTACCAGGTTTCTGTGCTTGTTCAGAATTCAACTTTGGTGGAACTTTTGAAGCTATAGACTCAAATTTCATGATGAGGCTACATTGCGTATTGAGGTTTTGTCTACAATTTGTTACAGGTACCGAGCAATCACTAGTGCATATTATCGAGGAGCTGTTGGCGCATTGCTTGTCTATGATGTAACTCGTCATGTCACATTCGAGAATGTGGAGAGATGGTTGAAGGAGCTGCGGGATCACACAGACTCTAACATCGTTATAATGCTTGTGGGGAATAAGGCTGATTTGCGACATTTACGTGCTGTTTCTACTGAAGATGCAACGGCATTTGCGGAAAAGGAAAATACCTTCTTTATGGAGACCTCTGCGCTCGAGTCTATGAATGTCGAGAATGCGTTCACCGAAGTGCTCACCCAAATATATCGAGTAGTCAGTCGGAAAGCTCTTGAGGCTGGGAATGACCCTGCGGCTCTTCCTAAAGGACAAACTATTAATGTTGGATCAAAGGATGATGTCTCAGCGGTTAAAAAGGTTGGTTGCTGCTCTGTTTGAGGATTTACCCAGGGAGATGAAACGTCCTTTGTTCTTCAACCCGGGTTTTGCAAGAATACCTTTGGCAATTTAAAGGCCTATCTCAAATTTTCTCCAGTAGTCTCATGTGTCAAGATGCTTTAGTTTCTCAACTCTCTTTGGTTTTCAGTTTTCTACTTCTTACTTGTTGTACTCTTTCACATGTATAATTCTTTCCTTTTCTCTGGCTCTTCGCTTCTTTTTTCTTTTGGGGTTGTGATTGCTCTAAATTATTGGGACAAGCTCGAAAATTGTATCCTGATAGCCTAGTTTCTGTATTTTAGGTCATGAGACGTGACTTGCACGGAGAATAGAACACAGGCATATGATTTCATTTGAACCCAGAGGAATTCTTCCATGTCTGATAGCGTATCTTCTTGTTTGTCCGACCCATTAGCTTGTGTTTGAATGATTTCAAATTTGTTAGTTGTTTTTAAGAGAGCATTTTATATGATGGAAACACCACATGACCGTGATGACATAAATAAACGACCAATCACTTTTGCGTGCGAGTTATGAATCTACTCGGTACCGTTTGTGATTTGCTCACTTTTAATTGGCTGGTTACGTTAGGTATCGCTTTCTCATGGTATATTTATAACTTGGAATGCCTTCTCTTATTTAAGGAAGAACACAAGAAGGGGCACAGAGCGTTATGGTGTTGAATTAAATGATCTTTTCTTGTTCTGGCAGCATATTTATGGTGTTGAATTAGAGTCTTTTCTTGTTCTGGCGGCATATTTCTTTAATGCTTTGCTGTGAAAAATCGGGTTATAGCCTCAGCATTATTGAATGGACTCAAGACAATGCGTGAGTTTCTGGGGAAGATTGAAAATGACGCCGGTTATGGCAGATGAGGAATTTGCCATCCGCAGGCCTGCCTACCAAATTCTTTTTCTCACTACATAAGATATATTCTTTTGTACTGTCCTCAAGATTTTATGCAAAATGTCTCTCTTGGCTAGCTTCCCAAAAACCCAATTCCATATAATGGCATCTGCTGTGCACTGACCCCATGAAATCTCATGGTACTCTCTCATATGAAGCAAACAAAAAATTTGAAATAACCTATATTGGTGCTCTCAAGAGATGACGGTATGTCCATTACCTAGGATAATCTAACCAAGTCACCGATTGGATTGTTAAGGTCCAGAGATCTTAGACACTTCCTTATTACTGGGTTTTTAGTCCTCTTTTAGTATTATGGAATCTTGTTAAAAAGTCCATTTTACTTGTTATTCATCGCACGCTATTTGAAGTCATGGAAAAATTTCTCTTTAAAAAAAAGAAAAAGAAAACTGAATTCCCTAGCCAAATTTCATGAATTTTCATGTTCCTTGGTTTCGATGTCAATTTTGTTACTTACCGTTATATAATACGACAGTCAATGAGGAATCGTTAGTGGGGAAGCTAGCTCTTTAGGAGAAAAAGTTGTAGTTAGACCGCTGGTGGATAAAGAAAAGATTGAATTACATCGGGCCGAAATGATGGTACGGAGTTATTTGACCCGTCGGACCATCCAGGCCGTGCTCAAGGGCTGAACGAGCGAGCTTTCACCGGACCCAAAAAGGAGAAAATATTCAGTGGTTCGGAATCACCAGGTCATCGTCCTACGTGGCACGCGCAAGCTTAAGTGGTTCCATTGATAGGTTGACACGTGTCCTTGGACTTGGAATGGCTGGAAAATAGGAAAGCGGAGGATTTCCTTTTCTCTCTCCTCTGCTGCCAATAGAAAAGGTACTGACAGAAGCAAATAATAAATGCTCTTGCCGCTCAAAAACCTCTCTCCTCTTTTCAATTTTCAAGTGTTTTTTTTTTGCCTTCTCCTTCATCTAGTCTAGTCGAGAAGAGAAAAGGGAGACACTGCTCTCTTTCTTCGGCACGCCCGACCGCTTCAGCTTACGCCTCCCTTCCCCCAAAGCCCCCGTCGGTTGCTGGTGCTGATGCTCAGATGGGGTCGCAGCTACTAGGTCTCGAGTCCCGTTCGCCTCCGCCATAGCACGCCCGACCGCCTCTGCCTCCCTCAAAGCCCCCGTTGATCGCTGGTGCTGCTGCTCAGATGGGGTCACAGCTGCTGATCCCGAGCCCCCTTCACCTCCGCCGTAGCACACTCGACCGCCTCCGCCTCCGCCTCTCCCTCCCCCAAATCCCCCGTCGGTCATTGGTGTTGCTGCTCAGATGGGGTTGCAGCTGCTGATCCCGAGCCCTCTTCGCCTCCGGAGTCTCATATAATAGTTTTAGATTTGGCTCCTTTCCTTGAAAGACCTGGGTTCTAGCTGCTGAAAGCTATATTTGATGCCATTGGCAACCAAAGCAAACATGAATCCAAGAGAAAGAATGAACTCCAAGAGGAGATTGATGATTGCTTTCCTAGGTCTCTGTTTGAAGCACGAACTCCCTTTTGGCGACATCATCAAGCATTAAGGTCCATGGCAAAGGTTGTAGGCCATGGGGAAAGATGCAGCCTTTTTGTGTTTGAGTGCTCGGTTCATGCTCCCATAGACGAAGCTTGCACTTTATGTCGGCATCTTCAAAACACCAATTTTGGATTTAGAAAGCAGGGGAGGTGCAACCGTTGCTACTATAACGATGTCCAAATGTCATCAACTGTTAGATGCTTGTAAAATGATTCATGTTAAACGTAACAACTCGTTTTCTATTGAATTGATAAAAGCACATATCTTGAAATTATTCATGAGGTCTGCTGCTACAAAGATCTTCCTTCGTTCGGTGGCACAACCTACTTCTTGAGACAACTTCAACCAGTGTTTTATTTTTTACTCAACTATAGTTTTAGTTGTGTCTTAATCTACTCAAGGTCAAAATTATTCTTGTGGAGGAACTAGGGAAAAAAACAGGTAGGTGACGCTTTGTTTCAGGACAATAACATCCGATCGAATAATTCTCGATGAAAAAATGGGAAAATAAGACAAGTGGGCAACCCTTTGATTCACATCCATAATTTTTTGATAGAATGTTCTTGGCAATGCTTGGCATATAATCACCAGAACATTCTGTTTTCTTAGCATCATATCCTTGCCTTGTTTGAGGATATGATGAGGCACTGCAATGCCTTTAAAAGCGACAAAGTTGCCAAAATGGCAGTCCCTTCAGGATACTAACGCTATATACGATGAAATATACGCAACAGACGCTTGAATACGGTAGGCTGAACAAGTAGATTTCTCATTTCTTTTTCTAGTTGATTATACACTTTGATTTTTACATTTTCACAAAGTGACTTTGGTTAAGAAAGGAAAATACACGGCAGATGGATGAAGTGGGGGCTGCATTTTGCATTCACAATCTTGGCTAGCTTCTCTGCATATTTTGCTGGTTCTTTCTTTGTCCATTGGCGTTCAACGTCCAAAGACTTCAACAAGTCTGCATTCTGCTTCATTGAATATCTTTAAAAGATCCAGAAAATGGTCAAACGAGACCCCCGTCCCTTTGCTAAAAAGCCGCCCGAAAGGCATCGCCCATGGGCCCCACTCCCAAAAAATACAAATAACAAAAAAGGAAAAAGCAAAGGGAGCAAATCGTTGTCTTCATTCCTTCATCCCTCGCATGCACTGTTGCTCATGACTGAAGAGCGTTGTTTGGTGCAAGACTGCTAACAGCTCATTTGCCCCATTCTGGAACTTTCAATTCCTATCCTCTTCGCCCTACACGTGATGAAGAGCTCGTCAGAGGGACGCAACCGGACCGAGGCTAAGAGAGATGGTGCAGCCATAGTAGACATTGCCAGGGTTTCCAAGAGACCGGCGCAAGCGTGCGCGGGAGAGAGAGTCAACCGATGAATCATAGCCGCCGATGAGGTTCCGGAGGCGAAGATGGCTCGGGATCAGCAGCTGCGACCCCATCTGAGCAGCAGCACCAGCGACCGACGGGGGATTTGGGGGAGGCGGAGGCGGAGGCGGAAGCGGTCAGGTGTGCTACGGCGGAGGTGAAGGGGGCTAGGTATCAGCAGCTGTGACCCTATCTGAGCAGCAACACCAGCGACCGATAGGGGCTTTGGGGGAGGCGGAGGCGGAGGTGGTCGGGCGTGCTACGGCGGAGGCGAATGGGGCTCGAGACCCGAAGAATCGCGACCCCATTTGAGCAAAGAAGACCAAGAACCAAGACCAAAGAATCGACAGGGGCTTTGGGGGAGAGGAGGCGGAAGCGGAAGCGGTCGAGCGTGCTGAAGAAAGAGAGCATGTGCCTCCCTTTTCTCTCTGGACTAGACTAGATGAAGGAGAAGGGAAAAAAACACTTGAAAATTGAAAAGAGGAGAGAGGTTTTTGAGCGGCAAGAGCATTAATTATTTGCTTCTGTCAATCCCTTTTCTATTGGCAGCGGAGGAGAGAGAAAAGGAAATCCTCCACTTTCCTATTTTCCAGCCAGTCCAAGTCCAAGGACACGTGCCGACCTGTTAATGGAACCAATTAAGCTCGCGTGTGCCACGTAGGACGATGACCTGGTGGTTTCGAACCACTGAATATTTTCTCCCCAAAAAGGGAAGGAAGAGGAAAAGGGGAAAACGACATCGCGTAGCGCCTAGCGTCGCAAGAAGCGCACCACGAGGGCGCTCATCGTTCCCATATTCATCAACCTTCAACGTTTCGACACGGCGACGAAGAGGGCGCCAACGATGAAGCAGCACAAGAACTCCCAACAGCTCAATCCCAACTGGGCTCAGCTGTAACAAGTATCTCTCCCTCTATACGTGCGTGCCTGCGTATGTGTGTCAGCGTGTCCGATTGCATGTTTATCGTCTCTCGTCTTCTTGATTGTGCAGAAGCTCAAGTCCCATGGCTCCCGACCTCCGAAAAGTTCCGAGCTTTCCGATTCCGAACTCTCCAAATCCGTATTGGGTACGCACAGGGTCCTACCCTTTTGGCCTTTTTCCATACTGCTCGTGTTGGGTGTGCGTCGTATTTTCATGAATTCTCCAGATAGTGACGCATACGCCTACTGACTGTCTTAGTCACTCTGAAGAAAGAAGGTTCATCTGAATTTGCATACTGTTAATTGACCCGGATCCGGGGGCTGTTTCCATGCGCAGGGAAACGCAAGGAAAGGTACGATGCCGAATCTGATGATCGTCGCCCTAATCCCTTGACTCCTGTCAATAGTGATTTCGGGTGTGTTTCTTTTGTTTCCTATCCATTTTTGCCTTTAATCATCTGAACTACTTGCTGAATGTTAAGTATTATTCTGGATGCTTCTTGTGTTTATCATGAGCAACTCTGGGTGATAAAGTCATGCTTGGGGTTCGATTGAAGACACTAACCTTGGTCCCATTTATGCCTAATAATGCGGCTTCGAGGCATTAGTAGTTTACTTTCTTGTGGAGGGCATAATTCCTCCATGGTCATTTGTTGTGCTATTCATTATTCCTTAAGTGAATCATACGCAGACTGACAGATGCGATTGCCGTGGATTGTGAAATGGTTGGTGTCGCTCAAGGAAATAAGAGTGCACCTGGGCGAGTTACACTGGCTAGGGATGTCAAGAAGGCCTGCGCGGGCCTGAACCCACCCAACCCATCCCAGCCTTAAAATTTAGGGTATTTTGGGGGCTGGGTCTTAATTTTCTTCGGATCGGGATTTTTGGTGTTGGTCAGACCCGACCCAAGACCTTGCCTGGCCAGATCTGGCAAGGGCGTCACTGCCTTCTCTTCCAAATCCTAATAAAAAAAAAGAAAAAAGCAAAAAAAGAAAAGAAAGAAAGCATAAATTTTTTTAAAAAATTATTAAAATATCATTAAAATATTATTAAAAAGTGACACATCAACGCCGGTTGTCCATGTCAACAATTTCTGATCAAAATTGATTGGATGGACACAATTGGCAAGAAGTGAAAAGGTTTAGGGCTGAATTGACAAAATTGAAAGGTTTAGACTGAATAGACAAAAGTACAATAGGTTTAAAATTTATTTAACAATTTTCTTGAAAAGATGATAGGGGATCTGCATTTGCCCTACCAAGGGTTGAGGCTTTCATGAAACGGCTGTGAATCTCATTTTCTTAGACTTTATGATTTTGGCAATGATTATCATGTTCAGTCTACCAAATGTAATGGCAGATTGTTGACAGATTCAGAAATTTACAATTATATTGCACCTAGTTATTCAAACACGAGGTGAATTGCAGAGGAAACCTTCTTGTGCATCAGATATAGCAAAGTGGACTGAATTGATAATGTCTTAAATTTAAGCATGTCCAGTTGATTAAATCACTTGAAAGCACTGTCAGTTAATTGAAAAGCCATCGATTCACTTCACTGTCAGTAGTTTTACCATCCATAGCTATTATCTCACACCAGAGACCTCCATCAGCATCCTCTACTTCTAAAGAAGCAGCTCCAGCTAAGTAGTTTCTAGCCAAATCATCGATTTCTTTTTTTAGCAGTACTGTATCTTCTTAAAATATATTCCACTTTCAATCTTTTTATCTTTTTAAAGCTGAAGATGAGTGTAGAATCAATAGTTAGTGGTCTTCACTTTTACGAACACCTATCAGGATCAGTAGCAATGCCATGATCACTTCTGTTCCCATTTAATGCAGATTATCCTGTGTTAGGTAAAGCACCAGTTTTTTCCCCCCCAGAACTCTAGTACATGGTCATTGTCAATTTGCTTTAGCATCAAATTTAAGGCAAGCATAATTCATTCTTCACTTCTAAAAATCAAATGTGCTCCTGTTTTTTCTTTTTGGGGGGGAGGGACCAGAAGAGCTTTCTGATGTTTCTGAATGAAGCACTAAAAATTGTGACAGGGAAGACTTTCTAACTTTTTCAGTTTATGTGCCTGATTGCAAATTCCTTGCTCAATCAAATTTACAAGAAGAGACTGGTGGGAGCTCGTGGTTGTTCTGTTATCAAGTATCGACAATGGAAAATGAATTTCCTCTTGATTTGCACACAACTGTGCAACTGAAATTGCTTTATCATCTGTGGAAAAGTTCAGTTTCCATCAACCCATGCTTTGTTACGTGGATTCAGATCATGCATAGCAATAAAATTAACTCTTTGATGGAAAGCGATGAATATAGATGTGAGGTATTGTGGGACTGCAGAGATGCCTGGATTATCATGTATAATGTTGTTCCCTGCGAATTTTATTTTGCCTTTTACTTCATCATGGTAGTTTTTGGATCAAGAATAGTAAATGTATAGAGGGTGGCCACACACACTCCAAAAGGAGTACCATAAGTGCTATCGTATTAAAACAAGACATAAGAAAAACTAATCTGTTAAATTATTCTCTCATATGACATGTGCAGGTATCGTAAGCTTCATTTGTAGGTGGCACAATGAATTGACAGAAACCAGTGGAGTTAGCTTTTACCTTTAGTGGGCAATTCAAGATTCAAGCCAGCACTCTTGGGTTGATTGATATCACTTCCCTTTGAGTCTAACTAATTTAGAGGAGAGAGATGGTTTGGAGGAAGGAACACTTGGACCTAATCTTGGTTCCTTGTGGGTTATCTATTATACTTGGCTACCATCTCTTCCTTCTCTAGAGGTGCCTAAGGTGTCCACAGGCCACTGTGATTAGCTATGAGAACCAGTATAGATTAGCTTGGGTAGAGAGAACGTTGCAGGTACAAAATGCCTCCAAGCTTCATACCTCCTTTGATCTACATTAATCATGCGCTTGATGCTGATTCATGTTTGAAAGTTTGATTTTTATGTGCAGACTGAAGCAAAGAACAGAAATATACCCATGTCTGTGATCTCAAGCACCATGACAGCTTCGATTTCTCTGGCATCAATTTCCTTGGCTCTAGTGTCACACCTTTTGGGGACTTTAGCTAAGGTCCTTGCTTCTTGAAGGCTTCATGACCTTTTGGGGAATTTAGCTTCAATGCATCCAACGCTCAATCAAATTCAGCTTGACAAGTACGTCTGATGGCATCATAAAAGTATATTTTGACCCCATGACCCTTGTAGAGTTTTTTTTTTAAATAACAATATAATACTTGATATGACACACATATATCAACAGCACAATAAAGAGAGACTTGCACATCAGCACAGCTACACACATGCATTAATCCTAATCTGAATCAGATCTTCCCTGTTCCAAGGTTTGCTATAAAATCTCCTAATCCTGTTGCAGTTGTCGGTCTGGGAGCTGGTGGATGAGATGAAGTCCCTTGATCACTTGCCTTCCTCTTAGGAGCTCTTATTTCTTCTTCTTGAGTCTCCATGGGCTCTTTGTCCTGATTCGAGATAGGAGTTGATGCAGGCATAGCAGCTCTTCTTTCACTAACTCATTTTGCATTTGGTCCCAATTTACCACTTTCCGCAGATATTGACCTATAACACCGTATAAATGCATCGGCAAACTTTTTAGCATTCTCTTTCAATACACTACAGTTTCTTAGTATGGCAATATTATCAGTGGAGGCATTAGTGTTGCCGCTGTCAAGCCCAAGCTGCTTATGGAGTGCTGCTAGATTGGCTAGCAATTCCTTATTTCGCTTGCTTTGTAGGTCAAGGAAGTAGCCCTCGTTCAGATGCCTAGCATATTTCCACAAACAATCCCCCTGATTCCTTCCTGATGGAACATCATATGTGGTAGCTATATGGGATACCATTCTGATAGCATCTTTTGTGTCCTCAGTGGTGAGCCAATCAAGAGTCTCAGCACGCGTTAGCAATATACATTTGGCCATAACCTGTTGTATCATGGGATATGCACGCATCCCAGCATATTGCAGATGTGGGAACATCAAAAACTGCAATACCTGATACCCTTTAGAACCGGGCAACAAAGTCTTTTCTGCATTAGAAACCCTATATATTATTCCCGCCACGACATGACGGAAAGTTCTGAATCCTTGAGATATCATCGATAGGGCCTCTACAGAAGGATTAAAAAAACTGACAGCCGATGACGAGCCTCCATAAAATGCCTGGTAGGTTATCTTGATGCGAGGCAATGATCTGAGATAGGCTTCTGGCTCTTTTGTTATCAACCTGAACAATGATGCTATCATAAAAGTGATGCCAGAATACCCTAGCTGATCATCACCTAAAATCCTTTCCCAATCATCATCCCCCTGTGATCTTGCTGATGATACTTCTGTTGTCAGCACTGTTGTGAGTTGCGTACCATCTCTAACGGTCACGAGAGGCTTTGGGAGAGGAGTAGTGGAAGTGGCCTGGATCTTACTTTCATCTGCACCTTCAGGTATATTGGTGAGTAGCATAGTCCCTGTCATCGGGGCTGACACGCTACATCCCACATGGGCTATCTTGAACATCGTGTTTTCTGAAATCTCCAGCTTTTTCATATCCTCCATGATTTCTCTAACAGCTGGTGTTATCGAGAGTTTAGTAGCAATTGGAGCAATCTTCATGGCGCGGGTTTTTAATGCTAACTGAGCATTATAATCAACTTTAATGGGTCCTGTAGACTCCCCAAGGAGCCGAATGCCGTTCAAGCCAGCAAATATTTCCAGAGGGGTGAAGAGATTATCCATGTTGTACCTGCAGTCAGGTCACGACAAGATTAGAAGTCGATTAAAGAATGATTAAAACGTGAACACCTGGTTGAGTATAGTTGTGGTGGTCTGAATATTGGTTGGTTGATTGGACAACACTACCTCCAGTTCCATACCAACGCTAGTTGAGTTCTTGATCATTAATTGTATAAGTGAATCTTCCAACTCCTAGTGCAAAGCTCCTCGATGTATAGTCATAATTTCCATAAATTACACCAATGTTCCTGTCTTGAACCGCTTCATCAATAGAATCTCTATCCAAACTTCACTAATAAGATCTCTATGCAAATGCTAAATGCTTTGTACTTTGACTAGAGGATACTGCCGTGCATGTCCACCACTAACACTAAAAAGATTTAACGCGTTAAAAACAATTACACAATCTCACAAAATTCTAGAAAATCTACCCAAGTAGATTGTAGTCTAAGCTCCAATACCACAATTATCACATCCCAAATCCAATAAGGATGAGAGATTGACTCGGCCATTTTTTTTCCAAAAGACACAACCTCAAACTATACTCTAAATATTAACCATTGGGTCAATTCCATAAAAAACCCTCAACTATAGCTTTAGTCCCAAAAATACCCCAAACTTTTTTTTGTTTAAAAAAAAACCCTCAACTTTTACTTTAGTCCCAAATCTACCCTCCGTAAAAAAATTCCGTTAACTCCTTTGACGTGGCAATTCCACGTCGGCCCAAAACATGACGTGGAAAAAAAAATCCACATTTCCCTTTTTTTTTTTTTTTATTAAATGGAGGAAGCCGGCGAGGGTCGCCGGGGGCGCCCGGCGACCCTCGCCGGCGTCGGGCGCCCAGGCGACCCTCGCCGGCGTCGGGCGGCCCAGGCCTAGGCGACCCTCGCCGGCGTCGGGCGAGGGCTGCCCAGGCCAGATCCGGCTCGAGCGGCCCTTGCTCGACGCCGGCGAGGGCCGCTAGATCCTTGAGATATGGGCTGACCTTGCCGGATCGGCTTGGGCGGCCCTCACCCTCGCCTAGGTCGCCCTCGCCGGATTTGGCGAGGGTGACCTTCGCCTGAGTCGGGCGAGGGCGCCCTTGCCCAGTGAGGCTCGGGCGGCCCTTGCCGGCGTCGGGCGAGGGCCGCCCAGGCCAGATCGGGCGAGGGCGACCCTTGCCCGCGTCCGGCGAGGGCCGCCCGAGCCGACGCCGGCGGCCCTCGCCCGACGGGAGGGTCGCCCAGACCGGGCCGCCCTCGCCCGACGCCGGCGAGGGCCGCCCGAGCCGGATCTAGCCTGGGCGGCCCTCGCCCGATGACGGTGAGGGTCGCCCAGGACTGGGTCGGCCTCGCCCGACTCCGACACCGGCGAAGCCACGTCAAAGGAGTTGACGGTGATTTTTGACGGAGGGTAGATTTGGGACTAAAGCTATAGTTGAGGGTTTTTTATGGAATTGACCCATTAACCATTAGGGTTTGTTTCAGTGGCCAGTGGCCACCACATTGGAAATGTGAATTGAAGGGTTCAAATCCTCACATTCTCAAGGGAGTTGGGTTAGGGATAATTTAGCTTTATATGTGGATTTCAACTCTCACGTCATACAAGGAGACATGATAAAAGTCTAAGAGTAAGAAATACAGTAAAAGCGGAGTATCACCAACAACAAAAAAATACCTCAAATTTCCAGCTTCCAATAGTTCTCACGATAATGCTCTCGCTTTATTGGCTACTAATTGAGGGACCGGAAAAACATGATAAGAAGAAATGAATGAGCAATCACAACCCAGTGAGTAATATATTTATTCTAAGTAGACTAAACAATCACTACATATACTTAAAACACAAACATAACTTATTTTTAACAAATCTGAAATTTAACAAACCTTCAAGGAGAAAATGCGATATTATTACTTTAACATAATACATTCATAGATAAAAGCAAACAGTAATGGTAACCAATTGATAAATCTCATTAGAACACACATCAATGGTTTATTTCATTGACCAAACTCATGCTCAAGTATCTAGCCATGATCATGTATAACTCTTGTGATAATGTAATCAAGATTCCTTATCGGTTAGATTTTCACCTATAATTAAGTGGTAGCTTAGCTCACAAGAATATGCTAGATTAGTATGCACATATCCACATACCCCCCAATTGATATAGAGAGACATTGAGTGTAATCCATTAACCTCAATCTCCAGTAATCAATAACCAAAATAGAAAATCATCTCAAAACTCAAGTTTAACAATTGAATCACAACTTTTTACCATTTAATATATATATCAAAGCACCTTTCAAAAACCACATTCATAAATCATAAACTTGTCGTTATTCTTTTATTTCATAAAATGTTTCACAAACCATTTATAAATAAGCATTTCCAACTGCTTTCAAAAATGGCTTTCAAATGCCTTTTCAACTAACTAAAAAGGTAGTAAAAATTCAATCCAATTTATGCAAGAAATACGGTCATTCATAACTCATATTATATTAAATATCCACCATTTTCTAGATGTGACTTTGTAAATTCATAGAAGAAATAGTATCACTCACTAGGAAAAGTCAAAAACCAACCTACGATGGTTAAACACGCTAATAATCCTAACAATTAATTGAAAAGCGACATCAAAATACCAAGTAAAATAATATTCTAATGGACAACTCAACTATACTATGACTATTCGTCAATAAAACAATATTTACGCACCAACGTAAAATTCACCCATAGCGAAAATCTAATGTTGTCCACTATTCGTAGCTTGCTAAACTTGTTTGCTTTATAACTTCCTCCACAAAACTCCATTTCAAACTAGCATACAATCCATAGAAAACCCTTTCGATATACTACAAAAACCCAAACTTGATCACTAGAGGTGAGCACATTGGACCGCCCGAACTGAGAACTGCCTTGACCGGACCAAACTGACCAGTGTGGTCCGGTTCCAGGGGGGAACCGGACCGATAATTTTCTATTTAAAATATATATTTTTAAATTTCTTAAAATATGCAATAAACCCTAAAATAATAATATTTTTTTAATTTTTTAATTTTTTTTTGCTAAGTGGTTAGTCTTAAGACTGTCCAGTCCGGTCCACAGTCCCAAAAAATGGAAACCGGGAACCGATCACCCCTATTGATCGCCCCAAACTTAGCCAGAAATGGCTGAAATTCAACCCAAAGGTTACTGTTCACAAACTGCTTAGCATGCGCGACAAATTTGAAAATTTCATTCAAGCAAATTGTAGACTTAAATTGAGATCCGTAAAATACTATAACTTCACAACATTCTAAAATATGCACATGCAGCCTGAAAACTCCTCAATTAAACACAGCAATTCAAAATCGACCTAAATCCGAATTTTGAACCTGAATTTCAACAATTCCTTTGATTAGATGGTTAGAGGCTTGATTACTTACTTGGCGTTGCAATTCGCAATTGATTCGGCTTGTCAAGGTGATCATGACCCCTGGAAATTTCTTTCTTCCCCCTTTTTCCTTTTCAGAGCCCCTCTCCTCTTCTTTTTCTTATTTCATCTGCTGCTTGCTTTCACGTGAATTATCTAGAGAAGAGAAGAAGATATATAGGCTGAGTTTGTAAAATATGGGTTTTGAAAAGGCAAAGGTAGAAAGAAAAGGATGAAGTAAAAAAACAAAAGTTGAACAATCATAAAGAAGAGGAAATGAAGTGGACTTAGCTTCATAAAAGATAGAGAGCGCGGGGAGAAATAGGGAAAGAAAGGGTACCGAGAAAGAAGAGAAAGAAGAAAGAAGAAAGGGGAAAAGGGGAAAAAAAGGGATGCTTTGAAAATATGAATTAACACCATTTGACAACACCAGTAAGTAAGTAATCAAAGCCTCTAATCATCTAATCAAAGGAATCAATCAAAATTCTAGTAAGTAAGTAATCAAAGCCTCTAATCATCTAATAAAAGGAATCAATCAAAATTAAGGCTTGAAATTTGGATTTAGGTTGATTATGACTTGCTGTGTTTGATTGAGGAGTTTTTGAGTGGTGTATATATCTAGAAATGATAGTTTAGGGTGTTGTGAAGTTATAGTTTTACATATTTCAATTTGAGCTTACGATTTGTCCGAAACGGCATTTTCAAGTTTGTCACGCATGCAACCAAAATCTCTATTGGGTGGTCCCTCCCTTTGGCCAGCAACTTTGGGAGCTTGCTTTGAATAGTGTACCTATTCTTAGTGATACTTTATGTTGCTGTTTTAGCCTATATATTACTAGAAGGTCAAGCTTTGCCAGGCCTAAAAATCTCTGAAGAGAAACCTATATGCATTGTTATGTTACAATAACATATTGTCCCTTACGTCAAGATCCAATGACAAAACTATACTTAGAGAAAGGCCATTTGAGAACTTGAGGAGGAGGTAAGACGCAAATACCCCCACCTCACTTGTATGATGATTGGCATATGTCCAAATTTCGATGACAGATTTTTTTTAAGGATGGGAAAAAATGCAAAATATGATTTTTGAAAAGCCAAAGAAAAAAAAAAGAAAAAAAAAAGGAGAAAAGTTGAATGGTCGAAAAAGAGAGGAAAATGAGTGGACTTCAGCTTTGTAAAAGATGGAGAGGACGAGGAGAAACGGGAAAAGAAAGGGCTCACCAAGAAAGAAGAGAAATGAGAAAGACAGAAAGGGGGAAAGGGGAAAGTTCTCACATGCAATCGATTTGGACACCTCGACAACCCAAATTAACATCATTTTACAATGCCAGTAAGTAATCAAAGTCTCTAATTGTCTAATAAAAAAATCATCGAAATTAGTGCTTGAAATTCAGATTTAGGTCAATTATAACTTGCTGCATTCGATTAAAGAGTTTTTCAGATAGCATATACATACATACATACATATAAATTAGTTTAGGATGTTGTGAAGTTGTAGTATTTTATGAATCTCAATTCGAGTTACGGTTTGCTCAAAACGGAATTTTCAAGTTTATCATGCGTGCAACCAAGATGGCATTTTAGCCTATGTATTACTAGAAGGTCAAGCTTTGCCAAGACAAAATATCTTTGAAGAGAAACTTATACGCATTGTCGATTGGAAGGATAAGGTGTTACAATGGCTTGTTCCTTACGTTAAGATCCTAGACAAAACTATACTAAAAAGAAGCTACTTGAAAGCTTGAGGAAACAAGACGCAAATATCTTCACTTATATGATGATTGGCGTATGTTTAAATTTCGAAGACAAAATTTCTTTTAAGGAGAGGAGATTGCAAAATATGATTTTTGAAAAGTCAAAGGTAAAAAAAAAAGGAAAAGAAAAGTTGAATGGTAAAAATGAAGAGGAAAATGAGTGGAAAAGAAAAGTTGAATGGTAAAAATGAAAAGTTGAATGGAAAATGAAAATGTGGAGTTCAGCTTTATAAAAAAGATGGAAAAGAAAGGGGCTCGCTGATGGAGAGTACAGACAGAAATAGGAAAAGAAAGGGGCTCGCTAAGAAAGAAGAGAAAGGAGAAAAGTTGAATGGTAAAAATGAAGAGGAAAATGAGTGGAGTTCAGCTTTATAAAAGATGGAGAGTACAGACAGAAATAGGAAAAGAAAGGGGCTCGCTAAGAAAGAAGAGAAAGGAGAAAGAAGAAAGGGGAAAGTTCTCATACTCGATCGATCCAGATGCCTCAACTACCCAAATTAATATCGTTTTGCAACACTAGTACGAAATCGAAGCCTCTAATCATATATAATAAAAAAAATCATCGAAATTAGGGCTTCAAATTCGAATTTAAGTTGATTATGACTTGCTGCATTCAATTGAGGAGTTTTTGAGTAGCGTATATATATAGAAATGATAATTTAGGATGTTTTGAAGTTATAATATTTTACAAATCTCAATTCTAGTTAAAGGTTTGCCAGAAATAGAATTTTCAAGTTTGTCATGCGTGCAAACAAGATCTTTATTGGGAGGCCTTCCCTTTGGCCAGCACCTCCAGGAGCTTGCTTTGAATAGTGTGCCTTTTTTTGGCGATACATTGTGTTGCTGTTTAAGCCTATGTACTATTGGAAGGTCAAGCTTTGCCGGGCCTAAAAATCTTTGAAGAGAAACCCATATGCATCATCAATAGGAAAGATCAGTGTTACAACAACATATCATCCCTTACGTCAAGATCCAATGACAAAACCATACTAAGAGAAAAGCCATTTGAGAGTTTGAGAATGAGATAAGACGTAAATACCCTAACTTGTATGATGATTGACATATGTTTAAATTTCGAGGATGAAATTTCTTTTAAGGAGGGAAGAATGCAAATTATGATTTTTGAAAAGTCTAGAAAAAAAAAGAAAAAAGAAAAAGAAAAGTTGAACAGATAAAAAGAAGAGGAAAATGAGTGCACTTTAGCTTTGTAAAAGATGGAGAGTATAGTGAGAAACAGGGAAAGTAAGGATGCGAATGATAACATTTTTTGCTAGAAACTGATTTTTGGAATAGAAATTGATTTTTCTATTTCTATTTCTGAATGAGTTTCTGAGCCAAAAAATGCGTTTGATAACGAAAAAAAATTTCTATTCTTGAAATAGAAATTCATTTGATAATCAAAATAATTTCACTTTCCCAAGTGGCGGCAGTAATGGGAGGGGTGGTGGCGATGGCGGTGGCAATGGTGGTGGCGACCGGTGGCGGTGGCGGCGGCGATCGGCGACTGGTGGTGGCGGTTGACAGTGGGCAGGGGTGGTGGTGGCGGTGGTGAGCGGTGGACGGCAAAAAATTCTTTCATGTGAGAAGTAAGAAAGAGAAACAATTTCTGATTTTTGTTCTAGAAATAGAAAGGTAAAATTTTTTTGTTTTTGATTTCTATTCCAAACCTATTTCTAGAATAGAAATTTGTTCCAAAAATAAAAAAGTAAATTTTTTTACCAAACGGATTTCTATTCCAGAAACAGGTCTGGAATAGAAATCTATTCTAGAAATAGAAACAGAATGGTTACCATGCGCAACCTAAGGGGCTTGTGAAGAAAGAAGAGAAAGGAGAAAGAAAAAACGGGAAAGGGGAAAGTTCTCACATCTCACATGTGATCCATCTAAATGCCTCGATAACCCAAATAACATCATTTAACAATGCCAATAAGTAATCAAAGACTCTAATCATCTAATAAAAAATTCATTGAAATTAGGGCTTGAAATTTGAATTTAGGTAGATTATGACTTGCTACGTTCGATTAAGGAGTTTTTGGGTGGCATATATATATAAATGATAGTTTAGGTTGTTGTGAAGTTATAGTATTTTACGGATCTTAATTCAAGTTTGCAGTTTCTTCGGAACGAAATTTTCAAGTTTGTCACGCATACTATCAAGATCTCTATTGGGTGGTCCCCCTCTTTAGCCAGCAACATTGGGAGCTTGCTTTGAATAGTGTGTCTTTTCTTGCCGATACATTGTTTTGCCATTTTAGCCTATGTATTACTAGAAGCTCAAGCTTTGCTGGGCCTAAAAATCTTTAAAGAGAAACCTATACACATCATTGATAGAAAGGATTAAGTGTTATGAGGACATATCATCCCTTACGTCAAGATCCAATGAAAAAACCATATTAAGAGAAAATAATTGAGAGCTTGAAGAGGAGGCAAGACACTAGTACCCTCACTTATATGTGATTGATATATGTCTAAATTTCAAAGACAGAATTTCTTTTAAGAAGAGATATATGCAAAATAAGATTTTTGAAAAATCAAAAGTAAAAAAAAAAGAAAAGAAAAAGAAAAGTTGTACAGTCAAAAAGAAGAGAAAAATGAGTGGATTTTAGCTTTAGAAAAGATGGAGAGTACATGGAGAAACAGAAAAAGAAAGGGGCTCACTGAGAAAGAAGAAAAAGGAGAAAGAAGAAAAGGGGAAAGAGGAAAGTTCTCACATGCGATGGATCTAGTTACCTCAACAACATTGTTTTGCAATGCTAGTAAGTAATTGAAGTCGCTAATCGTCTAATAAAAAAATCATTGAAATTAGAGCTTGAAATTTGGATTTAAGTAGATTATGACTTGTTGTGTTCAATCAAAAAGCTTTTGGACGGTGTATATATATAAATGATAGTTTAAGATGGTGTGAAGTTATAGTATTTTATGGATCTCAATTCAAAGTTACGATTTACCCAGAACAGAATTTTCAAGTTTGTCACGCGTGCTTGACAGATTCTAAATAGTATTTTCTAGATTGAATTTCAACCATTTCCAACAAGGTTTCGGGGATGTTAAGTTGGGGTTTTTATAGTATATATGGAAAGGGATTTTGATGGACTGTACACTTGCTTGAAACGGAGTTCTATGGAGGAAATTATAGCGCAAACAAGTTTAACACACAAGCTACGCATAGAGGACAATAGTAGGTTTTCACTATGGATGAACTTTCGTTGGTGTGTAGGTGTCGTTTTATCAACTAATAGGCATAGTGTAATCAAGTCATTTATTAGAATATCATTTTACTCAGTTTTTTTTATATCATTTTTTAGTTAATTGTTAGGAATCCAATGCATTTACCTGAGTAACCATCATAAGTTGGTTTTGACTTTTCAAGGTGAGTGATACTATTTCTTCTTTGAGTTTATAAACTCATATTTCAAAAATAAAATGGATCGGTTATGTTATGAGTTAAGATCGAGCATTCTCTCAAGCATTTATTACCATTTGCGTAATAGATGTGAAAATGTTATCTTTTGATTATAGTTTAAACTCATTGCTTGCAAAACCTTTTGAGAAAAATTCACGAAAAGTTCTTGATTTTAAATAGGTTTATGAAAGGCTATTTCCTGATTTGTGAATTGATTTACAAAATAGAGTTTGAATAGTTTGGAAAATGTATGGTGATATATAAAGTGTGATTTAGACTTACCAGGTTGCTGGTTCGCGCTTTCTTCCTCTCGCAAAAGGTCGAGAGTTCGAATTCCAACTTCGTCATAGGGTGACTTACCTGGTTGTATGTGTGTGGTGGCTAGCATATGCGGCCTCCAGGGTTTACTCCCCTAGCTATCGGTGGGGTGCGGGGTTCCTTGGGTCATAAAAATAAAATAAAAATTAATGGACTGGACTAATGATATTTGAATTGTGATAGTGAAAAGTTATGATTTGATTATTAAACATCAGTTGTAAGATGGTTCCTAATTTGGTTTCGGATTACCGAAAATTGAGGTTGATGGATTATGCCCACGGTCTTTGTGAACCCATTGAGGGATATGTAGATATATGCATACTACTTTAGGATATTTTTGTGGGTCGAGTTATCGGCTAATAATAGGTGAAGACCTAACTAAGGGGGAATCTTGGTCGGCTTATAACTAACATTATGCGTGACCATGACTAGATACTTGAACATGAATTTAGCCAGTGGAATAGATTATTGGCATTTGTTTTTATAAGACTGATGATATCGACCATTGGTGTTTGCTTTGTTATTATCTTGAGTATTTTGTTATGGACATATCACGTTAAAGTAAGAAATATCGCATTTTGGTCTTGAAGGTTTGTTAAATCCCAGGTTTGGCGAAATTGAGTTATGATTATGTTTTAAATATGCCTAGTGATTGCTCGATTCACTTATAAAATATGTATTATTCACTGAGTCGTGGTAGTTTATTCATTTTTTTTTATTATGTTTTTCAGGTCTCTTGGTTAGTGGCCAATAGAATGTGAGTATTATGGCGGGAACCGTTGGGAGCTGGATATTTGGAGCATAATTTGAGGCTGTCTTTTGGAGAAAGAGCGGCCATGTCACTCCCTCGTCCTCCTTCGTCTATATAGGATTTGTGATGTGACACATCTATCAAAGACATGGGCTTGGGTTTATTGGGCAATTATTACACTAAGCTCACTAATTGGTGCATGGCTCGTGAGCTCTTCAAATAGCATCTTGACTAGTCCTTTCATATATGGCGACACAAGGCCTGCTATTATTTCGATCGAGGACATCAGTCTTCTGATATGCTTCCTGCTTGCCTTTGCATCATTTGTCCAATGTGTACACTGCCTGGTCCATTCCAATTTCCTGATAAGCATGCTGAATAGCGATGTTCCAATGAAGTACGCGCAGAGGGAAGTGATAATGGGAGCCGTGTTCTGGTCACTCGGGCTTCGCGCAGTCTACTTTGCAACCACTTTGCTGTTGTGGATCTTCGGTCCAATACCTATGTTTGTTTCCTCAATAACCGTGGTCATGATGTTGCACTTTCATGACACTAACTCCACCCCCCTACATCAATTTCAGCCGGCTTGTCTCCTCTAATAAAAGGGCCTTAGAGATTCATAGAAGTTTATATCTCAAAGGAATTTTAGATGCATGACAATGTTCCCTAGGATTCCCTAAATCATCAGGCGGAGAAATTTTTGAGATGGAAAAGTTTTTCAAGTCGACAAGATGTTGAAATGATGCACTGTCTTGTCCTCTACTTTTTCCTGGGAGCAAGTTGCACTAGTCTGGGACTACATTCTACTTCCCACTTCAGATTCATCGGCTGCATCCGTGTGCGCCTTCCAGTCTTCTGATTGTTTATGTATTGTGAAGCTAAAAACAAGACACTTGCTCTGTCTACGAGCAATAAATTCAGTCCCCTACTATTTGTTTTGACACCAAGATTGATGAACACGCAGAAAATTCAATTCCAAGAGATGATTTTTCTCTCTAAATTCTAACTTTTCAAGATTTTTGGATCTAGCAGAATATCTTTGTAAAAGTAGTGGATTGATATCAGCCTCATTAACAGCAGAACTACTTGTAAATGGCAGCAACAATCCTACATCATGCGATATTTCTATGCAGATGAAGAATCACTACGATCAAGTTTCTGACACACGGTTATAGGGGAAGACATCTTCGTCAAATATGGTTTCAAGAACTATAAGATCATTACCCATTTCGTCAGTTAACTAAGGTTTTTAGATGAATGCTTGATGTATTAGTCTATTTGTCTCATTTTACTCATAGCTTAGATTTCCGATGTAAATGATTTTACGCCTTACCTCCTCTCCTACTTATCTAGGTTCCACCCTAATTTGTTAACAGCTTCATATTTCTGGAAAATAATGGCCCTATCATTTGGATGGGTTCTTATCTGTTCTTTCGTTGATTATAATATGAGGGAGTCTTTGCTGAGAACTACTAAGCTTGTTTTGATACTGAACCTGCAAAAGAAGTATGCTTACCCAAAAAACGGTGCCTGAAGAAGGTATAGCAAAATACTAGGAGTGGCCATATTGTTATACTGTATAACAGGACAGGATATTTATGGTTCCACCGGTAAAACATCAAAAACTTCACGTTCTAATCCACCAGCAATAATATAAGAATAGATTCTAATCTAGAGTAAGAGTAATACTGAACCTTGTGCCGATTCTGATATTGGTAGATGCTGCTGGAACCAGTATTCCATTATAAGTGTCAAATCAAAGAAAAGTCAGACCAAGCAAAAAGCAATACCACAACTCTTCAATAATTTACGCCACCTGCCTACTCCATCTTCAGAACATGGATTTTCAAAAAGGTTCTGCTTAGATTTTATCTCTATTGCATGAGGAAAGTGTTGTAAACAAAAGTAACCAAACTTGCATCATCATCAAACCTGAAGGTTCATTAGTTAATCGTAAACAAAGGAATGACAACCGTCCAACTGTAGAACCCATGAACATCAAAACATAATCACAATACTGTACTTTTGAAAAGATTATTCTTTTGATTAACGGGACAAATACATGGAGGCATCTGCCATTGTTATCATCAACGACCAAATCCACTGAACACTTGCTTTTATTATAAGAGACCCATGATGTCATGAGTTTGTCCGCTATTTTTACGCCTTCATTTACATTGTCACAGAGAGAGAGAGAGAGAGAGAGAGAGAGAGAGGGATTAGTTGGAGAAAGGAGTGTTATATTGGTTCCTATTGGACTACTGATCATGTCTGGTTACCATCTTTTCCTGTCGTACAGATGCCCAAAGTTCCCTCAAACTACAGTAATTGGATATGAAAACCATTGCAAAGAAGTGTGGGTTGAGCGAATGCTGCAGGTCAGGAAAAGTAGAAATATCCAATGCCTCTATCTCTGGACAGAAAATGTGTCTCTACGACAAAATTTGAACTATATTATCTCAGAAGTTTCTCTGTTTGAATTTGCAGATCGAGGCAAAGGAAAGAGGCATGTCCTTGACGGGGATCTCCAGCCCAATATCAGTAGCAACTTTTCTGGCATCAATCTCCTTGGCTCTGAGCTCTCTTATTGAAGCATGGATCGGAAGCTCCTCAAATAGTGTTTTCACGGCCGATTTCATTCATGGGGATATAAGTCCTTCCATGATTTCCATCAAGTACATTAGCCTCCTCAGTTGCTTTCTAGTGGCTTTCGGGTCCTTTCTACAATGTGTAAAGGAGTTCAGTCCACGCCATTTTCCTCATGAGCATGCCAAACAGTGATATTCCAGTGGCCTATGCTCAGAAGGTATTCATCTACTTCGCAACTAATCTGCCGCTATGGACTTTTGGTCCAATACCGATGTTCATATGCTCAGTTACTATGGTGGTGATTTTGCACAATCTTGATACAAATTCAACCGCTTTGCATCACTTTCAGCCTAAAAAGAGTCTTGACCTCCTTTCCCAAAATGGGCGACAGTGCATCTGACATCATGAGAGGAGTTGTAACATCCTGAGAATGCACAAGGAGCAAAAGGCACAGTTTCTACTTCAACCAGTTAAAAAGCGGTCAATGCCACGCTCATTTTGGCAAAAGAGTGCCTGATGAAGTCATAGCTTGAAATGACATAGACAAGATTGAACCACAAAAGTTTAGGTGACCGGCAACTAAGAAAAGAGTGGAAGATCCCCAATGAAATCTTGTGATTTGGCAAAGAGTTGAAGCCACAAAAGGGCACAGATCTGGTGCTTGATCTCTACTGTTATATCTGAGGAATTACAAAGTCCGACTCTAAAGAATTTCGTATTTTCTGTGTTTGTGAGGATTGCGCCTATCCACATTACTCTGATTGGTGGGCAATAAGAAAGTCTGGCCTAGATTGATCAGTAAGACTTCGATTTTATCTTGAATGCATGAATCCTAGTACCTTAGATGAGCATATGTTATTTGCTCATGCCAGTGTACTGCAGAAATTGAGATATAATCATAACAAAGTGGGTACAATCATAGATATGAAGATATGAGCCGAGCACAATTTCAAGTTGAATAAAAAGTGAAGCCAACTCAAAACCAATTTGCTTTTTGTATCAATCCATTTTATGTATGCAGTACCAGTCACGTTTGAAAACGCTTTCCTCGTCGGAAAAACTGACGATGGTGAGAAGACTCGTGACTCGTGAAGGTAATTGGGTGGTAAAACTTGATGATGCTAGTAAGACCGCCGGTGGATAAAGAAAAGATTGAATTGCATTGGGCCAAAATGATGGTACGGAGTTTTTGACCCGTCGGACCATCTGGGCCGTGCTCACGGGCTGAACGAGCGGGCTTTCACCAGACCCCAAAACGAAAAGAAGAGGAAAGGGCAAAACGACATCGCGTGGCACCCTACTGTCGCGAGAAGCGCACCACCAGGACGTTCCTCGCTTCCCTATTCATCAACCTCCAACGTTTCAGACACGGCGACGAAGAGGGCGCCAACGATGAAGCAGCACAAGAACTCCCAACAGCTCAATCCCAACTGGGCTCAGCTGCAACAAGTATCTCTCCCTCTATACGCGCGTGCCTGCGTATGTGTGTCAGCGTGTCCGAATGCATGTTTATCGTCTCTCGTCTTCTTGATTGTGCAGAAGCTCAAGTCCCATGGCTCCCGACCTCCGAAAAGTTCCGAGCTTTCCGATTCCGAACTCTCCAAATCCGTATTGGGTACGCACAGGGTCCTACCCTTTTGGCCTTTTTCCATACTGCTAGTGTTGGGTGTGCGTCGTATTTTCATAGGTTCTCCAGATAGTGACGCATACGCCTACTGACTGTCTTAGTTGCTTTGAAGAAAGATTGTTCATCTGAATTTGCATACTGTTATTTGACCCGGCTCCGGGGGCTTTTTCCACGCGCAGGGAAACGCAAGGAAAGGTCCGATGCCGAATCTGATGATCGTCGCCCTAATCCCTTGACTCCTGCCAATAGTGATTTCGGGTGTGTTTCTTTTGTTTCCTGTCCATAACTGCCTTTAACCATCTGAACTACTTGCTGTATATTAAGTATTGCTCTGGATGCCTCTTGTGTTTATCACGAGCAACTCTGGGTCATAAAGTCATTTTTGGGGTTCAATAGAAGTCACTAACCTTGGTCCCTTTTATGCCTAGTAATGCAGCTTCAATGCATTAGTAGTTTACTTTCTTGTGGAGGGCAGGACTCCTCCATGGTCATTTGTCGTGCTATCCATAATTCCTTGAGTGAATCATCCGCAGACTGACAGATGCAATTGCCATGGATTGCGAAATGGTTGGCGTCGCTCAAGGAAACAAGAGTGCACTTGGGCGAGTTACACTGGTATATGAACATTCCTTTTCTTATTAGTGATTAGTGGGATATGAACATTCTTACTTACTGTGTTCTCATTTTTCTTGAAGAGATGGTAGGTGATATCTCATGTGCTTATTTTATTACTGTATATTGGTGACAAGTGTCAGTCAGATACTTTCTATCTCTTTAAATTTTTGGATATTCTAAGACTATCCTAATGCCTTCGTATCTTTTTCCTATTTCTGTTTATTATAGATTTTGTGAGAGGTCCAGTGGCAAAGTTGAGATGGTAATTGGTAGTAACTTTGGTGTGGTGTTTTTAATTTCAATGGAGTCATGCTAATGGGAAAAAATCTGGTGAGAACTAAATCCAGTGCTTTTGCATGTATACATTGCATAGACTTTAGCTATCGGTCCTCCTTGTTTTTCCAACTTCCAGATGGTTTCTGGATCCCCCACCTTCATGCTTTCCACTTGGTTTCTGGGGAGTGGAGATAGGCATGGAGCAAGACTTTTGGTCTTCGAGAATGTGCATGACTCTTATTTGGGCCTTTGTGAGTTAGGAGGGATAACCATGTCTTCCAATAATAAGCATTAGTATAAGAATTTGTTTAACGTGTTCCCGACTCCTCTATATCCTTGACTGTTCCTAACTAAAGGTACTACATGCCATTTGCTGAAGTATTTAGCACAATTCATCGCAGTGTTGATTGACAGCGCTAAATTTTCTTGAATGTGCTTCATGCGGTCTTTTACTCTTGATTTTATGTGCTTTACAATTTCCGTCTTAGGAAAAAAAACAATTATTTACATAAGAAATTTTATTATGATTAATCAACTTGTTCATAACATGTTATTAGAGCTAATGGCAGGTAAATAAATGGGGAAATGTTTTATACGATGAATTTGTTCGCCCAATTGATCATGTTGTTGACTATCGTACACAAGTCAGTGGAATTCGACCCAGTGACATGCGAAAAGGTTTGTCTCATCTTTCTCTTTCTCTTCATTTTTTCCATGTTTTTAATCCATTTCCTATCCTTGATTGTGCAGTTAGTAAAATTTTATAACCAGTTAAAATGGTTTATAAGATGCCCTTATCCAATGTTTTGAGTCTTTGTGGGTAATATTTGAAGTTTCCATCTGGTATTGAATAAAGTCTTCTGTTAAGCTCGAACCATATGGTAGAGTTAGCAGAATAGCTCCGGTAGTCAATTGTTGTATTAGTGCTTTCGAACAATTCCAAGTAATAAGGGTGACCTTGTAAACTGCATTATGAGTTGAACATTACTGGGTGTGCTTGCAGGAGATTTCTTTTTAATTTCATTGCTTTCATGTTTTTTTATGCTATCATTTTTGTTCATCCTGCTGTGTGGTTAAGGTCTATTCAATGATGTTGAAGTACACAACAATCACAGAAAATCTAAAGAACTCCATTCTTTGATTTTATTTGCAGCCAAGGATTTCTGTACTGTTCAGAAGAAAGTTGCTGAATTGACTAAAGGGAGGGTTCTTGTAGGCCATGCATTGCACAATGATCTTAAGGTATGTAATATCTTGTTTCTGGTGCATTTGAATGGCATGTCATTCTGATCTGGACTATTTTCTTTTTTTATACCAGGCATTACTGTTGACTCATCCTAAGAAGGACATAAGAGACACCTCGGAATATCTACCCCTTCAGAAGTACTGAATTTTACTCTTGCTTTCTTCCTCATGCATTTTAATTGACCTATTTTGGTTTTCCTTAGTGACATGCAAATCAATGATGCAGGGAAGGGCGCCGAAAGGCTCTTCGTCATCTTGCAGCTGAGCTTCTTGGGGCTTCTATCCAAAATGGAGAACACTGCCCTGTAATTAGATTGACTTTGTCCTGACTGTATTCTCCTCCTTTTCATCAATAGTCTATTCCTATGACCAAAATTATATGCGGCAGTTCTATATTTGTTCAGTCATTACCTGGAAATATCACAATGCAATTTAATTTTCCTTTCATTTATTTATTGATTCCTTCTTTATCCTAATCCCATTGATTTTTTCTGATGAATCTTTGTCACATTCTCCATAACAGAGCTAATATCTTTGTTGTTTTTGGTTTCAGATAGAGGATGCGCGTGCTGCAATGTTGTTGTATATGAGAAACAAGAAAAAATGGGAGAAAAGCGTCAAAGATCAAATCAGGTTCAAACAAAAGCAGAAGAAACGCAAGCCAAAAAGGAAGCCCGTCAACAATGGTGCTTTGGAAGTTGACTGAACTAAGGTCAAACTCATTTCCCGGACATTTCCTTCAGTGTCAACATGCTAGATGCTGCAGATCAAGCCTTTTGGACCCTTGAAAGAGGAATGTATTCAAATGAACGGGATGCTTGAATTGGAAAAGATGATAGGGGATCTGCATTTGCCCTACAAAGGGTTGAAGCTTTCATGAAATAGCTGTGTATCTCGTTTTCTTAAAGTTTATGATTTTGGCAACGGTTATCCTGTTTAGTCTACCAAATGTAATGGCAGATTGTTGACAGATTCAGAAATGTACGATTATATTGATCCTTGTTATTCAAACACGAGGTGAATTGCAAAGGAAACCTTCTTGTGCATCAGTTATAGCAAAGCAGTCCGAATTGACAATGTCTTAAATTTAAGCATGTCCAATTGATTAAATCACCGGAAAGCACCGTCAGTTAATTGAAAAGCCATCAATTCACTTCAATGTCAGTAGTTTTCCCATTCATAACTATTTTCTCACACCAGAGACCTCCATCAGCATCCTCTGCTTCTAAAGAAGCAGCTCCAGCTAAGTCAGTTTCTAGCCAAAGCATCGATTTCTTTCTTTAGCGGTACCATATATTCTTAAAATATCATTCCACTTTCAATCTTTTTAAAGCTGAAGATGAGCGTAGAATCAATAGTTAACGGTCTTCACTTTTACGAACCTATCAGGATCAGTAGCAATGCTATGATCACTTTTGTTCCCATTTAATGAAGATTATCCTGTGTTAGGTAAAGCAACAGGTTTTTTTTTCCCCAGAACTCTGGTGCAGGGTCATTGTCAATTTGCTTTAGCATCGAATGTAAGGCAAGCATAATTCATTCTTCACTTCTAAAAATCAAATGTGCTCCTGTTTGAAGGGAAAAGGACCAGAAGAGCTTTCTGATGTTTCTAGTCTGAATGGAGCACTAAAAATCGTGACAGGGAAGACTTTCTAACTTATTCAGTTTATGTGCCTGCTTGCAAATTCCTTGCTCGATCAAATTTACAAGAAGAGACCGGGGGAATCTCGTAGTTGTTCTGTTATCTACTATTAACCATGGAAAATGAATTTTCTCTTGATTTGCACACAACTGTGCGACTGAAATTGCTTTTATCATCTGCAGAAAAGTTCGGTTTCCATCAACCCATGCTTTGTTATGTGGATCCGGATCATGCATAGCAATAATAATAACTTTGTGATGAAAAGCGATGAATATATGTGCAGGGTATCGCGGGACTGCAGAGATGCCAGGATAATCAAGTATCATCTGCGAATTTTATTTTGCCTTTTACTTCATCATCGTAGTTTTCGGATTAAGAATAGTAAATGTATAGAGGGTGGTCACACGCTCCAAAAGGATGTCACTTTAGGAGCCCCATAGGTGCTACCGTATTAAAGCAAGAGATAAGAAAAACAAAGCTTTAAATTATTCTCTCATATGACGTATGTAGGTATTCATAAGTTTCATTTGTAGGTGGCACAATGAATTGACAGAAACCAGTGGAGTTAGCTTTTAACTTAAGTGGGCAATTCAAGATTCGAGCCAGCAACTCTTGGGTTGATTGAGATCGCCTCCCTTCGAGTCTAACTAATTTAGAGGAGAGATATGGTTTGGAGGAAGGAACACTTGGACCTAATCCTGGTTCCTTGTGGGTTATCTATTATGCTTGGCTACCATCTCTTCCTTCTCTACAGGTGCCAAAGATGTCCACAGACCACTGTGATTGGCTATGAGAACCACTATAGATTAGCTTGGGTAGAGAGAATGTTGCAGGTACAAAATGCTACCAAGCTTCATACCTCCTTTGATCTATATTAGTCATGCGATTGATGCTGATTGATGTTTGTAAGTTGGATTTTATATGCAGACTGAAGCAAAGAACAGAAATATACCTTTGTCTGTGATCTCGAGCACCATAACAGCTTCAACTTCTCTGGCATCAATTTCCTTGGCTCTAAGCTCACTAATTGGTGCATGGTTCGCAAGCTCTTCGAATAGCATTTTGACTAGTCCTTTCATATATGGTGACACGAGGCCTACTATTATTTCCGTCAAGTACATCAGTCTTTTGATATGTTTCCTGCTTGCCTTTACATCATTTGTCCAATGTGTACGCTGCCTGGTCCATGCCAATTTCCTGATCAGCATGCCGAATAGTGATGTTCCAGTGAAGTACGTGCAGAGGGAAGTGATAATAGGAGGCATGTTCTGGTTGCTCGGTCTTCGCGCAATCTACTTTGCAACCACTTTGCTGTTGTGGATCTTTGGTCCAATACCTATGTTTGTTTCCTCAATAACCATGGTCATGATGTTGCACTTCCTTGATACTAACTCCACCCCGCTACATCAATTTCAGCCAGCTTGTCTCCTCCAATAAAAGGGCCTTAGAGCATCGTAGGAGTTTGAATCTCAAAAGAGATTTTAGATGCATGACAATGTTCTCTAGGATTCCCTTAATCATCAGTTGGAGACTTTTTTTGAGATGGGAAAGTTTTTCAAGTCGACAAGATGTTGAAATGATGCACGTTTTGTACTCTACTTTTTCTGGGTAGCAAATTGCACTAGTTTGTGGTTTCATTCTACTTTTTACTTTCAGATTCATCTGCTGCATCCATATGCACCTTCCAGTTTTCTGATTGTTTATGTATCGTGAAGCTAGAAACAAGACACTTGTTCTGTCTATGAGAAAGAAATTGTCAGTCCTCCACTCTTATTTTGACACCATGATTGATAACCACGCAGAAAATTCGAAGAGATGAATTTTTCTCTCCAAATTCTAACTTTTCATGATTTCTGGATTTAGAAGAATATCTTTGTAAAAGCTGTGGACTGACATCAGCCTCATTAACAGCAGAACTACTTGTAAACAACAGCAACAATCCCACATCATGTGAGACTTTTACGCAGATGAAGAATCACTATGATCAAGTTCCTGATACACAGCTATAAGGAAAGACATCTTCGTCAAATATGGTTTCAGGAACCATACATCATTACCCATTTTGTCACTTAACTATTGTTTTCTAATGAATGCTTGATGTATTAGTCTATTTGTCTTGCTTTACTCGTAGCTTAGACTTCCAATGTAAATGATTCCACGTCTTGCCTCCTCTCCCACCTATCTGGGTTCCACCCTATTTTGTTTAACAGCTTCATATTTCCGGAAAATAATAGCCCTAACGTCTGGATGGGCTCTCATGCTAATACTATGACGGAGAGTCTTTGCTGGGAGCCAGTAAACTTGTTTTGATACTGAACCTGCAAAAGAAGAGTGCTTACCCAAAAACCAGTGCCTGAAGATGGTATAGCAAAATAGTAGGAGTGGCCATATTGCTATCCTGTATAACAGGAGAGGATATCAGCAAAACATCAAAAACTTCACGTTCTAATCCACCAGCAATAAGATAGGAATAGATTCTAATCTAGATCAAGAGTAATAGCATTAGAGCTCTTGCCTTTGTGCCGATTCTAATATTGGTAGATGCTGCACTAACCAGTTTTCCATTATAAGTGTCAAATCAAAGAAAAGTTGGACCAAGCAAAAAGCAATACCACAACTCTGCAATAATTTATGCCAACTGCCTACTGCATCCTCAGAACATGGTTTTTCAGAAAGGTTCCGCTTAGATTTTATCTCTTTTGCATGAGGAAAGCATTGTGAAGAAAGTAACCAAACTTGCATCATCATCATACCCAAAGGTTCATTAGTTAATCGTAAACAAAGGAATGAGAACCGTCCAACCATGGAACCCACGAACATCAAGGCATAATAACAATTCCGAACTTTTGAAAAGATTATTCGAAAGAATAATGGGACAAGTGCATGTAGGCATCTGCCATTGTTATCATAAATGACTAAATCCACTATATGCTTTTATTTTATGAGACACATGATGTCATGAGTTTGTCCACTATTTTTATTCTATTTTGGAGTGTTATAAGTGACACCTTCGTTTACACACTCTCACAGAGAGAGAGAGAGAGAGAGAGAGAGATGAATTGGAGAAAGGAGTACCTAGATGTTATATTGGTTCCTATTGGACTATTAATCATGTCTGGTTACCATCTTTTCCTGTTGTACAGATGCCTAAAGTTCCCTCAAACTACAGTAATTGGATATGAAAACCATTGCAGGAAAGTGTGGGTTGAGCGAATGCTGCAGGTCAGGAAAAGTAAAAACTTCTAATGCCTCTATATTTGGACAGAAAATATGTGTCTCTACAACTATATTTGAACTGTATTATCTCAGAAATTTCTCTGTTTGATTTGCAGATTGAGGCAAAGGATAGAGGCATGTCCTTGACAGTCATCTCCAGCACAATATCAGCAGCAACTTTCCTGGCATCAACCTCCTTGGCTCTGAGCTCTCTTATTGGAGCATGGATCGGAAGCTCCTCGAACAGTATTTTCACAGCCGATTTCATTTATGGGGATACGAGCCCTTCCATGATTTCCATAAAGTATATCATCCTCCTCAGTTGCTTTCTAGTGGCTTTTGGGTCCTTTCTACAATGTGTGAGGAGTTCAGTCCACGCCATTTTCCTCATAAGCATGCCAAACAGTGATATTCCAGTGGCCTATGTTCAGAAAGCAGCCATAAGAGCAAGTATTTGCTGGTCAGTCGGTTTACGGGCGATCTACTGCGCAACCAATCTGCTGCTATGGATTTTTGGTCCAATACCGATGTTCATATGCTCGGTTACTTTGGTGGTGATTTTGCACAATCTTGATACAAATTCGATCGCTTTGCATCACTTTCGGCCTAAAAAGAATCTTGACCCCCTTCGCAAAATGGGCGACGGTGCATCTGATGCCATGAGGGGAGTCGAACATCCCGATAATATACAAGGAGCAAAGGGCACTGGTTCAGCTTCAACTGGTTATAACCGGTTAATGCCAGACTCATGTTGGCAAAAGGAGTGCCTGATGATGTCGCAGCTTGAAATGCCATAGACATCATCGAACCACAAAAGTTCAGGAGACCGGCAACTAAGAAAAGAGTGGGGAAATCCTCAATCAAATCTTGAGATTTGCGAAAGAGTTGAAGCCACAAAAGTACACAGATCTGGAACTCGATCTCTATTGTTATATCTGAGGGATTACAAAGTCCAACTCTAGAGAATTTCATATATTCTGTGTTTGCGAGGCTTGCACCTATCCTCATTACTCTGATTGGTGGGCAATAAGAAAGTCTGGCCTGGATTGATCAGTAAGACTTCGATTTCATTCAATGCATGAGTCCTAGTACCTCAGATGAGCATATGTTATTTGCTTGTGCCAGTGTATTGCAGACATAGAGATTCAACCATAACAAATTGGGTGCAATCATAGATATGAGCCGTAAGTTAGCAGGAGTGCAACTCCAAGATGAATCGAAAGCGAGGCCAACTTAAAACGAATTTCCTTCTTGTATCAAACCATTTTATGTATGCAGTAACAATCATGTTTGAAAATGCTTTGCTCATCGGAAAACCTGATGATGCTGAGAAAACTCGTGAAGGTAATCGGGTGGTAAAACCTGATGTCGCGAGTTGCGTATGTGCCAGTATCGGTTTTTGCTAATGAATTTCGTTCGCTGGATTTGCCAGAGGAAGGATGCAAGCAGAGTCGATTAGGGCTGAAGAGCTTCTTACCAGAATACAAACGTCGAATCATTCCTATTATCCAGAATACAGCAGCCAAAAATAAACAGACTTCGAGTAATCGTACTGTTACACGGTAAAGGTTTATTAGGAATAGCTAATCAATCAAGAATCATGACCTTTTAAAGAATAAAAGGTCTTAGGAATTTGCAATATTTGACGGGAAAAACAAATGATCAATCTGAATCCGAATCTTCATCACAATCACATTAGTGTCGAATTAGCGGTTAATATGTGTAATCCAGCTTCAGCATTCTTGATGCACATTCGACGCCACAACTCTGGCCCAAAACTTGATCTGAGCTTTCATATCTTCTGGCGAGCCACCCTTGGCATTCCACTTCGGTACTGTCGGAGCATAGCTTTGCGCTAGCCACTCTTCAGAAAGATAAGACCCTTCATTGCCGTTGCCATCCTCGTTCTCCTGGGTCTTCTCTTGCAAACCGGGAAGTATGCTGACGAGATTTGGGTTCAAGTGCTTCTCCTCGAATGAAAAACCCAATTCCTTGAAGCCTCGCACTTCTTCGTCTGCAAGATCGCTCAGGCTCTTCCCTGAGTTGCTTCTGGTTAGGTATCTTCGCCTCATCTCCTTGTTAAAAGCTATCGCGCTTTTCTCAGCATCGGTGAATTTTGGCGGTCGGTACTTTGACATGCTAGCGCTCTGCGTCATTCCCTGAAACCAAGCATTTCTCTATCAATGCAAGAAAAACACAAATGGATCTATCTGATGATGCAGCTAGTTATCCAAACTTTTAGTCCTGAATGATGTTCGATCAGCACCTTCGGAGTATGCCGCGGCGGCAAGAACTCTGACAAGTTAAGAGAGGCTTGCCTACTCGGCTTGATCATCCTAGGAAAACTCTCTCTTCCTTCAAATGCCTCGTCTCTTCCTATGCAAGGTGGCAGAGACGGCGCCCTGAGAAGCACCGGGCGTGGCGGCTGCTTGTGCTCGTCCAAACTGCCTTCCTTCGGATCACATCTCCTCTCTTGCACTCCCTTCTTGATGGAAGGCGGCAATTCAGCCGAGACCGGCACTTCTTCAGGAGTCCCATCATCGACCCGCACTCGTTCCGGTTCGTCTCTTGCTTCTTTGTGCAAGACCGGTGGAGGAGTCCGAAAGGAATCGGCTCGAGCACCACCAATGCCTTCTGCGTTCATCTTCCTCGGTGAAGGAGAGCTCGAGCTGCTCGACTGCTGGTTCCCGGTTAACATGTCGTCGACGGAAGGGCAAGGATCGGAGAAGCACCTCGGCATGATGGCGCTCTTGTTCTCCCTACGGAGCAGGTTGCCGAAGAACCAGTTTTCCTCCAATAAATCCACCGCTTCCCCATCAATTAAGCAACCCTCCGGAGCGGCCTCGTCCATCGATCCAGCTCCTCAGATCTTCCGATGTCATCACGTCTCATGGCTTAGAATGACTTATCTTGTGAGGCATTGCAAGCTGCGGTTGGGCTGACTAAGGAACTCACACCATGTGCTCTGAGCTAGCAACGCCATTAAAATAATCCCAAAAATAAACAAATGGAAATGGAAATTAATCTTGACGATAGATAGCGACAGAGATAGTTGCGGACGTTGGGTCGAGATAGATATTTAATAAGTCTAATATCATCAAAAATTTTGTGACAAATATATATCTCATTGGTTTATGTTAAATTGAATTAATACCGTAAAACCTGTAATGAAATAGATGGTAAAATTCAAAAGTGGATGTCGTGTAATTCAATAATTTCATAGTAAAGTTTAACGAAAATTAATGTAAAATGGATATATTTGTCAACCGCATTAATTTGAAATTTTTGGCCATATTTACCTTATTTAATATGAAGTGAAAATGGGGAATGGCATTGGCCCATGTTGCAGATTGGCGCAGGACAAGGGGGGACACCAACCCCCCATGTGACGGTCCTTTCGTTTGAGAAGAAACAGAACAGGAGACGACTCTACTTCTCTTCTTTTTTTCTTTTTTCTTTTTCTCAATCATTTATTTATTTCGACATATTCTGCATGAGGAGAGTAGGTACATCCATGTGACAGCTAAGTTTTGTGCCGATCATAGATAATTTTATTTTTTTAATGCGGGAGAAATGGATGGAGTGTTATGGACGGGGGTGGCGTTCTTCTCTTGTCCCTTACGGCAGGAGAAAGTTGTCCATATTAGATTATTATTATTAGGTTTAGTGCTTAAACTAATATCATAATATATTTCTCTATATTTCAATTATTGGGAGTAGGATCGATAATTAGATGGCAGGAGACTCGTGGATGGATCGCGGGGATCATGCCCTGATTGGGGTGGGGAGCCCACCGACTCAAATCAAAACCAGCTCGCCCCTCTCACCCCGCAACCTGCTTCCTGCTTCGTGATTGGTGTATTCATTTTGTTAATTTGATAGGAATATACCAAAAAGCTCACTCCTCTCTATTAAAGATGAGCATAGTTTCATGATAAGACTTAGAATCTGAAAATCCAATAGATGGGAATCAGTAAAACTTCAAATTTTAATTTTTGCATGGTAAATTTTAGATTTCAAAAATTCAAAAAAAACCTATATCAACGTGCGTTCTAAATACTACGCTAATAGAACTTATAATCCGTAACTTGAAATCTAAAATAAGTTTTTGTATTTTTCTTGATATAAGCCTTCAGGCGATCTTGCAGTATTTTGTAGTATTTGATAATGAATGTATAATCTAGAACCATTATTCCGATTTTCCATGTTATGACTATTTTTTGTATATCTAAATATACGTTATAGTCAATAAATTATAACGATAAGTGGTGGTTATTAAAGATAATAACTCATCGTAATTGTTCAATTAATAATAAAGGTAGAACTTAGATAAATCCCGAACCGATTCCAAAACCTATAATAGAGTAGTTTCTAAATTTCAAGATATATAAGGTAGGTTTTAGATTCTAGAAAATGAGAAACCTATTCCAATAGGTAAGTTCTAGGTTCTAGGAGGTGTCGGTACAAAATTTAGAACTGCTCACTTTTAATCTCCATCTCTTTCTCTTTTGGGTTTTTTTTCCTCAAATTCTCTTGATTTTATTTTGATTTTTCAACTTCTTTGTCCAATTTCGCTCTCTTTCGCTCTCTCTTTTTTATAAATGTTTAAGTTTTCCATGTCACCCTAGCTTGATTAAGTACGTTTGTAAAGCTCGATCACACAAATCATACAAATTACGAAATTTGGAGTTGAACAAATTACAAGGCAAGGGATGCTACTGGAAATTGGCATAAGTTATGGGACACTTATTACCGTAGGGTCGATCGTGGGCCTTTTAGTCCGGTTAGGCCCACCCAAACCCATTCAAGTCCATTAGTAGGCCGAAGTGCACCTACAAAGCTATGTCTAGGTCTTTCTTAGGCCCAATACTGTCGAAGTGGATCCATCAAGGCATCCGACTTTTAATCCGTTCAGGCCCTACCATTGCCATTAATCAAGTACATTCCTCGGAAATTAATGGCAATTAGACTATCTTTTTTTTCTCCTTCCAGATAGCTAAAAAATAATAATAATGATTAAATGGTACCAAAATAATATAATAACTTATATGGTACACAATATGTGCTTTGTGTTTTTACACTATCTATCTTTTGTTGTCATTCGTGTGGTTTAAAACATTGACCAATTATCCAAGTCAATAATGATCGATGTAAATAGTGTATAAAAAGGAATACTGTGATTGTCTAAAATTATGTCATAATATTATCACATTTTTCATTCTTGTATCAAGTCAAACTAAAAGTTATTTCGCTCGCCGCAACTTTCCCTCTCGATAATATCAGCACTATTTGATCGTGAATATACACATTTTTGGTAAAAGAGATAGTAGAAAATTGCTATACGTGGCACGATAAGTACTAAGTGCTTCTTGCATCAACTACAAGGTTAAAAACACTTGTTCCTTTGTTAGATAATCACATTGTTCTCCAATACTACTTCAGTATTCCAAATTTGGAGTATGACTGTATCTTAGAATAAGTCCTAATTGTTAGAGGAAATATATTGATATATTTAAACAAAGTTTTCCATGTGTAAGATCACAATGGATTTACATTTTTTTAACTAATGATATTTTCGATGCATTGCCTGATTTTTCTCTACAAAATGATCTTCTCATGACCTTTTCCCTCCTTGTAAGCCAAAAAAACATGAGGATCTCAAGTCCCCTCAATCGTTGTTGGATGTTCTTTACTTTGAAACCCGTTTGGGTTGCTCTTCTATGTTACCTACTTAAAGGAAAATGAAATGAGGTTTATTCCGAAAAAAAAAAGACTTGAATGCCACAAAATACGACTACCCACTGTTAGAGTAAACGCTTCTAAGGTTTTTTTACAGAAATTAATGATGATTTCAAAAGGGTCGATGGGAGTCGTTGGCCTGTGCGGATCTCAAACACAAGTTATTGAAGAAATTAACAAAATTAGTTGAGAGCAAGGTACACTTAGGATTACTATTTAATTAGCGCGGGGCTCGTGCGAACGAGCTCCAATCGGGGAGGAGGCTTTTTTATAATTACGAGAGAGCTTGTGCGAGTGTGGTCAAAGCCCTCGTTGACCGAGCCCCCTCCCCCCGAGCGCCTCCCCTCCCTCGGAATATCACGCTGCTCGAGCCTTCTTCCTAAAACGGGTGGTGGACCTCTCCCGGCTAAACCTATTCATAGAAATATGGGATCATCCAAATACAAGAAAGGCGATGCAAGGCCGAAAGCAAACATGGAAAGCCATCAAAACTCAAGAAAGCTTCGTGTAGTCATGTTCCCATGGTTGGGCATTAGCCACGCCACCCAATTTCTACATCTCTCAAACAAACTAGCCCAAAATGGGCACCGAGTGACCTTCTTACTGCCCCGAAAGGCGCAGATTAAGTTGGAGCCGCTAAACCAACACCAAGACCTCATTCACTTCTCCTCCATTACTGTCCCCCAAGTGGATGGCCTCCCATCCGGCGCAGAAACCGCCTCTGACGTCCCCGCCCAACTCCACTGCTCGCTCTACACCTCCTTCGACCGGACTCAGGATCAGATCCTGCCCCTTTTGATTGACCTCAAGCCCGACGTCATTTTCTACGACTTCGCCCATTGGATCCCCGCCGTAACCCGGCCTTTGAACATCAAGGCGATATACTACGTCACAACCGGTGTGGCGGCGCTTGCACTAAGGCTTACCCCAGCAAGGAGGATCTCAAAGGGAGTCACCATTGAAGAACTGATGCACCCACCGCCGGGCTATCCATCTTCACGGATAGTCCCCGAAGAGGCCTTTCAAGCGTTGTTCCTGGCTGAGGAGCTCGGAAGCGGAATCTCGTTCTACGAACGAATCACTACGAGCCTAAGGGAGTGCGATGCCATTGCCATGAGGACGTATCGCGAATTGGAAGGCAAGTATTGTGAATACCTTGGGGAGCAGTACGGGAAGAGAGTGCTCTACACTGGACCCGTAATGCCTCAAGCACAAAGGCAACACCTAGAAGAGAAGTGGGCTTCTTGGCTGAACATGTTCGGGCCGAGCTCAGTGGTGTTCTGTGCGCTTGGGAGCGAGATCAAGCTAACAAAGGAGAAGTTGCAAGAGATGCTTCTAGGGTTTGAGCTAAGCGGGCATCCGTTCCTCGTGGCTTTGGCCACTCCGCAAGGATGCGATCGAATCGAAGAAGCATTTCCACGGGGGTTTGGGGAGAGGACCCGAGAGAGAGGCCTCGTTAGTGGGGACTGGGTGCCCCAGACGCTGATACTGAAACACCCATCTGTCGGGTGCTTTGTGACTCATTGTGGATATGGGTCGACGTGGGAGTCATTGCTCAGTGACTGCAGGATATTGACTTTCCCACAGATTGCAGACCAGTTCATGAATTCGAGGATGATGGTGGATGAGTTGGGGGTTGCTGTTGAAGTGAAGAAAGAAGGGGAGAGAGAGAGTTTCCTGAGCAAGGAGAGCTTGAGTGAGGCCATCAAGTTGGTGATGGACAAAGATGGTGAAGTAGCGTCGAGGCTTAAAAGCAACCATGCTAAATTGAAGGATGTCGTAGCGGGGGAAGGCCTACAAGAAAGGTACACGCGTACTTTCCTCCAGAATCTGCAATCCATTTTGATAACTTCAAAGTCATCTGAGGTTTGATAGCACCGAAAGAGCATCAGATTTATTTAGCCTTTAATTGATTCGCTTGTTGCTAGTAGTGGCTCTATAGCTCTATTTGTGTTGTGTTATGTTCATCTTATTGCTTATCTCTACTTCTATGTATCATTTTCAAAACCTATCACTACGATGGTTTGAAATCAAAATCAATAAAAATGTATCTTCACTAATTAGTAAAGTGAAGCATAAAAATAATGTTCCCGAATTGTGAAATTGGATTCCTCATTTTCAAGTCATCAATGGGCATAAAATGACACAAATAGGGCTATATTACCACATGAAAAATCATAAATCGGTACACATGTGATGAAATAGATGGTAAAATCCAAAACTGGATGTCGTTTAGTTCAGTAATTTCATAATAAAGTTTAACGAAAATTAATGTAGAATGGATATATTTGTCAACCGCACTAATTTGAGATTTTTAGCCGTATTGATCCTATTTAATATGAAGTGAAAATGGGGAATGGCCCATGTTTCAGATTGGCGCAGGACAAGGGGGATGCCACCCCCCACGTGACGGTCCTTTCGTTCGCGGAGGAACAGAACAGGAGTCTGACTCCATTTCTCTTCTTTTTTTCTCTCAATCATTTATTTATTTCGACATATGTTCTTCTTCTTTTTTCTGCATGAGGAGGGAGGTACATCCATGTGACAGCTAAGTTTTGTGCCGATCATAAATAGTTTTATTTTTTTAATGCGGGAGAAAATGGATGGAGTGTTATGGACGGGGATGGCGTTGCTCTCTTGCCCCTTACGGCAGGAGAGAGTTGTTCGTATTAGATTATTATTATTAGTTTTAGTGCTTAATCTAATATCATAATATATTTCTCTATATTTCAATTATTGGGAGTACGATCGATAATTAGGTGGTAGGAGACTCGTGGATGGATCGCGGGAATCATGCCCAAATTGGGGTGGGGAGCCCACCGACTCAAATCAAAACCAGCTCGCCCCTCTCACCCCACAAACTACTTCCTGCTTCGTGCTCGGTGTATTCATTTTGTTAATTTGACGGGAATATACCAAGAAGTTCGCTCCTCTCTATTAGAAATGAGCATAGTTTCAGACTAAAATTTAGTACTCGAAAATCCAATCGATGAAAACTTATATAAGGTTTTAAGTTTTAAAGTATGCAAGATAAATTTTAGGTTTCTAAAATTAAGAAATCTGTTTTAACGGGTAGATTTTAAATACTATGTTAGTAAAACCTTGAACCTAAAACATAAAATAAGTATTTGTGTTTTTCTTGATTTATGCATTCGGGCGATCCTACGGTATTCCATGATATTTAATGATAAATGTACAATTTAAAACCACTAGTTCGAACTTCCATATCATGACTAAGACTTTTATTTTGCTAATATTTTCATATTTTTCATATGTCTAAACATAAGTTATAGTCAATGAATTGTAATAGCAAATGGTGGCTATTAAATGTGATAATTTATCATAATTGTTCAATTAATAATAAAGGTAAAACCTAAATGAGCCTTGAAATTGATTCTAAAACCTATAATAAAATAAATTTCAGGTTTCAAGATATATAATGTAGGTTCTAGATTCCAAAAAATGAGGAACTTATTCTAATGGGTATTCTAGGTTCTAGGAGATGTTGGTACAAAACGTGGAACTACTCACCCCTGATCTCTTCTCTTTCTCTTTTGGGTTTTTTCTTTCTCAATTTTTCTTGATTTTACTTTGATTTTTCAACTTCTCTGCCTATTCTTCTCTCTCCCTCTCTCTTTTTTATAAATGTTTAAGCTTTCCATATCACCCTAGCTTGATTAAGTACGTTTGTAAAGCTCGATCACACAAATCATACAAATTACGAAATTTGGAGTTGAACAAATTAAAAGGCAAGGGATGCTACTGGAAATTGGCATAAGTTATGGGACACTTATTACCGCAGGGTCGATCGTGGGCCTTTTTAGTCTGGTTAGGCCTACCCAAACCCATTCAAGTCCATTAGTAGGCCGACGTGCACCTACAAAGCTATGTCTAGGTCTTTCTTAGGCCCAATACTGTCGAAGTGGATCCATCAAGGCATCCGACTTTTAATCCGTTCAGGCCCTACCATTGCCATTAATCAAGTACATTCCTCGGAAATTAATGGCAATTAGACTATCTTTTTTTTTCTCCTTCCAGATAGCTAAAAAATAATAATAATGATTAAATGGTACCAAAATAATATAATGACTTATATGGTACACAATATGTGCTCTGTGTTTTTACACGATCCATCTTTCGTCATCATTCATTATGGTTTAAAACATTGATCAATTATCCAAGTCAATGATGATCGATGCAAATAGTGTATAAAAAAGAATACAATGATTGTCTAAAATTATGCCATAATATTATCACAATTTTCGTTTTTGTATCAGGCCATATTTAAAGTTATTTCACTCACTGCAACTTTCCCTCCCAACAATATCAACACTATGTGATCGTGAATGTACACATTTTTGGTAAAAGAAACAGTAGAAAATTGCTATACGTAGCACGATAAGCACAAAGTGCTTCTTGCATCAACTACAAGGTTAAAAACACTTGTTCATTTGTTAGATAATCACATTGTTGTCCAACACTACTCCAATATTCCAAATTCGAAGCATGACTTATTATTATATCTTGGAATAAGTCCTAGTTGTTAGAGAAAATGTATTGATATATCTAAATAAATTTTTCCATGTGCAAGTTCACAACGGATTTACATTTTTTTAACTAATGATATTCTCGATGCATCGCCTCATTTTTCTCTACATGATGATCTTCTCATGACCTTTTCCCTCCATGTAAGCCAAAAAAACATAAGGATCTCCAACTATGGAGAAAATATTTGGTAGGTTAGTCCTATTGCATTGACAATAAGACACTTTGCAGAGCTCGCCATGTGTTTGGTGGATCCACTGATCAGTCCCTTTGTTTCTTTCCTCTCTTCTGCACCTCCCAAGGCCAAATCACCCATTGATCCCCCTCCAGCAACAACTCCACCATTAAGGTCATCCGCTGCCCCCTCAGGGTCCAAGAACAAGCCCAAGCCCCCATCGTCATCACCGGCGACCCTGATCCCTCCTTCAACCCCTACATCCTCAAGGTCCCCTATAGGACCTAAGGTCACTACCACTATGTAATATTGTTCGCTTTGAACCAAGACCGCACAACTTTAAAATATGTTACATAAAGTAAAGAACCCACACATTATAAACTAACTCAAAACTCCCTCCCTAAGTGATGTGAAAGGGGAGACATGCCCCCTTCCTACACACATCCGAGGATCAAGGTGCAGACACACCACCATTCCTCCTCCCCGGGCATTGTTGCCTAGGTCATCACATTCTCCCCCCTTCAAGCACATCATTCTCATTGTGGCCCCACACGCGGTCGAGAACGACTCTAATACCATTTGTAAGAATCTGGGGTCACTACCACTGTGTAATATTGTCTACTTTGGGCCGAGGCAAGCGCGGCTTTAAAATGTATTACACAAAATAGAGAACCCAAGACTCCCTTCTTAAGTGATGTGAGACAAGAGACATTCTCCCTCCCTACACATGTCCAGGGATCGAGGCACGGACGCACCACCATCCCTTCTCCCCGCACACTATCACCTTGGCCATCACATCCCTTGCAACTCTGATGCCGTCGCCTCCCTCCATAGCGTCCGGATCTAATGAGGGCTCAACCCTCACATGAGGGTTAAGTTCTTGCGAAGTCTGGTGAGATTGACCCTCAACCGAAGGGAACAAAAGGTAAAAAAAAACCAGAGGTGTAGAAGTGAGAGACCGAGGGACTGATCAGTAGTCCCTCCTAGATACGTGGTGAGCGCTGAATGGAGACTTACTACTTATGTAGCAAGATTAACCTAGCTAATATTTTCTCGGATTTCAAAGTCCAGGTCAAACATTGCTGTCCGCCTTTTCGGTCGGCAGAGACGGACGAGTGGCACAACGATCCCATTCTTCGCGAAATGATCGATCCAACACACAGATCTTGAAGTTCAAGGAACGCATAACAAAACCTACCATGCGTTGATACACGTAAAGGGAAGGAAAAAAAAATTCGAGACATTCGCAGAACCTAACGAACAAGAAGAATTTCTGATACACAATGTCGGAGGAGACGAATTCAAAGTTTCACATAGCCATGTTTCCATGGTTCGCAGTTGGTCACATGACCCCATTCCTCCACCTCTCCAGCGAACTCGCCAAGAGAGGCCACAAAATCTCCTTCTTCTTGCCCAGGAAAGCCGTAATTCTCTTGGAAAACCTCAATCTACACCCCAACCTCATCACCTTCCACCCGGTCACCGTCCCCTCGGTCACCTCCCTCCCTCCGGGAACCGAAACCGCCTCCGACATCCCCATCTCCGACACTACCTTTCTCGCCGCTGCCATGGACCTCACCCGCCCCCAGTTAGAGGTCTCCCTGCAGGCCATGCGGCCCGACTTCGTCTTCTACGACAATGCCCACTGGATCCCCCAAGTGGCCAGGCCGCTCGGCATCAGGACGGTTTGCTATAACGTTGTTTCCGCGGCCGCAATCGCCATCATCCTCGTGCCGGCTCGCAAGGTGACCCTGGGGAAGCCGCTGACGGAGGAAGAGCTGAGGAGGCCACCCGAAGGGTACCCATCAAAGACGGTGGTGCTGCGTGGCAGCGAGGCCCGATCCCTCATATTCGCAACCCTGCCTTTCGGAGACAGCATCACATTCCATGGCCGCACCACGACCGCCATGGGAGAGTGCGACGCGATCGCCATGCGGACGTGCCAAGAAATAGAAGGGGACTTGTGTGCCTACGTCAGCAGTCAATACGGCAAGCCTGTCTTCTTGACTGGCCCCGTCTTGCCTGAGCCCGCGATGAAGACGCTGGACGAGAAGTGGGCCGAGTGGCTCGGCCGGTTCAAGCCAGGGTCCGTGGTGTTCTGCGCGTTTGGGAGCCAGCACGTTCTTGAAAAGGGCCAGTTCCAGGAACTCCTGCTAGGGTTCGAGTCGACAAGCTTGCCATTTCTGGTAGCTCTCAGACCACCAATTGGGACAAACTCTGTAGAGGAAGCTTTTCCTGAGGGTTTCGAAGAGAGAGTCAAAGGGAGAGGAGTGGTTCACGGCGGTTGGGTCCAACAGCCACTGATCTTGAGCCACCCATCCGTCGGGTGCTTCGTGAACCATTGCGGGTTCGGGTCCATGTGGGAGTCGCTGATGTGCGATTGCCAAATAGTGATGGTCCCGCATCTGGGTGACCAGATCCTGAACACGAGACTGCTGGCCGAGGAACTGAAAGTGGGCGTTGAAGTGGAGAGAGAAGAGAGCGGGCGGTTCTCGAAGGAGAGCCTGTGCAGAGCCATCAAGAGCGTGATGGATGAAGAGAGCGAAGTGGGTCGGCTGGTGAAGAAGAACCATGCGAAGTGGAGAGAGGTTCTGGTGAGCCCGAACTTCATCAGTGGCTACATCGATAGGTTTATTCAGAATCTGCATGAGCTTCAAATGAAAACCTAGAGGTATAGATATAGGGAGATCCTATGCAGCTTCAACTTCAGATTAAGTTAAGAGTGCTGTTGCTAAAGAAGTGCCATCATGGAGATGGGTTTGACTCATGTAAGCAGCGGCCAATATAAGTTTGGTCTACATGATCTTCAGAATGATTTTTTTCTACATGGAAAGAGATTTTCCGTCCTAACTTTACAAACCTTTTTAGGCCACTGTACCGTGAATTATCTTTTGTAGTTGAATATTGACCTTTTCATATTCAAAATAGAATGGGAATTGTGCCCATATAAGCCAGGCTCATCTAAGTAATTTTGAGCATGTAGAATAACTCTTGCCACTACGATAATTTAAGTATTTAAATGTCACGCGTTACCATGAAAATGAATTTGGCCCATTGGAACGTTCTATAGAAATTTTACAAAGTCCAAAATGAGCATGCATGTGAATCAATAAAGAGTCTCCTATATAAAAGTCAAATTACCGCATAAAAATGTGTATAAGTTGATTGTCTGAACTCATTTTAAGAAAGTCCCACACAAATTCTTTCTTGATTAATTTACTATAAGAAAACTACAATACAGCTTATGCAAGGATTATTACGAAACAAAAATGAAGATTGAGTTTACATTGTATGTCGCAAAATCTGAAAGATAATGCTAAAATCGAGCAAACTGTTGATGGGTATTGGTTATAATTCCTTTGTTGGATTCCTGGTTTTGCAGTATTATTACATCATCTGCGTGATAACTTTATAAGCTTATCTTATTGCAGGCAACATTTTTCGCTAGAAAGTGCTGTGAAACATAATTGCAAGGTAGCGGGCTGGCTCGAGCAAAATCATGGTGCCGGATCAACCGAACTTAAGAAAATGAAAAAAGGGAAACCAATGCATCAATAAACGCTTCAACCTCAAAACACGAACTAATTTTTAATTACAGTAATTTTGAGTCGAGCCAAATCTTGATGCCCTTACTGTAGTCGTTTTCTTCCATGGACGAAAAACTCAAACTAATACATTCGCAATCAATTAACCATAAATTAATTTTTTTATTATAAAAAACTTCAAATTGATATACTTGTGATATATTTACCCTTCGTTAGTTTATTGTGAATTTTACCGTCAATTTGTTGAATTGAATAACACATGGTAATTGACGGATGTACAAGTTTGGGATTTTATTATCCGTTTGTCATAGATGTGTTAATTTGTGATTTTTCGTGATATTAATCAAATTCCTTGGCCTTCCCGAGCACAAATGTCATGACCGCGAGGACTCTCGGAGAAATTAGAGCCGCCAATGGGACGCTTGGAGGCAATGACGAAGGTGGAGGCAACACGCCGGAGCAGCAGATTTGAGCTTGGGAGTGAAGGCGAGAGAGATCCAGATTTTGAAATAACGTGGAGATAGAAAGTGTCGGTCTTAAGAACAAGAAAAAAAGACCCGATAGAGAGAGAATGAATATTTGTACAGCTCCAATGGGACTCATCCGAACGAGGAGGGAGAAAGTGTCTTCGTTCTTCTTCTTCCTTTTCAGAGAGACACAACAATTTTTGAAATAGGAGAGACAAAGTGAGTTTTTTGCAGGTCCAGTGGGGCCCATCCGATGACGTGGTGACACGTGTCAATCCATGAGTGGGCCGGGAGCACGTTGTGAAACTCAGTGTTTTGGATGGGCAAAAATTAAATTAATGCCATCCCGATATATTTAGGGAAAATGTCAAGATGTCTCGTTAGGCATAATGTTTTTAGCGTATTATTATATGTTCACGTAACGTCTTAAATGCTTTGTGTAAAAAGTATATCACCAATAGTAAGGAAAATGATAAATATTTAACATAGTAAATGATGAGACTTGATATATATTTTAAAGGGAAAATTTCAAATAAGAATCCAAAATGAGGGTGTTTTCTCAAAAGAATACCCAAAGTGGATAATGTCTCAAATAAGGGCATGAAGTGACCAACTTGGTTTCAAATAAGGATATAATTTTTCAGTCAACCAAATATTCACTAGCTAGCAAGCATGTGCATCTCACATGCCATTTTTTAAGTCATCTCTAAGGGCATTTTCGTCCTAAAGATCTTTTATTTTTCTTTCTTCTTCTCCATTCATCTTCTTCATTCTTCATCTGAGCCACTTCAGTTCATCTTCTTCTTTTGGGAACGTAGACAACCCTTCATCAATGGCACACACTTGGCAGCAATCAATAACGACGGCTAGAGGACATGAGCACACTAGCAACCCCAAAAACAAACCCTAAACCTTGATTTTAGGGTGATTGAAAACTAGGCGGTAACAAGCCATCCAATGGCAGTGGTGACGATCGGCGACCGGCAATTATGGCCTGAGTGGCTTCCATGATGACAAAGCTGGCTATTCTCGACTTTATGCAGCTCAAATAGTGTCCTTAGGCTCGATTTTGGCGGTGATTTCGTCGCGGCATCTTGAAGAAATCTAATTAGCATGACTTGTTGATGAGTATATTACTTGTGTGTGGTGATTTTGGGCGATTTCTGGCTTAGGTGCGTGAATTGTGAGATTTTGATTTGGTATTTGCTGTTTGGGACTTGGTGGGACTGAGACGACAATGGCCACGACGTGGAGTCATGATGTTTGCTTCGATTCATGGTGGCGGTGGTCTGAACTACGGCAAGTCAAGGATTATGATGGCTTTGTTTTGGCATGCGAATTCGAGTCCGTTTCGAGCGATTGAAGCCGAAGGACAGATTCTAGTGAATTAGTAGTCATTGATGAAACATCAACCATCGGAAACTCTTTGCGTATGAGCTCTATATACTGCTGGGGTGAGTGAGTGGAGAGAGAAATGGTTTTTAGAAGCATGGGGATGCAACAGCGACAAGGCGAAGGATGGTGGTTGGCCGGCTGGATGGTGCTCGGTTAAATTTTCCTAAAGTTGTTAGATCGGACTCTGGATTAATAAATGGGATAATATGGAAGTGATTTGACTTTGTTAATGAAGAGGATTTATCTTGAATGAACATTTGTTCGCTATTGTCAGCTTTGCTACCAATACCCTCTATCTGTAAAGCAAACCTTTGAAAAAAAAGATAAACAGTCAAAGGAAAGAAAAAGAACACAAAAGAAAAATAAAGAGTCTTTTCGACAAAAATACCCCTTAAGATGACTTAAAAAATAGCATGTGAGATGTATATGCTCACCGGCCGATGAACATTTGGCCAACCAAAAAATTAGGTCCTCATTTGAAACCAAATTAATCACTTCATGCCCTTATTTGAGACATAATTCATTCTAGGTCCTTTTTTTAAAAAACACATTCACTTTGGGCCCTTATTTGACAATTTCCCTATTTTAAACTAATGACATTAAAAAATAAAAATAAAAAATTCACCAAGCAGGCAAGCTTTTGAGATAAGAGAAACAAAGAATCAATAAAATGTAATATGAAGAATAGACTTTTAAGTTTTTTTATTATATCAAAAAATATTTTTTTCCTTACTATATGGACTATGTGAAACATTATAGGAATATCTAAAAATATACTAAAAAAATCTTAGCACACGAAAAAACATGTAAAATGCTTACTAATGACAATTAGATCCTAAATAAAAATAGAAAAAAGAAGGAATGGGGCAATCACTTTTAACAACAATTGAATGATTGAGGGTAATTTTGTCTTTCTATTATAAATAGCGTTAATTTAGTCATATAAGAGGTGAAGAAATCTTCATTTGTACCCATATTCTCAATTTCCGGCAATTCATATTTCAGCCAAAGCTATTGATGTATTCGACAAAAAAAAAAAAAAAAAGGAGCCATTAATACATGTGTTGAAATTTGGTCCATGACCCTTTTGCTACTTAGGCTTTAGTTTTGTAAATTGATGCATGAAACTTGTTGTGATGGTTTTTTCTGTTCGTTTCCAAGATAGAGACCACTTATTTCCATCGACAGTAGAAAAATCTCTACAAATTTCATAGATATTATTGTTTTTGGATTCTTTTGTGCACAACTCACCTTGGCTCTTTAGGGCCGCAGATAAGAACGTTTTTCGTAACAATTTCTCGTTCGAAATTATTCTTTTTTATTTTGTTCCCGAGAACAATTTCTGAGCATTTGAAGGTGTTTACTAACTATCCAAAATTTTTACTTCTGGAACAAAAATGCGTTTGGTAAAAAATTTTGATCTTTTGATTCTTTTAATTTTTAGTACTTTTTGTTATAATTTTCTTTTTCTTTTTTCTTTTTCTCCCATTCTTCCTCTTGGCCACCACCACCGGCGAGACTCGAGCTCGCCCAAGCGGCGCGAGGTCGGGCCTCGCCCTAGCTTAGCAAGACTGAGCCTCGCGCTGGTGGCGACCAAGCAAGGCTTGCCAATGGTTGAGCAAGGCGCTGGCAACCTCGCCAGACCTCGCCGGCGGCGGCGATGGGGCGGCAATGGGGTGGGAGGAGGAAGAGGAAGAAGAAGAAGAAAAGGAAGGGAAAAAAAGAGAAAAGAGAGAAAAAAAAATTGATTCTCAAAATTGTTCTCGGGAGCAAAAAATAACTTCTTTTTGCTTCTTGATTCTACTCCAAATCTATTCCCCAGAACAAATTCGTTCTTGAGAACAAAAAATTTACCAAACGCATTTCTGTTCCAAATCCGCTCCCGGAAACAAAAGAACATAATCAGTTGTTCCCAGGAGCGTTACCATACAGGCCCTTATTTACCACAAAAACCAACTACTTTAAGAGACTCGAATGCCACAAAATACGACTAGCCACTGTAAGAGTAAACGCTTTTACGGTTTTTTGACATAAATTGATGATGATTTCAAGAGGGTCGATGGGAGTCGTTGGCCTGTGCGGATCTCAAACACAAGTTATTGAAGAAATTAACAAAATTAGTTGAGAGCAAGGTGCCCTTAGGATTACTCTTTAATTAAATGGATCGAGCGTGGGTTCATTCCAAATCCATTAGTACCCATCAATAATTGGCCATTGATTTTCTTTTTTTTGTCAGAATTAGCCTTTGATTTTAGATGGCGCTATTACCACCCTATATAACTAAATCCATTGAACTTTCACCAAAAAGACAAAATTAGTTTTGTTAAAAAGAGAAATTTCATAGAGACCTACTTCTTTTCTACATCGTTGAGTAAATTTATGGATAAATTGTCAAGTAGATTCTAGAAAAAAAATTGACATCATCAATTTTTTAACACAACCACTTGTTTATAAATTTTCGTTTTTGTTGTACATATCACCATCAAACCCCTTCTTAACAATTTTCATTAATATGCATATATGTATAATGGGATGATTGGATGAAGCAAAAAAAAGACCTCTTCAAAGATTTTCCAAAATAAAATCACAGTTACAACATACTTTGAAAGATGAAAATTAATTAGATCAAGACATCGAATAAAATAGGGTTTTCTTTCTTTCTTTTTTTATGAAAATGCTAGTGAAATCTCATTCCTACCCATATTCTAAATTTTAGGCAATTCATGCTTCAGCCAAAGTTAATAATATATCCAACAATGAGAAAGCTATTAATGTATGAGTTGAAATATGGCACGTCACACTTCTACTACTTAGGCTTTAATTTTGTAGACGATGTGTGATGCTCATCGTGTCGATTTCTTCCGTACGTTTCCAAGGCAAAGCACGTCCTTCCATCCACAGTGGAAAAATCTCTGCAAATTCCAATGATGTTATTTTTTTTTGGACTCTTGGCTCCTTCTTTACCACAAAATCCAACTACTCCTCAAGAAGACTGGCACACCACAAGATACAAATGGCCCCCATTAAAGTGGATGCTCCTCGGCGGTTCCCATAGAAATTGATGACGATTTCGACAAGGTCGTTGAAAGTCACTGGCGTGTGATTGTCCCATATCTGGTGGGGGGACCAGATATTTCACAAGAGACCGCTGGCCGAGGAACTGAATGTGGGCGTCGAAGTGGAGAGAAGAAAGAGGTTGTGCGAAGCCGTCAAGAGTGTGATGGACGACAAGAGCAAAGAGGGCCAGCTGGGGACGAAGAACCATGCGAAGTGGAGGGAGTTTCTGGTGGGCCCGAACATCATCAGTGGCTACATTGATAAATTTATTCAGAATCTGCAAGAGCTTCTAGTTAAAAATTAGAGGTATTGATATAAAGAGATGCTGAACAGCTTCTTCAACTTCGAATTTGGTGAAGGCCAAAGACGGTGGATGCGAAGTGGCCTTTCAGATTAAGTTAAAGAGTGATGTTGCTAAAGAAGTGATATCAAGAGAAGTGATGATGGAGATGGGCTTAACTCATGAAATCAGCGGCGAGGACAAGTTTGATTTACATGATCTTGGGTATGGTTTTTTCTTCATGGAAAGAGATTTCCCTTCCTCACTTTACAGAACTTTATTCAGAAAGTACGCCCCGACTTGTCTTTTGTGGTTGAAAGGTGACCTTCTATATTCAAAATATAATGGGAGTTGTCACTGAAAAAAAAAAAAAAGTCTCTTTTAAGTAAATTTTGAGCAAAAAGAATTACTCTTGCCACTCTCGTATCAGAGTCTTGCTAGCCTTTAAGCCATTATGAGAATAATAGTTTGTTGTGAATATTTTTTAATATTAATAGCAAGCGAGTGGTGAAGGCCCTTGCCCAAACCTCGCCTATGGTTAGCGAGGGTTGATCAGCATCCTCGTCAGTCCACAGTTGTGGAAAAGAAGAAGAAGAAGAAAAAAAGACAAGAAAAAGGAAAAAATTCAGAAAAATTAAAAAAGGTACGACAACAAGCATTCATGTCAACAATTTCTAGCAAAAATTATTCAGGTAAAATACATTGGCAAATCGTTAAACGATTTATGACTGAATCAGCACGATTAAAAATTTTAGAACTAGAGATTTTACGATTTTTTTTGGCAAATTTCCCAAAGACAGGTGGTAGACCTCTCCATACTAAACCTATTCATATAAATATGGGATCATCCAAATACAAGAAAGGCGAAGCGAGGCCAAAAGCAAACATGGAAAGCCATGAAAACTCAAGAAAGCTTCGTGTAGTCATGTTCCCACGGTTGGCCATTAGCCACGCCACCCCCTTTCTACATCTCTCAAACAAACTAGCCCAAAACGGGCACCGAGTGACCTTCTTATTGCCCCGAAAGGCGCAGCTTAAGGTGGAGCCTCTGAACCAACACCGCCACTGACGTCCCCCTCCTTCGACCGGACTCAGGATCAGATCCTGCCCCTCTTGATCGACCTCAAGCCCGACATCATTTTCTACGACTTTGTCCATTGGATCCCCGCCATAACCCGGCCGTTGAACATCAAGGCGATATACTACGTCATAACTGGTGTGGCAGGGCTTGGCACCCCTACACGGCATATGCAGCAAGGGCACGAGCAACTCAGCAGAGTCCTGTCACTAGCACATGTTTCATTTTTTACATGAGCTAAATTATTTCCATAATTAGGAGGAGCAAATTAAAAGTGGGATTGACAAAAATGGTAGGGACATTAAGGGGCCACTGTCTTTCTAATAAATTACCGGAGATATTTTTCTGGTAATTTCCAAAATCCTTCTACTAATATCATTAACTATTTAAAAGAATAGGAGAAAATACCATAAAAGTCATAAACTATTGCATTCGTACCAATTCAATCTTAAATATTTTAATTTAGCCAATTTAGTCCTAAACTTTTGACAATTTAGACTTAGACTTTTCAATTGTACTAATTTAGTCATTTAACAATTTGCAATTTAATTTTCTAACTAATTTAGCTGCAAATTGCTAACATTGATAATTTTTGCAATTCTTTTATTTTTCTGATTTTTACTCTTTTTTTCTTTTTCCTCCCCTGGCCACTAACAAGGGCCACGACGCCCTTGCCAAGTGTGAGGGCCATCCTCACTAGCCTTGGTCTAGTTCCTCAAGTAACTAATTCAAGTATTTTTTTCAACCAACAAAAAAAAAACTAATTCAATTTTTTTAGCTTTATTCATCATATCATGGAGGAGAGTCAGACAAAAGACTGATTCAACACACCAAACCTAGGGGATAGAGAGAGCGAGGAGCCCATAAATTATTAGCGAGAGAAAGTAATTGCCACTATCTCTTAATGTTAATCTCCAAATTGAGTTTTCCAATATATAGGGAAAATTCCAAAAAAGGGTCCGAAGTGCCCATATTTTCTCAAATAATGACCTAAAGTGGACCTTATTTCAAATAAGGGCCTAAACTGCCATCACTTTTTCAAATAAGGACCTAACTTTCTAGCGATTAAGGGTATTTTTGTCATTTATCATTTTCTTTTTTTTTTTTTTTTTTTTTTTTTCTTTTTTTTTTTTCCAATTCTTCTTCTTCTTTGCCGGTGGCACCAGCAACGCCCACAAAAGGTTAGGGGAGGGTCACCCTCGCCCGATCCAACAAGGGCCACCCTTGCTGGCGACAAGCAAGGCCACGAACGAGGGCCTACAAGCCCTCACCTACGCCTTTGAGAGGGGCCTTGCCTGCAATCAGCAAGGGCTTACCCAAGTGAAAAATTTAGCCTAGGCAAAGCCGCCCTTCACCTATGGCCAACGAGGGTAGCCCTCACTGGATTGGGCAAGGGCAACCCTCGCCCAGCCCTCTGTGAGCATTGCTAGTGGCCAGCCGACCACTAGTGAAGAGGAAGAAAAAGAACTAGAAAAAAGAGAAGATTAAATATTAAAGATTAAACATTAAAAAAGAAGAAGAAGAAGAAATTTGGACAAAAATACCCTTGATCGGTCGGAAAATTTAGCCAATCGACGAGGTGAGGCCTTTATTTGAAACAAGGTCCACTTCAGGCCCTTATTTGAGAAAATGAAAAGACTTTGGGCCATTTTTTGAAAATTTCCCCAATATATATTCTAAAGAAATTTAGATTATTAGATAAGCATAGTGTTTTATATTTGGTATTTCAATATGTTTTGACCCTACATGTTATTGAAGAAATTAATACAGTTAATTGAGAGAAAGATGCCCTTAGGATTAGTCTTTAATTAAATGGATTGAGAGTGTTATCTTTCTAACTTCACTGCCAACCTTGATTAACTAGTCTTTGATTTAAGACAGTGCTATTTCCACTTTTATATGACTAAATTCCCTCAATCTTCATGAAAGAGACAAATTGGCCTTCAATCATTAAATTGCAATTTAATGTGATGACCCCAAATTCATTTACTTTCGTCTTTTTATGTTTTTCTATTTAATGTAAGATTTAGTTACCATAATTAAGAGTTTCACATGTTTGGCTTTTATTTATTGTAGGTATCTACATTTATTAAAGGCACTATGCTTTCTTATTTTTAGATTTTTACTTCCATCAAAAATAGTTTTGTCACAAAGATAAATTTCAAAGAGGTGTGTTTTTTTTTTTTACATTGTTAAGCAAATTTATGGATAAATTGTCGAGTAGAATCAATAAAAATTTAAATAGCCAATTTTTTAACACGAGCATTTGTTTATAAATTTTCATTTTTGTTGTACATATCATATCTTAGACAAAAAAAAAAATCTTCTTATCTATTTTTTTTATATATGTATATAAATAATGATGAAGAATATACTTTTAGGTTTTTTTATAATATCAAAATATATATTTTTTCCTTATTATTTATTGGTATACTTTTACACGGAGCATGTGAAACATTGTAGGAATATCCAAAAATACATTAAGAAATTCTTAGCGCACTAAAAAGCAACATGTAAAATGCTCAATTATGACAACTAGATCCAAAATAAAAATAGAAAAAAGAAGGAATGGGGCAATTACTTTTAATAGCAATTGAATGATTGAGGGTAATTTTGTTTTTCTATTATGAATAGCATTAATTTAGTCATATAAGATGTGAAGATAGCATCAGTTCTTCCCATATTCTTAATTTCAGGTGATTCATATTTCAGCCAAAGCCATTGATGTATTCGACCAAAAAAAAAAAAAGCCATTAATACATGTGTTAAAATTTGGTCCATGACCCTTTTCCTACTTAGGCTTTAATTTTGTAGGTTGATGCATGCAACTTGTTTTGTTGGTTTCTTCTGCTCGTTTCCAAGATAGAGAGCACTTATTTCCACCGACAGGGGAAAAATCTCTGCAAATTTTAGAGATATTATTGTTTTTGGATTCTTCTGTGCACAACTTTCCTTGGCTCCTCCTTTACCACAAACACCAACTACTTCTTAGGAGACTCGAGTGCCACAAAATACAACTACCCCCAGTTAGAGTAAATGATTCTAAGGTTCTAAGGTTTTTTTTATAGAAATTGATGATGATTTCAACAGGGTTGATGGGAGCCGTTGGCGTGTGGATCTCAAACACAAATTATTGAAGAAATTAACAATATTAGTCGAGAGCAAGGTGCCCTTAGCATTACTTTTTAATTAAATGGATTGAACGTGGATTCGTTCCAAATTCATTTGCACTCATCATTAATTGGCATTTGATTTATTTATTTTTTGTCGGAATTAGCCTTTGATTTAAGATGGCGCTATTGCCACCCTGTATGACGAAATCCACCTAACTTTCACCAAAATGACAAAATTTGCCTCAATTGTTAAATTGAATTTAATGAGGTAATCCCGAATTTATTTTCTATATCTTTTATAGTTTTTCAATTTAAATGTAGGATTTACTTGTCATAATAAAGAATTTCACATGTTTAGTTTTTTTCTATTGTTGGTATCCATATATATTTAAGGCACTATGTTTTCTCATTGTTAGATTTTACTTCTGTCAAAATTAGTTTTGTTAAACAGAGAAATTTCAAAGAGACCTATTCTTTTCTACATTGTTGAACGAATTTATGGGTAAATTGTTAAGTAGATTCCAGGAAAAAAAAATTAATATCACCAATTTTTTAACACATTATTTGTTTATAAATTTTTCATTTTTGTTGTACATATCACTATCAAACCCCTTCTTATTGATTTTCATTAATATGCATATACGTATAATGGGATGACTGGATGAAGCAAAAAAAAGACCTCTTTTAAGATTTTACAAAATAAAATCACAGTTACAGCATACTTTGAAAGATGAAATTTAATTAAATCAAGACATTGCATAAAATAAGGTTTTCTATCACGAAATGCTAGTGAAATCTCATTCCTACCTATATTCTAAATTTTAGGGAATTCATACTTCAGCCGAAGTTATTAATATATTCAACAAAGAAAAAGCCATTAATATGACTTGAATTATGGTCCGTGACCGTTTTGCTACTTAAGCTTTAGCTTTGTAGCTTGATGCATGAAGCTTGTTGTGTTGATTTCTTCTGTACGTTTCCAAGATAGAGAGCACTGGATATTATTGTTTTTGGATTCCTCAGTGCACGACTCGCGTTAGCTCCTTCTCTACTGCAACATCCAATTACTCCTTGAGAGACTTAAACGCCACAATATACAAATTTCCATAGAAGTAGATGCTTCTGGGTTTTTCTGACGGAAATTGATAATGATTTCAATAGGATCGATGAGAGTGATGTGTGATTGTCCTCTATCCGGGTGACCAGATGTTGAACACGAGTTATTGAAGAAACTAATAAAATTAGTTAAGCGCAAGATGTCCTTGGCATTACTCTTTAATCAAATGGATTGAAAATGTGTTATTTCCAAATTCACTAGTACCCATCATTAATTGACCTTAGATTTTCTTTTCCTTTTTTTTTTATCTTACTATACTCCTATTCTAACTCTCACTAAACATATACCTAAAGCTAAATCGTCTTCACCCTAACCCCTCTAAAAATGTGAAGATTCGAATCCTCACCTCCCCCTTTCTATGTAAAAAGGATAGCCACTAGACAAATGCCAATGGTTAATTGGCCTTTGATTTAAGACAAAATTGCCCTTGATCATTAAATTGCAATTTAATGTGGTGCCCCTAAATTTATTTTCTATGAAAAGTGTATTTAAAGTCGTAAAACTTGTCATAAAAGCGTAATTGAATCTTAAAACTTTTCATAAGTGTCATTAAGTACAATCGAGTTCTAAAACATTCAAAAAAATCAAATCAATAAAAGAATTTGATTAGATTGCACCTTTTAAAAGATTTAGAACTCAATTACACTTTAATGATAAGTTTTAGGAATTGATTATACTTTTTGAAATTTTTAAGACTCAATTATTACAATAGCAATAATATAAAAGAGATTTTTAAATTTTTTACTATATTAAACACTACCTTTTTTCCTAACTATTGACTAATATATTTTTACACGGAACATGTAAAACATTATAGGAATGTCCAAGAATAAACTGAAACAATTCTTAGCAGGCTAAAAAAAATGTAAAATGCTTAATTATGATAATTAGATCTTAAATAAAAATAAGAAAAAGAAAGAAATCAAGTAATCACTTTATATAGCAATTGAATTATTGAGAACAATTCGGTCATTTTAATGTAAATGGCATTAATTTAGTCATATAAAAGACGAAAATAGCGCCATTCCTACCTAAATTCTAAATTTTAGGCAATTCACATTTCACCCAAAGCCACTAATATATTCGACAAAAAAAGTTACATGAGTTGAAATGTGGCACTTGACCTTTTTACAACTTAGGCTTTAATTTTGTAGGCGATGTGGGATGCTCATCTTGTCGATTTCTTCCGTACGTTTTCAAGACAAAGCACTTATTACCACACCGATCGCGGAAAACTCTCTGCAAATTCCAAAGACGTCATTGTTTTTGGATTCTTGTGCGCGCTGCGCAAGCACGTTGGCTCCTTCTTTACCGCAAAATCCAACTACTCCTTAAGAGACTCGAACACCACAAGATACAAATCTCCACTAATTAATGAGATGCTTCTCGGCTATTCCGACAGAAATTGCTGACGAGAGTCGCTGGTCACCCCACAAGATACGTATCTGGTGGGGTGACCAGACATCATCAACACGAGACCGCTGGCCGAGGAACTGAATGTGGGCGTTGAAGTGGAGAGAGAAGAAAGAGGTTGTGCAGAGCCATAAAGAGTGAAGAGGGCCAGTTGGTGAAGAAGAAGCACGCGAAGTGGAGAGAATTTGCCATTTCCCACTAACAACATAACCTGCCGATCTAACATCTCCCTTCTTACCATCATACCTTGCCATCCCCAAGACAACCTAAAACCTTTAGTTGCCTCCCAAAAATCCCGTGAAGGGGCTTGTATGAGTCTCCAAGCCAGCTTTCCCAACATGACCTAATTGAAAGCACTAAAATCCTCGAAACCCAATCCACCAATCTTTCTCGGTTTTCAACACCTCCCATTTCTTCTAATGAATTCCAGTTTTTGCACCACTTTGGTTTGATTCATTTTGTAGACTAGTAATTTAAAAAGTTTAGGGTTTCTCATTTTTGTAACTATTATATACAAGTGCAAATATATCGTCTGCCTAATGATACTTTGGGTAAAGACGAAGGCAAAATTCCAAATAAGTCATGAACTTATTGCATCCATGGCAATTCAATTACAAACTTTTCAATCATACCAAATAAATCATAAACCTTTTGACAATTTGCCAATGTAATTCATCTAACCAATTTAGGTCGGAAATTGCTAATATGGATATCAACTGTCCTACGTAGCACAACTAGCATTGACATAAACAAATTTTACAAATTTTTTATATTTTTTCAAATTTTATTTATTTTTTCTTTATATCTCTAGGTTGTGATGCTATTAGTCAACCACTGTCGGTCGCATGCGAGGGCTTCCATCCTCTCACCAAGATCCAAGCGAGGGTGTTGGGAACTTGCCCAATCTTGGTGAGGGTTGCGATGAGGCCATCGCCGCCCTTACCGACCAACAGGCAAGGATTGCAGACCTCTTCTAGATATGGGTGAGGGGAGGCCCTTGCCTGTAGCAAGCAAGGGGCATAGGCCCTTGCCCAAACCTCACATTTGGTCAGCGAGAGTCGGGCAGCATTCTCGCCAACCCACAGTTGTGAAAAAAAAATGAAAGACAAGAAAAAGGAAAAAAAAATCAAAAATATTTAAAAAACATATAACAAGGAGTGTTCATGTCAAAAAAAATTTAGCCAAAATTGCTCGGATGGAATACATTAGCAAATAGTCAAAAGATTTATGACTAAACTAGCACAATAAAAAAATTTAGAACTGAAATTGATCGAATGCAAAAGATTTAGGATTTTTTGGATACATTTTCCTAAAACGGGTGGTGGACCTCTCCCGGCTAAACCTATTCATATAAATATGGGATCATCCAAGTACTAGAAAGGCCATGCAAGGCGAAAAGCAAACATGGAAAGCCATGAAAACTCAAGAAAGCTTCGTGTAGTCATGTTCCCATGGTTGGGCATTAGCCACGCCACCCAATTTTTACATCTCTCAAACAATCTAGCCCAAAATGGGCACCGAGTGACCTTCTTACTGCCCCGAAAGGCGCAGCTTAAGTTGGAGCCGCTAAACCAACACCAAGACCTCATTCACTTCTCCTCCATTACTCTCCCCCAAGTGGATGGCCTCCCATCCGGCGCAGAAACCGCCTCTGACGTCCCCGTCCAACTCCACCGCTCGCTCTACACCTCCTTCGACCGGACTCGGGATCAGATCCTGCCCCTTTTGATTGACCTCAAGCCCGACGTCATTTTCTACGACTTCGCCCATTGGATCCCCGCCGTAACCCGGCCGTTGAACATCAAGGCGATATACTACGTCATAACCGGCGCGGCGGCGCCTGCACTAAGGCTTACCCCAGCAAGGAGGATCTCAAAGGGAGTCACCATTGAAGAACTGATGCACCCACCGCCGGGCTATCCATCTTCACGGGTAGTCCCCGAAGAGGCCTTTCAAGCGTTGTTCCTGGCTGAGGAGCTCGGAAGCGGAATCTCGTTCTACGACCGAATCACCACGAGCCTAAGGGAGTGCGATGCCATTGCCGCGAGGACGTATCACGAATTGGAAGGCAAGTATTGTGAGTACCTTGGGGAGCAGTACGGGAAGAGAGTGCTCTACACTGGACCCGTAATGCCTCAAGCACAAGGGCAACACCTAGAAGAGAAGTGGGCTTCTTGGCTGAACATGTTCGGGCCGAGCTCAGTGGTGTTCTGTGCGCTTGGGAGCGAGATCAAGCTGACAAAGGAGAAGTTGCAAGAGATGCTTCTAGGGTTTGAGCTAAGCGGGCATCCGTTCCTCGTGGCTTTGGCCACTCCGCAAGGGTGCGATCGAATCGAAGAAGCATTTCCACGGGGGTTTGGGGAGAGGACCCGAGAGAGAGGCCTCGTTAGTGGGGACTGGGTGCCCCAGTCGCTGATACTGAAACACCCATCTCTCGGGTGCTTCGTGACTCATTGCGGATATGGGTCGCTGTGGGAGTCCTTGCTCAGTGACTGCAGGATATTGACTTTCCCACAGATTGCAGACCAGTTCATGAATTCGAGGTTGATGGTGGATGACTTGGGGATTGCTGTTGAAGTGAAGAAAGAAGGGGAGAGAGAGAGTTTCCTGAGCAAGGAGAGCTTGAGTGAGGCCATCAAGTTGGTGATGGACAAAGATGGTGAAGTAGCGTCGAGGCTTAAAAGCAACCATGCTAAATTGAAGGATGTCGTAGCGGGGGAAGGCCTGCAAGAAAGGTACACGCGTACTTTTCTCCAGAATCTGCAATCCCTTTTGGTAACTTCAAAGTCATCTGAGGTTTGATAGTACCAAAAGAGCATCAGATTTATTTAGCCGTTGATTGATTCGCTTGTTACTAGTGGTGGCTCTCTCGTGGCAATATAGCCCTATTTGTGTCGTGTTATGTTAATCTTATCGCACATCTCTATTTGTATGTATGGCTTTCAAAACCTATCCCTACGGTGGTTTGAAACCAAAATCAATAAGAATGTATCTCCACTAAATAGTAAAGTGAAGCCTAAAAATAATGTTCCCAAATTCCGAAATTGGATTCCTCATTTTCAGGTCATCAATGGGCGGCATCTTAGTCCATGAATTATTCAAAATCCCTCTTAGGCTTCATTAATTCAAGCAACTTTTCCATACGAATGCAAAAATTTCCTAGATTATTTAGCTCTAGCAAACTATCGATTTTACATATTCTGCAATCAAACACATTACATTTTTTAATCTGGCTCTGGAGTTGACCGGCAATTCTGAACATGGTTGAAAAAAAGGAATATAAAGTACGTTTATAAAGAAAAAACTATAATGTATCTCACATTTTGAGACTATACTTTAGAGAGAAGTAAATGAAAATATTATTATTTATCAATAGTCCTATTCGTAATATGAAATAGCAAAAATGAGAAAGGTGGATCACGATCAACAATAAAAAAATCGGTGCAATCTCACATGGAGGATCTCGGAACAATAAACAAGAAAAACGGGGAAAAAATAGTGATGGAAGAAGGAAAATCCAAAAAGGGGGGAAAATATCAACAAGGAATCTTCTCAGTGAACCACCGGAGGATCTTGATGGGAAGCTTGACAAGGCTGACGGCCAGCTTTGCCACCCCGACGCAGCATATGCAGCAAGGGCACAAGCAACTCAGCACAGTCCTGTCATTAGCACACGTTTCATTTTTACATGGGCTAAATTATCTCCATAATTACCAGGAGAAACTAAAAGGGGGATTGACAAAAATGGTAGGGACGTTAAGGGGCCACTATCTTTTTAATAATTTCCTGAAGATATTTTTTCTCGTGATTTCCAAAATCCTTCTGCTAATATCATTAACTATTTAACAGAATAAAAGAAAATACCATAACAATCATAAAATTATTGCATCCATACCAATTCAGTTTTAAACATTTTAATTTGGTCAATTTAGTCATAGATTTTTCAATTGTGCTAATTTAGTCATTTGACAATTTGCCAAATTAATTTTCTAACTAATTTAATTGTAAGTTGCTGACTTTGATAATTTTTGCAATTCTTTTATTTTTCTGATTTTTTAATTTTTCTTTTCTTTTCTTTTCTTTTTTTCCTCCGCTGGCCACTAGCAAGGCGCTCAACACCCTCGCCAGCCTTGGTTTTAAAGCGCCTCAAGGAACTAGTTCAAGGGTTTTTTCAATCGACCAAAAAAAAAAAAACTAGTTCAAATTTTTTTTAGCTTTATTCATCATATCATGGAGGAGAGTCAAACAAAAGACTGATTCAACACACCAAACCTAGGGGGAGAGAGAGAGAGAGGAGCCCATAGTTTTTTAGCAAAAGAAAGTAATCGCCACTATCTCTTAATGTTAATCTCCAAATTGAAATGTCATCTAATAACTTTAATCATGAGATTGGATTGATCAACCAAAAGGGATGCATGAACGCCAAAATGGGTTTGCCCCCAAAATTAAAAAATAAAAAACACCAGAATGGGAAAAATCGAAACTCACCCGAGGACCCAAACGACTGCACCCACTAGAGACAGAATCACGGCAACAAAAGCGAAAGGCAAGCCTATCAAGAACCCCAGAGGCCTGCACCCTCCCTCTCCCTCTCCCATTCTTCTCCGATCCTCCAAGATAACGAAAAACTCACTTGGCAGAACGCAAAAAACCCTGTATATGATTCTGAGCGATTGATGGAGATAGGAGGAGAGCTTGTTATATATGTATACGTAGGCGCAAACAAAAGAAAAAGAAAGAAAGAAGCAAACCGCGTTGTGGAAACTGCAGGTTTCGTGGAGTCAGTCAATGAATGTTTTAAAAGACTCTGCCCGCCATGATTGACGATTCTGATATTCGGAAGCTTCTCCTCCTTCTTGGTCTCCGTTTCTTTTTCAGAGCTTTCTCACCATTTCGAAATTTCAAAGGAGCGTGCGAGACTCGCTTCGGTTTGCTCCCGCGAGAAATTCGTAGTGTCCCCCTCTCGGGCTATACAGACGGATACGAAGCTTTGGGCCGTCAGCAACTTCCCATGTCGTTGAGCTCCCGAGATGTCTCTCGGCGGAAGCTGATAAATGGGCCTTGGAGGAGAACTCGGCGGTGCGACGTCAACTCCAGGCCTGAAAGCATTCAGAATCCATGTTCCCCGAGACTTCAGCCCAGCCACACATCTCCCACTCAAAACCAAGGCGCTCTACTGCCCGTTTCGAACCCCCGGTCCGACTGTTCGATCTTCATGTCCGATTTTGATGGAGACCAGTTCCGTCACAAGAATACGGGATAGAAGGCTTCGTATGATTCGGCAAAGCGAGCACGACTTGAGATGAGGCTTAGAGCAGCATGGCTTGATTGAGAAGTTCTCATCGCACTCTTTTTATCTCCAACCCTAAGCAAGGATTCGATTTCAAAGGTAGTTCTGTCTATGGAGTGACTTGGTCTAGAAAAACCAGCATCCATAACTTTTGCACAACGTGTTCTTCTGATTAGGTCTGTGGCATATAGACCAGAGGCAAAACCTAAGGCTGAACAGCTCCCGACCAGGTTCGGTCCCACCCAAGAATCAGGAACTGGACCGATCCAACCGGTTTGGCTAATGGGCGGTTCAACAAAACCAGTGGAGAAATTTTTATTTTTTTTTGCGCGGTGTATATGCTCTCCAAAATTCCCCGTCCAACTGAACGAAATGGATATTTATATATGGGGAGAGAGAAACTAGAGAGAGAATGGATTCTGTTACGGCGTCGTCTCCACGTTCGTTTGATTCCCTTCAATTTGCTTCACTGACGTACTTTTTTTTGCTTTACGTTGCAGGCACAAGGGAAAGAGTGAGGGAGAGAGAGAGAGAGCCAGCTTTCTTTTCTAGTGGCATGGGCTTTCCTTTAATTGTGGGCTTTTACTCTCTCTAGGCTCAACTTATTTTTCTTCCGAGTGGACTATTACTGTTGCTGGGCTCATGTGGGCTTTCAACTAATTGAGGACTTTCAATATCAGTCCGATCCAGTCGGTCCAGTTCCCACCCCGGGAACCGAACTATCTGTCACCTCCGGGAACCATACCAATGTCCCTGGGAACCGCCCAGAACTAGTTGGTACAGTCGGAGCCATTCCCATTGCAAATCCCTAGCAAAAACTAAAATTTAGTAAAGTTTGCAAAATCTTTTAAACGCAATATCACCAATCACGTTGAACGAAAGCACACAAAAAGCACAAGGGCAAAAAATTCAAATGATCAACTCATATCCTAAAACGTAATCAACACGATCCACTCATTTTTGTCAAAATGAACTAATTTCATAAAAGTATATGTTGAATTTATATCGCGAGATTTTCATGTCGATCAGTGACAGGCGGCGGCCACCTTATTAATATTTTATTATATTTGTTCCAAACCCCCGCCCCCTCCCCCACCACCATCACCACCTCGGGGCCTAAGACAAAGCAAGGTCTATTGCTTGTCAACGGCACATTATGAGACGAGCCAAATTAATCCCGACTTTGGTCGATAATTAATTGGACCCCACAAATTCGTCTCATCAAATTTGACTTTTTAGACTTGCTTTTTATATCCCGTGAGGAGAGAGAAAAGAAAAAAAAGAAAAAGAAAAAGAGAAGAGGAGGCGGGCGGCTACGTCGTGGTACTTTTTGGGCCAGCGTGGCAGACGAGAGAGTTAGGTTTTTCATAACTTCACCGGGTCGCGCCTCGTCCCGTCAAAAGTCAATGAGTCAACGCGCCCCCGCCCTACGCGAAGCTGCCTGCCACCACCGCGTCGTAGGGAAAAATCATGGGGTGGATATTATGGCTCGCGCCCGCGCACTAAGTTCCCTTCCAATAATTCTACGCGCAACAGTACGTGCGCCGTGTTAGAAAATATTTATTTTCTTTTCTCTTTTTGGAGAACGATGAAAAAATTTTAAATCAATATCATGAAAATCCTCAAATTAGTACATCCATGATGAATTTACTTTAGACTAATTTTTCAATCATAAAAAATTCCGAGCTGATACGGTTGTGATAAATTTACATCAAACTAATTTTTTGTCATAAAAAATCCAAAATTAATACACTTATGACAAATTTACCTTCCATTAGCTTCCGTCAAATTTAATGAACACATGATGACATGTTATGGTGACATGGCAAGTCCACGTAGAAATTTATAAGGTAAATATCATAAAAAGCCTCAAACTTGTATTGTATATCCATGATAAATTTAATAGTACTCCTTAATACACCTATGCATTAACCCTATAAATTTTCACATACACTTGTCGTGTTAGCATAACATGTCATCATATGTCATTCATGTCAATAAACTTAAAGATAAAATTTGACAAAAATTAACGAAGGATAACTTGATCACAAACATGTCAAATTGAGGTTTTTTTTATGATAAAAAAATTAGTTTAGTATAAATTTGTCACAAATATACTTATTTTTGGCTTTTCATAAAATTAACCCAAAATTTAACTGAATTTGAATCTCCAAAACTTTGACAAAATAAAATAAATAAAGAAAAGGACAAAAGGTCTTTCGACCTTTTTTAAAAACTGCAACTGTATCATTGCCTCTCCCACGATTTAATTAACCCGAGATAAATCAGCTAGAATGGAGGTGATGAACATAATTACCATCCTTATTCCCTAATTAAGTAATTCTAAATAAAAATTAGAAAATATTCGGGCATGAAAAATAATTTTGCATTTTATAAAAAAAAAGGCGCAAAACAAATCAAATTATGTTCATTATAATACATTTATATTAAACCTTTTTTTTTGAAATCATAAACTCCAACTATACACACCATGACATATTTACCATAAAACTTTTATTATAGCATGAAAAATCATAAATTTAAACCCGTGGGATACATTTACCTTTTTCTATCAAGGTCTCGTAAAATAATTTTCTAACCAAAACAATAATATTATTATTTCACTCAAGTCAAATGATGCCATGCCATGCCTTTCCATTGGTCATGTAGATGGTAGATTTTTTATGATGTTTACTAACGAAATCGTGATGAAAAAATAAATACTTTACGCGTGTACAATTTTGATATTAGAATAAATGTGTCCTAGTGGATATAATTTAATGATTTTTTGTGAGTTTGTTTTTTTCCTATTTCGAAAATGTCACGGTAGGTACGCCGCAAACTTAATTAAATAAGGATTAAAAAAATATAAATTTCAATCCAAATACGTGGTATTTGCACAAGCACGCTGTTTTTTGGGGGCTTTCAAGACGATGGCGGAAGGGAACAGGGGCCGGCGCAGACCACGGGACTAGGAAAGGGAGCCCACCATCGGCAACAACATCCTTCCCGCTCCGGGCCCACACGTGTCCGTCCCGCGGCTCTCACGGCACCGCCAGATCTCGACACGCGTCGTCCTGAGATCCGCGCCGCAGCCGTCGGATCCCCCCCGCGACCGGTTCAAAAAGCAGCCGGTGGGGACCACGCTCGAAAAGGCATCTTTTCTGTTTTTTTTTTTTTTTAAATGGTGGGGGCTGGGGCAAAAGGAGCTTATTTTCTTTTTTAATTAATTTTGGAATTATCCTTTTCGGGGGAATAAAAGATCGGCATCTCCTGATCCGCCTCCCGCGGCGAGAAGGCGGACAGTGCCGAAAGATGTTGGGAATCGTGAAAACAAAGCCGTCGGCTCGGCTGGGGGATTTAAGGAAATGATTTATTCTTACTCACGGCATCTTTTCTCCTCAATTATTACATACAACGGATTACATTTGCTAATCCTAAAATTTATTATTGACCAAACTTCGTGAGAAATTTACATCATAAATACCTTTTTTTTTTTTTTTGCATTTAACACTCCGGAAAACCAAAATTAAGGATTGTGCTTCTTATTTTTTCTAGAGTTTATGATTTATGCCAGCCCTTATGATCGAGGTATTTATTAATTAATAATACTTTGAATTTAACTGCTGATGAAATCGCAATATCTTCGTATTAAGAATATCTAAAAATATATAATGAAATTTCTTCTCTATACTAATGAAAATAGCAAAATAAAGAAATTCCTGCATTGTCCAAGAAATTTAATAATTTATCGGTAGGTTTATCTAGTCCTAGATTTTGAGATGTGCCTTGACATAATTCGCGACAAAATCCATGCCCACACTAAAAGCACGGGCACCGCACAATATGGTAAAGTCTTCCATCTTAACCACTGCCTACCATCTATTTGCTTAGACCTATTAACTCTCGAGATCAGCTTCTTTCTCTCTTTCTTCCAAAAATCAAGGCTTAATCAATAGACGTGGCAATAAAATTAAAGGTAGATCGTGTAAATTTAAACAGTAATTTATCCTGTAAGCTACTACTACGAGACAAGGTGAGATGACCTTGGGACGCCAAACTCGTCGCTTTCGACAAAATCGAAAGTGCTCGAAACATTTTATAATTAGAGCGGAGAGAGAGAATTTAAAAAAAAAAGAATTAAAAATGCTAAAAGCAAAAAGGTCGCTCCGAGGTATTCTAAAACTATAAAAGAAAAAAGTAATTATTTGTAAAAATCGCCAAAAAATTTAAAAGAAAAAAAGGGGGTTGGGGGGAATTCCCCTCTGAGGCCCGGGACCGCGTGCCACGTGACGGGGGGGCGCGGGGCTCGTGCGATCTCGCTCCAATCGGTTGCCCTTTTAGTACGAGAGGTTAAAGGAAGGGGGGCGGCGGGGAGGGAGGAGGCTTTTTTATAATTACGAGAGAGCGTGTGCGAGTGCTGTCAAAGCCCTCGTTGACCGAGCCTTCTTCCCCCGGGAGGCAGCGCCTCCCCTCCCTCGGAATATCACGCTGCTCGAGGATTTGCGGTGGGTTACTTACCGGTCGGCGCTGCCTCCACGTGCAGCGCGTGACCCTCACTCTCTTCGCCCCCCCTCTCCACGCGGAGCCGCCCAGAAAACACTTTCTCCGTCCATAATTGCACCATCTCCCCACCTTTTAGATGGACCGATTACAGATATATTGAAAGAGGGCTAATGCCCTACCCAAAAAAAAAAAAAAACTCCTCGAATTTAATTCCATTCCTAATTATACTTTAAGCTTTTTTTTTTTTTTTTTTCCTCGTAAAAAGACATCTTTTGGAGATAAATTTCCACCCTGAAGGCATCTTTTTTCTGAAAATTTATGTTCAAGTTAGATCGATGAGATTTTGCCTCCTTCAATTGCTCTTGTTTTGAATAGAGTGTCCATCCATCTCGCTCGGGGGCATCTCAATATTTAATCTCTAGTGCTCGGAAGTTTTCCATTTCTTGATTGTCAAGAAAAAATTGGATGAAGGAGGGTTAACAATGGTTGGGATTCAATTAAAAGTTTGTGTCATTTTTTTATGAGACAAAAAAAAATCAAGGTAAATTAGGACTAAACCTAAATTTTGAAGTATTATATGGGAAAAAAAAAAAACTCATGATTTAATTGGGACTAAACCTAACATTGGTTTTTTTTTTCTTTAAGGCATCTCCCATCATCTGTTTACGGGATCTTTTTGTTCTTTGTATAAATTTAGTATTCTCTATTTATTAATTTAATATTTTGAGCAGGACGTTCTAACATTGAATTAGAGTGAGGTATCTCGTTTCGTCTATCTACTAGATTTATAAATTCTCCAATTCACCTATTAGTTTAAGTATGTGGATCAAATTTTGTAGGAGCAGATTGATGGCCTAAGGCCGAAGATCCTGAGGTGTGTATAATTCCTAGTTACTTAAGTTGTGCCCTAGCCTATCCAATGCACATTTATCCAAATATCGTGAACATGCGAATTAGTCTAAATCGACTTGTGCGAAAATCGAAATGCCTCGAGGACACGAAGAAAAGTCTGCACATTCGTTTTAAGTAGTCGTACCTGCCTAAAGGGCTTTTACGGACAATTTCTCCATTGACATTCAAAATGGCTTTGATATTGATCAGGCGTAAAATGAAAAGACTAAAATTAAAGGCTCTGTTTATTTTCTTAAAGATAAATGATTCTGAAAATAATTATGTGTATTTCTTGAATTAATTAATCAACAAATATTATTTTCATCGTCAATAATAATCCATGCCTTGACACTTTTTTGGACGATGCAATATTTTTATTCATTCGTTTTTATAGATGATGTAAACGATTACGTTTGGATCACTTATTTCCTGCGAATGAATGGATCATCGTTGGTATCACTTATTTCATGCAAAATAATTGGATCCTAATTCGAGCCTCGTGAGCTTGTGCTTTGACAGAACTAGGCATGGTCAATGTCCTAGACAAGGTTTCACCCTCGGAGCACCTTGAGCTCGTTGGCTAAGTTTGTTACAAATGACAAGGTCGCCCCAACTGTTGACGTGAGATCCCCCGACTACAAGGCGTGTAAAGATGGAAATCAATGAATGGAACTATGAAGCATGAGGAATTGCATCTCGAGTCATGTGATCATGATATCAACTCGAAGTGTCAGGAAATATATTTTTATATGGCAAGATCGTGATGTTGATATGCCAATTCTAAGATGTTGGATCGAATCTCCCCAAGAACCCTTCGGGAAGGGAGGAAAGTGTCGAAAAAGTTATATATGTTCTGCCAATTAAATTCATTTGATTAATTATGACTGAAAATGGCTAAAATTAACACTAGATATTTTACGTGACATGATCAGCGATAACATGAATAATTCTCTCTTTACTTTTTTTTGTTTTTATTGTTAAGGGTCAGCAATCCTTGTGGGCCATTAGGCAAGGGCCTGCAAGCTAACCACGTTCGATCGGCAAATTTAATATTGATTGTTGAAGCTTAATGCAACCGAAATATAGCACACATTATAGTTAACATCAATCCGAAATACAGTATGCTCTAAACCGCATGTCCGTCAACAATTTGATTTAACTGTCGCGTATAACTATCCTTTTGAGTAACCACATACTAGATTTGATGGCATGGTGCTAGTATCCACATAGCAATCATAATGGTCATTGAAAATCATATTGTCTAACCAATGGCTTTAACATGAAGTGTCGCATGTAACTATCCCTTTTCAACGATCATAAATGAGGTAAAGCACACGAAATTGATAGCGGTGCAACAATTACTCCTAGTTAGGCTAGCAGTGCAAACAATGGAATGATTCAACTCCAAAGCTCGTGCATGGATCATTTACTTGTTTTTGAAATTAGAATCGTTGTAACAATTAGATGTTTAACACAATAATTTATAGATACATGCATAGCCACAACAAATGTATGCACAATAATTCAATTGCAACAATCTTAGAAGCTACTCTTTGTGGATATCAAATTATAAAGACCATTCTGATATGGATTTCAAAGGATAATTGCTCTCCTCATAAAATACGAAGATGTTCAATGATCAAACCCAATCAAAAGCAAGAGAACCTTGGCATCAAAGCAATTCATAAATTAGGTTCAATTTATTTTTCGAAAAATGGATAATTTAGCAAAATATTTTTCTTGTATCAATTGAAATGATTAGTTGATGAGAAATATTTTAATCATCGACAATAAACTATGCTTTAATATTTTCATTTGTTATTTTTATATATAATACAGGCGATCATTTAATGAAAATTAGTATTTAAATTATTTATTTTTTGTGAAGTGAATGAATTTTAGAAAGAATATTCAATTGCGAGCGTGTTAACTCCCCTGGTTTTTAGGGTGGAAAAAGAAAACACAGAAAAATCGCCCTCAACACATACCGAAGATGTCGCCTGATTAACGACACACTTCCCACGTTCGGACGTCGCTGTAAGAGCTGGGGGGAAAATCGGAGAAAAAAGATAAAAGATAAAAAGAGAGAGAGGAAAGGCGCCTATAATTAGCCGTGTTAAGACGATGGATTTCATGAAGATTAGTTTGCCGTGGGCCCCACGGAGAGAGGGAACAAAAAAGCACAGCACACTCGAGTTGCGTTGGCTCTCGCGAGAGACGCCAGGCACCACCGCCCCCCCGGCTACGCGCCCCGGCAGGCACGTGGCTCTCACGCCCACCAGCCGCAACTTCCAACGCACGCCCGCCCCAGCCCGCCTATATATATCAACCCCCTTCGCTTCTTCATTTCCCCAAAACGCACAAAGAAAGAACCACCAAATCTCACGACAAAGCGCGACTCCCTTTTTCTCTCCTTCCGACTCAAAATCCCCAAAGCCTCCTCCCGAGTCTCCCGGCCATGGCTCCCCGCGAGAGGCCCAACCCCGTCACCGTCGCCGTCAGCCCCAGGCCCCAGGGCGTCAAGGAGATCCGCTTCCGCGGCGTCCGGAAGCGGCCGTGGGGCCGCTACGCCGCCGAGATCCGCGACCCGGGCAAGAAGACCCGCGTCTGGCTCGGCACCTTCGATACCGCCGAGGAGGCCGCGCGTGCCTACGACGCCGCGGCGCGTGAGTTCCGCGGAGCCAAGGCGAAGACCAACTTCCCCACCGCCGACGAGCTCGTCGTCGCCGCAGCCGCCGCCGCCGCCCGCAGCCCCAGCCAGAGCAGCACCGTCGACAACGCCTCCCCTCCCCCGCCGCCGCCGCCGGCCCTCGACCTCAGCCTCGGCGGCTTCCCGTTCGCCGCCGCCTACGCGGCCCCCGCCACGGCGTGCTTCCCCGTCGTGCCGGTGGCGCGTCCGGTGCTCTTCTTCGACGTCTTCGCCCGCGGGGGGCAGGTCGGGGACAGCGTCAAAAGAAATTGTGTCCCGTGCCGCCCGGCGGCAAGCGAGTTCTTCCCGGCGGTCGGGAGCGGCGGGGTGAAGAGCGAGTCCGACTCCTCGTCCGTGGTGGACTCCGACGTGAGCCCTCGCATCAGATCGTTCCTCGATCTCGACCTCAACCAGCCTCCGCCGACCGAGGCGGCTTGAATTTTTTCCTCTTCGTTTTTTTTGGTCCCCCGAGGGGAGGGTCTGGATCGGCGGCGGATTTGCGATTTTTTCGGTGGCGATTCTCGTTTTCTGTGGTTCCAAGTCGAAGACGGAAAGCGGATCCATGTAGAGAGAGAGAGAGGGAGAGAGAAAGAGAGAAACTAGCCTGACAATTAATTTTCGGTTCGGCGGTTGACGATGACGACTAAATTAGCCGATGACGACAACGATGACTTAGATATGTATATAAAGTGATTAATATATGACTCCGGTTCTTTTTGCAACTGGGAAATCCGCAAGCGTTGCGTTTCTCAAATTGTTGTTTCATTCATGTCTCTTTTTTTCCTTTTCTTTTTCTGTTTTATCCCTGTAATACATATCTCGGATATTGAAAATGTCAAGATCTAGTCTTATCAATGCAATCGTTTTGCTTTGATCTCGTCCTTCTCTTTTGTCTAGTCTCCCCTCCGTTTCGTTTGTCGTCGAAGGAAAGATGAAGTTCCGCATTCTCTGGCGCTCCTTTTTTTTCTTTTTTTCCCTTAAGAACAAAGGAAGAAATCATATGTTTTTTTTTATTATTATTTTTCATTAATTATAATCGAGACATCATTTGCCGGCAACGTAGCCTAGAGCTATGAGGAGCCATGTCGTGGGGGTGGCTTTTAACGTATGCGCACGAAACATGCGGCGCAAGATAGACCGACACTCTACGGATGCGCCACGCGTCGGTCCCGCAGTCGCGCGAAGACCGCACTTGCACCGATCACTTTTCTTTTTTCTTTTTTATTTAATTTCAAATAATAATGGTAAAAGATGATTAAAGAAGAAGGGCGGGGGCGCTCTGAGACTGTACAGCGGGATTCATGATGAGAAGCGTGGGGAGCTTCTGTTCTTGGCTGCCTTTGACTGAAACGAAATAATCAGAAGAGAAAGGCTCGTGATTTGCGCCTTTTGTTTGGTTTTGTCCTTTCGGTACGAATCTCGACAAATCTTTTTGGCCGATCCGACGGCCGAGATGACTCGGTAGACAGGCGGTGGGCCCACGCGGACGCGTTCTAACATTTCTCTCTCCATTTCTTTTTCCTTTTTTTTGGGGGGCTAAAATTGGTTTTTTTTATAATAGTTAGGCGGCACCGACGGCGAGGCGGCTTTTTTTTTTTTTATTTGGATTGGAAAAGTGGAGAGAGGGAGAGGGTCGCGCAGTAATTTCCGTGTTGACGAGGTACATGTCGGCTTTTGGCTTGCAGTCACGTGGCATCCTCTCGCGCGATTTATTGTTTCTTTTTATTTATTTATTGATTGTCGGCTTTATCGTCGCTTTATCAGTGAGCGACCGGTGCAGGCTTTACCAGAAAGAAAGGAAAAAAAAAAAAAGAGAGGGGGAAATGGACAATTATTTGGGGCTCTTGGGCCCCGTCCGTAATTAGTGCTATATCCACATAAAAAGTGGTAGTGTGGATAATTCAAATTACTGATTTAATTTTTCACAATTAGGAAAACTATATAGTCAAATTTAGTGATTATTGCTATAGTATCGTTGGAAACGGTCATCCCATGTTGGTACAATTATTCATTTGTTTTTGTGATCTAGAGCACCTTATACATTTATATATAGGAATTGCAGAATGATGCATTATAAAGAGTTATAACGTTTTTACTAACTCAGGAGTTTAATCGAATTTCGTCAATTTAAAAAGCAACAGTACTGCTATTTACATGAAAATAGAAGGAAATGGCATGATCTTAGATGAGGACTTAACCGCTATCAGCACATTAATAATTACTTTGGCTACGTGTCTAGTGATCAAAGGTTTTCAAAAATGGCATCAATAGTAAAAAATGCCTAGGTATGTGATTAATGTTATCTTTATCGAGATGTTAAGTCCATTTTTCAAGACAGCGTTAGGTAATGACACGTGTTTAGATGAGAAGTCGTTTGCTTTAGCATTATCGAATCGAGTTTAGATTATGTATTGAAGAGACGAAGAGTTAATTGGTGACAATCAACAAGTCCCGGCATGAGAAAATCACTATCCATAGCAAGATAATGGCACATTTTTAGTTATTTATGGATATTTGAATAGAGAAAAACGAAGATGGAATCACTGACCATAGATTAGAGAAATCACCAAATAGCCTATGTCCACTTTGACTTATGTAGCCGAGAATCGATGATAAAAAGTTAATTTGGATATTTGAATTCGATTTTTTCAATAGTTATCTCGTCAAATCGATCGAAAAAATGATAATTTGAAAAAGAAGAAGAATTTAGGATAAAAAGACCCAAGAAGGATAAGAGTATTTAGAGTCTAAGCACCAAGCATCAGATAAAAAAAAAAGATTAACAACCCGAAGCATTTAAATAATTTAGTTTGGGTTTGAATAAAGAATAGAACGAGACGTTTAGGACTCGTTCTACAGTTTGAAGGTTTGAAACCCGAACAAAACAAAAAAAGAAAATGGAATTTGCGGACATTGCGAGGAAGGGTCCACGATAACGTCGATGGGGCCCCGCGGCGGCTGGCTTTTTCGGGGGCGGGACCCAGTCTCGTCGTTGTCCCTTCACTAGCGCTTTGCATTCCGCGGACGCCAAATTTCCTCCCCAAACTCGGTGCGTGCCAAAAACGACGGCCGCCCACTCGCAGAACGACACGTAGGATCACGTCACGTGACGGGCTGCCTGCGCCCGCCCGTGCGTGCCCGTCTGTCTTGTAATTTCTCCTTCAAGGGAGTGGGTGGTGGGAGCGTGACGTTCCTTGCGACGAGAGGACAGACAGGAAAGCCGGCGGGTCGGCGCGGTTCGAGCGGCGGGGCCCGCGTGCCGACAGAATTCAACGCGCCCACGAAATCTCCCCCCCCACAATCTTATGTTTTGAAAAATCAGGACAAAGCATTTTTTTTTTAGACGAAACGATAATAAGCATTCCAGTAAATTCCGAAAACACCCTCCGACCTTGACGCCTACGTCGAGTCTTGCCGTCGCTTTTGAAAATTTAATTTTTTTTTCAAATTTTTAAGACAATCCCCTACTACAAACAACACCTCCCGCCGCCCCCACAAAAACCCCCTTCGCCCCCATCCTCGAATCCCCCGCCGAATTCGACCGCTCATCTAAATGGGAATGACCTCTCCAGTGTAGTTCGGCAATTTCGAAATATATATTATTTAGGAGCGCTTACAGATGATTTTACGCCACACGTAAGCTCTTTTATTTTGCGAAAAAAAAAATTCTATAAAAATCATTGCTTGTATTATTTGTGTTGACACTAAAAAAAGGGCTAACTTTTCATTATTCCTAACAAGTATTGAATTTAGCTGACAAAAATAGAGATTGATTGGCGATGAACAAAACAATCGATAATTTGAAGGAAATTGACAAGTTTGCTAAGGGAGTCATTGACAATATTAATTATCAAAGAGAACCTTTGTCGAGATTTGAGAAGTTGATCAATAAAGTCATTGGTCGTGGGCAATTGGCACAAAAACACATAGTTGTGTTTTGGTGCTGTTAATTTCGGGATGTTATGAATTCTCGTGAATGAAGTGTTCTATTTAACAAGATTGAATGAACAACACGAGTTATTATAACTACGATTAGGAAGTTATTTGTTCATTTGAGTTTCAAAGTTGTAACTGCTGTATGTAACCATTGATTTTGATATATAAATAGTCAAATCGCACTCTTGGTAAAATCCCCAATCAATCAACAAATAACCTATTATCATATGAATGTTAGCTTCTAATTCTCGTGCCTTAGTTGTAATTCTAGATATCCGATCGTTGATTAAATTTTGGCTTGTATCTTAGTTGTAATTTTCAGGTGTTTGTCGTCGATTAAAATCCAACATTATATCTCTCTATCATTATATTTTATCGTTGATTAAATTATAATGAGCCATATCTTTTCTTTATGATTCATTGAGACTCCTATCCGAAATTGCTATAAAACCCACCTCCTTTTAATGAAAATTGAAACAATGCTCGGTAAAAGCCGACGATCCAATTTCGACGAAGCAATCAATCAGTATAAAATGCATTTGTTATTGACAATAAATTAGTGTAAATATCTTTATGAACAATAAAAAAATTTACGAGCAATAGAGATAATTACTTTTAAGAAAAAAAAAATCATATCATTTATTTTCACAAAATAAATGCACCATTGATAATAAAAAAAAATCATCGTGCGGTGTACTGATTGAACATATTTTGGGAAAAATATTATTTTGATAATGGCATATTTTCTTTATCTGGAAGTGTAATAAATGTTTCGAAGTGCTCTCGGTTGGGAAAAAAGAAAAACCCCTTTACTCAAACATGACCATTTCAAAACACGATGATTATCTGTGAGTAAGTTGGATCGATTAGATCTTTACTTAGGAGATAATGTTAGTTAAATGTCTGCGAATTGAGCATCGAAGTTTTGGGGAAATTAATGTTTCGTGTCGCATCGTCACGCGGTGGATGTCGTTCGTTCGCCACGTGGAGAGGCGGAAGGGGTCTCGAATCTTCCTAGTTGGTAGGCCGTTCCGGTTTGGGCGGCTGCTTTGAGCTTGACTACGCGACCTGTTCGGATGAGCTGTCTCCTTCCAAACCGCTCTCGTCAGCTCCTAGTTTTGCTCCACCTTTTCCTCTCCTCCTTTTCTTTTTTCTTTTTCTTTTTCTTTTTTATTACGGACTTCAATATTATAATGTAGCTATGAAATATATTTTATATATATAGAAGCTTGAGAGAGAAAGAAGAAGGATCGAAGTTTTGACTATCGACGTTTGCCATTGCTTCCGTTTTCCCTCATCGGGAACTAGTCTCTCATTTCAGTTCCATTCCCATGATTTCACCGGACGATTCCTGTTTTGGCATTAAACAGAGTAATTCAATATTAAGATTAATATAAGAAAAGGAAATCGAGACATAAAGTTTATCTTGTTTTGGCATTAAACTAAGACTAAGCAGATAATTATACTATAGTTAATACTTTCTACCTCTCTGTTACGATTCTCCAATTATAAAAGAAATATATTAGATATATGCAGCACGAGTCAATAGCTATTCGTTGGCCTACAAACTAACAATAAATTACACACTCGAACTATAAAAAACCCTTTGGCGACTTAGGGGTATTGCCCTTGCAATCCCGATTGGGGTGCCCCATCTGGATCCCTACGTGCTCATTGGAGAGCAAGACCTTTGTGCCTCATGTTGATGAGAACTATGAACTATATCCCCACATTATTTGCTAAGAATGCGCAATAAAAGCCCAATACCTTAATCTATGATGGCCTATTTAGTTGAATTCATATTCATTCAAAAACTTATGTCATTGAGTTATGAGTTATTTAAAATATATTAACTGCTTAACACGATACCAATTTTCCGACATTGAATTTTTTTAGCACAATTCACTCATGCATCTTAATATTTGAGATAAACTTTGCAATATTACTCATCTTGATGAATCTTTGGAACGTGGGTTGCGTCAATTTTATTTGTTACCCTTCTACATGCAATCAATCTCCATTACCATTTAGGACGGTAATTTATATGTTTAAACTTAAACTAACTGCTCAAGTTAATAACGATATAGGGCGGCCTATCGGTGAAATATTAAAGAGCGAATTTCAGGTGACGTAAAAACATGAACTTTTGTCTAGTTTAACTTTATCCCTACTGCCTTTCACTTCAACAAAACGACTCGTAGTTTGGAAATAGCTTTTGGATTGTCTAATAACGAAGTCGGACTCCGATTTAAGGAGAGTGTCTATGTCGAGCCTTGAACTCTAGTGAAGAAACAACGATGTCCGAAATTCGGACATATCAGCCCAAAGTTCAAAGCAGGCTGATAATTAGCCCACTATCGATAGATTAAACAGTCGCAGAGCCCAATTTAGGCACTAATTATCAGCCAGTAAATGCCTAAAAGCCCATCTGAATTAATCGATAGTGGGCTATAGAGCCCCAAAAAGAAAACGATGAGGGTCCGCATGCTATGGAATTGTTTCTAATAAGCAGTATAAATTGCACATCGTTTTCCCCGGTTGAGCTATATAATCATCTAGTACTAACAAGGTAAATTACGAGCAACATCAATCTGGAGGCTCGTACTAGATCATGTTACTAAATTTTAAAGCCTACATTTGAGACATGTCGGAACTGTAGTAATTATAGATGAAAAGAACGTGATTCACTATGGGAATCGTCAAGTGACCATGAATTTCTCCCCCTTTTGGCCAACCGTCCCGTTTATTGGAGAAAAACATCCCTCAGTAGCAAAGTAAATCCGGAAATTGATCTCAATCAAATCAAGGCCTGTCATGCAATTGTTAAATTCTTGGCAAGTGCAGCGAGAGATTTCAACCCTGGCAAATTCATTTTATCTTTTTTTGTATAGAAAAAATTATCTTTCCATGTATAAATGCCATAGTTGGGAAACGTAACTAATGTCTTTCTATAAACCATTAGCTACCTTGTAATTTTTTTTGGTTGGAGTCTTATACTTCAAATACATGTAAAAAATAACAATAAATAGCATCTTGTCCAATTCTTCAGCGTGTTCGCTTAGTTCCTTGTCTTTCCGGCTTTACAACAGTTCAATGTTGTCGAGATGGATCTTTACCCATTCAGAACTCTTTTTTTCACCTTTTTTATTCACAAGTATCCCCTACCCTCTTTTTTTTTTTGTAGTAATTACAAACATAAATCTCAATAATAATAAAAACTTATTTCCAGGCGTAACCAACGTGGGCATAAACATGGGGGAAGAACAATCTCGAACACTTATCAGAATTTGATTCTATGTCCAACCTCTTTTCCTTCATTTCATCTGACCGAACGGCATTGAAGGACTTGGTTCTTCTGCTTGCATTTATTGTGACCCAACGACTCTTTTGAATAGTGTTTTCGATGTACTTTCATGCGTGCAATGTGAATGGACAGACAGACAGCAGAGGATTGCCGACAGCTGATGAACCGCAATGGAGGTTCGTGAGGGATTGACCTTCACCGTGCGAACAGTCGATCTGGTGGCTATCATATGCGCTTCTACCTCCTTTCGCTTCATTTAGGTTTGGACTTTGACTCGAGGAAAAGAACCTCGGCGATCGTGGGTTCCAGCATCTCCATGTTCAGCCCTATCAATTAGAGTTGGCTTCTGGTTGAAGAACGAACTTACTGTTTGTGCGAATCAGATGATGCAACCAGTCTGATTCTCGTCGTCATCAAGTGTAAAACGACATCGCATTTTGCCATACGTCCCACCTCATTCGTCTTACACAATTAATAGAGCTCATAGGGTTTTACATGAGGTCGAAGTCTGGCTACTAAGGCTTCCTCATAGAAATAATGTCAAACCAAGCCGGTCAACCAAATTTAAACATAAAAAGAATCAAAAACCATGTGTTCTTGGCCCTAACATGGGTCTTGTCTTCACAGGCTAATAAAATCTTCTTCTGAAGCCCAGGAAATGTCTTTTGAATATAATACAACGTAGATGATTTTGTTTTTGAGATGTTTTTTGGAATAAAGATGGAATTGCGGGCATTTTCGAAGTCTAGAATTTCGATCCCATGAATCTACTGAGTCTTTACATCTAGTCCACATATTGCCATCATGATGTCTCTCTCTTATACATATAGGGCTGATTCATAATCGGTCATTGCATAACCATATAAATTCATAGATGTTGGTCACGTACAATGAATTACTCACGTAACGTGTATAAGAAAAATTGATTCATGCGACTCATAAAGTAAAACCCACCGCACTAATCGTCATTGACTCCTGTCAAAAGGTGATATCATAAAATCCCGTGTGAGATTCAATGAACCCGGCAAAAACTCATATTATTCTAAATAAAATTTTAAAGGCCATTATAGACGAGACTCGTGTACTTAGTTTGAACGCGACCATCAGCAAAACTTGCCAAAGCTACAGGTAGGTTCCGTGCATTTTCGCATTGACTTCGAGTACAGATTCCACCACGTTCCTGGACAGTAAACTCTCATCGATTGTCGCACACGTGCTTTATTGATCGATCTCTGTAACTTTCAACTCTTCAGGGTTTGCGATGTTGTCACGTTTTGCTGCACAATCATAGCCTCGACGATCCGACATACGACCAACCAACAACCCCTACGTTTCTTCAAAAGCAGACGGGTAAAGAGACAACAGGGCTTTCGAGGGTTCGAGCTCGTCAGCTCCCAAATTCGACGGTTCCATCTTTGACCCGGAACTCCACCGCATTGGAAAACAGTAGCTCAAAGCGAAAGTCAAGACAAAAGTCCATCCTCAGGAACCAGATGAAGGGATCGTAACACTGTTCACTTCGCCTTCTCGTCTACCAGTTTGCCGTCTCCATGCTGTGAGCGTGAACGGCAGATCTTCAACCGCTCAGAACGCCACGGACGGCGGTATGAAGACTGCAAAGCACATCGGGTGGCGCGTCTATAAGAATATGGATTTCTTCTTCAAAGCGACGTAATTAAAAATTAATATCAATTCGTCTCCTCCTCAACTACGAGGAAACTGCGCAAGCGATCCAAATTCCAGTCAAACGGAGAATGCTATCGGCACTCTCGAAGCCAGTTGTTCTCTCGCATGGACACGTTAAATCTGATGAAGACATCGCACTAATAAATATAAGCACATCATTACTCTTCTTTTTTCCAGTACATATTCTATGTTTATATCTAGAGCTAGCTAGGGCTAGGGCAAACTCAGTCTGGATTCATGAATTTGGAGCTGGACGAGAATTTCCCTGGCCGAAGCTTTTGCATGATTGGACCGGAATCGGTAAAAGAAATCAACACGCCCCTGGATTTACAAAAACCCCCCGCCCCCATGACGTTCCATGCAAACATCTGTCGACGTCCCTATCCGTGTTCACCTCCCTGGCGAGCCTCACGTTACGTTGACCACGTGACGAAACAAAAAGGCGTTCGAGCGGGGGGGAAAAATAATGCAATCCTCGGTCGACTAGATTTGGAAAATTTGGACAAAACCCATTTTGCTTTCTCGAACGGCGCAATTAGAGGGGCACGTAAAAATTCGGGAAAACATGGGTCGGACAACGTGGGTGGCTACATCGTGGAATGGTGGTCGAAGGCTAGGGAAAGGGAAAAACAACTTTAGGCGACCGGGAATGATGATGCGCGGAGAAAAGCGAGGACGACGGAAGCCCAAAATGATCACGTCAATAAACCTCGCCGTCCATTGGATTGGAGAAGGTCACGGTCGCCACGATGAGAATATTTTATAGTGGACTTTCACGGAATGAGCCCGCGTCCGGACAAGTTACTTTTTGCATTTAGCTCCGTAATCATGCCATACAATGATAGAAAAATCGAAAAGGACACTCCCGGACTCCTTCAGTCCCCCTTGCTTTTCGGTTTCTCCCTTTCCTTTTTCTAGTAACCTATTTTGGACTCTCGATGTTACCCCCGAACTTGCTCTTTGTAGAGATGACTATGTGTATTTCGCGGGGAATAAAGAATAAGGATCCAGAATATATTTTTCTACTAACGATTGGTGGTATTATTTGGAATAATGGACTCTCGATGTTACCCCCGAACTTGCTCTCTGTAGAGATGACTATGTGTATTTCGCGGGGAATAAAGAATAAGGATCCAGAATATATTTTTCTACTAACGATTGGTGATATCATTTGGAATAATTAGAAAATAGCAAATGTCGTCATCAATATATGTCTAAAATCTTCGTGAATGATGAAATTATTTTTCATTTATTTGATTTCATAAGCGATACAAATGATCAATTTCTATAAAATATTATCTAAAATTTGTGTTTTCCATGAAACAAATTCTTTTGACTACGCTAGAACTCACAAATTATTTGTGTGTTCACATCTTGTAGCATGGAAAATGTTTTTGAAATGTTGGCTTATCGATTTCCTTTGATTGCGCTGTTACTCACATCTTGTAGCATGAAAAATGTTATCTAAAATGTAGGTTTTTCGCAAAATAAACGGACCCCTTAATTTCATTTGATTGCGCTGAAACTCACGAATTATGTGTTCACATCTTGTAGCATGGAAAATGTTACTAAAACGTGGGTTTTCCCATTTCCTTTGATTGTGCTGGCATTCACATGATATAGCATGAAAAATGTTATCCAAAATGTAGGTGTTTTTGCAAAACAATGGACCCTTAATTTCTTTTTATTTCTCTAGAACTCATGAATTATACAAGTGGGTTTTGCTAACGGAATGGTTTTTGGGCTGACGTGAGAATAATAACTTGTTATGAGCCATAAATTCTTAAAGGAGTGGATCTCACGCAATCTATAATTACTTGTTATTTGATTTTTTGTGGTTTAGAACATACTGTTATTCTCATAATAAATTAAGGCCCTGTTTGGTTTAGCATTTAAGATGATTTTGGGGGCTTTGAAGGGTTTGGCTAAATGCAATATTGTTTGATTAATTTTTTGGAGGACTTTGGGAAGATGCAACAAAAGGCTTTATGGGCCCTTAGCCCAAAATAAGTCTAGAGGTATTTTGGAAAGTAGTATTCTCGAAATGTAAGTCTTGCCCCATACTGTTCATTCACTATTCATCTTCTCCATAGTTTGCATGAAGAAGTCAAATGGAGGTTGATGACTGCTAACAAAGGGGTCTTGCGTGCTGGCGATTGACACTTGGGGTCATGACCACTCGGCAATCGCTGCTTGGGGTCCTAGGACCCAAGCATGGCTTGAGGTCACCCGAGTCACGCAAACCTCAAGCGACACCTTGGTCGATGCTTGAGGTTGTGTAACCTTGGGCGAGGCTATCCAGTAGTCAAATTTGACTAATGGCTATTTTGGCTGTCAGTTGTTAAGCTCCATCAAAAAATATTTAAATGTCTTTTTTAAAATTAGCAAAAGTCCTTTACAATATATAATTTTTATCGAACGGCGTTCAAGCCAAAATTGTTTTCGAATGTGCTTTAATTGCAATTTATGAAATGTTATTTTACATTTTGGAAAGCCCTTTTAACTCAAAGATATTTACATTTTCCTAAAAACAATCCCTAAAACCGAACCAAATGAGTTCTAAAGACCGTTACATAATTATTTCTCTATCCCAGATCTTGTACAATGGAAAACTCCCATCACTTTTGAAGTTTCAAATGGGCCGAATCCGCTTTTGTTGGGAAACTCTCTCCGGTCGGAGTGGAAAATGAAAATGATGCCCGTTCGTTAACGCCGTTTCGGGTCGGACCGATAAGCTCGTGGAGGAATAGAGATGCGTCCTTTCCCACGGACGATTGGGGTGCAATTTTCTAACAGAGACGTTTACCTTGTGCGCATTGACTCGATTTAGTTGCCGCTACATTCACGAGGGCCCAGCTCTAAATTAGCACCCGACGCATGTCGACAGCCGATTGGGATATGAACAATCAATCGCGAGAAGTTGCCCTAGTCTATCCCTGTGCTTTTTCCCGAATCTACCTTACGAGCACGAATTAGATGCGTGGATGATTAGCAACCCGTGGGACGAGGGTTCCACGGTTACCCGGATCGAAATGCTGGTCCGGTCGCCTTGGGACCACATTATAATATCCAAATCGGTTTAGTACGACAACACTACGTATAGTGATTTTCAATGTTCGATCACGAGTAGACTTATCGAAATAGGCTATAAATTCATTTCTTAATCGATGTTTGATAGGTCGATTTGTTAAATGGATTAGCTGTATTCACTAAAAGGATTCAGACCCAACTCTATGGGTCACGAATGAGTATTAAATAGATTTATAATTTACTCGAACCTAACCCACTTTGATATTTCTTATGCTTTCAACTTAGTTTGCGTATGAAGTTTCCCAAATCAGGTGAGTTGAGTCAAATATGGATAACTAGTTTTGAATTATATGAAATGTTAATTTGGATCGGATCATTTTTAACTTGATCCATCTTTTTGACAAGTCTAATAACGACCACCGGCCCTTTCCGGTCTTTCGGGCTCGACGGGCCGGGTAAGGTTCGGTCTGGAATAGGCGGATCATCTCGTTTCGGAGCAAAGCGGGGGATTCACATAAATAAATAAATAAATAAATAAATAACTTTCCCTGTTTTAAAAAGGGAGAAGGGGGAAGGGGTTGGGATTTGGAGGTGGGGCCCACAAAAGATACGGTCGTGGGGTTAGAGCGAGCCCTGGGGCGGTCAATGCGGAGTTACGCCCCCACCCCGCCCGCCCGAATAAATATATTATTTGTTTTCTCCTCTTTTTCTTTTTTTTTTCCCTCCCACCTACCTCTCCCCCACGCGCTCGCCGCGGGAGCTCGCGGACGCGGCCCCGCACCGCGGCGGGACCCCTGGCGCCCGCCTCACGTGGGCCCCGCACCGCCACCAGTGGCCCCCGGCGCGTGAGGGGGGAGGGCGCGTGGGCCGCGGGGGAGGGGATGTCGAATGTAGGGGACGCAGAGCCCCGCAATTCGTGCGCTTCTCGGGGGTCTTTTTTTTTTTTTTTTTTTTTTTATGAGGAACGATGCACCGACTCGCTGCCACGGCACGTGCGCACGTGACTCCATAATCCTCCAGCTTTCAGATTAAACTAACGAGACCTCCCTCCCCCCAAAAAAAGACCTCCTATTTCCTCCTTTTAAAAGAAAAGGAAAGTACTGCCATTCTCCGCTCTATTCTATTCTATTCTATTATTATCCTTTTAATTAATTAATTAATTTATATTAATCAATCGTTTTTTAAATTGCTTCCCTTCAGTCCTCGCCCACGGGAGCACACCATCAAGTCGAGAAGGCTGAAATGACAAAACTGGCCTCTTGCTTAATATGATTCTCTGGATTGATCATATTTTGTATGGAATTGAGTTAATACCAATACCACCTATAATTGGGACCCCCCTCCCTCCTCCACCAAAAAAATGTAAAAATTCCTACTCTATTTTTGAGGAAATAAATTTTGTTAGATTTTATTTTGTATGGAAAAAGGATTAATGTCGAACATAGAAATTTAACATGATACATCTATTGTCCCTATTTTATCATCTAATAGAATGTGAAACAGCTCCGTATGATGAGGTAATGAAAAATGAATTAGTATCAAAGCCTTTATTGATTCTAAGAATAGTAAGTTGGCCAGTAGAGGTAATTTTTATTTCGAAAGTCATGTCACACTTTTAACTCAAATTGAGAGCACGACAATTTTATAAAGTATAGTGGGGCCAGCATTATTAATCATGAATTATAGACTAAGAAGATCAATGATAATTTTAGATTATAAATGAGAGAGAGAGAGAGTGTTTAGCTATGATTGACAAACTATATTTATAATAATACAATGGGAAAAGTTATTGCCAAAATGAAGCGCCGCCCAAATAAGCAAATGGTCTTGTGAGCGGCCTAAATCTGCCTATACATTTGTCCCCTCATGATTGAATTATTAAGTCGTTGAGATGCATTCATGAGTTGCGCTAAATTAGTCTTATATTGAAAATTTTTGTATAGTATAAAGTAGTTAATATATTTCAATTGATTCATATTAATCTAGATCTTTCAATAAATGCAAGTCTAGACTTCGAGATGTTAACGAGTTCGGATTGAGCTGAAGGCGTTGGATTTTTGTTGGGCGCTTTCGGTGGGAGTTGACCGAAGAAGCAAGACGTCCGAGAGCTTGGGATAATGGAGGACGCCAGGATGTGAAGAGGGCAAGATGGACAATCCCCTGGGGAGAGCAAAAGGAATTGAGAGCCCCCAAAAAAAGGGGTTGGCTTTCACGTTGGACCGTACAAAATATTCAACATTGATAACCCAAAGTTTCTGTCCTCGCGGGCTGACACAATTACAATATCATAATGACTCAAAAGATATTCACGAACAAATCTAACCCCTCCCCCCTCCCCTCCCCTCCTCCGAATCCCCTCTTCTCGCTTTTGACTGTTAAAGATTCTATTCTTATATTTGTACGTGAACATCTTTTTTCCCCCGTTTTGTTCAAACCCCGGTTGGGGTGCTTCGCTCATAAGAAAATGCAGGCAAGAAAAGGGAGTTGAAGATTGTCGAGTAGGGTGCTGCTTGTACTATTGCCGCCTGTGTTTGGCTATTGAACATGTCCATCGCTTGAGTCAGTCGTGAGCTATTCGAGAAGCTCGTAAGAAAAGGGAGTTGAAGATTGTCAAGTAGGGCGTTGGACATCTTATATGGTGTGTATTCAGTTTGCTTAAATGGGAAAAACCAGAAAAAAGAACATCCAATGGCTGTTTTAAAGATATTTTCATATGACATGATTCGATCATGTAACCATACGAAAGACAAATATGAAAGCGACGAATAATTCTTGCGATGCAAAGTTCTTCACACGACCAAAGGGTCTTGACCTCAACAATCAACCAAGTAGCTAGCAAGGAAAATCAAAGGCAAGGGCACCGTCCTAGGAGTTAGGGGAAACCATTCTTATGATAGAAAAAAAGGCCATGGCATATGATGACAAAGAGCAGCAAGACAATTAGAACTCTGCGGTTTCGGCGTCCTTTTTACTCCATATGACTCTCCAGCAAGCTCAAAAGAGACTAGTTCGAGTACCTTACTGATTGGTAGTTTCTGCGTCGTTGATCTATCTTTAATTAAGCCATAAAATTAGATTTATTGTTATTTTCAAATGTTAGGCTAAGGAGACTATTAAAATTAAATTTTTAAATTCATGTGTCGCTGTCACGTGATGTGATCGATATATTCTGATTTTTTATTTATTTTTGCGTCGGGGAGACCGTCGTTGGAGGAGAAATAGACCGAACGACACATGTCAGGAAAAAGATTTACGTGCCTGAGCGGCGATAACAGTGAAAATCCTGAGGAGTTTTTTCCCCTTTTAAGCGGGGTAAGGGGAAACAGGGGAGAGGGGTAGTTGAATAGTGGATTGACCTCTTCATCGATCCACCAGCACAGTGCTGCTGCTGGGAATAAAAAGCCACAGAGGACAGTGCAGAGATATATTAGGTCAGACTTTAGAAGACGAACGAACCAAACCCTGTGGCAAACCCCCAAGGGAAAGGAAAGGACCCCAGCAGTTCCCGAACGAGGGCAGGTGCGGGATTGGCCTTTCGGGACTCTCCCCGCCCCCTCTCTCTCTTCGTCCTTTTACAGCTTCCTAGTCACTTTAGAGAGAGAGAGAGAGAGAGAGAGAGAGAGAGAGAGAGAGACCCCACTGGTTTTTCCTTGGGTTAAATAGTTACAGTTGTATCGAGTTTGCCCTCATCAGACTTTTCGTCTCTGTTCTTTCTTTATATTTTTAATCTTTAACCACCACATATTTCACTTTCCCCAGAATATTACAAGTAGCGGATTACAAGGGACAAAGAGGGGGGAGAGAAGGGACAAAGGGGAGAGAGTGTGTTAGAAGACGAAGGAAGAGGGGAGGGGGGGCGAAGTCTACTTCTGTGGTTGCTAACCATTGCAGAGTTGCCAAGCAATTAAAAAGGAGAGAGAGAGAGAGAGAGGGGGGGGAGATAGAATAAAAATTACAACAAACACAAGGCATCTCTCTCTCAGTCTCTCAGAGTCTTGTTTATTGGTAATTTAAAAAAAACAGAGAGGCAGCAGAGGTACAAGTAAGAAACAAGACGGGGGAGGAGAGGAAAGGCAGAGAGTTGCAACGTTCAAGGGAAGGAGATAGAACGACGAGTGCAGGCTCTAGTCTGTGAGGGAGCTGAGGAGAAGTGTGGGGGAAAAAGGCTAAAAGAGGAAGGGTCTCTTAAGAAAGAGAGAGAGAGAGAGAGAAAAAAATGGTGGGCTCAGGAGTAACAGATAGGAGTAAAGAAGCTGTGGGGATGATGGCACTTCATGAGGCCCTCAGGACTGTCTGCCTCAACTCTGACTGGACTTACTCTGTCTTCTGGACCATCCGTCCTCGTCCGTATGTTTCCCTCTCCCTCTCCCTCTCCCTCTCTCTCTCTCTCTCAGCGCAAGTCTTTTGGTTTATGGTTAGGTTCTTGCTCGGGTTTCTGAGCTGTTTCCTTAAATGGGTGTCCTTGCATTTATTGCAGGAGAGTGAGGGGTGGAAATGGTTGCAAGGTTGGGGACGACAACGGCAGCTTGTAAGTATTCTCTCTCTCTCTCTCTAATTGCAGAGATGGCAGAGCATGTGGAGAACAAAATTAGAGGCATCTCATGCTTCTCAGTTCTTTTGGTGCAAGTTCAAAAGAAAAAAAAAAGGCAGAAGTCAAGGGTTTTGTTTCTTCTGATTTTCCAAAAAAGCCATAACCCTCTATTTCTACCGTGGTATGTGAAACCGAAACAGGGTAAAAGCAGGGCGGAAAAATAATTTACTGATGATTCTTAAATGTTTGTTCAAGTATAACACGAAATTAGATGACATTTTATGATGGGTTTACAGAGATTGTACTGGTGCGGTTGCTTGTTCCTGTGATTTTTATACAAAGGCCAGATCATATACTGTGGTTGATTGATCAGTTTGTGGAAATATTTGTTATGTGGTTGAAGGATGTTGATGTGGGAAGATGGATTTTGCCGAGGAAGAGTAGGGGAGTGTTTGGAAGAGATGGACGGAGAGGACCCTGTGAGGAAGGCCTTCAGCAAAATGTCCATTCAGTTATATAATTACGGAGAAGGGTGGGTACTGGGTAGGTGTTTGGTAATATTGGCTCTCTCTCTCTCTTTCTCTCTCTCCGTCTCTCCGTCTCTCTGTCTCTCTGTCTTCTTCTCTGGAGGGTGGGAGCTAAAAATTGCAGAGGAAATGGAAGAGCAATCTCACGGATGTGTTCTTCATTTGTTTGGCTTGTTTGGAATAGGTTGATGGGGAAGGTTGCTTCAGATAAGTGCCACAAATGGGTCTTCAAAGAGCCTACCGAGTGTGAGCCGAACATATCCAATTACTGGCAAAGTTCTTTCGATGCTGTATGTTCTTAACTGTGCTTCTCTGATGTTTTTTCTCGTGACAAATTTGTGAACTCGCATTTCAATCATAATTGTAAGTTGGCGCCATTAGAAATCCGAGTTTCCTTCGAAAAGGATTAGTAGTAACTTCATTTCGGTTTTTATCTGCTGCAGCTTCCTCCTGAATGGACTGATCAGTTTGAGTCGGGCATTCAGGTCAGAAAATTCAGATTGCTTTAGCTAGTCTAACTGTATATACAATGATGTATATAGTTCATCTATATGCCCATTTTGAATGACTATGATGTTGCTTCATCTTTGACCAGACCATTGCTGTAATACAAGCTGGCCATGGCCTTCTGCAACTGGGCTCCTGCAAGATTGTAAGTTAAACATACTAATTTGGAATAAGATTTTCTGTCTCTGGATCTAATCTTTTAGTTTGGAGAAAACCAGATGAGCAGCGAATTTATCTGTTCAATGTCATTGAGGGAACAATTTCTTTTTGCCAGATAGCCGAGGACCTCCACTTTGTGCTTCGAATGAGGCACACTTTCGAATCCCTTGGCTACCAATCCGGATTTTATCTCTCCCAGCTTTTCGCTTCAAACAGAAATAATTCCTCTGCTTCAGCCATTCCTTCGAAGCCGTCTACGATTCCGATCCGTCCTCCGCTCTTCAACTGGGGCCAGAGGCCTCTAGTCCCCCCTGGGGCTTCCATGCTTTCTAATCCTCATTTCCAAAACTCGGCCAGGCTTGGATTTCCTCAAGCGAAAGACGAAACCCACATGTTCCTCCTCCCTCACTCATCTGAAGCCCCTCGGATAGAAGATATGATGGGGGAACACGACAATGACATCAAATGGCCAAATGGGTTGTCATTCTTTAATGCTCTCACTGGGCGGAGCGAGGATGCGAAGCTATTGTTTAACACCGATGGTCTAGGAAACAAGTCGGACCAAAGTCACCATTCTCTTTTTCTGGAAGGGAAGAGTCCCAATCTGGAAGCCTCCAATATGCAAAATTCGGGCGCAGCAAATCCCAATGAGTTTCTGAGCTTGGATAGTCATGCGGAGAGTGCAAGAAAGATGGAGAACAAATTCAAAAGGAGCTTTACATTGCCTGCGCGAATGGCGTCCTCTTCTTCGACTCCTGTCGATCACCAACCTGAACCTGGGATGTATTCTGATATGGAGTCCTTCATGGAGTAGCTTTGAAGGGTCTACATTAGGATGAGAAGAGGGAGAGACATTGTATCTAGGCATAAAATTATTCTTGTTAATTTCCTTGTGATGAATCCTCTGTTTTTATGATTAGTTTTTGCTGCCTCTAGCTTTTAGCACCAATACCTTAAGAGTTTTAACATTCATTTCTTGCTCTTTAATCCGATCCGATCTTTAGCCTGAACGTCTTAGCCCTTTTTATCTATTTTGTCTTGGCTTGGTGCAAAGAGTTCTACGTCTGTCATCATTTATGTGAGCTTCAGACCACAAGTCTTAGTTTCTATGCGTTGAAATGGCGTTGGTTGTTCTGATTTTCTGGTACATATCATCTTTCGAACACTCGTTATCCACTTTCATAAGTATGCTTTGACTTTGGAAGAGGTGCCTTAAAATGGGGATTGATTGGCTTAAGACTCGCACTGGCCTCGCTGATTCCGCATGAATCTCCTTCCGAAAGGAAGCCGAGAAATGGGCATTGCGTGAAAAGGAAAAGGGGGGGGGGGTTGTTTTGTATCTCGCTTGTTGTTTCTAGGGCGGTGAAGGGGACTGATCGAGGAATAGATCCCAGCTTAAGATGAGACAGATCGCGATCCCTTTCCGTCGTCACGTATTTTGGCTTTTGTTCCTTTTTCTTCTTCCTCATGCTTTTCTCCTTGGGCGTTTGATAGATCAGTGACGTTCTCTTTTATCTTTGCACCGGCGAATGGGAAAACGGAGAATACCTTGGGTGAGTGCTTTGCGAAAGCTCTGCCCCGCGGGCCATGACGAAGGAGCTTTCACAACCGATGACCCAGATCTTCCTGCTTTTCCGCTTCGTCTTTGTTTGTCTACTTTTCATGGATACAGCCGTCTCATAATCTGCCTCTCTTTCATATCAGTATCTCATTATCTCCTCTTTTTCAACGCAATGTGATGCTACGCCGATTATGACGTTTCCATGCCGTCTTGCAGTGTAGAAGAAAGGACTGCAGACAAGAGGAAACGACAAGTTCCTTCCATATTTTATACAGTTAGTCTCGATCTAGTGAGTGAACCTATTTCAAGTAACGAATTTGTCATATGAACTATAGGTAGGCTTTCTTGATGCAAAAAAAATGAAGAGTCCTGTGATGATACGTCGAATTATGTTGAATTCTGCCATCCTATGTCTTTCCATTTCCACCGTAGTCTCCCTTACTAATTGGATTCTGCCAAGCCATAGAACAGGTAGGATTCATAAACAGCCGGTTGACAGATCGGCTTTGAACCATTTTGCGAGGCCTTAATCTCTTCCCCCAAATAAGCTCCACTAGTAGATACAGATTATGTAACGTGTAAACAATCGATAACACGAGTATCATAGCCTTTTGATCTATGTATGCTGTAAAGAGCTATCGAACTGAATTATGTAATGAAAATATCAGCTCCCTTCTATGCAGTCTGGGTATATGAGATTGATTATACCCAGTTTAACAGCAAGAGGACCGGCACGAGAAAATCGATTGATGATGTTATTCCTTTGTTTTCTGTTTCTTTTGGGTATTTCAAGGAACAGTTATCACAACATTAATGTAAGTCAAAAACAGCCACCTTGTATCAAATCAAGAGGAGACGAGAAACCAACCCAAATAAAAGAAGAAAAGAAAGAAACACCATGGACCAATTTTTGGAGTTTGATCTTGGTCACAACTCTCTGAAAACGTTTTCTCTCCTAGAGGTTTCGACTTCCATTGCATGGCACTGCATGCAGGACAGCAAGAACGAACGTATCAATTTCCTTCCGAAGCCAGTCTTAATCCTTTCCTTTTCCTTTTCCTTAATCCTTTTCGCTTCTTCTCTCATAACACCTTCGCGTAATTTCCTCGTCCTCTTCCTCGAGGAAGAAGAAGAGGAAGAGCAAGAGCCCTCGCGGCTCAACGGCGGCACTGGCGTGATGAACTGCCACCTCTGAGACGTCCCGTACACTTGAGCAGCCACAGCGTCACTCGTTCTTCTTCTCTGGTCTCTCGCATTATGGCTATTGGTTTTGGATGAAACTCTGGTTTGGTAGATCAACAGCGGCGATCTGGCTCTCTCGGAATAGTCGGAAGAGCTCCTCCTCGCGCAGCTGCTGCTCCGGCTGCTGTTCGTGCTGTTGCTCCTGGACGACATCAGCGACATCGAGTCCTTGCTGCTCACGCTGCTTGCTCGGCTTGCCGCGCGGGGGACGACCGCACTGGTCATGGTCTTGCATGGGAAAGAATGCGGCAAGAGCCTGCCGTTCAAGAAGAGATGGTCAGCCGGCGAGTTCTTGCTGGACTCGCCCGACGGCGAATCCGGGGTTGCACTCCCGAACTCGAACTCCAACTCGGGATCCTGGGATTCGGATGGGGTGCTCGGAAACGAGAACCCGTCGCTGGAACCGTCCCGATGCCGGTGAATCTCCATCGGAGCTTTTGAGTTGGCTGAGAGGAGCTTGCCTGCATACGACGAGCGCATGTTTAAATAAAACAGCTCCTGAACAAGTGGACGCTTCTCCTAGAGGGGACGCGTGGCATCTGGACAGATGTTGCGGGATGAGTCTTGGTGGTCAGCATTATGAGGATCTTGCTTGGCAGTTCAGACTCTAATTTGGCATAATCAAGTTCTTTGATAACTACTAATATACTTGCTTAATGTGGGATCTCTTGCAAGGAAGTGTGTGTCAAATGATGGCACGCAAGAGAGCGGCCGCTAATTTAAGTTTCAGCCCATGAGCGAGCGGATCGTGTGCATTCGATCCCACATATAAACGACTGAAAATTCATCTGCTGCTGCTCATCTTTCTTTTTGGCCAATCCAATGATGGGTCTTCATTCTCTCGTTCTCTGGTCTACTTTAAAATTCTTTTGGTGTCTCTCGCTTTTGTTCCCTTGAAGACACAGTCTCCTAAAAATACTCCCTTTAAGTAAAGCGAGGAGGAGCTCGCATCTCGTGAGCAAAAGACAGGGAAAAACCCGCCAAGCTGGGGTTGATTAGTTTACTTGAAGATCAGATCAAGAGAATCTGTTGGGTCGCATCTTGTGCCTTTCTTGATCTGGTAGTAATCTCTTCGATGTGACGGCTCGTGAAGTTTGATCGCCGAGATCACGCCAGTACCTTGGGAATTTGAGCATGTAGGACTAGTACGTATTAGTCTGACAGAGCATACGAGTTCTTGCATCAGTTCTACCTGTCTTTCTGACGAACATCACATTGCACAAGCCTACATCTCGCACTTCCTGCCACCGGGGCCAAGAAACGTCGAGAGATAAGCTGTAAAGTTTCGAGTAAACACTAGTCTAATGCATTCGGCTTACGAGATGTTAAGTCGCGATTGCCCTTTGGCTTAGGCGGTGTAATGATGCGATCCACGACCTTTTACTTGCTTTGCCGAGACAAAGGGTGCTTTAGTGGGCAACTTTAGCCGCATCAAACAGTGCATAATCTATGCAAATCCCATCCAAAAGCTGATTAGCAATCCTAAACAAAGGATTAGGGGCAGCTCTTATAAAAGAGTTCCTTGTCTCCCATTTAGGTTCCCTTTCAAAAGGGCCCCGATGCGATCATTATGCCTTCGCTTTGCTTTAATCCCCCCCACCAACCAATGCATTTCCTAATCTTCCTTTCTTCATTGCTCTAATCATGCCATCTGATGAGATGAAACAGAGAGAGCATGGTCCGATCCTGGTCACTCAGTTGAATCCTGCAATTTGGGCCTCCTCGAATCATTGTGGATGAAGCGATGACATTGCATGGGCTGAATGATTCGTCATGGCCCAAGATGCTGAATTTTTCAGATGAAGATTCGGCTTCCACATGGGACAAGAATAGGCCCATCTGGAAGTAGCATGCAAATGAGCAGTTGACGGCCCGATTCAGAGAGCCCGTGTTGAACCTAATTCTTAGATTGAGCTTTAAACCGTGTGAATCCAATAAAGTAGAAAAGCAGTAAAAGGAAGAGGAATGAAATTAAAAATATCGGTGCTAATCATTACAATTTATCCATCTGATGAGTCGAGTCTTCTTTAAAATGTTAAATTTACGTTACTGTTCACGTATCATATTTGTGTAGCAAATGAGATCGTACGTCAAGGAAGAAAACAAAAAATCCTTTGCCTATTATATAACTAAAAAAAGTGCACACGTGCGAAAAATTTCGCATTTAAAAGATTTCGTAAGGTTTACTTATTGAGACATATATAAATTGCTAATTAATAAAGACTATATTGTCGATGGATCACAGAAAAATTATACATGCTCATGTGCAAAGAGAAAAAGATGTCTATGAACGTGAACTTTTTTGGTACACTTTCACGTGCAAAGAGAAAAAGATGTCTGAAAACGTGAACTTTTTTTGGTAAGGTTGTTTGTGACATATAAAATATTTAATGATTTTCTAAAATTGAAGCACATGAAAGAAAAGGAGAAAATTATTGATTTATGCATTCGTCCAGTGCAGTCCTTGAATATTTATAAATTGGCTAATTAGGAGCATGTTGAAAAATAAAAAAATTATTGTAGTCCCATAATAGTAAGAGGTTCTGTTTGTTTTATATTATAGTATCTATATCTATATAAATAGATCATAACAAAGTTTTCTCTTTAAGTGTTGCCTCTAAGTTCACCATCAGAAAGTGTAACTGCTATGATTAGACTCTCGCCATTGCAAGAAATTTTTTTTTTGGTGGTTTTTCTACAGAAGTAGCTATAAATACAATCGCTTATTTACCACCTCATGTCATGGATTCAACGATCGTCTTGATGAGATCCATATGCTATTGAAAATGAGTCCGGATGGAATGGGTACATCTTCCCTATTTTACTATTTAATTATATCTTGTCATCGTAATTAAACAAACAAATATAATGATTTCGACTCCCCCTTTGTTTTCTTATTAGTGTCATTTTAACTTTGATATTTATATTAATACTACAATAAACATTAAACTATGCTCATTGTAATATAACATCTCGATTTTTTTTGTTTTATTAAAAACTTCATATTTACCCATTGTGACACAAATACTCCAAAAAAATTGTGTTATAAAAAATTCAAAATTTATGATAGTTTGACAGATATATATGGATGGAATTATAATAGAGGATATATAATATTTATATATATATATATAATTTTAGGTTTTTTCATGATAAAAAAAAATTGTGGGTATTTGTATTATAATAGGTAAATTTAGGATTTTTGGTGATACGAAGAAATTTTAAAATATTCATGTCACAAAATGCATAATTTGAGATTTTTACTCTTTTATTTAGCTTTTTTTTTTTCATTTTTGCATCAGTTTTATTTTAGCATATTAGAAGACACATGGCTCAAGAAATATAAAAATTGCAAATAACGCGGCCGACTAACTGAGTGGGAGATAGCGAGAGCCACGGGGGGGGGAACGTTAATGGCGCCGAGTCAGCGAGTCGTGTCAACGCTACACCGATTCTGGACTGACTCTTCTCCTTCTGGTGCCACACCTGTCTCTCCCTCCTTCTTCCTCCTCCTCCCCCCCACTCACTCTCTCTCTCTCTCTCTCTCTCTCTCTCTCTCTGCTCTGCTCCGTTCTGCGCCGCTCGATCCCATCCGCAATCAACCGAGACATCTCTCTCTCTCTCTCTCTCTCATTTATATATACTTGAGTTTCTCCCCCATTGAAGGAGCCATGAACGGCAGAGAAATCCTCCACAAGATGAAGGTAACGTCCCTTCTCTCCCCGTCCTCACTCTCCGTTGTTTCACGGGATTCATCGTTACGCGACTCGTCCTGAGATCGGTGCTCGGAACATCCAGGATCGGGGAAAGAAGAGGCCTCTCGCGATCGCGCTTTTGATTGCTTGAAAATGTCGAATCCGAAAATCGGGTGGAGGGCCTCTTTTTTTAAAGTCTAGGATCGGGCGTCGGAAAGCTTTCGGGGGTCGCAAGGCCGATCCCCGATCGTGTTCCTCGGAGTTTCGGCCGTCATTTCGAAAAACGCGATATGTCGATGAGCTGAGCGTAAGGCACGCGTTCAAACGGATAGCTAGAGCTTGACTCGTGTCCCGGATGTCTGATTAGTGTAAAGAATGGTGGGAAGACAATAACATTGACCTGAGGAATGCTCAGTGAGAGGAATCGAGCTACCCAAAACCATGGTTTTTCATGATTAAGAATGTGGATTTGGGACTAACTGCATCTGCTATGTTAGAAGCACTTGAAGTGAAGAATTATTTTTTGCAAAAAAACATGAATTCGCTTGTCATTTCCAAATTTTTCTGATCACGGTCTGCCAATTTGTGTTCTTGACTAGTCACGACCCACCATCTGCTTCCATTGATTATTCACTCTTTTGTTCGACACCGATCTTCATCTTTTAGCAATTAGAAATCTATGGGGTGGCTCTAGATATTGAAGGATTGTTGTTATTGTCTCATGTCAGGAAAAGGTTGGATTAGGCTCTTCCACAGCTGACTCCGGAAAGGGGAAGAGTAAGATGTCGAAGCACGTTACGCATGGCTATCACCTGGTGAAGGGGAAGTCATACCACGACATGGAAGATTACGCAGTTGCGGAGTTTAAGCAAGTCGAAGATCATGAGCTTGGTTTATTTGCGATATACGATGGCCATTTGAGCCGCGAAGTACCTGATTATCTCCGGTCACATCTGTTTGACAACATCATAAATGAGGTTCGGGTGCCTTCTGGCTTAACATCTTTCATCTCTACGGAGGATGTGTCTTCCATCAGCATATTCTCTAATTTTCCACAATAAGGTCCATCATTATAGAGAACCTGTTTTTCGTTACTCTAAGAAAAATGTGGACTTAGATGTAGAATATTAATCTGAATTTGGCTAGATTCCACTAAGTAATACAAATTACAAATATACTGAATACCTTAATTTATTCCTAGGTGGTTGTTTATTTTCAAAAAATTGCCCTTTAAATTTAAACTTATGTATGTTATGAAGAGATCTGATGTTTTCTTTTCCCCGGTTTCTTGGAAGTAGCCTGAATTCTGGACTGAGCCAGAGAAAGCGATCAGGAGAGCATATCGCGTAACTGATAGTGATATTCTAGAAAAAGCAGCTCAGTTGGGTAAAGGGGGCTCAACTGCAGTTACAGCAATACTGATTAATTGTCACAAGCTAGTAGTAGCGAATGTTGGGGATTCCAGGGCAGTCATCTGCAGAAATGGTGTTGCCAAACAATTGTCGGTTGATCACCAGCCCAGCAAGGAAAGAGAGACAATTGAGAACAGAGGTGGTTTTGTATCAAAATTTCCAGGTATTGACCCTCCTACATAATGCTAAAACCGTTTAAGGCTGATCAGGACATCAGATCTCCCGACTTCAGAAAAGGAAGTGCCTTAGATTTTGTGACTTTGTCTTGTTGATGATTTTCAGGAGATGTTCCTCGTGTTGATGGGCAATTAGCTGTGGCAAGGGCCTTTGGTGACAAAAGCTTGAAGGAACATCTCAGTTCTGAACCTGATGTGACAGTCGAGCAGATTGATGATGATACAGAGTTCATCATCTTGGCAAGTGATGGACTATGGACGGTTAGGGCCTGCCTATCTCTCTGAATAAATTTCTCTGTTATATTTAGATTGAGCTGTTTTTTGAAATGGGCAGTGAAAGAGAAGTCTTATTGTTAAATTGCCTCTTGCCTATACGACGATGAGTCTGAAACTCGTCTTAAAATGATGCCAGGTAATGTCAAACCAGGAAGCATCAGACTCTATAAGAAACATAAAGGATGCTCGATTGGCAGCGAAGCACTTAACTGAAGAGGCGCTGAGTAGGAATAGCAAAGACGACATATCCTGCATAGTTGTGAGATTTCACTAGTTTGCATTTTTTCTTTTGGGTGTTTTCTCCTTAGATGTGGTTGGAAAGCTGTGATTACATCTTTTGCTTGTTTCTTCGGAGTGATTATGGAAGTCTGCTTTAAACTTCATGTACAATAATTTGCATAACCAGATCGTGTCGATGTACTATGTTGCCATCCAGTCAAGGATTTGTGTCTCCACATTTTCTCACGTAATGAAGTCCATCAAGATTCAAGATCCAGTAATTTACCAAACATGTCATTTATATGATTTATCCAAGAGATAACTCAGATTATAAAACGCTGATACAAGAAGTAGCCGATTTACGAGCAGTACCTAACCCAGGGAACAGTCCATCCATCATCTCCGGTGGTGCTTTACAATGGTCCCTTTATTTAAATAGCCTATGCATTGACTTCGGCAGAGATAGTTATGGTGACAGTAGTCTTAGGGTGACAGAAGAGAGGGAGCATGCAGACAACGGAAATTGAAGCCTCATCTTATCTGGAAGTGTTTGAAAGTTGAATTCCCTTGGATGGCAGTTCCTCTTCCTCTTGCATCAGCCGGTCTGCACTGATTTTCCTTCAACTGAGGACCTGACATCCTACGACTCGAGCCTTCTCCATAGTACTCGCAAGAGTTCTTCCTGCGTCGCTCGTTATGTCCGGCCAAACGCCTGCGGCAACTCCTCTTAGATTCATCAAACTCCATTAGTTCATGGAACCTGCATCATTTCCCATAAAAACTTGAAATTATGAAGGTAAAATAGACTAGACTTCGATTGTACATATGGAGAAGTTAATTTGAGGTTGAACTATTCTTGACGGACCTGCTGCATTGTTGACAGAACCTTTGACGAAGTCCACCCACCACCACCACCGGCGCTTTTGCATGGACTTCACACACCTTATGGCGACGATGGTAGCGCTTCGCGTCAGTCAGGTCAGTCCCGCACCTCTCCGCCTGGCAGCAGGGAGGGGATGCATCACGAGAACCGCTTGACCCCTTTCTCCCGTATGGACCTTTCTTCTTCTTCTCATCATCAGGTAAAAAAGGCTCACCTTCGTTGTTTCCATGTCCCTCTTCTTCATCTACATCATCGTCCATGTCATCTTCGATTACATCTTCCAACATCTTCTTCCCTTCGAGACGCTTGGAACTGATCATGGTGGATGCGGTAGTGTGTTACGATGAGGGTTGTGATGCGATGGGGGTGAATTGTAGGTACATTTTATATAGTGAACGAAAGGCAGGCATGGAAAAGTAAAGAGAATGGTGCTAGGACCACCATCTCAATTTCCTTCCCGGTCAGTACAGTAGGTGGAAAAGGTGAATGAGTGCTGAAACGGATTGCATGTGACTTTGGAATAGAGTTAGCTTGTGTAATTTTTGCGCAGGCGTTACAAGGATCAAGTGTGTCTCTGTGTGTTAAGAAGTGATCATGTCTTTTTGGCTGGAAATAATGGATCATTAGTCGTTCTTCTTATACAAATATCGAAGAGCTTGTCATATCTCAATGGTTAATTCTCCTGATTCCGGTTCTACGACAACCGGATGGCGGACCTGATGCCCCACGAGCACTCAAAAGTGATTGGTTTTATGTGGGGGTCAGCAGGCAAACAAAAGGTGCCCGTAATTCTCAGACGAATGACGAATGCGGATTATGACATTCGGCTAACTCTTTGGGTTTATTCATGCTGGTGCAGTCGAAGAGGATGACAGGATTTTTGGGTTCTCTTTTCCCCTTGTTCTGATCCATCTCGTGAAGTCATTATCCTTTCTTTTGAGTTGGATGGGTATCGGAGCGCAGTTTTTTTTTTTTTTTTTTTTTTTTTTTTTTGGGGGGGTCTCCAACGTGAGTTCAAGTTGACAAGGACGGATCAATTGTGGATTGAAGCTAAAGGACATGAAATGGGAGGGCACACCGTATTGCAGTTTCACCTCTTTCGGTTAGACATGCAGTTCACTCCAGCTCCCCCATCATAATTTGTCATTCACGTGGCCTCTCGTACGGGGTAGGCTCTCTCTTTTTCCATTGCTGCTCAATTATGGATGCGCAGTTTTGCCTCTCCATTTCTTTCCCACCTTTGCTCTCTGCGAAACATTCATGTCACTCTGATCGATAGTCCTCACGTTCACTGGGTTGAGTACCATCAAAGCACGAGAAAATCTTATTGAGCACAGCATAACACGACCTGAACCATCACCTCTCGGCGTCATAACGAATCGGTTGCGCTAATCCGATCAATAGGATCCATCAAATTCGGAAAAGAAAAACGAGGAACCCCGCGTAAGAGAGGTAGGACATAAAAGGGCAAACCTTTAATGTCGAATATACCTTTCTGATCATGTCCTTCTGAGGACCAGTTCTCGCATGGATCGACAGATCACTTTAAATTCCCATAATTTTTTTTCCGCGTCCCTGCTTTTTCATGGCCTTCATTTTGGCTCTCTCCATAAGTTAGTGCCCATCCCTCTCAAACGTTGAGAGTTGGATCATGGTCCAAACTCCCTTTTTTCTCAGGATTCCTCTGTTGTCCTCCACCAACATACTTTTGATAAGAGGACACTAATGTCACCTGCTTCTTTCAAGGTGTGAGTCCCTGGATTGCGAGATCTTCTCTTAACATTGCATGACACACTTAATACAAGTTGCTACGTTTCCATTGTATTTTGAAATGGTCAAGGTGGTATCGGGACGTTGATACCTGTTAATGCGCAATCGATGTCGGTTGAATTGGTACTGAAGGATCAAAGGTAATCTGCTTATGGAGGCTTGCGTTGCAAAGATTCGCCAGCATTGGGGATAAGTAAAGCACCATTGTTCACATGGCATAAAGTTTGCTTTTGCCATTTCTAAAGCGCTGCTGCCGTGCTCTTTGACGTGGGTCCTTCTGATATCGATGAAACCCGAGGCGCGACGCCGTTCGCGACAGTAAAAAAGCATCCTCGCTTGTGCATCTCGACGTGCCTCTTCATTCCCTGAAATTTGACTCGACAAGCAACATCTGCTTTCCATATTCATTCCTCCGTGAAAGGGGCTTTTTGCCTTCCCCTCCTTTGTTCTATTCCGCGAGAGCCATAGAGGTTGAGTCAACCGAGGAGCTTTTAAGTGACTCTTTCATGTCTCAAACTCAGTCTGGACAACTTGTTTTTGCACAAATTATTGGAAAAATTGTCCAAAAAGTCATAAACCTATTATATTAAATCATTCAATTTTACCAGTTAAGTCCTAAATCTTTTCACCTTTTATCAATTGAGTTCATCTGGTTAATTTGGCCCACATGGCACGGTCGGTACTGACATGGATATTTTTAAATAATATTTTGTTTTTTTATGGTTTTTTCCTTTTCTTTATTATTATTATTATTATTATTATTATTTTTTGGTTTTGGAGTTAGGGCTGGCAAGGGTGGCTTGCCAACACTCGCAGCTCTAGGCAAGGGCAATCATGCCTCACCAACTTCGGGCGAGGGCCGCAAATGCCCTTGTTAGATCTAGCCTTGCAAGGGCTTGTTTGCTTGGCTCCAAGCGAGGTTGGGCGAGGGTTGCGAGCTTACTCGGGGTTGGCAAGGGCCGTTAAGCCCTCATTTGAAGCTAATAAGGGGCGTGATGTCCTTGCCCAAAGTCGGCAAGGTTTGGCTGGCCCTATCTCTAAAACCCAAAAAAAAAATATAAAGAAAAACCCCAAAAATTTCAAAAAATTATTAAAATGTTATTAAAAATGATTTACGTTAGTATCAGTCATCCTACATGGCATAGCTAGCATCTATATAAGTAAATTTTAGGTCAAAATTAGCCAGATGAACTTAACTAAAAAAATGCGAAAAGATTTAAACTCAATTAGTAAAATTAAAAAGTTTAGGACTAAATTAGCAAAAATGCAATAAATTCATGACTTTTTGTATAATTTTTCCCCAATCATTGGTATGTGTAATTCCATTTGACTTTGGATTAGGTAAGTTAAATACAATCTGCTCAACATCTTGAAGCTTATGTGTGTCCTGAAAAGTTCCTGAATGTGCAAATATGCAACAAGAAGGAGCGAAAACACACGGTAACCCGCCATCCGTATGGTAAGAGAGTGATTCCCGGAGAGCGAGTTAGAAACAGAATCATCGAATTTTTAAAAGAGATACAGCTGTTCGATGAGACTAAAAGAGTCCCTATCCATAGCCGTGGTCCTCGCACTTCGTTCTGCCAAAGAATTCGATCGAGCTTGTGCGTCGATGTATGGTACTGCCTGTCCTAAAAAAATCCTGCATGTTGAAAGTGAATGACGAAACGAGATAATGTTCATTTTCCCTAGGGTCTCTTTCATGAAGCTGACATTGTATTCTTCACGATGATGGTTTTTTCCCCTTTTCTCGTGGCATTTTGTCATCTTCCAGTGAGGACATATGCCCGTAGAATTAAGGGAAGAAGTAGACAACCGTATCCGATTCTAGGGGGGCACAGCATTGATAATACATGTAGCATGCAGGTGATGGATGTCAGTCTATGGAGGAGGCCTGCCTTGGACCCTTGGCTGTTTGTTACAGGTAACCTCATCAAGATGGGGATTGTTTTCAACCAGCAGGAGCCATTTGCACTTGTCTGCTAATGCAGCAAGCGGCCATATTGTATTCTTTATTTTAATATGTCAATACCTGCATGCCCCATTCTCCCCAACTTCTTTCTGTATCTTTTTTCTTCTCTGGAGGAGGGAAACCCTTTATTTGCTTTATATCTTGAAAGTCTTGAGGTCCGGATTCAATCAAGATGAACCTTTTTAAGGACTTACTTAGGTCCAAATATTGATAATACATGTAGCATATAGACGATGGATGTTAGTTTATGGAGAGACGTCGTATGAGTTTATTTGGCTTAAGTACTTGCTCCGTGATGTGATGTGATCCTTTGGCATGTTCTGATTTTTCCAATTTAATTTATGAGTGCCCTAGCAAAATGATGTCTTACATAGGTTTAAGATTTTATTTGTTATGTAACTCTAAATATGGATGTCAACGTAAATTTTATCAAGAGAAGCAATAAAATAGATGAGAATTTCTAAAAAAATTTTAAGATTATTGCACTTGTACCGATTTAGTCATAAACTATTAAATTATGCCAATTTAATTTTGACATTTTGACAAATTATCAATTTAACTTTAAACATTTTGATAATATGTTAATTTAGATATTTCGGTCAATTTTAATTGGAAAACATTGATGTTGATATTTTTGCAATGTTTTTAAGAAAAGTTCTCTAATTTTTCTATTTTTTTAGTTATTTTTCTTTTCCTTTTGTTTTCCAACTTTGGCCAAGAAGAAGAAAATAATAAATAATAAAAATTTCAGAAAACTAAGAAAATAAAAAATTGCAATAATTATTTACGTCAACATCGGGTATCGACTGTGCCATATAGGATAACCAATACTGACTAGACTGCTACGTTTATGTTTTCCAACAAAAATTGATTGAAATGACTAAGCTAGCAAATTTTCAAAATGTTTATGATTAAATTGGTCAAATTAAAAGGTTTGTAGTGAATTAGCATAGGTGCAATAGGCTTTGAACTTTTTTGGTAATTTGATATGTATCTGAATCAAATCAAATAATCCATTAGAATTTTTGTAAAGTTCTCTTTAAAGTGGATATGAATCCCGTTATACAGGTTTATCTCAAATTAAAAGATAAAACAAGACATAAAACTTCAATACTTATTGGATCATAATAGCTAACATAATTAAGAAACATGTGAGAATAAACGGTAACTTTCCTCCATTTGTTGCCATCTTCATTTTCATGTCATTGACTAATTGTGCAAAAAGCTAGCGAGCCTATTCGATTATAATCTTTTTCAGAGTAAAATGGTCTCTCTTCCCATTTGCTCCTCTGTAATTTGTAGAGGGTTAGAAGTGCTTTCCTTATAATCATTTTCCAATTCCATATATTACACTTTATTTTCTTTATGGAAATTCTCCCATTTCTTTTCGTTGCCATGTAATGTTTGTCTCAAGAGTTGATGGATACCTCGCTACTAAATGTATCACAAAAAATTGGTGGATACCTTGCGGAAATATACAGTATTGAGTCGTCGCTTTTAAGCAATTTCCAATATTTCTTTTCGTAGAACGCATATCTACAACTCTAGTGATTTATATTCAAAACAACAATATTCACATATTTGCCTCCCTTTTCTTGTGAAAGTTTGTTCCCAATATATTTTTACATTTATCGATCCTTCAAATTAACTATTTTTCTTCAAATCTGTAAATTTCAATTTGGCTATATCATGAGTATAGGTTAATAAATTTTATTAAGTTCACCCGCCAATTATTAAATATCGGTGTTTCCAACATTCACGTCGCAATGGTTAAATACTGGAGGCCCTGTTCTCGAGCATCTCTACAGGAAAACTTCGGCATTAAATCAAAAGAGGCACATGATATTATTTAGAAATGACAATAAAATTTCAAAGAGCCATATGATATTTTGATGTGAAACTATGTTTTGAACTTATTTTGCTACCAAATGTATATTAGAAAATTTGTGTTGGCACACTAATAGATTATTAATAGTATATTTTACTGATGAACTTTATTGGATGTTTCGAATCTTAATGGAAATTAGGGATGAATATGGTTTTTGAGTACAACTTAGAACTAGAAAGCTGGATCAATGAAAATTTATCCATTTGCATATTATAAGGTATGCAGTTGTAGAGTAGGAGGTTTCAAGAATTGGATAACTTGTTTCGATGGATATATTTCAAGTTCTAAAAAATTAGGAACCTATTTTGATGGATAAATTTTAGATTTTAGGTGAAATTTATACAAGATCTAGAACCGTTCACCCCAAATAAAAATTGACATATCTTTCCCTCAATGAGGCCAATTACATACCCATTTATCTCGAGAGAAGCCCAAATCTATGAACAATCTGGACAAAAGCCCACTAAGCAAACTAGTACCTCTTTCCAATAAAAAAAAAACCTGGATCACTTACCTCTTTTGGAAATTAGGGTATATGTTGCGTGCGGGAGGGAGAGAGGGAGCGGTGAAGATGGCGGAGATGAAGACTATCGGCGTGGTTGGTGGTGGCCAGATGGGCTGCGGGATCGCCCAGCTCGGCGTCGTCCACGGCTTCCAAGTCTGGCTCTTGGACAAGGACCCTCAAGCCCTCTCTCGGTCCGCGGACTACATCGCCGCTTCGATTCGACGCCTGGTCTCCAAGCGCGCCCTCTCTCAGGTTTCCACTCTTTCCTCCATCGCACGCTCTAGAATCAGGTCCTGATGCTCTTGTGCTGATTCCAGTTGCATCTGGGCTGTCGCCCAAACCGTACTAGTCGCGTAAAGTTTCGATCTTGACGCGCTTTCCGAGCGTGGGTCAAGGTCGTCGAAGCGATCGATAGCGTGTTTAGCGTGTGGAGTTTATCTCATACTTTATCTGTTCTGCCATTAGGCAGGGGGTGACGATGCTCTGCGCTCCCTCCACTGCACCTCGAGCTTGGAAGAGCTTCGGTCGAGTGATTTCGTCATAGAGGCTATAGTGGAATCTGAGGATGTCAAGAAGAAGCTGTTCCGCGATTTGGACAAGATTGTCAAACCCTCTGCTGTTCTGGCGTCCAACACAAGTTCAATCTCCATCACTCGCTTAGGGTCCGCCACGGCGAGACCCCATCAGGTTGTTTTCATGTCTCATCGAATTCTTTTCCTTTTTCCACCACCTATCAAAGCTGTTAACTTTATTTGACTTGAATTTGATGCCATGTGACTGGGAATCGCTTCGTGTCTGACTTGATGAATAATGAATCATTGGTGTTGGTCAATACCAGAAGTAGACCACTATGGGTGCTATGCCTGTCGGGCTTTGTTTTATTTGGCCCACTGTATCAGAACAGAAACAGAAACAGAACACACATTTGCGCTTGATTTGTAACCACGCAAGATCTTCATTAGCGTCTTGCTGCTGCTGGCTTTGCTGCTGAAACATTATTCGAGATCATTCATATTCTGATTAGATGAAAGCTACATCTGTTTTACTCAGGTCATTGGCATGCACTTCATGAATCCTCCACCTTTGATGAAATTGGTTGAGATTATTCGGGGCGCAGACACATCAGACGAGACATTTACCATCACAAAGACTCTTGCTCAAAGGTGGTTTGCAAACTCTATCAACTCGTTACTTGAAGGAGTTTCTTGTTCTCCTCATATTTGCAGATGTATAATGACTTTTTTTCTTGCAGATTCGGGAAGACGGTTATATGCTCGCAGGATTACTCTGGGTTCATTGTTAACAGGATCCTGATGCCAATGATAAATGAAGCATTTCACACTCTCTACACTGGGATCGCAACAAAGGAGGACATTGATGCTGGAATGAAGCTTGGTACAAACCATCCAATGGGTCCCCTGGAGCTTGCAGATTTTATTGGGTTGGATGTCTGCTTGTCAATAATGAGAGTACTCCAAGCGGGATTAGGAGATAGTAAATACACTCCATGTCCTTTGCTAGTGCAGTATGTGGATGCAGGTCGCCTGGGAAGAAAACGAGGTATTGGGGTCTATGACTACCGCAAAGTGCCTGAACTGGTTAAACCATCTGCTCGACTGTAAGTGTTGATCCCTGGGGAGAAATATCGAGGTGGGGGATAGCGTATGTAGATATGAATTGGATATACAGTGAATAAGATATCGATCTGGTGTGACATTCGGAATGTGTATGGCACCACTTTTCCATAACGAATATTGTTTTTGTGGTGGGGGAGAAGCTTGTAAGGCTTCATAAATGCTGACGTTGCCCCTATTTTGGTTTGCCCAAAGAAATATCGGCTCACTAGTACTATAACAGAAGGCGAATTGATAAAAATAGTACCAATTGATGGGAAGACGAGCAGAAGAAGAGGAAGAATTTGGGAAGCTAAACTGATTCGGGTTTTGTGATCATTTAACTATCAAGCCTTGTAAGTTTCTCAACTGCAAATTGCACCTTTGGGTTTTCACCTCGACAGAATTTGTTGCGGATAGTGTCCCAAGATTAAGATGTTTGCCAAGGGTGTTGTATGTATTTTGCATACAATTTAGTTTCCGTTCGTTTCACGGAAAATATTATTTTTCTGAAAAATATTTTTCAAGAAACTATTTTCCAGGAAAACGTAATTATTTTCTAGTGTTATGATGAAACTTGATTTTGAAGTAGAAAATGTTTTCTTCTCTGTTCGCTTAAGAAAATATTTTCCTTTATAAACTTTTTTCAATATTTTATTTTTTAAAATCATTATTTATTATTTTAAAAAAATTGATTATTAAATTATTTTTTTCTCCCCATCTTGAGCTCGCACGATCAACTCACCGGCAAGGCAAGCTCGAGGCGACAAGGCTTGGACCTCGCAGATTGGTGATGCTCGAGCCTCGCTGTGGTTTGGCGACACTTGGACATCATCAATCTAGCGAGCCCCATGCCTTGCTGCCTCTAGTGACACTCAGGCGTCGCCCATTTGAGAGGCTTGAGCCTCGCCGTTGTTTGGCAACGCTCGGGCGTCATCGATCTGTGAGGTCCAAGCCTCGCCGTCGTCTGGTGAGGCTCAGGCGTCGCCGATCTAGCACTCGAGCCTCGTCCGATCTGTGACACTCGAGCGTTGCCGATCTGTGACACTCGAGCCTCGTCGTTGCCGTGGCTAGCGATCGGCCGAAAAAGAAAAATAGCAAAAAGAAAGACAGAAAAAAAATTAAAAAATTAAAAATGATTTTATTAAAAAATAACAAAAAATTCGAATTTATGAAAAAAAATAAAAAAAAATTGATTAAAAAAGAAGTAGAAAGAAAGAAGTGAGGACTAATAAGAGGTGTGAGATAGGAGGGAGTGAGTGTGGAAAATGTTTTCCCAACTTGAAAAGTGGAAAACATTTTCCCCCATTTTTTTTTCCTTGAAAAATGTTTCCCCAACGAATTTATTTTCCGAAACGAACGTCGAAAAATTCCTAAAACGTTTTCCTGAAATTATTTTCCGTGAAACGAACGGAGCCTTAAAAGGACATTGTATTCGTGGAAGGCAAGCTGTGAAGTGTAAGAATGCTTTTACTGGACATTAGCTCTCGTAATTTCTTCCTCATATTGGTATCCTCAATTTGAATGGAGTGATTAGGAAGGAAAAGGAAGGGATTTAGATATCTATGAGAGGGAAGAGTAAACCGAGGATTTTGAAGGGAATAGGATCGGGGGGGAAAAGAGACATAAGTATCTTTTTAAGCATAATCATGTTTTTTAAAGTCTTCTCTTTTCTCTCTTAATCCATCCTAACCAGCTTGGATATTCTACTTCTCCTCAATATGCTTTATGTTTTATTAATACTATAGAGGGAAGGCAAGGGCTGGTAGTTGATCCCATAATTCACCAAACTTTTACATTAAAGCCATGGACAAAAAGTCAGACAATAACGTGGAAAGAAGACAAATCGTCCTCGGCTAGACGTACATTCAGCTCGCTTTAGTGATGGTGATTTGCGAAAATTGTGGACTGTATAATCCATCATTATCTCATAAATCTCATTATCAAGTCCTTGATTCACACGCCTAAAGATCGGATTATACAATCTCTTTACAAAGGCTCATATGATGTGTTTTTGTGCCAAATCCCTCTGGAGGAAAATAAGGAGTCGGGATTGCCCCGTGTAGTCATTTACAAATGCTCGTAATGGCCCAAAAGGGAAAATGATCGACCTTATTGCTTGCCAGCTGAGGAATCTTTCACGTGAGACGAAAGGTAATGGGAAAAGGGGTCCCTCCTATCCCAAGCTTAAAATTCCCTGTGCATAGACCTACAAAGAGAAGCCGACATATTGTGATTCCTTCAGAATTTTAAGTGAAGTAGATGAATGAATGCCGCACAAGAAGATTTCTCATGTAAATGTGGGAGATGAGGGTAGAGATGGGGAAATTTGTCAATTTGTAAGAGAAAAGCATGTGAAAAAAGAGAAGATGAAATCAAAGTTTGATCATGGACTGACCCACCGCCACCTTCTCCTCTTTCTAAGCTGGCATTATTAGGCAGGCAACTTTCTTTCTTGAAAACGATTGAGGTGGAATCCAATGGGCGCCATAGAGAGAGAGAGAGAGAGAGAGAGAGAGAGAGAACAGAACTAGCAAGTAGCGACATTATTAGATGAGAAAGGAGATAGAAAGTGAAGAAAAAGGCTGAGCCTTTTGGTATACACAAGCGCACTGGTCTCTTGGGTTTGGGCGCAGCTTTGTTTAGACGAAAGAGAGGAGGTAAAAGGAGGCGAAGGTAGAGGGAGAGGCCGATGAAGTTCTTGTTTCAGTGCCCCTGCTGCTCTTGCTTCTGCTTCATGAAGTCCAGGAGTGGCAAAGCCAAAGTCAAGAAAGTGAAGCAGGCTGCAGACGCCAAGGAAGAGAAGAAAGGGGATGCAGAGAAGAAGGATTGACACTGCTCTCAGGCAAATCATGATGTGAAAAAACAACCCACGTTTTCATTAAAGACCCCATTTGTTTCGTGCTTCTTGTTTTTTCCTTTTCCTTCTTCTTGATGGCCCTCTTCTCTACATTATGTTTGCTAAAAGCCTATAAGCATGCACGAGCAAATGCGTGTAGCATTGTATGTTTAAGCTGTATGATGCCTCTGTCTGATGACTCAACTCGATGTGGAAAATAAAGGTTATCTTTCCTTCAATTTTATGATCTCTTCATGATTAGTGTTCAGTGATGTGTTGATATGTTGCCGGATCTGCGAGAATGGTTGGTGTCGAAAAAGTTGGCTCAGAGAATTTAGTGGGATTGCGCTGGCTAAAGAAAACGACCTGCGAACAAGGACCGCTCACCTTCAGTTCATTACTAGGAGAGCTATAAAATGCTGGGTTCTGGGTCTGAACATAAGTCAAGCTAGGCATTTCTTTGTCAAAAATGTTACTTAATATAAGTTGCATCAGAAGACGGGAGAGAACTTTCGATGTAAGAGTGAGCTCACTGCTCATCTTAGGAACTTGGTTTCAACTTGGCCTCCTACTTAGTAAAAGACCCAGTACCCATTTTCTGGTTCCTGGTTAATCATCTCTCGACAGGCTTGATGCCCCTCTCGAAACTCATCCTTTGGATTCGAGAAACCTCGTGTTGATGAAAATCCTGGACTATTTTTAAGATACAATCTCTCAATGGTAACTCCAAATCGCGTACACAGAACCTGGGTCTTTGCTTCTCTCAACCAAGTCCAGGAGAAGCAGGTTTTCTCTTGCTTTCCAGAGGATTGTTCTGTTTCCGAACAACTGGAACGTCGAGACAATAAGTACAGAATTACTATATAGATTGTTTCTGCAGTTAGATCTACATTCGCAGCTAAGCCGGTTTAGTTATCCCCAAATCGCAAAGACTCCGATCCAACCACAGCAGCGATTCGAACTGTGGAGAGCTGCGCTGCCTGCGGTTTCTCAAGCACTCCATGTTGCTGGGAAGATGAGTACTACACGGTAAACATCGAGCTACAATGTTAATCAAACGAAATCTGGATCAATATGTTATATCGATATTGCCCACATAGCAACACATCAGGACGTTTTCCGTCGGGTTAGCCCAACCCATTTCATGGTTGCTGTTCTTTTGGCCCCGTGGTCCGATTCTTGATCTCTAGTTTTCGTTTTCTTTGGGGGGCGTTGCATTGCTGCCGACAGTCCGCACTGCTCCGCCACATTAATCATATTTATGGTCGGTAGCCACCGGGGGAAGCCCAATAAACTCGGGTTAATACTATCAAAAATCTTAAACTTATTATACATGGATCGATTTTGTTTTAAATATTTCAATTATGCCAATTTAGTCATAAATCTTTTAATAATGTGTCAATGCAGTTCTTTTGATCAAATTCTAATCGGGAAAAGCTGACGTGATAGTCCAATTAATACTGTTTACTATGTAAGGTGGTAGTTGAGGTTGATATGGACAAATTGTAAAAAAAAATTAGTTTTTTCTTCTTTTTTTTCTTTTGTTTCTTCCTTTTGTCTTTTCTTTTTCTCATTGGTGGCCAATCTTAGGCGATGGCCAATGAGGGTTGGGTGAGGGGTTATCCTTCCTTGATCGAGTGAGGTACGATGAAGGTCACCCTCACGGGCCATAGGCAAGGTTTGCTCTTGCTTGGTGGTTGTTGAGGATCTTTGAGCCCTTGCTGATCGCAATAAAAAGTAATAATTCAAAGAAATTGCAGAAATTATCTATATCAACTCGATGATACCACGTTGGATGGTTAGTGTTTACATGAGCAATCTCCAACCAAAATTAGTTGAATGAACTATATTGACAGATTGTTAAAATGTTTAGGACTAATAATAGCCAAATTAAAAGGTATAAGAGTGGATTAACACAAATACAATAGATTTATGATTTTTTTGATAATTTTTTCACTGAAAATTCTAAATTTGTTTACGGTGATGAACACAAAATTAAGTTATGTCTTACAAAATTCCAGACTTATATTCCAATGACCCAATTTCCCTAAACTAAATTTCGTTTGATAAAAAAGGTACTCGTAATAATTTTGCCCCCAAACTAATTTTTATCTCATGGAAAAATACTAAATTAGATAGTTTTGACCCGAATTTACATTTCGTTAGAATTCTATCCATGAGAGAGACAACTCAAAGATGAATCTGACACATATATTGATATGTTACCTTTTAATGAATGGTGCATTTGGATTTGGGTAATTAATATGAGATTTTTTGTGAGACAAAAATTAATTTGAGATGAATGTGTAATGGGGTACTATCACTTGAAATTTCTTTCGAGACGAAGATTAGTCGGGATAAACATGTCATGTGATATCAGATTGCTATCTTTTAAAGTATTAATCCTAAACTTAATGACATGCATGAAATTTTTTTTTTTTTTTTTTGATCGGGACATGCATGAAATTAGACTGATGAAGAATGGAAAGAATCTTGAATTCAATTTCACACGGATCCGGTTAACTCGGAACACGGTTGGGACATATTTGGACTCTATAGGAAGCTGAAGCTGCCTGATACTACGCAAAAACTTCTGACAATGGTACAAAATACCGATGGGAGCACAATTAATAACATTGCAGAACTCACCAACCAGTCATGCGTTACTTTCTCATCAAGTGACAAGACCAATGTGTACCCTCGTGGCAACCACCGCCGACGCCACGCACTCGTTTCCTTCTCGGCACTGGTCTTGTCCGGATTTAGCATGTCAATCACATCATAATCCACGATGCATTTTTTTTTTGCCTCTTAGTCACCGCATTTATGGGGACGGGCTGTCCTGGACCCTGGTAATAGTATTTGAAAGGCTCTTGCTGGGGGTAATTGAATCATTTAATGAGAGTCAAAGTGGGAGGAACGACCCCGAGTAAATGGTGACTTTTCAGTTACGACTGGCTGCGCAAACCGTCGGTAATGACTCTGCCTAATCAATCTTTTGAGCATCCGCCGCATCATCGTGTGATCTCGTCGGTCGGGGGAAGAATAGAACTTTCTGCACCGTTCGCCATGCACGACATGATCATGATGTCCCTCTTTCACGTTTAATTCGCAGCAGAAGTCGGATTTTGGGCCTTCTTAGATCGCACAGACTAATCTCATCGAGACGTGATGTTCTTTCCATCTTCATGATGTCGACCGTGGATGGAATTGCCTTAACTGGGTCTTCATCGCTTCTTGAGGCGAGTTTGATGTTCGGTCTGCCCACTGTCCTTTCATTTACAAGCATTAGCGTGAAAAAGATTTGATTTTAGACATCACAGCGAGTAAATACATCTTATCGAGAATTTAGATCCCGATTTTTTTTACAAAGATTCATGAAAAAGACGAACTTATCCATCTTTGAACTTGGCGCAACTTTGTACATGGTACGAATATTCTACTTTATTTATACATTAAATCAATATCACACACATGGATTTTCGAAATCTTCCCATCAGGTATGTTTCAAATCCTTACAATTTGGCTTGACAAGCGTCTAATCCACGTCGTGCATATGAGGAAAATCGATTGGAGATTGTTGCTGTACCTCCTTTTTTCCAGCTACGAAAATCTAAACCGCAACCATTTGGCATTCAGTAGATTATTTACTTGCCTTTTGCGATATTAAATACAGAAAATTTTTCCGTTCGAGCCCGCTATGAATTAGGGGGGGAGCGTCTTGAGGAAGGACGAAACGAAGGACGGACCTGATTTATTGCACTTGCCATGTTTTGCAAACCGAAATTCGCCTCGCCAACGGTAGCCTTTTCGTCAAATCCTTTTATGTTTGCGAACGCCGACCACCTCCGGTTTCCATCGTCACCAGTGGTGACTCACCACCCGTTATTTTCTCGATCGTTTCCCTCTTTGGTCCAAATAAAATCTCCCGAATATCAAAATATTTCCCCCAAAAATAACCCTTCCCTTTTGCCAAAGATATCCAGCACCATATTCTGATCTCTGTTTCCTTATAAAACACTTATTCGCTGATCTTACCTACTTGGGGGGGTCCGCAGTTTCCTTAGGGTTTCTCACGCACTCTCAGAGAGTCAGAGTCTCGAGTTTCCCATCAATGGCGTCCCGCGCGTGCTTCCGCTTCTTCTTGGCGGTTCTCTTCGTTTGCCTCTCTCGTTCTCAAGGTCTCGAGTTTCATGTCGGAGGCAAAGATGGCTGGGTGGTCAACCCTTCCGAGGATTACAATCACTGGGCTGAGAGGAACAGGTTCCAGGTCAACGACACCATCAGTAAGTTATTTTCACTGTGTTATTCCTCCCTTTTCTTTGTCCTTCCCTTCAACTATTCTTAAGGTACTGACATATTGGACTGATGTAGTACTACTGATTTCAGCTTCCTCTTTTTCATCAATGAATTATTATTATTTTTTTTCGTTATATATTTTTGTTTTCTTTGTTTGGGACTCGTGCAGCTTTTAGGTACAAGAAGGGAGAAGATTCCGTGTTGCTGGTGATGGAGGATGACTACCACAAGTGCAACACCGAGAACCCGGTGTATAAGTGGGAAGACGGGGATTCTGAGTTCAGGTTTTACCAATCGGGTCCCTTCTTTTTCATCAGTGGCAAACCAGGGAACTGCGAGAAGGGCCAAAAGTTGATTGTTGTCGTGTTGGCCGTAAGGGCCAGCCCGCCGGTTCCGACGCCACTGCCACAGCCTCCCGCAGCGGCTCCGCCTCCCAGATGGCCAGCCCCGGCCACGCCGCCATCATCGCCTGCTCTGCCACCCGCGACTCCCACATTGCCCCCTACCTCGCCCCCGGCAACACCACCCACGGCCCTGCCACCAGTGTGGCCGCCTGCCAAACCCCCTACGTCGCCGTCCCCACCTTCGGAGTCACCAACCTCGCCATCCCCCTCGACGAAACCTCCAAGTTCAGCCCCTTCACCAGCTCCGACCGCTACTCCACCATCTTCACCTCCATCATCGCTGCCGCCGCGATTTCCACCAGAAATATCACCGGCAAGTGCCCCGGCACCTGCACCTTCATCTGCATGGACTATAACTCCTACAAGTTTGTCTGTGGTGGCGGTTACTTTCATGCTGAGTACGAGTTTAGTGTACTCGCAAATAGCTTGAATAATTATCGGGTATCTTGGCGCGTTTAACTTTATCAGGATTTCTTGGTTATATATTGTTGGACTTTATTAGGCTTGTAAATAAGTAAATTTTTCTGGTTTCAATTTGCACCCGTTCTCCGTCAGAAGATTAAAATTTCTTTCCCTGGTCATTTTACTTCTTATTTCATCATGCACATTCGAAATCATGTTATTTTCCCAGATAGAAATTTCTTGGAGAGTCGGGCCAAATGACCTTACATGCTACCTAGGTCATACATACGATTTGCTTAGTTGAATCACATGCTCAGGTTGGGTGTAGTAATGAGGCAAGCCCAGGACATTATAAAGTCCTATCTGAAGTACTAGGTCTAGGTCTTTGACGCGCTATCGAGTATTCAATTGATATCCATTGTCATTGTTATTTATGATTTATTCTATATGAAATAATGGAGCGTTAGAATTAGTATATGCAAATAGTTGCGATTTGAAAAGAGGGCAAGATTATGACATCGCTCCACCAACGCATCCTTTCACTTCGTAATTCAGATGGGGCTTGAATCCAGCGTGGACAGCTCATAAATTGCTTTATCCTTTCCTATTCGAGCGTACCGTGTTCTGATTTTATCTATTTAGGGTAAAGCGCAGCTAATCTCTCAAGTTCAAACCCACGGCACAATCGATATATACTGATTTAGAACGTGAGATTATGTGGAATTTTTCATGACAGTGCAAAGAGGGCGAGGGACCCCTTCCCACTCCAACCATCGATGGATCCCTACCTATTGCAGTCCTTTCTCTCATAAATACATTACCCACACAGTTGACCAATTGAAACAGGGGGCCACAAGGTAACTTTTCATTCGCAAAAATTACCTTTAGTGTATAAGAAAGTATTAAGGTTGACAATAATTAGAGCTTTTTATCGAGGCCCGGCTCTTATATCCTGCATTCCTGACCCTTTTACTCTTCTATGATCAGAAACGGATTTGCCTTTTGGGATCGAAAGCTTTGATGATGTGCTTTTCGCAATGCAGATTACCGTGCGTATCGTGACGAACCATTCTTTTCGGAAAACCTAAGGCGAGACGTGGGCAGTCCCCACCTTTCTCGGTGTGTATCTCGGTCATTTGTTCCTTTTCCACGCTCTGCGTGTAGAAAGAGAGGGGGGATCTGATCACGCACTCGTGCCGCTGAATGCAAGAGTCGTTCGAGAAATCGGCATCAGCCTCCTCCCGTTCATCGCCTGTCGGCAAGGCTTTTGATCTGTTCGTCTCTCTTTCATTTAGTCTTTTCTTTTCGGGAATGCGTACGTAAATGAGCCGTACGGATTCGGAGGAGTTTTGACTTTTCCCGCCTCGAAAAAAAACAGTGCCTCGGTCATCACCTCCCCATGCACGTATCCGCATATCATGCAAGGTTTCTTAAGTACTGTCATTGCGTAAAACGTGTAAAGTTAAACGATAACAACGGAGACCTCTCAAGTGAAATGAAAACCGCTATAAAGCATACCAGATTGGGACTGTATAGAGACCATGGCATTTCGTATTTGTTCGCAATTTCGATGCTTTCAATAGTTTGACTTCTCTAAATAGCAAGTGTCGTTGAAAATAAAAAGATAATCAATGCGGTGTCTTTTATATGTTTCTCATTTTAAAATCGCAATTAATGAGTGATTACAGAAAAAGCTAGTGCTACAACATTTGATGAAAACGCATAAGGTATAGCACTTTAGTTATATATTTTTAAGGATTAACTTAGAAATAAAATTAAAGTGAGGAAGAAACTTTAAGCCTTAGAAAGGGACACTTTAATGGATCGATAAGGAAAAATAAAATAAGGTACAAGACATGAGAAACATGTAACGACTTGATTATACATTTAATCTTACTATAAAAAATGATTGATTTAGATACATTCAAGGTGAAAAAGAAACTTTAAGCTAATAAATAGACACGCAAATGGACTGAAAAGAAATAATAAATAGATAAAAGTTGTTTGTTAGAAAGATGGGTTGAGAAATGAAATAAATAAAACTACCAGTTTTTTCTATAAATTTGAGGAGGATTAAAAGGATGCAAAAGACAAACAAATAAAAAAATTACAAACAAATGGGAGAGAAATTGTGAAATGAAAAGGACATGGTTGCAGGTTTTAGGAATCAAACCCGTGCCCTTGCACCACGGATTTTTATTATTGGGCCAATGTTATAACTAGACAAACTCGTGCCCTTGCACCACAAGATGGGTGTCTTATATTCGTCGGGCTTTATGTTAAACACTCAACCCATATTTGACATTTTTTTTTTTTGTAACCCCTTGACTATGTTATAATAAATTGAGATTGTGTTTTGACATATTTAACTTTCATTTGAATTTGACCCATTTTGACATATGTTGAATCTTGATAAATGCATTGTGCTCTATTAAGATAAAATCAGCAGCTCGCTATCTTCTTGCCTAACAGGCAATGATTTATCTCCGCGAAAAAAGATGGCTCATTCCTATCGACGACTATAATCCATGTCGCTGCCATGATCCGCATCGTATATTTACGTTCGAGAGGAAGAGATCGATCTCCTTCCTCCCCTCTCGCCAATAGCGACATTCGTAACTGCTCGTCAAGGTGGGCTTGAGGAGTCGAAGACTCGAAGGATGTGTTTACAACGGGCCACGAACATGGATCCTCTGACCGGCCCGCTTTGACCAACCATTGTCGGGCCAAATTGGGCCTCTCTAAACTAACTCAAGCCCATTAATTTTTTATATTTTAGCTCCTGAAATATATATATTTTTCGCTCGGTTGATTATATTTCTCGGAAACTTTTTTTTTAAAAAAAACTCAACTTGTAAGGCATGCCTGGAGCACGCCGCACCTCCATTTCACAACATTCCATTTATTATTATTAATGTCCTGTGTTTTTGCACTCCAGTCCCCAACCAACTAAGCACATAACTTTAATATACAATAAAATCGGAAATAAAAATTTATAAAGAAAACACTAATCCAATTAATACACGCTCCCTGGGAGAATCAACGCCATTTTCTCTCTCCTCTTCGCAACGGACAAAAGGCTGGTCCGCAACGCAGCATCCACTTTGAGCTCACCATCTCCGAATCTCTCTCTCTCTCTCTCTAAAACAGACCAGATGGCCGCCGTGACGGCGACGTCGGAGAACGGCGGGGGAGTAGCGACTGCCTCTCAGGCGTACCTGGAGAGTAAGGCGGTGAAGGACACCCGGAGCTTGATGTCGGAGCTCTGTCGCCACTTCTACACCCTCGGATGGATGTACGGGACGGGCGGCAGCATCGCCATGAAGGTCCACGACGACTCCGTCCCGCGGCCTCACCAGCTCGTCCTCTTGTCCCCCTCCGGTACCCTCCTGTGCTTCCTTGGCGTTTGATCATCAGCTTTGATTCTTCCCTAATCTATCCGATATCCGATCGTGTATTGTTTGAGGCTTGCTTTTCTGTCTTCAGTTCGTAATTTCTTTTCTGCAATGGAACGGCATTTCCGTTGCTTTTCTTTTCGCGCCTAAAGGATGTTCCCCCTGCTGTTTAATCATGAGTGGTTGTGATTCAGTTAATTCTCGTGCTGATCGAGTCTTGTTCTGCAGTCATGTAGCTTGCTGACTGCTCGGAGTCTCTGGTCTGGTGTGCATTCAGTACTTCCGTTTTCTATTCGATGCTGGATTGTTTTTTAAAATACGCACTTATCGAGTTAGTTGATTTCTTTTTCGTTTCTATAACCAAGTTATTCAACTTCGTGGAGTTTGCAAGATTTTGTTTGAATAGGCGTTTTGGCTTTTATGCTGAGCTTGTGAGTTTGTCTTTTGTGCTATGTTTTAGGAGTCCAGAAGGAGAGAATGGAACCTGAGGACATGTACGTGTTGTCTGCCGATGGTTCCACCTTGTCTTCACCGTCTCCGAAGCCCTACCCAAATAAGGCACCCAAGTGTACAGACAGCGCTGCTGTTTTCTTGAAGGTATTTTCTGATCCCATAATTAGGGTGGATGTGATGTTGGATTTCTGTTTTCTGCCGTTGCTGGTGATCTTGATTCTGTATAGTTTTTTTTCCTGTCAATATTCTCTTGCACTATGCTGCTAAGATGGCTTATTGTACCACCGTATTTGATATGCTTCAATTTTGTATTGATTTTGAAATGTGTAGAGTGTTCAAACTACTCAAGAATGAGGCAAAGGAGAAGACTACAGAGTGTTTTAAAAGTTACATATTAACTCAGCTGACAAATACACTTTTGACTTTACTTGAACTTTCTTTGAATTAATGCTGCTCTGTACTTCAGTACCTGTGGTTGCAATTTGAATTAGTAATTTTTGGAATCCATATGGTTTGTTTTGATCCGTACCAAAGAAAATAAGAACAAGTAATCTAATCGAAAGACAAATTTGAAAACAGTCTGGTTTTGGGATTAGCTTCATCTCTACTAAGCAAGATCGATTTTGTGTGGAAGAAACTTATTGCAAGTTTGATGCTGTCTATTTCTAAAGGAATAATATCCTGGCCACTGCATACTTGGTAGTATTATGCTAGTATCACTCTGATTATTCCCATAATGACTATGACTTCCCCCCCTCCCTTTACACTTACTCAAGTTGCTGACTTATACCTCCTCCTTTATCCTCAAGATATTCGAGTTGCGCAATCCAGGAGCAGCCATCCACAGTCATGGAATGGAATCATGCCTTGCAACCATGCTCAATCCCTTGGCAAAAGAATTTAGAGTAAGTTTTCCAGGTCCTTTGCACATTTATTAACTATGAATTTGTTCAAAGTAAACCCTCTTGGACTAACATTAAGTTGGTAGCTTGAGGAATTAATTAAATAGAAACCCGAAGGAACATAAATCACTATGGGTTGACCTTATGAAGGAGTCACTGTCATGAGTCAATAGCTGAGCTGGTTGTGAGAGCCTTTGTCTACTAACCAATGAAAATGGGAATCCACATGGGGGTAGTTCATCCCATTTCACAGTTTAAGTGGTATTGCCATAGCCTTACATTGCTTCTGTCGTCACTCCATCACTGACACACATGTATGGTGATTGGTCTGTTCTATCTGAAACATCATAATCACTTTTGGGCTGCTTCTAATTTGTTTTCCCTTTTCAATTTCTTGCCTTCTTGTACTTTTGCAGATTACTCATATGGAGATGATTAAAGGAATCCAAGGGCATGGTTATTATGATGAACTTGTGATCCCAATCATAGAGAATACTGCTCATGAATATCAACTCACGGAATCTCTTGCAAAAGCGGTATAGTATCTTTACTTTTTGGTTCCATGTGGGAGAGACTAAAGGTTTCTTGCTAACTAGATTCCAGCAGTCATAAGCTTGTGACTGGATGGTTGATCTATAAAACTTGGGCACGCTTGTTAGATGGTGTGAAAATCATCCTGCTATTCAGGAAATATAGCATTCAATTGTTAGCTTTACATTTTGAAAATTTTTCTACCCTATCAATGGTCTTTATGAGTACCTTTTGCTTTGAGTTATCATGTCTTGCAAGATGCTTCTCTAGATCTTCTAGGAGTCTGTCTAGTAGAGTGCTGGTATGCTTGCAAAACAATGGATGGCTATAGAGGATCATTGTTCTTAGTGGTATATACTTATTACTCATATTTACTTGAATCTACTGGATTGAGTGATGCCTTTTTTTCAGATAGAAGCGTACCCAAGATCAACAGCTGTACTTGTTCGGAACCACGGTATATATTCATGGGGAGACTCATGGATCAATGCTAAAACACAGGTTTGTGTTTTCCACGTCAGGACTTGAATTAATTAGATTGTTGGCTAGAATGCTTCTTCTTTTTACATGAAAAAGAAGGCAGTGAATTTGACATAAAAAGGAATTCCGCATTTTTACATTGAAAGAATATTTGGTCACAAGGCTTGCAGAAGTAATGAACTTGTAGTTATGCCTGGAGAAGCTACTCCCATTACCCAAATGTATCTGATCATGTGCTGAAACAGATTCTTTGTTTTGACAGCTTTTGTGGCTTCCTTGTAAAGGTTTCCCTATTTCAGCTTTACTCTTGATCTTCTTTCCTTGTTGACTATTTTTATTCTCTTTCATTCATGCCATTATTTTTTCAGGCTGAATGTTACCATTATCTCTTTGATGCTGCGATCAAACTTCACCAAATGGGTTTGGATTGGTCGTCTCCAAATCATGGCCCTCTTCAATATGGCAAAGGCACATTAGCTGATGGTGGGAAGGCTGGAATAATCGGTTCTAGTCTTCAAATCAAGCCTCTTCCAGTATATTTCTGAATTCTCTCCCTTTTTCCGTAGATAAAAATCACCAGTTGTGAATCATGATGGGCAGCATATACTGTCTCGATCTTGATGCAATTGCCCTTTTAATTTGCAAACTTAGGGTCTGTTTGTTTGAGGGAAAATTGATTCTGGAAAATCGTTTCCTGACTTTTCAGTATTTGATGACAAAAAACTAATCAATCTATGGAAAATGTTTTCCATGAATTGAAAACAAGCTTAGATTGGAGAAAAACAACTTCTACTCTTGGCAAGAAGGAAATCACTTTCCCTAAACCAAAGACCAAACAAAAACTATCTATTTTCCTTGAAAATGATTTTCATGGAAATATTTTTATTTATCATAAAGTTTTTAGTGAAACAAACGCACTCTTAAAGAAACTTTAGATGTTTGGTAATCCAGGTCAGGTAACTAGTTTTCTTGCGTTATTTGTCTGGTTGCAGAGCTGCATTCTTCTGGACATTGAAGGAACCACTACTCCAATATCATTTGTGACTGATGTTCTCTTTCCATATGCACGGGATAATGTTGGGAGGCATTTGTCTGCGACATTTGAAACATTAGAAACTCAAGAAGACATCAAATTGTTACGGAGCCAGGTAACTTTATGTTGTGGTTTAGTAATGGAATTGTCAAATTTCCACACTTGTAATGGTCGTGTTAGAAAGTCCAGCCCAAAAACTTAAGCTTATAGGTGGAGGGAAATTACATGTATATAAAAAGCATTTAAGATCCATTGTCAAGCAATGTAAGTCTATATTTTCAACACCCCCTCTCACGTGCAAGTAATATGAGTTTCATGTGAAATTTTGACTACACACAACACGTGGAATTTTTTTTTTTTTTACCACGCATCTTCACATAAGGGATAACTGGCTTTAATACTATGTTAGAAAGTCCAGCCCAAAAGCTTAAGCTTATAGGTGGAGGGAGACTGTATGAATATGGAGAGCATTTAGGACCCATTGTCAAGCAATGTGGGACTATATTTTCAAAAGGTCGAGACTATTTAATGTGCATGATAAGTTGGAGCTAATTAGTATGTACTATAAAGAGGATAACTCGAAGGTTACACTAGTGCAAATTCCCTTCAACTATAGAGAGATGTATCCTAATGTTGCTATAAGACATGCTATATTGATCCCTTGATGTTCTAGATTTTTGGTATATCTTTTATAGGTTGAAGATGATTTGGCAAAAGGTGTTCCTAGGGCCTTGCCCGTTCCTCCTGATGAGAATGGGAAAGAGAAGGTTATAGCAGCTTTGGTTGCTAACATTGAAGCAATGATAAAAGCTGATCGCAAGATCACTGCCTTGAAACAATTGCAAGTAAGCAAGGCCGATATCAAATTGTGTTTGGTGTGATGGTGTTGAGAAGTATAGATGAGCAAGACAGGCTTATTTGTACCATGCAGGGTCACATATGGCGGTTTGGGTTTCAGAATCAAGAGTTGAAGGGTGTAGTATTTGAGGATGTACCGGTGGCTCTTGAAAAATGGAATGCCCTGGGCATAAAGGTAACTTTCACTTTTCTTCTGATCCACTTACATTTTTCATCCTTTTTTTTTTTTTTAATTTTGCAACTTTGTTATCCTTTTGATTCCATACTTGTCCTTGTTGAAAACATTAGCTGATGCTTTCTTCCCTCAACATATTTCTGTACATTTCTTGTTTTGTGCAGCAACGGCTGATTTTTGTTACTCATTTAAATGGATTTTCTTCTTTCCACTCCATCAATTGCATGATAATGGAAATGGTTATACATGTCAACTGTACTAATGTCATTTACAGTGGTAATCAGCAGCTAATTATTGTGCAACAGGTATACATATATTCTAGTGGCAGCAGATTAGCACAAAGACTCTTATTTGGAAGTACAAATCACGGAAATCTGAGGAAGTATCTTTATGGGTTTTTTGACACTACAGTGGGGTAAAAGATCTTGCCTAATTTCTTGTTTCTTTTCTTTAATCTTGTTCTTATTTGGTTGAATTTTCTTTGCCAGAGTTGAGTTAGAGCTTTTGTATCGCTTGGTACTGGAGATTTATTTTATAGCTTATCTCTCTTATAGGAACAAAAAAGAAACAAACAGTTATACTGAGATATCGGAGTCGCTAGGAGTCGATAAGCCATCACAGGTATTATTTCTGACTGATGTCTATCAAGAAGCTGTTGCTGCAAAGAATGCAGGTATATGTCCATTAAAATATTATCTATTCAACTCTTTCTGTGCATTTGCTCTGGTGCTATGTGGTGCACGGCTTCCTTTTGAATCTTTTGAATGCTTAAGGTGTCTAAAGTCGGTCTTATAAGTTTAAATTCGTGATAGAAAAGTGGCTATAGACTCCCAAGGACATTTCCCCCCATCATATTGACTTAACCAGTACTGGTATTTCTTAAAGTTTCCATCTGTAGATACTTAACAAAATACCCAATTGAGTTATAGTGGATGCCCAGCTAAGGACTTTTATCCGGATTTACGTGGTTCGGTCGGTGGGACCTTTCCCACAGGAGTGTGGTACAGGATTCCATTTATTAAGCAATACAATAGAGATTACAATCACATTCGAGTCACTGAAACACTCTTAGTGTTTCCCAGCCCCCAAGAGAAGTCCTTGTATTAGCTTTGTAATGACAAAATGGCATTATTTTTCTTTTATGCAGAGTGCTGATTAGTTTTTTTAATCGAAACCGAATTACTCCATCTCCATGTTTTTCAGTGCATACTAAAAAGAATATTAATTTAGTGTCAATAGCTTTATAAATTACATTGGCTTTATTTTGTCCTCAATCCCGCCTCCCAAAAAAGAAAAAGAACAAGAAAGAGCTGGTTATGATGTACTTTGGCTTGTCTTCAATTAAACTTAAGTTAATATATTGGGAGAATCAGAACACTTGCATTTACACGTTCCTCATGTTTGTGTCCAGTCATATTGAACACGATCAGAAAATTGCTTAGAATCTCAATCTCAACCTTATGCGACTACCCCTCTTTTCCATCCTTAAGTCAATGTTGCCATCTGTTTATTTCATGCCTGGTTTCTCAGAACCTTAATGTGCATTTCAGCATGCTAACTTTGAATCTTGATCAATGCATGTAGGCCTTCAGGTGATTGTCTCTGTCCGGCCTGGAAATGCACCTCTTCCAGAAAATCATGGGTTTAAAACAATCCATTCATTCATGGAGATCTGATGGCAGGGTTTAGCTTAGTTATCCTGGATCTAGTATTGGTAAATGGCTCATCATTTTCATGTTATTTCTCTCACATGACTGGTAATGGATCAGATGTGTAGTGTGTTTTGTTTTTCCCATTATCATAGCAAGTTAACTGCATATTGACCTTTATTGTGTATCCTGACAAAGAAAAACCTTTGTTGCCTGTCCCTCATGTAGTCGGTAGAGACCTATCAAGGAATGTATACACATGTCCGGCCTCATTTTCATACATGGAAAACAGAGCATGGCTAAAAACAAATGGACAGGAAGTAGCTACCTCTCTATCCAGGAGCATTGTCACCCCAAACTAAAAATGATCAAGGAAATATTTCCACATGCTAGTCCAAACAATTTGGCATAATAAGTTTTCGGTCAGTAGCACTATTGTCATTCGCACCTTTCACCGATAAAAACTTAAATCCTTGTTTCAGTAATGCCACAGCATTCCAGTCAACATCACCGAACTCCAAAAGCAAATATAAATGCTAGTTATTGGTAAAACTTTTAACTGCAACTTTTTTGTGCTTTCTGCAGGATGAAAAATCATCTCAGGCATCGATTATAATTAGGTTGACAATGACCGAACGACATCGGTTTTTATCTTTGTAATGAGAGGCAAGCAAATGAGATGCAGCTGCTTATTCCATCGCATTTGGAATGTCATTTCAAGTAAATGGGTAATTGGGTAGGTCCCAAATGCTTTTTGATCAAATAGCGACTTGCTTTAGAGTTATCATCAGATTCCAAATGCACCATTCTGCAAGCATAAGGTGTGCATTGTCCTGTTCCCATGGCGTTGGGTCAAGCGCGTCCTCTTCAAGAGCATCGATGCTCCTGATGACCCATTTGGGTGAAGGGTGATGTTTATTAACGTGTAAGGGTGCGTTTGTTTAGTTTTGCAAATAGGCTTTGAGTTTAATGCAAATATTGAAAACCCAAAGCTACTCGAGGAAATGCAATTGTGTTTGGTAAAAAAAATTTACAAATGAATTTTGTATTGAACGTGCGTTTGGTAAAAAAAACTTTTGTAATTGGTTTTAAGGGTTATTTATTTATTTTGAAAATTGAATTAAACCCTTCTCTGGATTGATAAAGGGTTACAGCCGCTGACAAGCCAGATTTGGCACTAGTGACCGTCGATTGAGATTGCCCGAGGTCGGGTGACCTCCGGCAAGGGTTGCGCAACGTAGCTGAGGGCCGCCGAAGGTCGCTTGACCCAGGCGACTATCACTTGGGTCTCACAGCCCTCGCCTGGGTCTCGCAAGGGTGGCACAACCACCAGCCACTGTCGTGCGACCCTCGTGAGACCTAGGTGGCGGTCGCCTAGATCGTGCGGCACCTAGGTCGAGCTACCCTCGCTGAGGGTTGTGCGACCTTCGACAACCTTCGATTGAGTTGCGAGACTCTCGTTGGAGGTCACCCAACCTTAAGTGACCTCAACCGATGATCACCGGTGCCAGATCTAGCTCACCGGCGGTCGTAGCCCTTCGTCAGTCCAACGAAGGGTTGTCTCCTTTTTCAATAAAAAAAAAAATAACCAGGGGCAAAATTGAAAATATAAAGATTTAGTGAAGATAGTTTTGGAAGGAAAAAATTAATTTTAACATTCGGTCAAATGTTGAAACCCCAAAACTAGTTAGTTTTTTGAGTTTTCAACATTTTGAAAGTTGATTTTTAGTTGAAAGCCATATCGAAAGTTGAACCAAACGTAGCTTAAGACTGTTTTGATAATTTATCGTTATATGTTACTGTTGTTCCAATTTCCAAGGAATTGATAACGAAGTTTCACCTTCTCAAGTAACTTTCCGAGCGTCCTGGGATGCCTATCGATGGGTCAAAATGGTCGATAAAGATTCAAATAGTGGGTTAGCTCTCTCGGGTTATAGGGACTAAACTTCCTGAACTACCATCTAGGTAGATGCGTTGGGATTTGAAGAACACCAGCGGCATAGCTGATGTTAGGTTTATTTACTAGCAGTGGGCTATATACCGTAAGATAGAAACTCACTTGTACACATGAATATTCATGACTCGAGACCAAACTCTCATTTTATGAAGAAGCAATTGATTGACAAGTATGCTTGTTTAATATAACAGGTGAAGACAGACTATAAAATGCAGAGAGAATAATGATAGGCACTGTCAAGATTGAATTCTAAAGGAAATGCGATAGTACCTCATTAGATTTTGAGTACGACTCACTCATTGAAATGCCGCAATTATTGACAGGGACCAGTCTCCATTGCATCTAGCGGGGCTCCCGCCTCCACTTGCCTTCCCAAACTCTAGAAAAACAGTGGAAGAGTTTCAAAAGCTTTTCAAGTTATGCTCCACTATTTCAGCTTTTTGCCGCCCCGCCTTAAATCCCGCGAGAGAAAGGAATCGAACATTTTTCTATTGATTTGCCCCCCCGCCAATTAATCTACAAAGCTCGAAAAGCAATTCTAACATCATGAATATGGGGTACTGTAGATAAAAAAGTCGACCAAACATTTATTCCGGTGGACTTTTTAAGCATCGGGACAATATTTCAGTTACCAAAATAATTATACTCATGCTTTTTTGTCTAGATCCATCCCTACCTAGTCCACATATCAGCTTATAACTAGCAAATGTGTTGGGAATTTTAAAAGATCAAAATAATCAAATGCATACAATACTTTAAGCCACTCATGACAAAATGTCCTAAATCTTCGCAAAGCGTTGTAATCTTTCGATGTTAGGATATATTTTGTGTTGATTTATGAAAGTTATAAACCTTTACAACATGTCTTTAAACATTTAAATTATATTATTTATTTACATATTTGTGATGTTTTGAAAAGGTATAATGACCATCTTGGAAAAAAAGAAGAAGCGCGAGAATCATTGGAAATTTGGAACTAGAGTACAAGGGCTATTGATGGCCTTGTCATTAATTTTTGCCTGGTAAACCAATCCATAAAGAGCTTAATAGGTGAGCAATTATAGCATGTTGATTAAAATTACTCAAGACTAATAATAAAAATTCGTGTAAACTTAATATGGACTCGCTTTCCACGTGAAGTTCGCCAAGTAGGGAGAGACAGGCTACAGCTCTAGACTTTAAAAACAGGAGGTACCGAAGTCCCCAGTCAAAACGACAACATACGTAGCGTCGTTCGGACAGGGAGCCAAAAACTGACCGTTTATACAAAACAAAAAAGAACTGACGCAACCCCCAGACCCTGTCTCACACCTGCGCGTCCCCCTATGGCCTCTTCGTCTTGTTCTTCTTCTTCTCCATCTCTGCCACCACCACCATCTCTGCCAACAAACGCTCCTCTGCTGCACTAACACCCACCTCCTCCTCCCTCAAACGCCCACAGAAGCCCTAAGGAAAAACCCATTTCGCCATACCACCAACCCACATTGCTCTCTCTCTCTCTCTCTCTCTCTCTCTCTCTCTCTCTCTCTCTCAAGCTCAAGCGCAGAGGGTCACAATGGCAGCACCAACGGCTCTTTCTCTCTTCTTCTTCTTCTTCTTCTTCTGCTCGGCGGTCGCTCAGACCAACTACACACAGATGGAAATCGAGGCCTTGCTGTCCTTCAGGCGCAACCTACGCGACCCGCGCGGCGCGACGGAGGGGTGGGACCCTTCCACGCCCTCCGCCCCCTGCGACTGGCGCGGCGTCGTCTGCTACGCCGGCCGCGTCCGCGAGCTCCGCCTCAGCAGGCTCCAGCTGGGAGGCTGGCTCGGCGACTCGCTCGGCGACCTGCATGAGCTCCGCAGGCTCAGCCTCCACACTAACGTCCTCAACGGCTCCATCCCGCAGGCGCTCTCCCGGTGCTCCCTCCTGCGCGCCGTCTACCTGCAGTACAACTCCCTCGCGGGCGACCTCCCCCCGGCGGTCCTCAAACTCAACAACCTCCAGGTCCTCAACGTCGCGCACAACCTCCTCTCCGGCGGGATCCCCGGCGACATGCCCCCGAGCTTGCGGTTTCTCGATTTGTCGTCGAACGAGTTCTCCGGCGAGGTTCCGGCGAACTTCTCGGCGAGCTCCCATCTTCGAGTCGTCAACTTTTCGTACAACCGGTTCGTGGGTAGGGTCCCTTTCGGTTTCGGAGCATTACAGGAGCTCGAGTACTTGTGGCTAGACTCCAACCTCTTGTTCGGGACTCTTCCCTCGGCGATGGCAAATTGCTCTTCACTCGTGCATTTGAGCATCGAATACAACATGCTTCAGGGCTTGCTTCCGGGGACTATCGGGACGATCCCGAAGCTTCAACTTCTCTCCCTGACGGGCAATAATCTCTCCGGTTCAATTCCTTTTTCTCTGTTCTGTAATGGTTCAGTTACTGCGAGTTCCCTGAGGATTGTTGGTTTGGGGTTTAATTCTTTCACGGGAATTTCCGAGCCGCCAGGTGAGAAGTGCATTACTTCTCTGGAGGTTTTGGAGGTTTTGGACCTTCACGAGAATCATGTACAGGGTGTTTTTCCGTATTGGTTGACGTATGCATCGACGTCATTGAAAGTGACTGACCTTTCTGGGAATTATTTTTCTGGGATTTTACCTGCTGCTATTGGAAATCTGTCAAGATTGGAGGTGCTTAGGTTGGCTAATAACTCTCTAAGGGGAGTCATTCCAAACGAAATTTCGAAATGCAGCTTGTTGCAAGTCCTTGATCTTGGGGGAAACCAGTTTTCAGGCCAGATTCCGGGGTTTTTGAGTCAGTTGAGTAGCTTGAAAGTGATTTCCTTGAAAGAGAACATGTTTGATGGTTCAATTCCTCAGGATCTTGGAAGCCTTTCAGGGCTCGAGAATTTGGATCTTAGCAATAACAATCTGACTGGAGGTGTGCCGGAAGAGTTAATGCAACTCAAGAATTTGAGTACTCTGAATTTAGGCAATAACAAGTTCTCTGGTGAAGTTCCTTCTGGAGTTGGGGAGTTGAAGGGTTTGCTAGTTTTGAACTTGAGTAATTGTGGATTTTCGGGAAGTGTCCCTGGGAGCATCGGGAGTCTTATGAGCTTAATGACTTTGGACCTGAGTAAACAAAATCTCTCTGGGCAATTGCCGATTGAAATTTTCGGGTTGCCGAGTTTGCAAATTGTTGCCTTGGAAGAGAACAGTCTATCTGGGGATGTTCCTGAAGGTTTCAGCAGTTTAATTTTGTTGCGATATCTGAACCTCACAGCGAATATGTTTCATGGCACAATTCCAACTACTTATGGATTCCTTCAGTCATTAGTTGTTCTCTCCCTATCTGGAAACAATATTTCAGGTCCAATTCCAGTAGAGCTTGGTAACTGTTCCACTCTTGAAGTACTTGAACTTCGTTCAAATAGATTGACAGGTCAAATTCCAAGCAGATTTTCTCGCCTATCCCATTTGAAGAGGCTTGACTTGGGTCAGAATAATTTAACAGGAGAAATTCCTGAGGAGTTGTCTCACTGCTTCTCTTTGACTACTCTGTCATTGGATTTGAATCACCTTTCAGGCCATATACCTGATTCTTTGTCAAAACTACTGAATCTAACCTCATTGGATCTTTCTTTCAATAATTTGGGTGGAAGAATTCCATCAAATCTTTCAGCAATACCAGGATTGGTGTACTTAAATATATCACACAATAATCTCGAGGGAGAGATTCCACGAGCACTGGGTTCTCGGTTCAACGATCCTTCTGTATATAATATGAACGGAAAATTATGTGGCAAGCCCTTGGGTCAAGAATGCCCAAATGTGACTGCCAAGAAAAGAAAAAAGCTGATTCTTTTCATTGCTGTAATTGTAGCTGGAGCTTGTGTTTTGGTGTTATGCTGCTGTGGTTATGTGTACAGCCTTCTGAGGTGGCGAAAGAAGCTTAGAGGAGCAGCTGGGGAAAAGAAGCGAAGTCCTCGTACAAGCTCAGGAGCAGAAAGGGGCCGGGGAAGCGGAGAAAACGGAGAGGCAAAGCTCGTCATGTTCAAGAACAAGATAACATATTCAGAAACACTAGAAGCAACTAGACAATTTGATGAGGAGAATGTACTAAGCCGAGGAAGATATGGGCTCGTCTTCAAAGCCTCGTTTCAAGATGGGATGGTCCTTGCGATACGTCGCCTCCTCAATGGATCAATCAATGAGCGAACATTTCGTAAAGAAGCAGAAGCACTAGGCAAGATCAGGCACCGCAATCTGACAGTCCTGCGTGGCTACTATGCTGGACCACCCGACATAAGGCTTCTTATTTATGATTACATGCCTAATGGGAACTTGGCCACTCTCCTTCAAGAGGCATCTCATCGGGATGGGCATGTTCTCAACTGGCCCATGCGTCATCTCATCGCGCTTGGAGTTGCTCGAGGGCTCGCTTTTTTGCACTCAATGAATATGGTTCATGGTGACTTGAAGCCTCAGAATGTGCTATTCGATGCAGATTTCGAATCCCATCTATCAGAGTTTGGTTTGGACCGTCTGGTCTCAGTCACCACAGCTGAAGCCTCCTCCTCAGCCACTCCAGTGGGCACGCTCAGTTACGTGTCACCCGAGGCAACACTATCTGGGCAATCAACAAAGGAGTCAGACGTGTACAGCTTTGGGATTGTCCTATTGGAAATACTGACTGGGAAGAAACCAGTCATGTTCACTCAAGATGAGGACATTGTGAAGTGGGTAAAGAAGCAATTGCAAAAGGGTCAAATTTCAGAGCTAATTGAGCCTGGTCTGCTGGAGCTGGACCCTGAGTCATCAGAGTGGGAAGAGTTTTTACTGGGAGTCAAAGTGGGACTTCTTTGCACAGCACCTGATCCACTCGACAGACCATCCATGGCTGACGTTATCCTCATGCTTGAAGGGTGTAGGGTTGGACCCGATATTCCCTCTTCAGCTGACCCTACTTCTTTGCCTTCCCCTGCATGACAAGGGGAACAAAACAAAGAAAAAAGGTCATCGTTTGCTTTCTGGTAAGAAAAATCTTAAGTATCTTCTTAATCATCAACCACATACACATTCGGTTGCTGGATAGAGTGATGTCATTTTTCAGGTAGAAGTGTACCCAAGATTGACAGCCGTGCTTTTCCAGAACCACAGTATATCTTCCTGGGAAGATTAATGGATCACTGCTAAAACACAGGTTTGTGTTTCCCACTCAAGGGGTTGAATCAACAACACTGTTGCTAGAATGTTTCTTCTTTTTGCTTGTGGGGGAAAAAGGAGATGCTAGATTTGACAAGTAAAAAAATCCCTCATGCTACTTTGAAGAATTATCCAGACACTATGCTTGCAGCAGCTCTAAACTTCTAATTATGGCCAGAGAAAGTACTAAGTTTACGTATCCACATCTATTTGCTTTACCTAATTTTATATTCTGATTATGTTCTGAAATAGATGCTTGGTGTAAACAGGATTTGTTGCTTTCTTGTAAAGGATTCCCTATTTCATCACTCCCATTGTAATGCTTTTTTTTTTTTTTGGCAAAAACTTCTAATTCTCATAAATTGATACCATATGTTTTCAGGCTAGGTGTTACCATTATCTATTTGATGCTGCTATCAAACTTCATCAGATGGGTTTGGATTGGTTATCTCCAAATCACAGCCCTCTTCAGTATGGCCAAGGAATATTAGCTGATGGTGGAGAAGGGCGGAATAATCAATCTGGTCTTCAAATTAAGCCACTCCCAGTATAATAGTCATGGAGATCTAAGAAAATATCTTTATAAATGATTTGACTCTACAGGGGGGGTAAAGATCTTGCATCATTTATTATTTTCTTTTCTTTATTCTTCTTTGTTTAATATTCTTTGCCAGAGTTGAATGAGAGCCTCTGGACCACTTTGGTAATGTGAATTATATCAAGAGCTTCTCTCTCTTTCATGTACAGGAACAGGAAAAAAGCACAGTGATATTGATATATCCATGTCAGTAGGAGTTGATAAGCCATCAGAGGTACTATTTGTGACTGATATCTATCAAGAGGTTGTTGCTGCAAAGAATGCAGGTATATATGTCCATTAAAACGTCATTTATTCAAACCTTTTGCAAGATTGCTATGGATGGAACTTATGAGTTGTAAGGCTTCCTTTTGGGTCTTTTGAAAGCTCAAGGTGTCTGAAAATCAGTCATAAATCTTTACCTGATATTATTCTCTGGAGTTGCAAATGGATAAGTTAAAATTCTTGTCTGAAATATTACACTAGGCTGGTAAGGCATTTCCAGCGGCCATAGAGGTTTCAATCAGCAGATACTTCTAGTATCAATGAAATTATAGGGGACATGCAACTATAGACCTTTGAGAGAAGTTCTCTTCTTTTTCTTCTTCTTCTTCTTCTTCTTTCAGTTGTAATGAAACCAAATTACTCTAACTTCATGTTTTCAATATATACTAAAAGAAATTTACTTAGGTGCATGTGACCATAAGAAAGCTCATAATTTATGAGCATGAGCAGAAACATCCACATGCACTTATGCATTTCTTGTCCAAAACGTCTAGTCATATTGAACTTGACCAGAAAACTGCTAAAACCTCAATCCTATGCAACTAGACCTTTGCCATCCTCCAGTCCATTTTGCTGTTTATTTTGTGTCCGGTTTCTCAGAACTATAGAGAACATTCAGCGTGCTAACATTTCAACCTTGATCAATGTAAGGCCTGCCTCTGTCCAACCTAGAAATGGACCTCTTCCAGAAAATCATGGGTTTCAAACGGTGCCTTCTTCATGGAGATCTGATGATAGAGTCTGGCTTAGTTCTCATGCATGGAAGACAGCATAGCCAAAACCAAATGGACATGGAGTAGTTTTCTCTCTATCCGAAAAGAGAATAGCGTCAAATGCAATCTAAAATTGATTGAGCAAATAGGCATACATGCTAGTCTAAGCAATTTGTCATAAAAATATTTCGGCTAGTAGTACTGTAAGACCTTTGCACCTTTCGCCAATAAAACTTGAATAAATGTCAAGAGTAATGTCGCGCCAAAATATTGTGTTTTGTGTCTTCTGCAGGATGAAGATCCTCTTAGACAAAAGATCTGTATTTTATTGGATAATGACCAAATGATATCACTATGTAGCTTTGTAATGAGAAGGCAAGCACATGAGATGCATCCGATTCTCCCATTGCATTTGGAATATTATACCCAAGTGAAGTGAAGTGCAGCATATGATATGTTATCAATTCTAAATAAATGGGCAACTGGCTTGATCCTCCTTGGGTGGAAGGTTCGAAGTGCATTTGCAATGCCCAACATGGATGTTGTGGTGATGCAGATAGTTCTCGCCATCACTGTCCTTGTTTTTTCAAGTTATCGTCAGTTCCTAAATGCACCACTCTGCAAACATAGGGCAATCACTGAGTGACGTTTTTGTCGCAGAGGGTCAAGCGCATGCTGCTCTTGAAGAGGGCTGGACCAAACCTCTTGAAGAGCAGCGATATTGTCGATGACCCACTTTAAAACGACTGTTTGTGACCGTTTGACGAATTTTTCAGTGATTTCCTATAATATGTTACTATGGTCGCCATTTTATAAGCATCCGTAAGGAAGTTTTACTGTCCTAAGTAACCTTCAGGGTGTCCTGGAACACCTAGCAATAGGTCAAATGAAGAAAAAAAGCCCGAATAGTTCATTAGCTTGGACGGGCTATAGGGATCGAACTTCTCGAACAACCATCAAGCACAGAGATGTGCACTCGGATATGCAGAACTCAAGGGGCACGCACAATGTTACTAATGATATCGACGCTTATCAATTTCACCTGGCCGTGCTGTAGTAATGTATTATAATTTTTACCTGTGGTGCGATGGAACCTCCCTTCTGGCCATGAAATTTATGATATGAGATGAAGCTATCATTTGATGAAGCAGCAGTCGACAGTGAAGTTTGCTTGTCTAATAAAAAAGGTGAAGACAGACAGTTAAACCAGCTGAGACAGTATAATTTAAGGGAGCACATGATTATTCTCTTTATGCATCCTTCACAGTTCCTCAGAAGTCCTTCAGAAATCACTCGCCCATACCACAAATTTTTTCGGATACAATGTTAGTATTTCCAGCGAGAGAGAGAGAGAGAGAGAGAGAGCATGATCATTCCTTTCCTGTTCTTTAGCTAGAACCATAAAATGCCTCTGGATCGTGTCTCTTTATCTCTCTGTGAAAGAAGTAGCACCTGAAGTTGTAGGGAAGAGCTGCAAAAGCTTCGGTTCAACATCTCGGGGAGAGTTTCTCGGTGACGGGTGCAAATAAAAGCCCTTATCAGCTACGGCCTTCTCCTCCTCGGACAAGTCTCCCGAAGGAGAGAACTTGTTAAAGAGGTCTTCCCTCAAAGGTGTAACAGGGCTAAGCACAAGCTTATTTGGAAAATCCAGTGCGCTTGGCGATATCTCTGCCTTACATCGGGGCGATAAGAACCCAGGAATCGTCTGAGATGAGTCACCGGGAACTATAGTGTTCATGATGACACAGTTCCTGAGGTTGCTCCTCCTCTCGTACAGTTTGAAACCTTGCTCTGTAGGACTCCTTGCCGCGGAAGGTTTCACGCTTCTGGAAGGAGGCAGTGCCGGATCTTGGATCATGGTCGAGGCTTGTTTTGCTGTTTCGGATGATCCAGTGAGCATTTGCACTACTTGCTTAAAGGTGGTGGCGTCTGCTTGGACAAAGGTTGTTGGGTACGGGTCGAACTCGGGCCCGGAGACGGGTCTCGAAATGAATGGTTGGGTAGAATTTCGTGCCACCCTATGGTTGGTGCAACTCATGGTGCCTTTACAATGGCGCAAGGGGCTTATGGATTGGAGCTTTATTCCTATGGATCGAGTTTCTCTCTCTCACGAGGCTTAAGGTGCTTCGCCAACGAGAGAGACAGACAGAGAGACAGAGAAGATCATCGCGCGGTGACAGCAAAATGTCGGATAAAACAAGGTTTAATAGTAACCAAGTAGATCAAAGGTAGAAGAGCTGTACTTCAAGTAACAGCAAAAGTCACAAAAGAAATCCCACTAAATGGACGACATTTGTTCCTTAACGTGCGGTTAACATTGTTTACGAACTCCAATGCGTAATGAGTTCATGCAACATTTTTTTTCAAAAGTGAGAAGTGCATAGTTCGAACTTAGTTCAAGAATTATGTAAAATATCATCATTAATTTTTTTTATTTTAATCAAAAATTTAAATCTATTTGTCTACTTTGTTTCTCAAAATCATTCCTATAATATTTAAAAGGTGCCACCGATCGTCTTTATCGGTTTAATTATAAAATTTATTGAACTGACTTATCGTCATTAGAAATTTGTTGTTTTGGATTTTTTTTCCTTCTCTACATGCAGTCATCATCATTATATTCGAGTGGCCATAGCCACGAGCTCGAAAAAGCTCCAATAGCCATCACCTCTAGCTCCCTCAAGCCCCGTGAAGCTCTAGTCGCCATTATCAAGCTTGAAGAAGCTCTAGCTGCCATGTCCAAAAGCTCCAAATCTCTCTCCCTCCCTCCCTCCCGTTGGCTAATGTAACGAAGCCACATTAAATATTTTGCGAGACATAAAAGAAGGGTGTACACTCCGATATTTAACTCAGCCACCCGTTGGTCCACCTTAGTAAAAATCGATTGGTAATAGAAAAATATAGCGGAAGGACTAACAATGACACATTTTAAAAAGTAAAGGAAAGATTTTGTGAAAAAAGAAGCAAGTACAAAGACAATTTTAAATTGTGGACAGGAATACAAGGGACTGCTGATTTCATTTCCCCCCTTGCCCTGTTGTCTTTCTCTCACCCCTCTCACCGGCCCAACACTAAACTCTTTTGGAGGAGAAGAAGGGGAGGTGTTTTAAAGCAGGCTGCAAGAAAATGCACTGAGGCTCTTGTGGATCAGAAAGGGTGAAACAGCTAGCCAGACAAAATCAAAGATGGGTCCTTGGGAAAGGAATCGACCTTGTTGTCTGTGTCATTGATTCATTGACCTCAGAGCCTCCGCTGCATCTCAGTGTGTGCTCGTTTGGCTGACTAGACTTTAACATGCTCTGCCAATTTGAGCGCTTAATTCATCAAACTAAATCAACCCCCAATAAAATAAAATAAAAAAGGAACAATCTTTTGTTAGGCTTGGATAAATTTGCTTCATAAGCAGTAAAACAATATAAGAGAAGCAAAAAGAGCATCGAATTCTCTTATCCAATATATCGAAAAGGGAGAAGGACAGAGCAGAAGAGAGAATGAGAGGGAGAGACCGATTTGCCTCTAGTATTCGGTTTGAGATACCAATTTCATTCTTTCACAACCACTTGAAAACGATGCAGATAATATGGGGATGAATGGAACTTCTCTAATTGGGTGCCTTAACCAAAGAAAAACCTTCAAAATTGGTTAAATCAGAAAGGAAATAAATTGGAGTAGAATTGATTTCTTTTTCTTTTTGCTCTTCAGTGAACTCAGAAGAGAATTGCTCAAGAACAAGAGTCGGCATTCTCAACAAGATGGTCGCATAAAAGGCTATTTAATAGCTATTCTGGCCATCGGCAGATACCATAAGATTTCATATGAGGACTAGACATGCCGTAGAATCAATTAATGGTCACTTCGTAGTTCTTACTAACAGAACTTGAGCTCGGAATTGATTCCGACTTTATCGATCTCAATCAAGTGACTGGAAAGAGAACCAAAAGAAATAAAATAAAATAAAAAAGACTGCCATTCATTTTTATCAATCCACGCAAAGATTCATTGCATGAAAGGTCACTCGGCGTGGCACATAGCATTGTGCTCATCAAAGTCCAACCAGATGATTATACAATACTGATTACACATTCTTTAAGAAAATAATCCTGCAGAATAACAACTAATCTTTGTTGGCCGGCTTCATCACCAAAGATTTATTAAATAAAATGGTATTTCTTATTTCTTATGCTGAGAGCTTTTAACAAAGAATATTGTAAGATCCGCCGTCCTCAGACTTATCGACTGACAATGCAGCAGCTCAAAGCTAATGTTGAGCACATGCTTTAGCTTGCAAACAATGTAACAACTTGCATTGTAGCTCAGACCATGGGGTTCATGGGGCTCGAGACTGTGAACTCAGGCTATAGAATATAATTTCTGCTTCTTGACTTGCGTTAAAAATGTCAGCAGAAGGAAACAACTTAACCACAATTTCATATATTTCAAATTCAATACCCTAACACCTTGTTAGTTGCTGCATACGCTTACATATACTCGTTCTTTATATCTAAAGCTTAGGAGGCAAAACCTTATCTCTGATTTATATTTTGTCGACCAAAATTTCTCTGCAATGAAAAGTCACTGTTAATTTTTGGAGCATCATAATAGCGGAACTAATCAGATTGACTGTGGCCTTGTATGTGCTATTTCCATCATTGACTCCTATTGACTTTAAAGATGCCAAAAGAACATCCATAACAATTTGAATTGTGAACAAACCGTCAACTTGTCATGTCATAAACAGGCCAAGAGGTGCGCTGTGCTCACACTGCTCATCTCATTTTGAAGTGATCTGGTTCCTCTACCAAGGAAAGTGTGGCACGTCAAACAGCATACATCCCTATATACAACTCAATACCAACTTGTGAAGTGCAAATGACTGGTGAACAGGTCACACAATGGTGCAAGAATGGTAAGAAAATCCTGGGGGCAGTTGAGTAAATGCCTAAAACTTTCTTTGTTTCACCAGAGGTGAAGCCATTCCTAACCGCAATATGAAGTCACTCTCATGAAAAAGCAGAAGACAACACAGTTGGAAGTCATCAGAGTGTCCGGGCCACTGTCTTGAACTCATTCAAGCAAGACTGCAGAATTTTCTGACGTTTCTGAAGAGACTGTCTTTCATTCTGCAGATCATCAATAGCACCAGGTGCCACAAACATGTCCATGAATTTCTCATCATTCACAGCGAACAAATCCAACCCCAGTGACACCACAAGCCTCTCCTGGCTATGAGAATAAACAGCATAACAGATAATCAGTCGTCAATTCAAATCATAAATGAAATCAGAAAAGGGGACATGCAATTATATTGCTCATCATTTTAATGGACAACTCGCAAGGTTGGTAAACTTTGGAACCTCCTAAAAAGTAAATCATTGGTTAAGATAAATCAGTTGGATAATTTTAGAGTTGAAGAGGTGCTAGTGCAAAAAGAAGGTTGACCTCAAGTCGGTGGACACCATGATATCCAGATAACTGAAATAAAATGAAAGAGCTAAAGAGAGGTAACTTGAGACCAAAAAACAGCTCTCTACATGGGAGCTTCTGATGCTACAGATACCAAATGCATGGAAAAAAACACTCCCCAAAACTGATGATTCTACCATCAGAGACATTTTGAAACATAGATTATATGCAGTGTTGAATGCATTGACTAGGTCAAAGAAAGCACGAAATTAGTCCGATTTTAGTCAAATTTAGCAATGATAGAGAGAATACTCACTCTAGCTTATTTCATGATTTTAGTCAAATTTAGCAATGATAGAGAGAATAATCACTCTAGCTTATTTCATCGGACTTTAAAAAGCTTACCAAGGGGTCAAAAATCCAGAGTTCAGAGCTGATGTCACACTTCGCTCAACAAGGACATCACGGATCCGTGCAAAATGCTGGGCAGCAGACGAACAGATTTCAGAGTAAGCCGAGCCTGGTCTTGAACCTGCGTCACCATTGCCAAATAAAATTCCTCCATTCTGAACTCTTAAGTGCTCCATATGTCTGCTATTGCCTGTTATTCTTGAATTTCGTTTTCTTGGCCCAGCCTCTACATAGTTTCCCACTTCCTTCTTGACCACATTAATGGCCATATCACATGTTTGATCAGGTGATGGAGTTTCAGGAATGGTCATTTGGCTTTCTCGAAGAGCTTCTCTCCCATCCCCGCCTTTCCCTGGGGTGATTTCTAATGTGCTCTTTTCAGGAGGCATATTCTCTTGATCTCTCATTGTCTCATTGTGGGGTGCTGCCCCTTTTTCAGATAACTCAAGAAATAGAGAAACTGAACTTTGGTTAAGTTTAGAAAATGATGTCCCACTCGAGCCAAAGCCACATTGTAAGTCGTTTTCATAACAGACCTCTGAATATGAGCTTGTAACTGAATCAAGGTGATGTTGAACTAATTCCTTGCACTGTTTGGAAATATCCTTTATGAAGCGATAGTAAGCATGCCTTAAAGCAGCATGGAAGCCAACATATCCCTCCATATTTCCATCTTTCCCACCATCTGCTGAATCAGATAAAGGACACGTGATCTTAGAAGTCAAGTTTCACTCGGATATAAATGTAAATGGAAGTCATGAAGAAGTTGGGACTTTAATTCATTGCCAAAGGTCATGAAAGATGTTGGACTTTTATTTATTGTCCTAGGAGATATAACATCTCCCAACTCCGTACATAACTGAGTAACTTCACTTTCCAACTGGTGTGCATTTAGTTAAGATGAAACCACTTAGGACTAGGACTTGTGCAAGTAGCAATACAACCAAAAATGACCAACAACTTTCTCTTACAGTATACCATATGTGAAGCCTGATTATCAAAATCTAAATAGGGAAGTAACAAGAAAAGGAAGACTTACATTTAAGTTGTTTGAGGAAAAAACTAGAAAAACAAAAGGACCGCCCCTTGTTTTCTTAGATTTTCAAGTTAAGAGGGAAAAACAAAGAAAATATAAGATTTGCTCTATTTTTCTAAGAGTAAATGTACTTAGCTCTAGAAAAAAAGAGCACCACAGGAGAAATGTCATTGATGTTATGTCAAGTTCAGGTTACAAATTCATGTCAATTTGTGTCATTGCAAAACATTAGTGTCAAATGTGCTAAAAATTTTGTTTATTTTGGACTAATGTCATTTTTGAATTTACTAATATTTGCTTTGATAAACATGCCAAGTTGTGTTAACTCTAGCTTCTCAACAATTTTTTTATAATTCAAGTTTAAAAATGAAAACAGAATAGCTTCTTACAGTCTGAGTCACGGCCGCAATTTCTCTCAAGAGCAATATCAAACAAATTCAATAAAACAAAGGCAAGCCGTTCACAAGCTGTTTCCAGCATAGGAGCAAGCCATGAGCGAGCAGCAGCACGAGCAATCTCTGCAGATGCTTCTGTCAGTCCTCTGCCCCTGCCTCGTCCGGCATGGGCAAGCAATATATTCGCCACCTGCAATAAGTTAAGATACTTTACAGTTTATCCTTATCGAGTTGATATATTAAACTTCATGTCCAGGATGCTCAATGATCTTAGTGCACACTATATTTATCTATCCCGATGCATACCTTCTCCCTTGACAATGGAGGGCATTCAATTGAATAGGCTGCACATCTAAATTCATGCATGACCCTCTCAAAGGCAGCTCCTCCATAGAGCCGAAGATTAGCATTGGCAGGTCTGATTTCTGCCATGACACCAGGCCAACTTCCTACACCACTCTGTGACTGCTCCTCAATGGTTGTTTTACCCCATTGCTCTGGTGCAGGATCTGCTGCTCCATCAAGCAAAGCTCCCTTCAACAATTAAAAATTATTTAATCATCAATTTTAAAAGAAAAATAAGAACAGAAATAAATCACCCCCCATTGTTAATAGAAAATTGACAATTTAGATATATCAAGATTTGTTAATAGCAAAAGAACAGAGTGAAGCTTCATCAATCTTTATTATAGAAGCTATTTAAAAAAAAAGTTTTGAGAGAGTGCGGAGTTTCATATATGCTCACCACGTGATTGCTGATAGAAGCAGCATATATCATTGCAGACCTCCTCAGATAAGTGACATCAGAAGTTGCTTGTATCTTTGAGTCCATCCTAGCTAGATCACTCGAAACTTCATTGCAGCGCTGGTCGAGCAAAGCAAGGGTTGCAGGCGCGGCTTCTTTGTATCTCTTCTGAAGCTCGAATTCCAAGTACTCTCTCAAAGAACCAAACCCAATGTGGGTCTTGAACTTTTCTTCATCAAATCCTCCCTTGACGCCTTCACGCAAATGACGCAAGACGTCTTCATCCACTCGGGATATTTGCCGACGAAATTCCTCATTTGAAACGGTGGTCCTATCCTTTGGCAGGGCAACAAAAAATGGACGTGTATTTTCTCCAAGATATCCACTAGCGCTCAAATATCGGTCCACCTCCCACCGGTCACTAAACTCCTGATACATTTTAGCTAAAATGTCAAATCTAAGTATCCTAGAAATTCACCATTTCACGGCATTCTCCTCAAAATACATCAACTTTGTACACACAAAGGAACAAAATGACTAATCATGAGGTCAACAGGTTTCTGATTCGTAATATGCACGAGTGGACAACCTTTGGCAAAGCAACTGCAAATTTCATGGTTTTAATTTATACTGCTTTCATGAATTCTCGATTCATGAAAAAGTTAATCATGTGCCTTACTTTTTACTTTGCAAACAATGCTGGAGGTGGAAAATAATGTAATCGCATACCTTGAGACGATTGTCAAATTTTGAGACGACAATCACTGTCCTTCTGAAACATGGGTCAATTTCACGAATTGCATCCAACCACAATGATGAGCACCATTCAACGCTACTTTGTTGAAGGAACACAAGAATTCTATGAGGAGGACTAGCCAATGACTTAACCATTTGAAGAATCTCATCAGGGGTGCTCTCCGGCTCCCCCTTCTTTGCCTGCAGCCAAGTTACGGAATTTCATGTAAAAACCTATAGTTGTTTTATTTGCAATCTTTGTCATGGTCATGCTGTCCTATGCCTGACAAAATCAACTAACCTTAAGAACAAAACCGGGGGTGTCAATAATTGTGAGATTTGGACAATGAGCATATTCAGCTCTCATCACAATTGGCTTAGATGATACCGCGGTCTTGGTCTTCTTCAAGACTGCTTCCGTTCGAGATTTTATAATGTCCGCAATGGTAGATGATGAAACAACTGGGCTTCCATATTCTTCAGAATCCTCCTCCTGCCACCACACATTTGGAGAAATTCAGTAAAATCACGCACAGCCACTCCAGCCCCTTTAATGCGCATAAATATGTAGTTATGCATCTGATACTGATATACACTCTTGAACTCAGAAGATGACCATGTACAATTTTTATGTGAGCACAACGTGTTTGTGAACTTAACATCCAGATATTAGCCCAATTAGTAGAACTGCATCCTGAGACTAGACCAGTTGACAACAGTCCGGCTAACGAAAGAACAATGTATCAAAAGTTAATCAACACCCCCCCCCAAAAAAAATAAACAAATAAACTTACAATGACAGTAGCCGTTGTAAGCTTATTTTGAATGCATTACCAACAAAAACAAGCCCAAATTATATATCTGACATTTGAATGAAAATTTTAAAAAGATATTGCCCAGATTCATCTCACTATTAACGGAAGTCACGTTACGCCTAGACCACGTAAGCAATTCATCCTACAAAACTAGACCTGGAATCGGCAACGCGGCTCGAGCGCCGAGGGATCATGCACCATCTGCAGGATCAGGGGTCTGCGGGTCCCCATTTCGACCTCGCGGACATTGAATCGGAACCCGAGCAGAGCCTCGAGGAGCGAGCTCTTGCCGTCGGACTGGCCGCCCAGGGCGACTATCTCCGGAATGGGGAGCTTCTCGCCGAACGCGACGGCGGCCGCCTGCAGGCGATTGTAGGCCTCGAAGCGAGAGGTGGAGGAGCGAGCGGAGGCCGGGTCGGGGTTATGGAGGGATCGCTTGGGGTGAGCGGACTGAGTGGAGGGAGTTTTGGTGGGTGTGGTGAGGAAGGTGTTGGTGGCCGCCATGGAGGAAGCAGATGCAGAGAGAGAGAGAGAGAGAGAGAGAGAGAGAGAGAATTTGAAAGTGTCAGGATCGATTATCGCAGAGGGAAAGGGAGAGCGTCGAATGGAATTTTGAATTTGGAAGGAAGACGTTGAAGGAGAAGGAAGAGTTGGGCTGGGCCTGTAAGATCGGTCTTCGTGGGCCCGGTCCGCATGGCGTTTTAGCCATTCATTCCTCTCTCTCTCTCTCTCTCTCTCTCTCTCTCTCTCTCTCTCTCTCTCTCTCGTTAGGGGAGAGAGTTCCAAGCCATGAATGTCCTCTCAATTTCTATAGCTTTGAGTGTTTTGGTAAATTTTTCCGATGGATATCATTAATCAATTTTCATTATATCAAAATCCAAAATATTCAATTTATTTAAGAATATAAGTTTGAATTCTTTATCACAACATTTCGTTTTTTTAAATTTTAACTAATATACGATGATGAAGAGAAATTTACTTATATAGATATGCTCACACATGCAAAAGAATTTTAAATTGACAGGATGGTCGTTTGCTTTGTTGTAATTGTATGTTGCTGTTCCTTTTACTTAGTGACAATATGATGATTATATCTTCAGAAAGTAAGACATTAGGTTTTATCTTATATGGGAACTTTTAATGGGTTGGAAAGCTTGCCTTGTTTTCTCGTCCCTCATAAGGAGAAGTTGCAACTTCAGGCGGTGCAGATTTTACAACGTCCCTGCCGAGCCCCGCCAAACGAATTGCTATAAAGTGTATTTGAGCTTTGGCTAACTGTACTGGGGTGCACTGAAGCATCTCATCTCTCCAAACAGGGAGAAAACTTTAGTTAACAAATGCCACCCTTGGAAGCGGTGGAAATCAGAGTTGCCCCCCCACCTGATCTAAACGGATGAGCAAAGAAAGAACGCCGATTGCAAACCACAGAGGAAGGCACTGTCATGAATCACCATCATGCACGCAAAGAAGCTGAGAACTCATCACCCTTTGGGAGGATATATTCCATACAAGATTGCAACCCACAAGACGGGAGGAAATTCACAGGCAATCCAGTACTTTCACGACCAAATCACCAGCAAAATGCCAACAAGAGGCAAATGCAATATATGATCTTCAATACCCGCAAGTTGCCTAAAAAAGGCGAACGATTTCACAGGAACAGGTATAGTTCACTATAGTCAAAATTTCAAGAGACTGAGTCGCTCAACGATTTTATGACATTCTAGTCCATCCCCCAGAGGGACAAACAAAATTACCTCAAAGTTGCTACAACAGATCTATGAAACCGGATGTCCATCACTATACTTGCTAGTGGTATCGCTACTTCAGTAAGTATAGTAGAATCCTAAAACTAGCAATAGAACAACTGCAAGAGCAATGGGAGCAACATAAACCCAATAGTTGCTCGACTTCTTCCGCTTGAGTATTGCCTTTGGGAGCGATTCTGCACCTTTTGGACGACCCCTGCTTCTTATCAGATTCTCCTTGATGGGCTTCTCCTTCACAGGAAGAACAGCCTCGACGCCAGAATCAACCTTCTCAGTTTCAACAGATTCTTCAAGTACTTGAGCCGCTTCATCCGAATCAGTAACAGGAGCAGATGCAGCAGCTTTCTTCTTTGCCTTCTTTTCCTGTTCCTGAAGACACCCAAAAAAAAACACCAGTCAATCCTAACCTCTTAGTAATATCTGAAGTTAACACATCAGAGAAGAGGAAGTGAATAGTTTCCTTGAGTTTCTTTTCAGCTTCCTTTCGTGCTTTAATGGCCGCTTTGGCAGCATTTTTCTCCGCCAGCTTCTTCTTCCTCTCCATAGCCTGCTTAGCTTTAGCAATCTCCTCCTCTCTTTTCATCTCTTTCAGCTTCACCGGATCAACCTCATTAACCACTGGTGGAGTGGCCTTCGGAGGTTTCTGTGCATCAGCATTGTCCTTTTCAGCTAGTTCATGATGCTCTTGTGTGGTTTCAATATCATTTACTTTAGTAACAGTCTCTTTCTGCACTTTCGAAACAGTGTCTTTCTGGACCTTTTGTGCAGGAGCAGTATTGTGCTGCACCATCGACTTGGGATCTTCCTTTGCTGCTTTTTTTGCACTGGCCTTGACTACTGTCTCTGCTTCCGAGGATACTGAATCTCCCATCACGGCCACTGGTTTCTCATCAGGGGACTTTGTTCGTCCATCTCTACTCATCTGTCTAAAATCCAGAGATAACGCGATTCTGTTCTCATAATCCTCCCTGAAACTTCTCGGACCATTCCAGAGAGTAAAGAAGTTCTCGACCTAATCAACGAAATGATAAAAGTGAAGAAGTAAGATATGCTTACATAGAACAGCAATTATCTGTTCTGATATCTTGACTTTCAAATAGCATCAGTAGCCAAAAAAACAGACCTCAGAATGAGCAATTTCTTCAATGGCTCTGACATCTCTCCTTGCTGCAAGCTCTTTGACTTGGTTCAAGAGTGCACGACTACGGTAAAAACAGGCATTCTGGAAAAGAACAGTAAATGTATGTAAGTTGTACACTTTAACTGGATAAGAATACATCATATAATGATTTCTGGCCCGATTTTTGGCTCACTAATAGATCTGCCAAATCCAAGGCTACATTTTTACTACCTTGTTTCCCGTTAAAAATCAGTTGAGTGTAGAAGGAACTGACTGATATGCACAAGGTAAAAGCACGATGCATGTTCAGAGCCACCATATTGTCAAGTTATTAGGTAAACTATGGTAATATCAAGCTCTCCTGAGTTTACTATACAGAAAAAGTCACAACAAGCGCCTCACCATTACATTTGTAGTACTATTCACAGACAATTGTAGCCTTACTTTATCTAACAAAACACCGTGTTTAACTAAAATTGGTATCTTCATCTTCTTCCAACACAGGCAAACAATAACTAGAAATTTGAGTATATTAAAGAACAAACTTATTAGAGTCTTCCTCACTCAACAAGTACTTCATGGCAATCTAAAAGCTGTGCAGGAAGCTGACAACTAAGCATCACTGATAAAGAAGTATTCTGAGATAATGCTGACATTCCTTAAAAAAAATTCCAATATAATGCCGAGTAACCTGGATGACATGTTTTCAGCAAATATACATTAAGAGGCAGATTAGAGAACTGCATTTGTGCAAATGCCACTACAATGCCTATCAACAGCAGATTGCAAGTACAATGATCTAGAGATTAGCTCAGTAAAGAATAAGCCTTTTAAAGCCTTATTAGATTTTCAGCCTCCCATGAGTGAATTTTCAGCATAATCAGCTTTCAAATTTTCATTTATTGGTAACTTCACCCCAGAACAGACATAAATAACGCACTGCTTTTTATGATTCTGCAAGTGGAATAACTCAATGCAGCAAAGAGGAATGGAGGGGGCCAAAAAAAAAAAAAAAAAACTGTACCCCTTCATCACGCTTTCTCCTCAGTTCCTGAATAGTTTCATATGCTTTATCCCTCTTCTGGTTAACAACTGACAGCTCATCTTGCAAAGACTTGATTTCCGCATCTATTGCCTCCAGCTCTTCCCTAAGAACCTTAATTTTTGCCTTAACCACCTGCTGATCTTTCCGAACCTCATCCAGACCAGCACCTATTAGCTGGATCCACATCATATCAAAGATTGTTAGTGTGCATCACTTAACAGTGCCCAATTTCTGCATCAAAATAGCCTATAGGATAATTAATTTTGACTTCAAATGAGTTACTTTGACTCGGTCTTGAATGGCTTCTTTCTCTCCAACTGACTTTTGAACCTCTGCCTTCATTGCAGCATTTGCAATGACTTTCTCCCGAGTCCCCTCAAGCTGCTTAATCTCCCTCATAAGTTGCTTCTCCTCTGTTAATGGGATACTCTCATGCTGGATGCGGTAATTCAAGCTTTGGATCTGCAATAAGCAAACTCACTAAGCAGATAGAAAAGAGCAAAATAACATACTTATCAACTTCAGCATTATAGAGAGTGCAGGGATAACTGAACTTAGATCGAAACCTACAAGTTGATTAAGTTCTTCCTCGGATGAGCACAAGCCACTTCCTCGACCACCAGTGTTTGCATGGCGAAGCTTGCCCAATGCCTCATGCAGGGGCTCCATATCCTTTTTCTTCTCGTCCAAAATAATATTAAAGCTCCTATTCTCCACCCCGAGAGCTTTCAATTGAGCAATTAGGTCTGCCCTCTCTGACTGTATAGTTGAAATAAATATCAAACGACTGCAACCAAATGTGTTCCCACAGCATCTATTTCATTTTCTATCATGGTGCCTCAGCACAGTACTTTCACTTTCCTCCACAATCAAACAGTTGCGGGAAATTCAGTAAAAATATCAACTAATAAAAAAGATACGTGGCATAGAAAGAAAAAACTGAGCAGCACCTAATTTAATAAGAGAAACAAGGTAAAGAAATCATATTCTGGAAAACTGATGTTGCATAACAACAGTAATTTACTATACAGAAAAACAGAAATCTGTATACATTTCGGGAATGGACTTTTACTGCTAACAGTGAAATTAGCAGTGAGAGTTTCACTTGTATAAAGACTTTTAAGTGAATAATGAAAAGTTACACCACTGTAAGGAATCAATTTGACCTCTCATATTCTCAAATAGAATTGAGAAAAAAAAAAATCAGGCTGAACAGTCATTAGTATGCCTTCGCAAATTGAGATCCGTTATATGCATAAAAACTAACATCAAATCAGGAATAACTTTATGGCCAAAAACAAATTCACGCATATATTTATCATCAAGCTCATGGTAAAAAGTCATAGCTAAACAAACGTGTAACTATCAAAACAAAATGCAAAAATTTTCTGATTACCCTCTTCTCCCTCAATGTTTCAGTGATCTGGAACCTGGCTTGATTCCTGCGCTGAATCTCTTTATCAGCCTGCTCCATTTTGAACCTTTATCGATGGGTCCTCAGAAGAACGATACTTCGCAATATAGAAAGTGTGGATTCGCTTAGGCGCAGGCCATTCATCAACAGCATCCTTCGGAAAATTCACTTCCGAAACCTTGTTAGCTTCTCCCAAACTGGGCTTCTCCTCATGCGAACCGAATGTCACAGTCTCACCGAATTGCCCATTTTCCTTCTCGTACGGAGTCTCCGTGGGTGCCGGTGCCATCTCGAATCCCACAATCTCAATAGCCATTTCTCCTCTTCTCCTCGTACTGAATAGAAAAGAACCCAGATCAACAAAAGGAAAAATTAGCTTATGTGAGCAATGATCAGATCATCGCATCGAATTTCTAGATGCAATCTACTGGGAGGTTTCACAATATGCATAAAGAGCGACAAATGCCTATGGATTCGAATTGGCCCTATATGCGCCTCCATCCAGCATTTCGATCAAACAAAATCAGGCATGACAGACAGAGGAAACAAATGGCAAAGAACACGTTCTCAAACATCAGAACCATCGATACACAATCCGGGCCGAAAGTCGCTACCCATGCAAATTGAAATCTAGAGAAGGAAGCAGGGGAAAAAATTTACTCTTGAAATCATGAATCTTCGCAAGAAGGAAGCAATTAAATACCCAGAAAGACAAAATCAGAATCTCGGTGCAGTTGGTGGAGAATCTAGACCCAGAAGACCCCAAAAAAACAGGAAAATGATTATCGGGAAGCAGATAGAGAATCGAAAGACAGCCCCTTTTGAAAAGGGTCCACGAAAATTCCCAGTTCGGGCAAAGTACCTGAGCTGAAAATGATCAGATC